>CM037475.1:5832642-7196642 GCA_021014325.1 Plazaster borealis
TCGTAACACTTTTGATCATTCCGTTAGCAACAAAGATTGCCTCACAGTCGATCAAAATCCTCCATGCTACACCCCCATCCAGGTTACTTTTAATTTGAGTTAGATAATGGCGTTTGACTTAAAGGTTTTATACAGGATTGGTAGAGCTGACAAAATAGTCGCAGACAGTGTTCATTTTGTGTGTGTTCAACCATACATAAAATAACAAACCTATAATTTGGGCTTAATCCGTTGTGTGAGTCACAGGAACAAAAGAAAAGTGAAAAACCATGCACAATTTTCAGCATGGTAATACATTGTCCTTAATATTTTGGTTGCAACAACCGAAATCAGCTGTTGCGTTTTTCAAGGTTTTCGGATAGCCTACAGTTTTCTTGACTATGACTTCATTTCAGAGGGAAATATTTCACAGAAAAAAAATGGTTCGAGCATGATGAACTTCATCATAGTCATTAAACTTTCAGACTAAAATTAAACAATGGTGTTTATTATCCTCACCAATCCTGTATAATACCTTTAATAAATAAGCAAGATAAAAAGTGCAGTGTTGTTATTACTGTAACGTTGAGTGTTGTAGTTTGTTAACAAAAGTCTAGAAATAAAGAATCGCTATAGGTTTGGCAGAAAATGCATTCTAAAGTTGCGCTTCTTAGGTAAGCTTATTAGAATTGATACGCTAAATGATACACTATTGAACTTCTGTGTAGACCTTTCTTTTGTTTACAAACATTGACCGCCATTTTGTATGGAAGGCCTCGAGTAGTTAAAACTGTATTGACCTTTATCACGGTGCGGCCATCTTGATTTTCTCCCATTCAAACCAATGTAAACAAACTTAGGCTGGAATGGAAAAATAGTCTGGTTCCTTTTTGTACAATGAGTATTAGCATTCATTACTATTATTGGATACAGGGAACATGACCAAGATGGCGGCAGTGTGATAAAGGTCAATAAACCGGCTTGGGAAAAAAATTGCCCTTTTTAGCAAAACATTGCAACTGTTTTTTAAGAAGAGTAAGTTTACCTTTCGTTTTGAATAGTAAATTTTACTTATCAGTAATATAGGTATTAAATTGATAGCATTATTTGTCAAATAAAGAACTGCTGTATTTTTTTGCAGTGAAGGCCGCCCGTACTTTGTGCGGCTGTGACGTTGCAAAAGGAAGGTCTGTAAGCACTCTGAGTCTGTGTAGAGCAGGCGCGGATCTCATATTAAAAAAAAAAATGAGGAGAAAAGAAAAAAAGAGGGAGAGAGAGAGAAGGGGGAGAAATGGGGAAGGGAAGATTTTGCTGCTTGGTATATTTTCACGCCCCCCCCCCGTTTGGAAAATCCTGGATCCGCCCCTGTAGAGTACTGATAACTTAAAATACAGGGTGCGTTCGATTAGCTTCCCCGGGTCGTCCCAGGTCTCCCCCCCCCCGGTGCGTTCGAATAGCTTTGACGTCATTCCCGGGTCAGCCCAAAGTACCCTGCTTGTGAAGCGGGTCACTTGGGGCTGACCGAACGGTGCGTGACGTCACGACGAATAACTTTCCCAAATGGCCACCATTTTGTTTGTAATTCAGCGGGACACTTTCAGTAAGTTGGACACACATTTTCACCCTTAAAACAGCGACTTTGTGAGATTAAATATTGTTTTATTCAAAGACGAGTAGGCCCTACTTTTGTCACGACGTGGACGTGTAAAATTTTCGTGAATCCACGGACGTAATGCACACAAATGGAAAATAGTTCCGGTCGGTTGTCCAAAGATGCATTGTGTGAATGCTGGGGGAAGTTGGCGTTCGAATAGCTCATGTCAGGGGCTCACCCGGATGAGCACACCGGGGTCGACCCGGGGAAGCTAATCGAACGCACCCACAGTAAGTCTGTAATGGATAGATAAAAGTCAGAACCCTTGTGTAGTGAATGCAAGCTTTTCAACTCATTGTGGTAGAACCAGGAAAAACGACGGAAATTTCAAATGTATCCATTAGTTTTGTTCTTTGCAAAGCTTTGATGGCTTTTGGGTGAGGATTATTTTTCTTCTGAAATCAAGTTTACATTTTTCTTTAAAGGATAATCATTTATAAACGAATTTTCTCAAATGACCAAAACAAATCAAACTTAAAACAAAATTGTACATCATCAATATATGTATTTTGTTCATGTCATATAATAGTCGTCAGCTGAACTGAAGGTATCAGGTAAACCGCCCCTCAACTAATACATTATTAATTTTCAACGGCTGTTTGTTGGCCCTGCCACTCGTAGAGTTATTAAAACATTCAACATTAATAATGTAGTAGGCCTACACTTAAAGGTAGAGTATACTTTCGGTAATTGTCAAAGAATAGTAGGATCCTTAATTGATCCAAACAAAATGCATAAAATAACAATGTGAACATTTGGGCCCTATTGGTCATTGAAGTTGCAAGAAAATAATGAAAGAAAAACAAGTCTGTTGCATATTGTGTGCTTTCAGATGCCTGAGAAAGGCTATATGCCTGAAGCCTTTATCATATTCAAATTTGTGGATAAAAGAATTACCCCTTTCTCTAAAACTACATAACTTCAAAGGGGTTCTAACAAGGTTTTACAATATAAACAGCTGTCCAGTGGTCTTTACCAGGTAAGTTTGTATGGTCATAAATTGTTGAAGTAATTACCAAAGGCATACCCTCCCTTTAAGGAAACTAAAGCAAACCGCCAGGTCAGCCACCGCTGCTTTGATGGGAAATAAAGTATCATTGTGTGACTAACTGAAATTTCTCAATTATGGATGTGTGTGTGGGACAGAACAGTTCCCGAGGAGAATCGTTCTGTTCTAGTCACATCCATGCATCAGACGCCTGTTTAAAACCGAGACAGCCCCACGGCACACACCCTTTATTGGACGCACAGTCCTCTTCAGTCTAGCCTTTAGTCAAGGCGCACCGCGGCACCCCCAGATATCACACACAGGTCCTTGACTAAAGACTACCTTCAGTCCAACATGGTTCCCCTTGGAACCGTTCTGCTCCGCACACATGGAGCGGCTCCGCACTGGGGCGAATCCCACATGCACAAAGTCTGTAGGGCAGAGACGGTGGAGCGCTGAATGGGCAGAAATGAATGAGCAAAATGTAAAATGAAAGCTGTTAGAATGCACCCAGAAATCTGAGGAGTGTGTACTCGTCATATTTGTTTGGTTGCGTGTATCCGCGTGTGGGATTTTATTGGTACACTATTATTTCATGATGCACACTCGCCTTTGAACCTGCATTTAAATTTTGATTGAACATTTCTGGAGCCTCAAACCAACCTGGCGGTTTTTAGTCTTAGTTATTTATAATATCAATGCTGTTACATCTTTAAAATTTAGGCTATAAAATGTTAAAATAATATTTGCTTCAACTTTCGTAATTGCCTAGAACGCTTTGTAGCTGCTGATTGAAAAATAAAAGAATTTCTACAGCAGAGGTTTGTGATAACCAAAAGTCCAAAATAATTTCAGATGTTTTGTCAAAAGATAAAGATATATTCCAATAATGGAATTGAAAACCGGTATTTGGAACCTATCGCTCGCAAACTCCTTCTTAAGCTGGTAATTTGGGGGTGTTATCACAGATCTCTTCTGTAGTGTAGTTTAAAATGCATCGCAAAACAAAATTGTGTGACCTGTCAAATCTGTACATGAGTTTTGTTGCCTCAACCTTGTTCCCAACGAGATCCAACCCTAGTTTTACAGAATTGACCAATTTCACCTGACGTCATCGCACCATAAAGCCATTTTGGGGGGGGGGGGTGTCAGAGTCTCTGTGTGTTACCATGCACTGCACATTTTAGGCCATACAGAATAAATGAAAACGGATGCCTGGAAAACGAGTTTCGTTCCGACCCCCTGGCTCTACTTTTTAAAGGTATATATAGTTAGTTGTAGACATATTAAACACTATACTAAAAGTTCTCCAAAAATATTTAGTCAAATTTGCACAACACACAAAATATGCTAAAAACGTTGTTGGGCGCAATTTTTGAAAATGCGCGCGCGCAGTTTTTAAACTAAAGTATGCCCGCACACAAATAAAACGCTACTTATAACCCTTTTAACCTCTTGACGTACATTCTCTTAAAACGGCGTATATATTTCACGTCAAGTGGTGAATGACGGGTGAACGACAAAGATCGCGCGGTGTTCTAAGTAAGTTTGCGCCCGAGCTATCCTGCACAAATTTTAAAATCGTGCCAGGAAACAAAGTTTGCGCCGTAAAAATAGAAGAAAAAGAACTGTCATTTTCAAAGATTGCGTCCAACAACGTCAATTGTGTGGTTTAGGTCATGTCTTGGTCAAATAAATAATAAAAGACCGTACTTCTCAAAAACTAGACTACCGTGTCTTTTCAAATTCACTGAATGGTTAAGTATAAAACAGCTTAGCCCTCAACAATGCATAGTATTGAACGACAAGGATGGGATGATGATTCGCCCCATGTTATCAACTAAATTACTGCACTAACCATTGTTTTTGTTTTTACCTTTGATTTCTAATTACAAATGATGTCACTGTTTTGTTGCTCATTCTTCTTTGAAAGTAAAAAACAAAAACAAAAAACAACAACAAAACACGAATTTTTTCTTTTTTTTAAGTTCAAACATTCCCACTTTTCCCCCTTCTAACCCCCTTTTTCTGTGAGGAACAGGATGCATGCAAACATCAAAGAAAAAGTCTGTTTTAACCATCGCCTATTGACTTTACAAACGAGAGAGACCATTGTCTCCCACTAAACAACATCCAAACAGTCATAGGATGGTTTACAGCGCTTCTCTCCCCATTTTCTTTCGATGGCTATCGTCGGAAATAGTTTCAAATTTCCCGCACTCCCATCCATAAACACATCGCTAATTCGATAAAGATTAATGGGCACAACAGTGGCAAAGGCACACAGTCTCCTTTTTTCTCACACCCTCCCTCCTTTCCATACTGCCCCCCCCCCACACACACCTGTTCTTCTTATGGCTTTTCCCTTAACCAATTTTGTACGGTCCCCCCTTTTCAAAAACATCGAGTCTCCTCTCCTTTGACCAAAACCTGGAGACAGGTAAGGCTCCACCGGTAAGTTGGGGGGGGGGGGTATAGGCCTTTTCTACAAGGTACACAAATATGTCATACTGTTTGGGCCATACGTATCTTTTGTGGCCGCTTAAAAAGTTTCAACAAAAACACTATTTCAATTCACAATTCACGACTATCAAATCACATGACTCAACTTTCAGCTGAGCATTCTGGGGAAAAAATTACAGAGGCCTAAAGAAGCCATGTGCCTTATATATTTTTCTCAGTCTGGAAAAAATTGTGTAACCCTCACATTAGGCGGGATGAATAAACATACAGCGAAGACCTACTTTATATGATGGTTATTGATGTGGATGTGAGAAGTATGTATAATTATACAAATTATGTTCATGACAGATATTTTAACCTGTGTGGGTGGACATACCCACCCATCCTTGTGGGGTCCAAAACACAACAGAACAATGGACCCCACAAGGAATTCTTTGTAAAACTTGTACCCCACAGGGGAATTCTTCAGAAAAGGGAATAATAGAACAACAATAGCAGGACCCCACAAGTCACCAGCTGTAAGGGTGCCTTCATATTCACTACCTTATGGAGACCGAGAACAAAACTTAGAAAAGGGAAAACAAAAGGTCTCCATAGGGGAATTCTAAAGACTTGGGTGCTCCACAAGGAATTTTGTGTACAAAGTCTATGGGAGGTTCTTAACTACAGGGACAAAGGAAAGAACAAAAGATGTCTCCACAGGGATGTAAAAAATAGAATGTGTGTGTGTGTGTGTGTGGTGTGTGTTCAAAAAATTATTATTATTATTAAAAGATAACACACCCCCAAAAAACAAAAAACAAAACCACCAAAGAAACACCCCAAAAACCAAAAACCAAAAACCAAAAAAAAACAAAAAAACAACACAACAAACAACAAACAGCAGATATGTTTGCTGGTTTTAAAAACATTTGTTGTATACTAAAGTTCATAGAAAATGAAAAGTAATACAAAATATATTAGTTATTATCCAATATTTATTTTTAAGGGCATCACGACACCCATCTTTAAAAATGGAAAATTAGTGTTTATCCCGAAGAATATGTTTACAACGGATGAAGGCAGCATCTTGAAATTGATGACACTACCATTAGTGTGTTCCACCATTGTTTCACTGATACCGCTCCAAATATAAATGTTAGACAAATAAAATAAACATCTCTTAAACTTAAAGGTATTGTACACTTTTGGTAACAGCTAAAAATCAGTGTCCACATTTTATGTGGTTCAACATATGCATGAACAAACAAACCTGTGAAAGTTTGAGCTCAATTGGTCATCGAGATCACGAGAAAATAGTGAAAAGAGACCTTATGTGTTTTCTGTTTTTTCAAAATATCGCGCGTGATAAAAACTATTGTTTTACTCATTTCTCAGAAACGATAGCATTTTAGGCAGAAATATTTTAAGGAACCCTTTCAACTATTACTTACTTTAAATCATGTAAGTTATGTGTGAATCTGTGAACATTTGTGTGTTTCGATCTTACCAATAGTGTACAGGCCTTTAAAGCAATCAAAGGGGATTCAATTATAACTTCTTCTTTTTTTTACAGTTTTAGATGACAAAGAATAGTCGGCCATTTTGGCTGGAAATTCCCACTGGTCCATTGGTAGCATTGGGTCAGCAAACTCACCACCAAACAAGTGTCTTTTCAAACACAATTTTTTATATATTATATTTAAGTTTTCAAGTTCATACTTCCTTAAATGTACAGTGTTATATCAGAAGATCAAATGTTTTTTGCGTGAAAGTGGTCCAGTGGAAAATTTCTTGAAACTGAGCTCTGTATAGCTACAACATTGTGACTCATGTATTTATTTTAACTTTAAAAACTAGTGCTGCAATATTCAAGATATTATTTTTATACCTCATATTTATCAGAAATGTTATAAGTTATTCTTTACAACTTCGTTTACGCAATGGTACACATGAATGTTTGCAGGTAAGAAACGGGGTTGTTTATACTTGCCGAATTTTTTAGTATGATGTCTTGACGTACCTACGTATAACACCCCTGCACAGTTTTTCCCCAAGTTGAAGTCAAGCAATGGAAAGTCACATCATTATATGGATGTACATGTATACACCAACAGGAATTTTAAGTTGATTGTTTTTCCTATCATGGGGGGACCTTTCTTAATATATGTTTCTCTACAGTTTTTAATAAGTTGTTCGTGTTTTCAATCACGATGCTTGTTTGTGTGTGTGTGTGTGGGGGGGGGGTGGCAAAAGGAGGGTGTAATCTGAGGTCCTGCCAATGTATTTCTATGTATAAATGACATTAATTAAATTGACTGGAATCGAATTAAGTATTATAACCATTGAGTATCATAATGCAAGGGGTTTATTTGAGGATTGGTCATTTGAATGATATACTATTGTATAATCCAGTAAGGTTTGCTGCTGTTACACCATGTACATGAAATCTCTCTTGGTGGTTCTGAAAAGAACTTGGTGGTTCAACCTTATTGGTGGATACGTGTGCTTTATAAGACTACATTATTGTTATTTATTATTACATATGGTGTTACCGCAAACCTTACTAGATTGTATCTCCACCATGCAAAGTTTCAATCCTACTCATGTGCATGGTGCTACTGCAAACCTTACTAGATTGTATCTCCACCATGCAAAGTTTCAATCCTACTTATGTACATGGTTTTACTGCAAACCTTACTAGATTGTATCTCCACCATGCACAGTTTCAATCCTACTCATGTACATGGTTTTACTGCAAACCCTACTAGATTGTATCTCCACCTTGCAAAGTTTCAAATCCTACTCAATGGTTTTACTGCAAACCTTACTAGATTGTATCTCCAGCATGCAAAGTTTCAATCCTACTCATGTACATGGTTTTACTGCAAACCTTACTAGATTGTATCTCCACCTTGCAAAGTTTCAAATCCTACAATACTATTGTTAAACAAAATCTTATGAAGTCATTCTATTCTACTTGTTCATGCCAACAATAATTTATCTACACATACTTTTTTTTGAATTGTTTCCCCCTGCTGTTATCTTGTGAACAGTGTGATATGTTCCAGAAAGATTTGCAGTTGCACTATATAAATATCCCTTCAGGGCTTCGACACACCATGCAATATTTACAGACAGCAACCAACTGCACTGCATTAGCAAGAGACATTTTCCAGCCAAGGTCTTACTTATCCCTAAGACAAATAAGTGGAAATTAAAATTTGGTTGTTTTTTCTTCATGGAGACTGCCTGAAACTGGTTGCCTGCAAAGTGCCTGTGTGACATATCAACCAAATTAGTCATAAGTGGTGTTTGAAGCTTTGCATGGTGTAGAAATATATGAAGTAACTATAAATAAATAGTAAATTTGTGGGTACAACCATGTGTATACTCTCTTTTGGAGGAGTGTTGGCTCTGAAAAGAGCCGGTGTGGTCTCAGTGTTTGGAACAGTTTTCTGCTATGTTCGAAACGTCGAGACCACACCGGCTCTAGTTGTACCGTTTATTATTTATTTATAGTTACTCTTTCAACACCATGCAAAGCTTCAAACACCACTTATCAAACTTAACGTTTTTGTTGTTGATAAAATTATAATTTTTCAAATAATTAAACATCCCTTATACTGTTTGACATGTTTTAAATAAAATAAATATTTGCAGGCTGGGTAGCAAACGGTGAAGCATTCTGTTAATTTTCGTTAAACGACCACTACTGACCACCATTGGCCAAATATTATGAACATCCCTAAATAAATACAGAAATACATTTAAAGGCATCGTACACGTTTTGTAATTGGAGCCTATTGTTTGCTGCAGGCCTATAGTTGTAGATATATACCATAAAACTAACCTGTGAAAATTTCATTTCAAAAGGTGGTAGCGTTTTGGGGATATTGCCGAAAATCTGGAGCGGTTATGTCCACGCAGGAAGAATAATCTGCATTGGAATACACACTCTGAGAAGCGTTACGCGTAACACTTCTCAGATTCAAATGTTTTGGGGATAAAAAGTGATATATTTTTCCATAACCGCAGTACTTCGAAGTCAAAAGTTGCTCAAAATGCAATATACTATCCAAAGCTGCTGTACTTCTTTCCACCAAGTAAGTTTTTATTGCCATTAATAACAGAGTCATCACCAAACGTGTACGATGCCTTTATATGCGAAAAACAGTGTCTTTTTATTTGTTCACACCACGAACCATCACAGTTGATAGCGGTTGATAGCGGTTGATAGCGGTTCGTGGTGTGATAGCGGTTACAGGAATGATAGCACCCTCTGGTGGTGAGTGGTTCGTGGCGTGATAGCGGTTTAGATAGTGATTAGGTTTTCGTTACAACACAACTGGAGCGTCTTGGAACCAAGAATACACGACGCCAAACTGACAACCACAATAAAATCACACCACGAACCCTTATCACAGTTGATAGCGGTTGATAGCGGTTGATAGCGGTTCGTGGTGTGTTAGCGGTTTCAGGAATGATAGAGCCCTCTAGTGGCGAGTGGTTCGTGGGGTAATAGCGGTTAAGATAGCCCGAACATCTGACGTCACACTTCGAGGCTCGTGGATAACGCCAGATAGCGGCCTTGAGCCAATGGAGGGATCCTGGTAGATGTACCTTTGACCTCGCATCCATTTCCACAGGGATTCGTTGCAGCGGCGGCGGAACACTTTTAAAAGTGGGGGGCCCTTTTTCATATGTATTTTATTTCCATTTGCACAACATAGGTATGTTGGCACACACTGGCTATGTTGGGGTACAAAATAGACCCACACATGACTCTAAGACGGTCTTCCAGGAGTAGAGTAGACCAATCCTAACCGTCAAATTTGGCCGTTATCTAACATTTTCAAATAACTAAGTTCACGTGATTTATCTGAACCAATTCTTTTACGCAGATAAATCACAAGATCTTTGGAGTTAATTTTACTTTCAGCGATCTAAAAAGTGTATTACTGAACCAATTTCAACTCGACTGGCATGCAATTTACCCGTAAAGATGGCGTTTTTCGGGAACGATCGTTAGGCAAAATTACTATACCTTATACATTGAACAATACCACCATTCTGCGATTTGCCAATTGGCCATCAAGACGTGTTTTGTTAGATCGACTAAATGCAGATTGTGTCTACGTCATTCAGCCGCTAAGCTAATCGGATAACGTGGCGAGTGCGCATGCCCATAAAGACGCATCCCGACCGTACGTTTGGAATGGTGTCTTTATGAGCATGCGCACTTGCAGACGAGCATTTTTCAAAACGGCCGCGCAAGAAATCTTCTTTGATGAATTATCGGAAATAGGTTGATTTAATTTGTGAATACGTATATGTAAATATAATACAGGGTTGCTTGAAGTATTGAGACCACATGACTATTAAAATAAATTCTTGACTATTGACCTGAAGACAGCGCAGAAAGTGGTTTATGAGAGTTGTTGATTTTTTAAGTAAATAAATTATGGTGGTGTTTCAGTGGGTTTGTTGTTCATCCTACCTTTTACAGAAATCAAAACAGGACAAACAAGGTCACAATATTGCACCAAACTACACGTTTCACTTTCAGATATAAAAAAAATGTACAGGGCAGCGACCCACACCATCCGGTACTCAGAGCTACATTCCACCTTGTACTTCAAAGAAGGACATTACAGTGTTGACTTGTTTTTAATTAAGATGAATTTTAAACCATTTATTGGTTGGGGGGTGAGCTAGCACACATCAGTGATTCAGTGCAAATCAAGGAACCTCAAATGTCGAGACCCAGCACAATGAATTTGAGAAAATAAACACTTTCGCGGTAATATGCGCCATCATGTTCAGGCGTGCTATTAAAACTAATGGACCATCGCACCAGTCCTCAGTAAACTCTGGGAAACCTAATTTGCAAAGTGAATGGTGATTAGGGCCTACGTGGTGGTCATGTTCATGGACGGTGTAACTTGTTTTCAAATTGAAACACAATTGTCATTATCATCGGCGTTCATACGAATCAGCAAAATTTTCCCTTGAAAAAATAATCGAGAGCCACAAACTAGAAAAAGAAAAGGTAACACTATCGATTTAACTATAGGAATCAAACTTTAATAATAGAACAAGAATAATTTTTTGTTTGGGGGGGATAAAAAAAGAAACTTGAAGAAAACCCAAATTAACAGTTACTCGATCGCGCAACATTGCACTCGAGAGGCACTAGCGTAGCCCGCTGGGCTACGTGGGAATGAAAAAAATTTAGCTTTAAAATACTATATATAATGTCACATACAAATCATGTAGTCGTGCACGCGTCAACAGGGGGAGGGTGGGCTCGTTTCGCATCATTTTATCATTGCCGGTAAAATATGAGCTGCTTAACGAAATAAACTAGCAATATTTTCGGGGCCTAATAAAGATGACATCGGGGTTATTATCAGATGTATATGGTGAGCCTTATTAAAATGGGAGACTACATTTAAAAAAACATCTGACACTATACATTGCGGCTAAGGCTGTAACTGCGGCTGGTGCATGCTAACGGCTTCTAGTGGGAATAACTCACGCAGACACGTTGTGGCGCAGCCGGGATTCCGGACCCAGCCCGCTATAAAGTCAGCCTATTTTTACACCCGATCGCTAGTCTCGTGTGTGCTGGTTTGGCCCGGCCATGCGGTACACTACTCGCACCAGCGGTGACTCGCACCGCAGGACTGGTGAAATGTGCATCGTGGGCCATTACAATTGTCCGGGGATGGCAACTCGCCTACGTTTGGCGTTAATTGCTGTTTTTTTGTTATATAAATAAGATTATTTTGAGAAATGTAAAGGTGTGTATAATATTACAAACGGGGTTGTCAGTGAACCATAATTTGGTTTCAATAGCTCGATAAAAAGTGGGGGGGGGGTAAAATGACTACATTTTCAAAAGTGGGGGGGGGGCAACGGCCCCCTCGGCCCCCCCCCGGTTCCGCCGCCGGTGATTCGTTGTCACACACACGTGGTACAGGCATTACATTGGGTGCGTTCGATTAGCTTCCCCGTGTGTACCGGGGACTTACACTCGTGGTAGCCACGAAACGAGGCTAAATCGAACGCTGAAGTGTTTTGGCACTGGGAAAATTAAGGTCAAAGGTTGTTGCATAGGCAGCGCGACTTAAACAAGTGTAAACAGACAGCTCTGTCACTTCCGTCGTCTGCTCAATTGGAAAATGCAATTTTCCATGATGACAAAATTTAATTATATCATTCATAATTTGTACACACTCATCAACTGTTTGTTTTTCAGGAAACACATTTCCTTTCCATTTGCCATAATCGTTCATAGACGATAAATCTGTGTATTAATTTGTAGTTTTTGTACTCGCGTCGAATTCAACTTGTCCCCCGCCATCTTGGTATGATACACCTGCAGCCGGAGACTACGTCATTACACCCGGGCATCCACCACAGACTCGCTCGCGAGCTGGGGCTAGCTGTGGTGGCTGACACCGGGGCAGACACGAGTATCATGTGATGGCTAATCGAACGCTCTCGTACACGTGTAAGCTAATCTAACGCACCCATGTGTATAAACAACATTACATACAAACATTATGTACTCGCGCGCAGCAGCAGACGATCGAAAAGTTCATGCCGGTATGGTGGAGCTGACAAACACGTCACTTCGGAGCGGACCAATCATAACATAGATGTGGAAAGCTTACGTCACTGCACGTTTATCCAATGAAATCATTGTATCCAATGAAATCATTGGGTCTGTAAAACCAGTACCTGTCAACCTCGTCCCCATGATGTGTCGAGCAGTACGAGGTTGACCGCTCTCTGCATATCCAAAATGTTTGGATACGTATGCAAAATTAGAATAGTCTGGCTGTGAACATTGTGAATACTGAATGAGTACAACTTAACATGTTTACGTTAGACTTTTGTACACCAGTCGTTGTCTAATTAGGGTCCAAGTAAGGAGTTTCACTCCCAGAATTTACTATTGTAAACATGGTTGGAAATAAAGTAAACCATGGGGACGAGGTTGCAGTACCTGTCTTTATCCTTAAAGACAGGGGACCAGTCTACGGTCTGGATAGCAATAAGGTTTTCGTGACTACACAGATGGAGCTTCGCGTTTGTGAGTTTGGCGTCGTGTTGTATTGTCCGTCGGAGTTGTGAGTTGTCCGTCGGAGTTGTGAGTTGTACATCGGAGTTGTGAGTTGTCCGTCCGTCGTTATTGACATTCTATCAATTTGTATTAATAGTGAAAACGTCCATCACCCTTTCCATTTGTTAGATCATATAGAGAACACGTTGACCCGCTTGTGAAAAGTAACCCCCTCATCCATACTTGGTCATGCACTTAACCTATTAACAACACTTTCAAATACTAAACAGGCTTTTGCCCGTCTTTGGACCAATTTGATGATAGGCCTACACTTGAGCACATGAGCACATCACATTTTATGTAAGATGGTGCAGCATAATAAGGTTTCCTTGTTGTTCAAGAGCTTGACTGCACACACGCACGACGATGGCATGCTTATCTCGCCCTGTATTATGTTTCCCTGTCACCCCCACCCCTTGATCACATTACGTAACGTATAGCATTCCGGTACATAAAAGAAATGCAAATTGTGTTTATGCATGCACCAACCTTTTCCCTCCTCTTTTTTTATTTATATAATAATTACATTTTAGTAATTCGTAATATTTCTCAGACTTTGGAATTCTACACTTTTGTGCCGTCTGTGTTTAATTGTTAATATCACTATATGGCCCGCATACTGAATACCTACCTGCAGTTATTAAAATTTATGTTTACAATTAATGAACAACATTTCGAATAGGGGGCCTATATAGATGAATAAAACAATAGCAAGATATGTCCTTCTGACAACATATTGCGAACAAAACAGTATGCCTAGTTTCTCAATAGAAGCTTGAATTAATCAATTGATCATGGAGGAAGGAATCCTTCCTCCATGATCAAACACATGGCTCTATTTCATGTAGGCCTATATAGGTCAACGAAAACAACATTTCAAAAGGAAATTGTCTGCTCGGTGAGGAATCGAGGGATTCAGCAGCGTATACTTCATACAGATAGTGTAGCTCCACACTCAGAAATTTAGAGGTAACAAATTAATGTAAGGAAAATCAAAGTTCTTTAACTGCATGTGAAATTTATAATATATTTTTGAATCATTGTAGAAATAAAATATATAGAGTTGCAATTACTGACCGTTTGATGATAGTTTTAGTCATTTTGTATGTTGAGTGTTCCGAAATGTTAAACTTTTACTTGTTGTATTCTAATTTTGTTAATAAAACAAAGAACCGTTTTTGAAAGTATACAAATTGTTTGTCTTGTATTTAATACAAATGTAATTATTTTTGCATTTAATAAATATGTAATTCATTTTATGATAAGAAAATAATTCAGTAACAGTTTACAAGGTCAGAGGGTAAAGAATTACCTTTGAAATAGGTAACTGTCTAGTATTCTACACAAACATTAAGTATTGTTAAGCAATTAATTCAGTGAAACCTACTTAATTCATGTTTACCTAGAAAAGAGGTAAATTTCTTTTCTGATTTTTGAAGTAAAATTTTTCAAAGAAATGTTTATGAAAACCTTCACCCCAACCTGCATTATTTAAAATTTTACCAAACAAATAGAAGGTTCGTATATATATACAACATTGCAAATTTGTCAAATTGTACACAACCAGTGTAAAAAATATTCTGTGTGCTATCACATGTGGATAATTGCCAAATATATACCCGAAATACGCCACCTATTGGCATTTGCAGTTTAGTTTAATTTTGTTTTTAAAGTCCGACAGCCAACTCACAACTCCGACCAATCACGAATCTCCCTTTTTAATCACGTGCAAACAAAAAAAGAAGGTAGAATCTTGTCCTCCTAGCCTGTGTCTCGGTAGAACTAGAAGAGGTGATGTGCTTTTTTAATTAGTAAAATGCCTGGAGGTTACGTTTCTGAAAGTAATTAACCTTTGTTTTGTGTTCAAATGATTTATGTAAAATTGAAATAACGTTTTTGTTAATTAGGATGTATGTTTTCTGTGCTATCAGCTTAATTATTATAGGGGGAGGGGAAGTATTGTATGTTTCTTTTAATTGGAAAGTTGTATTATCTCTTTTATGTTTTGGCTAACATGTTCCGGTCTCCAATTTGTTTTTAATTGCGCCGAGTGCGACGTTGATTAAAACGGTCTTTCTACAGTAAAATTGTTTTGTTCACATTTATTATTCATTTGGGGGGAAAAACCACAAACCTAATGTGTGATTAATATCCCATACTACGTCACAGTCCCTGCTATTACGGGGGACACCAACCTATTTTACAAACTTGAGTTTATTAAAGTTGTGCATTTTACAATTAGGCTTAGGGGCCTATATGACTTTATCTTACCAGTAATAGTTTTTGCTCAGTACAATTTTTTTCTCGATACTGGGAAGTATAGCCGTCTGATGCTGCGTTGTCGATAAAATTGTGTTTAAATGCAAAACAGACTATTTTAATAAACATTACTATAATAAAATGTACCTGCCACAATTTCCTCATACCTCTTTTTCTCGAAAACTTTATTTAAATAAATAAATAAATAAATAAATAAATAAATAAATAAATAAATAAAAGAAAACAATTATACATAAATAAGCTAATAAACAAATGAAAACCAAATATATATAAAGACCTTATAAATAAATTTAATCAAACGAATACTATTTAGGGCGTGTGGTCCCCGTGAAAAGTGGGCGTGGTTGCTGCACACACTCGCTAGCAATAAAACCCGCCGATTTGGCGCGAGATCTGCAGTTGTGATAGTCGATGTCTAGATACGGTCAGACTTATTCAGTAAGCGATAGTCGTTATTTAAACGCAACCATGAGATTCATTGTATTTGCTATGCTTATAGGATGTGTCCTAGCGGCCTCCGTAGATAGAGTCAGACGTGATGATGGCGATGAGGTAAGTACTAAGGATAGATTCATTTTGTTATCTAGTTACAAGCCTGCTGCCTGTATCATTCAGTTTAATAATTATCAGAAGTTTCCAACACTCGGTCAATAACATTTTTCAACCAGTACCGGTATCGACTATCCACGCATTGGCTATTGTTTGAACGGAACTTACCCTGGTGTTTCTGGTTCACATAGCAAGCACCCTTGTTTATAAGCTATAAAGTGATTAAGTTCACCTATGGGGCATCCTTGGTTTCATTACCAGAAATAAATAATAATAATTATGTCAAAGGGTTTTACATAAATAATCGAACCGGAATTGGAACCGAACTGGAAAAACGAAGATATATATTTTTCGTTTATCTATATCGTAATTCAAACTTCACAATCGGAGCTATTTTTCACTCTCATTTACTCGCCTTGTTAGCCCTCTATGCGGGCACTTTTAGTGAATTTACCGGCTGAACTTCTCAAAAATGTATTAAGTATAAAATGCCTAGTAAACGAACAGGGAACCTGACTGGGTAATTTGGCTTCTGACTGGCACCCTGAACAAGGATATTGACACAATAGGAGACTGCCAACATAGGGCTAGATGGCTCACAATTCCGTAGGTCGTAGGTTTAAGTCCCGCTCTATAGTCAATTTTTCTTTGTTCATAAAACGTGTGACTTCACATTGGATCTTTATGCATTATTGTTACAGGGGTCAAACGAAAGCGACAATCTCGAATTACGTGTAAGACGTGCAGATGGGGATAAGTCAGTGGATTGTCCCGCCACATTGTGGAAAGATGGTAACGTTTGTTACACTATCGACTCTTCAGTTGGTAAGTTTATTGCATGTATATAGGCAAAGGAGCCTTTCCAAAAATGTGTACCGATAGTGATGGATACAGTAAAAGAATCAGTGATTATATACTGTGATTATTACAAAGACACTGTACACAACACTGAAGAAAGTAAAAAGTTTGCTGTTATGAGCATTCTTCGGTTTAGTTTTTTAGAGTAAGAGCAAAGTATTACAAAGTATTATTCCAGTAAAACGTACAGACATCTTTTATAAAGTTACTGCAAATTTGTGTATTTGACTGGTATGGTCGTTATTATCACTTTACTTTATGGTATCCTCTCTAAAATTCTTCTAACCATTAACAGAAAAGCAAATTGTCGTGTACCTATGTTTTGTCTTTAGTACGCTACATGATGCATTCAATGCAGGATTTATTTCATTAGGATGATATGCTCATTTAATGAGTTTGCCAAACAAAAACGGGTTTACACGCAGTGCCACAGTGCCAATCTACGTTGCTGTTAAATGGTACCCTTCATCCCTTATTTCTAATTTCTAACAACGCATATAGGGGACATACATTTGATATAACAACAACTTTGTCTGAAAAGAAGGGTTAATACCAAAACATTTGTTTGTAACAGGTCCTCTGCCAATACAGTCCACATAAAATTGTAAAGCAACACTTAGTGCAAATGTCCGGATAAAGAATTAAACATTATTATCTTCAAGGTGTTGAGTTGGATTGGTGCAGTGTGTGATTGTTGAGATGGGTGGGGTGTGGGATGGGTGGGGTGTGAGATGGGGGTCGTTGATCGTTTGAACTCCCGACCAGTTCCTTCACATTGCATCTAATCATAATATAAAATTAATTCTGTTCATTGGAATTACTAATGCATGCAGATTCTAAAATGAAGACCGTCCTTCTGAGTGTGTTCAAACGTTTCGAGGATGTATCATGCGTCAAATTTATTGACAAGAATGCCGATACCGACAAAGTTTGTGGTAAAATAGGAGCTATGCCTGTGAAATTGGTTGAGAACACCAACAGGTAAGAAAATCGATTACATTGCAGCTAGGAGCAAGTTCGGGTGGGTGACAACAGAGTCGACTAGACTTAACCATAGTCGATCTAGATTTCACTGGCTATATATCCAAGTAGACCAACCCAGCCACGGAGCATTGTTTCTCTACGGTAGTCACCTCGCTTACGAGTTACGTCACTTTTCAAGATGGCAGTTGGATAAAATGACGGAGAAAGTAAATTAGAGTAATCACAGAAAAACTTAATAATAAAGAGTAGGTTTTTGCCAATAAAATATGCCAATTAATAAGATAATAATTATTGCACTATATTATGCAACTTGGTTTTTTTACGGGCCAAGAACATTTGTTTCTGTTCACTACCGTATATGTCGTTGCCTTGTTGATATATTTGACGAATCAATCAACTAATAATAATAATAATAATAATAATAATAGTGGCTTCTTATATAGCGCACATATCCGTCACTCAGTGACACTCAAGGCGCTTTTAACGTTCATTATTTTCCTGCAAGGTATTGTGGAGCTACGTTTTTGAAGTATGAGGCCAAGTCCTTTACATAGCACCATGTAATGGTTTACAGGGTGCTGTGGCGCAATATGCTGCCGTTAAAACCAGGAACACCGGGGCGAACCCCTTCTCTTTTCGATAAGTGCACTGGGTTCTTTTACGTGCATTACACAACACACGGGACCTACGGCTTAACGTCCCATCCGAGGACGAAGCATGTGGTTAAGTGTCTTGCTTAAGGACACAAGTGTCACGACTGGGATTCGAATCCACACTCAGCTGATCAGAAATACCAGAGCTTGAGTTTGGTGTTCTTATCCGCTCGGCCACGACACGCCACAACTAGACGCGTTTGAGTGAAACACAGACCACGCTTGCGGGATTTAAAGATGCATTGCCCGTGTTTGGGCCGATTTGACGGTAAAAAATAGATTTAAATTTCAAATTGCTGATTTTACGAGGTAGGAAAGTTCTACGCTTTCATTTGATATCTTGAACGAAAACAATAGTCAAGGATTAATGGCAGTTAATTAAAACCGAAAATAAAAAAATACGTTGGGCGAGCCTTTAAATCCTCATACTTATAAAGTACAAAATTTCCAAGTTGAACTATGACTTTTCATTAGTGCTTATAATATGGGGCGCCGTCTGTCAATTAATTGTTTAGCGTAATTTTGACATGTTTTACCATGGTTTGTAACAATTATAGTATAAATCATAGAAAGTGTTTTCAACATTATTTTCGTGGCTTACGTACCAGGAAAGTAATGTTTTGTGCTTTTTCAAATGTTTGTAAATCATAAATATACAATCAACGTTTATAAATTATGGTTTAAAAACCATGAAAATTGAATTCATCATGTAAACCATGGTTTATAAACCATGAAAACTGAAGCATCATGAAACATGGTTTATAAACCATGATTATTTATAAGCACCTTCAAATCATGGTTTATAAACCATGAACAGGCATGTTCAAAACATGGTTAATAAACCATAACAATTTAAGCACCATATAGACCTAAAACGTGGTTTATAAATCATGGTTTATAAACCGTGAAAAGTGAAGCATCTTAAAATATCGTTTATAAACCATAAAAACTAAAGCATCGTGTTAAAACATGTATTTTAAACCATGCAAATTGAGGCATCATAAATCATAGTTTAAAAACCATGACAAACTGTGTATTCACAAATCATGGTTTTTAACCATAAAAACTGAACATGGGATTCAATAAACCCCCTTCCCATTCTGATTGATTCCCGCGTAAGCTTCATTAGGCGCCAATGGAGGTAACCAACGAAGGCGCAAAATCTGAGCTAGCTCGTCGTCATTGTCGCACACACACGTACGGCGGCCCGGGGTAAATAAGTTGGCGATCGATTGGTCCATCGGTGTCACGGGGACTTACTTGCATTAGTCCCACACGTGAAATAACAGTTAAGGCCGAACAAGCTGATTGCCAGCTAGCTGCAACAGTTTTTCGGACCGTGTGCAGGCCCTCCGAAACGTCTGCCTGATCAAAATGTTGCCCTGGGTGGGCGGTTTGGAGGGCCTGCACTACAGCCAGAGAAATTGTTGCAGCTATAGCTGCTCTACGCAAGATTGCTCGGCCATTTTTTTTATTTCACGTGCGAACGAAAACGTAAACAAATCAGTTACTGCGGGTCCGGATGACCGACGAGCACACAGCGCCTTCGTGATTGCACTGACCAGTGCGTGATTGGTTACCTCAATGGTTAGTTTTTCGGGCCGGTAGACTAGTCCCCTGTCATAATTCGCACAAGCCTCGAAGTGTGACGTCAGATGTTCAGGATAGCGGGGCGGTAGACAGGGGACTAGTGATGGATGGAACGATCAGAATGCTGGGGAAGGAGGTTGAATGAAACGCATGTTCGGTTTTTATGGTTTATAAACCATGATTTGTGAGTACAACTTTTTATGGTTTAATTGTAAACCACGATTTGTGAATACACGATTTCCATGGTTTATAAACCATGATTTATGATGCTTCAATTTTCATGGTTTAAAAAAACATGTTTTATGATGCTTTTATTGTTATGGTTTATAAACCATGTTTTTAGATGCTTCAGTTTTCATGGTTTATAAACCATGATTTATTAACCACGTTTTATGATGCTATAATGTTCATGGTTTATAAACCATGTTTTGAAGAAGCATTAATTTTCAATGTTTATAAACCATGATTTGTAAACCATGTTTTGAAGATACTTAAATTTGGATGGTTTATAAACCATGTTTTGAAGGTGCTTATAGATAATCATGGTTTATGAACCATGTTTGCTGATGATTCAATCTTCATGGTTTATAAACCATGATTTAAAAACCATGTTTTATGACGAATTCAATTTTCATGGTTTATAAACTATAATGCATAAACGTTGATTGTATATTCATGGTTTACAAACTTTCAGATTTACACGAATGCCATTAGGCACTGCAGCCAGTAGACCGTCGGGAAACGTGTATTTTTGATTTCATACTTTTTTTCAAAGCTAATAACCTTTCCAGATGTTGTAGAGACAGTTTGAAGAAAAACATTTAACAATTATTAATTTTTATTTTTGGTGTGTTAATTAGTATGTGTTTACACTGTAAAACCGCAGTATTTTTTTGTGCACAAGTCTATGTAGAAAGTGTTTTCTAACTGGGGATTCGGAGCCCATGAGTCACACTGCCTATAGGGTCATAGACTATGTCAATCGGACCTGTCTGAGGATAGAACTTAAAGGGTTTCAACTATTTTGGCTAAAAACTGAATTAGTAATTAACTAAAATGTGTTTTCGGTCTACTGGCTGCAGACCGGTAGGCCATCGGAGGGTTTTAATGTGTTGTAGTGGTCATCACTGGTATAAGAATGACCAACATCCTGTACACATGTGACTCTTGCTGATGTGGCATTTTTGGACTAATCCATTATTATACAGGTATAGGGTAAAGGTTTACTACAAATTGAACGGGGGGGGGGAGGAATTTACAATGCAAAATTGGACATATCTACGCACTTGGAAGGTGTATCATTTTTGTCATCTCTACAAATATACATGTACAATGTACAATGAACTTGAACGGCACACAAACTGTGTTTATGGTGCAGAGTTTAGCTCTGTATCCTCTTCACAGGAGACTTTGGGAACATGGGCCTAGGTGACAGCAGCCATCCAGGTAAATCGTGAAGAAGTTTACACAGTTCTGTGTATGCGCATAAGTCCGGGCAATGGTTTTACTTGGCAAATAGTGTCCCCGAAAGTCACAAAACGTCGACATGGAAAATAATTATGAATCATAAATTGTTTATGGCCATTCACGTATACTCGGGCAATAACATTGCAAGTTGCCATGCTTGTCATGGTTGTGAGAGAAAAAAACAATTTTGATTCTTAGCAAAATTTAAGCCAAGAGGGCCTTTGTTCCATTTTAGTCTCGCTTTGGTCGTATTGATTTGAACGGGAGTAAACAAAATAAAAAAATTAAACCATAAAAAACACACGGCAGATGGCTATACAATGTGATCAATGTCTATTCTAGTATTGCAGCGCAGTGTTCACCTACCTTTTGGCCAAATTAAGAAATTTAGTTGTAAAACAATGTATGTGAAATTTATTACCGGTAGATCCTTAACCGTTTACAGTTCTGATTTTCTTCGAAAGTTAAATACACCCACCAAAAAGGATAAAACAATTAAACAAATTACTCTAAATAAATATTGTCGTGTGTAGGTCCAACGAATTGCCATCTAACCGTTAAGTTTGGTGTTGTGTATTCCTTACAGCAAGTGCTGGGCCACGATTGGGTGCAGTGCCAATTTAGTTACATCAATCAACATGGATCCAAATTGTGCCAGTGTACGTATTAAGCCGTCGGTCGCAGGTCTAGTTTTAGCCCTGTAGTTTACGAAAAACGAAGTCTGCACTAATGTTAGTAAAAGTGGCAACCAAGAAATCTTACCGATCGGCGATCAAAAATGGGTTCTGTTCTGTGCTCGAACAATGAGTGCGATCCACTTCGATTTTGACAAAGGTAGTTGCTACAGCACACTAAACACACTACGTAGAGGGTTATCAGCGATACTCCTATAGCCCCTGTAGATGGGACACCGATTGGAGCTCTCCCACTGATAACCAGTTCATGACAAGGTTCTTCAACATGAGACCTGCATTGCCCAGATATACATTTACATGGGACGTTAATGCTGTGTTACAGTATTTACCTAAAAAAAATAGGTCCGTCTAATGAGTTGTTCTTACAAGAACTCACTATGACTCTATAGTTATGCTTATTGCATTGATTTCCAGACAAACATGTCAAACTTTGTAGCTGCTTAATTTAGACGAAGGTGAAATAGAAGCTACAAAATCTTTGTTAGGCCTATATCTAAGTTGACGAAAACCAGCAAGATTGGCAAACCGCCTGATAGTTTGGTGTTATCTAGGTTTCCTCATGATGACATAATTTGTGTCATAAAGACACTAAATTAGAACTTAATTAAGACAAAACCCCTATTAAGGGGTCAGCAACGATGTTTGTTTGTAAGTTATGCGTCAACCCACAAACAAGTAAAGTCAGAGACAATCTCTCGCTGTGATACAACCAAGTTCACAGCTCATAGTACTGGATCTGCTGCATGCGCAGTTTGGCTTTTATATAGGAATGGAGTACCACTGAACGTTATTTTAAGCACCCATTGGGCAAGGAGTGGTATGCTTTGCTAAGTTTTATAACAGACCAGTCGCGCAAACAGATCACAGCTTTGCATGGTTGGTTACATTCTCAAGAAATGCGCAGTCATGTTATGTTCAAAGATGACAATCCTTTGCTTGTTATGTTAACAACTTACAAGTCTAAGAACAGAGCTAATATACGTATAATAAACTATAATGGTGAAACCTATGAGTCGTTTACACAATCGGTTTATTTGTTAGTCCATGAGCAAGCCCCACTTGCCGGTACCAACTCGAGGGCACCGGCGGCGGAACCGGGGGGCTGAGGGGGCCGTTGCCCCCCCCCCCATTTTTGAAAATGTAGTCATTTTGCCAACCCCCCCCCCCACACACACACCCTTTTTATCGAGCTATTGAAACCAAATTATGGTTCGCAGCCCTGGTGCGAGTAGTGTGCCGCTTTGCGGGCTTACCAGCACGCACGAGACTAGCGATCGGGTGTAAAAATAGGCTGACTTTATAGCGGGCTGGTTCCGGAATCCCGGCTGCCGCCACAACGTGTCTCCGTGCGTTATTCCCACTAGAAGCCGTTAGCATGCACCAGCCGCAGTTACAGCCTTAGCCGCAATGTAGTGTCAGATGTTTTTTTTTAATGTAGTCTCCCATTTTAATAAGGCTCAAAAAATAAAATATTTCTAGTTTATTTAGTTAAGCAGCTCATATTTTACCGGCAATGGTAAAATGATGCGAAACGAGCCCACCCTCCCCCTGTTGACGCGTACACGCCTACATGATTTGTATGTGACATTATATATAGTATTTAAAAGATGAATTTTTTTAATTCCCACGTAGCCCAGCGGACTACGCTAGTGCCTCTCGAGTGCAATGTTGCGCGATCAGTAAATTTGGGTTTTCTTCAAGTTTTTTTTTTATCCCCCCCCCCCCAAACAAACAAATTATTCTTGTTTTATTATTAAAGTTTGATTCCTATAGTTAAATCGATAGTGTTACCTTTTCTTTTTCTAGTTTGTGGTTCTCGATTATTTTTTCAAGGGGAAATTTTGCTGATTCGTATAAACGCCGATGATAATGACAATTGTGTTTCAATTTGAAAACAAGTTTCACCGTCCATGAACATGACCACCACGTAGGCCCTAATCACTATTCACTTTGCAAATTAGGTTTACTGAGGACTGGTGCGATGGTTTTAATAGCACGCCTGAACATGATGGCGCATATTACCGCGAAAGTGTTTATTTTTTCAAATTCATTGTGCTGGGTCTCGACATTGGAGGTTCCTTGAATCACTGTTCTTACTGAATCACTGATGTGTGCTAACTCATCACACCCATAAATGGTTTAAAATTCATCTTAAAGGAGCATTACAGAATTGTTTTTTGCTAACAAAACAGTTGCTGGCAGTGTAAGCACTTTATATATAATCCACCATATACATAAACTGACAAACCTGTAGAAGTTTGAGATCGATCGGCCATCTGGGTCACGAGAAAATAGCGAAAAACCGATTACACATTTGCATGTGTTATACAATGCATGTATAAAACGCTCATGAGCGATAAACTCCAATCGGAAATTAGTTTTATTTATTTCTCATCAAAAATGGCATTTCAGACAGAAATATTTCTAGGGATGTTTTCTACTATCATCATCATTAGACCGTGTAAGTTTTATGTTAAATCTGTGATATTAAAGAACATTTTAATTACCAGTTCTGTAACGTTCCTTTATTTAAAAACAAGTCAACACTGTAATGTCCTTCTTTGAAGTGCAAGGTGGAATGTAGCTCTGAGTACCGGATGGTGTGGGTCGCTGCCCTGTACATTTTTTTATATCTGAAAGTGAAACGTATAGTTTGATGCAATATTGTGACCTTGTTTTGTCCTGTTTTGATTTCTGTAAAAGGTAGGATGAACAACACACCCACTGAAACACCACCATAATTTATTTACATTAAAAATCAACAACTCTCATAAACCACTTTCTGCGCTGTCTTCAGGTCAATAGTCAAACTTTTATTTTAATAGTCATGTGGTCTCAATACTCCAAGCAACCCTGTATTATATTTACATATACATATTCACAAATTAAATCAACCTTTTTCCGATAATTCACCAAAGAAGATTTCTTGTGCGGCCGTTTTGAAAAATGCAAGTATCATAAAGACACCATTCTAGAAAGAGGCTAGAGGTACGGTCGGGATGCGTCTTTATGGGCATGCGCACTCGCCACGTTATCCGATTAGCTTAGCGGCTGAATGACGTAGACACAATCTGCATTTAGTCGATCTAACAAAACACGTCTTGATGGCCAATTGGCAAATCGCAGAATGGTGGTAGTTGTTCAATGTATAAGGTATAGTAATTTTGTCTAACGATCGTTCCTGAAAAACGCCATCTTTACGGGCAAATTGCATTTTGGCTTACAGCTGCGTCAATCGCTCCTGTTTTTAACCCAGTCGAGTTGAAATTGGTTCAGTAATACACTTTTTAGATCGCTGAAAGTAAAATTAACTCCAAAGATCTTGTGATTTATCTGCGTAAAAGAATTGGTTCAGATAAATCACGTGAACTTAGTTATTTGGAAATGCTCGATAACGGCCGAGTTTGACGGTTACTTTTAGGGATTGGTCTACTCTACTCCTGGAAGACCGTCAGAGTCATGTGTGGGTCTATTTTGTATCCCCAACATAGCCGGCCAACATACCTATGTTGTGCAAATGGAAATAAAATACATATGAAAAAAGGGCCTCCACTTTTAAAAGTGTTCCGCCGCCGCTGCTCGAGGGACTAATTCTAATATTATTTTTCTTGTTGCAAATAGTCCATAACTTACCATAAACTATGATAGCCTTTCCAAAATAATTCTACAATTTTTCGAAATTTGTTTACCGTAAAATCTAAAACCTCTTATTTGCCTCTTCCGTTATTGATAAATCAACGGCCGTTTAGATAGTAACATTTTGTTAAGCCCATGTGTTTACACGAAGAGTGAATAATTATTTGAGTGTGCATCCTCAAACAGCCGTTGCATTTGTCACATGGCATCATGCTGTTTGTCAACAATGTTTCTCTTGTCAATAATTGCTGATGTACTTTTCATTAACAGTCATCAAGAGGAATTAGTTGGTTTAAGTGTCATTTTTGTTGAAAAATACCTTTGTTATAAGTTATATAACATTGCCTTTGGTTTATAAATGCTGTTTGTAAAGTTTATAGAAGGTTGTGGTGCAAGTTTTATTATATTACAATTAGTAGGTCATTACTTGAGTATGCAGCACCTGTGTGGTGCCGGTGTCAGATGCAATTGTGTCCGCCATGCAATACTGTCCGCTCCGGACACTTTTGCATATGCAATCGTGTCCGGGGCTATGCAAAACCGTCCGGCGGACATGTACATGCATATTGTACATGTATGTGCGTAAGCGAGCGTGCAAGCATAACGTACGTGCACATGTGCAGCAAGAATATTCATGTATTTTATGGTTGCAGCGAATACCCAACGGCCGAATGTTTTCCCATAGGCTACGACGGGGGTTGGGGGTGGGGGGTGTCCCCTAGTGAGGGCGCTATTTTTGGTTGTGGTCTGGCTGACCCACGTTCACGAGTTGTTTTTCCATGCAAGGTTTACGTCAAAGATCTCCTTTTCTAATGGCCTTCCTATAGCCAGGAATCAGCAACTAAAAACCGGACAATATTGTCATATGCTTCAGGTTCCATTATGGTGAGCAACCCTGGCGATGGAGCTAAAAATTACAAACCGTCCACATCATCTTTCATGTCATTCATGACACGCACTTAGCTTTTAAAAAAATGGCGAACGTACTTCGTGTTCCGTCGACCAATAGAGGGCGTTTAATTTACTGCAAGGACGGTTTTGCACGGGGGCGGACACGATTGCACATGCACATGTGTCCGGGCGGACATAATTTATTGCATTTTTATATGCAGCAGCGTCCGGGCGGACACGAGTGCATATGCAAAACCGTCCGGCGGACATTATTGCATATGCAATAATGTCCGCCGGATAGTATTGCATAGAGGACATATTGCATGCGACACCTGTCTTATCCAACTGAAACAACAATACACTTTGGGGAGAGTTCAGATGGGTTCTCTGTTTTTTTGTTAGGTCTCCCTAGAAGTGCTTTAAATACTAGAAATCTAAAAACAAAATACAGGCCATCATAGTTTATGGTAAGTTATGTATTATTTGCAACAATAAAGGTGATATTAGAATTAGTCCTCATGGACTATATTGCATGTTGCCCATCTCTGTGCTCTAAAATCTCATGTAAAGTCCGAAGTGGAGGTGATGACGAGGTTGAGTTCTAAAGTTAAACGAATAGAATGAAGTTTGATTGGAATTCTACCGAGTCTATCACCGACACTGAATGACTTACATTCCCTCCACATAGGTTTGCAACTTAAAATTAGTTGACCCGCCCCTTAGCGCCGGGCATTATGTTCCTTTGGTTAAAAATGTATTGGGGTTCACTGGGCGTGGTGGGGCATTTATACCAGGAACATCTTTTCACGTCTCTCAACTATGACTAATCACTCTGGTGAAAAGTGTAATAAGTAATTCAGTGTCGCTGATAGACTCGGTAGAATTCCAACCAAACTTCCTTCTATTCGTTTAATTTAATAATTAATAAATAAACAAATATTGCGCTTTTTCACTTTAGTCTGGTGTGGTCACTCATGAAGTGTTCCATGCACTTGGGCGGTACCATGAGCAGTCCAGACGGGATCGCGATGCCAATATCATAGTCAACTGGGATAACATCTTGGAAGGCAACAGAGGAAACTATAAAAGGTGTTCTAATGACCCCTACGATGTCCCGTATGACTTTCAATCCATCATGCATTATGGTGACCGGGTATGTTAGCAATTTTAAGCAATCACATTTACCTTATTTTAAGAGAGCCGTCTTGATCGCCACAGTGATTTGAATTGTGAAATTGTGCTTGAATTTAAAATTGATAAATGGGCTCAACAAAACAACAACAACAACACCAGTTATTTCAGTACAGGCTAACAAAATCCAGCTGGAATGGAATTGCAGTTAATCGGTTAATGTTGAATTAGGCTAACACTGATAGTATAACGCATTTTATCTATTACGCCATCTTTCTGGTAAAACTATTACTATGCCAATGATAAAGAAAAATGCATTCACAATAATTGATATATTGTGTGATGGAATGAGTATTGTTTGCTTTCGAGAACAAACACTTGTTGAGATTGGACTTGGAAGCTTCCAATGTTTGGGCGGTACAAATCTGTAGGGCCTACTGGTAATGATTCCACAAGTATGGTGCATCGGCTGCGAACGACTCTCGGTCCACAAAAGACGACCGAAAAAGCTTTTGTGTGTTACACTACAAAAACTGGGGTGTTAGAATTTACACCATGGGTGTTGTCACATATAGATACCAAAAAAGAATGAAAATTTACATCACAGGGTGTTAAAATAACACAAATTTCCGCCAAAAACAATTAAATTTGTGTTATTTTAACAACCCAGTTTGTGCAGTGTATGCATATTATTATACTACCACCACGAGGACAGTTTCGTCTGAAATGCTTGGCAACAAAAGTTGTTTAAATCCTTGACGTTAATCTAGTCGGGCAATAATAAATAATGTTATTATAATGTTGTTATCGTTTAAAAATATTCCTTTGCGATTTTGGTGTATTTTATGTATAGAGCCCTAATAGTAATCTTTGATAGAAGTGAATTTGTATACACATTCTATAAAAACGTTGAGACACTTTTTAATAAAGTTTCCACACAATGTATTAATAATTATGTTAATTATGTTAGGTGTAATCCCTGGCTACCGGGCAGTTACAGGTTGAATGGCTTCTGACTGGCACCCCGAACAAAGATATTGACAAAGTAGGGAGACCGCAAGCTTGAGCCAGATAGCTCAGTTGATAGAGTGCTAGACTTGGTTCCAAGTCTGTGATCGTGGTTTTTAGTCGTCCTGATAGCCGATACATTATTGGCTGAAACAGCGCCCTCTTGTGGATAAACCTCCGTCTTGAACCTACGATCACAGACTTGGGAACATTGTTCGTCGGTTTGTACACACCCTATGGCGAATTAGTCCAAAAGTGGACGGAACACTCTGATTGGTCAGAATCTCCGAGGCCTTTAATAAAATGCACAATCAAACTATAACCGTTTAAACCACGGGATAATAGTAGGAAATACAACATTGATGCACGTGTAACTAATCTGTCTCTGCTCGGTGATTCAACTTACAGTTTGGAAACACAAAAAAACAAAGTGATTCTAGTTATTTTATTCAAAATACGTAAAAAACGTTGGGAAAATCTTTGGACGATACCATTCAAATCAAAGGTATCATAATTTTTCGTCTAGTAAGGATCAGGTTGTTTGTCAATTTTTTTTCTCAACATTTTTAGATTAAATCTTGTGTTATTTTATGTATAAATTATATATAGCATACTCTGTACGTACAAAGCACTATAAAATAAAAGCAATGGCTCGATTTTACAGAAAATGCTGAAGCGATTTCATCCTATTTGGAATGGACGCAGCCAACGGGAGTTTTGTGGTCTCCTGATTGGTCATCTCTCTGGCATAGTGTTGTTATGTAAATGTCAGTAGTGATTAAATGAATATCCCGTATACACAAGAGGGTCAAGTCTGAGATTGCGAGTTAGAGCGCGTGATAGCAAATCTGCGGGGGAATTCTGCGTGGCCGATGCAGAGAAATAACCGCAAGCTCAGACTTGAAATCAAGTCTAATAGAGTGCAGGCACGTTAATCAGGAAGGTCGCGGGTTCAAGGCCCATCTCAAGTAATTTGTTCAACCCCAAATTAATAATTATTCAAACGTTCGTTTACTGGCAGTTGGTACAGTCCATTTAAACCAATGATCGTTTGAATTTTCTCCTACAGTTTTTCCTATCAAAAAACCCCACGGGATCTAAGGAAACCATGACGATAAAGGACGATAAATTTGCTGTATTCCAGAAACTCATGGGATCGCAACAAAAACTGTCGCGCTGGGACATCGTAACTCTTAACAAGATGTACAAATGTCCCATGCCCGGTATGTACACAATAATTTGACTTGATTAAACCTATGCTTTTCCATAACAGACAAATTAAAGGTATAGATTCGGGGTTTTTTGTCAACGTAATGCTGATTTATAGGCAAAGAAGGATACAAGAAAAGTCACATGTGAAAGTTTCAGCTGAATACAGTGTGTGCTTGTTGAGAGCACAGAGGGAAAAAACCTGTCACGGTATGTTCAAAAGAACGTCGAATCTATCCACGTTTAGCGAGGTGATAGGCCAGGTGCCAAAACCCCATCTCTGCCAAAACCCCATCTCTGCCCGCAGCATTTACGAACGGACACCACGGAAATTTTAATCCACGAAACTCGCCCTTGAGGTGAGTTTTGGAGATTGAAATTGTTTGGCATACTTTTTTTGATTTCAAATCAGCGGGGGCATTTCAGACAAAATACCTTCGCAGGATGCTTAACCGGTAGGCCTACCACCATTACAATCTTTATAACAAGGAGACTTTCGGATAGAAATTACACTTTTCCCGGTGTCATTACCAAAGTATGACCCTATCAAACGAACAAAAGTTATACCTTTAATATATTTTCCCCTTTTCTGGAATTTTCTTTTCTTTTCCTTTCTCTATCCCAAGGGAGCAATACTTAATAAAGTCTTCATGACATTAGGAATTCGTAAATGTTTACTCCTCCTGTATGGTATTAGCCCAATAACATATTTTTTATAATAACATAAATAAGGGACATTACTTTTCGAAATTCGACCCAGTTGTTATAGTCTAACTTGTTTTTAAAGTATCTATTTTCGAGGCTTGGTGTAACGAAACGTTCTCATCAACAGAAATGTTTTTAAACAAAATTAAAAGTGGAGTCAGGTTTCTCCTACCAGTGACTGTGGCAATTTCTTGTGACCAGCTAGGGTATGGGTGGAATAGTAGTCTTGATTGGCGACGCTCTGAGTTGTTGTATTAGCCACCTGTACAGGGCGCAACATCGACTGGCTCGGAGGGACTGGGCAAGTCTACGAATGTGGATTTTGATCCAGATGTTTGTGTGATACCAATATCTATTTTCCAGTAATTCGTGTTGCGATATTGGCAACTATACGTTCACAAAACGAACGTCGCCAATCAAGACTAGAGAAGACTAGTAGGGGCTGTAGATCAAATCTAATAATATTACCGCCCACTCATATATTTTTAAGCGGTTTTATAGAATTTTTTTTACATTTTCTTCCTTGGTGAGCAGCCGGTGTGAAATGCCAACATGGTGGTATCGAGATTCCCGATGGCTCATGCGACTGCATCGAATTACCGTTTACAGGGTCGGATTGTGGAGAAGTCGACACAACAAAGGGTAAACATTTTCTCTTTAATTCTTTTAAAAGCGGACCTTTAAAAACTGCCTGTTAAATACATTTCTAGTAGGCCTACACAGATTACGATCAACGGGTTTTAAGTTTTAGCTGCGCAGAAAACCCCCCAGATCTGAGATAGGTAAACTGAAAATCTAATCCACATGGGGAAGGCTCCGGTCCGAGATTGGATTGGAATCTTGTCCACAGAGGTAAGCGCATGCAGAGAAATAAAACTAATCAACCTGACATTAAAAAATCGCAGTCGATGGAGTGAATACTATTTTGTAATTCATGTATTTTCTTCTTTTTCTTCTCCTTCTTCATATTCGCCCCTCATTGCCCCCCAACCCGGTTACGCCACTGCAAAAGGGTGAATTCACAAAGCAGAACCATTATTCTTATTTTGCAGGAATACTAGTAAACATTAAGGATGGAGATGTTGTCAGTTCACAAAACTTTCCCAAGAATTACCCCATCAATGTCAAGGAATACGTTGTCTTGCAGGTATGTATGGGTGCCTGAGGACTTCCATCGGTGATCTGAGTTTGTGGTATGTTCCCACCAAATATTATAGAGTGCCCTCTATGATATTTGGTTCCAAACTCTGTGGCGTACTCGCGTAATAGACTGTGCAAGTCTCGCGCATATTTGAACTTCCGGGACCATTGTGGTCCCAACCATATATGGAGATTTACGTGGGCAAGTTTTGTTTTGTCAATTATTTTAGTTAAACGTGGATAATTACCATGAAAAGTAAATATATTGTTGGGAATGTAATACTTAGTTATAAAAAATATGAAAGTAAAATCAATTCAACAATATAACGAAGAAAACCCGATAATTAAACTTGACCTCAGCTTCCGGTTACTGAAAAAAACTAAGAATTTTGTGCTCACCTCCCATCACAAAACTTATGTAAACGCTTGTTTTGGATGCGCGATGATAATCGCCAGATGCTGTAATTGCAACGCGAAGCCTTTTCATAGCAGTCTATGATTGTTGAGGCGTCAGCGTCCTCTAAAATCTGCGTCAAGCGTTAATTTTACGCCCGTGTGACCTTCGCGAATCCGCGTAAGGGGTTTCTGAAAAGTTAAGATCAAATAAGCGTCCTTGTCCCAGAGTTTTAATTTTGTTTCAATAATAATTAACACATTATTTGTGTATTTATTATAAAAACTAAAACTGATTGTGTAAACATGTAATGAGTATTTTTGTTGTTCAGAGTTTGTCATTAGATATAATTTAAAACAAAGATTTGATTTTTAGAAAAAACAAAGTTCTTCGTTTGACGTGTTTTCTCGTTGCGATACGCGCGAGACTTGCACAGTCTATTAGAAGGAAATAGACTCGTGCAAGTCTTGCGCCTAATCGAACTTCCGAGACCAACTTGGTCCTAACCCAATCAAACCATTGAGTTTTACGTGCGCACGATTCTGTTTCTTCTATGGCTGTACAAATGGTATCACATTGTTGGGAAAGTAATTGAGCAAATGATTATGTGAAAGTAAAATAAATGTAAGAAATCAACAAAGAAAACCATGTAAAAAATGTTTGTGATGGTCGCACAAATGGGGTTAAAAAAAATAGGCATCTTCGTCTCAAGTTTCAATGTTAATTTTAACAAATTATTTGTATTAAATAAAAATGTAAATCTTATTTATAACAAATCGCTATTGGTATTTTTTATTTTTAGAGAAAATTATAGTCTTCGCTCGAGTTGTTTTCTCGTTTTTGATACGTGCGAGACTTGCACAATTTATCCTGTCTTCTTGTGTGTGAAAGTGCGGGTGGGTGACTAGAATCGACAAGACTTAACCATAGCCTTGAATGAGAGGTTGTCTTATTAATATTGTCCACGCACACGGTCTCCGTCCACGCACCGTCTACGCACCGTCCACGCACACGCCGTATACACTGATTCGAGGAGTCCGCCCTGACGGACTCTTGCTGCGTATAGACTCGGTCGCAGACCATCCGGGAACACAAAGTACAACCTTTTGCTTCAGAAGATCCCAAGCAATAAACTGGCTCTTTTGAAACAACAGTAGGGCATGACTGTTGTTTACTTAGTGCTGGAATTATGTCAAAGATTTGGGGTTTTCCAGTCCCATGCAGAATGAAACAGCAAAACTTTCACACTCGGTATTCTCGACACTGTTGTGGCCCTGAAGGGACATCGCATATCGCAAATATTTGCGCAGACTTGCGCGATGTCGTGAAACAATCGCAAACACGTGCGCAGACGTATGCAATGTCGTGAAATGAATCGCAAATAATGTGCGCAGACGTGTGCGATGTCGTGAAATTAATCGCAAATATGTGCGAAGACGTATGCAATGTCGTGAAATTAATCGCAAATATGTGCGCAGACTTGTGTGATGTCGTGAAATTAATCGCGAATGTGTGCGCAGACGTGTGCGAATATTATGTGTGATGTCGTGAATTTTATTGCATACTTTGCGATATCAATGTCCCTTCAGGGCCACCTAACGAAACACAACGACGTACTGTTGATTGTCAAGTTTATGTTCCTCCCGATAATTATATGAGTGATAATATGAAACAAAAATTAAGCTGCTAAGTGTTTTAGGCCGAAGCCATTCACACTCTTGGAGGTAGGATGTAGCCTACATGTTTGGTAATTAGCAAAACACTGACTGATCATTGAGGCTAGTTGACAACTGTTTAAACATAATAATCAAATGTGTCAAAAGCTGTTGTTAAATCAGGGTGGGGTCGGGAGGGGGAGGGGGTGGGGTGGACAGAACGAGATTATTTTGAACAATGACTAACTATGGATTTCTCCTATAGATTATGTCAAAATGTTGAAACCTTTATGAATTTCAAGGCATTATTACCTTGATTTTCACCCAAAAATTGATTTCACAGTGCCCGGAAGGAAAACGTGTGAGTATCACATTCGAGGCTTTCAAAGTTGAAAAGGATGGGCCTGGTTGTGGGTACGACTGGCTTCAGCTCTTCCCAAATGTTGGACAAATCTACGGTTTGAAGTAAGTTTTCACTGTTGAGGTATTTCCGAAAAACTTTTCCTTTTTGATAAATTTTAGCTTTCCGTCTTTTTCTTTATGTTTTTAGATTTATTCGTCTGGTCACCTTGCACACTATTCGGGACTATTTTCAGATTACTTCCCTCCTTTCTTCTTTTCCGATCTACCCCAAGTTGTTATGTATGCATTCGAAATATTTTCCATCACTGCTCTTTTTGGGAGGATGAAACTTCATTTGTCTTTCTGCTTTCGCCTCAGTTTTGCTCTACATTAAAAGAGCACAGAAAGCACTCGACGAGCTCTATTATAGCTGAAAATCATGTAAACGGCTAAAAGGAGAGTATTGTAAAAGTTTTAAAACGACAAGCGACAAACAAAAAACAACAAAAACAAACAACAAACAAGAAACAAGAAACAACAAACAAACAAAACAAACAACAAAAAACAACAAACAAACAACAACAAACAACAACAACAAACGACAAACAAAAACAAACAACAAACAAAAACAACAAACAATCAACAACAAACAAACAACAACAAGCAAACATCAACACACAAACATCAACAAACAAACAGCAACAAAAAACAAACGACAAACAACAAATGACAAATGACAAATGTCAAACCTCAAACGACAAACGACAACAAACAAAACAAAAACAACAAACAACAAACAACAACAAACAACAAACAACAAACAACAACAAACAACAAACAGCAAACGACAAACAACAAACAACAAACAACAAACAACAACAAACAACAAACAGCAAACGACAAACAACAAACAACAAACAACAAACAACAACAAACAACAAACAGCAAACGACAAACAACAAACAACAACAAGCAAACATCAACAAACAAACAACAACAAACAAACAACAACAAAAAACAAACGACAGACGACAGACGACAGACGACAGACGACAGACGACAGACGACAGACGACAGACGACAGACGGCAGACGGCAGACGGCAGACGGCAGACGGCAGACGGCAGACGGCAGACGGCAGACGGCAGACGGCAGACGGCAGACGGCAGACGGCAGACGGCAGACGGCAGACGGCAGACGGCAGACGGCAGACGGCAGACGGCAGACGACAAACGACAAACGGAAAAAAGACAAACGACAAACGGAAAAAAGACAAACGACAAACGACAAACGACAAACGACAAGCGACAAACGACAAATGACAAACGACAAACGACAAACGACAAACGACAAACGACAAACGACAAACGACAAACGACAAACGACAAACGACAAACGACAAACGACAAACGACAAACGACAAACAAAAACAAACAACAAACAACAACAAACAACAACAAACAACAACAAACAACAAACAACAAACAAACAACAACAAACAACAAACAAACAACAAACAACAACAAAAAACAAACAACAACAAACAACAAACAACAAACAAACAACAACAAACAACAAACAACAACAGACAACAAACAACAAACAAACAACAACAAACAACAAACAAACAACAAACAACAACAAACAACAAACAACAACAAACAACAACAAACAGCAAACAACAAACAACAACAAACAACAAACAGCAACAAACGACAAACAAAACAAACAAACAAACAAACAAACAACAACAAACAAACAACAACAAACAACAAACAACAAACAACAAACAACAAACAACAAACAACAAACAACAAACAACAAACAAACAACAACAAACAAACAACAACAAACAACAACAAACAAACAGCAACTAACAAACAGCAACTAACAAACAACAACAAACAAACAACAAACGACAAACAACAAATGACAAACAACAAACGACAAACGACAAACGACAAACGACAAACGACAAACGTCAAACGACAAACGTCAAACGACAAACGACAACAAACAACAATAAACAACAACAAACAACAAACAACAACAAACAACAAACAACAAACAACAAACAACAAACAACAAACAACAAACAACAAACAACAAACAACAACAAACAACAAACAACAAACGACAAACAACAAACAACAAACAACAAACAACAAACAACAAACAACAAACAACAAACAACAAACAACAAACAACAAACAACAAACAACAAACAACAAACAACAAACAACAAACAACAAACAACAAACAAACAACAAACAACAAACAAACAACAAACAAACAAGAGCAAACAACAAACAACAACAAACATTAAACAACAACAAACAACAAACAACAAACAACAACAAACAACAACAAACAAAAACAACAACAAACAACAAACGACAATTAAAAACAAACAAACAAACAACAGACAACAACAAACAACAACAAACAACAAACAGAAACAAACGACAAACAAAAACAAACAACAAACAATAATAATAAGCTAGCTTCATAGTTTACGGGCTTTTCGGGAGGTATTTACTTATGAAATTGACATTATTTTTTCTTTTGCCTTTTCTAGATATTGCGGAACATCGTTGAAGGGTGCAACTATTTTGTCAGAGGGCAACTACTTGGTGTTCAAATTTTATACAAACGAGTCTTTTGAGTATGAAGGTTATAAAGACCAAATCAATTGTGTTGACTAAAGTACATGACGAGCCTGTGTAACCACGATTTGGAACAACAACAACAACAACAACAACAACAACAACAACAACAATACTGCTATTACACCGCTTTTGAAATACCCCCTGTACTTCCTCTAACAGGCCAATACTGATCTCATTTCCTTTGCCCTTTCAGCAAAAATATTGGTGTAAGTACTTATATTATACACAATAAGGTTTGGAATCAATTACATTGGAGTGGTTTGTTCCTCAATAACGCATGCTATGACAGCGATATGAACCCCTACACCTGCCGTGACTTTTTCACTAGCAATGCAGATCAGTGCATTAAACCAACGTATCGGAAACTATGTGTCACCAAACTTTTTCAGAAGCACTAAAAGTTATCGTAACACTTTTGATCATTCCGTTAGCAACAAAGATTGCCTCACAGTCGATCAAAATCCTCCATGCTACACCCCCATCCAGGTTACTTTTAATTTGAGTTAGATAATGGCGTTTGACTTAAAGGTTTTATACAGGATTGGTAGAGCTGACAAAATAGTCGCAGACAGTGTTCATTTTGTGTGTGTTCAACCATACATAAAATAACAAACCTGTAATTTGGGCTTAATCCGTTGTGTGAGTCACAGGAACAAAAGAAAAGTGAAAAACCATCCACAATTTTCAGCATGGTAATACATTGTCCTTAATATTTTGGTTGCAACAACCGAAATCAGCTGTTGCGTTTTTCAAGGTTTTCGGACAGCCTACAGTTTTCTTGACTATGACTTCGTTTCAGAGGGAAATATTTCACAGAAAAAAAATGGTTCGAGTATGATGAACTTCATCATAGTCATTAAACTTTCAGACTAAAATTAAACAATGGTGTTTATTATCCTCACCAATCCTGTATAATACCTTTAATAAATAAGCAAGATAAAAAGTGCAGTGTTGTTATTACTGTAACGTTGAGTGTTGTAGTTTGTTAACAAAAGTCTAGAAATAAAGAATCGCTATAGGTTTGGCAGAAAATGCATTCTAAAATTGCGCTTCTTAGGTAGGCTTATTAGAATTGATACGCTAAATGATACACTATTGAACTTCTGTGTAGACCTTTCTTTTGTTTACAAACATTGACCGCCATTTTGTATGGAAGGCCTCGAGTAGTTAAAACTGTATTGACCTTTATCACGGTGCGGCCATCTTGATTTTCTCCCATTCAAACCAATGTAAACAAACTTAGGCTGGAATGGAAAAATAGTCTGGTTCCTTTTTGTACAATGAGTATTAGCATTCATTACTATTATTGGATACAGGGAACATGACCAAGATGGCGGCAGTGTGATAAAGGTCAATAAACCGGCTTGGGAAAAAAATTGCCCTTTTTAGCAAAACATTGCAACTGTTTTTTAAGAAGAGTAAGTTTACCTTTCGTTTTGAATAGTAAATTTTACTTATCAGTAATATAGGTATTAAATTGATAGCATTATTTGTCAAATAAAGAACTGCTGTATTTTTTGCAGTGAAGGCCGCCCGTACTTTGTGCGGCTGTGACGTTGCAAAAGGAAGGTCTGTAAGCACTCTGAGTCTGTGTAGAGTACTGATAACTTAAAATACAGGGTGCGTTCGATTAGCTTCCCCGGGTCGTCCCAGGTCTCCCCCCCCCCGGTGCGTTCGAATAGCTTTGACGTCATTCCCGGGTCAGCCCAAAGTACCCTGCTTGTGAAGCGGGTCACTTGGGGCTGACCGAACGGTGCGTGACGTCACGACGAATAACTTTCCCAAATGGCCACCATTTTGTTTGTAATTCAGCGGGACACTTTCAGTAAGTTGGACACACATTTTCACCCTTAAAACAGCGACTTTGTGAGATTAAATATTGTTTTATTCAAAGACGAGTAGGCCCTACTTTTGTCACGACGTGGACGTGAAAAATTTTCGTGAATCCACGGACGTAATGCACACAAATGGAAAATAGTTCCGGTCGGTTGTCCAAAGATGCATTGTGTGAATGCTGGGGGAAGTTGGCGTTCGAATAGCTCATGTCAGGGGCTCACCCGGATGAGCACACCGGGGTCGACCCGGGGAAGCTAATCGAACGCACCCACAGTAAGTCTGTAATGGATAGATAAAAGTCAGAACCCTTGTGTAGTGAATGCAAGCTTTTCAACTCATTGTGGTAGAACCAGGAAAAACGACGGAAATTTCAAATGTATCCATTAGTTTTGTTCTTTGCAAAGCTTTGATGGCTTTTGGGTGAGGATTATTTTTCTTCTGAAATCAAGTATACATTTTACTTTAAAGGATAATCATTTATAAACGAATTTTCTCAAATGACCAAAACAAATCAAACTTAAAACAAAATTGTACATCATCAATATATGTATTTTGTTCATGTCATATAATAGTCGTCAGCTGAACTGAAGGTATCAGGTAAACCGCCCCTCAACTAATACATTATTAATTTTCAACGGCTGTTTGTTGGCCCTGCCACTCGTAGAGTTATTAAAACATTCAACATTAATAATGTAGTAGGCCTACACTTAAAGGTAGAGTATACTTTCGGTAATTGTCAAAGAATAGTAGGATCCTTAATTGATCCAAACAAAATGCATAAAATAACAATGTGAACATTTGGGCCCTATTGGTCATTGAAGTTGCAAGAAAATAATGAAAGAAAAAACAAGTCTGTTGCATATTGTGTGCTTTCAGATGCCTGAGAAAGGCTATATGCCTGAAGCCTTTATCATATTCAAATTTGTGGATAAAAGAATTACCCCTTTCTCTAAAACTACATAACTTCAAAGGGGGTTCTAACAAGGTTTTACAATATCAACAGCTGTCCAGTGGTCTTTACCAGGTAAATTTGTATGGTCATAAATTGTTGAAGTAATTACCAAAGGCATACCCTCCCTTTAAGGAAACTAAAGCAAACCGCCAGGTCAGCCACCGCTGCTTTGATGGGAAATAAAGTATCATTGTGTGACTAACTGAAATTTCTCAATTATGGATGTGTGTGTGGGACAGAACAGTTCCCGAGGAGAATCGTTCTGTTCTAGTCACATCCATGCATCAGACGCCTGTTTAAAACCGAGACAGCCCCACGGCACACACCCTTTATTGGACGCACGGTCCTCTTCAGTCTAGCCTTTAGTCAAGGCGCACCGCGGCACCCCCAGATATCACACACAGGTCCTTGACTAAAGACTACCTTCAGTCCAACATGGTTCCCCTTGGAACCGTTCTGCTCCGCACACATGGAGCGGCTCCGCACTGGGGCGAATCCCACATGCACAAAGTCTGTAGGGCAGAGACGGTGGAGCGCTAAATGGGCAAAAATGAATGAGCAAAATGTAAAATGAAAGCTGTTAGAATGCACCCAGAAATCTGAGGAGTGTGTACTCGTCATATTTGTTTGGTTGCGTGTGGGATTTTATTGGTACACTATTATTTCATGATGCACACTCGCCTTTGAACCTGCATTTAAATTTTGATTGAACATTTCTGGAGCCTCAAACCAACCTGGCGGTTTTTAGTCTTAGTTATTTATAATATCAATGCTGTTACATCTTTAAAATTTAGGCTATAAAATGTTAAAATAATATTTGCTTCAACTTTCGTAATTGCCTAGAACGCTTTGTAGCTGCTGATTGAAAAATAAAAGAATTTCTACAGCAGAGGTTTGTGATAACCAAAAGTCCAAAATAATTTCAGATGTTTTGTCAAAAGATAAAGATCTATTCCAATAATGGAATTGAAAACCGGTATTTGGAACCTATCGCTCGCTAACTCCTTCTTGAGCGGGTAATTTGGGGTGTTATCACATATCTCTTCTGTAGTGTAGTTTAAAACGCATCGCAAAACAAAATTGTGTGACCTGTCAAATCTGTACATGAGTTTTGTTGCCTCAACCTTGTTCCCAACGAGATCCAACCCTAGTTTTACAGAATTGACTCAATTCACCTGGGCCCAATTTCATAAAGCATGTAAGCACAAAAACTTGCTAAGCACCGAAAACTCTTGCTTAATAAAAATAGGTTACCAGCCAAAAAACATACAGTTACCATTGCTGTGACTGGTACCCCACTCCCTTCTTGCTAATAGCAAAGAAATTTGCTGAGCAGAATTTTCTGCTTAACAGCTTTATGAAATTGGGCCCTGACGTCATAGCACCATAAATCTTGTGCCATGGGGGGGGGGGGGGCGGGGGGCGGGGGTCAGAGTATTTGTGTGTTACAATGCACTGCACATTTTAGACGATCTACAAGAAGGGAGACGCCGAACATAGCGATAATGAAAACATCATCAGTGATTGATACCTACTCATTGGATACACCCTCGCATTCGTCAAAAATCGTGGGTAAGTTAACTTAGAAAGTTGTCACTCGCAATGACACCCCCCACCCCCATCAAATAAACAGGGGAATCATGTTGACTCGGTGGTGTCTTCGACTGACTTTTACCTCTGAGGACCCCGGTTCGAATCCCACTTCAGACCGCTTCCATGGTTTTCAGTCCCTTCCTGCTTGCGTGGGTTTTTCCCAAATGTGGTTTTCCTCCCAAATCTAAAACTGAAAATAATTCTTCTCGTTTCCTATTGGCGTTTTCGTTTTCATTGGCGCTAATTGTGCTGTTGGGTGTGTAATGAAATAATTATTTAAAATTAACGGGAAGTTATTTAATGACTAACCCCTTCTATAACTAGGTTCTTAAAGAGGGGCTTCAAGGTCAAGTCAGTTTTGTGATGCATTCATTTTCCAATAGAAAGTCGAGTCCTCTTGAAAGTAAGTATATCGTGGAAGCCCGAATACGACGGAGATCTGTTTTCGTGTGTGGGTCTTTTACGTCACTGCACGCGAGGGATGAATAAACATACAGCGAAGACCTATGGTTATTAATGTGGCTGTGAGAAATCTATATAATTATACAAATATTAGTTCATGGCAGATAGTTTAACCTGTGTGTGTGTGTGCTTTTTTGGTTTTGTTTATTATTATTAAAAATCCCCCCCCCCACAAAAAGAAGAAAAAGAAACCCAAAACAAACAAACAAGCAAACAAAACGGCAGATGTTTGCTGGGTTTAAAAACAATTTGTTTATTAAAGGCACTGAACACGTTTGGTAATTGTCAAAGACGGGTGTTCTCACTTGGAGTATCCCAACATATGCATCAAATAACAAGCCTGTGAAAATTTGGGCTCAATTGGTCATCGAAGTTGCAAGAAAATGATGAAAGAAAACACCCTTGTTGTACAAATTTGAGTGCTTTCAGATAGGAATAAAGGGCTTCTTGCAAAAAGTCTTTTATTACTTTAGTGAGAAATTACCTCTTTCTCAAAAACTACGTTACTTCAGAGGGAGTCGTTTCTCACAATGTTTTATACCATCAACAGCTCTCTGTTGCTCGTTACCAAGTCAGTTTTTATGCTAATATATATTTTGAGTAATTACCAAACGTGTACGGTGCCTTTAAAGGCATCGTACACGATTGGTAATTGTAAAAGACCAGTGTTCTCACTTGGTGTATCCCAACATATACATAAAATAACAAGCCTGTGAAAAGTTGGGCTCAATTGGTCATCGAAGTTGCAAGAAATAATGAAAGAAAAAACACCCTTGTTGTACAAATCTGTGTGCTTCCAGATAGGAATAAAAACTTCTTGCAAGAAGTTTTTATTATTTACCTCTTTCTCAAAAACTACGTTACTTCAGAGGGAGTCGTTTCTCACAATGTGATATACTATCAACAGCTCTCTGTTGCTCGTTACCAGGTCAGTTTTTATGCCAATATATATTTTGAGTAATTACCAAACGTGTACGATGCCTTTAACGCTCAACCAGTAACAAGATGTCATCAGAAAGAACATCAACCTATGGTTGGTAATAATGATAAAACCTTTACAAACATAATAAATTCGTAATTATTTTGTTTACCTTCCTCCAAGCAAACAAACAAGCAAACCAACTTTTCTTTGTACAAAAACCCAATACTCATTTTTAGTTTCGGTACTGCTGCAAAAAATTGCTGGAAAAACACAAGTGAGAGTATAAAGCGTGAACAAATGGATAATATTTCAAGACATAATCTAGAAAAACTAATGATGTAAACATTTCACTGATAACTTATTGGTGAAATGTTTACATCATTAGTTTTCATTGACAAATAAGAGAAAAACCTCCCAAACCACACGAAGCTATTTGTAAGGAATTTTATCGTTGCAGCTCTCTACTTTAATATTTTATTTTGAAAATTATTTTGTTTGCTTATTAGAACATTTTTAAATACTAAAGCAATTTGTGAATGAAATAATTTTTATTAATTGGTCCTTTTCAGCAATGTTTGATCCATTTTGTAAGTATGTTAACTTTGTTTTTGATGAGAAAATACTCCATGAATTTTGAAGAAGTATGTCAAAAATGATACAGAATTCTTTCCCTTGTACAACATTGCAACACAGTGCTCTTGTTTTTCATCAATATTTTGTTATTAAAAGTTTTACATTGTTATGAGAATTCTCTTGCAAAGCAGACTGTTGTTTCAGTGTGAATGTTTTGAATACATTGAAGTGAATAAAACATCAATTAATTTGGGCATGGAAATGTGAGCATGTAAAATTGTTTTAATGGTGTTGACTATCGGGTAGTTATCAGTCTCCTGACGATGACTAGAGCAAGCTAGTCGAAACGTTGAGACCAATCCAAGAACTGACTCCGGGGTAGTACAGTTAATTACGATCCTATAAGCTAAAGTAGTAGTCCCAACCTATTTCTATACCATCCGCCCAGGTAATAGTTAATAAGCAGGACAGTTCTTTTCAGAACTGAGAAGTCTCCCGAACACCCGAACAATCTACTCAGCGGTAGTAGAATTAAGCAAGACAGTTCTCTAAGAACAAACTCTACCTGGCAAGTAGATACACACATGGTGTTACCGCAAACCAATTATATAGTCTAGTTTTGTTAACGGTCCCCATAAATAGCGCCCTCTTAAGGTTGGGTAAGTTTAAACCAGACCATCTGACGTCATCACTTAGTTGCACAACCTCGCTTTCGTGGTTACACGACGTTGCTATAGACCTTTCTTTTGTTGATAAACAAACCGCGCTGGTTGGCATGGACGGCCGAATGTTAGCAAAACATTCAATCGTGTTAACAAATGTTGTATCCAAATTCAACATTTCTGTAAACTTTCAATCAACCAAAAATACATACCATGATTGGTTGCTTTGCTTCCAACAAATTCAACACTATTTTAGAATATTTGTGTAACATTATTACAAACTGTGGCTATCTGCTTATGCTTTGCATTTATGGCTTTCCATAGTTTTCCAACCTCGGTTGGCAAAAACTCGGGCTGTGACGTGTCAAAAGAAAGGTCTATTCTATTTTGATGATTAGTACCACAGCTTCGTGCTCACGATTACCAATTGCCACTCGTCCCCTGTCTCCCAGCATGCTTTGCTCAAGGTTAGGGGGACAATGTTATGGCACACTGCCTTTATGAAAATGAGGTTGTCGATTCTCCATCAGCTTCTAAGCCAACCTCGTCCCCAGGGTGTGTCGAGCAGTACGAGGTGTACGAGGTTGACCGCTCTCTCACCCTGGTATTGGATCATTTGCATATCCAAAATTGTTGGATACGTATGCAAATTAGAAAAGTCTGGCTGCGAACATGATGAATACTGAATACACTTTTGCACATCAGTCGTTGTCCAGTCAGGGTCCAAGAAAGGAGTTTCCCTCCCAGGGTTTACTATTGTAAACATGGTTGGAAATAAAGTAAACCATGGGGACGAGGTTGCATCTAAGCGATTTCGTCAAGATTGCTCCATGGTCAAGCGCATCTGACATTGCGCACTCTGTAAGTGTCCTCCACTGTACTCTGCCAAGTGCCGGGTATGTCGGTTCTTGATGTTCAGGTCCGTGGCTTTCAGGTTTTCATTTATACTTTTCAGCCATGTTGTTCTTTTGACCGCCCCTTGGCAGCTCATGATGACGTGTACACTCCATAAGCGCTTGATAGGGCCAAGTTCGCGCAAGGAACAATGGTTAACTAGTGGTTGTTCAGTGACGTACGTAGGGCATGCGCACAGAAGTTGAAGTGAGAACGACTCCAGTCATGTCATGTCAACACGACCGGTGGCTCAACATACGTTATCAGTTTCTTATAACTGGTTAACTCTGCACTGTGCTATGAAAACGGCTATTGGTAACACTCCTGGATGATGGCCACAACATTGACTGTATATATCTTGACTACAAGAAAGCGTTTGACAGTGTTCCGCACCAACGTCTGTTAATCAAGCTTCAAGCTTATGGAGTCGGAGGTCATCTGCTGAACTGGATTGAAGCTTTTCTAACAGAGCGTACCCAGAGAGTCGTTGTCAACGGTGAAAAATCAACATGGGAACCAGTTAAAAGTGGTATTCCACAAGGTAGTGTCCTCGGCCCGGTGTTATTTATTGTTTTCATCAACGACCTTCCAGAGCTGATCCAGTCTGAAGCCAAGCTCTTTGCAGATGACACCAAGATTTACAGAACAGTAGACACTGCCGAAGATGTAACTGCCCTGCAGCATGATATCAACACTCTGCATGAATGGTCTGTTAAATGGCAACTCCCATTTAACAGAGATAAGTGTAAAGTGATGCATTACGGCAAATCCAACCAGAAATCTTCATACCAACTGGGTAGCCGCCAAAGTCAGCCTGAGATAACACCGGTAACTGAAGAGAAAGATCTGGGAGTAACATTTGATAATAACCTCAAATTCAGCCCTCACATTGCAACTATAGCTAAAAGTGCCAACATCAAACTGGGTATCATCAAGAGATCTTTTCAGGACTGGACGGCCGCAGCTTAGTACAACTCTACAAATCTATTGTTCGCCCAACGTTGGAATACTGCAACACTGTCTGGTCCCCACGTTTTAGAAAAGACGTAAACTTGCTCGAAAAAGTCCAACAGAGAGCAACAAGGTTAATCCCCGAACTACGACAATATGAATATCATGAGCGACTGAAACAACTGGGAATTCCAACACTGATCTACAGAAGACAACGAGCAGACCTGATACAGATCTTCAAATTAATCAACGGTATTGACAAAGTCGACTACACCCAGTTTTTCACTCTCGATGATTCATCAATCACAAGGGGTCACTCCAAGAAAATCAAGAAGTTCCATGTCAAAACAAACCTTAGGCAAAATTCCTTCTCAGTTAGAAGCATAAACAACTGGAATTCACTACCCAATACAGTCATTTGTTCAACTACAGTTAACCAATTCAAATCCCGACTCAACACTCACTGGTCTGACCACCCACTGAAATTCAGCCCGTACCACCACAATTACAGTTCTGCAGTCAAGAGGAGCAAATAAGCAAAAGCTTTAACGCTCTACATCCAGGTAAATCCAGGTAACCAGCGATGCGACCATGCCCAGTAGGCTGGTTCCAAATAGTCGACTAGAGTAGTCCAACTATCGTCGACTAGACAGAGTTCGGGCTAAGTTAGTCGAACTATGGTCAACGATAGTCCTTGCGCGAACTTGGCCCTCATACAACCAAAGGAAAAAGTTTGATATAAACTACACGTAATCTATAGGGGGCGCTATTTAAAGGGACCGTTAACTTAACTAGATTAACCTAACCTGAAGGGGGCGCTATTTTAGGGGAACGTTTAGAGCCGTAACGTTATAAACAAGGGCCAGAAAAATGCAACAGTTTTAATCTAGTGATCCGTACGCTATGGCGTCGAAGACCGGCCGAGGTGCGTGGTCAGTTTTTGCGTAAAGGAAGGTAAAGTAGGACATCAGTTGATACATTGCATTAGTTTGGTTTTTTCAAAGAAAAAGCCATGGTACCTTGAAAACTGTGCACAGGAGGATATTTCAATTTGTAAATATTGTCCATTCTTCTCCTATATCGTACCGTAGGGCGAGGAGGTCCTGTATTCGGGGTGCCCCTCATAATAATCAAGGCATAAAAGTTTCACGTCACTGCGCGTGATGTAATTAACCCTAGAGACGAAGTAACATTTTCTACTTGCCAAACATCGAGTCTCCTCTCCCTTGACCCATGGATGGAGGAATTATTTCCTTCCTCCATGCTTGACCTAAACTTGGATGGAGGCAGGTAACCTTCCACCGTTAACTTGTAATATCAATTCAAAGAAAAAGCTATGGTATCCTCCCGTGTCCGGTTTTCGATGTACTATGCCTTTTTCTTTGAACTGAAAAAAAAAATGATGCCATATATCAACTGATGCCCTAATTACCTTCCTTTGTTTATGAGAAGTATGTAAAAATATATTAAAACTTGATAGACATTGAAACTCTCACACCACGCACCGATCTTCGATGACTTCAATAGCGTCCCCGTGTTTTGAGTTTGACCTGTTTTCGAGGCAAACAAGAAAGTATGGTGTCCTGGTGAAGCCGTACGCAGAAGAAACATCTGCAGTGACTTAAAGTGTTCTGTGAGACGTTGTGTATGACTCTATAGCCAGCAGTTGTCTTCATTTTATTCAAAATATTTTTTATTTAATTTTAAAAATTACGATCTGACGATGATAATTTGCCAAAAATAAATAAAAAATTAAAAAATAAAAAAAGTGTCAATAAGTCTTGGCTTTCAAATCTGATTTTTTAAAAAGTTTTGAATCTTTTTATGTTTCTTAACATTTATAATAAAGCATATCAATAAACAGTGATATTTGAATCACCAAGCCAATGTTTAAATTTTAATGTTATTAATAATAAATGATGAGGGTTGTAAAAAAATTCTCCAGACTAGAAAGATAAAAAGATTCAAAGCTTTTTAAAAAATCAGATTTGAAAGCCAAGACTTATTGACACTTTTTATTTTTTAAAATTTTTTTTATAGTTTTTGCAAATTACCATCGTAATTTTTAAAATTAAATACAAAATATTTTGAATAAAATGAAGACAACTGCTGGCTATAGAGTCATACATAACGTCTCACAGAACACTTGAAGTCACTGCAGATGTTTCTTCTGCGTATGGCTTCACCAGGACACCATACTTTCTTGTTTGCCTCGAAAACAGGTCAAACTCAAAACACGGGGACGCTATTGAAGTCATCGAAGATCGGTGCGTGGTGTGAAAGTTTCAATGTCTATCAAGTTTTAATATATTTTTACATACTTCTTATAAACAAAGGAAGGTAATTAGGGCATCAGTTGATATATGGCATCATTATTTTTTTTTCAATTCAAAGAAAAAGGCATAGTACATGTCGAAAACCGGACACGGGAGGATACACATTTGGTAATTAATCAAAATATGTATTTAGCATAAAAACCGACTTGGTAACAAGCAATCAGAGAGCTGTTGATAGTATAAAACATTGTGAGAAACGACTCCATCTGAAGTAACGTAGTTTTTGAGAAAGAGGTAATTTCTCACTAAAATAATAAAAACTTCTTGCAAGAAGTTTTTATTCCTATCTGAAAGCACACAAATTTATACAACAAGGGTGTTTTTTCTTTCATCATTTTCTTGCAACTTCAATGACCAATTGAGCCCAAATTTTCACAGGCTTGTTATATTATGCATATGTTTGGATACACCAAGTGAGAACACTGTCTTTGACAATTACCAAATGTGTACCGTGCCTTTAACATACATTTACATGTAAATGACAGATAAAACATGGTGTCCAAATGTAAAACAGGGTGTCCCTCTGGCTTAACACTTGACCGGGAACAATCATCAAAACTAACATACCCAACTGTCCGATACTGTATTAGGCCTAACAGGAAAACACAAGGGAAAACTACTGGAAACTGCCGGAAAGCTCAGGAAAACATCAGATAACCTCTGGAAAACATCAGGAAAACAGATGAATTAATGCAAATTACTGAAGGCACGCGTTGCCCAGATCACATTTTTAAACAATTCAATTTGTAGTGCACTCTTGGTAGTTTCGGTTACTTTCCTGAAGTGTTTTGCGTGTATTCAAATTTCAATTGTTTTACAATATGGTAATACTCCATACCAACTGCTATGAATTTGACTCGATAAGATTTATTGTTGTCGTTCAGGAGACAGAAGATTTTTTTTCTTCAAAATGTGGCCTGCAAGAATTCTTTACGTCGTTCTGGGACTTCAGTTGAGCCAAGCTTTGGAGTCACCAAACAAACAAGAAAAGATCAACGGTAAATATGATTGTTGTAATTTTAGTAATATTTTTGTATTTGTTTGTTATATAATGATCGTAACCCTTGATCGGAAGGATTGCAATCGTCGCAGCTATTTGCACCGCTGCCGTTGTTGAGGGCAGCCTAGGAATCTACTTAGTCTCAATAGCAGCCTAACGACTGGCAGCTATGGCCAGCCCTACTGGATGTTTTCATCTTTTAAAATTAAATAAACACTATTACAACACCCCTTACAAAGATTCTGCCTTTTGATTGGTTTAGAGCTTGTCACATGATATGTCTTATTTTTACTAGAAGGCCACTTAGTCTCGATAGCAGCCTAACGACTGGCAGCTATGGCCAGCCCTACTGGATGTTTTCATCTTTTAAAATTAAATAAACACTATTACAACACCCCTTACAAAGATTCTGCCTTTTGATTGGTTTAGAGCTCGTCACATGATATGTCTTATTTTTACTAGAAGGCCACGCGAACGCGACGCACTATACAAGCAGCAAACAAGGTACTATACTCGTAGCAACCGATGTACTATCCCATGGCAACCGATGTACTATCCCATGGCAACCAATATATGTATGGGGTGTTACAAAACAAACATTGACTACTTTTACTTGTGCTATTGTTAAAACTATGACTCCCTCGGTGATCCCCGAGCAGTCTATTTTCCCTCGGCTTCGCCTCGGGAAAATAGAACGCGCCGAGGATCACCTCGGGCATCGTAGTTTTAACTATAGCACTCCAAGCAGTCAATATTTGTATACTAGCTCTCATTACAGTTTCTGTATGATGTTTTCCCGGCGTTGGAATCTCTTGGGGTTGTGAAGTAAGGACCACACAAGAGCATTTTTATAATGCTTCAGTTTGATGCCCAGTAGGCCTATAGTTTGTTCGAGACCTGGTGGCATCAGTAAGTTATTTGTCCACATCGGAAGAGATACATCTCATATAGATGCAATAAAACATTGAAACGAAACAAGGAAAGCTTTGTATATATAACAACGAACGCGATCTCGTAAATTTTACGTCCACTGTTCATGGGGGGTGGGGGGAGGGACACACCCTGTGGCTTATATCGAGCATGGTTAGTTGTCAAAGTTGGTGTGTGGCATTTCTTGAATTAAGACACCCACATAAATTTTGTTTCTGCGCATACCTAGTGCACTACACTTGGGTCTACGTTATGCATTTTTCATCAGAACGAAATAGGAAAATTTAACTGTGGGTTTTGACAGTCAAATCAATTATTATGTTAAATTGCCACAGTTTCTTAAGTAGTTTTGTATTGCAATTAAAAAGTTGCTTGAAGATTGAATAAAATCTTTCCTCCACAAGAGAAAAAAAAAGATAAATAAAAACAAAAGTTGGCATGGGAAGCTAACAACACAGGATATGACCTTTACTATGACCTTTTGGGTTAATATGCTCTTCGTTTTTTCTTTGGTTGAACAGTGAGTAGGTCACAGCAACGTCCAAACTTTGTCATCCTATATGCTGATGATATTGGCTATGGTGATCTGGGCGCTAACTGGGAGTCCCCCGCTGAGTCTGACACACCCTTCATGGACCGACTAGCTTCAAAAGGCACAAGGTAAGTTGCAGTTGCCATTGTGGTTGTTGTAACTATTGCCGTTTGTTAGTATGTGGCTGTGGCTGTGCCTGGATCACAATGTTTAACATGCAGTGAAGCACTTGCTGCCCTAAAAGGCACTGAACACGTTTGGAAATTGTCAAAGACCAGTGTTCTCATTTGGTGTATCCCAACATATGCATAAAATAACAAGCCTGTGAAAATTTGGGCTCAATTGGTCATCGAAGTTGCAAGAAAATGATGAAAGAAAAAACACCCTTGTTGTACAAATTTGTGTGCTTTCAGATAGGAATAAAAACTTCTTGCAAGAAGTTTTTATTATTTTAGTGAGAAATTACCTCTTTCTCAAGAACTACGTTACTTCAGAGGGAGTCGTTTCCTACAATTTAAGCGTAACTTGTGACTAAGCAAGTCATTGTACCAGACGTTATTCAAATCTAACGGGCAAATGTCTTATTTGGATACGGCCTTTGTTGAGCGCAATCTCAGAATTTGCTAAATCTCAACTTAGAGCTGCTCATAATTCTGTGCTCTTGCAACATTTTTTGCTCAATCTTGAGATCGTGCAAGATGTTTGCTCAATCTTGAAAATTGGGCGAAACTCCCAAATCATACCCAACAACCTACACGGCTGATTCCTTTTGTTTTTACCTAAAAATACTTTAGATGCATTTGTTTACAATTTTACTGTTGTAATAAGTACATCAACAATGTTAATTTGTTTTACATTGCTGCACCAAAGGTTTTGGGTTCAAAGCCGACCCAAGGTGCCTTTGAATTGTTTTGTTCAGCATTCATTAGAAAGTATACACTGTATTTCTCGGGTAAAAAGCAGATAATATTGACAAACTGTTTATAATTGGACGCCCCGTGCCAAAATAAGTCACTTCTTGGAAATAGTGAACTGGCATTAATTGTAAAGACGACCCAAGCATCAGCCTTGATATCAATATTTATTGGCATGTCATAGCACCGAACTCAAGCTCTGGAGATTGTGATCAGTAGAGTGTGTGTTCGAGTCCCGGTCGTGACACTTGTGTCCTTATGCAAGACACTTGACTATTATTGCTTCGTCCTTTGGATGGGACGTAAAGCCATAGGTCCTGTGTGTTGTGTAATGCACATAAAAGACTCCAGTTATGCTTATCGCTGAGAGAAGGGGGTTTGCCCCGGTGTTTCTGGCAGTGGCTGCTGACACTTGACACTTGTGTCCTTATGCAAGACACTAATAACCATCATTGCTTCGTCCTTTGGATGGGACGTAAAGCCATAGGTCCTGTGTGTTGTGTAATGCACATAAAAGACTCCAGTTATGCTTATCGCTAAGAGAAGGGGGTTTGCCCCGGTGTTTCTGGCAGTGGCTGCTGAATACGCCCTTATAAAGTGCTACATAAATGGGTCTCATAACAACAAAATTCAAAACCTGTCTTAAAATATTTCTGTTTCTTCAAGCGCCTTGAGTACCTTGTTGGTAGATACGTGTGCTATATAAGACTTTATCTTCCAGTACGCGCTAATCCTCCAATCAGATGCTTGAACCGGAGTGTGATATCAAGCGATAACCTACTCCCAGTTTTTATGTTGCACTCTGCGTATTGATAGTGTCAATGCGTCACGCTCCGCATACAGTCAGTGCAAAAATTACATTCTAAACTTTGCGCGTTTTTGTTTCTTTATGAGGTTGGTTGACTTATATACTAGGCTGGAAGATAAATTTGTTATCACATGCGCGCTCGTGGAATACGGAAAAATATAGCGCGTCTGCGTCCCATATCGAAGCGCTATATTTTTCCGTATACCACTCGCACTTGTGTGATAACTTATAAATATTATTATTATAATGTGATGTGATGTCTTAAACATTCTGATAATTTTGAGAAATCTTGACCTTAATTAGGCCCTATTTAGGTGTTATTTGAAAACTTGTATTCTCATCTATTTGATAAGCAAATAAAACCCGTTTTGAGTTTTGGCATAGGGGGGTCATCACACTTTTCCTACTTCTGTTTTTGCCTGGCCAGATTCACAGACTTCCATGCTGGTGCATCAGTCTGCACTCCGTCCCGTGCTGCTCTCCTCACAGGCAGGCTCGGAAAACGAACTGGGGTCATCAAGAATTTCCCCCTTGGGTCTGAAGGTGGACTTCCTATCAATGAGACGACATTTGCAGAAACCTTCAAGGCTGCAGGGTACCAGACCGGCATGATAGGCAAATGGCATTTGGGACATAATGGACCGTTCCTTCCAACCAACAGGGGTACAAAAACAGTTCTCTAAAATATTTCTTAGGTCCTGATGACAGTGATGAAATAGTAATAATAGTAAAAATGTACATTATCAGGCATGATATTCTTCCTACTTTAGTCTTATTTCCGATTTTTTGCTCTCAGAAAAATCAGGGAAATTGTTCTTAAATAGCCTGAGAAGCCTATTAAAAACTTTACCATGCATACATCTATAGGTCAGCCATTGTTCTCAATAAAAAAGTTTCCTACTTTGTTCCCAAGGGCCAAATATTATGCCTGATTGATAATGCACCATGTCTGTCATAAATGACACTCCTTGCGCCGAACTATCAAATCTGGAGGAGATTGTTAAGTAGGATTTTATGTTGGAAGCAACCATAATACCACACCTTGAAAGGGCTACAAGGTGAGGTGGCGCTTACTGCTGCTAAACCATGCCAGAAACACCGGGGCAAGCTCCTTCTATTTAAGATAAATGCACTGGGTTCTTTTACATGTTTTACAGACCTGCTTTACATCCCATCCGAAGGACAAAGCTATAGTGGTTTTAACCACTATAGCTTTAAAAGTGTCTTAAAAGTGTCTTGCTTCAGGACACAAGTGTCATGACCGGGACTCGAACCAACCTTCTACTGATCGAAGACACCAGAGCTCGAGTCAGATGCACTTGACCCCCTCGGCTACGACACGGCAAAACAAAATCTGAGAAAATACGCATCAAATTTTTTTTTTACTTTGTTAAACTACAAATAGATATCTGTGCATTAGTATTTGATAATTTGTCTGATGTGTTTACGACAGGATTTGATTTCTACTACGGGATAATTGCCAGCGCAGACATGGGATGTGCTGATGATCCAGGCTACAACCTACCGACATGTCCACCGTGCTCCACTGATTCAACTACAGATTCACATGCAAGTAAGTTTATCACTTGACGCTGGGATTTCCAAAGTTTGTCTGTGCTCATGTACAGGATTAATTTTTCAGAACTTTCAGACTAATTTGGGTTTTGTTTTGCACCGCCCGCGAAACCGAAGGGGTGTATAGTGTTTGCCTTGTCCTTCTGTCCGTGGTTGTGCATGTGTGTTTTAACCGTACATACGAAGTATGGACCTGAGAACAAAAGAGGTCCAATGTAGGTACTTGAAACACTGTGTGGACTTACACACGTCCACACAGTGTTTTTTACAGCCTTGTGTGTGCAATTATTGTCCGAGCGATAAATTCAAGAAGGACTTGGCATAATCAACTCCAAACTTGGTGTGGCGATTGGTCTTGGCATCCCCAGAAGCCTATTGTTTTTTGGACCCTGTATTTTAAATATTAAGGTCATTATTCCTAAAACAAAAGACATGTTGTCTGAGCGATTACTCAAGAAGGACTTGGCAATCAACTCCAAACTTGGTGTGGCGATTGGTCTTGGGATCTCCCAGAAGCCTGTTGTTTTTGCACCCCCCAAGTTAAATGTGAAGGTCGTTATGGCTAAAATAAAAGAAATGTTGTCCGAGCGATAACTCAAGAAGGACTTGGCATATCAACTCCAAACTTGGTGTGGCGATTGGTCTTAGGGTCCTCCAGAAGCCTATTGTTGTTGGACCCCCTAAGTTAAATGTGAAGGTCGTTATGGCCAAAACAAAAGAAAAGTTGTCTGAGCGGTAACTCAAGATGAATGAGATTAATGTCAGCGGGGCAATTGTGTTTGTCAACACACCATTCTTGTTTTAGAATATTGTGGTCATAATGAAGCCATGACCAAATCAAGTAAAGACAACCAACATTCTGTTAAAATGCACCGGGATTTGTTTTCTCTTTCGGGAAAATATGGATAGCCTTCACCTTGAATTGGCCAACGTTTGGCTGTAAGCCATGGCCGATAATCAGTCATACTGTAATTACGGACTTACCTCCAATATGTCAAATACAATGATAAACAATGATGGCAGCCTATTGACCTCTCGTAATCGTCGTTTGTACAACAAAAGGATGAAGGTCTGGAATCGGGGATTACACAATAACCCCCTTGAAAAAGGGAGAGTTAGAGCATGAATTCCAGCGTCTTTTATCCCTTTTTGTAAGGGAGAAACAAAGCATAGGGCGTTAAGTGCTTGCCAGTGCATGTTACATTATGGAATGTCCAGACCTGTTAGTGATCCTTGTTGTGTTAATTTTCTGGTTGCATACAAAAGTGGGTTTACCCGACTTCCGTTCGTGTGTCCAAAAAAGGTTGCGTGTGGTAACAATTAATTGAAAACAATGTGGAAACTAATGTTTTGTCAGGCATTTGATGCATAATCACATCAGACTTTTCTGAGAGTCCTTGGCTTCACAACCAGAATTATTTAATGAAATGAAATGAAATTGCTTCTTTCATACAAACACTGGCAAAATCCCCAACAAAACCTTTTTATGTTTTCACTAAAATTGAATCACAAAATTTGAATGAACTTTGTACAGGTTGGATGGTGTGGTTATTGGAAACTAGAGGATGGGAATGAAAGATGTGTTCGAATTTACAAGAGGGCTCTCAAAACACACTAAGACCTCTGATTTGTTTTTATTCATACTTTGTATTTATCTGCATAATTTGTTTCTATATAGATTGTGTTAATAATGTCGGGGTGCCACTGTACGAGAATTCAACCATCATTGAACAGCCTGCCAATCTTGTGACCCTTGCATCGCGTTACGTCCAGCACGCAAGCGACTTCATCAGAAAAAGGTCAGTAAAGATAAACTGTTGTTGTCCACTCATTCTTTGTTTTGTTTCTTGCAGCATCCAAAAGCAAATACTCGCCAATTACAGAATGGATATTATCGCTATGTATACCCACGGAGGTAGGCTTACGAGGAGACCCAACTGGGGGTTGATCAAAGGTTTGAAGTCCCATGCTGCTGCCGTTTTGTAACTAGCAATTTACAAAATACCACAGTGGTCAGAAGGGAGGTGTTATGTAATACGAAATAACCAGCAAGACCCAAACGTGAAGCGGTAATACTTTGTGGAATTGCTTGCATCCGTGTAGACAATGATTTTGCATATCAAACTTGTTGGGTAACTTCAGATGTAAACAATTTGTTTTGAAATAATTTTGGGTTGAACAAAGACAAATTGACTAGAGTGGGGTTTGAACCTGCAACCTCCGGATTAACAAGCTGATTAACCAACTGAGCTATCTGGCCCTAATGTTGGCGGTCTCCCTTATCTGCCAGTTTGGGGGCTGCCAGTCAGAAGCCATTGAACGTGTAACTGCCGTGTAGCCAGGGATCACACCCAAGTTTAAGATACAATCTGTAAATCGGCATCAAAGGGATCACCAAAGGGATGCAACGTTTTATTCCAAGTATTCCAAGTAAAACACCACAAGGAAACATTTTTTGAATGCATATAATTGTTTTGGTCCGCGGTGGTCCACGTCGGTATTACACACATGCCAAACAAAAGACACTTCTACATTTTGACTTGATTTTTATACACAGGAGATGTCACGGACCCTTTGAATATCCTGCCAAATATCACATAATTTCCCTAGATTCATACAAGTTTAGCAGAACTCTTCACTCCAGTAATGAATGCTTTCAGTGTTGAGGACTTTTTCTCGTGAAGCGCTGTGGTACCCTTTCTAATAGACTGTGCAAGTCTCGTGCGTATTCGAACATCGGGACCCGTTATAGCGCGTGAGTTTGTTTCCTTCACGCATTAAAGCATCGTACGTGGGACCAAAGTGGTCCCAAAAAGGTTCAAATACGCACGAGACTTGCACGGTCTATAGCACTCTATAAATGCCTGTTATTATTATTTATTATTTAGTTCACACTTTCCCTTCTTCCCCTCCCCCTCCATCCTCAAATACAGTGTAAACGAAACCTCACCCTTCATTCTGTACGTTGCCTTTGCACATACGCACGTGCCTCTCCAGTGCGACCCCAAGTTCTCTAACCAGTCCTCTAGAGGGCCCTTTGGTGACGTGTTGCGTGAGCTGGACAGCACGGTGGCTGGAATCATGACGAGTATACAGGATGCTGGGATTGAGTCGGACACATTGGTGTGGTTCACAGGTAGGTAATGTTTGCTGTAAGGAATTAGTTTTATTTTTATTTTTTTCAGAGAACATTATATAGGATTTGAGGCATTCCATGGTGAGGTATCAATATATGTTTGGTTTGCGGTAACACCATGTGTATATCTACTTGCTAGGTAGATTTTGTTCTTTGAGAACTTGTCTTGCTTATTCTTCTACTGCCGCAGAGTAGAATATTCGGAATTCGGGAGACTTCTCAGTTCTGAAAAGAACTATAATAATAATAATAATAAGACTTGTAATGTGCACATATCCACCCTGCTGGGTGTTCAAGGCGCAGAACTGTCCTTCTTATTAACTACTACCTGGGGGGGAGGTAGGAAATCGGGCGGGACTACTACTTTCGCTATGTGGATCGGGGGGACTTCTCGTTAATAACTACACTGCCGCGGAGTGAGTCTAAATAGGTCTCAATGTTTCGACTAGCTTGCTTTAGTCATCGTCAGGAGAACATTGTTGACCATTTACACAGCTGAACAGCTCCGAACAGTAATAAAACTTGGTTATCGGTTGTCTACCAAAAGTCTACCAAAACTGTAGCTCAATATATGGCAAATATCAAGTAATAAACCACAAGGGAAATTGACGGGGGAAATTTTTTAAATAATTTGGGTTTGAACAAAGAAATAAATGTGAGTCTGAATTGAATAGTAATTCCCGACTTTAATATTTTTAAGGAGAATTGACGCTGGAAACATTTTATTAAAAGTAAGCTTTGAGGTTAAAAATCATTTATAATTTTTTTTTTTAAATATCTGCTCAAAAAACTGTATTAAGATCTGGGCCCAGTTTCATGGCGCTGCTTAGCACAGAATTCTGCGCTTACAGCGCTCTGTAAATCGCATGATTCTACGGGCTTTAAGCGCAGAATTCTGCAGTAAGCAGTGCTATGAATTTCGGGTTGGCTTTCACTTTCTGTGCTGCAAAGTCCCCTTAAAGGTTGGATCATAGATTGGTTTTTGTCAACGTAATGATGATTTATAGGCTAAATTTTCAATAAATATACAATAAAGTCACCTGTGAAAGTTTCAGCTGAATACAGTGTCTGCTTGTTGAGAAAACATTAAAAAACTGGCACAGTATTTTCATAGAGAACGTCGAATCCATCCATGTTTAGCGAGGTGACAGCTGGTAACAACCGCATCTCTCGCAGCATTCACGAACGGACACCACAGAAATTGTAATTTTCAGTCAACCCTCGGAAATCTGAGAAACGATTCATGCATAACCCGTTTCTCATATAAAATTGTTTTGGGGTGAAAAATTATCAAAACCACATTACCTCGAAGGGAGTCCTTTCTCAAAATAGTTTATACTATCAACAGCTGCAGTTATCAAGTATGTTTTTATGGTCATACATTTTTGGAGTATTTACAAATCTATGACCCTACCTTTAAAGGTATCGTACACGCTTGGTAATGACTCAAAACAAATATTAGCATGAAAACTTACTTGGTAACAAGCAACGGAGAGCTGTTGATAGTATAAAACATTGTAGGAAACGACTCCCTCTGAAGTAACAGAGTTTTTGAGAAAGAGGTAATTTCTCACTAAGATAATAAAAACTTCTTGCAAGAAGTTTTTATTCCTATCTGAAAGAAAGCTCACAAATTTATACAGTGTGTTTTTTCTTTCATCATTTTCTTGCAACTTCGATGACCAATTGAGCCCAAATTTTCACAGGCTTGTTATTTTATGCATATGTTGGGATACACCAAGTGAGAACACTGGTCTTTGACAATTACCAAACGTGTTCAGTGCCTTTAAGCAAAGTTTTGCTGCTGTGTTTTAACCCCCAGACATCTTTAATCTATTGGGTTAGTTTCTGTCTTATTTTTCTGTCTTTTTGATTGTAGGTGACAATGGTCCTTGGGCTGTGAAGTGTCAGTATGCAGGGAACAGCGGCCCATTCCTTGGCCTGTGGCAAAAACAAAAAGGTATTTTCTTTGGAAATTGTTACATTCAAATATTATTACAATGGAATAATTATGAAAAACCCATGTCATCCGTTCGAACTGAAAAACAAATCCATGTTTCAGGCTCCCCTCCCAAGTCTGGTTTTGAGTTTTACAAAGGTAAAAAGTAGGGCAACACATCACTACGTACATGTTTGTCAATAACAATAATAAACAAAACTTATAACGCGCACATATGCACCCTTAGAATGCTCAAAGCTCCAACAATACAGTACAAAATATATATCCAAAACCTTACAAATTACATACATGAAAAATGACAATGAAAATGTAATTACAATGAGCAAGAAAAGTCTAGAGACATCAAATGCGTTTTGAGTTGAGATTTAAAAGTACTTGAGGAACTAGATGTTTGTGTGTGCAGCGGTAACAAATTCCACAAACGAGGAGCAGTTGTAGCAACAAAGTCAAAGCTCCTTACTTCATAGCCCTGTTCATTGAGTCTTAAGCATTCCTGAAACCATCTCAACTCCTTAGGAGTTACAACACTTTCTTAACTCTTGAGAAGTGTTTGGCCCCTTTGATCTTAATTGTATTTTCGACAGTCTGTACCCACCATGCCTTCATGATGCTATTTAAACAAAAGAAATTATTATTAAATAGTTTGATAATTAAACCAAGGATGCCTCATAAGTGAATTTAATCACTGTAACTCGAAAGCCTGAGGAAACCTGTAAACAAGGGTGCTTGCAATGTGAACTAGAAACACAAGGCTTAAACCCTACTCTTCCACGATAAGTGTTCTGGGTTCTTTTACGTGCACTACCAATCCTAGTTTATAAGCCCATGGCTTTATGTCCCACCCAAATGACAAAGCAATTATGGTAAAGTATCTTTCTCAAGGACACAAGTGCCACAACCAGGACTCAAACCCACACTCTGCTGATCGGAAACATCAGAGGTTGAATCCAGTGCTGTTAACCGCTCGGCCACAACATTCCACAGAAAAAGAAAAAAAAAAACATTTTGTAAAACCTGACCTGTATGTATCTCTTAGGAGGAGGAGGTAGCACAGCCAAGCAGACGGTCTGGGAAGGGGGTCACCGAGAGCCGACCTTTGTCTACTGGCCCGGTCACGTGCCCGCTGGTCGTGTCTCGGACTCCTTACTCAGTGCCTTGGATATCTATCCCACCATTGCATCGATAGCTGGTATCCCCTTGCCTAAGTACCGTAGCTATGATGGAATGGACGTCAGCAAAGTTCTCTACGGAAAGTCACTTTATAATAGGGTGAGTTGAATTGAATATTTTGAATTATTACTATTAATTTATTTAGCTGGGCTTTTTTTTACTATTCGGTTTTCAACAGTGTGAAAAAGAAGTGGCCGATGAAACACTGCAGTGAGAAATGATTATTTTTAGAAAAAGGAAACGGCAAACATAACAATTGCAAAGAGTTGGTCAGCATTTTGGTCATCCATGCAGTCTTGTGCTGTCAATAGATTATAAATGCAAAATGTAACAGCTTATTGAGACATACAAAGAAGTCATTAATTTTGGAAAACGCTTTTGAAAAAAGCCTTTCACCTCTGTGGACCCCAGTTCGAATCCCACCTCAGATCGGAGCATTGCATGTGGATGGGGTTTTCTGTGTGTACCTGATTGCATGGGTTTTCCCCCAATGGGGTTTTCCTCCCACATCTAAAACTGAACATTTCTTCTCAATTCCTATTCAAAATAGACTGCATTGGGATAAGAATATCATTTGATTTTAGCCTTACACCGACGTGTGATAAGCACTATATACTCAGTACACTCCGCATGCTGGGGCAGGGACCATGCAGGGGTGGTATAAAATAATACCCTGCATGCCAGTGCCGGGGGTATAATATTAATAATAATAATAACGAGGTCTTATAGAGCGCACAAATCCACAAAAGTGCTCAGGGCGCTAATACAGAGAAAATACAAACAAAAATAACAAAAAAAAACAGATTAAATACAAAAGAACGGATCTATAGACATGAGGTGTGTTTTGAGAGATGTTTTGAAAGAGTGAATGGAAGTGGATGTTTTGATGTGAAGAGGAAGTTGATTCCAGAGACGTGGTGCCGCAATAGAAAAAGATCTGTCCCCCCAGGTGCGATTAGACTTGATTTCTTGAAGAAGATATCTGTTAGCAGAACGAAGGTTGCGAGATGGTTTGTAGATGTTGAGCATGTCTTGGATGTAAGCAGGTGCTTGCCCATTTAGAGATTTGAAAACAATGAGCAAGAGTTTATATATGATTCTAGAGGATACTGGGAGCCAGTGAAGATCTAAAAGAACAGGTTTGATATGAGAGTATTTTGTTGTTAAGGTGACCACACGAGCAGCAGTGTTTTGTATGCGTTGAAGGCGGGATAGCTGAACATCTGGAAGCCCAAACAAAAGAGAATTTCCCATATCAAGACGAGATGTAACAAAGGAGTGGACAATCTGTTCTGTGGAAGCGCGATCAAGATATTTTCGGATCCTTCCTATGTTGCGGATGTGAAATGAAGCAGAACGAACTGTGTTAGAAATGTGGCTCTTGAACGTCATCGATGAATCAAAAATGACACCCAGATTGCGTACTTGGCTGACTGGTTTGATGTGAGAATCCCCAACAGTAATAGCCAGGGATGCCCCCTGCCCAGCCGGGCAGTAGCGGTACGTGGCCCGAACTATAATAATAAGAATAATAATACACAGTTCTTATATAGTGCTTTATACTCCCGATGGCTGTCTCAAAGCGCTCAGTATTTTTCCTACAAGGTAAGTGGAGTTACGTGTTGAGGTATGAGACCTATTCCTTTGCATAGCACCATGTAATGGTTTACAAGGTGCTGTGGCGCAATATGCAGCCAATCAAACCAGGAACACCGGGGCGAACCCCTTCTCTTAAGTGTCAAGACTGGGATTCGAACCCACACTCTGCTTATCAGAAACACCAGAGCTTGAGTTCGGTGTTCTTATCCGTTCGGCCACGAAACGCCGGACCAATTTAACGTCCCTGGCCGTGTCCCCGGCTAGTCCAGGGTCCCCCAGGGCCAGGACTACAGTTGATATGTGCATTAAATTTTCTTGAAAGAAGTAAATAAATCACCAAAGGGAACCCATGTCAAGCCATTTTCAGGAATGTTCACATTTGTCAAATCTCATCGCTGATCAAAATTGTAATCAAATCGAGACTGAAAGGTAAAATAGTCTGGCCCCCTTCATGATATAATGAGTGTCTGTATTTGTTATTGATATTCCGCTCAGGGAACATGACCGAGAAAACAATTTTTTGTTTGTGTTTCAGACGCTTTTCCATCCAACAAATGTTCCATTGTCACCACAGGGTGAAATAGATGCAATACGCAGCGGTTCATACAAGGCAGTTTATCGGACAGGTAAGAAAACTGCACGAAAAACAACACCCCTTACAAAGATTCTGCCTTTCGATTGGTTTAGAGCAAGTCACATGATATGTCTTATTTTTTAACTAGAAACCACGCAATGCGCTATGCACACAGCAATCAATGTACTATACCCATAGCAACCAATTTTCTATCCCATAGCAACTAATGTACTGTACCCATAGCAACCAATGTATTATACCCATCGCAACAGAAGCTTCTTGGTACCTTGACGTCTTGGCACAATATATGTATGGGTGTTATAAAACAAATATTGACTGCTTTTACTCGTGCCTTGATTAAAACTAGGTGATCCCCAAAGTGGTCTATTTTCCCCCGAGGCGAAGAGCGCGTCAAGGATCACCTCAGGGGCGGATTGCACCAAGTGGTCTTAAACTGGTCTATGTGCTATAGCCGGCTAACTTGAGACGCGCTTAGACAGTCTTTAATTATAGACCGATTGCAATAGCGCGGTCTATAATTAAAGCCGGTCTTAAATTTTAAGCCCGCTATGAGCTGGCTATAACCGGTCTTAGTTTTGGTTTTTAAAGATGGCGCTGTTAGTTGTAGACGATTTGATGCGACGAGCTCTACGACGAGATGATGATACCATGGAGGTAGAAATAGATCGTAAATATAGATTCCCAAGAGTAAAAATATTACAACTCACAGATTTGATATCCGATGATTTAAACCAAAGCAATAAGAACAATGCCGTGCATCGAGGCCATTGATGATTGATTGTTGTTTACGGCTCGTTTGGCAAGTTTGAATAATGGCGGCCGGTCGCTACGGACGGAGCAAAGCAACCTCGTTCCCATGGTGTACGATCTCGCCGCGCCATTTTGTTTTCTTTCCCAGAATGCCTTGCTCAATTATACACCCTGGAAGTGTGAAACGAAAGTAGCCCATATATTTGGCTTTTTTAATTAGTCCTGTGGTTGATCCATTCTGTTTTAGAGACTACGCAGAGCACGCGAGGGTCAAAATACGCATCAAGTCATAGAGCAACTGGCCCCGCCCATTCTTTTTCGATCATGTGATACGTCTAACTGTATGCAGTTTAGGGAGACCATGGTAAAAACATGGTTTATTTGAATGTATTGCGTCGAAATACTTGCATTTTTACACGCGCTCTACATGCATTTTTACGCGCGTACTAAGAGCCCGACAAGCGCCCTACAAGCGCTCGAATGTTATTAACAAGCGTGCACGCAAATCAGTCACTTTTGGGAGCCAATCAGCGTTGATTTTCAGTGTTTCCCTCCCAGGGGTTAGTGGTGAGAGGTATCGATACGGCGCGCTGCCCATGGTAGCGTAGCTGGGAGCAAAGCTAAGTAAGGGACGTTTGTTCGTGTTTCATTACTCTTCGCCGACTTAACTAAGACCGGCTTATTGCAACGGGCTTAAAGACCGACTAAGCTAAGACCGTCTAAGGCAGATAGCCGGCTATAACTGACTGGTCTTAGACCGCTGACTAAGACCGTTTTATTGCAATCCGCCCCACGAGTCGTAGTTTTAACCATAGCACTCGAAGCAGTCAATATTTGTATACTGAGCAACCGTGCAAAAATAGACACCATGCATTAAAGGCACTGAACACGTTTGGTAATTGTCAAAGACCAGTGTTCTCACTTGGTGTATCCCAACATGTGCATAAAATAACAAGCCTGTGAAAATTTGGGCTCAATTGGTCATCGAAGTTGCAAGAAAATGATGAAAGAAAAAACACCCTTGCTGGACAAATTTGTGTGCTTTCAGATAGGAATAAAAACTTCTTGTAAGAAGTTTTTATTATTTTAGTGAGAAATTACCTCTTTCTCAAAACTACGTTACTTCAGAGGGACTCGTTTCCTACAATGTTTTACACTATCAACAGCTCTCCGTTGCTCGTTACCAAGTAAGTTTTTATGTTAATATATATTTTTGAGTAATTACCAAACGTGTACAGTGCCTTTAACCCAGGTTTATAAATGGGAAGCTGAGAGGGTTGAGACAGGATTCTGTCCGATTAACCCCATGGCGCTAATTAAAGCAGCTTTAGTTTGTATGCTCCCCAGGGAGTTGAGAAAGTTAGAGGAATGATCTCAAAGTATGCCCATTGAACAGGGATAATGATGTTGTAAAGCGCCTTGATCTAGCTACTAGGATTTGTGCACTACAAGGACCAGTTGTTATTCCTATTTCCCAAGGTGGATCGGAGCAGTGTGGTGGCCTAGCAGGTCCAGTCTTGAGTCACAACCCTCCACTTCTGTTCAACATTCATGCCGACCCCCAAGAGAGCTCCCCGCTAGATCCCAGTAACAGGGAGTACATAGATGCCCTGGTCGGCATTGAAGCAAGTTGCAAGACATTCAACAAAGATCTGCAGAGGGACAACACCACAGTTGCTGATTACAGATTGAATGCCAAGTTCATGCCATGCTGCAACCCCAAAGACATACAATGCCGCTGTACTTGGCAGTAGATCATCTGATTGAAAGTGAGAACTGTTGCACTTTTCTTTCTTTTTTCCTAATAGACCATTACGCACAGCGCTCGGTGAACATCGACGTGGCCTAATAATGTGCATATTGATCAAGTGCCCATTGAACACGGCACACTGGTAGAAAACAAATGGAATCGCGTAAAAAATGTTTTCAAACTGGTAGAAGCCAGAATTCAAGTTTATTGGAACGAATTCAACCAGTATGAGTGACTTCAGCCATGAAGAAGAGTCCCATTCCTGCAACCAATAATCTGTGGAATTGTTTTTTAAAGTTTAATGGCTTTTGTAGCAAAAAATATTGCCGAAATATTGTGCTGCTACGAGACTATTTTACATGGTTTGAGTTGGCGAGCTTGCAGTTTGTGATAATGTTGCAATGACATACAGCTACTGGCTTCAACTGCCTGTTACACACTGTGTAAAATTTTTGGTAGAATTTGGTAGCCAATCAAATAACTAGGTTTGGCCATGAAACGGCCTACAGAGGCCACTATTTTTATAGATTTGTTTATGAATGATAGTACTATTGAGCAACAGCGGGTTATCTAGGACAAATGTTTACGTGTTTGGAAAAGTGGAGGGGGAGATTGGCAAACCTGAAGCCTCACGAGGCGTTGGGGTCCAGAAACCCACTTAAGGGTCCCTGACAAAATTTAAAAATAACTGAAATGCCCGTCTTTTTGTCAGTATCCGAAACATATGAAAAACGACTTATTTGAACGCGAAAAAACCCCAGATGTGAGGTATGAGATTCTGGAGAGAAACAAAAAGTTTTAAAGACTAGGACATGGCAAAAAAGCAAGCGCTAAATTCGGTTTTCAGTTAGTTTTATTGCGAAAATCTACACAAGTGATGGTGATTTGTCAGGCTCTTCAGACGCCATTTTCTTGACTTCTTTCGGATGGAAACATTTCTTGGGAGGATTGGTACTGATATGGACTACGTATGTGTTATCAGTGAGTTCAGAGTGACATTATAAGTATCATACAGGAATGATACGGATAAACAACATCATTGTTTAATTCTTAGTCTGAAATTTTACCGATTATGAACTTAAAAACCAGGACTATTTTTTTCTTTGAAATATTTCCCTCTGAAATAAAGTCATATTCGAGAACCTGTATCTGAAAACCTTAAAAAGTGCAACAGCTGATTTCGTTTGTTACAATCAAAAATAAGGACAATGTGTTTACATGCTGAAAATTATGCAAGGTTTTTCACTATTTTCTCTTGACTCGCACAACGAATTAAGCCCATATTTTCACAGGTTTGTTATTTTATTTATATGGTTGATCACACAAAACATGAACACTGTGGGACTAATTTTTGTCTACCTCTACCTCTAGTAGACCTCTACCAATCCTGCATAAAACCTTTAATCTTTTTTATTTGAATTGTTCCATCCAAAAGACAAAGCATTTATGGTAAAGTATCTTGACCAGCCAGGCCGGGATTCGAACCCACACTCTGTGATTGACAGAACTTGAAAACAATGCACTGGACTGCTCGGCCATGACACTCATTGAAGGTCATGATCTTGTTGCATAGACAAACCAATACAGATTATTACAAACAAGGACATGAGCTCATTTTCAATTGAAAGTTTTGATATTTATTAAATAAGAATTTAACGTTGCATTTCATTGTTTAAAACACAAAGACAGATGGAAGTATACAATGATCATCAATAGAATATTAATACAATTTTTACGAGAATAATATGTAAATCTTACAAAAATATATTCTGTCCGTCTCAATGAGAGGAAGCTGATAGAGAGTTGTTTTTCTACTTCAGCCCTGTCAAAATTCGACAGTCAAAGATACAACACATTAATTTTTTAATTATCGTCCAATAACGGTGTTCAACTGACCATATAATCAACACAAAATTTTAAAAAATACAAATGCATTAATAATTAATATCTCTGTATAAGTTTTACAGTTTTCTTGATTTAATTTTCTCACTTTTCATGAGGTTGTTGCTTGGGAAGCTTCAATAAGCGAAGTGTCTTTTGTTCAAGAACACAAGTGTCTTGATCAAAATTCAAACCGACTGTCCAGTAATGACATGTCAAATATTGTGTTTGGTTAATATTAAAATAGAATTAGCTGTTGCAAACTGCTTACCAACCAAAAGGACCTATGGTATAAATGCAAAGAATTGTTTATGGCCTGTCGTTTCGACCCTAGTAGAGTCTTTCCTCGAAGGCTAAAATAAGCCTTTCGAGAAAGACAATGCTAGGGTCGAAACATCAGGCAATTAACCATTATTTTTAAAATATTATAGTGCATGGCATGGTCGGTCGGTTGTTCATATTGTATGAAAAAAGACAGAATAATGTTCAGTAGCTTAAAGAAGGGCTCTTATGTCAAAATCAGTTTTTTGATGCACTCATTTTCCAATGGATTGAGTCCTTATGAACATGGGAAAATTATTGCGTAAAAATGGTGTAAAGTGACACTGTGTTTGATACCCTTCAAGTGCCAAATTTGTTTTATTTCCAAAAACATCCAATGACGTCACATTTCAAACATATGTATGGGTCTGTACATTTTTGTAGGATGATTTGTTTAGTTCATACCTGAATTTCCATGATATTTCATCAAAACGCCGTTGAATTTGCTGTTGAAACTGACAACAATTTTCTGTGTGAATCAAAGTCTCATTTATTAATGACACCCAATAATTTGCCTTGTTTCAAAATACAATTGCATTTTACGCATTTATGATTTTAACTCGAGGATAGAGACTTAAAATATTTCACCCACTTTCATAATGAAAAATGGGCGCATCAGAAAACTGAATTTAACCTTTAGCCCTTTTTGTTTTTACTTTGCAGCATTTCACCTAAGAAGTTTAGGTTTGGTGTCGACAGTAGGTTTAAACCATGTGCAAGCCTCTTGGCTTCTAACCTAAATTTTATGATGGAATGTTTGTGTTCAGAGCAAAGAAGACCTGAATTTTGTTTCATGTGTTTCAGTTTTATAGATAAAGACAAAGAATACTCGGCCATTTTGGCTGGAAATGCCCACTGGTCCATTGGTAGCATTGGGTCAGCAAACTCACCACCAAACAAGTGTCTTTTCAAACACAATGTTTTATTTATTATTTTTAAGTTTTCAAATTCAAACTTCTTTAAAAGTTCAAGGTGGGGGGGGGGCGGGAATATCAAAAGATCAAATGTTTTTGGGCGTGAAAGGTCCGAACCACAAGACCAGTGGTCCAGTGGAAAATTTCTTGAAACTGAGTTCTGTATAGCTACAACATTGCAACTAATTTATTTATTTTAACTCTTAAAACTCTAAAAACTAGTGCTGCAATATGCAAGATATTTTTATACCTCATACTTATCAGCAGTATTATAGGTGAAAAATTTAAGTTATTCTTTACAACTTCGTTTAAGCAATGGTACACATGACGTTTGTAGGTAAGAAACAGGGTATATATTTGTTATACTTGCTGAATTTTTGAATAGGCTGCCCTTAAATATTTACACATAGCAGTTCTACAGTTTTTAATAAGTTGTTCGTGTTTCCAATCACGATGTTTGGTTTGGGGGGTGTTTTTGGGGGGGGGGAGGGGAAGGGAGGGTGTAATCTGAGATGTTACTCCTGCCAAAGTATTTCTATGTATAAATGACATTAATTAGATTGAATTGAATTGAATTAAGTATTATAACCATTGAGTATCATAATGCAAGGGGTTTATTTGAGGATTGGTCATTTGAATGATATACTATTGTATAATCCAGTAAGGTTTGCTGCTGTTACACCATGTACATGAAATCTCTCTTGGTGGTTCTGAAAAGAACTTGGCGGTTCAACTCGATTCTTTCACCATCGGTTCTTTTCAGAAGCACCACACTTCACAAGAGAGATTTTATTTCGTCCTTCGGGTGGGACGTAAAGCTGTTGGTACCGTGTGTTGTGTAACGCACATAAAAGAACCCAGTACACTTATCACTAAGAGAAGGGGTTCGCCCATGTTTCTGGCATCGGCTGCTAAGTGCGCCGCAGTACCTTGTAAACCCTTATAAGGTGCTACATGAATCAGTCTCATAATTCATAAAAACTTTAAAACCTGTGTTAAAAAGTGTCTCTCATTGTTCAAGCGCCTTGAGCACCTTATTGGTGGATACGTGTGCTATATGTGACCCACCACGCCAAAACCAGGCGGAAGTCGGCAAATGCCATTTCGAGATACAGCATTAATTTAAAAAAAAAAAAAAAAAAAAAAAAATTAATAAAGCGATTGAACTGTCATTATCGGCATGAAATTAAAATTTCAAGTTGGTTAAAAGGGTCTGCATTCATGAATTAAAATTAGGTGGTTGCTAAGGTAAATAGGGGGCCCAATATGTATGATAATAAATTATAAACGACTTCTGCGCTCATTTTCTCAAAAGCATCCCTTGACACTTCCTAACTTCAAAAAGATGTAACTTCAAAAGTATACCACCTATTTGCGTCCACTATAGCTCATTTTAAAGCTTAAAGCGCTAGCAATCCAACAGTATAAAAATCTCTCATATGAAAAATTTTGACTTCAGCCTGGTTTTGGGGTGGTGGGTCACATATAAGACTACATTATTATTATTATTTATTATTACATGGTGTTACCGCAACCCTTACTAGATTGTATCTCCACCATGCAAAGTTTCAAATCCTACTCAAGTACATGGTGTTACCGCAAACCTTACTAGATTCTACCTCTGCCATGCAAAGTTTCAAATCCTACTCATGCAATATTTTCTGCAGCTTTTATAAATTTGGCCCAGATCCTGAAAACAATCTAGACATTTATGTTTAAAGTCTAATGATAATTTGGCAACTTTGAAATATTTCAATCAAAAATATGTATCTTACTGGACGCTGAAATAGCCTGCCATAGTAATCTGTGAAATATTTTGTGTATAGTGGAATGTAACCCATGATAACCTTCCGAATTGACAATTGGTTAAAGAAATATATAATTACAGGGTAATAAATATATAAGCATATATTAGAGTTAACGGTGTGCAGTTTGTTTTAGATATATAAAGCTTTGGAGGAAAATACATCAAGGCATCTCTAGTTGTTGGCAGAAAAAAAAACCTTCAGCAGCACTTAAAATTGTCTCTAAAATTGCATGAATCATAAAAAGGGTGAACAGCAAGGCTTACCCCTTGTAATTTTAGCTAAAATTACATGAAACATCAGAAGGATAAACAGCAAGGCTTACCCCTTTTAATTTTGGGCTAAAATTACATGAAACGTCAGAAGGATGAACAGCAAGGCTTACCCCTTTTAATTTCGGGCAAAAATTACATGAAACATCAGAAGGGTGAACAGCAAGGCTTACCCCTTTTAATTTCGGGCTAAAATTACATGAAACATCAGAATGGTGAACAGCAAGGCTTACCCCTTGTAATTTTAGCTAAAATTACATGAAACATCAGAATGGTGAACAGCAAGGCTTACCCCTTTTAATTTCGGGCTAAAATTACATGAAACATCAAAAGGATGAACAGCAAGGCTTACCCCTTTTAATTTCGGGCTAAAATTACATGAAACATCAGAAGGATGAACAGCAAGGCTTACCCCTTTTAATTTCGGGCTATTTACATGAAACATCAGAATGGTGAACAGCAAGGCTTACCCCTTGTAATTTTAGCTAAAATTACATGAAACATCAGAAGGGTGAACAGCAAGGCTTACCCCTAGTGTAATTTAGGGCTAAAATTACATGAAACGTCAGAAGTATGAACAGCAGGCTTACCACCGTGCAATGTCAGCTAAAATTGCATGAAAGCAGTGGAAAACATTTATACTTACTCCTTGTATTTTTTTAGATAAAATTAAATGAAAATGGCAACAGAAAACACTTGAAGGCTTTCCCCTTATAAGTTATGGGTGGAAAAAAATGAGCATCCTACACAAAGTGAGCCTCAATCGTTAACACAGGTGACTGAATACAACATCAGACTGAAAGGTTTTTGTTGTTAAAAATGTAAATTTTTAATATAATTAACCATCTCTTTCTGTTTGACATGTTTTTAATAAAATAGGCTATCTATTTCAGACTTTTAAATGGAATCATTTGTTTTTAGTTTCATCGTTGGTTTTTATTAAAACAATGAAAACGCAGTAGTACATAAAAAATATGTAACTTGGAGTTTGTTGAGCACCATTGGAATAGTTTGGGAAAAATTTATTAAAATTGTGTTACATCACTAATGACTATTAAAGCATTTAAACACTTTTAGTACATGCCTTCACTACATCCTTAAATAAGAAACTTACACAACGGTTCTTTTTTTACAACTAGATTAGAAAATAATCATATTTATGTCCAATTTAAAAAGAAATGTTGGAATAATGGGCACTTTAAAAATATCCAGTCTTATTCAGCCACTCTTCATCGTTTGAATTCAGCTCAAAAAGCACCGCTTTAACACTTGGATGATTGGGGATACAACTTGCAGTGTAGAGATCGAAACCTGTTACACAAAAAGATTGTTTAAAAAGTGGATTAAGATGATTTAAAAAGGGGATATAAGACTTAATTAGTTTTTGGGGAGAGTAACATTCATTCCCATCCTCTAGTTTTCAATGAAAACATCGTACAGCTAACCTACATGAAAAATGTTTTATCACATTTGGTGATCATGCTTTAGAGAACATACTGAATATTTCTTTTCCGTTTTCTACATTCTGTGTATTCATCGTCAGTGACACCAAGAAGTAGCTCGCATGTAGATACTAGTGAAAACTATCAATCAAAGAAAACGGCATCTAAATGTGAACACTTTTTAGAACACCACTTTCCTTCAAAACTTTAGAGTATTTCCAATTGGTTTCATCATTGTGAAAACTTGATGCTTTGAACTTGATAAATATACTGTTTTTGACTCTCTTGTATAGTAAATTAAAAAGCCATGAAGGAGAAAAGATGAGTGAAAATTCATAAAGCAAAAGCAAAAAAAAAACCAAAACAATATTGCAAAACACAAATTTTAAATTTCACAAAGTAACACACACCAATAAAACTAAAACCTATATAAAAAAAATATTTGTTTACATATAATGGAATGCTTCTTTGTGGTGTCAGTGACGATTTATGTGCATAATTTGATTGCTGCAAGAAAAATAATCATTGGTGATATTGGCGGTCTTATCAAATGGGAAATATTTACTCTTTAGGATCGGTACTGGAATGAACTTTATAGACATGAGTCAGTGACATTTCAGATTGAAACTAAATAATCATTTCCTGATGATAAACAGTCCTGCACTCAAACGATCCTTCGGTCTGCCCAAAGTTTTTAACCTTTTCACGCTCTTACAAGGACGATGACTTTTAAAGCTGTTCTACATAGACTTGTGCACAAAAAAATACTGCGGTTTTACAGTGAAAACACATACTAATTAACACACCAAAAAAAAAATTAATATTTGTTAATTTTTTTTTCTTCAAACTGTCTCTACAACATCTGGAAAGGTTATTAGCTTTGAAAAAAGTATGAAAACAACATAATTTACAAAGGAGTTATAAATACACGTATCCCGACGGTCTACTGGCTGCAGTACCGAATGGCATTCTTGAAATCTGACAGGGGTGGGGCATCGCACAGGGAATGCACAAGTTGAGGACAAGAATATCAACAAATCATAATGGTGTTTGGTTTTAATCATGAATAATAATAACTGGTTTTTATATAGCGCTATCTATGGGCGTCTCAAAGCTCTTATTATTTCTTGAAGACGTTTTTGAAGTTTTTGAATTATGAGACCCATTTATGTAGCACCTTGTAAGGGTTTACAAGGTAGCCACTGCCAGTAACACCAGAGCAAACCCCTTCTCTTAGCCATAAGTGTAACTGGGTTCTTTTACCTGCATTCCACAATACGCGGGACCAACAGAAGGTCGAAGCAATAATGGTTAAGTGTCTTGCTGAAGGACACAAGTGTCAAGTCCGGGACTTGAACCCACACTCTGCTGATCAGAAACACCAGTGCTTGAGCTTCCTTTTTCTTTTTTCCCTTTGTTTTTTTTTTTTTGGGGGGGGGTTGATGTTACTGTGAACATCTGCACATTGAACCTATCTTTAAAAAAAATACTGCACATTGATAATGACACAAACACAAAAATGTTGTTAGGTACTACTTTGGAAGTGGGGTTTTAAAAGTAGTTTTCTTGTATGAACTTCAAAATGTTTGAAACTTAAGATGATCCCTCAGTGATTACGGTTTTATCTGGGTGCCTTTGACTACAACTTGCAATTTTGAGAAGCGATGGAGTGCATGGCTTACAGTCAAGGCCAAACAATATTCAATCTTACCTCGTTGGATCATCTTGTGTGGAGAATGCAGCATTCTTGAGAGTAATTGTGTTGTTTCTTGACGAGGAAATGAGGTAACTTAGAGTCACCTGAGGAACATAAAAACAAAATGCAAAATTGAGTTTGACTCACATCTGGACGTTATCCTCTTTGTCATGTTCTTGATACAGGCACGTGTTTTGTCAAATATTTTTCCAGATTTCACAAATTTTTGCACAGGTTACACACTTATGTTCAGGCACCTCTCTTTTCCAGCGCCACTAATGTGTTTTCCTAATTCTACTCCTAACCCTAACTCTAACCTCAACCCTAGCGTACAGATCACAAGGGGTTATCAGATTATAGGGTTGTTGGAACATAGGGTTGTTGGAACATAGGGGTGTCTGAACATAGAGCAGTCGCCTTTACACAAATCTCACATTTCCCTCATCATTTCTTGAAAGATGTGGACTGGACGCGATTTCATAGAGCTGCATATAGTCTGCTAATCACAGAAACAAACTTTGCTTCACAGAAATATTAATTCTAAAGATTATTTTTCCTTTCAATCTTGGTATGATTCCATATTAAAGGAAAAGAAAAGCAGTGGCAACTGTATTGCAATTTGCACACTTGCGATGATGAACGCAGTGTTTTCACCAATTTATTATCTATCAAGTAACAAGTAATGGACCACAAGGGAAACTGACTGGGTACATATAAATCAATTTGGGTGAACAAAGAAAAATAGACTAGAGCGAGATTTGGAACCCCGACCCTCCACATTTACATTGCCAGGAACACCGGGGCAAACCCCCGACTCTTAGCGATAAATGTAATTGGGTTATTTTAAGTGCACTACACAGTGTACGGGGCCTATACGGTCACGTCCCATCGGAAGGACGAAGCAATACTGGTTAAGTGTCTTGCTGAAGTGTCAAGAAGTAGACTGGAACCCACACTCTGCTGATCAGAAACACCAGAGCTTGAGTCTAGTACTCTTGACCGCCTTCCAGGACTCGACACGTCATCAGGCAACTGATGCAGACTACAGCAAACTAATCGTTGTTCTCTGGGAAACAAACCACTGCCAAAAACAAGCCAGATCCTTGCACATCTGTACAGTACTCGCTGGATCAGACACCAAAGTCTACAAAATCCATCTCAAGCCGAGTGTTAAATCCTAGCAAAAAAGACATGCAATAAAGGAAATGTCACAATGTTCCAACAGGACAAGTTTTATCTATTGCCGTTTCCATGTTGTAATAGTTGCCATCCTGTATTGTTTCACTGATCCAGGAGCCAGTGTGATGAGTCAGACCCAGCAGTAAAGACCCTGACAGACCCCCCCCCCCCTTGGGGTATAGGCACTGACGTCAGGATGCCCAGACCCTGTCATTACCACCCCCTTCTGCCACAGTTAGTTTTTGTTTTTTGTCTTGACTCAGCTGGGCAATTACGCCTAGGATTTGTGATTTCAAGCCCCATTAATGTCAGGAGAACTCCTGGGGGAAATGTTCTCCCTAAGATAGGACAGATGGAAATGGTTTGATCTGGCCTTTACATAATTTTTTTCTTCGTTCCAACCTTATTAAACTCACATGTGAAACTTACACCTAAAAAAGTACTGTGTCACACCATGGAGCTATACCCTAGAGCAAGCTGCTCTATGGTCACACGCTTGTAAAACAAAATCAAATTACGGAATTGTTTAGTTGGCATAATTATTCAGTCATCATTTCCTAAGCAACAGGAATGTTTAACACTTTTGTTGTGGGAATTGTTGTAAATTTTAAGCTTCATTTAAGTAATACATTATTTTGCTTTGTGAACAAATGATACTTGGGGGGGATTGTATTTGACCCCTACTTGAATATGACTTCTGGTCTACTTGCTCATGTGGAGAGCACCGCATCATCCCTTGAATGGGTTCAACTATCATGACAGATCAAGGCCTGATTTCACAAAACTGGTAAGCACAGGAAAAATCTTGCTAAGCAGAAACAGGTTACCAACCAAAGTGCAATAAAGTATACATTGGTGTAATCGGTGCCCAGCAAATTTTGTGCTCAGCAAGGAAATTTTCGAAGCAACATTTTCTGCTGAACAGCTTTATGATAATAGGCCCTGGACTTGTGCTACTTTTACAAAAAGGCAGTTTGTGAAAACCAAGGCTTAGGGCTTATGGCTTTGGTTTAGGCTTAGGCTTTGGTTCTAGCTTCGGCTTAGGCTTTGGCTTCGGATTTGTACTTTGTACTTTAAAATCCCGTACCAAAATTGTACATTTTCAAGCTGGAGCCTAAGACGGAGTCTAAGCTGGAAGCCGTGGTTTAGAAAAAGGGCCTAAGTGAAATTTGGAATACTTTTATGTGATAGTTTTGAAATGATGTTTACCTGACTTAGAAGTCTCTGTTCCTCCATTCCTCTAAGCCCCTGCAGGTGAGAGTTGAACACCCCTATTCTTGTAAGTGGCACCTTCAGGAGACCATCTGTAAAACAACGATATCCAAGATTTTGATTAACATTGTCCTCAGACAATGTTTGTGATTTTCCAGGGTATTTTTCAATAGGATTTTTCCATAGCACTCCCTTTTGTAGCGTTTTGTGGCCGAGTGGTCTAGCGCGTTGAATTCAAGTTCTGTGTGGGTTCAAATCCCGGCCGTGACACCTGGGACCAATTTCCGAAGAGTAAAGATTGATTTTACCTGTATATCAAACTTAATTGCTGAGCAAAGTGTGATGTCACAACACAAATCACTATGGCGATACTGACAACTCATCTTAAGATGAATCTTAGTGCTTTGTGAAATCGAGCCTGGGGCTTGATTTCACAAAGCACTAAGATTCATCTTAAGATGAGTTGTTTATTTTGCCATGATGATTTGTATTGTGACATCACACTCTGATTAGCAATTAAGATTGATACACAGTAAAGACGAATCTGAACTCTTTGTGAAATCGGACCCTGCAGTATTCTTGAGCAAGACACTTAAATGTAATTGCTCTTTGGTGTTATATCCTGACGTATGAAAATTGCAAAGTAAGTTTGCCTTAAAACTTTTACTACTTTTAAGAAACCCTTTCCTCCCAAAAATAACACTTATCAACTCTTTGTGGCTGTCTGTCTCAATTGGTCATCGAAGTTGCAAGAAAATAATGGGGAAAAACACCCTTGTTGCATAGAATTGTGGGCTTTCAGATGCCTGAGAAAAGGTTTAATGCCTGAAACCTTTCTCAATTCAAATCTTTTGGGTGAAAAATTATCTCTGTCTCTAAAAACATTACTTCAAAGGGGGTCGTTTCTAACAATGTTTTATAATTTCAACAGCTCTCCATAAGTGCTCTTTACCAAGTGAGTTTTTATGGTCATTAACTTGTGGAGTAATTAGCAAAAGTACACCCTGCCTTTAAATCGTTAATAAATTATTCCTAATGCAAGAAATTAATCATAATTTACTAAATATTCATGATTATGATTTCTGTTTTGCATTAGCTCACAGTCCCTCAAATGTCATATTTGATTGGGCAACACCATTTTAATTTTTGCAAATGGCACTTCCTTTGAGAAAATCTTAAAATGAATGGATAGATGTTGAAGGGGCACCAGGACCAGACTCAGGGGAAATAGACCTCTATCATCGTGCCGCCATCTTGTTTCTTTTCCGTACAAGTCAGTGTGACCAAACTGCGGTTGGAAGGAAAAATAGTCTGGCACCCCTTGGTGAAATGAGAATTGGAACTATTTTTGCCATGATGTATTCAGACGCCTGACCACGAAAACTCACCTATAAGAAAACCCACAGAAACATCATCTGGTAGACGAACTCTATTGCATAGATTCATCAACTTGCCTCCACTAAATAAGAAGACAAAAATTTGATAAGATAAGATAAGATAAAAACTTTATTACCCCACATTGGGCAAATTAAAACTGGCCTTCAAACAGCGTCGACAAAAACAATAACATTTAGAACAATACACAAACTGACAGATATAGATTAAACCGAAGAAAACAAAAATGAATACCAAGAAAAATAAAGATGTGTTTAAGGTAGGATTACAAAGATTCAAACAATTATATGGGGGGGGGGTTACGAAGTTAAATATTCACAAAAGGTTGTCCATAAAACTGAGAACTCAGAATAGCACAGCTTCTTTTAAATTGTTGTAGAAACGAATTGCAGTTGGGACAAACGAGTTGTTGTAGTGTTGTGATCAAATTTTCTGTTGCAAAAGGCGATCCTCTACAACTTAACTTTTGCAGCAGGTAACAAACAAATCCAAACTGGAACAATTTCCTTGTAAATCAACATTCAAGAAAGCAGTTGTAACTGAATCAGTCTTCATCAAAACATTGCTGTAGGCACAACATTTTTTAAAGATCCAAACAAACAATTTTCTTGAAATTCAAGATTCACTGAATGCAGTCGTAACTGGATTAGTCTTTGCCAAAACAAAGGGGGAATACAACACTAGAAATTTAAGACTTCCATAATAATAAGAAAAACAATTTGGAAAGCTATTTTTGAAGAGTGTTGCAGGACCGGTCACAGCGTGGGCACTCAAGACAATTTCAGTCAATAAAGTTATGCTCTGGTCTCCATTTGGGAAAAAAAAACGCCAAATTAGACGAATGATCGATCGGAAAATTAAATCTGCCAAATTAATTTTAAAATGTTACAGAGGTCAACTCTGCCCCTGTGAGGTGCACAGCATGACCAGGGGCTTTTTCCTAACCTCAGCTCCGTCTCCGGTTCCGCACGCTTGGTTTGATGTTGGAAACATAGTGCAAAATGTACACTGTTCTAAAAATGATGACGGAGCCCAAACCGGATTTCATAGAGCTGCTTAAGCAGAAAATGTTGCTTAAAGGTATCGTACACGTTTGGTAATGACTCAAAACAAATTTTAGCATAAAAACTTACTTGGTAAGAAGCAACAGAGAGCTGTTGATAGTATAAAACATTGTAGGAAACGACCCTCTGAAGTAACGTAATTTTTGAGAGGTAATTTCTCACTAAAATAATAAAAACTTCTTGCAAGAAGTTTTTATTCCTATCTGAAGCACACAAACTTGTACAACAAGGGTGTTTTTTTGTTCATCATTTTCTTGCAACTTCGATGACCAATTGAGCCCAAATTTTCACAGGCTTGTTATTTTATGCATATGTTGGGATACACCACCAAGTGAGAACACTGGTCTTTGACAATTTCCAAACGTGTTCAGTGCCTTTAACAACTTCCTGACAAGCAAAAATAAGCAGGATCCCAGACGATACATGTTACATGGTATTTCAGGGGGGATGGTAACCTTATTCTGGTACGACAAAATTGTTTTGTGCTCAACCACTTTTTATGCTTAAGAAGGTTTATGAAATTGGCCACTGGATCCAACTGCACAAAGTTTGGGTATGCACAAAACTTTGCTAGCTCAAATAAATACATGCTTAGCAGAAGTAGGTTTCCGGCCAAAAATGTCAAAATGTCATTAAGTGACTGGTACATAGCCCCCTGATTTGTTTTGCCTAGCAAAGAAATGATCTGCATTGGATTACACACTCTGAGAAGCGTTACTGCAGTAACGCTTCTCCGATTCAAATGTGTGGGGGATAAAGAGTGATATCTTTTTCCATAACCGCAGTACTTCAAAGTGAAAAGTTTCTCCAAATGCATTATACTATCCAAAGTTGCTGTACTTCTTACCCAGTAAGTTTTTATTGCCATTAATTATCAGAGTCATTACCAAACTTGTACGATGCCTTTAAAGTGATAATTTCAATGTTTTTAAACCATTTTTTTCCATTTACAGGCAGACAATGTATTTTTTACACTCACGTCAGATTATCTTATAAAAAATAGTAAATGGCAAGACAAGATGCTGAAAAATGGCTTGTTAAAAGAGAAATGCAGACGGAAACTACAGTTTTAATTGGCCAGAAGTGCCCCCTAGAAAAAATAGTGCACCCCGTATTGTGCCTCGTAAAATTTTACCCCAGTTTTGGCCTAGCGTGCCTGCAGTTTGTAATTCAATCCTTATACTTTGTAAGTTTCCAAAATATTCATGTGACAGTTCTTAAGTTTGTCTGTCGGCAGTCGTGCACCTTCCCCTTGAGAAATCAAAATGTTTGCTGGTCTCGTTGAGATTGATGAGGGGTTACATACCTCGCCATGGGGGCCATTTTTAAAGCCAGGCTCTCGCTGATGCAGTAGCCAGCACCGCCGGTGGCAAACCAGAAGGAAATTTGCATCTGTAAAAGAAAGGTTATTTATTTATTACTTATTACACATCCAACAGCACAATTAGTGTCAGTACCAGGATGAATAGGAAATGAGGAGAAATGTTCAGTGTTTGATGTGGGAGGAACACCCCAATGGGGGAAAACCCACACAATCAGGTAGGGACTGAAAACCCAATTCAAATGCGAGGCTCAGGTCTGAGGTGGGATTCGAACCGGGGCCCACAGAGGTGAAAAAGAAACCACTGAGCCGATCTCCTAAAGGTCTGAATCAATCTCAAGTTTTCTGGAAAACGAAACGATTGATTGGTAACAGGAAGGTTCAGCATGGATTTATGCTGCCACAAGTTAGTCATGTTCCCTCTCATGTATTAGCAATAATTCTTTCCAAGTTTCATAATGCCAACAAAGGGGTCTGACTATTTGTTCAGGTGTATAACATTGGTAAGATTGAAAGTATAAATGTTCACAGATTTACACATAAAGATGGTCATATTGAATAACTTCCCTTGAAATATTTCTGCCTGAATGCTACAGTTTTTGAGGATTGAGTCAAACAGTTAGTTCTGATCTCGCGAGACCGAAACCTGACGTTCAAAAACAGTGAAAAACATTAATGGGTTTTTCAATCTTTTTCACAGTTTTTGAGAAATGAGTAAAACAATTAGTTTTGATCTCCAAGTCCAAAACTTGATGTTAGGAAACATACAAGGTTTTTTACCAATTATTATCTTGTTACTCTGATGCCCAATTGAGCTTAAACTTTCACAGGTTTGTTATTTTATGTATATGGGTCACACAAGTGCAGCCGATACTGGTCTTTGACCATTACCAATGTTGGCCGCATGCTTTAACTCTTTACTGCCTCATTTTGGTTGTACTAATTTGAATTGGGGAAAGTCAAGATTGCTGCTCCACAAATAACCCTCTAGAGACGATTTATTTCTGTAGAATCACCACCAATCACATGCCAAGACATGGTTAATAATGTTGATCTTTTACAGCAAAAACTTCTTGCTAAAATTGAATGAATGTATACTGACACCTTTCTGCTTTGCACCTTTAAATTTGAAATATTACTCTTCTCTCTCAAGCTTTTCAGTTTACTATATTAGGCCACATTAAAAAAAAAATTGTTGATCGTCCCCGCCCAAACCCTACAAAACCCCCCTAACCCCATTTTAAAAAAATTTTTATCATAAAAAACGGTATTTTGAATAATCTTTTCAGTCAAACTTGGCTCCCAGATTTTTGAGCTGATATTTTTTCAAAATCCATAGGTTGGAAATAGATGATTGAAGAAAGGTTATTCATGTTGGCAAAACAAGAACAATTTTTCAAATATTTACTTAGGCTGCGTTTTAGTTTTTTGAAAATGTTTACAGAAAATGTCATCTAGGAGCTGAAAGGGTTTAACAAAACAATTAAAAACATCAAAATCACACAAACCCTTTATTTCATAGTGATTATGATGATATCTTTATTCTTTATTTCATATTTTGCCATGTAAAAAAAAAACCCAAAACGCCCTCCCTCCCCCACTTCCCATCAAAAAAGGACGATCAACAATTTTTTTTATGTGGCCTTAAGAGGAGGTTTTCTTCACAGCTGGTAGTTGGCTCTCGTCTCGCCCACTGTTGCCAAATCCTTTTAAGTTCACTATATACTTAATGCCCATCATTCAGTTCTGAACATAGGGCTTATGTCATCATCGGTCTCCAGAGCACCTCAAGAATCCAGTCATCCATCTTGGGAGAAATTCCATCCACTTATAACAATGACTCATGAGGCAAACTAGGAACAACTTGGCTGGCAACTTGCCAAGGATTTCATCACCGATTGACGGTAAAAGTTTATCAGTGTAAAGACTTGGAGAGTTATTGGCCATTCCAACTGTGTTTACAAAGAGATTTAACTTAGTACGTTTCAAAGAGCTGCAATACAAACAAGTTTGCAAAGCATACGAAATTTGCTAAGCAGACACAGGTTACCTGCCAGTTTTTTTTAAATAAAATGTGTATTTAGAGTGCCTGGTTCCCTGCTCCTTCTGATTAACAACTTTTGTTTGCTTAACAAATTTCTTGTATGGGTCAGATGTCAGCGTAAATAAAGATTTTACTGGAAACTTTTGATATATTAATTTACTTAAAGATGTCTCATTTAAATTCATGATGTAATCCTTGCATCATCAAGAGTAATTAGTGTTTTTTTTGCTAAAAACAAAAACAGTGTTTATAACTCTCTTTTTTGTGAACCTACCCAAATACAAATTAAGAAGTAACTGTAATTAGTAAACTTGCGGGTACAACCATGTGTAAATCTCTTTTGGGAGGAGTGCTGGCTCTGAAAAGAGCCAGTGTGGTCTCAACGTTTCGAACAGTATACTCTACTTGTCTTCTCCTGAAGACGAGCAGAGCACTGTCATGACTGTTCCAAACATTGAGACCACACCGGCTCTTTTCAGAGCCAACACTCCTCCCAAAAGAGATTTACACAAGGTTGTACCCGCAAGTTTACTAGTTATAGTTACGTTACTTCTTATTTTCCACACCATGCACAGCATCAAACATCACTTTACAAATAAAAATTGTTTGCAGTTTGCATTAAAACCCTGAATCCATCGAGTGTTTTACTGGTATCCTTCCTCTCTCTGACAAATCCAACACACTCACCACCTAGCCCTGGTACGGGCTCGGCGCCCAAACTGTTTGACTCTATGGTGGTATGCCTGACCCCACGTAAAGCATAATCAGTTTACTAGTGTAGCCCCCCTGTCCAACACCATTCAGTAACTCAACACCCAAACTGTTTGACTCTGATGATGGTGGTATGCCTGACCCCATGTAAAGCATAATCAGTTTACTATACTAGTGCAATCCTCAGTCAAAAAAAATCAAACAAAAAATGCAGTTGGATTTTGAAGGATTTACCTTTAAGCTTCCGTAAGTCAGGGGTTATCAAAATGTTTTTCATATTTTCAAAGTAGCACAGTGATAACAGGTCAGCTAGATCCACTTCCCTTCCTCACACCCTCTAACATAGCACTTTTTTCCTTCCTAATATCTGTGGCAGGTTGTGGCCGAAAGCGCACCAGACTCAAGCTCTGGTGTTTCTTGAGCAAGACACTTAACCATTATTGCGTCTTCCTTTGGATGGGACGTAAAGCGGTAGATCCCAAGTGTTGTGTAATGCACGTAAAAGAACCCGGTTACACTTATCGCTAAGATAAGGGGTTTGCCCAGTGTTTGTGGCAGTGGCTCCCGAGTGCGCTGCAGCACCTTCTAAAACCCTTACAAGGTGCTACATAAATGGGTCTTCAAAACCCATCTCAAAATGTGTTTCTCTTTTGTTTCAGCCCCTTGAGTACTTTTAATTTTATTTTATTCACGTCATCTTTAATGAGGGTATAACTCCGATCAGCGCCCAGCACTGCTTTCCATGAAGGCCCTCAGTAAAAATTGATGGATCTGTGCGCTTCATAAGACTCCAATATTATTAATATTTCTCAAAAGTTCATTTTCTTTCAAAGATGCACCATCTATAAACCCACTCTCCCCATGGGTAGTCCTCTATGCACAACTGTGAACAAAAATGATGTTTATAGGAAAGCATCCTCCGAGAGAACTGCAATTGTGAATAATGATTACAGCTGAGGATGGGATTGTCATCTACTTACATATCCTCTGTCCCTGTCGAGTGCTTGGATGGCGTGATTGAGGCTAGCCCTCCCTAGATAATAGTCCTGACGATAGTCGTATCCTCGTAACAGCAGCACCAAGTTTCTTACATTGAGGTAATTGTCATCGTCTAAGTGGCAAAACCACCTACGAAAGAAGACAGTTAAATGGATGGCTTAATGAAGGAAAAATGTCTGTTTATTTTCTATGAGATAATAAACCACAAGGGAAACTGACTGGTTGATTTTTATTTAATTTTGGGTTGAAGAAAGGAAGATTCACTGAAGCAGGATAAGGTCTAGATAGCTCAGTTGGTAGAGCGCCGGCATGTTAACCTGGAGGTCGCAGGTCCAAATCACACTCTAGTCAATATTTCTTTGTTCAATGCTATGGCTGTTGCTAAAGGACGTCCTATACTTCAGTGCATGATGATGCGGCAATCCAGCCAGAGCCGTAGCCATAGGACAAGGCATTATTTTGAAGGGTGTAGCAAGCTCAGAAAAAAAATCATACGAGACACTAATCAACAATGCCTTCCAAAAAAGTAAAAACTAGCAACCAAATTTAAAACACAAAAAATTCAACAAGAGACTTCATTTTGTCTTTTGGAAAGTGAACATGTTCACTCAATATGGATTTTTCAACACAATTTGAGAGGCTAAGTTGTCTTCTTTAATGACAAACAAATTTTCCTTCAGGAATTGAGTATTTGTTGAAAGGCTTGTGTGTCAGGAAGCATTTTGAAACCTTCTTGCCCACAGAATTGTCGTAAACAAATAAATCTGAGAAACTCATTAAAATACATCTGTCCAACAACAAAAACTATTAGTCCTCACCTTTTTCCTGATTTTAAAAATGTGTCGTACATAGAAGCAACTTTACAGCACAAGGCACTCCTGACAATTCAAATGACAAAAACAGTCAAGCATCAGCGGCAATTACATATTTTTCAATCAATGTCATCATCAATAAACCTATGCAATTTCAGTGACAGAATTCCAATTTTACAGAATGCTTGACAAATCAGACCAATATATGAAAAGGTATAATGAAGTCCACAACACAATATGGGTTTGAAAATTAAACAGAAATTCCAAAGCATACAATTATCTTTCCTGTCACTGACAAACTCAATCAGATAAATGATTTATCATCCAGAAATTTCAATTAAAAAAACTGGCTTTTATTAAATTTAAAAAACAAATTATACAGGAAGGGATTATGTGACTTTGAATGAAATATGACAAGCATTTTTTTATTGATAAAAAGCTTTTTTTACTTGTTTTGTTCCTTATGAATCCATTCGATAAGCCGTAAGTCATAAGTCACAAGTCATTAGCCACTAGCCATCCAAGTTAATAATGGGACAAAGCAAACTCAACACACCTGTTTATATTTTAACAGCTTAATTGTCAACACAACTGCATCCCCCGATGGCAAGTACAATTTGATTTTAATTAAATTTGACACAACAACGTGTTGAATGAGGTGCAATTTCAAAATCAATCCTTGAAGTTGATATTTGCAGAATTAAAGGATCATGAAAAATATTAATTCTTATTTTTGTTAACTTTTGTTTCAAATTTGGTACTTGATGAATTAAAAGGATTGTGCAAATGATTATGGCTAGTTTTGTTTACATTTGCTGTGAATGTGGTATTTGACGAATAAAAGGATCTTGTACTAAATGTTTATGTTTATTTTTGTTTATATTTGTTGTAAATTTAAAGTTTGATGACAAGGATTTTGTCATGATTATGGTAATTTTTTTATACTTTTGTTGTTTAATTGGTATTGATGAATAAAAGGAATATGTCAAGTTTATTAATATTTTGTTGTATACCTTTAAAAGGAAATGTACAGCCTTTGTAACTGGAAAACTTTCAAAACATCCCATTACAATTTGTTGGGTTGCCATCTTGTTTTTTCTGATCAAAATCATGTAACTCAATGTGAGACAAGGAGGAAAATAGCCAGACCCCATTTTGGTCTGATTAGTATCAGCCTTAATGTATGTAGACTTTTCACAGGAAACATGACACAACTGTGAAAGCAGTATAAAGATTAAACCTACTGATGACAAGCTAAAAGGAATACATTTTTCAGGTTTGTCTGACATAAAATTATTGGCTTACCTTGAATGTTGTGATGAACAATTTGTATTAATCAAGTGATCCCCTAGACAGAAGGAAGGAACCAAACATAAGTGGATACAAGAATAGACCCCTGCACAGACGTCATACACGGCTAGTCAGGGCTTGAATTTTACACTGGACCACAGGCCCGAGGCCAGTGATTTCAGTGTCCGGCCAGTAAACTCAAGACAGGACAAGTCTGGTGGTCTTGTTTTTTTTTTCACTTCAACATCTTTGTCTCAAAAGAATGATGTTCAAATGTTAAGTTTGAGTCTCACAAATAGTGTCCAATTCTGCTGAGTATCATCCATAAGACAGTAGAGTCTTCTCTAAGTGTTTGTTCAAATAAAACAGTTTATAAGATAAAACTGTGTTCTCATTTTGATTCTAGTCTCTTCTCATTTTGATTCTGGTCTTGTAAATAAAATCCCGGTCCAGTAAAGATTCTGGGCGGTCTAGTGAATTTCCCCCCAAATTTGAGCCCTGCAACTGTCTGTTCATGGCCTGTCATTTTGGGGAGTCATGAGGCATGTAAAGATATGGTGCACATCTAACTGCAATCTGCGTCGCCCTAAAAAATGCGCACTACACAGTAACAGGGAATCTGACTCCCAAAATGGCGTAAGCAAGATTTGAGGTCATGAGAGGTCATCAGGTGAAAGGGTGAACAGCAAGTCTTATTAGGAAGCAATCTTTTATGTGAACAACAAGATGTGGATCAAGGAAACTCTAAAACTAACATATATATGTTTGCACCAGCAGCGTAACTAGGGTAAAATTTTAGGGGAGCACAAGGGGGTGCACCATTTTTTTAGGGGGCACTTCTGGCCAAGTTTCTGTTTGCCTTGTCCAGGCGCGGTTCTACGAGGTGGGGCGGGGCTAGAGGGCTTCATTCATCAGTTTCCCTTGTGGTTTATTACTTGATATCTGAAATAAAAAAGTTGCATCCCTCTACTGCCGCTTCCTAGGTTGAATAGTAAAATTTGATGTGATCCCTAGCTACACAGCAGTTCAAGGTTGAATGGCTTCTGAATGCCCCCCCCCCCTCCCGAACAAAGATATTGACAAAATAGGGAGACTGCCAACCTAGGGCTATTGGTATAGCACATGCACGTTAATCCAGAGGTCGCTGGTTCAAATCCCGCTCCAGTCAATTTTGTCCCTTTGCTCCACCCCAAATTTTAGGGTAGGGCTCTCACTCTATCCACTATTTGTTGAGGCCCACACATAGCAGTAGAGAATAAGCTGGGAAAAGGTCCTAGTTTCTAGCTGGTTGTTTGGCAAAGGAAAGGTACGAAGCTCTACAGAAAAAATTTATTGAATTTAAGTTACAACAAGTGCAAATATTTTTCCCCAGCCTGGTGTCTAAGGTTGGGATAGGAGACAGATGGAAGAGTAGCAGGAAAGATACCGAGTAGTGGCAGAGTGCTTAAAGTTTATATTTATACCTTACCTAATAGTTGCTGATAGTGTTGGTCGTCTTTGTCCGTAAAGAAATATGTCTGCAAGAAAAAAACAGAAAAGAAATTTTTTATGAATGTGAAAAAATGAATTTAAAGCATGCAGACAACATTGGTAACTGTCAAAGACCAGTATCCTATCCACACTTAACGTGACCCAACACATACATGAAATAACAAACCTGGAGTGTGAATGTTTAAGCTCAATCAGTCATTCGAGTCACAAGAAAATGGTGGGGGGAACCTTATATGTTTTCAAACATTGAGTTAGATCAAAACTAATTGCTTTACTCATTTCTCAAAAGCTGTAGCATTTCAAGCATTTCAAGGGAAGCTTTTTATCATGAACATTCTTTATACCATGTAAGTTATTTGCAAATCCGTGGACATTTATATTTTCAATCTGACCAATGTTGCGCACAACCCGTAAACAGCTACCGTACTTGAGCAAAAAAAAAATAACGGGAATGCTATTTAAACTTGTTTATATTGTGTTTGTTTATCATTTAAATGCAATTTTGATATTGGTACACTTTGGTAATGATCAATCAAAATATAAGGCCCCAACCTCAAGGTTTTGAAAAACTAGAAATACCTCTGCCGTTGACGGCATATGTCAAAATGACATTACTTTGACGTCATGTGAGGGATGTTGCTTTGTTATACCTCAATGCTGCAACAAAGCGGCTATACAAAACGGAGACGTAACATGAGTGATGACGTAACAGGGCTTTTTGCGAATCATTCAGGAAAGCATCGGAGAAGGGTGTTCAAAACGATTATTTTTTACACAATTAAAATCTGTTTAATCTCATGTAAACTCAATTTCCTTATTGATTGAAAACATTTTAAATGAATTTCAGCAAAGATCACTTGTTGTCTTTTTCGTTCATGTGTGTCTTTAATCAGAGAACTGAGGTTTCAACGATGAAAACCATTACAGCCAAGAAGAATCTCCATTACCTGGAATGTTGTGTTTCAAGGGACGAGGCCAATTTTTGCTTTGTGCAATGGGTTCAACCTTTTGATGACCTTAAATTTTATGGGAATATTTTAGGAGGGGCACCAAGGCCAAGACAGGGCGGCAGAGGCTACATAAGGTGGCCCCATTTGTAAAGATATTTGCATTGTGTAATGTCCCTTCAGGACCACCACAACATTTAACCTCTGTGCTCTTCATGAAATTCTAGGCTTGCGGTTAAAAAATATATAAATACATATGTGGAGCGACATAGATTTGAAAGCTCAAAGCGAAACACATGTATACCACCGAAATATGTATTATGTCAATAAATGAGTAATTCATGAACCCTTTGTTAGAAAAAATGTATGACCAGGAAATATCATCTGACAAACAATAAATAACGGGGAAGCAGGAAGCTATACAGAACCACTCATGAAACCTGTCCACATTGACATCTGGTTTTACTTTCATCTAGGTGGACCACAGCAATCAGCAGGTTGGAGTACTTTTTGTTTAAGTGGAGTCAAGTTTCAGATGGACTCTTCTGTTAAAGTCTTTATTTTGGTGCTGTTTGGGACCTCAGCAATGCAAGTGCGTGATTGATAAAAAAGGAAGATAAAAAAACACCTTGCACACTAAATTTGGTACAGTATTTTATTTCTTCAGATCTCCATGGCAATAAAAACCATAGAAGGAAGAAATCAGTAGCTCAGCTTTAGAAGTTTCATAGGTGCTTTGATTTGATTTTGCAGTCTAATGTTTAGTTAAATAACATAGCCTAGGACCACATTATTTAAGAAAATAATCAGACATCAATTGGCCACCTACTCTGGAATCAGCTTGCCCCATACATTTTTTTAGAATTGTGCACAATTTTAAAAATTACCTAAAAAACCTACTTATTTCCAATAATATTTTAAATGTAAACACCTCAAAAGACATATTTACACATTGATACGTTATTGTAAAATGCGCTATATAAGAACTTGTTATCATTATTACACATGATTACAATCAAATTTATCAAGTCTTGTAATTACTTCAATATATTTTTCTCTTATTTTCCTTCGCTTTATTCGTTTTAGTTACACATGCATTCCATTCTGTATAAATAGTTCTATTTATTTCAAACTGCGTGTAAAAGCTAGTTCACTAAACAAAGTATTGTTTGCTATAAACATGTACACTTCTCCTTATTATACTTTTCGATAACTTTTGTTATTACTAAATTGTTATTAATTCACGTATTAATTTAAGGGAACAGGGGCCGATTTCACAAAGAGATAAGACTAGTCTTATATGAAGTTAGGACCAGTAACTGGTCTTAACTTAAGACTATAGGCTAGGACTAGTCCTAAGTTAGGAAGAGTTTTGTGAAATCGACCCCTGGTCCTGTATAAGTTTTGGCTTTTCCTGGTGCCCTCCATTTGTCACCATTTGTATCTAAATCATGTATGAACAGATTGTCTAGGTTGCGATATCTAGAACAAACAAACAACAAATATAATACTCTCAAACCAAATGATGGTGTTGCTATTAGTTTATTTGTCCTTCTGTCGCTGTACCTTAGATTGACAATACAAATAGTACTGATGGAATCTGGTGGACTCAACAAAATTCAGAGTGAATTTTTTTTTTTAAAACCTTATTAACTTGTATTTAAAGGGGCATGTTTCCTTCGGATTGGGCACTTTGGACTATAAAAAGTTTTGAAATGAATATGGTTGGAAAGATATTCTAACAGTAGAATATAATGATTCACTTAAATATCCCTTGAAATTGTTTTCCATGACAGAACACAGTCCGCTATTTCGTAGAACCAAATGTTGGACTCCGCAAAGTGGTAGATGTTCCGCTAGTTGAAGAGACAAATTTATGTTTGTTTAATCACTACTCACTAATAACAAAACACTGTATGTGTTTTTTGCGCACGGACAACCACTCTTGAAAAGGATAAGGAGCAATTCCAAACGGCAACATTTTCAGAGATTTGAAGGCAATGTATAACCCCTTTAAGGCATTGGTATCCCTGTCGGCACTACTAACCCCCTAGTGACTGTAAAACTGACTGTTTAAGTCTGGATGAAACCCAGCGCACAACAATATTTACACATTTTCATTCAATGGGGAAACTCCGTTCAATAGGAAAAATACCCTCAGCTTTATTTTCACAATTCCATCAGGTGACCTTATAAAGCTATCCATTCACACCTTTTCATCACGGTACTTCAAACAGGTTTTTTTTTTCCTCTCTCTCTTTCTGTTATGTGAAAACTGGAAACCTTTGATGTGAAATCCCCTGACTAGGTTGAATCAACTTTTTTTTGTGTTCAAAGAATAACTACACACGGACTTGAGGTGTTCCTTGTGTCAGAGACCCCTGGTGAAAACTGTGCCGCTCCAATTTCCTGAGGGGTCCTTTCCAAAACTGAGAAATTAGAGAAAGACAGCTAAGGCTATGAGACGAGGGTCCAATATCAAACAGCTTCTTTAGCACAACAAATTGCTAAGAACAGAACATTATGCTTATCAGATTAGGGTTACCAGCCAAAATACCATGTAACATGTACCATTTTTAACTGGTATCCTGCACATTTTCGCTAAGCAAAAAACTTTTTAAGCACAAAGTTTCTGAAATTGGGCCCAGTTCTTGAAACATTTTCAATTTTTTCACAAGTACACTTAAAGGTCTAATTACATCTTTTACAGACATAAAAAAAAGTACTTCCACGTTACCAAAATATTAATTACTTGACTGAAAGTATTCCCAAGTATCCAGTGAAGTCATTTTGCCAGGTCTTATTTCATTTTTAAAGAAGATGTTATTTTGTTTCATTTTGAAGTGATGGTCTGCCGACCATCGTTTGAACGTGTGAGTTTTATTATAACAAGGTCTGTTCTACAGTGACTGCTTGAAATAAGCACAATTTGCTCTTGCCTTTCTCGGCAGTCATGACCGCCGAATTTAAACAGGTTGTGGAATGATATTTCTTAATAAATTCTACCCCACAGATCCACATTTTCTCAACAAATACAACAACTTCCAATGATGTAAACTTTCCTTTAAAAACAAAACAGGATTGGTAATCAAAATCGAAATATCAGTGTAAAGTGTAAAAGGTAAGTAAAATTACCGAGACACTTCTGAAAAAAAAACCCTTTTGAATGACAACTATGTACACAAATAAATCAATGGACAAAAATTGCATGAGCTTTGATTGTTTGGACACAAATAAATCAACAAACATAAACAAAAGACTATCATGAGCTGGCATCTCTACGAGTCAGAGATCTTTGGAGCTATATACAAATATTGAAAAAAGACAAGATATCAGATTCATGGTTAAAGGTTTATACACCTTGGAAACAGCTCAAAATCAGTGTCCACATTTTGTGTGATTCAACATATGCATGAACAAACAAGCCTGTGAAAGTTTGAGCTCAATTGGTCATCGAGATCATAAGAAAATAGTGAAAAGAGACCTTATGTGTTTTCTGTTTTTTTGAAAATATCGCGCGTGATAACTAAACTATTGTTTTACTCATTTCTCAGAAATGATAGCATTTTAGGCAGAAATATTTTAAGGAACCCTTTCTACCATTACTTACTTTAAATCATGTATGTTGTGTGTGAATCTGTGAACATTTGTGTTTTTCGATCTTACCACTAGTGTACAGGACCTTTAAATCGGGGCAGATAGGAACAACTATATGGGGCTAAAGTCCAAGGTTATGCAGAAAACAATGGAACAAACAGTGGAGGATAGCTTTGATTTTGTTTTTAAAACGTCCAATAGAAAGATTATTGAAGCCCACTTGGGCATGTCCTTGCTCTATGCTCCCACATGAAGGTATACAACTACAAAGTCCCAGATAGGCATTCCTGTAGTCTGTTTGATTAAAGACTCAAGCCCCAACCTGATCTAGCTTAGCAAATAAATATCCTGCCAAGTAATTTGGAGGGAAAAGGTTTGTCCCACCTCAACAAAATTATTTGGTGGTGCACTTGCAAGCACACTCTCTACTCATTTGCTAACAAAGACCATCTCCAAGTTACTAAAGCCTATTTGTCTACCTCTACAGTAAAGCAGAACTATAAAATGAAAACAGAAAATTAACAGGAAGCAAAGCTCAACTAAACTAACAGCTTCGTGAAAAAGAGCCATGATTTTTAGTTCATCTCAAGTACCACAGCAAATAGTTGTTACCCTACATGTGTCGGCAACATCACAAAGTACCAAAAATATGAACAATCGGTAGGAAACTCAATTTGACCTTTGTGGTTTTGATTTAGTTGATGAAATGAAAACAGAAAATTAACAGGAAGCAAAGCTCAAATAAACAAATATAGCTTCATGAAATAGAGCCCTGTTTTTTACTTCATCTCAAGTACCACAGCAAATAGTTTTTAACCTACATGTCGTCAGCAACATCACAAAGTACCAAAAATATGAACAATCGGTAGGAAACTCAATTTGACCTTTGTGGTTTTGATTTAGTTGATCAGTATCTAACAATTCATGAAGTTATGTCTTAAAAACATCTAGTTTCATAATTATGCTAAGTTGATGAACGGCAAAAAACCTAGAACCTTGAATTATGTTTGCACATAGTGCCAAAATTCTTTTTGTCACTTCGTATATACGTGACCACGTTGATTGTACAGCTGGCACGGCGCAAAACTCGAGAGCTCCGGCTTTTGAAATTTCACGCGAAGTGCCAAAAACTTTGACCAACTGTTTTCACGAACAGCCAAAATGTTTACACACGGCGCGCTGCACACAGACCATGTTTGCACAGTTTTCACAAAGAGACAATCTTGTTTAAATTAAACACGTTATGAACAAAATTAAAATAGATTTGTATGGTTTCAGATCTCTACCTCCCTGATAAAGATTAAATGGCAAACAGTCTATGATACAAACCATTGATTTCAAAATGAGCTTAACTTCAAATGCGGGTTTTCTCCAAACATTAAGGGTTTGGGCTGCAGGTGACTTTTTGGCACTTTGCGCGATGATGTTTGCAGACATCTTTGTAAATCACCTCAAAACCCCCCACCAGTTATCCCCCCAATCGGTAGGCATGTCCTGCTCCCACTGTACAAACAAACCCGCCCGCCATTTGTTTTGACAACAGTCTATTTTTTTTTTCTATTGTGACCCATGACATGACAACAGAATGCATTGAGTGTATGTTGACATAATAACCACCTAAGCTGGGGGGGGGGTCAAAACTGTAGGATGGTCAAGTTCAAGACCTTATAGGTTCAGATTACTGTTTTATGAACTCAGCAGATGAGACGGAGTTAGGCTGGTACAACTTTAAAGGCAAAGTATTGGATTGGGGGGAATGTACAAGTTTCAATCTGAGCGCTAACATTATAATCAGTTTTGATTAAAAGCATAATACTACTTCAATTCTCCAAAGAAATATTTATGTCTAAAATACTATCAAAGTTGAGGAAACAGCATCCGGAAACCCCACAAATCACGGATGCTTATTTTGATTACTGCAATCAAAATAGGCCTTAACCAGACAGATTGTGAACCGTTTTGTGCTGTTTTCACATAGACCAGAGAAAACTGGAGGATGGTGGACAAATTTACTCCTCCAAAAACAATAATGTACTTTCCCTTTAAAGGGTCTGTATACGTTTGGTAATGAGTCTAAAAATTAATGGCAATAAAAAGTTACTTCATAAGAAGTACAACAGCTTTGGATAGTATAATGCATTTTGAGAAACTTTTCACTTAGAAGTACTGCGGTTATGGAAAAATATATCATTTTTTATCCCAACAAATTTGAATCTGAGCAGATTGTGTATTCCAATTACAGATTATTCTTCCTGCAAGGACATAAAACGCTACCACCTTTTGAAATGAAATTTTCACAGGTTAGTTTTATGGTTTAGCCTATATCTACAACTATGTAGGATTGAAACAAACAGTGGGTTCCACTAACCAAACGTATACAATCCCTTTAAGGATGCTGTATTAGCTTTGGTTTTTGAAAGTTAGAATTTTTCGTTCAAATTATCTATATTTAAAAAAAAACCATATTAAAAATAGGACTCGTACTTGCTTTTGCAAATGTTTTTTCTTTCATATTCTAAAGTTTTAAAAAATCTCATTCCCAAAAAGTAACGGTACAGCATTCCAAATCCATTCATTTCAATAAAAAAAGTAACTATAGATACATCAATTTTAGCTATCTCCCATAACAGTCATCTGCTGGCCACTTGAGAACCCGCCAAAATTCTCTCCAAGTGGTCCCTTCTGCTTGCTCAGTGTTGAAAAGCATCGCTACTTACTCAAACATGAAATATATTAGGCACATGTGAAAAAGCTGGAGGACTGGTGAAATGATAAGCTAACTTGAGATTGGTTCACCAAGTTGTCCCGCTGGCTAGCCATTGAAATAAGTTGTAAAAGGGCAAACCCTGCATTGGACTTTGAAAGAGTACATTAATCCGCCAATCTACAACAAACATCACAGAGAGCTGATTCAACATAGGATTTTGCAAGAGCATAGTCCTCTGGTTTTCAAGAGAGAGGTTTATTTCATAAAACTTTTCTGCTTTTCTTCTTGGAGAAGGCATTGTATTTACAACAGCCCGGGTCTGACTATTCAATATCACCCGCAGGAATTTTGAAAGATACAAACTTTGCAAGCCTTCAGAAGCCTGTTAAAAAACGCTGTGTAAAATGGCAAGTGTTACCCAACAAAAGAGTAACATTTTACCCAGGGTTGTTCACAGAGAGGCACATGTGTTGGGTAAAAGTTTTACCCAGCATTTTAACAGTGCTGTATGATATTATGTATTGGATGTATCTACACAGCATACACAAGTACATTGTAAACACACTACAGTTATGTCACCATACACAACATGTGTAATTGAATGCATTCAATGGTTGGTCGACTTGCTGGAAAATGTTACCAAGAGTAGGAAGGTTAAGATTACACAAATGCCTCAAAGCTTCTCTTAGTTAGCCATAATCATTCTCCCGACTTTCTTCACAACTGGTAAATACCTTCTTCTTTTTTTAGAAAATAAAGAACAGCATCTAGTAATTCTTATAGTTCTTATAATTATAGCGCACATATCCTAGTAGCTAGATCAAGGTGCTTTACAACATCATTATCCCTGTTCATTGGGCATATTTTTAGACCATTCCTCTAAGGGGTCAATCCAACACAATCCTGTCTCAGCCCTCTCAGGTTCCCATTTATACACCTGGGTTAAGCGAAGCAATAATGGTAATGTGCCTAGGCTCAATGACAGAAGTGTCATTGACTAGGATTCGAACCCACACTCTGATGATTCAACTATCAGAACTTGAGTCCATGATGCAGTAGACCCCTTGGTCACCACACACCACACTAAGGTTCTGTAAAGTAATTTTTGCTTTGTTTGTTTCCCATCATTGGGGTTGTTAGACCGGCCTCCAACCCCCAAACTAGAAGATCCTTCTTTCCCTCAAGGGACAAAGAGGATAGAGGAAGAGGTCAGTAGTTGCAAGGAGGTCAGTAGTCTGATGGAAGGACAGATTTTAGAGGATGACCAGACATTTTAAATTCATTATATAATATATCACTCTCACACACACACAAGGTTGGGAGACACTTCCTGAGGGTAGCTTGTTATTTAAATTCCTTGAACAGGAAGTGATAAACAGTCACAAGATTTATTGTTCTTGTCTTGTATTGTACTCATATGACAAAAGGACAGTTTTTGGGGGTCCTCCAGAGAGAGATGGCAAAGGAGGGAGGAGGAGCCTTATGAGCAACAATAAAAAAAATATATATTTTTTTTTTTTTTTGGGGGGGGGGGGTTTTTTTTAACAATTGGGTGTATTTTTATCTGTGTCTAGGATAGAATATTTTGTTATTTAAACAAAGCTTGTTATTTAACAGTCACAAGATTTATTGTTCTTGTCTTGTATTGTACTCATATGACAAAAGGACAGTTTTTTCAGAGGCAACTCAGGCTTTGTTAATTACATTCTAAATTCTATCTTCATGTTTCTAATATTGACACAGGGTTTAAACAAATCCCTGAACAACATTTAACTACAGGAGTCCTTCATCTGCAGGAAGTAACTAAGTCTCTAAGTAGGCACTGGTTAAGTGGGCAAAGGACACGTTTGGTAATTACTCAAGGTTCAAGGTTCAAGGTTAATTTATTTTCCACAGTATCAAAAAGTAAAAACACATTTATCACTCAGCAAGATATATATTAGCATAAAAACTTACTTGGTAATGAGCAACGGAGAGCTGTTGATAGTATAAAACATTTTGAGTAAACGACTCCCTCTGAAGAAACGTAGTTTTTGAGAAAGAGGTAATTTCTCACTAAAGCAGTTGAATCTGAATTCAGACCTGAAGCCTTTTTCAGGCATCTGAAAGCACACACGTTTGTGCAACAGGGTCATTTTTTCTTTAATTATTTTCTTGCAACTTCGATGAACAATTGAGCCCAAATTTTCACAGGTTTGTTATTATATGCATATGTTGGGATACACCAAGTGAGAATACTGGTCTTTGACAATTACCAAATGTGTTCAGTGCCTTTAAAGGGTTTGCACATCATTGGTATGATTGCAAATAAAAATGCTCACAGATTTGCACGTCGTAACATAGGCTACATAGTATCAAGATGAATCATGGTGGAAAACTTCTCATGAACAATTTTTGCAAAAACAATGCTACAGTTTTTGAGAAATGAGTAAAACAATTAGTTTTGATCTCACAAGACCGAAACCCAATGTTTGAAAACAGTGAAAAAAAGTAATGGGGATTTTCACTATTTGAAATGCTAAAGTTTTTGAGAAATGAGTAAAACAATTATTATCATTATTATTATTATTTATTCGACCTCAACAACACAAGAACACAAAATACAATACAAGGCGAATCGAAGAACTAAAAAACTAAAACAGAAACAACAAAGCAAAAAATATAGGCCCAGCACTAAAAGATACACAACAGCAATGAACAAAAATGATGATGACATGAGGACAACTAGACCAAAGCCTGATGTTTGAAAACAGTGAAAACATATTGTGGGGTTTTTCACTATTTTCTTTAGACTCCGATTGAGCTTAAACTTTAGGTTTGATATTTCAAGTAAACACATGTGCGTTGGGTCGAATAGGAGGAAACTGGATGGGTCACATAAAGGAAACTGGACAGGTCACATAAAGGAAACTGCATGGACCGTGGCATCCACTGGTTGTCTGGCCAGCTGTGACCTGATTGCAATAAGGTGGCTGTTGGACATGAACCTTGACATTTGAAATTTGATTCTGGCGTTGTATAACAGAGAGAGAGAGAGAAGAGTGAGAAGTGCTGATACTGGACTTTGACAATCACCAACATCATGGCAGCTTTAAAATTAAATCCACTTATACTGGAAACCGAAATCAATGAAGATAGTGTTCAAATAAAAAGAAACGCCCGCATTCAATCACAGCCAGACTTTTTATTATCATGATTGAGGAAGCTCAGTGATGTAATCAACAGGTTGAGACTTCCTTTTTATCAATTCCTTCCTGACCAGACAAAACACTTGACCTTCTTGTCTCGCTATTTTAGTTTACTTCTTTTCCCAAGGAGGAAACTTTTCAGATTGCATAAAAGAGCATTTCCTTTTTTTTTGCCCCTTCAGATTTTTCTAAATGATCAAGGCTAGCTGGCAAGCATAATTGACTGCCGAGTACCAAATATATTGCTAATAGCAGGTGCAAAAAGGCGGCTTTGTAAGTTTTGCTGTTTGTGACTAATTAATAATTATTAGTACTTAGCAGCCTTTATATTGGACAAATTATCATTTCTCATTCCATGCTATACCATAAAAATAAAAAAGTTTATGAGTGCAATGCTCTGCTGAGTTGAATGGAACATCTTCCATCTTTCATTAAATGAAAATAATCCATGAGATCTGTTTCATTTGACCAGAAGATAATAACATAGTAAGAAAACAAACTACAAGATTGTAGACAGTCATCCACAACAACAAGGGCATTTTGCACTATGTATAGCGCCTAATGTGGTCTATAGCAATAGATCAAATGGGACGGGACAATAGATCAAATGGGACAGGACAAAAATGCATGGTAAATGGAACCAAAATGCATGGTTCATGTAATGGTTTGATTAATCACTTCACGTCAGATGAAATACGGTTGACTACACACCTGATGGAACAACTTCAGAGCGTCCTCTTTTGGTTGCAGTCAGTTGACCGGCTGACATGTATATACACACCCCCCCACCCCCACCCTGGACATCCATTCAGTAGTGTGTGTGCACGCGGTTACCGTGCTACGCTTTATTTCCTTCATACAAAGATGGACAATAGGTACTGGACTTCATGCTCAATATCTCTCTTTTTTCCAGGGGTTATTGTGAAATCCCCGATTCCAAACCATCGTCCTTTTGTTGTATAATCAAGGATTACGACAGATCGATAGGCTACCACCATTGGTTTGCTTTGTATTCGGAGGCAAGTCCGATATTCCAGCATACCATGGCCGATTGTCGACCGTGGCTTACAGCCTAGGTTCAGGCCTATTCACAGTAACAAATTCCAAAAATTTTTGAAAGAGAACAACAAATCCCAATGCATTATATGAGAATGTTTGTTTCCAGATATTCAAGGGGAAAAAAAGGAAGAAAAAAAAAATTCAAAAAAGTTCCCAAAAAGCTCCTTAAAGCCAGCCAGGCATAGAATGTCTTGGAAAAAAATTATGCAATTAATAGTAAACAAAAAATGTAAATGTCTTGCTACTAAAAAAAACCAGTACGTTAAAGTGTGTATACATTTCATTCCTTTCAGAATTTGTGTGTGTGAATGTAACATTGACCAATAAACCCAGTTTAAGTCACTACGATTGATACGTTATGACAGTACATGTTTAAAAATCTGGGTTATTAAAACTTCCTGAGGGTGCAGGCAAGTAAATTGCCTGGCTACTAAATAAAAAAATACATTTTTTTCTTTTAAGAATTTGTGTGTGTGAATGTAACATTTACCAATAAACCCATTTGAAGTCACTACCATTGATACATTATGACACTAGTACGTGTTTAAAATCTGGGTTATTAAAACTTCCCGAGGGTGAAGGAAAGTTAAAAGCAGAGCCTACTAGCTCCAGGCCTGTACAGGAAGATTAATTTCACCACACTATGTCACTGCTTTCAAGGACTACATATGTTTTTCTTTCCCCATTCTATTTGTAACTTTGCTTTCCCCCCAACCCGCCCATCTCTTATTTTAACTCCCGCATTGAGTGCCATTTTTAGCTCCTTGTTGTAATGGGAAACTTCCAGAACATTAAAATAAAACTAATGGTATTATAGTTATGTTGTTCTACTCCCACTAACCCTTTTAAAGTGACTGCTGGTAACACTAAATCATGCCACATTTTATTTATTTCACTGTTTTCTCTAAAGTGCAATGCCCTGGGGGAGTCAAAGCCCTTGATATCCTACTAGAATGGTCCATTCCTCAGTATAAGGGGAAAATCAGGTCCAAGAGTTGTGAGGTTTTTTTTTTTTAGGGGGGGAAATATTTTCACTCATACACTCTGTGCACAAAATTGTACAGACAAACAGACCTACCCAGATCTAACCCTATGATAAAGTGGAGCCATTCTGTTCTTTGTAACAGGCTTCCAGATGTCTTGCTGACAGCCTTTGCTAGGTTTGGAGGTTTCCAACACCCCTTCCCCTACTAATCAAACTTTTTGGCTTACTGTGAGCCAGGAACCTTAACCTGCGTTTGTGTAATTCCAGGGGTTACTCCCGGGTTTTAATACAACAAAATCCATGAGGAACTGAAAGTAAAAAGCAAGTTTTTTTTCTTAAAAAAATACAGTTTATCTGTGACTGCTAATTGGAAATGAAAAAATATGGTGGCATTTGTGTCGGAAATTCTGACAAATTATTGGTCTGAAATATAGGTTAAGTTATGGCATGGTTATGGCCGAGCCGTCTAGTAAACCGGACTCAATGTGGGTTCACATTCCGGTCATGACAATTGTGTCCTTCAGCAAGACACTAAAATTGCTTCTCTTCACCTGGGAATAAATGGGTACATGTGAGGTCAGAGATGGTTCTTGTGATTGATTTAGCTTGATGCGCTACACATACTTGGCAGCACGGGCTGCATACTCCCCAGGGAGCTGAGATGGTTTGAGGAAAGAACTGAAATTGGGGTAATAATGTTCATGCACCATGAGCATCAAAATTGGTGGATACTGGCGCTGTTATAAATGTCCGTTTTTATTATTACTGTTAAGTAAAGTCTGCCCCACCGGGAGATAAGTTGAACAGAAAAGCACCATGACAGGGCTTGCCTCTGTTATTTGTACTGTTCCTTAAAGGGGGGGAGGGGTACACCTTCGGTAATTACTCCAAAAATTAAAGACCATACAAACTTACTTGATAAAGAGCACTGGAGAGCTGATGATATTATAAAAACTTGTAAGAAACGACCCCTTGAAGTAATGTAGTTGTTGAGAAAGAGGTAATTTTTCACCCCAAAATTTGAATCTGAGAAGAGTGTGGGTTTTTTCCCCCATTATTTTCTTGCAACTTTGATGACCAATTGAGCCTAAATTTTCACAGGTTTGTTATTTTATGCATATGTTGGGGCACACCAAGTGAGGATACTGGTTTTTGACAATTACCAAAAGTGTACCCTGCCTTTATAAACCATGCAGGACCCACCAGCGACCCACTAGCTTAAACTTGGGAGCTATAGAACCATAGCAGAACTAACACATGTATAAGACAGAAAATAACATGAAATCAATCTGGAGTGTATGTCTTTTTTAAAGGTGCGCCCAAACTGAGCGTTGGAATCTAGTATTCTCTGCAGACTTTTCCATATCTCAGCGTGAAACTATTTTCTGGAATTATCCAGTCTGGATAACTGCTAATCATGTCAACCGAACGTAATATTTCACTGAAAGGAAACTCAACCGCAGAGTTAAAAAGGGTCGTCGCCACCTCGCACCTCGTGTACAATGCCCAACAATGCAACGTGCAGCGGGGAGTCAATCAAATCCATGCTCAAATTCACCACAAACGATGTACCTTTTATACATGGCGTACGTACGTACGACACATTCTTAAAACGATATGAATGGTACACCTTTTAGTAACAAAGATTTGTGAGTGCATGGTTTTTTTTCTTCCATTGAAGGAGAGTCTAAATAGTAAGGTCTTGAAATATCAACCATGTGAAAAAGATTCAGCTTTGAAAAAATGTTTTTTTAGAACACAACAAATAAGTGTACTAAACAACGCCCAATTTCATAAGGCTGTTTTCTGCTAAGCAAAAATGAGCAGGATACCAGTCACATATGGTACACGTGAGCCATTTTGGCTGATAACCTTTTTCGGTTAGCATTTGTTTTCCTTCGCTACTTTTGGTGCTTAATCAGCTCTATGAAATTGGGTCCTGGTCACAAAACCAACCGTCTCTATACACTTAAGATTAATTGATGCACATTGCACCAGGGATATTATTTGTTAGTTTTTTTACACTACATCGATGTATCATGTGGATTTAATTTCCCAAAGGGCTTGGGAAAGCACCGAGTATGCAGTGCTTATCACACATCCGTATAAGGTAAAAAACTAATTAAATTGTTATTTTTTTATTTGTATCCAGCATCTTGCATTTGAAATGTCACTATTATTAGAAAAAAGTATTGAGCGAGTAGATTTGACCTTTAGATGCCCTTTGTTAGTAGACAGGATTACCCTAACCAGTGATCCACTTCTTTATTATCACCGATACAACGATTTGGTGTCAAACATCCTATGAGAAATTCAGTGGACCATGTAGAAATTGCCAGCTTTGGCTGTGGCTGTGGCTAGACCACTTCACAGACCTTTATCGTGGTGTCAGGCTCCTTGTGTGCAATAGTGATAATGATTACAGTTTCTCTTTTAACCGAAATGGGCCAGACTACTTTGTCCTTCCAGCCTCGGTTTGGTTACATTGATTTGAATGGGAGAACAAAACAAGATGGCTCTGAGGGTATTTTGTGGGCCCAAATTCATAGAGCTGCTAAAGGACAAAAATTAGCTTAGAAGAAAACAATATTTTGGTTACTAGAAATAGAATAAAAGCCAAATACCATTTCACATATACAAATTGTGACTGGTTTCCTGGGCCCAATATCATAATACTGCTGGAAAAATTTCTCTGCTGAGCAAAAATTGAGTGGGGCACCAGCCACAACAGTCCTAACTTAATGTAATTTTCGCTGGTAACCTGTTTCTGCCAAGCAATACTATTCAGCTGTGCTTAGCAAGTAAATACGCCAAAATCACACAACCCCTCTGTTTCATAGTGATTTGGGTGATTTTGTAATTCTTTATTTCAAATGTTGCCATGCCCTCCCGCCCCCACCCCCAAAAAACCAAAAGGACGCTCAACATTTTTTTTTTTATGTTGCCTTATGTGAAAGGCAAGTCTAAAAAATATTTTGTTCACACATGAACCCTAAAAGAAAAATGAGATCAAAGTATTTTCCTATACGGGATTCAAGCAATTATTGGAGCCAGTCTGTGTGAAGTGATTGTGAACACAGCTTACACTGAAACCGTCTCACAATTACAACCAGCACTGCTTGGAAAAGCTGCTGTCAGCCACGGCCACAGCCACAGTCAAAGCCACAGCCAAAACCAAAGCCAAAGTCACTTGGTTTGAACTAAATCTACATGAAATGTAAATCCTTAGAGTACAATAATTCATTCTAGGTGGTAGTCCACATAGAAACAAACAGTCAAATGCACAAAGATACTTCTTTGTAAAAGAAAAGAAAAAAACCCACAACAGCGCATTACTATAAATCAGATAAAAACAATGAACTCTCCAGAGATTCGATGCAGCCAGACAATTCCAAACATAAAAATATAAAGTGCATGACATACCAAGCAGCTCAAATTTATTGGGCAATAAACATTTTGATAATCGTCATTCACATCTGAAAAAGCAGTCAAGATAACATGCTGTTTACATCCATACGGCAGGCCCATATTATGGTTCCAGCTCTCCCCCGTGCCGTTTGACCTGAACTATCAACCAAGTAACCCCTGGTTGATGTAAATTACCCGGTAAACGATAGCCCCGCTTGATTGCAAGGGGGAGAGAGATGATGCACTATCAAGAAATTTCCCCCATTCCATCTGTGAATCGCAATCGATAACGCTTTTGATAATTTTTGGTGACTCACTGTAGTATATAACGGATGACAGGAGGCCTGAAGCAGAAATTCCTTTGTTGTTGAAGTACATGTGCATCTTTACTTGAATGGGTAGTGGGGGTGGTGGGTGGAGTTATGACTGTTGGGAAAAGGGGGTGGAGCTAAAGGAGGGAGCCTGGTGATTTTTACTCCCCTTTGTTGATTCAGCTATTTTGCACACTTTCTCCACCTGCTACCCATAACTTCCCATCACCCTCTTACTGCAAACTTAAAGATAAAGGGCAGGATGGAGAACTATCAGAAACAACAATTTATGAGTTCAGGCCTGGAATTGCACAGAGACAACGCCTCCGTTGCCCCTGGTCTTGGCCTTGATGCCCCTTTGAAAGTGTCCCATAGACTTTCGGATTTTACAATGGAAGTGCCCTTTGCAAACTGAAAATGGCCTTGCCCTCTCCAAGATGGAATTCCAGGCCCGTGAGTTGCAATCTGAAAGCTCAGTAATTATTAAGGAATATTTCCATCAGAAAATACTGACCAAAGACGAGGAAATAGCATTTGAAGGACCACACAAATCTTCATTGATGATTATTTTGATTGCCGCAATCAAAATAAGCCCTACATGAGTGTGCACAAAATCCTTTCCAATCATGTTTCATTGTTTTCACTTAAACTTGACTACTGAATTTGATAAAGTTTTCTAAAAGTTGGTTTTATGGTGTGCTTGTAGAAAACCAAAGGATGAAAATGAATTTAGTCTTTTCAAAAAACAGATGCAATACTTTCCCTTTGATCTTCTGTTGCACTTGGAATTCTCAACCAGTTTTGAAATGTTGGCGAAAATGTCTCCACGTCCACACAGATTGTTTACAAGTCATACTTTATTAACATAAATTGACACAAATTTTGGTCTTATTGTTTGGCAGTTGCAAGTGACCTTTCTGTGAGTTGATTTGAAAAATGTTTAAATATCTTGTAGCCATAAGGCCATTGTATGTTACAAATTTATAAAAGTGCAAACACAATACAGAAACATATTCACAATAAGAACTTAAAGACAACAAAACAAATTACATCAATCAAGCAAACAAAACACAAACATTTCGGAAAAATTGGGACTAACAATTTTAGAGAGGTTCTTTGTTTAAAAAATAAAAATAAAAATGGAATTTGGCTATTTATACATTTGTTTCAGTAGAGATTTGTCTTGCTATTCCTTATGCACCAGCCACGACACGCAAGTCTTACAGGAGGCAAAAGGGTTACACACCTATGTTCCGACACCCCTTTGTCCGGACCTCCCTATTTTCCAACACCCATAATGTATTTTCCTTATCCTGAAACCTAACCCTAACCCTAACCCTAGCGTGTAGATCACAAGGGGTTATTGGAACATAGGGCTGTCACAGCACAGAGCAGTAACTGGCAACAGAGAGCTGGTTCACATACTACCAAAGGTCTTGAGCGAACTTCGATTTTATCAGCTAATCTTTCAAGTTTACAGACTTGAAGCTCCTCAATACATGTGTCGATGTTGTAACCAAGAACTATCTTACCATGTCTTTTTTTTCTTCTTCATGTTTTCAAAATCACTGGATTGTTTATGGTTACATATGATTTTGAACAATTTGTTTTTTGTACTTTTTTTTCTCTAAATCATTTCTTGGGTACAATATAACAGACGGTGTAAATGTTTTTTTATGAAGTTAAACTTTTCAAAACTTTTAGGTCCAATTTATCGACTCATCGTTGGTGGAGACCATCCGTTTAAACCTCTTCTTCAAATCCTTCATATAATATGAATGCAAAGCTGTGTTCTCTTAATCCTTTGTCGTGACAATAATATGACAATTGGTGTAAAGGTTTTTATGAAGTGAAACTTTTCAGAGCTTTCAGGTCCATTTGGAAGCCATTGTCCGAGGACAAGTTCAAACTTTTCTTTAAAGTCTGTCCTATGTGAATGCATTCCATTAAGAATCACAGACAATGAAACTAAAATGAGTGATACCTGACGGTAAGCTTTGATCATATAGGGGTAAATAACTCAGTGTTTTGGAGCTACTTAGGCATTGGAAGTCACAAAGAATACACACACACACACACACACACCCTGCGGGTACCAATCATCCAACCATACTAGTCCATAAATATCCAATCATTTCCATATATATATATATATATGGACATTTTCAATACATAATACTATGGTTTTACTGGGGAGTCCTTTGGCCTCCAGGCAGCAATCATATACTGGGTAATACAATCAAAATATGGAATACTTGTGGGTCCGGCACAGGGGGGGTCAATTACCTTTCTTGGATATATCAAAGGCTGTTTTTCAGGCTCTGAGAAAATTGTTGTAGATTCCATGTCAGGAAAACAAGATCCAGGGTAGTCTGACGATAATTTATTTCCAGTATGATAAATGTGTCAATCATAAGCGTAAGAAATGATTGTATGAAAATACAATTGCCTTTTTCCCCCTAATTTTTCACAGTTCAGTTGTGCCCCAATCCCGACCTCGAAAAATTTAACAAACACCTTTTTGTAAGGACACCCACATATTCCTTTGGGTAGATACCTGCCGCTCGTGTATTATCAAGAAACCACAAACAATCATCATCACAACCGTCCTCAAACAGCTTCACTGGCTTCCAGTCTGTCAAAGAACTAACTTCAAAATCATATTGCTTGCCTGGCAAGCTATGAATGACAAGGCACCGCCGTATCTCAAGGAACTTCTCTTTACTTATACTCCAACTCGAAATCTTCAATCTACAAACAAACTTGTTCTAACTTTCCCTAAAACAACCACATCCCATGGCGATCGTGCCTTTTCAGTATCAGCTCCCAAACTCTGGAACTTTTTACCATTATTAGTATCCGAGCTACAGAATCTCTGGACATTTTCAAAAGCATGCTTAAAACACCAATGTTTATCCACTTGATTTTGTTGATGCACATTGTTATCTCTCTTTATTGTGCTCTTAATTACATATCATCGTGTATACTTTGTATTTGTATAGTTCTAAGTATTGCAATGTACATTTTTTTACCCCAGCACCTCAGTATGTTTGACCTTAGATGGCACTTTACAAATTTGTGGTATATTATTATATTTCATCGGCTCAGGACTATAAGGTCAATAGTGCAGTTTGAAAGGATTTCATAAAATTGGTTTTGAATATTTTTGAGCTCCTGGTAAATGGAGTTTATTTATCAAGAGTGGTCTCCAAAGTAATTGTTTGGCTAAAAGAAACATTCAGTTTCTAAGAAAAGCACTTACTTGTGGATTTTGATATATGTTTGTTCAAATTTATGCGCCTTTTTCACTTAATGCCCAGTTTAAATGAGAGATCGCCTAACATCACAAGGCCGGACGGCCACTTCAAGGTGAGGGCTACACTTAACCAATTCAACTGCCACCAGGGGGCACGTTGCCACCTACTCCTGGGGCTGAAACAGGGTTATCCCCTTCACAGTCCGTAAGGATGTAGGCATGGGTATCACAGGGACACCAAGAATCCGTCATGTACACAATTTTTCACAAAACTTACTGAACGACTGTACTACCAAATAAATAGAAGAATTGAGGGGCTGATGCTCATGCTGCTTGTTTTTCTTATTTGAACAGGAATCCTTCAAAACGTTGATTAGCTCGAGGAAGAAAAAACAGCTGAACAGCACAATCTCGACATCGAGAGACGGCAGACAGCAAGGGCAAAAACAGTCAAACAGAAGATTAACAAATTTGCAGCGGATTATCGCAGCCAACTCAACAGCTTGAGTTTAAAGGGAGGGTACACCTTTGGTAATGATTCACTCCAAAAATTAATGACCATAAAAACTTACTTGGTAAGAGGCACTGCTGCTGTCGATAATGTATATTATTTTGAGAAACGATTCCCTTCAAAAGGAATGTGGTTTTAGAGAGAGGGATTCAAAATAATTTCAACCTGATGAGAAACAATTCTGCATGAAACGTTTCTCAGATTGTGAATTAAAATTACGGATTATTCTTCCCCCCATGGACAAAACCGCTCCAGAATTTTGGCAATATCTAAAAAAATTCTACCACCTTTTGAAATGAAATTCTCACAGGTTAGTTTTATTGTATTTATCTACACTTATATACGATTAAACAACGGAACGATTCCAAAAACAAAAGTTATACTTTGCCTTTAATCTCTTCCCCTTCTCCCCCCCCCCCCAACAAGTGTCCCAACTGATTGATAGACTACCAGTACATGAAGGCAGATTTACAGCCCATCCATTACTCCCTTATAACATCAAGTGAAATAAAATTAGCCTTGAGAAAGACTCTCCTAGGGTGAAAATATTAAGGACAGGGCCCAATTACATGGCCTTGCACTTGTAAAGTGCCCTGTAAAGTGCATAGTTAGAGCAAAATTCAAGTTTGCAATGGCTACCTTTTGGGTTAGTAAGCAGTTTGCAAAAGCTATCTTTTGGGTTGGTAAGCAGTTTGAAAAAGCCATCTTTTAGGTTGGTAAGCTGTTTGCAAAAGCTATCTTTTGGGTTGGTAAGCAGTTTGCAAAAGATATATTTTGGGATGGTAGGCCTAAGCTGTTTGCAAAAGGCATCTCTTCGGTTGGTAAGCAGTTTGCAAAAGCTTTCTTTTGGGTTGGTAAGCAGTTTGCAAAAGCTTTCTTTTGGGTTGGTAAGCAGTTTGCAAAAGCTATCTTTTGGGATGGTAGGCCCATGGAGGTATAATTATACCTTAGCAGTTTGCAAAAGCTATCTTTTGGGTTGGTGAGCAGTTTGTAAAAGCTATCTTTTGGGTTGGTAAGCAGTTTGCAAAAGCTATCTCCTTTTTTCAACTGAAATTTAATTAAGTTACCGGTACTAAAAAGTGTGAAAATGTCATCAGTATCATAGCATGCAGTAACCGTAAATATGGGTTTCTTTTTTTATTTAAAAAGAGCGAAAGGCACCTTTTTAAATTTATACTGCAGGCCTTTTTGGTTGATAAGAAGTTAGCAACAGCTCTCTCTTTTTTCAACTGAACCAAAATTATGTATTACTATAAGGTGTGAAAATGTCATTAGTAACATAAAATCAATTCACCATATAATGTGAGTTCTTTAAAAAAAAAAAATTTAAAAATTTAAAAAACCAAGGGGGAAAAGGCAAGTGGAAAATGTGACCAAATAAAAAACAAATATAATGTAAGATCTACATTTCACCACATGGGTTATCACAAGATCATTGAGTGGGACGTGGATGTGATAACGGTAGTGCCTGAGCAAGTTCTATACATTCAACACTAAATCTGCCTCCATGGTCTATTAACATCATCAACATGGTCCAATTTCATAGAGCTGCTTCTATAAGCAGAAAATTTTGCTTACAAACTGCTTGCTCAGCAAAAATGAGCAGGACACCAGTCACAGATGGTACATGTGATATTGTATTATGGCTACTAAGCATAATTATTTGGGGCCATGCAGAAGGCCACAATTGGATGCTGATTCTTTTAGTTAAGAAACACTGAATCTCCCAGTATACTACAATGGCATGTAGTTATGATGATAAGATTAACAACAATCTTCAGAATGATCAAAGTTCCACCAATTTTCTTTCAAAACCTTACTGGTATGCAGCAGTCAAAATAAGAGATCAAATTTCAATCTTTAAAAAAAATCTGTTTCACATACATTTTCACTTTTACTAATAAACTTTTACAAAAAAACATGTGTTTTGGGGGCCATACTGTAATTTTACGTTCTAGACAAACAACAAATTCACGTTTGAATGAATAATTGACACCCAAATTTTGTTTAAATTTTTTCAAATTAACAAAAGTGATTTTCAATATCTGATTCCTGTCCCACCCAGTAAACCTTCAAGAGTTGTTTACTTCCCTACAGTTTTATTTTATCTGTTACAAAACAACATCAATCTGCAATTTGAATGTATTGCAAAGCACATAACATAGTCTTGAGTTCAAGTCTGAGATTGTGATTATTTGTCCATACTACTATCCTTATCCTCTGATTTGAAACCAAGTCTATAACTCCCATATGCTCTGTCACCTCAATAAGTATTTAAATATTTTCATGAGGTTTGATTTTTACCCGAATGAAATTACAGCAAATTGCTCTGGCCTTGGAAGCTGTGCACTAATCAAAAGTACGAGTGACACAGATTTTTTTTTTACACCCTACAGCAATTTTCATTGATGGATCAGATCCAACCTTACTGTTGACTTTTGAAATGCTTCAATTTCTACTCTTTTATAACAGACGCCAGAAGGGAGCTGGGGCTTTCCCATTTCTTTTTTCGTTCTGCAACAACAATATTTTGTTAAACATTCAAATTAAAGGTAGGTTCATAGATTGGTAAATACTCCAAAAATGTATGACCATAAAAACTTACTTGGTGAGAAGCACAGCAGCTGTTGATAGTATTAACTAATTTGATAAAGGATTCCCTTGAAGTAATATGGTTTAGATCATTTTCAACCCAAAAACATTTGAATCTGAGAAACGATTCATGCATGAATCGGTTCTCAGATTTCTGAGGGTTGGTGTCAGCTTGCGAATGCTGCAGCTACAGATGCGGTTGGTACCGGCTGTCACCTTTTGACGTTCTTGTGAAAATACCGTTTGCTTTTTCCTCAGCAGCTTTGATGACCAATTGAGCCCAAATTTTCACAGGCTTGTTATTTGATGCATATGTTGGGATACACCCAGTGAGAATACTGGTCTTTGACAATTACCAAACGTGTTCAGTGCCTTTAATGTTTACAAAAACATAAACACATAAAGTTTTGGCAATTCACCCACCTACTGTGCCCCATTCAACTCCTGTGAATCAATAGAAAATCTCTACAATCTCTTTCCATTTTACGTGATCCTTCCTCCCCCTGTCTATTATTTCTCTTTCATTGTTCCCCAGTCAAATTGACTTTCCCATACACACTTTTCAAAGTAATTTTCAATGATTTTCGGAGACTTTAACGCGTAAGGGAGCAACCCCTTTGGTTCTCGCCACGGACTGTGCATCCAGTCAAATTCACAGGACATCCCCTGTGCAAATGTTCTGCTCTACCTCATGTCACTGATTTCTCACAATCAAGTGCCCTAAAGTACAGCGGAATATAAATAAAAAGAGATGGCACCAGGCCCCAGGGCTAGAGCAGGCGGGCGTCCGTCAATTTCACACAACAAAAAAATTGCTGAAATCTTTCTCTAGGAACAGCCTCTCTCTCTCTCTAAAAGGATTTGCACCAGCGATAATGCGGTAGGTGCATGTCTGATTAGGACTAATGAGATTGCAAGGGTGGGAAAACTGGGTTCAGTAAAATTGGATCATATTGTTGGGGACATCTTGTTGGGTTGATTCATGCTGATTATGGTCGCTGATGATGTGATATTTGAACGACATGAGTAGCTCAGCCATGAGGCCGGGGCTGGGGGGGGGGGGTAGTGTTTCCCTACAGTAAACACGAGCGTGCCATTAAGCGCAGACCATAAAAAGTACACTTTGGTAGCATTATGCGTAATCACTCACCCATCCAGCACTTCAACAACAACAGAAATGTTGTCTCATTTAAAATGTGTGTTCAATCTGATTTTGTAGTTTCCAAGAAATGATATTGATTGTTAAGTACGAACCTACTATCAGGTGACATTTTCAAGTACGGAAAAAGATGTGTGTAGGAATTAAACTTTCAAGTCATCAACCACAAGGGAAACTAACTGGGTCAATTTCTAACAGGGTAAAATTTACTAGAAAAGTTTTTGAACTTGTGACCTCCAGATTAACGTGCCCTGAGCTATTTAGCCCTAATGTTGGTGGTCTCCCTATGTTATCAATATCTTTGTGTTTCCGGATGCCAGTCACAGTCACCATGACAGACACAGCAACAAACATTTAACAACTTGTCCACAAGTCTAGGGTTTATCAAATGCACAAGACAATGCAAAAAAAGTACCCCAAATCAATGAGGAATTTTTTCATATTTGGCTATGGATGTTGCCATTGGCTATGGCTATTTGCTATAGCTGTTGCCATTGTCTAAGGCTGTGGCATTGGCTATGGCTGTGGCCACTAGCTATGGCTGTGGCGACTGGCTATGGCTGTGGCGACTGGCTATGGCTGTGGCCATTGGCTCTGGCTGTGGCCATTGATGTGGCCATTGGCTATGGCTTTGGCCATTGATGTGGCCATTGGCTCTGGCTGTAGCCATTGATGTGGCCATTGGCTCTGGCTAAGGCCAATGGCCATGGCTAAGGCTGTGGCGACTGTCTATGACTGTGGTGACTGGCTATGGCTGTGGCCATTGGCTCTGGCTGTGGCCATTGATGTGGCCATTGGCTATGGCTAAGGCCAATGGCCATGGCTAAGGCTGTTGGGCCTGGCAATGACTGTGGTGACTGGCTATGACTGTGGTGACTGGCTATGGCTGTGGCCATTGGCTCTGGCTGTGGCCATTGATGTGGCCATTGGCTATGGCTAAGGCCAATGGCCATGGCTAAGGCTGTGGCGACTAGCTATGACCGTGGTGACTGGCTATGGCTGTGGCCATTGGCTCTGGCTGTGGCCATTGGTTAGGCAGATGCAGTGGTCTGGACAAAATAATCAATTCAAACACAACCAATGGACAATCTTCTTTTTTTTCCAGAGTTATTTTGTGTCCTTCTTCCAGGTGGCTGTTTTCTCCATGAATTCTTCTTCTAAGTTTGCCCAAGTAGTGTGTAACCCAACCACTTAAAGCATGGGGAGGCAAAACATTTTCTTCATATCAATAATGTCTGATAAACATTTTGAGACTAAAAAATGACCAGTATGCAATATTTACCACTCTTTTGATCTTGTGAGGCAGTATTTATCAACAGACACTGTATCAAAGAAATGAAGTGAATGGAATGGAGATGGATCAGAATGGATTTCAGTTTCTCCTGTATCATTTCCAAGACAAAAAAAAGAAAAAGAAAACTCCCCGTTCTTTTAGCCTGTGGCGTCATTTTGATTAGGACATTAATCATGCAAGATGTAATGAGTCTGGGTCCCCTCTGGGAGCCTCTCAGGCCCAGGGTCTAGAGCAGTGCATCCGCGCATGAACATTAGGGTTTTATCTAATTCCTTAATAGTCAGATCACGACAACTAATCAGATGCATGGAACCCGCCGATTAAAAAATTATGCGATTATTTTTTAAATCCGCTTAATTCAGGTGAGTTTTAAGCTGTCTGTTTGTAAGATGAACAGACTTGATGAAAGCCACAAATGTAAAAGTTTGTATACAAATACTTACGAGTTTGCGTTAAAAATTATTATTCTGATAATATGATTTCTGCTGGGTTTTAAATGAAGCGTAAATTCAGGTAATGTGTCTCCATTTACCAATAGAGTTTGTCTACATATTTTGAGATAACAGATTACATTTTGTTATTTTATAAATTTGTACATTGACTGAGCCTTATTTCAGACTTGTGTGTGTTCCATCCTTTCATAACAGTAAGATGTGAAAAGGGGAATGAAGGGAAAAGAGATGTACAGAGTCCTCTCTACCAAAAAGAAAGAAATAACAAACATTTTGGCCACGACCTTCGAGTCCCTAGGTTCAAAGGTCAACATTGCCATGACCACATGATGAAGTTTATTGTGGTGTTTCTATCTGTTTACAACACTTAAAGGTAGGGTCATAGATTGGTGATGGATCTAGGCACAATTATCAAGAAAGATATAATGAAAGTCACCTGTGAAAGTTTCAGCTGAATAAAGCATTGAGAAAACAGTATTTTCATCAAGAATAATTAATCCATCCACGTTTAGCAAGGTGACAGCTGGTACCAACCATATCTCTAGCTGCAGCATTCACAAATGGACACCTCAGAAATTTGAATTTTCATGCATGAATCGTTTCTCAGATTCATGTGCTTTGGGGTGAACAATTATCTAAACCATATTATTTTGAAGGGAATTCTTTCTCAAAATAGTCTATAGTATCAACAGCTGCAGTGCTTCTTATACCAAGTAAGTTTCTATGGCAATTCATTTTTGGAGTATTTACCAATCTATGACCCTACCTTTAATATTATTGCACCAGTTTTGCTCTGAAAACTGTAGAATCACCAACTGACACAATCCTGTTTAACTTGGAAGTGTTCCGACGGGCACTTTTTCCTAAAGTCAATCAAAATCCTTCTAAAAACAATCCCTGCTGCACCTATCGATAAATTCCCCCGTGGTCTACGTGATTTATCCTACCATGAAGCTATCGAGGGGTCATTCTGAACTATCACTGTTTTTGAATTTCTATTATTTGACCCATCCACCCATCCCACTTTGCGATTTAAAACATTTGTTTATACTTTTTGTTTTCTTAATTAAAAATAAATGTTATTTTCAACTATTTTCTCATGCCCACCCAACCACATTTTTAGGAAAAACAATTTTCAAACATTGATAATTCTGAATGGACCCTTATTAACCCAAGTACAAAGAACACCAGTACCAGTATCATACAAGCATTTGGACTCAGATGAGATTGTTATACCTTGACAAATGCTGGTCAGTCAAAGGGTACCAAACCCATCAAACTCAGGTAAAACTTAAGGATAGAGACAAAAGCGCACCAGACTTAAAGGGTCTGTATACGTTTGGTAATGACTCTGAAAATTAATGGCAATAAAAACTTACTTGTTAAGAAGTGCAGCAGCTTTGGATAGTATAATGCATTTTGAGAAACTTTTCATTTCGAAGTACTGCATTGGAACACACTGTTTGTTTCAATCCTATATAGTTGTAGATATATACCATAAAACTAACCTGTGAACATTTCATTTCAAAAGGTGGTAGAGTTTTTGAGATACTACCGAAAATCTGGAACGGTTTGCCCACGCAGGAATAATAATCTGCAATTGGAATACACAATTTGAGAAACGTTACTGCAGTAACGCTTCTCAGATTCAAATTTTTGGGATAAAAAGTGATATCTTTTTTCCATAACCGCAGACAATCCCTTTAAGCTCTGGTGTTTCTGATCAGCAGAGTGGGTTCGAGTCCCGGTCTTGACACTTATGTTAATACTTATTGCTAAGAGAAGGGGTTTGCCCTGGTGTTTTATGGCAGTGGCTGTGCTGAATGCGCCGCAGGACCTTGTAAACCCTTATAAGGTGCAAAATAAATCAGTCTGATCATTCATGAAATTTAAAACCTGTCTTAAAATGTTTCTGTTTGTTCAAGCGCCTTGAGTAACCTATTGGTACGTGTGCTATTATAAGACTAAATATGTAAATATTGTATATAAAATCTATGTACATGGGAAATAATCTTAAGTTTTGCCGAGGCCTTCAGAAAGGAATCCCTGAGCACCCCGGGAGGGATTCGAACCCATGACCTCCTGCACTCCAGCATAAATGAATGAATGACATCACAAGACTTATAAAGTCACCAAGGAAGTCTCAAATCCAACCCCTGCAGCCGTTTTATTAACTTCTCAAAGGGTGTACACTTAAGCTTAGCACCCTGCTGTTGTAACCTCTTACTACCAGTATGAATGGAAGGATTTTAAAGGCAAATCATAATACGAGGATCAGCCACACCTTAACCAGGCAAAACGTGAGCACATCAAACGGGCGCTAGTGACCTTTATATAGATACACAATGAGGCAGGAACGGAATCACTTCAAACTATTTCACTTCAGTGCCTCTGAATGGATCAAGTGCCTTAGAAATCTTCCGGTGCTTTACTCTAAATATTTTTAATGAAAGCAATTACTCAAAGCAAAGAGCCTCTAAAGTCGATAAACAGCTCTTGAATTTAATCTGGTAAATCCCCCCACAATTACTCTTTTTCCTGCGCTTAAAAATGAAGGTAATTAATCTCAACATTTCACTTCACAAAGTTCACATCCATCGAAATTTTTAGCTCATAATTTGAAAATCAAATAATTTTGCATCAGTGGTTCACCATAGGCTTTTAAATTCATTGAAATCCCCTCTTAATGGAGTTTTTAATCACTAAGGCTACGAGAGTACAACTCCATGATTCATTCAGAACCTGACCTTTAAAAATGGGGACAAAAAAACCCACGGCAGATTTACTTCTACTCAACCTAGTAAAAAAGAAATCCCATTAGTGTTTGGGTGAGATAACAATATTGTTGTATTAAGAATTCAATATTGACTGAAAACCGGCAAACAGGCAGGAAATGAGAAATAAACAGAACAACAAAAACCTTCATTCTAGTGGTTTTTAGTTTTGCCAGTTCTCCCTTTTTTCAGTAGAGAAAGTTGGGTTGTTAAAAAAAGAGTTCTTTATAGCCAGTTCTTATAGGTACGTAAAGATGTTACAACCTTTTAGGAATGTTCTGAGTGTAGTCAAATGTCCTGAACATTGAGGAAATTTGATTAAGTTTTACTTAGACTTGATGGATGAGGGATTAGAAATTAGAGGGATTAGAGGGATTATGGGAAGAGGGTAAACAAGGATGAGGGTTGTGATAACATTTTAAAGCTTGAGCAAACTGCAGACTTAAATTTATGTCCTAATAAAAGTTGTAAACAGTCTTGTTGACCTCAGCAGTCAATAGATATTTTGTTAAGGATTCAGATTATACTCAAAGCGCAACCATTATTATCTTCCTCATGGAAAGTGATAATGCAGTGCAAATTAAAAAAATATATAACATAAAACGACACTAGTAAACATTTTCCAAACAACTTCAACAATTTCAGTTCGTCTCACTGGTACAGGTGGGTGTTTCTGCTTTTGTTGGACTATCTGGGGTAATAAGTAACGGTGGTTTCTGTATACGTTTTAATCATTCTTTTACTTGCCATTTTTTGTTTTAGATTTCACTACATTTTAGATTTTATATAATATAAATTGTTTTTCTTTTAAAGGAGCAGGGTCTAGGAGGGAACAACTTTGTTGATGACAGTTTTTTTACTTTTGCCTTTCCCTGGACAGCTCAGTGCTCGTAATAATGTATTGTCCAAAGAATTAAAATAAAATAACAAACAAGAAATATATTTCTTCAAAAACAATTTGAATAAAATATACACAAATTTCTAAACTTGTTTTATGATTACAATATGGTGGCCTTATATATTAAAAAAAACCACTTCACTCTTTCCATGCTGGAAAAAATCGAATTGACTTCCAGCTAAAGGAGCCAATGGAAAAATTCCATCTTAAGATATGCCGCCCCCCCCCCCCAACAAAAGGGGGGATTTATATAATTATAGCAGGTGAAATCATTTATCATTAAGACAAAACAAAAGCAAACTTTTACTTAATTTAACAATACAAATATTATAGACTTCAGGTGAAAAAAAAGGTTTGACCAAAAAATATTTAGCCGGAGAATTTATCATGACACAACCACTCAAGATGAAGTTTCTGCGCAGTACATGAAAATGATAGGCATCTTATTACGAGATTTGTATCAATAAGTTAAATAAAGAAACCAACCTGTTCTTTCGCCAACGGCAACCAAGTATCCAAGATTAACTGAACTCTGTTCTTGTGGAAGGAACTTGTCGTCTTGACTCCAATAAAAATATCACTCAGATCTGTCTCTGCAAAACTTTTTCCCTCGGAAATATTGTTTTGAAAATTAATTTTTCTTCCTGAAGTAGTGATTATAAATTGTGTCTTGTTAAGAGTTGTTTTCTCTGTCGCTGAGCTGTGGAAAGTCGCTGAATTGTTGGATGTTCCTGCGAAAGATTTGCTTACATTAATTGGCTGTTGTATATTATCTGCAGACAAGTCGTCTGCCGCCCATGCCATCTCCCGCTGTAGTCTGAAACTGAGAGTGTCTTTGTCGCGTGTTTCGCTGTGGCCATCCTCCATTGCAACCGGGAGAACAAGCTGCGAGTTTCGGGCAACTTTCTGGTCGTTGCTTCTCGGACGCGGTACACCGCCGTTGTTAATCTGCGATGCCTCCCCATTTTGAAGTGATTTGCTGGAGAGATGTAGAGCTGTTATCACAGAACAGAAAAGTCCGAAGAGAAGCGTAGAGGCGATTCTCTTCAGCTTTAAACGCATCTTGGGAATCATGTGAAGAAATGAAGGCTGCTCCAAGTCAAAGGTTTTAAGCTCACTCCGTGGCAGTGCCAAGGACCAGGGTACGACTCCCTGCCGAACGGGCGGGCTGTTCGACTCGATTCACGGGCCCACCGGAACAGAGCGCTGTGGTTCCGAACACATCTCGACTGAGCATGCAGCAGTGGTCGTTAGTGCTGCAGCACAGGAACCACGCTACTTTACAACTCTAGTTGTTATTACACCCCTACCTTGCATGGCTGTTGTTCAAAGTTTGGTTCTGTGGGTGATTGTTGTCAAATCTCAGCCAAAAACGAAGGCACAGTGAAGAGGTGATGGCCACATGTGCCGACCACCAGATGGATGATACAACGAATGTTTATTTTATTGACAATTTGACTTATATACGGCTGTTGTATGTTTGAATTAATAACTATACCCTTACAATAATAGAGCTTCCGTTTAATTAATTTAACAAACACAATCATTTACTTACTTCTTCGAAATTACCCGGATTTTTAAAACACAATTTTTCTATAAGTTTCAAACTCCTTTGAGAGTAAACTCGACGAAAAATTTGTTAAGATAATCATCTTTTTAAATAGCCGTCTGATGCAGGATTACAAGGGCGGAGATAAAGTGGTGCCGCAAGGCAGGCACACTACAAAAGCACAGTTTGAAAGGAGGGCGCGCTTGTTTGACAGCTAGAATCCACGGATTGTCTGCTGTTACTAGTTGACATACAATCGCAGATTCCAGTTCAAGGTCCGCCAAGTTCTCCACAGGTTTTTAGTATATAAATCTGAAAGTGATCGTTGATTTGTTTATAATGCTGTTTTGTTCTAACATGGATAGCCTCTTTGTAAACAAAAGCTGATTTCCTTGATTGAATCCCCAGATTTTAAGTGGACCCTACAGTATTGAGGTGTAACCATCCATCCTCCCGACGGTCGCATGTGATGGAGGGTTACATACGGTTATTGCAACTTACCTTACACATGAAAAAAACATTTTTTACCGGTCTGCTTGTCCGCACCAGAAGATTGGTTTAAAGTTAATTCCAGTCTTGATTGGTTTTAAAGGCAGTGGACACTATTGGTAATTACTCAAAATAATTATTGGCATAAAACCTTACTTGGTAACGAGCAATGGGGAGCTGTTGATAAAACATTGTGAGAAACGGCTCCCTCTGAAGTAACGTAGTTTTCGAGAAAGAAGTAATTTTCCACGAATTTGATTTCGAGACCTCGGAATTAGATTTTGAGGTCTCGAAATCAAGCATCTGAAGGCACACAACTTCGTGTGACAAGGGTGTTTTTCTTGCATTATTATCTCGCAACTTCGACGACCAATTGAGCTCAAATTTTCACAGGTTTGTTATTTTATGCATATGTTGAGATACACCAAGTGAGAAGACTGGTCTTTGACAATTACCAATAGTGTCCAGTGTCTTTAAACTATTAACCCAAGACTAAATATAAATCATCAAAATCCACTGCCATTATTGTTTGACCCTGCAAGGGACCCATGAGGACTAGCCTTTCAAAGTGCTCCACTTTTTGGTTATTTTCTTTTAACGGGTGTGATAATTGTCGGTTAAATAATTTCAAAGGAAAAAACCCCAAAAGTAAACAAACAACAATGGGGATACCCATATAATGATTGTATGATGATCTCTGTTTGGTCTAAGGTTATGTTTCACTGTCAGAAGATATTTCTGTTTAATAGATGTTAAATTTGCATCGGGGATAAAGAATATTGTATTTGGTTTTCCCCGTACACCGATGTGTGTAAAGCACTGTATACTCAGTACTTCCCAAGTCCTGTGAAAAAAATCACAGGCAAAATCACGGGTAAAACCAAATATAATAAGATATTTCTGCGCAACACTTCCCTACTTGAAACTTATCATCCACACTTCTGCACCAAATTCTCTTGATTTACTTGCCCATTTCTTGCATACGTGCGACATTAACCAAAAGGCCTCCTCCATGATTTTAATAACCACAAGTTTACCCATCGAACTTTGGATTTTATGTTTCACCCGCCCAGGAATTTCGGAACGACCATCGATCTGGCCTTGGTTTTCCTGCACTGGTTTAATCTTTGATATGCAACCGAGTCTGTCTTTCTGTCAGTTAAATCAAATGGAAAGAAAACAACTTTGTTGCTAAAATCGTCCGCGAAAGGAACACACCCCCTTTTCACCTTTGTTGATCTACACTTCAGTTGCATTAACTTTGATGTTAAGCGTTTGGTGCTTTAAAAAAATAATCACAAAGGGCAAGGTTTTCATAACAAGGTGTAGCATAAGGAGGTCGAATAACGACCCCGACCAGCGGACAATATCATACAAGTGGCTGTACATAAAAAATCTAAACAAAATCTTGTTCAATATATTTTGTTCGTACACACATTTTTTTATTCCTTTCTCTTCCAACAGTGTATTTCTATTTGAAAAACTCTTCAATCAACAATCAACAAGGACCTTTTCAATGATCTTTTCAAGGCTTGATAATAACTAAAGTTACAAATAATCTACTTTAACAAAAAAGTATGGAAATAAATCAAATGTAATAAAATACGACTTTGTTTGTTCAAACATTGAATTGCATGGTAAACTGATTAGATGACACATTATCATACAGACTACGATAAAGCCTCTGATTAAATTTTTGATTTGACTCTTCTATATTAATTAAAGTTTATTATTTAAGCTATTGATAACCAACGATAAAGCTAAACCCCAAAAATCAAGTGCAAATGTGCAGTTTTAGACAGAATTACCGTACAATTTTCAATCTGCTAAAATCTCTTACAATTTTCAAATCACTCTTCAATAAGCATCTTCTTGGTTTTTAGTCATGTAGGTTTTCCCGCTCAATTTCAGCGAAAATTGATTAATTCGGTTTTAATCAAAACAAAATTAAATTCACACTTGTTTACCTATTTCAATCAAACTATGATGTATTTTTAGCCCGTATTGCATTCAATTTCGTTTTCGTGCACACATGATTTCTGTGAAAATGCTAAACTTTTGAAATTGAAGTATTCCTTTTAGTTGCCGAATGCTGATGCAACTGAGCATTTCTTTTTCAAAAAACAATTGAAAATGAGCCGGGTGTTAAATTGAACGGGTTTTTCTTGAAATTGGCGGGAAAACTTAAAATGTTTATACAGTCGTTATTCGATGCACCAAAGTAATTTGTGCAAATTAGGCCTACTCTTTGTATATCGAAACTGTTATGCTTCCTTTGCGGGATGGGGTGGGGGACAATTTTTACTGTTTGTCTGGGAGTTGGGGCTCCTGTTTTCTGTTTTCTAGGGTGGGTTAATGGGTTACAAGTCGTCTTTTGGTATTTCCATCACAACTTGAATACAAATTTAATTATTGACATTACACAACACTCGCATTGTTTGTGCAAGTAGACCTGTTTTTCAATAAAGGGGGAGTATACCTTAAGTAATCACTCCAAAATATAATGGCCATAAAAGCTTACTTGGTAAGAAGGACTGCAGCTGTTGTGAGAAACGATTCCCTTCTAAGGAATATGGTTTTAGTAAGAGGGATTCAAAAACATTTCAATCTGAGAAACGTTTCTCAGATTGTGTGTTCTACTGATTATTCTTCCTGCGTGGACATAACCGCTCCATATTATCCGGCGATATATCAAAAAGGCTACAACCTTTTGAAATGAAATTTTAACTGGTTAGTTTGATTGAATATGTCTACATTTATACGGGATTAAAACAATCGAACGGTTCCAAAAGGCAAAGGTATACTTTGCCTTTAAGTATATCTTTAAGTATGTGTACGATAAAAATAAATAAATAAATAAATAAATAAAATACATAAATAAATAAAGCATTTTAAAAGTAAGATTTCAGTTATCAGAAACTATAACAATATATAGGCCTAAAATAAATAAATAAATATTAATACTGTAGATATATATTTAACCCGTTTGTCGTTTTCAAAATCAAAATGTAAATGTTCTTTTTTCAGACGATTTTTGTTTGTGCCGCAAAAGACTAATAGAAACACATTACGGTCATAACATTAAAGTCTATGTTGGACTAAGTAGACCTAGATGTATTTTTGCAATTTGTTTAATGTTACATTTCGAGTTAGATTCTTTTAAGGGTTTGCACAGCATTAGTAGGTTGAAAATAAAAACTGTTCACAGATTTGCACAAAAGTAACATAGTATAAACATGGTCATGGTGGAAAACTTCCCTTGAAGTAATTTGGCTTGAAATGCTATAGATTTGGGAAAATGAGTAAAACTATTAGTTTTCATCTCATGAGTGCAAAACGTGATGTTTGAAAACAGTGAAACGATGGGCAAAAGCGAAGGGCAAAACAAACTTGTATAAATCAATTTATAATGCAATAATAAAAGTATAAATATCCTTTGTTGGGGTAACTAAACTTGTACTATATAATATGTTAAAATTAATTTTGTGGGTGAACAAATAAAAATTTACAAGAGCGTGACTTGAACCTGCAAACTCCGGGTTTACGCACGGGTGCCCTACCAACTGAGCTACTATATAAGTGGTGTTTGAAGCTTTGCATGGTGTTGAAAGTAAGAAGTAACTATAAATAGTAGTAAACTTACGGGTACACAACCATGTGTAAAATCTCTTTTGGGAGGAGTGTCGGCTCTGAAAAGAGCCGGTGGGTTTTTTACACATGGTTGTACCCGCAAGTTTACTACTATTTATAGTTACTTCTTGAGCTAACTAACCAACCCTATAATGGCAGTCTCCCTATTTTGTCAATATCTATATTATAAATTGATAGTTTATCTATAAATCAATTTCTACACTGTATAATCTCAACATAATTGCACAACTTTAATATTTTACTTTGCTTATGGAACTATGTTTTAACAGGAGACTTTTGAGACAACAATGGGTATTTTAAACACGGGTACTTTTCTATTGTTCTCATCGCTGAGAACACTGGAAAAGGACCGGGGTGTGGGATACCCGCTATCATCTCAAAAGTCTCTAATTACTGCAATAATTCCAAGAGCACAACATTTTCTTAAAGGTATTATACAGGATTGGTAGAGCTGACAAAATAGTGGCAGACAGTGTTCATGTTTTTTGTTATCCACAATATACATGAAATAACAAACCTGTGAAAATTTGGGCTTAATCCGTTGTGTGAGTCATGAGAAGAAAAAAAAGTGAAAAACCTTGCAAAATTTTAAGCATGTCAACACAATGTCCTTAATTTCAGTTGCAACAACCGAAGTCAGCTGGGTTTTAAAAAAAAGGTTTTCAGGTAAAGTTTTCTCGAATATGACTTCATTTCAGAGGGAAATATTTCACAGAAAAGAAATGGTCCTAGTGTGAACTTCATAATCAGTAAGCTTTCAGACTAAAATTAAACAATTATGTTTTTAACCCTTTTTTATCTGTATAATACCTTTAAAGTTGCTTAGCATCATAACTATTTTATTTGTTCAAAAATATTATCAATTAAGATAAATAATTCAAAGTACTTCACATCGCTTTCAGTTGCATAATAAAGACTGCTAAATTTTAAGGCTCTGAGGACTAAAATTAACTTTTAAAACAATTAATACTTTATTAATTAACTATTAATTAATCCAATAATTAACTATTCTGGTCACTATATTGTTTAGCATCCATACGTTTAAGAAATAAATCTATGAAAAAAAAATTGTGCATATTTTTTATCCCATTACATTATGCAGATCTGCATTTGTTTGGTAAAAGAGCTGTTGAAACTATTAATTAATTAAATTCATTTCAATTATAGGAATCTTAATATCACAGGATTTGTAGATGGCGATGCTTCATTTCTTATGACCAAAACTTCCATTGGTATTTTTAATCTTACGGTCCAAAAAAACTGTTGTTGCTTTCATGAAATCAAACGTTGGCAACAATGTTAGAGATGTTAGAAAGCAAACTAATCAAAATTACTCACCAAAAATATGACTCACTGTTTGGTAGATTAAAAAAAATACCAGAAAATCAAGAGCTGTTTCGCTGCGCTGCGAAACAGCTAATTAAACAAACTGTGTTCAGGATGGGGTCAGGTTTAGAATTCTTAATTTGATTCCAATCATTTAAGTTTTGAGTAACAAACCAATGTTTTATCCTGTATAGTACTTTTTATTGTATACTTTATGCTTTTTACTAGTTTTATCTTGATGTACCTTTTTACTGCTTGTTCATCTGTATTGTACTTCAGCCTGTTAGGCTGCTATAAGCAGGTTTTAATAAACCAATAATAATAATTACAAAGCTTCTTATTTTTACATACCTGTGGAGACATCATTTGTTATTTTATTTGTCTCATAAACCCTTGTTGCAGGGTTGTCCCCCCTCCCACATTCTAAAATTGAACATTTCATTTCGTTTCATATTCACCATCCTGCTATTGGAGCTTGCGCCATTGAATGTGTAAGGAAATACATGTACATACATAAACAGGCGCGGATCCAGGGGGGGGCGTGGGGGGCGCACGCCCGCCCCCTTTTGCCAGGAAAAAAAAAAAAAAAAGGGGAGAGAAAAACAAAATTCAGAAGTCATACTCATTAGTGCATCTCTATAGAAAAATTATGTTCAAATTCTCTCTCTGCATCTGTTTACAATCCTTTATTATTAATTTTTTAATCATGGCTAGTAGTTTATTGGGTCTCATGCAGCCTGGCCGTAGTAACGTGGAGTAGGCTACCCACACGCGCATAAAGCAACAAAAATCCCTGCTTACTCGTGGAAAACGCTTGACGTAAGCGTGGAATTCACTGCTTCTGTAAGCGCCAAGTTCTTTGCTTACGGTAAGCAGAACCATGAAATTTGATTTTTAAACCGATTTAGAAGAAACAACTTTCTCTTTGAAAAGCACTACGACATTGGCAATTTCACAGTGCAGAAAAATAAAATGCTGTCTAGGGATGGCGCGGTCCTTCATTCTGAAAAAAAAATCACGCCCCCCCGTTTGGAAAATCCTGGATTCGCCCCTGATAAATTTACCAGAATGCATGATTGGTGTAAAATTAAAATCCTTTTCAACCAATTAAAAAAAACAAAAAAACGCAAAACCCCCAAGACTTAGTTTGTAGGCTTATTTGACTGTTGAAAGAAATAGAAACTTTTGATCATTCATGAGAGCCCCTTCATACCGAGATGGTCTTCTTTGCCATCTTCTTCTTTTTCTTTTTGTCGTGTCCCATCCCTCGGATGACGTCATCAAAGCTCTTGTGATTGAAGTAGATTTTGGCGATGGAGTTCAGAAGCTGGTCCACTTTCTCCGGGAATTCATCCACGATGTCTTGCTCCTTCTCGGGACCTTTGTCTCCCTCTTGGTTCTTGCCTTCCCCGGCGTCTGGTGCCTTCCCGATTCCGGTCCAGAGCTTAAGACGTTTGATCATGAAGTCCACCATCTCGAACTCGTTGGACTGCTTGGAGATGTCATTGTTGACGACCTAGAGAAGAAGAAAAACCATATTCAAATCCTCTCCAAAGTAGAAAAATCCAAATTCCCAAATAAAACCGGTTGACCAGTGACATTATTGTTAATTATTGTTGTTATTATTATTATTAGAGTTTATAAACGCCTGGAATAGAGATGCCACTGTGGTAACGAAAAAAAACCTGAAAATTATTTTTCCTTAGACAAAAGCAGAAAGCCACTGAATGAATGTAGCGAGTGGTCACCATTGCGACAAATTATCGCAGAGCAATCATCGCAGAGATGCCAACATTGAATTCCCAAAAAGAGTAGCACCATCGAGCATTTAATTTCAAGTCAGGCATACAACTCACCGAGCCGTAAAAAGAGGAAAATTACGACATTTACGATATAAACTAATATTTTCAGCGAATATCACTTATTGCAAAGCGGACTTGCTTTAGAGGCCAAACAATTATAACTTTATTCAGGCTTGATTAAAAAAACGGAAGTTTAGGTTAATTTTAAATCCGCATAAATCCGGATAAATCCGGATAAATCCGATAAATCCGGATAAATCCAGGAAAGTGGCATCTCTGCTGGAACAACTCAGAGCGTCCTCTTTTGGTTGCAGTCAGTTGACCAGCTGGAAAGTAGACATGCTCCGGAAAATCAATTGTTTAGTGTGCGCAGCCATGCAACACCGTGCTACGATTCGCTTCCCCCCGTACAGAGAGGGTCAAAGGGTACTGGAATTCATGCTCAAAATCTCTTTTCCTGGGGTTATTGTGTAATACCTGATTCCAGACCTTCATCCTTTTGTTGTACGAAGGATTATAAGAGATCGCTAGGCTGCCACCATTGGTTTTCATTGTATTTGGCATATGGGAGTTAAGTCCGAGATTATCGGCCGTGACTTATGGCCAAAGTTTGGGCCTATTCACAGTTAGACATTCCATATTTTCTTGAAAGAGAATGAAAAATCCTGGTGCACTTTATGAGAACGTTTGTTGTCTTTACTTTATTTGGTTTAATTGTGACAACTATATTCTTAAAAGAAAACCAAATACTTTGGAAGTTTCGAACAATTCAAAAAAATAATACTGCCCACAGGCATGGTAAAGATTTTGTAATACCACCGTGAAGACGTGAAGTGGTGAAGTTCAATCTTAGCTCTTTGTGAAATGGAGCTCTTCGATTGTTTCCCAATTTTTAGTGAACAATATTCACGTTTTCTCTTCTGTACAAAACCAACAAATTTATCAACTCATATTATTGCCAGCAGGGTTCTCTCCAGGTTTTTTCAAAACTGTGGGGCATTCTGGGCCAAAATTTTGGGATGTTTGGCCGAAGCACGCTGAATTGAACAAGGTCTTCGGAATGTTTTCTACTTTGTGTTTTTCTTGGTTTTCAAAGCCCTACTGTGCAATTTGGAGCACTCTATATGGTTTTCTGTTCATGTTTTTTGTGTGAAACAAAAAAACCCACCTGTATTTGTTTTGCGTATCGGCCGAAATTTGCGTGTATAGGCACACAATTCGCGTGTATCGGCCTGATACGCTACCTTGTGCATGGGAGAACCCTGGTCAGTATAAGCCTGCATGTCCATTCACATGTTGAAACACTTTCGGGTGGTTTCTTCAGGTACTTAAACAAAGTTAAAACCATTGGAAAAACTCCTAATGTGACGGTAGAAATGTGATACACTTTATTGTGTTTCTTGTCAAAGATTAAAGTGAATCCCTCCAGCCCAATCCTCACCAAAACAAAGCAACAAGAATAACAGCAACCAAACAAATAAAACAATCAACTAAATAAAATGAACTTATTAAAGGCAGGGTATACTTTTGGTAATTGTCAAAGACCAGTATCCTCACTTGTTGCATAGAATTGTGTGCTTTCAGATGACTGAGAAAGGCTTCATGTCTGAAGCCTTTCTCAGATTAAAAATGTTTTGGGGTAAAAAATTACCTCTTTCTCTAAAACTACATTATTTCAAAGGGGGTCATTTCTAATAATGTTTTATAATATCAACAGCTCTCCAGTGCTCATTACCAAGTAAGTTTTTATGGTTATTAATTTTTTGAGTAATTACCAAAGGTAAACCCTCCCTTTAAATAGTAACAATTTTTTTATAAAAAAAACCCCAAAACATACACACCTTGAATGCTTCGTTGACGATCGTTAGGAACATGTTGATCAGAATATAGGTCATTGACCCCATGAAGAGAAAGAAGAAAATGGGACCAAGAATCGGATTGGCCACCACCAACTCCTCGAACTTGAACTTGCCCAAGATGGCCGAGACGAGGTCTTCACAGGTGAAGATGAAGTCGGAAAAGTCATACACCTGAGGAGGAAAGATTAGTTTTTTGTTGGTCTCTTACTTTGTTCCAGACATAGAAAAACTTCATTGAGTACAAGGGCTGACCTAGACGTACATAGGCTTTAACCACTTCAAGATGTGTAAATGATGTTGACAACATCTGGACGTTACAAAATCTTGTACATTAAATAAATTTCAAACTGCCATACTGTTTGTTTATATGATAATGAGTTTTCTTGCCAAGCCAAATCTCATTCCAAATCAAAAGATCTGCAGGCCATCACTCTTGTAAGGCAGTTTCTTCCTCGGGTGAAGGGAACCACAATGAAGGAAAATAAAATTGTACTGGAGCAATTTCAAAGAGCACCAAGGCGATGACCAGCGACATGGAGGCAATTGCCAAACGGCAGGAGAAGTTTTTGAGGTTAAGTTTTGTGCAATATGATATCCAGAAGTACAGGGCTGTGAACTCATGCATAAAACATCATTTGTACTTTGTGGCGTGCCAGGTCACATGCTCAAAGTTTAGAGGTGGACAAAATGACAAAGCATGCGAAAGAAACAATACTTACAGTTCTGTTGAAGACCAGGTAGAAAGCGATGGCAAAGGCAAAGAACACAATGCCGAACATGATACCGAAGTACATGAGATCCGAGGAGCAATTCTGGATGGTACTAGAGAGCACCCCGATCCGACGATTAAACCTCAGGAGCTTCAGAAACTTCAACGTGGACAAGAACAAGATGAACCCCAGCATGTAGCCAAGAAGGGCGTTCCAGTAGGCGACGTACTGCAGCTTAATGTAGCGATACCCACCGTCTTTCAACTGCTCCAGCAGTGTGCTGGTTATGTACATTCGATAGAAGTACACCACAGCGGCCGCGATGGAGAACAGAATGATTCCGCACTCTGTCCAATTCCAGAAATCTTTGAAGTACCGTCTCTTCTCCCGCCGTGCGTTTCTGATCTCCTTGATGATGAAGAAGACGATGAAACAGAAGAAGGTGACCTCGCAGATGATCCGGACGAGTCCGAACCCCTGAGAGTAGGTCAGCAGCCGTATGATGTCCACCCTTTGCATAGGCTCAGCAGCCCCCGTCGTCAGGAACTCCACGACGAATTCAACCACCCCGAACAGGTTCACCTGGGGGTTGTAACATGAGAACTCCAGGAAGACTGCTCGGGTGTACTTGTCAATCCAGGTCTCCTCATACAGCCGCCGGAAAATTTTACGCATGTGGTCCTGCGAGCCGTCGATCACAATGACGTAACCGCCTCCCAAGTACAATGCGTGACGACCCAGGAATGGGTAGCCGTTTAGTTCGTCCGCATCAGCGTAGCGGTAATTCTCAGCGATTTTCCAGGGGTTAAGAGTAAAATTGACCTCTGTCCATCCGCTTCCGTAATGGCGTGTGTCCTCATTGGTGAAACTGTATGCCTCGTTGCACTCATTGATAAGACCATCAAAACTTTTATGAACATCACAGAGACCTGGAAAAAAGAAGAAGTATAATTTAAAAAAAATAATAGCTTCATAAAGGCACTGAACACGTTTGGAAATTGACCAGTGTTCTCACTTGGTGTATCCCAACATATGCATAAAATAACATAAAATAACAAGCCTGTGAAAATGATGAAAGAAAAAACACCCTTGTTGTACAAATTTGTATGCTTTCAGATAGGAATAAAAACTTCTTGCAAGAAGATTTTATTATTTTAGTGAGAAATTACCTCTTTCTCAAAAACTATGTTACTTCAGAGGGAGTCGTTTCCTACAATGTTTTATACTATCAACAGCTCTCCGTTGCTTGTTACCAAGTAAGTTTTTATGCTAATATATATTTTGAGTAATTACCAAACGTGTACAGTGCCTTTAAGTTTGAAAAAACACAAACAACAAGCCCTTTTCACACTTCTGAGCTAATTCCCAAGAAACCCCAGGAAACTCTTGGGGAATTTGAACCTCACTGCCACCTTGTTTGCTTCACACATGATGCAATTTTCTTTGGAGAAATCACCACTCAGTATGCTAACCCCTGCGGTTATCTCTCTTAACCCCACTCCCACGTAGGAAGAGCTACTTCAAGGGAGTTGTTAATATTTATATTTTATTTTTACAAGAACATTGAATCCATCCACGTTTAGCGAGGTGACAGTGGGTACCAACCGCATCTCTGGCAGAAGCATTTGCGAACGGACACCAACCCTCAGAAATCTGTCATTATGTTGCGCATAAAGTGACAATTGTTACCCCTCTGTGGGTCAATTAAAGGTAGGCCAAACTTTGGTAATGACCCCAATTTTTGGGTGTGTAATTTCTGTCTGAAACCTTACTTATTATAAAGATGGTAATGGTAGTAAGCATCCTGTGAAATTATTTCGTCTAAAATGCTCCTGTTGATAGTGTGTCCATTCGCAAATGCTGTGGCCAGAGATGGGGTTGATATCTGCTGTCACCTCGCTAAATGTGGATGGATTTGATGATCTTGTGAAAATACAGTGACCTTTTTATTGCTGTTTTCTCGACAAGTAGACACTGTATTCAACTGAAACTTTCACATGTGACTTTTATTGTAACTTTCTTGATAATTTTGCCAATAAATCAGCATTACGTTGACAATCTATGACACTACCTTTAAAGTAGCATTTTGAAGCAAATAAAAGACAACAAAAACCATTTGTGTTTCTATGATAGTCCGTGATTCATTAAGCTCCGCCCCTGTATGCACTGGCCAATCATAACTGCCTCTCCCTGCCAACAAAAGTCTAACAAATCCAGCACGGAAAAGCAAACTACAAAGCGTGAACAAGCTGCCACTATTTATATTACTGGATTTTGCATTTTGTGTACTGCACAGTATGCCACTTGGAATAGCGCGGTTGCAGGTGTTGTGTGCATAAACCACAATGGGAATGTTTTTTATTGTTTATTTATTTATTTATTTATTTATATTTTACTTGATTACACATCCAACAGCAAAATTTAATAGCACCAATAACAGGACGAATAGGAAACAAGAAGAAATGTTCAGTTTTGGATGTGGGAGGAAAACCTCAACGGAGAAAATCCACGCAATCAGGTAGGGACTGACAACCCAATCCACATGATCCACTGTGGAAAGCAATCAAGTTAAATCAGGCCCAGGGCCCAATTTCATAGAGCTGCTTAAGCACAAAAGTAGCTTAAGCACAGCAAAATTATGCTCAGCAGACCACGGTAACCAGCCAAAATACCATTTCACATGCACCATTTTCGACTGGTATCCTGCTTGTTTTTGCTTAGCAGGAAATTGTTAAGCTATATTTTCTCCTATTAAGCAGCTCTATGATATTGGGCCCTGGTGTTACCAGGTTTAATTATCAAATATCTTGGCATGACCCCTGTCAATACATCAGTGTCCCCCCCCCAAAAGATATTGGCAAAATAGGGAGACCACCCACATAGGGCTAGTTCAAAATACTGCTCTAGAAATCTTTTCTTTGTTCACCCTCCCCTCCACCCCAATTGACTTGCCTGGTTTAACTCTAACCTGACGCATCACCACCTTGCCTAAGATCAAAGACTGCCGATCCCCAAAGTAGCCCTCTTGCTCTGGATCCACCTGACCGTTGTACATCTTGCCTGCGTAGAGGTTTGGCAACATGCCGGTATCCACCCAGCGCCAGAAGCGTTTTGCTCCATTCACCTGGGAATCAGATTATAATAGTACTTGGTACTTAAAGGGAAGGTGTACGTTTGGTAATCGCTCTTGAAATTAATGGCAATAAAAAACTTAATTGGTTTAGTTAGAAGTACAGCAGCTTTCGATAGTATAAAGCATTTCTAGAATTATTTCACTTAGAAGTAATGTGGTTATGGAAAAAGATATCAGTTTTTTATCCCCAAAAATTTGAATCTGAGAAATGTTACTGTCCAATACGTTTCTCAGATTGTGTGTTTCAATTACGGATTAATCTTCCTGCATGCACATAACCGTTCCGGATTTTGGGCGATATCTCAAAAACACTACCACCTTTTGAAATGAAATTTTCACAGGTTAGTTTTATTGTATATATCTACAATTGAACCTTTCCAAAAACCAAAGGAAATACTGCAAATTCTTTAGAAAGGAAAATACACCAACCTTATTAAACGAGTTGAGGCCATCGTCGTTATTCAACACCTTGGTGTACTGGTCCTTCATGAAGAAAGCTAAGGGATCAATGTTACTGTAGCTGACCACCATCAGGGTCCACAGGAACACGATGTAGAAGCAGATTTCTCTGATGATGTTGTACATCTTGAGCTCTTTGATCCGTGTGTCGCGAAGACGTTCCAGGTCGGCGGAGTTCGGAGGTTTATAGCCGCTCTTACGCTGCAATGGCGAGGCTGTGTAACAATCAGAGATAACATTGATTGTCAGAAAAGAGTATAGACTGTGCAAGTCTCGTGCGTATCTGAACGAGAAAACATGTCAAACGAAGAACATTTTTTTCTCCGAAATCAAATCTTTGTTTTGAATTATATTTAATGATAAAATCTGAACAACAAAATACTCATTACATGTTTATAAAATCAGTTTTAGTTTTTATAATAAATACACAAATAATGTGTTAATTATTATTGAACCAAAATTAAAACTCTGGGACAAGGATGCTTATTTGATCTTAACTTTTCAGAAACCACTTACGTGGATTTGCGATGGTCACACAGGCGTAAAATTAACACTTGACGCAGTTTATAGAGGATGCTGACACCTCAACAATGCATAGATTGCTATGAAAAGGCTTCGCGTTGCAATTGCAGCATTCTGCAATTCTCTCTAAATGAGTCTCTGCAACCCTCTATCGTAATATTATTTTGGTTCTACCCTTACACCAATAAAGCACTGTATACTCAGTGGACGTACAATAAGATAGAGGTTAGTGTTGGCACCACGTATTAAATCGTTCAGTGAGTATGAGGTTCAGTGAGGTTTACTCTCCGTCATTAGCAGATACGTTGGGTTTTTTTAATGTTTTTTTCTTTCAATTTTATATTATTTTTTTGTTTTTTACTCCATTGGTTCCCAGAAGCACTAAAAATTAGACACAGAGATTCAACTAAAGAGTTAGTTGAATCTATTCAATTTTTCTTTGTTCAACCCAAAGTTATTTAAAAAAACATTTTGACAGTCATTTTCCCTTGTGGTTTGTTACTTGATATTTGAAATAAAAAAGTTGCATCCCCTTAAGTTGATCCCTCTGCTGCTGCTTCCCAGGTTGTATCGTAAACTTTAGTGTGATCTCTGGCTATACGGCAGTAATAGGTTGAATGGTTTCTGACTGGCACCACTGAACTAAGATATTGACAAAAGAGGGAGACCGCCAACCTAGGACCAGATAGCTCAGTTGGTAGAGCACCAGCACGTTAATCCGGGGATGGCAGGTTCCAAGTCCCGCCCTAATCCATTTTTTTTTTGCTCAACCCACAACTTTTTCAAAATCTTGTTATCCAGTCAGTTTCCCTTGTGGTTTATTACTTGATAAAGAGATACTCATTACATCCCACGTTTACAAAAAGAACAACAGAGCCTGGAATTTCTGCAGACACAATTTGTACAGAACTCAATGGAAGAAAGTAGCTCAAGGCGATTGTACTGAGCGATTAACTTTTTCTACAAAGAGAAGTGGGCACACATCCCAAAACTTGTTCTATAACACTTCAAAATAGTTTGGGGAAAAAAATAAAAATTATGCAAACTGTTAACATTCCTACATCACCGGAGTTGTAACGATTTTTGTAATTGATAGATAAATCAACCCAGGATTACACAGCAACATCTGATCAAGCTAGGGACAGTGAATTGTTTTTTATTGATAATTAGCAATTATTGTAATCGATAAACCTACCGAACCCATGCAGCAACATCTCATAATTCAGCTGGGAAGAGTCCCTATGTGTATACATCTAATTAGCAATTATTTTTATCGATAAACCTACCCAGATCATGCATCCACATCTCGTCTTTTCCAAGATGACAATCTTCCTCCTCTTCTTCCTCCTCCCCTCCCTCCTCATCCACATTGGGACTCTTAACGATCAGAGAGATGAACAAGGCCACCAGCATAATCTGCAAGAGAAGTACGGTCAAACTCTCGCTGACATTAAAGGGAAAATACACAGCATCAGTCACGAGTCACTGGAATACGTTTGGTAATTGGAACCCACTGTTTATTTCAATCCTATTTGTAGATATATACCATAAAACTAACCTGTGAAAATTTCATTTCAAAAGGTGGTAGCGTTTTTGAGATATTGCCGAAAATCTGGAGCGGTTATGTCCACACAGGAAGAATAATCTGCAATTGGAATACACATTCTGAGAAGCGTTACTGCAGTAACGCTTACTCAGATTCAAATTTTTTGGAATAAAAATTGATATCTTTTCCCATAACCGCAGTACTTCGAAATGATAAGTTTCTCAAAATGCATTATACTATCCAAAGCTGCTGTACTTCTTACCAAGTAAGTTTTTATTGCTATTAATTCACAGCGTCATTACCGAACGTATACAGACCCTTTAAAGGGACATAGCATCAGTTGTTTCTTGGGTTTTTTGCAAGAGTCAATTATTCCTATCAACTAATTTTCAATAAACTGTGCAAAGTTCACAGGGATTTAAAGATGGAGTGTCCCATTTGTGAGTATATCAAAACAGTTGGTTTCCAATGGCTGCCCAGGTGTTGATCCCCCTCCCTCTCCATGAGAGAGTTTGAAAGAAGAAAAGAAAAAGTTTTTTAATAAAACCTATGCTTTTGTGGAATCAGACTCAACTTTTATTAATAATTTGAATATTGACCCAATTCACATGATGTCATCACAACAACAACAATTCTCGGTTGCGCCATTTTGTGAGTCAGTCACCTGCGAAAGTAAATGAAGCGCGCACGTTTACCCGCTCACCAACATGCAATTTGTCTCCCCAAATAGACCTTAAATGACATCATTTGAGTAGGGCGCCCTCGCCTAGAGATCAAAATTGTTTCATCATCAGTTCACCTCTAAGATGACGGCTTGATGACATCAATGCATAAGGTCTATAAACCGATCCATAAGCGCAAGTGCTGCATGCTGCCATTGCTGCAACGCCATTGCTGGGGCACTAGAAGCGCGATGTTTTGTACACAAAGACACAGAAAACCCGTTGTCTGTTTTACTTTTTATGCGAATTGAGTGTCTTCCTCAATGATTTAGACACTTTCCATGACAGGACAGCATGATAAAATGTTGTAGAATATGCTAATTAGATATTTGAAACTAAACAGTGAATACTGAAATTTTGTCGAAAAACCTTGCCAATGTAACACATTTTAAACCCGACCGTGCAGTTTCCGCGTCTATCACACTTAAACTCACCTATTGTCTGCGCCGTTCTCAGGATTCAGTTTCCGTTTAGTTTTAAATATTTAGGCCGGTATTCTATACATCGTTATGTCATGCTGACCTGTCAGGGAAATTGTGTAAATCGTTGAGAAAGACACCTAATTCAAAGAAAAAGTAAAAAATACTACGATTTTTCCATGCCTTCGTGTACAAAACAATGCGCTGCCAGCGTCCTAGCAATGGCAGCGCGGCCACGGCAGTGTTGCGCGCCTCGGATCGGTCTATAACCCCAAAGCCACAGCCACTGCTGTTGCTGTTTAGTTCTCTTTATAAGTTTTTGGAAGTAGCTACCTTTATGGGCTGTGTGCATAAAATTCCAGTGATGAATGTTATAACCAGCGAAGACAGCCACTCCTTGCATTTATCATCATTCATTTGAATGCTGTAAAAGATCACAAATATGGTTGCCGTGGCAATGGATAAGAAACAGATGATCCACCCGATGATGATCGACCACCAAGGGAGGGCGCACTTCTTCTTTTTCCGCTGCTTCTGTGGAGGATGGGATGCCATGGTGTTGAGCGTGAGGTTGTTATCGGTGCTGTTGTTTAATTGGTTGTCCAGGAGGTTTGCTTCGGAGCGGGTGCTGATGTTGTCCTCTTGATTGGACGACTTGCTCTCCATGATCACATGACTCTGAGAGATCTACATAACACAAATCAATGTACACATTCAGAAAAAAAAATTCAAACTTGCACTGGGCCCAATTTCATAGAGCTGCTAAAGCAGAGAATAATGCTAACACTTTCCTGCTATCAAGCAAAATTTAGCATAGGATACCAGTCACAAATGGTACATGTGAAATGGTATTTTGGCCGGTTAGCTTATTCTGCTGAGCATAATTTTGTTGTGCTTAGCTACTTTTTGTGCTTAAGCAGCTCTATGAAACTGGGCCCCGATAATTTTTTGACTTGGTTCTAAAGGGTTGGCATAACAATGGATTTGAATACATGCATTCAACAGCTGTAGATTCAATAAAGGAACACAACATTTCCAAAGAAATTCTCTAAAATTTAAATTAATGAACTCGTTTTGGGTTGAGTTTTTTTAATGTCTCGAGGACATTTTCTCACCGTGTCTTCTTTTTCTACCCTGTATTTCTTCTGCTTTGCCTTCTGCTGCTCTTTGATGATCTGCCGGTGTGATTTACTTTTACTCCGGGCTCGTGCTTTGCGGAAAATCTGAACTACAAGGAGTGTGATGGGGAACACAATCAAGCTGGACTCCACCCCGATGGCGATCTGCACAGTGACAAAGAGAAAATTGTAAGAAATATTTTTTTGTTGAGTGTGGCTAAAAATGCTGGTTAAACCAATGTTTGTATGAGAGAGATTGGCTGTTGCCAGCTTGGTGTTAATATTCCCTTGTGAGAGTTTGCTGAGTTCCCTTGACGGGAAGATCATCTAAACAAACAAACAAACAAACAAACACCCTCATTAGCACGACTTCACTTGTCCGCAGGGTTACAACCCGCTGGAGAAGATGAGCCTAAACTCCAAGAAGTCCAGTCTGTCGTTGGGTCTTGTGCAGAACTTTGGCTGCTGCTATTTCTATTATGAACATACCTGCATTGGTGAGAGTCTGAACGGCCCGATGTTCAGGGCGCCAGCAGACGCGCTTGATGGCACGATGTCATAAAACATGATGTTGACCAGCATCTCTAACCACAGCGCCATCATGCAGCAGGCCGTGCGCTGTACCCTCGTGAAACGACTCCCCACTGGGCGGAGGAAGATGGAGAACCAGAGATGACCATCGCTCAGGTTCTTACGGGAGTGGCTGGAGAAGAGATGACTGAAGCCTTGCATTTGTTCCTTGCCGGCCACAGGAATCAGTCGGTCCACCTTAAATAAAGAAACAGCAACATTATAAGGAGAAAAAGTCAGATGGACGTTTTTGTCCCTTTTACAATGGACAAATTTCGCAGGCAATTCCCTTGAAATTGGTTGACCTTTTCACACTTGAATGAATATTCCATGCCAGCTCCCGGAAAATCAACCATTTCACAGAGAAATTGCCATTTCCCGAGAATACCTGGCCCTGCTTGGAAGTAGAGTTTAACCAGCTACTTGAGCAAAAAATTTGTTAACGGGAATGCAATTTAAATTTGTTCATAATGTGTTTTATCATTTAACTGTAATTTTTACACTTTACACTTTGGGAAGCTGAAGGTAGGAATTAATAGTCCTCTTAAAACAGTCTAGATTGTAGGATGGAGGGAAACAAGCACCAGACAAGGAATTCCCGGGTCATGAGTTCCTATCCAATTCTACGTGTCAAGTGATGTATCTGTGGGCTTGTGAAACCTCTCTATTCTTTATCGCTGATGCATCGATTTAACATCAAGTCAAATATAACTTGCAAAATAAAAAACGTCCTTTGCCAACTTAATAATGCTGAAATATAACAGGATTTGGCGATGGTAATTCTTGAAATTGGCTCTTTACCTGTCCATCGTCCTCCACCAATGAGAACCAACGATTGGCAATAAAGTAGAACCTCTCTCTGGTCTGTAGGTCTCGCACTGCGATGTACTGGACGTACCAACTCTGCATGGATCCTTTGCCAGAGTTGTCGTGCCATATTCGCATGTAGTTCAGAGTTCCTAAAGGTCTGTGTTGGAGAATTCCCCCCCCCAAAAAAAAAAAAAAAAACCCAAAAAACCAAACAAAACAAAAAACATTATGAGCAATTCCATGTTTTGGTAAGACTAAAAAGTAAAATCATAGATTGGTGTATACTCCAAAAAATAATGACCATAACAACTTACTTGGTGAGAAGCAATGCAGCTGTTGATAGCATAAACTATTTTGAAAAAGGATTCCCTTCAAAGTATTATGGTTTGGATAATGTTTTTCACCCAAAATCATTTGAATCTTACTTCGAAGTGAAATGATTCTCACAATGCTTTATAGTATCGAAAGCTGCTGTACTTCTAACCAGGTAAGTTTTTATTGCCATTCATTTTAAGAGTGATTACCAAATGTATACCTTCCCTTTAACAACGAAATTGGACCACCCCCCCCCAACAAAAAAAAAACAAAAAAAAATGGTGCTGTAGAAACGGACCGATAGAGCTCTTCTGAAAGCGAAGAAGGTTTTGAAAAACAATCTAGAAATTGAGGCTGACAACTCTCTAATGAGTTATGGTGGTTCAGTGTAAGAACTGAAAGTGAACGATTCTAACGAGGGGCATTTTACAGGGCATTGAGGCACTATAGTTAACCACAGAGAGACTGTTTGTCTGAGTAGGGAGAAACTGTGGATAAGGCGCCTTAAACCATTCAACCCCATGGTCTGAACATCCAAGAAGGAAAGGACTAACAACTTTTTGTCTTTGCCTTCTCCTTTTCCCACAGATATCCTCCTTTTAAGTTCGTCTCGTTCACTAATTAATTACCTTTTCTCCCTCTTCCAACCTTTGATTTTTTTGTTTTGTGTTTCCATCCTGTGGTTAAACCAGCCCCTTCTTTCTACACCCCGCCCCTCCTGTCTCCTTCTTCATTGTTCACCCCTTGCCTTTCTTCCTTTCTGTGTGCTTTCTGCCTCGCTCTCTTTTCATTTCTTTCCACTTCTGTTACACCAGTAAACCTGTCCATGTGTGTTTTGTTGTCATTTTAGCCTTCGAGAAAGACTCTGCTAAAGTCAAAACGTCAGGCCATTAACTATTTTTTTATTATAGCATTTATACCACAGGTCCTTTTGGTAGATAAGCAGTTAGCAAGAGCTAATTCTATTTTCTGAATTTAACAGTTGACCAAGCTTACCTAGGCACAGCCATGACGAATCTATCCACGACACCTCGGCGTAAGATGGGACGTTTGTCATCCTCCAACGTCCTCACCTCCGTTTCATCGTCCTCACCAGAGAGGATGAAAGTCACCTTAAAAAATTTTTTTTTAAAAATCAAATGGAATTTTGAAATGAAAACAGCAACGGTCACTGTCCGCACTGATCTATTGTTGCATCAAAAGAGTTGCTTGCTGAAATGGCATCATCTGCATGCTTCACATTGCAGCCCATTTTGTGCCTTTGGCGCTCTATAATCTTTGAACCTGATCTTTCTCTTTCCAACCATTGTAAGCTTGGCTAATGAGGGCAAGCATGGACAGTTGGTAGAACGCCGGCATGCTTATCCTGAGGTTGCAGGTTCAAATCCTGCTCTAGTCAATTTTTCTTGGAGTCTGCAGGTTCAAATCCCGCTCTAGTCAATTTTTCTTTGTTCAACCCAAAATTAATTAAAATTTACCCAGGCATTTTCCTTTGTGGTTTATAACTTTATATTGGAAATTAAAAGACGCATCCCCTTAAGGTGATCCCTCTCCTGCCGCTTGCAAGGTTGTGTCGTAAACTTGGGTGTGATTCCTGGGTACACGGCAGTTACCGGTTGTATGGCTTCTGATTGACACCCCCAAACAAATATTGAGAAAATAGGGAGAACGTCAACATTAGGGCTAGATAGCTTCTCAGTTGGTGGAGCACCGGCACAGTAATCGGAAGGTCGCAGGTTCAAGTCTGCTCTAGTCAATTTTTCTTTGTTCAACCCTAAATTTCTTAAAATTTCATACCTACTGATATTAAAAGAAGAACAAAAAGTCATACTCAATTTACCTTAGAGTCTGTGCCAGAGTCCTTCCATTGTCCAGTCATAACAGCAATCTCATACAGGTATTTATGGCTTGCTTTGTTATCAGGCATAGGAGTAAGTCCTTGCTGTTGTAGTTAGTAGAAAATCAGAAAACATACTCTCAGTTCTTGAAAAAACATTTCATTTATAATTTTTTTTATTCGTTTTTAAGCAAGTTCACCTGAACACACGGCTAACAGCCACTCTTAGTAAGGGGCTACAAGAAAAAACCATTTAAGATGAAAATAACTCAGGGGAGCTGAAGGTAGGAATTGATATTCCTCTTATAACAGTCTAGATTGTGGGAGGGATGGAATTATGCACCAGGCAAGAAGTTCCATAGAGATGCAGTAGGTGGAATACAGCTGTTGGAATGGCGCTTTGTTCTACATCTCGGCAAAGCAAGAGTGTATGGGTGAGAACAAGCAGAAAGACTGGTTTCACACTCAAACACCCTGATAGGAGGAACCAGGTTGTACACACTGGTGGCACATTTACCATGAAAATGTCTGTAGAAAAGACTGAGGCTTGCTACAGACCTACGGTGGGAAAGAGGTTGTAACACCGATCCCAACCCAAAATTAACAATATACGCTTCTGCACTCTATCTAGTAAAGGTAAAAGACAGGCAGAAGCTCCAATCCAAATGTGACAACTACTCCATTAGGGGACGTACAATTGTCTTATACAGGTAGAGAGTAGCATCAGGATTTAAGAACTTCCAAGCTCGATAAAGACAACCAACTCGCATGAAAGCACTCTTGGCAGTGCCTGTGATACCTCTCCCAACTAAAGTTAACAGTTGTGCATTTAGTTTTTGTCCTACAGTTTGCCTCTCTTTCTCTAGTATTTATTGGGGACCTGGTCCCAATTTTATAAAGCTGTTAAGCAGAAAAGCTCACTCACCAGTTACAAGTACGTATACATAACATGACATTTTGGTTGGTAACAAGTTTTTGTCAGGTATGATTTTTTGGTGCTAAGCAATTTTGTACCTTAACGAAGTTTGGCACAGAACCAATTTCAGATGCTAAGTGCAAAACAGGTCTGCTTACCAGAATTAGGTTTTCGGCCAGAATAATATCTATTGATTTTGACCATAATTACCAGAGTCAAATTTTTTGAGGCTCACAATTTTGCTCAGCCCAAAATTACCAAGCTTAGAATAGAGTCGTTAACCATCTAAATACAGCAATTCTTTAAGCAGATATTTTCTAAAATATGAATTAGAGCCCTGTGCCCAATTTCATAAAGCCTGTAAGCACAAAAACTTGCTAAGCACAGGAAAATGTTGCTTAGCAGAAACAGGTTACCAGCCAAAATACCAAACAGTTTATTTTGCTGCGGCTGGTACACAACTCATTTCTTGCTTAGAAAAGACATTTTCTATGCAGAATTTCCTGCTTAACAGCTTTATGAAATTGTGCCCTGGATGCTTGCTGTTTGACTAGACTTAACTAAGTGCCTCACCATGATGCAATCTTTCTTGTCTTTCCTCCGAGCCCAGATGAAGATGAAAAAGAAGAGGATGTACAAAACAATAGTGGTGATGTATATGGTCAGGTTCTTAAGGAAATCAGCATTGCTAAAGATGTACGCAAAGTCCAGCGGAGCCGGGGGAACTATCCAAGTACTGGCAAAGTCCGTCAGATGGGTGCTGAAACACTGGGTGACGTCTTTAGTTGTATTAGCCCCAATCTGTCATGAGACGAAATTGTCCAATTGATATTTTGCATTCCTAAACACCTGGGGCAGTTTATCCATTCTGATTGGTTGAGAGGAGATCATGTGGCCATGTTTAAAGGCACTGAACACGTTTGGAAATTGTCAAAGACCAGTGTTCTCACTTGGTGTATCCAAACATATGCATAAAATAACAAGCCTGTGAAAATTTAGGCTCAATTGGTCATCGAAGTTGTAAGAAAATGATGAAAGAAAAACACAGATAGGAATAAAAACTTCTTGCAAGAAGATTTTACCTCTTTCTCAAAAACTATGTTACTTCAGAGAGAGTCGTTTCCTACAATGTTTTGTACTATCAACAGCTCTCCGTTGCTTGTTACCAAGTAAGTTTTTATGCTAATATTTGTTTTGAGTCATTACCAAATGTGTACGATACCTTTAAACGTGTGATATAAACACAGTTAGAAGTGTCATGTGGCCGAGTGGTTTAGAGCATGGAAAACAAAGTTCCAATGGTTAAGTCATTGGGGTGTGGGTTCGAATCCAGGTCATGACACTTGTTTCCTTGAGCAAGATACTTTACTATTATAATTGCTTCTCTTCACCCGGGGTATAAATGGGTACCTGCGAGGGTAGAGGTTGATATTGTGTTTGAAAAGCCTTTCGGAGCCCTACGGCAGCTCAGGGCTGTATACTCCCCAGGGAGCTGAGAAAGATTAAAGGAACGTTATTGGCCCAATGACCAGGGCACTAATGTAAAGCACATTGACACATTATTGTAAAATGCGTTTTATAAGAACTAGTTGTAATTATTAAACATGACCTGACCTTATTAAGTCAAAAGAGGGTGCCATCAGATGACTGTGAGGAGCGTGCAAATTTCATGGCCCAATTTAAGTGGGACAGTTTGAAACTTTTAAGTTTCAAGTGAAAAGTTTCTCAAAATGCATTATACCATGGAGGAAGGAACCTCCATGATTATACTATCCAAAGCCGCTGTACTTCTTACCAAATAAGTTTTTATTGCCATTAATTTTCAGAGTCATTACCAAACGTATACAGACCCTTTGATAAAAGAAACAAAGTGTGATAATGAGGTTTTAAACTAGTTGTTTAAACACGCTGAGGCCTGATTCTTGATATTTTTACTGAGAGGAAGTTAAAATTATCGAGAACCAGACCTTAAAAGCGCACAAGTTTTTAGGAGCTACTCAGCGCTCAAGACACGTGTTGAAATTCAATGCAGAGTGGAGGTGTGCTCAGGCTATAAATTGTTAGATTTGTTCTCAACTTTTACAGGGATGTTTTTAACGGAGAGATATTTATGAATTGGAATCAAAGTGCGTTGAATAGGTTTTTAAATTAGTTGCTTAAAAACGTTGAGGCCTGGTTCTCGATAATTTAACTTCGTCTCGGTTAAATCGTCAAGAATCAGATCTCAGCGTCATAAAACAACTAGTTTAAAACCTCATCACTGCACTTTGATTCCTTTAATAAAAAAAAGGGTCTGTATACGTTTGGTAATGACTCTGAAAATTATTGGCAATAAAAACTTACTTGGTAAGACGCTTTGGATAGTATAATGCATTTTGAGAAACTTTTCACTTTCAAGTACTGTGGTTATGGAAAAAGATATAACTTTTTATCCCCCAAAATTTGAATTTGATATGAAGCGTTACTGCGGTAACCCTTCTCAGATTCTCTACAACTATATAGGATTGAAACAAACAGTCGGTTCCAATTACCAAACGTATACAATCCCTTTAATACAATAGTGGATCTTGAAGATGATTTTCCCTTCCTCTGTGGAATGGTTCAGTGTTGTTTTGTCATTGTTTTTCACCTCGTCCTTTCTGGTTGCGGTTAGGGTAGGATGACCAATCGGATTAGGATTAGGGTTAACAGTCAAGGGAAAGGATTACATTGGTTAGAATTTAGAGTTTGGATTTAAGAAAAGGTTTAGGATTAAAGGCGTCACTCCACCCCCCCTAACAATGAATTGACTGCTTTAAACTGAGGGAAATAAAAAGAGCATGGAAAAAGTTTCTTTAATATCAAATTATCAATGACATATCGTTTTTTTCTCCCCTTAACCCTGATTTAACGGAGGCATGTAAAGTGGGTTTTAACTAAACAGGATCTCTGCAATTATTGAAACTTTCACAGATTGGTTGGATGGTGTATTTATCCAAAACTAAAGCATGGGAATGACTTCACTCTTCCAAAACCAAAGATTATACCTTTAACCCTTTAGAGGCCATAGCGGCCGGAAACAACTTGCACCAAAATACCCAACCGGCTGCAGAATCTGACCTACTTCCATTTCACCAAAAAGGTCATGAACAGAATCAAAATTTTCCAATGTTTCCCGTGTTAACATAGTATTTATATTTCCAAAACAAAACCAAATTTCTGTTTTATATAATTGTTTTCAGACACTTTTACAAGAATTTTGAAAACCCCCTCAAAACAACTATACAAAAACATGTATAGACCCCTTGCACAACGCGCAGCGTACTCACATGCGCCTATCCTGTCGCCATTTTGGGTGTCAAAATCGTATACAAACATGCACAAAAGAGAGTTTTGACACCCAAAATGACGCGCATTGTCGAAGACGCGTTCCGGGGTCTATAGAAATCAATAGATCCCCCTTGCATAATGCGAAACGCTACAGATCGCTGAGGTCACGTGCACGTTTTTACGCACAGAGAACAGCTATCGTCCAACGATCTGCCTCCATTTTTAGAGTGTGACGTCATATGCAATGGGTCTATAGGCATATGGTGATGACTATACAGATATGAATGGTCTCTAATGGGTTAAGTTTTAATAGGACTTCATACTGCATATTTACCCTAACTCCATCTGTTGTCCACTTTTGTGTATCATTGTTGAAGTACACACAACCCGAGACGTAAACACAGAGTGTGTAGTTACTGGTGAAGTTTACCACTCTGCGCATCTTCAGAATCTCATGCATGAGTTCTTCCGGGCTGAGGTTATCGTTGAACAGGATTAGAGGGTTGTCTTTCTGGGGTTCCTGGGGAATCTCTATCACGCCGAGGTAGTACGAGCCGGTGTTGTTGCCGATGTATGATTGGTTCAAATGAATCGAATAGGAATCCGGACCGGCTGTTGGTAGCGACAACAAAAAAGGAAAAAGAAGAAGAAAAAAGAATACAGTATTAATTTCACTTTACAATCTGACAAGTTTGATTCAGCAGAAACACGGGCAAATTTCATGAAGCTACTTCATTAGCAGAAAATGTTGCTCAGTGGAAAAGGATTTTCCGAGCATAAACAAATCTTGAGTATAACAAATCTTGCTAAGCATAAAAAACTATTGCTCAGCAAAAAAAGATGTATCATCAAAAATTCCATTAAAAGTATTGATAGAGCTGACAAAATAGTCGCAGACACTGTTCATATTTTGTGTGATCAACCATATGCATGAAATAAAAAAACTTGTGAAAATTTGGGCTTAATCCGTAGTGTGAGTCAAGAGAAAATAGGGAAAAACCATGCACAATGTTCAGCATGTCAGCTCATGCCTTTTTGTCATGTTTTCAGATACAGTTTTCTTGAATATGACTTCATTTCAGAGGGACATAATTATTTGGTATGGTATGGTTCTGGTATAAACTTCATAATCAGTAAGCTTTCAGACTAAAATTAAACAATGATGTATTATATCCTTACCAATCCTGTACAATACCTTTAATGTGTATTGCTTATTATTTGGTGTTCCCCGGATAGAGACGGAGGACCAGACTATAGCCTGTAAAAAGCAAAACTCTCTTAACATCCCAATCTCTCTCTCCTCCCTGCCCCCCGCCCCCTAGTCTTGGTTCAAGACTCTCTCCTGTTATTAATATCGTCCCATGATCCATCGCCACAAGAGGGCGCGCTCTCACCCTAGACCGCTATTATGGGGGAGTTCGCTATCAAAGTGACAAGACGCTCCTGTTATAGCGGTTTTTGGGGTGATAGCGGTTCATGGTTGATAGCGCCCTCTGTTGGAGAGCTTGCAAGATAATAAATAACAGGGGCGTCTATAGCGGTTTTCGGGGTGATAGCGGTTCGTGGTTGATAGCACCCTCTGTTGGAGAGCTTTCAAGATAATAAACAACAGGGGCGTCTTGAACCAAGACTACCCCCCCCCCTTACATGTACTTACTTCCCAGACTGACGTTGTAGGGTAGAATCCACTTATGGTCTGTTTCATTCCATGTTGGCTGGTGATTATATCTAATCAGGAATGCATACTGAGTTTTGTTGAATACGTCCGGATAAACTTCCAGTGTCACAGTTGTCTGATCATACGGTACCTCAATTTTGTGCAGTGACATACCTTTTATGGAACCAGAACAGAAATAAAAGCTTTCAGTATATATTTCGAGCATGCAGGTGTGGAAACTTGATCATTCTTCCTCTCCCTCATTTTTTTCATGTCTGTTTTTTTCTCCCAGTTTTCCTGTCTTACTATGTGTGGGATAACATACTTTCGAACAACAGTAATTTAGTTTTTACTTTTTCTTATTCCTGACCCGCATTGTCTTGTTTGGTCCTTTTGTTGGGTGATTTTCTTGCGTCCTTCCCCAGATTGACTTCTCGTTCTTGCATGCTCCCTTCATACACTCATTTTTCATTTACCCCATGATAATAATTCTGCTTTTCTCCATGCTTCTAGTTGCCCTCTTGTCATCATCTTTTGTGTACTTTGCTATTCTGTATGTTTCTTGGGCTAGTTCTATGTTTCCTGCTTGTTGTTTCTGTTTTGGATTTTATAGTTCTTTGATTTGACTTGTATTTTTTGTGGGGTTGTTATTGTTGTGGTCGAATAAATAATAATAATGTAGGGAACCCAAGTGCGCCCTCAGTGTTCAAGTGTCCGATCAAACTTTGTGATTAGCATAATTTATAATAACAAGTTAAGTTTGGGGTAGTGACCTTTGGGCTCACTCTCTTTTCCATTTTAGCTTTTGAGCAAGAGAGAGCACATTTATTTTATGTCAATATTTTTCTCTGCCATGCTCCAAATACTATTCAGTAGGGAGGGATACTAGGGTCATAGAGCTATCTGTGAGTATTGTTCTGTATCAAATCATTATTTTATTCCAGAAATATTGTCATATTTAGTGCTGATTGAATCATTGTAAACTTGTGTGTGGCCAGCCTGGTGTCGTGTTGACCTTTCGCCCTTAATAATAAGTGACTGTGCTGTGCATTGTGTATACTATTATATTGTGTATTGTGTGCTATAGTATTGGAGGATTAAAATCAGTACATGAGATCATCTTATATTTTTGACGTCATATGGATTCTGCTTTTGTTCTATTCTGGTGAATGCTCGTCCTTTTTAAATAGAGGACCGGCCTCCTTCCCAAGTCTCTGCAATAATAATAATCATCAATATCAGGGCTCAAACTTCAAGAAATTCTCAGCCAGTCCACAGGTCTTGAAGCTCTGAAAATAGACTGTCAAACCAACAAATATTTGTAACCAGTTGAAGCTGGTACACACGCACAACTTTTACAAACACACAAATGGAAGATTATAGGCATATTTTTTTTCTCTGTAGTTCTGAGCATGTGGGCATTTTTAAAAATAATGGATTTACTTTAATTTTCAATGATATGAACAAATTGTTATTCTTTTGCCTTTTGATAACTTAGAGTGCGCAAGAGAAAAAAATATCTGCTTTTTGAATAATAACAACAAGAGACCGTGCAAGTCTCGCGCATATTTGAACATTTTTGGACCAACGTTGCTTTAACCTGTAAAGGAAAAAAAACTTGCGCACTTTAACAGGTTGCAATGTTCGAATTTGAGCGAGACTTGACAGCCTGTAATTAGACTTGAAGGTTAATTGCATGGTGGAAAGACAATAAGTCAAGACATCTGCAGTAATACCATGTAGGTTAATCCACCATGAAGGTTAATCTCACTTCCGCTCACCGTAGGCGCATATTAGCCACAGTTGAAATCCAGCAGTCTCCTGACGAGGGGCAGAGTATACTGTCCGAAACGTTTTGTCCACCGGTTCTTTTCGGAACCACAATTCCTTAAAGGCACTGAACACGTTTGGTAATTGTCAAAGACCAGTGTTCTCACTTGGTGTATCCCAACATATGCATAAAATAACAAGCCTGTGAAAATTTGGGCTCAATTGGTCATCGAAGTTGCAAGAAAATTATGAAAGAAAAAACACCCTTGTTGTACAAATTTGTGTACTTTCAGATAGAAATAAAAGGCTTCTTGCAAGAAGTCTTTTATTATTTTAGTGAGAAATTACCTCTTTCTCAAAAACTACGTTACTTCAGAGGGAGTCGTTTCTCACAATGTTTTATACTATCAACAGCTCTCTGTTGCTCATTACCAAGTCAGTTTTTATGCTAGATATATTTTGAGTAATTACCAAACGTGTACAGTGCCTTTAACCTACATGGTGTTATCACAAACTTCTTATGATAATAATAATAAAGAAGTAGCTCTCTTATTACCTGTTTGGCTGGTTGTGTTGAGGTTCTCTTCATGGTTGGTACACTGTGGTGTTTCTGAGTTCGGTCGCGGGATATACAGCACAAATTCTTCTTTTGAATTCTCAATGGGAATTTCAGCTCCACTGGTTTCAAAGAACTTCATCGACATGACGTTTGAATTTTTGGAGACTCGGTTGCTGCTTGGCATGTAGTTAAAGGGGTTGGTCTTTATTGAGCTACTCTGAAAGATCACAGCAAAAAAAAGATCTGTATGCGAAAACCCCTACGAATTCCTGAAACCATCTCAACTCCTTTGGAGTATGCAGAACCAGCAGCCAAATGGGCGCACAGGTCGCAAATCATTTGCATAAACAATCTCTTTGTTTGAGTATTCAGATACATTATAACAGAAACAATAAAAATACATCAGGTGCTATTCCATCAAGATCACAGTAAACATGAAAGAAATTAGAGGTAGATTACATCGTATGTAGACATGAAGAAAAAAATGTACCCAAAGTTTCAACAAAGTAACTTGACTTATTACAAAAAATAACTTGACTGAAAGTACATATTATTCCCAAGTATCTAGTGAAATTGTTTCGCCAGGTGTTAATTCATTTTAAAGAAAAATGCAATTTTGTATCATTTTGAAGTGATGGTCGGCCGACCATCCTTTTAACGTGTGAGTGTTAATACAATGTCTGTCTGAGTGTTTAAAATCGTCACCATTTTCCTTGACAACCTTTCTTTTCTTTTTTTTTCTTCCATGAGAGTACAGTCCACCATCTGAACATAGAGTGCGGCTGACAAATGTAAACAGGTCGTTGGAAAGATATTTCATAAATCCTACCCCCACAAATCCACATTTTCTCAGAAATTACAACAATAACCAATGATGTAATTTCCCTTTAACATGGATATAGGTGTAATGGCCGAGTGGTTTAGAGCATCGAATTCAAGTTCTGGTGGTTAAGTCATCGGTGTGTGGGTTCGAATCCCGCCCATGACATTTGTGTCCTTGAGCAAGATGCTTTACTACAGTTTCTTCTCTTCACCCAGGGGTATAAATGGGTACCTGCGAGAGTAGAGGTTGAGATTGTGTTTGAAAAAGCCTTCTGAGCGCCACGGCAGCCCGGGGCTGTATACTCCCAAGGGAGCTGAGAAAGATTAAAGGAATGTTATTGGCCCAATGACCAGGGCACTAATATAAAGCGCATTGAGACGTTATTGTGAAATGCGCTATATAAGAACTAGTTATTATTATTATTATAGGGGTGAGTATTAAGAGCTTTACTAAATAGAGATAAACTAACAGATTCCCTAATGACAGGAGGAAGATTTTTCAAAAACATTAATCCACTTCACAGAGAGATTTTGACCCAGAACTTTGTTTACACGGGGAACATTCAAGTGAGTTATGTCAAGTGTGGATTGAAGCAAATGTGGAGGAGTGTTAAATTGGAAAGATATCCAGGAGTAGTTTTATTCAAGCATTTACAGCTCTAGTAAAAAATGAAAAAAGTGGTGAGAATTGTGGTTGGACGACAAAAATTGCGCGGAGTTCAAAGTTTGCACCCGAGCTATCCTGCGCAAACTTTTGGAATCGTAATCTCCAGCAATTACCCTGTTAAAAAACCGCAGAGTTCTCTTAGACCCACTGGGGTCGGAACAAACCTCATTTTCCAGGCATCTTTTTGTTTACACCGTATGGCCTAAAAGGTTAGAATAGTATTATTAACAAATTGCAGTGAATACTTTTATTTGAATTTTGTATAAATAGAATTTTAAAGGAATATTTTGGTTTCACTGAAAAATATAGTCTTCGTTCAAGTTGTTTTCTTGTTTTCGATACAAGCTAGACTTGCACAGTCTATTGGAGAAATACTTAGATAATTGGCCCTTATCAGGTGATCTTTAAAAGCTCAATTCTCAACGATTTGATGACCAAATAAACCCAGTTTTGAGTTTTTGGCAGGAAGTGCCTTGCGTTGACATAAAGCATCACATACAGTTTACAATATATGTATGAAACTATACATGCTTAAAGGCATCGTACTTGTTTGGTAATGACTCTGATAATTATTGGCAACAAAAACTTACTTGGTAAGAAGTACAGCAGCTTTGGATAGTATAATGCATTTTGAGAAACTTTTCCCTTCAAAGTAATGCGGTTATGGAAAAAATATATCACTTTTCATCCCCTAAAATCATTTGAATCTCAGAAGCGTTACCGCTCCAGATTTTCGGCAATATCTCAAAAACGTTACAACCTTTTGAAATGAAATTTTCACTGCTAAGTTTTATGGTATATATCTACAACTTTATAGGTTTGAAACAAACAATAGGCTCCAATTACCAAACGTGTACGATGCCTTTAATTGAGTGATAGTCCTCTATCTTTCAACTACCGATTCCGGAGGTCAAGTTCCAACACCAGTATCACAACACTTCCAAATTATTCTTTCATAGCTTCCGAGGAAAAGCTAGAACTAAAGTTCTAGTTTCTAGTCCTACCTGGAAATCAATGATTGTTTCATCATCGCAGTCTCCTCCAGTGATGGTGCAGAAGTCTGGTACCACAATTTGACCATCTCCCTCCCTAACTGCCGATCTCTTTAAACTATCTAATAACAAAACAAACATTACTACGTGTTTATGTTTGTATTTTGCATGTAGCTCATTCAGTTATTGAGGATACAAGAGTTAACCCATTCATGTGTATACACAAAAATATTTTTCTTGGTGAAAATTATGGTTGTCGTTTAAAAACGCCCCGAACAATTTCCGGGTGTCTTATTGAATTGCAGTCATTTGACCTACTGACGTGCATGCGCGCTCCCGTACAATTCATTGCGTAGCATGCACAGGCATGCACCTACTTTGCTACGCTTTGTTTCAAAGAGGGACAAAAGGTACTGGAGTTCATGCTCGAAATCTCCATTCATGCTTGAAATCTTCCAGACCTTCACCCTCCTTTTTGTTGTACAAATGAGGATTTATGATAGGCTGCCATTATTGTTTTTCATTGTATTTGATGTATGGGAGGCTATTCCGAGATTCCAGCATACCATGGTGGAGCCATTAACGGCTGTGACTTACGGCCAGAGTTTGGGCCTATTCATTGCAAGACATTCCCTAATTTCTAAAGAGAGAACAATAAATCTTTGTGCATTTTATGAAAACGCTTGATGTCTTTACTTTATTTAGTCAGGGTTTCATTGTGACAACAATATTCTCAACAACAAAAATAGCCTTGGAAGTTGCACTGTGCAGAGGCACGGTATTTTTGTTTATAATACTACTGTGAAGTGGATAATCTCCACATGAGCGTTGTTCCTAGCAGTTATGGTGGGTTGGGCCTTAAAGAGGGGCATTGATGTCAAATTCAATTTTGTGATGCACTCGTTTTTCAATAGATAGAGTCCTCATGAGTGTCTGGATAAAATTACAAGTCTCTTACCTGATGTTAAAACGGTGTAAAAGTTTCATTTTATCTGATACTCTTTCATAGCAAAATTTGACTGTGATGTCGTGAAACATCAACAACAAATGAGTCTGTATAATACAAAGATGGATTTTTTGTGCCAGTCAAAAGGTCAAATCCAATGCTGTTTTGATTGAATATCATCAAAATTCAGGGATGAACTAAAAATTCTCCATACAAAAACATACAGACCAGTTTTCCCCCCATTTTCAAATAATACTCTATCTACTGGAAAATGAGTGGATCAACTTAATTTGACCTTGGAGCCCCTCTTTAATGAAGTGGTCTACTGTACTTACAAGCAAACAATCTTTGTATTGTCGTCGTTCCTTGATGTGTAACAATTTTACTTGATGGCTCTCCAGGAAGTTTGTTCTTCTTTAAGGTGGATGAAACTTTTTCAAGGAGAACCTCTATTCTAGCGACGATGAGTCTTGCCTAAAAATATATAAAAAAAACAACCCCAAAAACACTGTATCATTGCAAATTTTCAAGTACGTATATTTTTAATGATGTCTTTCGTATTCTTGTTATTTTAGAGATATTTTATTTATTTTTATGAAGCCAGTCGCATTGGAGTTAAAAGGCTTTCAAGTCATAGTTGATTAGTTAACTTTTTTTAATTCCAGGCATGTGCCATTGGCTTATTGTCCTTTTCGTATCACTTTGTTCTTTCTGTTTGTTGTATTGTTCTTTCTGTATTCTGTATTGTTCTTTTTGATATGCCAAATAACTATAAATAATAAAAATAATAATAATAATAATACTATATCCAAAAGAAAAGAGACCATGATAATAATAGAGCATTTAAGTAGCACTATACGAAGAGCAGAGAGCTCTACAGGAAACAAGAACAAATTTATAAATGATTAAATAACCGAAGAAACAAAAACATAAACAAACGAATAAGGATTGGTGAATATGAATATATGAATATATAATAACACTAGCACCAGCATTTCCCGACTACATAAAATTTGCATATCTAACCGGTCTATACCTACCTTTTCTTGTTTATTCTCCATGACTTGATCATCAGGAGATTCTGTGGTTGTGACACCTGAAACCCCAAATAGATAAACGTGAAAATCAAACAAATTTGTTAGATTATGTTCAAGCTTGTTCTATTTAACTTCATAACAAGATGAAAATGTATAAAATGTTAGTGTACAATAACAGAATGAGAGACCGCCAAAATCATTTGACAATTCGCCATATTTTTGACCGCGTGAGGGCGTATAATCGAATTCACATGATGCAAAACAAGTAAACAAACCGGGGTTTTTTCATTGTTGGCACACAACGATAAAACCTGGCATAGTTACATGCAAACTTCAACATGGCGTCCATCTTGGAAGCTCGGTTTATGTTTTTTAACTGGACTCAGTTTTCCCAAGATGCATTGCGGTTTATTTTCAAGATGGCGATTGTGCATATGGGCTATTGAGGGAGGTTTCCCCAATGAACATCAAGAGGGATAGGGTATGAGGTTTTCACACTTACTCTCAGTATCACTTTCAATTCGTCGGTTTAACTCTGTGTAATCTGCCGAGGCATTCTCTTTCTCCATCTTGTCCAGAATCGGCATGGGATCATCGATTGTGGTGGCTGAGCCCTAAGTGCAGGGATGTGAATTGACGTATGTGAAAATTCTGGGAAAATGGCGTCTGGTACCAGATTCCCCCTCATTCAAGACAATCCAGAAGATTTACAGACTCTGTGCATCACCAGAAATACAAAACTACAACATGGACTATTTCTTTGTCCCTTTGGTGGCTGCTTTACTTCTTTCGTAAAATTTTGAAGGCTCCAGAACATTTTGCAAAAATCCTGAAACCAGGAAAAATCCTGAGAAACCACAAATGAACCGAGAAACAGTTGCTAAAATGATACTTTTTATCATACTTTTAATCGTGTTTTGACCCTGCAGTCTTTTGGCCATTGAGATTGACTTTGCTAGGGTTCAAAATTCTAGGCTGTTACAACTTTTGTTATATACCAGAGGTCTTTTTCGGTTAGTAAGCAGTAATAATTTCCCGCTGAGCAAAAATAAGCAGGAAACCACTCACAAATGGCACATGTTACTTGTTATGTTGGCTGGTAACCTTAACGCAAAACTGTTTTGTGCTTAGCTACTTTTTGTGATCAAGCAGCTCTCAGAAATTGGGCCCTCGTTCATTTATTATTATTATATATTTCTGGAAAAAGAAACAAAGGATGCCTCATAAGTGAACTTAATCACTGTAGCTCGCAAGCCTAAGGAAACCTGTAAACAAGAGTGCTTGCTATGTGAACCTGAAACACTGAGGTTAACCCCTACTTTTCCACGATAAGTGTTCTGGGTTCTTTTATGTGCACTATCAATCCTAGTACACAGGACCTATGGCTTAATGTCCCATCCGAAAGACAGAGCAATTGTGGTGAAGTATCTTGCTCAAGTGGCGTGTCGTGGCCGAGCGGATAAGAGCACCGGACTCAAGCTCTGGTGTTTCTGATCAGCAGAGTGTGGGTTCGAGTCGTGGTCGTGACACTTGTGTCCTTAAGCAAGAAACTTAACCATTAGTGCTTCTCTTCACCCAGGAGTACAAATGGGTACCGGCGAGAGCTGGGAGTAACCTGCGATGGACTGGCAGCCTGTCCAGGGGGAATAGAAATATTCTCAGTTGTTTAATGCCAAGGAAACCGGATATAAACACCGGCCTGATGAGCCATATTGGCTCGGGACAGACTTTACTATCTTGCTCAAGGACACAAGTGCCAAGACTGGGACTTGAACCTACACGAGAGCTCGAGTCTGGTGCACTTAACCGCTCATCCATGACACGCCACATTGTATTGTATTGTATTGAATTAATGTTTTTACATCTTATTGGTTTATTTTCGTGCAGCGTTTTGAGATCTTTGTGGAAATTAAGCACTTTACAAGTTTAAATTATTATTATGATTGTAAATTTTTAATTTGTAATAATTCTTATTCACGAAAAGAAACTGACATGTCCGGAGATGTAACTGAATCATAGGAGCTAGCATGTTTACTAACCACCAGCCGAATAATTGCTAAAATGATACTTTTTATCATACTTTAATCGAGTTTTGACCCTGCAATCTTTTGAACATTGAGATTGACTTTGCTAGGGTTAAAAAAATGTAGGTCGTTACGCTGGTGTGAACAGATACACAAGACTTTTTTAAGGACACGGATAAAGGGCAGACAAATCCATTTCCAAAATGTCCTTTTGGTGCAGTGGTGGACGAGGTAACACCCCCAGAATGTTCACTATGGTACGAAGTCAACAGCGGGTGACGTGATGAAACGCCCCGAACATTCCGTTGCCCAATGTGCACCCTGAATGCACTCGTGGTGTTACGCTTAGTTTGCACCCAACAAAGAGGGACAAAAGGTCTTGAATTCATGCTCGAAATCTCCCTTTTGCTAATAATATTTACACTGAGCTTGGGCAGGACGTGCCTGGTTATGGCATGGAGTGTCACATAAAATGTGTTTTTATCAGTCTCACGGAATACCCAAACCAATGGATTGTAATGCTCCAATTTCAGTCACATTTGTAAACAGAAATCCAAGCGTAAAATCTCCAAACAAAGCATAAACCTGCAAAACAAAATTGGATACAGCTACGGTCAACAACTCAAGTCATCAGGGCCCAATTTCATAGAGCTGCTTATTAAGCACTGAACAATGCAGATGGTACATGTGAAGTGGTATTTTGGTTGGTAACCTTATTCTGGTAAGCATATTTTGGTTGTACTTGACTACTTTTTGTACTTAAGCAGCTTTGTGAAATTGGGCCCAGAGCACCAATGACCAATGACACGTTGTTCTGATTAGGGTCGCCAAAAACTGCAGCCCCCATCACTAAACACCTGCCAATCGATCGGGTGACGTTTTCATACTTACCGACAGCATGTTAACAAACATCTCATACAATGTTTCCGCAACTTTAACGATAGATTTCTGATCAGCCCCGGGTGCCAATACTCTCATGGTCTCCACCATGGTTTCCCCAAGCACTGTCAACATTTCCTACAAAAGGTAAACAAAACAAAGTAGAAACTAACATTTTGAATTTTAATATTTTCATTTATTTTCCATATAAACTTTTGCTTTAATATCCTTATCGATGCGTGATATTAGTAGCTATCACTGAATAAGGACAGATATAGCACATGTGCATCCAATATCCAACAAAGCTGAAGGCCGAATTGGATATAGGACGCAGATGCGCTATGTCTTATGGTCTTTACAAACTCATTGGCTACATGCAATGACACACTGTGCAGTGCACATACAACATAACCAACCGGCAGTCTGATTCTACACACATGATTGTGGTTGTAAACACACAGCATTATGGCGGGCAAAACAATTAAGTGGGTCAAAGGTACATCTGGCAGGCAAACCAGCAGGTTCAGCAGGTCGGTATCTGGCATTATTCATGCGCCTGAAAGTGTCACATCAGACGTTCAGGCTAGCATCAGGGAAGCAACTCTAATACACCTATACTTATTTTCACACATATGTGGGGGTTTTTTTTGTTTCGCTTTTTAATTCTTTCAGTACCCGCTTTTTTTTGGCGTTTTGAACCTAAAATGCCCAGCTTGTTGATGTTTTTCAAAGTTCTGTAATTTCTTTTTTTTTAAAGTCTTTCTCACCAAACAAAATGTATGTTGCTGATTTGTGTTGCCTTGGTACATCCCAAAGTCAACAGTATTTCTCGTTAGAGTGATAATGCCCTCTCGCCATATAATGTATACTATGGGTCATACATGTATGATTGATGGAACTTTTTGAGTTCATAAAATAGATCGTACATGTACAATAATGGCGCTTTTGGAATACATAAAAAGATCGTACATGTACGACATTGGCACTGAAAGAATTAAGAAGAAAATATTGAGTGGCGGCCATTTTATACGGCTTACCAGGGTTCTATGTGACAATTCATCGTAAGCCTCCGTCAATACGGTTGCAGCAGATGCGCTGTTAAGGACATCAAAAAGTGAGTCCATGCTTGTGTAAAGGCACAACTCAGCCATCTGGAGCCTTATCTGAAATGATAGGAACAAATAATAAATCAGCCATGTGCTTTCAGATAGGAATAAAAACTTCTTGTAAGAAGTTTTTATTATTTTAGTGAGAAATTACCTCAGAGGGAGTCGTTTCCTACAATGTTTATACTATCAACAGCTCTCCGTTGCTTGTTACCAAGTAAGTTTTTATGCTAATATTTGTTTTGAGTCATTACAAAACGTGTACGATACCTTTAATTCAAACTCTGGTCTTATAACTTAATTCTACTCTCATACTGTCGGTGTTGCCATTGTGTCACATACGTGGGCTTCAGCGACACACATAGCCTTGTCCGTAAAGAGGGGCTCCAAGGTCAAATTGAGTTTTGTTATCCACTCATTTTCCAATAGATAAAGTCCCTATGAAAGTGGGGGAAAAGTCTCTAACCCCATATTAAAATGGTGTAAAAAGTCATTTTATTTTAAACTCTTTTAGAGCAAAATTTGAAACATGACGTCATCGGACATCAAAAACAAAAGGGTCTGAACATCCCAAAGAGGAATTTCTTGTGCAAGTCAAAAGGTCAAATTTAATGCCGTTTTGATCAAATATCATCAAAATTCAGGAAAGCATTGAAGATACTCTGTATGAAAATGTAGAGACCATATATTTGAAATGTGGCGGCATTAACTGTTTTGGAATTTTGACCCAAATTTCACATGAAGGATATAAAACATTGGCATTTTACACCATTTTAACGTGAGGCTAGAGATTTGTCATTTTTATCCCATTTTTATGAGGACTCTATCTATTGGAAAATGAATGCATCACAAAACTGAATTTGATCTTGGATCCATCTTTAAACAGCTACTTGAGCCAAAAAGTTTCAAGGGAATGCTATTTAAACTTGTTTATAATGTGTTTGTTTATCATTTAAATGCAATTTTGATAATTGTACATTTCTGAATTTTTCACAATTATTGATCACAAAGTTGGGCCCCAACCTCAAGGTTTTGAAAAAAACTAGAAACACGTCTGCCGTTGACAGCGTGCGTCAAAATGACAATACTTTGACGTCATGTGTGGGAGTTGCTTTGCTATACCTCCATGCTGCAACAAAGCGGCTATACAAAACGGAGCTCCCACTTATGACGTAACATGAGTGATGACATAACAGGGCTTTTCACGAATCTTTCTGAAAAGCACCGGAGAAGGGTATTCAAAAGGTTTGTTTTTTTACACAATTAAGGTCTGGTTACTCTCATGTGAACTCAATTTTTCTTTGTTCAACCCAAAATCAGAAATACTGTTTGACTGAAATCCAACAAAAATTTGATACTGAAGAATTGTTATCCGACTACCTGTCCTGGATTAATTTTGACAAGACCCCTTAAGTACTGTCCGTGTACACTGAGATTAGCAGCGATGTGTGGCCCGGCGAGGCTCTGCAACTGCCGGCATGAACTTCAGTTGTGCAGCATATGAACTACTTTCCTGGGTATAGTGCAACTGCCTTGAACAAGGCTACAGCATGCACAAAGTTTTGGCTCTTTCCGGCACCAAAGCTGGCATACAATTTGTGTGTAGTTTCACCAAAAAACCCTCATTTCGAAGGCATCTCTTACGACAGAAACTGATAATTCTGACACAATCCTGGGACTTTGTGAAACATGTGAATGGCAAGTCCAAAGAAGCTTTTATTTCATGCATTAATCTTCAAAGAAAAAACCCAGCTCAATGCATCACTGGGCTTCTGGTAATCAGTGGAGCCAGTATGTATGAAGTGGGCATGGCTTACAATTTAATTACGTCACACTTACGAACAGGATTAATCATTGATAGAGGGCGCTTTTTTTCTGTCCAAAAGGATACTTACATAGGCTCTTTGGGTCCGAGCTCGCTGACGTTCCTCATCTGTGAATTCTGTGGGATCCTACAGGTACAGGACAAAATTGGTTATTATCCCCCCTCAAAAAATAAAATTAATTAGTTTAAATCTGATGGTTCATTGATTGCATTAGTTCATTTTCATTCATTTTTCATTTATTAATTCTGGTTGTGAAAACTTTTGTTTTGATACAAATTTTCACAGGCTGGTTGTATGGTGTGTCTATCGCAAGCCAGACTACTGGAATCAACTTACTTTTCAAGGAAACAATGATGTACTTTCCCTTCAAATGAAATAATACAAATCTTTCCATTTTTTTCCCCCTAGTTATGAAGCCAAGGATTCTCAGAAATCCACAAAGTGTCCCTGGCGGGATTTGAACCAGGGTCCTAGAGGTGGAAGGCGAGGAAATATACTACTATGCCAACACGACCAACATCTTTTGCAGTTTGAGTTGTTGGGTCATCTTCTCATCGAGGTAACGGTAAAGGGTAAGACAATTTTTGTCCATAAATGTTGTCAAAATAAGTTTTTGGAAGAAGTTTTCCTAATGTTGATGTTGGCTTAGAAAAGTTATTATTAAATTTTAAACATATCAAATAGAAAGCAAATAAAGAAACAATACAGAATCAACGGACATCAACATTTTATAGAGAGATATTTTTTAATTATAACTATTATAAAACAAACAAAATGCAATTTAGAAAAAAAAAGGAGAATAAAGATTTTACCTCTGTTGTAGTGCTGTTAGTTCCATTCAGTTTACGAACTGGTGAAAGAAAAGTAAGGAATAAAAGAGAAACAAAAACCATTCAAAACTATTTGACAAAAGAAATTGGACCATTTAGTGAGTCATGGCCGAGCGGTCTAGTGCACTTAAAGTCCTCGGGGTCTGGGTTCGCATCCCGGTCATTACACTTGTGTCCTTGAGCAAGATGCTTCGCTAATAATTGCTTCTCTTCAACCAAGGGTATAAATGGGTACCAGCAAGGGTAGAGGTTGATATTATGTTTGTAAAAAGCCTTTGAAGCACCACGGCAACCCCGGGCTGTGTCCTCCCCAGGGAGCTGAGAAAGATTGCAGGAATGTTATCGGCCAAATGACCAGGGAACTAATGTAAAGCGCATTGAAACGTTATTATAAAATGTGCTTTATAAAAGAAGTAGATATTATTGTTATCATTATTGTTATAAACTATTATTTGTTGGATGATGCATTTAGTCATTTTGTCCATTGGTCCTCATTTGCTTACTTTCTTGAATTAAGATAAGGTACAATATTGGCAATACTGCTGCTACTGGTACACTATTTGAATCAAGATAATGTACAATATTGGCAATACTGCTGCTACTGGTACACTCTGAATCAAGATAATGTACAATATTGGCAATAGTGCTGCTACTGGTACACTCTTTGAATCAAGATAAGGTATAATATTGGCAGTACTGCTGCTTGGTACACTCTTTGAATCAAGATAAGGTACAATATTGGCAATAGTGCTGCCACTGGTACTCTCTTTGAATCAAGATAAGGTACAATATTGACAATAGTGCTGCTACTGGTATACTATTTGAATCAAGATAAGGTACAATATTGGCAATACTGCTGCTACTGGTACCCTCTTTAAATCAAGATAATGTACAATATTGGTAAATGCTGCTATCGGTGTGCTTATTCTTTTTTTAATCATGATAAGGCACAACACTGGCACTTTTGACAAAACTGTTCCTACTTGTGGGCTTGCCATCTTTCACTTAAGATAAGATGAAACAGGTGTACAATTTTGCAAACACTTGGTAAAATTACTTTCAGGGGAGAAAAAAAGGGATAGAGGCTTTCTTACCATCAACTGCCCGTAGTTCATTAAGCTTAGACGACTCAATAAGAAGCTCATTATTTATGGCTCGCGAGTTTCCCTCCGCTCTCAGTTCAGAAAAATATTTGGTCGTTTCTGCCACATTATCGTTTGATAAGACCTGTGTACCGTTTGTTGTTTCGGGTTGTACCTAAACATTGTGCAATTTATATGAATATTCTAAATATCAAAAACAAAATAGAAAGTTACTAACAAAGTAACAAATAACAAATGGTTTTGGGGATATATCCAGGGAGAAAAAAAGAATTATTGAAAAGTAGCACAATAGGAAAGGTTTTTCAAGGAAGAGCCGTGTGATACGTGCAGGTTTATTTCACACTTCTTGTTGCTATGGGACAACCAATCAGAATCAAGGATTCAAGTTTGCTTGAAGATAAAAGCTCCCATCAGTATTCGAAGGTGACAAACTAGTACCCTCGGCTTTGCCTCGGGAACAATTCCCGATGCCTCGGGAAGCTAATATCGACTGACCACCCTCAAACCATGTTATCTTTGTACACTATAACCTACAGTATGACGCAGTGGTGATTATGCTCAAGCGCTCAAAGTCGAGCCTTGGCAGAATGCTGATGTTGCTTCCCGTACTGGACCTCAAAAGATAGTAGGTCTGTGTTTATTTGCGCTTACCTTGATTTTACCAGCTGAATAGATAGTTGTTGCTCCTAGACTGTCATAAATCTGAACTTTGAACTCCACCATATAGCCGTCCTTACTCCTCCCAACTGGAGAGTGGAATGTAGTTTTGCCGTTGGGACCAAAGTCTACAACCTTGTTGGCGGAGTTGCCATGAGCAACAACTAGGAGAAAAATAATATAATATAAGTTTTTGTGTGCCAACAATGTGTCAATGTGTCAACAATGTGCTTCCAAGTCTGGCAGAACGAATTAGGCATCGAATTGGTACATGTTGTATGTAACACAAAGAATGAGGTTTGAGACTTGTAATTTGTTTTACTCATTTCCATAAGGACTCTACCTATTGCGAAAATGAGTGCATCACAAAACTGAATTTGACCTTGGAGCCCCTCTTTAACTTGATGATTTCACCTTTTTTCACAGGTTGTTTGTATAGTGTGTTTACTGAAAGCTTGAGGATTGGAATGAATGTACTCTTAAAAAAAAACACCACAAAAAAACCACATATTAAACCTTGAAAAGGTTTGGAAAACTATGGACAGGTATTGGCTGTCACACAAGGCAATTTTTAGACAACCAATTACACTGTATGTAATAATAATAATAATATGAGTATTTATAATGCGCGATATCCATCACAAAAGATGCTCATGGTATAGTAAACCAGAAAACTGAAAGAAAATAAATATGTATTTATATATTAACTACCTGAAAGAACACCAAAACAATATATTTTTTGATTTATAAGCTTGAATGAACAACAATGTTTTGAGAGTTTCCTTAAATGAACAAATGAATATATCAGGGTTTTTTTGTCTTGTATTGTTTTCTCACATTCCTCCAAAGAATAGACCCCTTGCATAACTTGCAAGGCTGCGTGTACGCTGAGATCACGCGCCCGTTTTTACGCACCAAGAGCAGCTATCGTCCAATGAGCTGCCTCCTTTTGCCTCAGAGAGGGCGCTGTTTAAGAGTGTGAGGTCATACGCTAAGGGGTCTATATGATGTAAAAATTGAAATGTGAATGCATTTTTTCTTCTTCTTCTTCTTTTTGAAGATTGCCTGCAGCTGATTCCCCCCGTTTCGTTGTCTTGTGTGAAATTGCTCTAAGTTTTAAGTTGAGCCGATTTCAGTACTCACTGTAGAACTCGTAGTTACTGATACCCTGAGAGTCTTTCCAGCCATCACAACTGATACTCACTGGCTCCATATCGGTTGTATCCGTCGCCGAAATTGTGCAGGTGCCATTTTGTGGAGGATCATTCAACGAGACCGTCATGTGGGCTTTGCCTTGCTGGCCATACCTTGTCAGCAGAAGAGTGAACATGTAAACTCGAACATCTTTCCGGATTTTGAAGACGTCTTTATTTATGTACAGGGAACTGGTCAAGACGCCTGCATAAAACGACAGAATATATCACACAACTTCAAGTATAAAGTAATAAACCACAAGGGGAACTGACCAGGTACATATGAATCAATGTTGGGTGAACAAAGAAAAGAAAAATTGACTCAAAAGGAATTTGAACTCCAGATTTACGTGCTGGTGCTCTACCAACTAAGCTATCCTAGCCCTATGTTGGTGGTCTCCCAATGTTGTCAGTAACACCCAGGTTACAATTCAACCTGGGAAACAAAAGTAAGGGGATCACTATAAGGAGATTCATCTTTTTGGTGGGGGGGGGAGAGGATTCTCTGAAAGAAATCCTGCAGTCGGGCTTCAATTCCCCTTGTCAGAATACAAGAATTTAACTACTCATCGCATAAAATGCCGAAGAAAAAATAAAAAAAATAAAAATAGAATTAGCTGTTGCAAACTGCCAACCAACCAAAAGGACCTATGGTATAAATGTCTTTCTCACCCAGCAGAGTCTTTCTTAGAGAAAGACTCTGCTGTAGTCAAAACGTCAGGCCATTAAAGGAGTACCGCAAGAGGGGAGATAGCAACTCTACTGGCGTTTGCTTTTGTTCATACCAGTTGCGGTGTCCTCCCAGCCAGTCAGGGTAGAGAGCGAGTCATCAGAGTTGACGTACTCCATCAGCCACTCATAGCTAGTACCATTACAGTTCCCTTCACAGCCAGCCTTGAGCCTAAAGTCATCAGTAGGGTTGACTACATAAGAGGAGTAGGCCTGCTGGAATAGGGTTCCCCCACCACAGCTGTGTGAATAAAAAAAGACATACTCTTATTTGATATGGGGGTTGAACACAGGAAAATTGACAAGAGCGGGACTTGAACCTGCAACCTCCGGATTAACGTTCTGGAGTTTTACCAACTGAGCTATCTAGTCCTTATGTTGGCGGTCTCCCTATTTTGTCAATATTTTTGTTCTTGGGTGCCAGTCGGAAGCCATACTCTTACTTGGCTACATAATTGACAATGACAACAAAAAATCAAAGAAATTAAGTGTTTGTAAAAATGAACACGGGGGTTTAGGTGTAAAAAGATAAACATCAAGATTTCATACTAAAAAATAAATTTGATATTTAAATATATGTTAAATTTGGTCGTAAAGTCTTATCTCTCATTAAATATTTGAACTTCCTGTTTAAACCGCAAACATTTTGTTTAAGGTCATAGATAAAATAAACATGACACAATGGTTAATTACCGTACTTCAAAATGACACAAAGACAATAAATTTATCTTGTGAAGATCAGGAGATATGAGTTGTCATACATATTAAACTTACAATCAATGTAATTTTGTCAAAAAATGATATCATGAACATGTCATGATGGTGTTACTGTTTTTTGTTCACTAAGTTTAGTTATCTGCTACAATATGACGTATAATTTATTCCAATCTAATCAACAGTATTCAAAACAAACAAATCAAGCCTTTTTAAACCCTATCACTAGAGGGCGCTCTCAGTTATGATGACATCATCAAACCTTTATTCTGAAACAGTACACCTCACTGTATTTCTGCTGCACACCTTGCCATACATCTGCTGCACACAGCTGTTGATATTATAACCTATTTTGAGAAAAGGATTCCCTTCAAAGTATGGTTTGGATAATTTTCTTCCAAAAACATTGAAACTGGGAAACTTCTCAGATTTCTGAGGGTTGGTGTTCGTTCACGAATGCTGTGGCCAGAGATGCGGTTGGTCCCTGCTGTCACATCGCTAAACATGGATAGCGGGATTCGACATTCTTGTGAAATGACGTGACAGTTTTTTGCTGTTTTCTTGGCAATTTGACACTGTATTATGCTGAAACTTTCACATGTGACTTTTATTGTATCTTTCTTGATAACTGTGCCTATAAATCAGCATTACGTTGACAAAAACCAATCTATGACCTTACCTTTAAGTGAAAAAACAGTCCTTGATAACTAACTAACTAATTTGAAGTGGCTGAACTGAAATAAGCACTTTTGAACATGAACAGAGTTTAGTCACGGACCTTTTTTTTTTGGTGGGCTCTAGGCAGTGTCTATTGGATAATCTGGCCCTGCATTTACCTAATAGTTGGCTGTGGTGGATCTCCAAGTTTCACAGTGAACCTAATAGAGGCATTGTTGACCCTTGACCCCTTGGTGATAACAACCATTAGTTCAAAGGTCATGTTCGGTAGGCAGTGTTCCGTGTCAAACTCCAGACTGTTGCCTTTGTAGTCAAGCAGTCCAATGCCTGAAAGAAACATTCAAGACATCTTTGATTTTGTTCAAAAAATTTAACTTTCACAATTTTGATGTAGTGCGCCACAAATACAAACTCATGGTAAATAATGATAATTATAATACAAAATTTGTATCTATGACCAAACATACTCCGAGGGGCTGGAAAAAAAGATAAATTTAAGAAAAGCATACATTACAAAACACTTAGATTATCAAAGTATACAGGGGATGTAATGAAGAGCACATTAAAGAGAGATTTTCACACTAAAAAAAAACCAAGTGGATAAACACAAATATAGAGTCAGTCATAAGCAATGCCGAACAAATGTGTTTTGAGCATGCTTTTAAAAATGTTCAGAGATTCTTTAGCTCGGATATTTATTGGTAAAAAGTTCCAGAGTTTGGGAGCGGATACTGAAAAGGCACGATCGCCATAGGATGGGGTTGTTTTAGGGACAGTTAGAAGAAGTTTGTTTGTAGATTGAAGATTGCGATTTGCGAGTGTGACAGAAGTTCCTTGAGATACGGCGGTGCCTTGTCATTCATAGCTTGCCAGGCAAGCAATATTATTTTGAAGTGAATTCTTTGACTAACTGGAAGCCAGTGAAGTTGTTTAAGAACAGGTGTGATGTGATCATGTTTTAGGATTTTTTTAATAATACGCGAGCGGCAGCGTTCTGAACATTCTGTTTTTAGATGAACTTGTTGTTGATACAATAGAGTAATGATACCACTCTGCAACTTAACACAGACAGCAGCTTGTTAAAATCTAAACAATTTAATTTGAAATAATTTGATGGTGTGGTCTGGTGTGTGAAAGGAACAGGGGCGGAATGCACCAAGTCTATGTGCTATAGCCGGCTAACTTAAGACGCGCTTAGACAGTCTTTAATTATAGACTGATTGCAATACCACAGTCTATATTTTAAGCCAGTCTTAAATCTTAAGCCTGTGCTGAGCTGCCTATGATCGGTCTTTGTTTTGTTTTTAATCATGGCCCTACATCTGTTAGTTGTTGATGATTTCATGTAAAGAGCCCTATGACAAGACCGTATAGTGATAGCGTTTACTGGATCACTACTGCAGTCCTCAGTCCGACAGAGTCAAACAAAACATGCAGACGGAATTTGATGGGTTGGTGATTATAGCTAAAGAATGAATGAACAAACTTTAAAAGGACACGTTGGGCTTAGGCTATAAAAAGCGTTTGTTATGAAATGAATTGAGATAAATATGGTTGAACAGATGTTTTCAAAAGTAAAATATAATGATCCACACAAATGTGCCTCGAAATTGTGTGGTTTTCCCTTTTACTTCATGAATTAACACCGTCCGCCATTTTGTAGAACCAAATTTTTGACTCCACAAAATGGCGGACCGTATTAATACACGAAGTAAAAGGAAAACCACACAGTTTCGAGGCATAAATGTGTGGATCATTACATTCTTTTAAAACATCTTTCCAACCATATTCGTTTCAACTCATTTCATAACAAACGCTTTCTGTAACCCAAATCGCCCAATCCAAGGCAACATGTCCCTTTGAGTTCTGAGTTTTGGCGTGTCGTGGCCGAGCAGATAAGAACACCGAGCTCAAGTGCTGGTGTTTCTGATCAGCAGAGTGTGGGTTTGAATGCCAGTCGTGACACTTGTGTCCTTAAGCAAGACACTTAACCAAATGCTTCATCCTTCGGATGGGACAATAAGCTGTAGGTCCCGTGTGATGTGTAATGCACGTAAAAGAACCCAGTGCACTTATCGTAAAGAGAAGGGGTTCGCCCCGGTGTTCCTGGTTTGATTGGCTGCATATTGCGCCACAGCACCTTGTAAACCATTACATGGTGCTATGCAAAGGAATAGGTCTCATACTTCAACACGTAACTCCACTTACCTTGTAGGAAAAATACTGAGCGCTTTGAGACACCCATCGGGAGTATAAAGCGCTATATAAGAACTGCGTATTATTATTTATTATTAATATTAATACCTGTTCCAAAGCATCCACCTTCGTCCAGATCACCAGGAACTGGTGTGAAGGATATTTTGGGACTTCTTTGTATCTCCCTGTTGTCATTCAACTTCCATGGCTCGTGGGCACGCTTACAAAAGTACTCAATATTGTCGAAGTCCTGGTATTAAAGAAAAAACGTATTGTAACAAAGACACTTGAAGCAACACAGTTCACAATGTAGGTCTAGGGAAACACTGGGAAAATGATGCATCCTGGTTCGGTGTCACACACAACATTGGGGATGTTAACAACCAGCACCCCTCTCCACTACAGAGGGCGCTATTGTAAGTTCTGTTGTGGCACGTTTTCTTTTTCAATGTGTTTAGTAGATAGATATTCTAGTGATTTATTTTCTTGTTTATCCTGGGGAAACCTTGCAACGAAACACGGATTTCCAAAGGTGCCCAGCAATCACAAACAATCATTAACATAAAAATAGACAATTGTACGAAACAATACATGTCCAAGGATTACTGTTGGTTACTATTGTTACAGCGTTCCGAATGAAAGTTGCATGAATACAGAACAAAGGCTTTCTCATAGTTTTACAATACATTTGTAAAAATGTTTGTTTGAAGTCTGACCTATGGGCTTTACTTGGGTCAAAGCTAAATATCTGGAGGAAGATTGTCCGACACACATTTTGTGTCGTGGCAGAGCGGTCAAGCACACCGCAATCAGGCTCTGGAAGGGTTCTCCCCGTGCACAAACTAGCGTATCGGGCCGATATGATTTGCGTGCCGATATAAGCAAATTTCGGCCAATACGCAAAACTATTTGTTTATTTTTTCACTTTTTATATAAAAAAAAAACATCCAAGAGAAACCGCACAGAATGCTCCAGATTGCACAATAGGGCTTTTAAAACCAAGATTAACACTAAGTAGAAAACATTCCGAAGACCTTATTTAAAGGTATCGTACACGTTTGGTAATTACTCTAAACAAATATTAGCATGAAAACTTTCTTGATAACAAGCAACGGAGAGCTGTTGATAGTATAAAACATTGTAGGAAACGACTCCCTCTGAAGTAACGTAGTTTTTGAGCAAGAGGTAATTTCTCACTAAAATATTAAAAACTTCTTTTTATCTGAAAGCACACAAATTTGTACAACAAGGGTGTTTTTTCTGTCATCATTTTCTGCAACTTTAATGACCAATTGAGCCCAAATTTTCACAGGCTTATATTTTATGCATATGTTGGGATACACCAAGTGAGAACACTGGTCTTTGACAATTTCCAAACGTGTTCAGTGCCTTTAAATTAAGCGTGTATTGGCCAAACTTCAAAAATTTGGGTCCAGAATGCCCGCAGTTTTGAAAAAAACCTGAGGAGAACCCTGTCTGGTGTTTCTGATCAGCAGAATGTGGGCTCCAGTCCAGGTCTAGACACTTGTGCTCTCATGCGAAACACTTAACTGTTTTTTACTTCGTCCTACGGATGGGGTGTAAAGCTGTTTGGTCCTGTGTGTTGTGTGATTGCACATAAAAAGAACCCAGTGCACTTATCATTAAGAGAAGGGGCTCACCCTGGTGTTTCTGGCATAAACGGCTGCTGAATGTGCGGCAGCACCTTGTAAACCCTTACAAGGTGCTATATAGTTTGAAAAAAACTTAGCATACCTGTCTTAAAAACTATAATAAGGGCTTTGAGAATCCCGTAGATAAAGTGCTTTTAATAAAGAGTAATTATTATAATTATAAATGTTAACACTTCAGTCTGGGACGCTGTTCAATATCAACTTCAATTTTTCTTCTCAAATTGATTGATTTGTTTAGTTTACATCCTCTGATGATCTTCAATCCACCTACATCATAATGGTATAATAAAATGGATTCTAATGAAGGCTGTGTCACCCATCCGTGCCAAACTGCGAGTTTGGCAGTGCACTTCTACAAGTCCAAACGAATCCAACTAAATCTGCTGATGGACTTTGATGAATAGACCCCTTGCATATGACGTCACAAGCTCACACAGCGCCCTCACTGAGGTCAAAGGAAGACCTATCATTGGCCGAGTGTTGTGCGAGGCGCATACGCGCTTGCACGTTTCCATTGTTTGGCCTCTGCAGTGGCAGCCTATGCAAGGGGTCTATTTGAGGGCAAACATAAAAGAAGAGAAAAAAAACCCAGATTTTTTTAAATCACCTGATCTTCATTAGGGTTCGGGAGGTCTGGGTCACGTGACAGCTCTCCAGGTCTCAGCAAGAACTTGTTCCTGTAGCCTACGACTTTGGACGTTGTCTGCCCGTCGATGATTTGGACTTTTAGCGGGGATGATCGCACTTCGATATACTCATCCACGAAAGCTGTAAAATTCACCATGCCCTCTTGGATCATCCGTACAGTGTACCTGAACTTCCAAAAGCCGACGTCGAGAAAGTATGGCGGGATGTTTATCTCTGCGGTATTATGATCTGGGAGATAGTAGGGGTCCCCAATGGAGCGGCCGGTTAGCATTTTGAAGCTCCCATCAATCGTTTCCTCACTCATGGGGTTAACCTCCTCCATTGTCCATTCTTTGGTGTTGCTAAGCGTCATGCAATGCACTGTGGTCACCCCTTGCACCTGAATATATTCATTCTTCCTCACGATGCGAGGTCCACGGATATCTGGGTGACCATCTCGGATATGGAGCAGCGGAGCGTCGCACTCTTTGTCCGACACAGCGAAGAAAATACCAGTTTTGGAATCGGACACCAAGTTGAATCCAAAAGCCATTAGGTTGTAGTTGCCGGGGTCATATGCATGGTACAAGATTTGGTTTGCCAGAATCGGGGGTATCGATGCTGCTGTTGTTTGGTAGCGCGTCAGGCACGTGGAAAGGTGGCCAAATAGATCAACATTACCGTCGCCGTAGTTGACCATCAGACAAGAATTCGTTCCCAGCTGTCGGACTGTGATGTTCAACGGCTTGGTGTAATTAGTCTTTTCAGTGGTTAACAAGGCCGCCTCAACACCGTCAATGTTTTCGTGCAGAATGATGGATGCGCTAGAACTCTTCGTTTCCCCCAAGTCATTCGTGGCACGAATGTCAACTGTGTATGAATTCGTCTGATTGAGATTTAGACAAAGAAAAAATTGTTTCTTCAGTGCATTATATATACAATGTGCCCTCTGATGTCATAGACAACACTGAAAACATTAAGGTTCTGCCCAGAGGTGTGCGCACGCATCATAAATTGCACTAATTAGTAGTGACAGCACAGGACAAATTGCCTTTGATATAGGTGACCTATTACATCACTCCTTAACACTTTCTTAATCAAATTGTGTTATCATAAACCGCTGGTGACCGCATTGTTTGACAACTGAAGCGTGAAGCACACACTCTTGCACAACAGAGAACTTTCAGTCAGAGGCCATTTTTACAAACTGCTTCATCACCTTGAATTGTTTTACAGCAAAATAAGTAATAAAAATGTCCCAGTTATTGAATTCCATTTCATATCATCCAAAAATCATTGAGATCTGCCAATAAATGTCCAAGCTATGGTTCTTTGTTTCCTCAACACTTTTTTGTACATAACCATTATATGATGCTTCATAGGTGTTTGGCATTTCGGATTTTTTCACTCCAATTGCATAGCAGCCTTAATTATTTTTACTACCACTGGAAAGATCTGAATTTTCTCTTTCCAACCAATGTATGCTTGGGTATGGAGGGTGAAAATGGACAAAACTACAGCTTTATAACAATTGTTTGTTTTGCTCAGGCTTGTGTGTGTGTAAACCTGGTCGATAAAGTCACCAATGGTAAAGAAGATGGGGTATGACTGAGTGCAGGCAACAAGTCGTCTATGTTAAAGAAAGGGTTAACCACTTCATGTCGGATGGCGTGTTAACATGCCAAATTTGTCTGGACTTGCTTAGGGTGGACTTTTTTTAGCACTCAAAGCAACTTCGGGGCGCCCTCTATTTTGTTAATCTGCAAATGAGGCACCTTGTCAGCACATGCTGACATATTTTAATGTTTCCATTGTCTTAACCACATCGTACACACTGGTCAGCTCATATGCCATAAGATTTTAAGCTGGACCATGCTGCACGTCCTAGACAGGGTGTCAATCAACATGGGACAGTGGTTTGGTTAGAAAGGGTGGGACAAAACTCTGCCAGCATCTCTTGTGTACAAAATCGGTCCGTCAATTGTCAATGGTAGATGAACCCGAATTACAGCAAACAAATAAGCTTAAATTTACCCAGGAAATACCTGGACATATAAACACTTAGATAAAGAAATTGTTGAAAAAATGCAAAACAAACCCTTTTAACCTACAGAAAAAACTTGTCAGCATGTGCTGAAAATGTACCGGAGTTGAGTTTGTCCCAATTACGTCCCTGTTTGAAGGTTTAACATTACAAGTCTCCAAACACGCACTAAAATGGTGTACAATCCCATTTTATTTGGTATCTTCCAGAGCGAAATTTGAAACATGACGCCATCAGACATCAAAAACAAGTGGGTCTATACATTCCAAACGGGAATTTTTGTTCCAGTTAAAAAGTCAAATTCAATGCCGTTTTGATTGAATATCATTAAAATTCAAGAATGGACTGAAAAAATGAACAGACCAAAGATTTGGAATGTTACGTCATCAAACCTTTTTTGTTAAATTTTGACAGAAATTGAACTTATGGGTATCATTTTACACCGTTTTAACCTAAAGTTAGAGACTTGTTGGTTTTTTTTTCCATTTACATAAGGACTCCACCTATTGCGAAAATGAGCGCATCACAAAATTGAATTTGACCTTGGAGCCCCACTTTAAAAACCAGAAGATGGGAATAAAAATGAATCATCAAAAAAAAATAATAAAAGTATTATCCCTTGAAAATATGAATATTCTCACTGCAGTGTATTTGTGGGGAATCTTCAGGGCTGAGGAGGATCCGCTGTTACCATCACCGTAGTCCAGAGTGAGCGTCATATCCGTTCCTGGGATGCAAAATCAACCAAACATCAGACTGTCATCGTCAAAAGCCTTTTTTTCAACTTAGTGAGCAACAGGCCTGTCTCAAGGTGCAGACATTTTGTTTTTGAAATCAATACAGAAAGAAACAAAACAGAAAGAAGGCTACAGCAGGCCTTGCACTATTTGTTCATTGACAGAGTTCTGAATCGAGTGACTTCGGATATGGCTATAGCTAAGGCTGTTGGTTGCAATGACAGCATTGATGAATATAGAGCCTTTCCAGCAATCTGGCCATAGCCACTGCCAAAGCCATCAGGGCCCAGATTCATAGAGCTGCTTAAAGGCACTGTACACGTTTGGTACAGGCATGCAACTGCCCGATGAAAAAAAAGAGGAAAATTTTCAAAGGCACAACACAAGCGCGGAGCGAGGCAGCCAAAACGCCAAGGGACATGAGACCCACAATGGTACCCTAGAAAATTTTGGGGTTTATTATGCTCTTAGGTGCATTCTTAGCATGTACAGGCCTGTGAATGGACCCTTAAAAAAAGAGCTGAAACACTACATGATGTAAGAATGATCGTGGAACGTCAAGTGAGCGCGCGTCACACACTTACGCTGGTCGAATTGGGGCACCCCGTTGATCCAGTAACTAGGCTTATTTCACATTATTGTAGTTTTACATTGTTGTTGCCAAGCATATATAAGGCTTTAAAAAAAACATCGTAAAAAAAACAAAACAAAAAAACAACGATTTTTTTTATTATTATTTTTTTTTTTATGCGGAAATCCGCGGATCCGCTATTTTAAAAACGCGGAAATCCGCGGAAGAGTTGCATGCCTGTTGGTAATTGTCAAAGATCAGTGTTCTCAATTGGTGTATCCCAACATATGCATAAAATAACAAGCCTGTGAAAATTTGGGCTCAATTGGTCATCGAAGTTGCAAGAAAATGATGAAAGAAAAAACACCCTTGTTGTACAAATTTGTGTTTAGGAATAAAAGGCTTCTTGCAAGAAGTATTTTATTATTTTAGTGAGAAATTACCCTTTTTTCTCAAAAACTACGCTACTTCAGAGGGAGTCGTTTCTCACAATGTTTTATACTATCCACAGCTCTCTGTTGCTCATTACCAAGTCAATTTTTATGCTAATATATATTTTGAGTAATTACCAAACGTGTACAGTGCCTTTAAGCGGAAAAATATTGCTGAACAATTTTCTTCTAAACAGAAATGAGCAGGATACCATGTCAAATTAACATTGAAACCAAATTAAAACTGGGGACGAGGATTCTTAATGTTAGAAACCCATTTGCCAATTACGCCCGAATGTGTGCGTCTATTACATAGATTTAATGACAACATGACTGTCAGTTGGGCAAAATTCTTAATCTTTTACAAGTAACCGGAAACGGAGGTCAAGTCTTATTCTCAGGTTTTCTTTGTTATTTTGTTAAATTGATTTTGAAAATAGTGAAAAACCCCTCATATGTTTTCACTGTTTTACAAAATCTAGTTTTGGTCTCGTGAGATCAAGAACTAATTATTTTACTCATTTCTCAAAAACTTGAGCATTTCAAGCAAAAATGTTTCAAGGGAAGTTTTTCCACCATGACCTTCTTTTACACCATGTAAGGCCGTATCCGAATTGACGGCTACAGCTACGGCTACAACTGTTGCTAAGGGTGTTGCTAAGGATGTCCTATACTTCAATGCATGATGATGCGGCGATACAGCCATAACCGTAGCTGTAGCCGTCAATTTGGACACGGCCTAGGTTATGTGAAAATATGTGAACATTTTTCTTTCAACCTTGCCACTATTGTTCACACCCTTTAAGAAAACATTTACAAGTCTCCTTCTGAAATGTTCATAAACACTTACCAGTTGTCACCCTCGGAATAAATACAACATCAGAGTTCAGAGGAAAAGTGTTATTGTCAGGTCCGAATCCAACCTGTTCCACACCGTCTATTGGTAGTGGAGGCTTGTACATAGGCTCTAGAAAGAACCCAGTTATAGGCTCGATCATCTTCACCTAAACAGGAAAAATTTTCATAATAATAATAATAATAATTATAATTATAATAATATTATTAATAATCTGGGATACACCAATCCCCTTGACAGTGAGATAAAAGCCAAAAGACCTGATATCATCATCAAGTACATATCAATACCCTCTGAATGAAACACCACCGTGAAAGTAACAGAAAAACTGTCCAAGTATAAAGACCTTGAGATCAAAATCAACTGGCCATGGGGATTGAAGACCGAGACAATACCAGTGGTCATCGGAGCTCAAGGACTAGTGAAGAAGGGACCGGATGCAAATTTTAATTTAACTTTTAAAAAAATTATGAAAAGGAAGAAATTTAAAATGAAACTTTAAAACTGAAAACCTGAAATAAAACTGGAAAATAAAATACCAAAAAAATACTAAAGTTACCTCAAGCTCATACACCTCCGATGATATCTTGTTGCTGATATTGACTCTGGCGATGTAAAAACCAGAGAAGCGTATCTTATGCGAGAAGACCTCTTCATCTAAATTAACGGTCACGCTGATGGCATAAGTTGTACTGTTCTCAAAGTAGTTGGTACTGACGGCAAAGAAAGCCCCTGTGCCAAGATTCTCACCAACTGGTAGATTGATTGTCACGGTGAAGTTCATGAAATTATCTCTCCCAGCTGTGGGAATTTTAAAAAGGAATAAAAGCATCACTGGGTTTGGGGACAGTAGTACACTTTTTACCATGCTCTTGTTTTCAATAAACACTGTATACAACTATCTTGTGAATTTGTTTGTCCCGGTTTAGTGGAAACAGCAAAAAGCAGTTTACGTTTTGTAAGGGACTTTGTGCAAACACTAATGCATACAGATCTGATAATTTTTCTAAAGGGATTGTATACGTTTGGTAATTGGAACCCACTGTTTGTTTGAATCCTTTATAGTTGTAGATATACCTGTGAAAATTTCATTTCAAAAGGTGGTAGCGTTTTTGAGATATTGCTGAAAATCTGGAGCAGTTTGTCCCTGCAGGAAGAATAATCTACAATTGGAATACACATTCTGAGAAGCGTTACTGCAGTAACACATCTCAGATTCAAATTTTGGGGGATAAAAAGTGATATCTTTTTCCATAACCGCAGTACTTTGAAGAATAAAGTTTCTCAAAATGCATTATACTATCCAAAGCTAGGAGAGTGAGCTAAATACAAACATTCCATCCCAGTTTGTACCAGTTCATGGTAAAGCTTTCATTCACTAACGCAGCTCCCAGACTTTGAAATGAACTGCTATCTCAAATCAAAAATAAAATTCAGAAAAATTATGGATTTATCAAGAATATCTGACGTCCAAAACCCACCGCCCAAGTAGCTTCTTAACGGTAAGATTAAAATTATGGAGCTCTAAAACATCCCAACCCCACCCTGAAAACGAACCCTCACATCCTGTACATCACTGTAGTATTTATATAACAGTGAAAGGTCTCCAGGGCTAATGCAGAGCACATATTATGCACCAGGGTTCTCCCCATGCACAAGCTAGCATATCAGGTTGATACAGGCGAAATGTGTGTTGATACGCGCAAATTTCGGCCGATACGCACATAAAACCCACCACAAAACAACTTTTTTCTTTCTTTCTTTTTTCACAAAAAACACCAAAAGAAAACCATATAAAATGCTCCAGATTGCACAGTAGGGCTTTTAAAACCAAGATAAACACCAAGTAGAAAACATTCCAAAACCCTTGTTTCAATTCAGCGTGCTTCGGCCAAACATCGAAATATTTGGGTCCAGAATGCCCAACAGTTTTGAAAAAACCTCAGAAGAACAGTGTGTGTACACAGTTGTGCACACTTGTTTTACCATCAGAAACCTGTGCCACTGAATGGTTTTAAATGCAGGTATGATATTTTGTTTTTGGAAAAAAAGTAGGACAATTTAATCAAGTACAAGAGATGTCCTATATGTACATATGGTATAGGCTTTCATAGACTTCTCTGTGTATTTAATAAAGATTTTGCTAATTTTTCTGAGGGTAAAAAAAAACCCTGTGAAATCAGATTTAAGTAGGAAGAATATCATGCCTGCAAATGGCTGGGTTACAAAGAGTGGGAGGATTAATCAAGCAAAAGGGGCAAGTTGGTTAAAACACAAAGTGAGACTGACATACTTTCATGTGGTTGCGGTGAGTTGGACGAGATGACAAAGTGTTCTCTTTTGATGGGATACTGAACGTTGACCTCTGCAGTCGCCGTCTCGTTGTTGGCAAAGTTCTCGGCTACAATGGTTATCTTGATCAATCCATCCGTGTCTGTGTAGCTGTGTGTGTTGACGTCAGCATCTTCGTATGTTGCGGCTACATCCAAAACACAAGAACAAGTTTTGCCATCAAGCAAAAAAAAAACCCAAATAAAATAAAATTTACCTAGTCAGTTTCCCTTGTGGTTTATTACTTGTCATAAAAAACAATTTGATAATTTTGTATTTATTTTTTTATTTTTTTATTTGTTCAACCCCAAATCATTAAAAAAAATTAAAATTTTGTAACAATGTAACTTAGGCCAAACAAAATAAATGTTGTGTTTACGGTAACCCGACCGACCTCAATTTTTTGCGGCCAAATTGCCGACCTCAAAACTTTTTTTCTAAATATTTTGTGAGTTGTTAAAATTTAAACTTCTTTCTAGCCCGCCGGGCGAGTAAAAAAATTGTTCCTTTTCATAATAAATGAAGGATACGATGGTTAAATCTCAAAGAGAGATTGTTTGTAAGTTCGTAAAATGGTTTAACAAGTCTTAATATTTGCTAGATTTAATGTGGCCGCGATCGCGATTGCAATCGTGATTGTTCATTTCAGTATACAAACGTTAAAACACGCATGCACATAACCACATGGTGCTGAGTAGGCCACCGGCACAACGTTCGGTCGCCCGCCGGTCGTCCATGTACTCACAACACACAGCGGGTCCAGAGTCCAACATTCCGCACGCTGTGATTGGCCGTTGAAATTTCCATATTCATAAGAAAACTTGGCTAGTCTCCAACTCAGTACACTTTCACGAGTCGAGTAAAGAATAGCTGCACAGTGTGGCGCACGCCTGCAGATTCTGTACTATACACAGCCTTGGATTAAGGCTATTCAAACATCGACAACTTTTGCCGACAGAGGGCGATGCTGCATGCGGGGCAAAGTTCATTGAATTTTTTCCCAATGTGCGTCGTCGACCGATCGTTTAATCACAAATATTTCATTGCAAAAGAAGTTTATAAAACCGATCACGAATCCATTTAATTGGTTGTTGGTGGAAAAAGTATTATTAAGGGCAGAAATTAGGGGATTAGATCGTCCAAAAACGTAATTTTGCGAACTTCACTTCCGTGTTTTTAAAAATTTTTTTAACGCTTCGAAAATTGTGTGGGCGACCCAAAATTGGTTGAATCGCCCAGCCGGCCGGCCGGCGAGTGAAGAAAAAAAGTTAAGGGAAACCCCTGCCAAGCAACTTGGAGGTTCATCAGTCTGGGTATAGTGCAAGTAAGTGTACAATGGAATGAAAAATGTGAACAAAATAACTACACCTCAAATTGAAAGTTGGTAAAATTGATATCAGCATTTAAAACATAGCCCTGATTGGTGAGATAACACCTTGAAACTTCTGAAGTGTTTGCAACTTGACCTCCACTGTAATAGCCCATGTTATGTTTTTTTCTAAAGAGCTTTAATAAACTTTCAGGTTTTACCACTTTCCAACATGACGATTTAAACTTTATGAGTTGAACAAGGTTAGTGTAATGGTAACAGGTGTAAAATATTAACAAATCACTCGAAATTCAAGAACTAAAAAAAAAAAAATATAACAAAATAAAATTATTTTCCGACCTACCTACCTGGAATTTTTTCAGGCCGTTACCGTAAACACAACATATATTTTGTTTGGCCTTATCAATTTGCGGATTTCTTATATCAGTGTTTTTGCCATTAGGCCTAAGGAAAAAAAATGTTATGTTGGCGTAACGGGTCAGAAAAAATATAAATATAAATATCTAGGGTCGGCCGTATTTTTAGGGTAGGTCGGGTTTCGCCAACATAACAATCGTTTTTTTAGGCCTTACTGGGATTATATAATTAAATAAATATATTCCCATTATGCAGCCAATCCAGAAACACCGGGGCAAGCCCTTTCTCTTTCATGATAGGTGTCCTGGGATGTTTGATGTGCATTACACATCGCACAGGACCCTACAGTTTTATGCTCCATCCAAAAGACGGGGGATTGTATTTAAGGAGCCTGAACGTGTCCGAGACAAGCCATCAACCATAACAACACAATGAATGGTCTCCCATAAATGATAATAATAATAATAATAATACGCAGTTCTTATAAAGCGTTTTATCACACCCGAGGGCCTCTCAAATCGCCCACTATTTTTTTTACAAGGTATGTGGAGTTATGTTCGAATAATAAGACCCATTTATTTACATGGCACCATGTAACGGTTCACAAGGTGCTGTGGTGCAATCTGCAGCCAACCACACCAGAAACACCGGGGCAAACCCCTTCTCTTAATGATAAGTGTACTGGGTTCTTTTACGAGCATTACACAACACATGGGACCTACAGCTTTGCCGTGTATTATTTTAAACAAAAAGTTTAGTAAAAACAAAATATATATAAAAAAAAGGAAAGAAGAAAAAAAAAAACAATATGCAAAAAAGCCTCCATGCTATGTTAGCTGAACAGAGAAGAAGAATGCTTAAAAATGTAGCATAAGGTACCTTTCTTCTAATTACCATACATCAACATAAAATTTGCATTAGGTTTGGCTCATGACAAGATCGAAATCTGAAACCAAGACGCTCCAGAATCGTGACGAACGACTGCAACAGTTGATCTTTCGATTTCCAGCGCGTCCAGTCGCTCGTAACTGTTTCAGACGTCAAACTTTTCATGTACTTGGCGTGACTCTAGAGCACCTGTCTGAACCGGGTGTTAGCTTCTTCAGCATCACAGAATGAAGTTCAGGTAAACTACACAAAGTGCCAGCATGAATCACCTAAAGGTCAACCACATCATGTACGCTTATTTTGACTGCCTGAATGGTGTTTTCTTGTATCAATGCCCAAATGAAATAATGATAATAAAAGCAATGGGAAAAAAAAGGTTTGCTTTGCTTGTTTTGCATCACGTAAATTCAGTTCACATACGCCCTCACACAGTCAAAAATACTGTGAATCGGTCTCTCATCAACATACTCGTTGGTATAGACATCTGGTTTATAATGCTGGGATCGTGGTTCGAATCCTACCTGAGTCTGTGGATTTTTCCCCCCAGGATTTAGAAAGCACATAGTTTACACTGCTGAATAAAGCACTGCGTACACAGCTTCTCACACATTAGTGATAGGGTAAAACCACAAAATTGAAAAAAAATAGACCATACCTTGTCGGACAGTGACCTCGTCTGGACTCCCGTCTCCCCACTTCCAAGTATAATTCACCCCTACACCCCCGGAGATCCTGACCGATACTGTGACAGTCTCTCCTAGCCGTAGTACATCAGTGTCCACCTCCACTTTCAGACCTAATCGTCCCCAAACGAGATAGCAAAAACTATATGGGTATGCAGCAGATATGCAATGACTTACCAACATAACAACACTCCAGAATGTTAACTATCAGTTCACAAAAAGTGGTCGGGCTATTTTCCCATCCAGAATCATCTTGGTTTAGGCCACATAAAAAAAATTGTTGATCCTCCCTGCTCGAGCCAACGAAACCCCCAAACCCCATTTTTTTTCTACTTGTTGTTTTCCCGATAAAAAAACAACCTTTACAACTCCCAGATTTTTCAGGTGATATTTATTCAAAATCTATAAGTTGGAAAAGATGTTTGAAGAAAGATTATTCATGTAGGCAAAAACAAGAACAATTCTTAAAATATATACTGAGGCTCCATTGCGTTTTAGTTTTTAGAAAAAGTTTAAAGAAAGTGTCATCTAGGAGGTAAATTGGTTTAACATTAACAAAACAATTAAAAACATCAAAATCACAAAAACCCTCTGTTTTATAGTGCTTGTGATGATTTCTTTATTCTTTATTTCATATTTTGCCATGTCACCAAAACTCAGTCAAAAAAACCCACAACAACAACGCCCTCCTGCAGAACCCCCCCCCCAAAAAAAAAAAAAAAAAGAAAAAAAGAAAAAGAAAGATGCTCATCATTTTTAGTTTTTTATGTGGCCTTATATTGACTTTTTAAAGTTTCCCTTGGAATATAATAAAATGTGTTTTTTAAAACTGGAAATTATGACCAAATACAAACAGGAACTGAAGAAGTAAATAAGATACTAACAAGGTCTGTGTCTTAAGAGCGAATGATGTGAATGAAAAAAAAAGAAAAAAGGAAAATAAGGAATGAAATGGTTAATCAGAAAAGGACAATAAAAAGAAGAAAAAAGATTGTTAGTCACAATACAATAAAATTAACGATATTAATTAAAATTTCAAATGACAAGGATCTGTGTGTGATTTACATTCAACAATTGTGATGCGATCAAGCTAAAATGAGTCGTTTGTTGGAAATATCAGTATGGAGAAACAAGCCAAAATAGACCAACAGGGTGAAATTTTCAAAAATGTTGTTTTTGTAAATTTAAATGCCAAAATATACCTTATTTTATTTTGGCAACTTCCTGCCTGATAAATAACATAAAAAAGGGGGTAAAAATTAGCATTGACAGAAAATGTGCCGATGTAGTTTCAACAACTTTTCTAAACCCCCTTTTCTCAGTTTCATTCTCTCGCATCCCTTGGTGTTTCTACTTTCACAACTTTTGAACCAAAGGTGGTATCAACATAGGGTTTCAACAGTATTAAAGCATAGATTATGCTCTTTTCAAATGTATAAAAAAATGAAAGATTTCCTGGGTCGACAAACGACTCCTTTTGCTTGATCGCATCACAAATATTGAATGCATTTCATTCGTGCATTGTCGCAGAATATAACCATGAGTTGAAATCTGGCTTTTCCATTTCACTCGGCTTCCCCTCGTGAAAAAGAATAAACCAGATTTCACCTCGTGATTATATTCTGCCGCAATGCACTCATATTTGTAAAATATTACGAGTATGTAATACAAATAATTTGAAGGTGAATCAGCACACAAATATTGTTGCTCAGCAAGAATAGGTCACCAACCATAATACCATGTGACGTATTCTGTTTGAGACTGGTTCCCTGCACTATTTTCGCATTTTTAGTAGCAAGAAAATGTGTGTGTGGTGAGTCCATTGCGCAGAAATGAAATACAGGTTACCATGACGTCACAGTTTGTTTACCACTTTGCAGAAGAATAGGAAACCATTGTATCTCTGCAAAACTGTCGGAAATGCAGTACCCAGTTAAAGCACTTTTAAAAGAATTGCAGTTAACAAACCGTGATGTCGTCAGGGGTGTACTGGGATTATTTCTTCAAAACAAAACAGGTTGGAATTACAAAAAAATACATTCGGGAAGCATTACTTGTCATCGACAATCTTAAATTATTTTATTAAACGGAAAAACATTTTAAAAACATGGCGAGACCAGCTGTAAGAATCAAACTCGTACCTTCCACGATTTCCAGAACCAGAATATTATCCGAGTTGGAAACTGCCACCTCATCTGCACCGGAAACACTCGCTTCTACAAGGTACTCCCCAGGTTCAGGGAATGCGTGCTTGATCCACACCTTGGCCGGGTCCACGGTCGTCGCACGAACATGGTGACGAATTTGATGCCCGGAGGTTTTGCTTGCAATCGCGAGGTTGCTGCCAGTGGAGACACTGGTGCCGGCGAACTGGAACTCTACTGGGCTTCCAGATGGGGTGGCCTCGTGGGCTATCTGAGCTCCACCGGTTTTCGTTTCAAAGCCTAGGACATAACCTATGTTCATTTTGATTGGTGAGTTTGTGAGGTCATGATAGTAGTGTCCAGCAGCTGTAAGACCAGTGACTGGTATGACCTGTCAAGGAAGAATGAATATCAAATAAAATGGCAAAATTGTTTTAAAATGATAGTTTTATGGACCACTTGTTGGGTCCTAGATTGGTTTTTGTCAACGTAATGCTTATTTAAAGGGAAAATTATGTAGAAAGTTTCAGCTGAATACAGTGTCTACTTGCTGATTTTCACAAGAACGGCTGCTATGATCTTTAAAGGATTAAAGTACGTGATTATATTTCCTTCACTCGAAAATTCATACCAACCCAATTCACTGGACGTCACCACCTGCGATAAATTTTGGTTGCGCCATTTTAGGAATAAGTATTCCCCTGGTGTTACTGTGCGACGTGCGCGTAAAATATCTTTACATGCAATTTGACTCCTGCAATGGCAGACCATAGGCAGACAGTAGCCGCATGTGGCGTCAGTGCAAGGTCGAACAAGGTCAAAGATCCAACATATTGGAGACACGGACAGTCTGTACACACCTGAACAACATCGTACTCAGCCCTCGGGTCGGCAGTGGGATCACTCACATACCGTGCCGCCTCAGCAGGGCACGTATCACCGGTACATCTTGTACCCGTCAAGCAGTAATATTCCGACCCAGTGCAGGTATCCTGCGAACGTCGTGAGCGTATGGTCCAGTCAAAGTCGCACACTTCTCGACAAACGTTGTCCGACGGGCAGTAGGTGTGGCTTGGCGATTCGCAACCCGGGTTGTAAATCTAAGAATTGAAACACCCCCAAAAAAGAACAATCAGAGGATAATACAATAAGCTTAAGGGCCATGTGACAGAAGGCATTTTAAAAGCAACCAAATTTGAATTTTTTAGCAAATATAGGTAGAATAACAAGCAATGTTCAAAAAAATTCAAAATGGCTGCCATTGCTTGTTACTCTACTACTACTTTTTAACAGGACTAATCTGTGATGGCTCTTGTAGCAAAATATCTTTCTTGTGACATACTCCGACTGTGTGCAACATTCCATGCTTGTTTCATCAAATGCACAATCCCATCACCTACCTGCCGTACTATTAATCATAGCCACACACAAAATGTACATTGCTTAAAGAGTCAGACTTTTGTCTGCCATGATTGTGATTGAACTGCAGTCTGGGATAAAGCATAGATCGTTCTAATCCAGGGTTTGGGCGATTTTGGACATGCGTTTTAATAACAATACAAAAATAATGTACATTGATTGTATGCTTTTTCAAGTCAAGTTAGGCCTCTCAAAAACGTTTTATACTAATATTCCCCTTGTTCATCAGGCCAAAGCATTCCTGAAACCATCTTAACTCCTCAGGAGTATGCAGCACCGGCAGCCAAATGGGCACACAGATTACTTCCCACTCACATGAACAATCTCTTCCCTTCGGAGGTACCAATTAACTCCTAGGTGATAGGAAGCAATTAGCCTGATTTCCCATGAAATATGCTAATTACCTTTGCGCATGCGTACAGACACTATTGGTTGGCAAACGCCATAGAGTTGTGTGCAAGGTAGACGCACAAACGCATATGTGTCACGCCACCACCAGCCCCAAACAAAAAGGTACGAATGGGAAAGGTCTATAAAAGTTAAATGCTCAAGGACAAAAGTGTCACAACTCTGCAGCACACAAGACTTTCTGCTTGCCCGACTAGCAGAAAACTACTCTTGGCTAATACACCTTAAGGTATGCTACTCTGAGGCGAGTGAGCATCATGAAAAATACATGAGGAGATTTTTGTATATTTTTTCAAACTTACCACAAAACTAAGTGTTCCGTCTCCAACATCGCTGATGAAGGCCTCAATGGAAACTAGCTGAGACGTCTCCAAAATCTCAGCGCCAGGGATGACCCAGACAAAAGGGGACGCTGATGTCTGGATCTCACTACTTGGTGGTGAGGTTAAGGTGGGATCTTGGGACACATATCCCATGGAGAAGTAAGTTGGAACTGGATGGGGAAGGCAAAGATATTTGTAAAACAAAATTAAGATATTTTAGTGCGCTATGGAAAATTAATGTTATCAGTATTTTCAGCACAAACATTTCCTCAGAAAATCTGGTTAGCAAACATGGTTCATCGGCTAAACCACCATTTAATGTACACTGCTTAACGCCGGTTCCCTGCTGATATTTGCAAAGCACATATATTTTATTAAACAATATTTTTGGTTTAACAGCTTAATGTAATTGAGATCTGTTTCAATATCTAACGGACGAGTCACAAGAAAGAGAAGGTTGAGCCCTTTTGGTTGTGATAGTCACTGCACATGTACAAAAACCATTAATTGCTTCTCTTCACCTTGGTGTGCAAGTGTGAATGGCAACTGCCAAAACTGTCGGTACTATATCAATATACCTCTTCCTTGCCTTAAAGGGGCGAGTATACCTTTGGTAGTTAATTAATGACCATAAAAACTCACCAGCTATTGATAATGTATAACATTTTGAGAAACGATTTCCTTCCAAGAATGTGGTTTTAGAGAAAGGGATTCAAAAAGATTTCAATCTGAGAAGCGTTTCTGCATGAAACATTTCTCAGATTGTGTGTTCCAATTACGGATTATTCTTCCTGCGTGGACATAACCGCTCCAGATTTTTCGGCGGTATCTCAAAAATGCTACCACCTTTTGAAATGATTTCTTCACAGGTTAGTTTTATTGTACCTATCTGTCACAACCCTGAGTCCCATGCACGCAAGCGTGAATGGCAAGTGCCAAAACTGTCGGTACTGTATCAATATACCTCTTCCTTGCCTTAAAGGGGCGAGTATACCTTTGGTAGCTACTCCAAAAATTAATGACCATAAAAACTCACTTGGTAAAGAGCACTGCAGCTGTTGATAATGTATAACATTTTGAGAAACGATTCCCTTCCAATTTTCAATTTCAGATTTCAATCTGAGAAGCGTTTCTGCATGAAACATTTCTCAGATTGTGTATTCCAATTACGGATTATTCTTCTTGCGTGGACATAACCGTTCAAGATTTTTCGGCGATATCTCAAAAACGCTACCACCTTTTGAAATGATTTCTTCACAGGTTAGTTTTATTGTACCTATCTACATTTAGATTAAAGGATTTAAAAAAAATTGACCGGTTCCAAAAACCAAAGGTATACTTTGCCTTTAAACAATTCTTGATTCCAGAGCAGCTTGACAACATTCTGTTATTACAGCAAAAATAAATGGGGAACCAATCACAACCCAATTCCATAAAGCTGTTTAGCAGAAAACGGTACTCGGCAAATTTTTCTGCTTAGCAAACATCTGTAGGGAACCACTCACGCACACCGTATACAACATGTTACTTAGCTGGGAACCTCCTTCTCCTAAGCAAAACTTTTCTAGGATTAGCATCTTTTTGTGCTTAATAGTTCCATGAAATTGGGCTGGTTCCACACGACATGAACATTTTTGCTGGTATCTGTTTATCTTGTGGTTTTTTACTTGATATATATATTTGTTATGGTAAAACTAAGTTATCGTGTAGTTAGCTAATTTTTTGTGAACAAGCTGCAGCATGACGCTGGGTACAGGGCCTAGTTTCGTAAAGCTTGTAAGCACAAAAACTTCCTAAGCACAGAAAAGTCTTTCTTAGCAAAAACACATGTTAACCAGCCAAATTACGTTAAGTTTGCATTATTGTGACTGGTGCTCCACTCAATTTTTACTTAGCAAAGAAAATTGTCAAGCAGTATTTTCTGCTTCACAGCCTTATTAAATTGGGCCTAGGCTGATTGAGTATATGAATCTCACGGAGTCAAAATAGTTCATAGTTCAAGTTGATTGTGTATTTGATTTTCAAGGACTGCTTGAAGTATATTTGGCTGCAAAATAATCCTGAAATATTTAAAGTTCTTACTTCCAGCATTTATTGTAACAATGTCTGGCATATCGTCAAAAGTTGGTGTTACTGTAGGATTGTTGCCGTGTAGGACTTCCACAATGCAATCAAAGTCAGAAGCAACTCCTGCAGCGAACGGACAGATAACTTTGACACCAGCTACGGCAACGTCCACTTGAACTTGAATGGAGTCAAATGCAACCTGAAAAAAAGAGGATAAAGTATGATTGAGGAGGGAGTTGATGGAAATAGAAGAGAAGGGCCGTTGAGAAGGGGACTCAGGGAAAAAGGGGGTAGGATGGTGTAGAAAAGGGGGTAGGATTGGACAGAAAAGGGGGTTGGATGGGATAGAAAAGGGGGTTGGATGGGATAGAAAAGGGGGTTGGATGGGATAGAAAAGGGGGTTGGATGGGATAGAAAAGGGGGTTGGATGGGATAGAAAGGGGTAGGATGTGGTAGAAAAAGGGGGTAGGATGGGATAGAAAGGGGTAGGATGTGGTAGAAAAAGGGTAGAAAAAAGGTAGAAAAGGGGGTGGAAAACGGGGTAGGATGGGGTAGAAAAGAGGGTAGCATGGGGTAGAAAAGGGGGTAGGATTGGGTTGAAAACGGGGTAGGATGGTGTCGAAAACGGGGTAGGATGGGGAAGAAAAGGGGGTTGGATGGGGTAGAAAAGGGGGTGGGAAGTGGGAGGGGATAGGAAGAGGAGGGAGTTTGAAGTGGGGTTTAAATTGGGGAGGGGGTCGGAAGGGAGAAGGGGTAGGAAGTGGTGCTTTATATTGAGGAAGGGAATGGAATTGGGGGGTTGGAAGTAAGACGAAGGGGTGGGGAGTTGGAAGGGGGAGTGGGAGGGGTTTCGGAAGTGAGATGAAGGGGATTGGAAGTGGGGCGGGGTTGAAGTGCCAAGCAAATATTTTTCTTTTCAAATAGGATCGGGATGTTTAACCGGTAACCGATTAACCGTAAAACAATGTTAAATTCTGTTTTCAAATTGCCTTAACAGTTAAACAAAGTCAAAAGTAATTGGGACCTTCCTTTTCTTGAAATTGTTAGCCCCAGATGCTATCCAGGAAGAATGATTGACATCCCTTTTGTTGGTGGAACTTTTTATCTTAATCCCCTAACAAATTGTAATACATTGTTTTCAATCCTGCTGCAATTTGTTAGACATTTTGCTTTGTAAGCTGCACTTATGGTTTGTGGTTTTGTGAGTGAAGACAGGATAACGTGTTCTATTTTTATTTCCTGGTCGATCCTGGAAAGTGTTGACATTTACTTCTCTAACAGATCAACTCATAGTTCAGATTAGAATCAGTAGAAATGGTTCAACGGTTAACCAGAAGTCACAAGTTCCGTTTAACCGTTTGAGAAAATAAACAGAGATGCACAACCCCTATTTTTGAATCTTACATATTTATCGTTTTGTGCTGTCACCGATACGATAAAATCTCCAGGCGTGGTGTACATATGATTGTTATCACTGGACAGCGCACTCCCGTCACCAAAGTTGTACAAATACTTCAGGTCTGAGCCGGTCTGTGATGCAATATTGACCGGTAACTTGGTACCGACGTTGTAAACCGTGTCGGTGTCCAGCTGAACTGACGCAGTGGTTGCACTGACGCTGTAGACGAGGATGTAATCATCGCTGCCACAGTTTTGAGTGCTGTCGCCTGTGCAGGGCGTGTTGCACAAGGTATCGTCGATTTGTTTGGCTGCTCCCTCAGGGGCAGAGTCCGTGCAGAGACAATGTTGACCAACCTATAAAATAATTCACAATCATGAACTTAGTATCTAAAAAACACCTCAATTAACATTTGCCAGTGAGTTGACGAACCATTTCAAACCATTCAACTTCATGGGTTGCAGCGTGCAGGCTGTGTATATGCATTCACCACATGATATCATAATGCAGGCTGGCATAGTTTATCTGTCATTCAAAACCACATTGGATGATATTAAAAGGTCAGTCAGTAGGAGGGTTGACTGTGCACTCTGTAGATGCATTCACCACATGACATCATAATGCAGGCTGGCATAGTTTATTTATCATTCACAACCACATTGGATAACATTGGATGGTCTGACAGTAAGCGGGTTGACTGTATACTCTGTAGAGATTTACTACATAATGTCATATTCCAGGCTGGCATAGTTTATCATTGTATTCGACATGTGGGGGAGGCAAGTTTGAGAATCCACCATACCATGGCCAATTATCGGCCATGGCTTACACGATGAACGCATTCCATATTTCCTTGAAAGAGAACAAACAAAATCCTGCCAGTGCATTTTATGAGAAAGTTGTTTTGTTTTGACTTTGTTACGTCAAGGTTTCATTGTGACAACAAAATCAAATTATTCCGAAAAAATTATCCTGTGTGTGAGCATGGAAAATTTCGGAAATTCCAGCCCTTAGTGGTTAAGTGAACTTACTTGTAATGCAGCATATGCATAGTCCTGACTGCCACAAGCTCGTGCACAGGTGTCATGATCCAATAAGCTGGGATCATAATTGCCGGCCGAATTCAAGAATATACGGCTCTCCTTCGTGATCTGGTAGCAACCATCCAAAGCGGCTGCATCTAAGGATAAAGTATTTACACAGTATTTGTCAAAATTTGAGAGATTTAGTGTCTTGGCCGAGGGGGGTACACAATGTATATAGAGCACAGGAAGATAGGTACTGGAGTGTGGGTTCGGGTCCCCGAAATGGCACTTGAGTCCTTGAGCAAGACGGTCAATCATCAAGCCTCCATCCGTCTCAAAAGGCGATGGACTTATAAAAAGGGGGGGTGCTGATTAGCTTTGATAGTTAGAGGCACTTCCGGCTGTGCCTTGCAAGGCCTATCCGGGAAAAACAGTCCTGCTGGCAGCTCTGACAGATGAACGTTGAAGCAGCTGGTAGCTGCCTCCTTCGACAGCGTATCTTGTTGTGGCCATCCTTACGTCTGAGGTCACTGCGAGTGGTTCCGGAGATGACTGTTTTCGTTTCCGGGACTGCCTGTTGGCTGCTAAGGACTCCCAATTGGAAGGGGTAATGGAACATGATTGCAAGTCGCTTTTGCAGGCATCCTTAAGACGTAGGCATGGTCGTCCTGATGCCCCCTTCCCAGTTTGGGCTCACCATTGAGCAGGTCCTTTGGAATTCTCCCATCATTCATTCTTTGCATGAACCAACCAGCTTATAAATACAGGCCTAGAATTTCATCTTTTAGAGGGCACTTGACTTGAGGCCATTTTCATTTTGCAAATGGCATTTCCATTGGGAAGTCTCAAAGTCTACAAGAAGCTTTCAAAGGGCACCAAAGGAGAAGACCAGGTCAACAGCAGCCATGGCTTCTGTGGCCTCCATGTAATTCCAGGCCTGAAAATTAAGTTCAAATGGCCCAAAACAACCGACGTCAATACTCTTGAGGAAGATGCCTTTTACGAGGTGAAAAAAAATGCAGATGTTTTTTTTCTTTCCTCCCAGTCAATGACAGAGGTCAAGACATGGGTTTTATGACCATCAAAGAGAAGGACTAGCATTCTGTTGTCGAATCATCTTCCATGAGCCTACTTCAAGAAGTGACTCTCGCGGTAGTCCTTGACAATTTTATACTCAGCCCTACTGCCGTCGCTCACAACAATTCCCATTTCTGGGGTGCTACCTCTGAGAAGCTTTACCGACTCATTCTCCACTCTGGGAACACCAAGAATGGCGGTATCTGCACACCCTTGGCATTGGCGCATCCAATGATGGTCACAGTGGAGCACATGGAAAACACAACTTAAAGGAATTGGCAAAATCATCCTCCTTTTTTTTTCCTCAAATGCAATCTGGCTCTTTGACCAAGCCATACTTGGCAAGAGTTTTCTGAAGTTCTGTAAAGTAAGATGTTAAATCTTCCACTGAAGAGGGAGTCTTTCAAGGGATAGATGTCTCCTAGTAGCCAATTCAGGCTGTTGATGCATGAAGTTGGTGCGCCAAGCCTTAAACAAGGGGTGATGCTGATCTTGCTTCGTCAACAGCATACCAACTTGGGAGGTATTTCACCTCAGGCCTGGTGAATCTGTATGTTACACAAGAGGTCATCAGCTTCAATTATTTGATCATCTCAACTGTGGGGTTTTTTCTGTTGAAGTACCTTTATTGTCTCAGGAAGACTGAATCTCCGTGCTGTACCACGGATGCCTTCTCCATCTTCCTCTAAGGTACATGTGTAGCCCAACTAGTGAGGCCAAGTGTGTTCAAACTTGGCCACACTAGTGAGGCTACTTCTATGGCATCGTAAGTATGTACCTCAATCATGGCTTTGATATCGGGGATTTCCGATAGGTCCTCATCCTGAGCCCAGAAAAAATCTGGCTTGTAAACTTGCTCTGAATTTTAAAACAGCACTACTTTAAAAAAAAAAAAAGGAGGATCACTGAAGTTAATTCTTTCCAGAGATTTTTTGTTTTACAACTTCAAGTGGTGTTTGGAAACAACAAATGAGAACAGAAAATAAACAGTTATCAGATTGTCAAAAAAAGTTCTAAGAGATGGTCCAAGGCTTCATAACTCTAGGTCAATGGAACATGACCAGGAGCTAGGATTATCGCAGCGAAGAAGAATGATCACAGCCCTACCTAACACCTACTTCCAGAACAAAGAGTAAGACTAAGAGGTTCCTTCCTCTATCATCAGACGATACAGAACTGCCAACATTTGCATCTTCCAATCAGGGAAATTTTGTACCACAATCACTATCAGGGAGATATTTAGAATTAAATTCAACAATAGGGAAAAACCTCATACTTCTACTTCCAAGTATGGAGGTAGGAGTCTAATCCTGCCTCCATGCCTATACCAACTACCATCATCCAAGACCAACTGCCATCAGAAGTCATTTTTCCCAAACAGGGAAGTTGGAACCAGCTACAACATACAGTTCCATTAAAATTCCTTACATCTGCTGCGCTCAAAACACAGGACTAATCCTCATTTCAATCTTTAATCTCGCATTGAGTGTTGCTCCCAGTTGGAGCTTATTATTATTTAACAGTCTATTAATATATCCTCCTGTGTCCGGTTTTCGATGTACTATGCCTTTTTCTTTGAATTGAAAAAAAAATAATGATGCCATATATCAACTGATGCCCTAATTACCTTCCTTTGTTTATAAGAAGTATGTAAAAATATATTAAAACTTGATAGACATTGAAACTTTCACACCACGCACCGATCTTCGATGACTTCAATAGCGTCCCCGTGTTTTGAGTTTGACCTGTTTTCGAGGCAAACAAGAAAGTATGGTGTCCTGGTGAAGCCATACGCAGAAGAAACATCTGCAGTGACTTCAAGTGTTCTGTGAGACGTTGTGTATGACTCTATAGCCAGCAGTTGTCTTCATTTTATTCAAAATATTTTTTATTTAATTTTAAAAATTACGATGGTAATTTGCAAAAACTAAAAAAAAAAATTTAAAAAAAAAGTGTCAATAAGTCTTGGCTTTCAAATCTGATTTTTTAAAAGTTTTGAATCTTTTCATGTTTCTTAACATTTATAATAAAGCATATCAATAAACAGTGATATTTGAATCACCAAGCCAATGTTTAAATTTTAATGTTATTAATAATAAATGATATGAGGGTTTAAAAAAAAATTCTCCAGACTGTTAGAAAATGATATAAGGCACATGGTTTCTTTAAGCCTCTGTATTTTTTTCCCCAGAATGCCCAGCAGAATTTTAAGTCACATGATTTTATCATCGTGAATTGTGAATTGAAAAATTGTTCGATGAAACTTTTTCGGCGGGCAATTTTTTTTATGGCCCCGACAGTATGACATATTTTTGTACCTTGTAGAAATGCCTAAAATACCACAAATTTTTGCAATACAAGTGCAACTTGCCAGAGGAGCCTCACATAATTCTAAGTTTTGGTCAAAGGAGAGGAGACTCTTTGCTTGGCAAGTCAAACCACAAAAATTGTATCTAGGGACTGTTTACATCGCGCGCAGAGGTAAAAGATTTGCATCGATTTCAGGGACGCCCTGAAAACAGGACCTCCTACGGTATAGGGATGGTGTTCGTTTACACATTCCTACGTATGACTCTACGAGTCCATGGTTTACACCATTCACTTGTCAAAATCAAATCGGGTGTGATCAAATGGGATGGATCAACATTACAATCATTGACATTGACAGTACTTAACTTACATTTATTATGATTCCATGAAAGTTGTTCTATCTATGGTCTTAATTTGCACAGAATCCGTAATTTTCTGGTGACTTGATGACAATTTTGCGTAATATCTAATTAATAATATTATTTCGCATCTATCAAAGAAGTCCAAGCAAATCTGAACTTTAGTTTTCGGGTAGTCGTGCCTCAGTCATCCACGTCCGGAAACTGGCCTTCATTTTTACCCATGTTGGCTCTCGGGTCATAAATAGAACAATATTGAGGAGTACGTAACGCTCAACTTCCAGTAATTGTACCGATTCTTAAAATACTTAACCCTTTAAACTCGACCCCGTTTTTTAAAATTTTGCATGTGCTCAGGTTATTTATTAAAATGACTGATTTACTTCTTGGAAACATGTTAACATTATGCATCATTTTAAAGCTTACATATAGTGCTATATTTCTAGCAAATCTTTTACCCCCCACAGGCTTTTGGAAAAAAATTACCGCCATTATTAAATTCATATTTTTAAATTTAAATTCCAATTTTTTCATATTTTATGTAAATTTGGTAATTTCCACTTGTTCAAAAATATTTTGATTGCCGTTTTTGAAATCTACATCATCTGATCTTTCTATAGAGGTAAAAAAATAAAGACAAAATATTAATTTTACCAGAATTTCGCTTTTACATGTACATTACCAGCAGTCTGTGGTTGGATCAATGCCTTCGTTCAACATTTCTTCCTCGTCAAGATCACCGTTTTCATCTACAAAGCCCCACCCCAAAACCCAAGACTTATTCTTCTCTACATTGTCTCCTGGAAGTTTGGACAACATTTCACTTCTTTTCAGGCTTCTTTTGGGCATTTTGAAGCTGAAATGTAACATTTGTATGAGATCAAGAGCAGATTTTGCACAAAAGTCACTGTACAACGTGTACAACGTGTACAACGTATACACACACAGGCATAACAGGCTGACACGTAGAAAAAGCAATAGTCAGGTTTCTTTTGCCAACAGAGGGCGGTAGTTATTGGGTGAAAAATGATTATTAAAAAAAAAAAAAAAATCGGTCAGGGGTGACCGAAGTTCTGTGGGGAAAAATGGGGTCGAGTTTAAAGGGTTAAAATTCGCTAGGTAAATTAAAGAAGTCTGCGAGTGCGAGTTGTTTGCCGGTTGTTTTTGTACTAAAGTGAACAACGCCCTCTGTTGAGTAAGACGGGAAAGAAAATAAATTTATTTTTTAAGCGCTTTTTGATAATGGATAATTTCTGGGGTGCTACTGAGGAGCTACCAACTCATTCTTCACTCGAGGAACACCTAATAATTACCCATATATTTATCGTTATTTATCATTGATGTATATATGGAAAAAAAAGTTGAACCAAGACAAATTGACCCGAGCGGGATTTGAACCTGCGACCCGGTGTGCATGTGTGCATGTCTCCCCCACGGCGAACTGTATACAAACTTAGCGCCCTCTTTAGAATCATCCTCCTTCAGCCCATGTTAATTTCCCATAATAAAATGGGGGACATAATCTCTGGGGGACAGATCCGGCGTTCCACCAACTGAGGTATCTAGCCCTAATGTTGGCGGTCTCCCTATTTTGTCAATAATTATCTTTGTTTGGGGTGCCAGTCAGATGCTACACAACCTGTAACTGCCGCATTTAGCATTAATATGCTACTGCCGTCTACTTGAACAAAACATAATGTATCTGAATATATCTACCCTTTTATAAAAAACAATTTCACAATATGGCATCTTAGCCTTCGTTGTCATAGCAACGACATCGCTCTTCAAAGGCAGGAACTTACGCACGGACCCAAATTTCAGTCGATACCAGAAAAATTGATCGGCGTCAACAAACAGAGGCTCTCTTGCCGCGGTCGGTTATTCGTTCGTTGCTCAGACTTTCCCATTAACCCGTTCATTATGCCACACTCCGGCGATAATTAAACCCTAATTATTGATCTCTGTCTTTGTCACTGTCTTCGATTATTTTTCCCCCGCTGTTTGTTTTGATGCATAGGCCTATATAATTACTGGCAACAACGTCCAGAAATGCAAAATGTTGTTTATTCCCTATCAGTTTGCCTCCCATTATAGTAACAGTGTGTTTCCCAAGTATAGGCGGTAGGCCTATGTGTGATGTCATAGTTTTTGTTTAATTCAATGGTTACTGTATACCGAATCGCCCATAGTTTAAGTTTGAAAGACATTTGACACATGCAGCACTGTGTTGCATATATACATTCCTTTGTTAAGAAAAATCAAATTCTTCAACTCTGTCAAAACACACTGGGCAAGCATTACATAGGCCTACGTGGACCTGAGAACAAAAGAGGTCCACACACTCACACAAGTTAGTGTGTAAACACCTGCAATCGGGGACCCCCTGTTGTTCCTCTTTTGTTTATACACTAACTTTTTGGCAACAGCTCCCATTGTTGTACACGCTCTCCAACTGGGGACCTTGCTCAACCGGACCTTTCTCAACCGGGGACCCTATTGTCCTCTTTTGTTATAGGTCCCTGGTTTGAATGTGTATACCTACCCACTGGCACACATTCTCAAAAATGCATCCCAGTGGAGCATTCTTTTGTTCTTTCCTTTGTCCCTGCACTTACCATTTTCCCATAGACTTGAGAGCACCCCAGGCTTTAGAATTCTCCTATGTTTTGTCCTTGGTCTCCATAAGGTACGGTACCGAAAATGAGCACAGGGGCTTTGAAACACTGAGTGGACTATACACAGGTCCACACACAGCTCTGTGTTGCAGTCACTCTGTGGACATTCCTTTGTTCTGTACACTTAAAGGTATTGTACACTTTTGGTAACAGCTCAAAATCAGTGTCCACATTTTTTGTGATTCAACACATGCATGAACAAACAAACCTGTGAAAGTTTGAGCCTAATTGGTCATCGAGGTCACGAGAAAATAGTGAAAAGAGACCTTATGTGTTTTCTGTTTTTTTTTCTTCAAATTATCCAGCGTGATAAGACTAATGTTTTACTCATTTCTCAGAAACGATAGCATTTTAGGCAGAAATATTTTAAGGAACCCTTTCTACCATTACTTACTTTAAATCATTTAAGTTATGTGTGAATCTGTGAACATTGTGTTTTTCGATCTTACCAATAGTGTACAGGGCCCTTAAGGAAAATCCTATTCCTCAACACTGTAAATAACACTGTGTGGACGTGTGTAAGTCCACATAGTCTTTCAAGTCAATACATTATGTGGACCTCTTTTGTTCTCAGGTCCACACTAATGGTATGTAGCGTGAAAACAGTGTTTTCACCGGTTTTGACGATTTTTTCCCTTCTTTTCTTAAAGGGACACGTTGCATTTGTAAGCGTTTGTTATAAAATGCATATGGTTAGAAAGACGTTATAAAAGTAGAATACAATGATCCACACAAAATATGCCTCGAAATTGCGTGGTTTTCCTTTTATTTTGTGAACTTACACGGTCGGCCATTTTGTGGAGTCAAAATGTTGACTCCACAAAATGGCCGACCGTGTTTGCTCACGATGTAAAAGGAAAACCGCGCAATTTCGAGACATATTTGTGTGGATCATTGTATTCTACTTTTATAACGTCTTTCTAACATATGCATTTTATAACAAACGGTTACAAATGCTTTTTTGTTGACCAACTCGTCCGATCCAAGGCAACGTGTCCCTTTAAGAAAAGGTTCTCAGGTCTACACATCGTATATAATGTAACGCTTAAACACCTTCTCGTGGTCTGTCGTCCAGAGGGGTGTGTGTTGGTGTCCTCACCAAATATTGCAATGGGACAGAAATGTGAAGTGTGCAATCTGGGCGCCATTTCAGTAAGCATCTGTATTGATACAACCATTGCTATCAATGTTATAACAGGTCCAGTATCACCGAATCATTGACTACGATCTCTGTATACCCTTTCTTCTTCGTCGTTTCCCCCTCCAATAATTTGTTTGAGGTAATTCCAAAAAGCAACTCTTTTATAAAGTACCAACAGTTTAGCCCAAATGACCACAGTCGTACCCATGTTTACTCCAAGAGAATACGCAAACCAGTTAGCAACAGTTTAGTTAACATTAATGACATCGGTACATTAGGCCTATTGACTCAAAACCTGGGGAGATCATGCAAATGTACCAACATAAGTGTAGCAAACATTGGTGTGCATGACTATAAAAAATAATATGCCTTATCTTGATTCCATTGGCTCCCTCTATGCATTCTAGAATTGCTTTTAAGCTATTTTTGCTTGTGTTTCATTGCCTGCAACTTGTTCTGCTCCAGCATACAATACCAATATGTTCATTCAATATCATCCCTCTTGGAATCTTCGGTCCTCCAATTCATGTTCACTTGTTGTTCCTAAAACTCACACACCTAATGGGGGGATCGTTCATTCGCACATGCTGGATCTTCTCTCTGGAACGAACTTCCTCAAGATATTCGTAATAATTTCCGATGTACGCAATTTCAAAGTTACTCTAAAAACTCACCTTTTCATATATGTATTTCTTTAATTCATAGTTTTGTTGCTTTCCATTGTTAAATTCGTATGTTTTATTATTATTATTATTATTATTATTATTATTATTATTATTATTATTATTATTATTATTATTATTATTATTATTATTATTATTATTATTATTATTATTATTATTATTATTATTATTATTATTATTATTATTATTATTATTATTATTATTATTATTATTATTATTATTATTATTATTATTATTCATAAAGATTACGCAAACCTTTCAAAGAGAGTAAGCAGCAGCTAATTGACCAATGCGACGCACCTTTATCTTTGACTCGAGTTAGGTTTGGCCCTATTTATGAGGTCGTTTATTTCCACACAGCAACGTTTGAAAAAAAAACGCACAAACAAAATAAAATTGTTTGATCCTTGACCTCACTTTGCGATTTCTAAATTTAACTCTACCTCCTTACCCATTAATTAAGTTCACCCACATGATCGTATTGTGAAGCAATATCAAACTATAGTCACCCCCCTTCTCTCAATTAGGAAAACCAAGTGTATGGCGGTATTTCATCTCTTTAATTTGCAGGGAGAAACGTCAAGAAGGCAACGTCAGAGAAAGCATACAGGGGTATACTTTAAAAAAAAGTATTTTTCCCAAAACTTTACCATGGACGAATGGTTTAAAGGCATCGTACACGTTTCGTAATTACTAAAAATATATATTAGCATAAAAACTGACTTGGTAACGAGCAACAGAGAGCTGTTGATAGTATAAAACATTGTGAGAAATGACTCCCTCTGAAGTAACGTAGTTTTTGAGAAAGAGGTAATTTCTCACTAAAATAATAAAAACTTCTTGCAAGAAGTTTTATTCCTATCTGAAAGCACACAAATTTGTACAACAAGGGTGTTTTTTCTTTCATCATTTTCTTGCAACTTCGATGACCAATTGAGCCCAAATTTTCACAGGCTTGTTATTTTATGCATATGTTGGGATACACCAAATGAGAACACTGGTCTTTGACAATTACCAAACGTGTACGATGCCTTTAACTAAAATCTGAACTTTTGGTATTAAACATTTCCCAGAGTAAAATGTGACATTTTGGTAAGCTTTAAAGACACTGGACACCTTTGGTAATTGTCAAAGACCAGTCTTCTCACTTGGTGTATCTCAACATATTATGCACAAAATAACACACCTGTGAAAATTTGAACTCAATTGGTCATCGAAGTTGCGAGATATTAATGGAAGAAAAAACACCCTTGTCACACGAAGTTGTGTGCTTTCAGATGCTTGATTTCGAGACCTCACGCGTGAGGTCTCGAAATGAATTCAAATATTTTACTTTTTTCTCAAAAACTACGTTACTTCAGAGGGAGTCGTTTCCTACAATGTTTTATACTATCAACAGCTCTCCATTGGTCGTTACCAAGTAAGTTTTTATGCTCACAATTATTTTGCGTAATTACCAATAGTGTCCAGTGCCTTTAATGTGATAATTTCAATGTTTTAAAAACTTTTTTTCTAATTGTACGCAGACAATGTATTTGTTTTTACATAATTCACGTCATATATTATCTTGCAAAATAGGGCGAAAGGGGGGCTTGTTTAATTAAGAAAAAATGCAAACGGAAACTACAGTTTAAAAATTGACCAGAGGTTTCCCCTAGAACAAAATGGCTCATCCCTGTGCCCCCCCCCGTAAAATTTACCCTGGATCATGCGCTATATCATTAACTATTGATAAGAAATACATAACATTCGAAAGTTAAAGAGGGGTTCTAAGGTCGAATTGAGTTTTTGTATGCAATCATTTCCAATAGATCGAGTCCGTATGACATTGGCGAAAACCTTAGGCCTACAAGTCAAGCTCCAACCCTCGCGTTAAAGCGGTGTATAGGCTAATGCCATTGAGTTATTATTAGTTGATACCCTTCCAGTGCAAATTGTCAACATTTAAAAATCATCCATTTAGGTCACTGTTAAAGTAGGCCTGTATGGGTTTGTATATTTTCCGTACAGGTATTGATTTAGTTAAATTTTGATTGTATTCAATCAAAAAGGTATTGAATTTGACCATTTGACTGACGTACAAATTCCTCTTTGTTGTCGATATACAATTACGTCATGTTTCAAATGTCACTCTGAAGGATTATAAGATAAATTACATTTTTAGGCCTACACCGTTTTAATGTGAAGTTAGAGATTTGTAACTTTTTGTCCAGTTTCTTAAGGACTCATCTATTGGAAAATGAGTGCATCACGAAACTGAATTTTGACCTTAGAGACCCTTTAACGCAAATTGCACGTAGTTATGCCCACTGCATGAGGATATTTTCAGTATTACAGCTTTAAATATATCTGCCTGCGTTACGGTTGTATAGCAGGCAAAATTTGTCTGATCGGTTATCAAACGCATTCCAAAGGGATGGTATTCAAGGAAAAAACGAAGGTAGGCCTTATTGGAAAATTGCTATTGGAAGAATGTGCAGGAGAGCGTATAATAGTCATTCTAGCTTGCGACTTCGGTTCAGTTATAGAACACAGTGGAATGTATTTTAAAAAGATTTGGTAAATATCAAAAAGCAAACCCTTAAAGAAATACAATTTTCTGGCAGCCACAAGGTTTTCCCAGAGTTTTTTGCTCACTGAGTTTTATCTCTGGTTTTTAATCCTGTGGGACATTTAAGTTGCTGAAAAAGTAATGAGCAACAAGTTAATGATTGAATGTCTGTAAATACGTAACATTATACAAATGACAGTCAACGTGAATAAATATTAAGTGCCAACTCTATCTGGTGGACGAGCCTCCACCCTATTTGTGTAACAGATCAGAGGGAAAATGACGTAAAAGAATAGACGTAAAACCCCTGCGTAGTTCTGTTTTATTGCAGTTTATGTCGAGAGGCTAACTGTAGTTTACGGTAGGTATGACCCCGATGGATTTGTCAACAAAGGCATCGAGGAGAAGCAGTTACACGGCTGAACAGAGTGAACGAAGTTTCTCAGACAACTGAGAGTTGTCCTATTTGTTTTTGTTGATATGAGAATGGACTATTATACAACAAATGAAAATATTTGAGTCGGAAATTAATTAGTTATTAACTAGTGATAGTTTACTGCCAACTACAGTAGTGCTGATTTTCCGCGGGGTTACAAAACAATGTATCCCAAATAAATTCTTAAAATCAACCAATAACAATCAATTAACCATTATCAATTAGTCAATCAACCAATCAATCGAAAATATAAAACAATAATGCTAGGGAGGGGGAGCAAGGCACCTTCGCCCCCCCCCCTTACCGCGATATTATGGTACTAGGCCAATTTATAACGATATTTCTTTTCCAAGCAGAAATAAAGCGCGATATGGATACTCTCGGTTTGGTTGTCATGACAATGGTGCTCAGTATTGATCAATCCTCCATGATCAAGTGTTTTGTCCTTAAACCAAATGCAATTTGTTTGTCTCACTCGGGGGGCACAATTTAAAGATGCTAGCTCCGGGGGGGTTTTGGGGGGCAGATTTTAAATTTAATTTTAGCAATATTTATAGATTCGATGAAATTATCAGCTTTCATTTAAGGTTGCACATGGCACACAATAATATCCTAAAAACTTAAAAAAAGGGGTTGTTGAATGTTGATCCCAGCATTAAAGGCACTGGACACGTTTTGGTAATTACGTAAAAAATATATATTAGCATACAAACTTACTTGGTGACGAGCAGCGGAGAGCTGTTGATATTATAAAACATTGTGAGAAACGACTCACTCTAAAGTAACGATAGTTTTTGAGAAAGAGGTAATTTGTCACTAAAATATTTGTATCTGAGAAAGAATTCAGGCCTGAAGCCTTTCTCGGGCCTTTCTGAAAGCACACAAATTTGTGCAACAAGTGTTTTTTCTTTCATTTTTTTCTTGCAACTTCGATGACCAATTGAGCCCAAATTTTCATAGGTTGGTTATTTTATGCATTATGTTGGGATACACCAAGTGAGAATACTGGTCTTTGACAATTACAAAACGTGTCCAGTGCCTTTAAATCACGCCCATCAGCCTTGTAGGCCTAAACAACTCTGCATTTTAAATGTATTTTGTGCATTGTCCGTGACAAGTGCGAAAGTTTGTATATGTTTGTCCGTTCTGAATATATCCTCAGTCAAAATTCGTTCAGAGAACAAACAAATCAAATTCTCGGCGTAAATCGTGCCATGACATTAATGGCCTGTACATATAATGGTTTATTTATAAACTTGCCATAAAGCAGCAACATGTTGAATTGCAACAATTTACAATAAAAAGGGTAAAACAACTCAGAAATCGAGATTTCAGTAAAAACAAAAACGCAACTGGGTAGTTCAATTACGGTTCGTTAAAGAAAATTGAACTGTAAAATCTGGAGAAAAAACCCCGCAAGGTGTCATTGATTTGAAATCTCCAGCCCAATTACGCCTATTCCTTTGTGCAGTAAGATAGTTATGGACGTTGGTGAACCTGTCTATTATGATTGTGTGGAGTAATCAATGCCAAGAGTATTACGGTTTTACAAAGATACCTGTGACGCACCCAGGATTTATTTTTTAGCGAGGGATGTAGAGAAAACCTGCTTTAAAAGTATTATACAGGATTGGTAGAGCTGACAAAGTAGTCGCAGACAGTGTTCATGTTTTGTGTGATCAACCATATACATGAAATAGAAAACTTGTGAAAATTTGAGCTTAATCCGTTGTGTGAGAGTCGGGGGGGGGGGGACATGCACAATTCTCAGCCTGAAACATAATGTCCTTATTTTTTTGTTCTCACAACCGAAATCAGCTGCTGCGTTTTCCGATACAGTTTTATCGATTATGGCTTCATTTCAGAGGGAATATTTCACAGAAATAATGGTTCTAGTATAAACTTCATGCTCAGTAAACTTTCAGACTAAGTTCGACAATGACGTTTTTGTAAACCAATCCTGTATGCCATGTATAGTTGTTCATTTTGTTGGGGTTTGGGGTTAGGTCGACCCTGCCGGCCCTTTCTCGTTCCTCCAGTCTCTGTTAAAAAACTTTCCTTTTTATGTTATTATTTCCCCTTCCCATATTCATTTTCGATGGCCACATTTTTTTCTCGTGACGTAGGCCAAGTTTGAATTTGCGCCAAATTCCATGATTGTGTCGTCAAAGACACAATCCCACCACCTACGTGCCGCATCATCATAAATCGAGAGGTGTCGATAAGTGGGAGAAGTTACTACCTTTGACCCGACCCAAAATTGGGAATTAATGACGCCCCCCTAATATTTAGGCCTTAATACGTATCTCTCTGTTCCAGTAGCGACTCAAAACGCATTTGTTCACTCTCGCGTTCCCGAACATTAGGACGATGTGTCTAGACCGTCTACAGATTGGCGCCATGGTTGAATAATTTACAGTAACAGGCATCTTTCTACAGGAAAATGCAATTATGTTATAATCACCTTTTATTTAGAAACGAGCTTAAATGCACTGAAAACGTTTGGAAATTGTCAAAGACCAGTGTTCTCACTTGGTGTATCCCAACATTAAAAATAACAAGCCTGTGAAAATTTGGGCTCAATTGGTCATCGAAGTTCAAAGTAAATGATGAAAGAAAAAACACCCTTGTTGTACAAATTTGTGTGATTTCAGATAGGAATAAAAACTTCTTGCAAGAAGTTTTTATTATTTTAGTGAGAAATTACCTCTTTCTCATAAACTACGTTACTTCAGAGGGAGTCGTTTCCTACAATATGCTATCAACAGCTCTCAGTTGCTTGTTACCAAGTAAGTTTTTTTATGCTAATATTTGTTTTGAGTCATTACCAAACGTGTACGATACCTTTTAAAGATCCTTGTTGTGGTTTCTAGAAGAACAAATTACCATGGTGGCCCTGAAGGGACATCGAACATATTTACGTAAATATTCTCGATGTGTGCCCCAAATTGTAAGTATTCACGGAAAATATGACGCAACTGTTTTCATGATTTCGGACTTGTTAGTCAGTGGGCTTATGGTCGAAAAACTTCCCCCATATGTAATTTTGTATACAATCTTTGAAAATTTCAGGGATTACTCCTGAAACACTAAAGAATACAAATCCACTTGATGCCCATTTTTCCTATGCCCGGAAAGATGTTTTTGAAGGCTTTTTCCGAGCTAAAATGCAGACGGCTAAACTATACGATATGTGATTTTACAATTTGCGCCCAAATGACGATCTTTGCATTATTCGGAATCCGTCCAATTACTGCCGTGTAATATGATTCTGTATTGGGCGGGTTTCTCAAACGGAATACCACGACGTATACGCATGCAAAGGTATCCGAAAGTCACCAAAACATTGACTGCGTGCACCTGACGACGTTGTGAACTTACGGCAGGATTTCACTATCGAAACTAGTCCCTTCAGTCTGCTGTTTTTGCCAAAATAATCTTGTGAGTAATAAGAAATGCAGTAATGTTACCAGATATATACATTGTGTAACACAGAAAAGAAAGTAGCCACAAACACCTTCAGGAATATCACTTTTCTGTCTTCCTCCGTGGTTTGAGTTTGACAGCTACTTCACACTCGTCAACGTGGTGAAATTAGTCTGGTGCCCTATGATATTTATTATATATTCTGTACAGTGTGAGACGGGGTACATGACTGATATGAGGCCGTATTATTGTTGTGTCGATAATTTTTGTCACTTTTGGGGGGCACTACGTTATTCAAATCTCAACTAAAATGTGTATGTAAATAGATATCCTGACATATAAATAATACTACAAACTGTCTATCACTTTTATTGACAGTCCTTGAGTATTTACATCGCTAAGATCTAGCCTAACTGAACTTCAGTTTTCATATTAACACTAACCATGCTAACACAACAGCCCAAGGCATCGTTGTGTTTTTAGGGCGGCAGTTTCGATATTTTTTTTTTTTTTTTTTAAATCTTGTTCTTAGTACACACACATTGTGTATTGTCCTTAGTCTGACAACTTTAGTAACGTAAACAGAATGAAGAATAACAGACTGGGACTGGAGATAAAGTTAACTTTCCTGCTTCACATTTACTGTGTATCTTTTGTGTGTACAAACCAAGGTACAAACTTCTCATGTGCTATTTCCCATGATGCACCTGTGGAGTGTGGGTGTTAGAAATTATACTGCACTCAGGCCATTACATCCCTCCTTAAGTTGAATTGAAAATAACACATGTTGATCAAAGGCGCTTAACAATTAACAGTTAACAATAAAACGATTTGCGCAAACAAGCAAAGCTCAAATAAGAGTTTCAGTTCTTTCAGTTTTGTCTTTGTCTACATGTATACACAGTTAGCTGTGGATCAGTCTATTTGACCACATAGTCCTCAAGATATTTGGGGGTTTTGCGAATGCGAGTTGGTCGAGTGTGCGGTGGTTGAGTAGTAGTTTGTGTTGGCAAGGTATGTGGCAATGAAGTAGGTGTTGCTTCTGTGGTTTGGGTGCTGGGTGGAGTATAATCCTTTTCCTCTTCATCTTCAATGCAATCGCGTTGGTAGCTGTCGTTGGAGTCCGATGGGATGCCCTTAAAACGTGAGGAGTTCCGAGTGATGTTGTGGCCATTCGCAGAGGCGGTGATCATACTGCCTTTCCTGGCGGTGACACTGTATGTCTGGGGGTCAAATGGTGTGGAGAGTTTGGACGGTTTGGTGTCATGTTTTACAAGGACAGTGTCACCGACCATGATGTCGTTTTGTCGGGCATTCAAACGAATGTCGGCGTAGCGTTTCTGCTTGGATTTGGCCTGTTCATCATTTGCTCGAGCTTGACGATCCAATGTGGATGGATTGTTGTGGTCGATCTGTGGGAGTCGAGTGCGTGGCTCGCGTCCAAACATTAGTTGGTATGGCGTGGCCCCAGTGGATGGGTGTGGTGTGGCGCGATACTGCCGAAGGTATTTATGGAGCTCCTGCCTCCAAGATTTGTGTTCAAGATGAGCAGTACGAACAAGTTTCATCAGCGGTTTATTGAATGCCTCAGCCTGTGCGTTGGCCCGTGGCCAGTGAGGCGTGATGCGGCGATGTTTGAAACCGCTGTGTTCTGCGAATTTCGCGAAGGCGTGCGAGTTGAATGGGCTGCCATTGTCGGATTTGATTACTTTGCAACAGCCGAACGTTGACAGTACTTTGTCCAAGACAGGTATAACTGTGTTTGCGGACACGGATTTCACAATTTCAACGTTTGGGTACCTGGAGTACTCGTCCATGATGACCATGAGGTATTTGCCTGTTGGTAGCGGTCCACAGAAGTCCATGCTCAGATTTTGCCATGCTCCTGGTGGCAAATCTGACATGCGAAGTGGCTCAAAGGGCCCTGGTTTGCTGTAGACGGATTGACATGCAAGGCATTTGTGTATTGTCTGTTCGACTCTCTCATTGATTCCTGGAAACCAGACTTTGATCGTATCATATCTTTTGTTCGTGCCATGCCTTGGTGACCTTCATGTGCGAGAGAGACTGCCAGGTCACGTAGTGATTGTGGAATAACAATCTTGTCGTTGCGTAGTAGAATGTTATTTACATGGCATGTAAGTTCATCCTTGCTGTTGTGGTACTGACGAAGTTCGTTCATGTTAATAGCGGGGTCAGTGATCTTTGCGATCTCGAACCAGCGGCCTGTGCATACGAGGTCAATGGCTTTCATCAGGGTTGGATCATGTAAAGTCGCTGTCTGGATGTCGTTGATGTTCATTGCACGAGGCACTGATGTTGTTGTAACAAAGTTGACATATTGCTCCGCGATTTTCTGTTCGCGTGAAGTGTTCTTTGAGTTGGCAGGCGGGTGACGCGATAAGTAGTCTGCTGGATTTGCGTGTCCGGGACTGTACTTGACTGTGAGTTTGTAAGGTTGTAGTCGGAGACCCCACCGTTCGATGCGTAGCGGCGGGTGTGGCTTCTGCCATATGTTCACGAGGGGTTTGTGATCAGTGGTAACTACGAAGTGTGGTGTTCCTCGAACATACATGTCATAGTGTTCACACGCCCATACAATAGCAAGGGCTTCGCGTTCTGTTTGACTGTATCGGGATTCGACGGGAGTCAAGGCACGGCTCGCGTAAGCTACAACGCGTCCGTCCTGTGTCAGTATGACCCCTAGGCCAACAGGGCTAGCATCCACTGCGATTTCAATGTCTTTGCGTATGTCGAAGTAAGCGATGCTCGCGTCTTCAGACAGGGCGTTCTTGAGTGTTTTGAAGGCGTCCTGTTGTTCTTGAGACCAAACCCATGGCATATTGTTTTTCGTGAGTCGTCTCAACGGCTCTGTGATTGTGGCATAGTTGCGGATGAAACGTGAGCTGTAGTTGGTCATTCCGAGGAAGCTGCGTAACGCTTGTGCAGTCTGCGGTGGTGGTGTGTTGCGTATGGCGTCCACTTTCTCTGGGTCTGGTGATACGCCTTTCGGGCTGAATACAAGGCCGAAGAACTTTATAGTGTGTGAGTTGAACTCACATTTGTCCCAATTCACTGTGAGGCCGTGGTCATGGAGACGTGTGAGCGTTGCCTCTAGTGCTGCGTCATGGTCGCGTTGCGCATTGGGACCTGCTCCAAAACAGATGATGTCGTCACTGATATTTCGGGCTCCCGCGATGCCGGAGATGACGTTGCGAATGTTCTCTTGGAAGATTTCACTCGCTGAGGAGATTCCAAAACTCATGCGTTTATAGCGATAGAGCCCCATGTGTGTGTGGAACGTAGTAATGTATCGCGAACTTGGTTCGAGTTCAAGTTGGTGGTAACCTGATCGAAGATCAAGCTTGCTGAAAACCGATGCACCATTGAGATCATGGATCAGTTCGTTTACTGTTGGCGTGCTGTGGCGTTCACGCATAATGGCTTTGTTGGGTTCTCGCATGTCAACACAGAGGCGTATTGAGCCGTCTTTCTTGGGGGGCGTTACGATTGGGGATACCCAGGGGGTTGGTTCCCCAAGTACATGTTCGATGATGTCTTGCTGTTCAAGGCGTTTGAGCTCTGTTTCCACCTTTGTTCTGAGGTGAAAGGGTGTACGGCGGTTAGTAATTGCCTTGGGTTTCACTGTTTTGTCCACATGGAGTTTCACTTGTGTATCTTTCAACTTGCCTATGTCATGGAAAAGCCCAGGATATTTCTCCCGGCACTTGTCTTTGTATGTTGCGGTGTGTACAACGTGGATAAGTTTGAGCTTGGTTGCTGTCTCGTAGCCAAGCAGAGAACCGTGATTGCCTTGCGCGATCAAGAATCGGTGAGTCTGTATCAAGGATGCTGTTTCCACTGTAAGGATGCACTCACCGAGTATGTGTATTGGATTATCCTCACCGTAAGCATGAACCTTTGACTGTTTGTGGCGTTTGATGGGTGGACTACCCACATTTGCGTATGTGCGTTGGTCGAGAATGTTCACAGTAGACCCCGTGTCAAGCAAAAGTTGGACGTCGTGGTTGTTCACTTTGACAGGGGCAGTGGGCAGTGACAGTGTGTACAATGTATGTTGTTTGGCATGCACCATATAGCTGTACTCGTCTCCACTGGAGTCTGACTGTTGTGCACAAGTGTTTTGTGCTAGGTCATCATGCTCTTGTATGTTATGGATGGCCTTGTCTTTCTTGCGTTTGATGCAGGCCCGCTGGAAGTGATTTGGTTTACCACAATAGTTACAAGTTTGCCCCTGTGCTGGGCATGAACCGCTATGGGGGTAGCTACCACCACAATAAATACAGAGCTTACCCGGTTGTTGCGTAGCTTTTGGGTTGTGCTGTGTCGAGCGTGTAGGGCCACTGGTATTGTTAGTATTTCTGGCTTGGGGTCGTTTCCCGTTGTTGTTGTTGTACTTTGGCTTCACTGCATGGACGGTCTCGCGCTCCATAGCAGAGGCCTGTGTGTCAGCCATCTCAAGTGTGCGACCGATGTCAATGATTTGTGTGAGGGTCTTGTCCGGTTCCCGAAGAGCCCTACGGCGTAGTCGGTTGGAGGTGCAGTGCTGTATGATTTGTGTGAGGATTTCCTTATCGGTAGATGTGAACTCACATGTCTTGGATAGTGTTCGCAATTCCGTCACATATTCATCCAGTGTCTGTCCTTCCTTTTGCTTGCAAGATCTGAAGGTGTAAATCTCCATTTGCGTGTTCTTCTTTGGCCGAAAATATTTGTCTAGTACTGTCTTAGTGTCGACGTAGTTGTCGCTTGTGTCATCAGTGTCTGTCTGCTTCTCTGCCTCGTAGATTTCATGTACTTGTTCGCCGGCGTAGTGAAGTAAGAGTGCTCGCTGTCTCTCCCCATTCGTGATGTCCATGGCAACAAATAAATTCTCCAGGCGTTTCACCCATTTATCCCAACGGATGGCCACGTTGGTTTTGTCTGATTCGTACTCGAAGGATGGGAACGGTGGGAGGTAGTTTGCCATAGCGATATTGGCAAGAGAAAACGCTGCGTTTACACTTACTAGAGTTCAGTTCAATTCAGTTCACTACGAAGTGAAGTCCAAAACGACTTGAAATTTCACCAAATTGTAGTTGGAAAAACCAGTATGATGGGTCAATACGTGTTAAATACTGTACTCCTCGTCGCCAGTGTATTGTCCTTAGTCTGACAACTTTAGTAACGTAAACAGAATGAAGAATAACAGACTGGGACTGGAGATAAAGTTAACTTTCCTGCTTCACATTTACTGTGTATCTTTTGTGTGTACAAACCAAGGTACAAACTTCTCATGTGCTATTTCCCATGATGCACCTGTGGAGTGTGGGTGTTAGAAATTATACTGCACTCAGGCCATTACACATTGTATACAACAAATTGTGAAACAAGATAAGACTATGGGCTCACTATATTCAACATCATGAGCACAGATCAGCCCCCAGTGCTAAAATAAAACCAACATATTTCAATCTGTGCATTAAGTGTCAAGATGTTCTGAAAAAATGACAAACTTACAACACCAAAGCATTTGTCTTCAGTTGAGACATTTCTGTGTAGTGTGCATATTAGAGGTGTGAGAATTAGGTAATCCTGATTTCTTAAATATTTCACTAAGACTGCGTGGAACAACAGGGGATTCAGTTCCTTGAGAAAGGTGCACAGTGCATCGCATGTGCTTTGGTGATACAACTTCAAAAACTAGAAATGAAATGAAAGAGATGAAAAGTGGTTCAAAAAATATTGACCCACTACAAAATCTAAAAGGTCGATTTTCTACACCCCCTTGTATGAAATCAGGAAAATTTACAAGATCTAATGCTGAGCATTTTAATCCTCAGAAGTGTTTCTTTTGTCAAGGATGGGATACTACTAAAAAGAGATGAAACCAAATATGCTTGCCAACAAAGTGTCAACCGTGGAAGATCAATTAAAGAGATTGTTGAAAAAAGTGACAATGATTTGTGGAAATTACAACTCGCTGATGTAATAGAAGAAGATGACCTACTTACAAGGGACATTGTGCACCACAATAGTTGCTAGCTCAAATATTTGCAAAAATAAGTTAATTGGCCTAAAAAATGCACAACTTACAAAAACCTTCACAACACGAGACAGTTCATTGCAGAGATTGATTTTGTTTCTGCAGGAAAACATTGACTCTGGAGATTGACTCTGGAGACTACATAACCACAACTCAGGCAGAAAATTTGTATAAGGAGATAATAGACAAAACATGGCATCAATACAACCATAACATGTAGAGCATTAATAGCTAAGATCTCAGAGAATGTACCAAATATTGTCATATCGCAACATAAGGGAAACTTACCAGGCGTACATTCTAAACAAGCAGGCCGTGGCGAACCAGACTTAGCTACAGATTAGCGAGACAAGAGCTGATGTAAATAATCTTCAAGTATTATAAAATAATCCGGCGAATTGTTTCCAATGTACATGAAAAGTTATGGACATTTACAGGGTCCCTTGAACCTTACGGGGGCAAATTTGTCAACATCCAAAACTTCCGATGACATCATTTGAGAAAAATGGGTCTGTACATTTTTGTACAAGAATGTTTTTGTTCATTCCGATCCTGACTTCCAATGATATTCATTCAAAGCGGCACAGAATTTGACATTTTTGTCTGACGAAATATTCCTCCTAGACCCATTAGTTGTTGAAATGCAATGATGTCAAGCTTCAAAATGGGCTCCGAAAACGTCAATTAACCAAAACATCCCGTACAAAAATGTACAGACCCATTTTTCTCAGAATGATGTCATCGGATGTTTTGGATGTCGACAAATTTTGCACTGGAAGGGTATTGAAAACAATGACAATGTTAGAGACTAGTAATTTTTTCCCGACTCACGTGAATACTCTCTTTATTGGAAAATGAGTACATTACAAAAATGAATTTGACATATCCCTTCCTTTTTAAAGGTACATATGCCACTGTTTATTGAAGTCAGATAGGTTATTCAAGGCATTTGTATTTCGAAGAAGACCATGCATATATGCTATCTATAATAATAACGAGGAATTTGCTAAAGCGCCGCTTTTCCCAAGGATACAAAGCGCATACAAGAAATACATAAATTGTTTAAATCTTACATAACTTGGATCCAAAATTGATAACAAAGTTATCGTTAAAACAAAATTAAGGTCTCTTATACGGTATAGCTCTCTGAAGGGACATCACACATCGCATTGTATTATAATATACAAATTGAAAAATGCAGGCTATTTATAACAACTTGCTAAGAGTATTCTTTTTTCATTTTTTTTCTTCAAGAATGTTGTTCCTACTATTTCAAAAGAACATTTGAATTCATAGAAAAATATTTAATGGAAAATGTCTACGTTCGATTTGTTTTCTCGTTTTCGATACGCGCGAGATTTTCACAGTCAAGGCATTTTCTTTTTAGAGATTTTTGAACTCGTGTTCATTTCCCTTCAAATGTTACATTCGGGAAATTCTAGTAATGCAAAACAAGATGAATATATATATATTTTATATAGGTTTTCAAATTTACATTTACAAAGTATGAAAACAGGTTAAAATAATTGTTTTTAATGAATTAATAAATAATAAAAAGGCATGTTGGACTTACCGAGGAAACTTGACATGTACTCCAACTGAAAACATGAAAAAGGAAATGTTAAGTTAATATCGAGAATTTGCGATAATAAATATACACTAAGGTTTGAAAATAATCGAAAGCAAATAATTTAAGGATGTTTAATCTCATAGTTGTTGAATGTAGACACTTTAAATCAGTATACCAATAATAATAATGGTGTTGAGTTTTTTTATACTAGGAACAAGAATAATTTGCAATCAAAGAAGTACAGCTCCCTTTTATGATCAACGAAGCAACAAGGCGTATCGTTTCGTTCCAATTCATGGGAGACATTTGGCCTGTTCATTTGTACTTTGGCAACCAAAACGATCCTGGTCTGTTCTCAAATGGTAAAGTTAATCTACCAAGTACAAATAAAACATGTTAGAGGACTAAATAATTGAACGTTATACCAAGTTGCTTGTTCCACGAGGCATAACGACATAATGTTAAAGTGTACCATCCGTACAGACAGTCAACCAAAAATGTTCGTCGTGCATTGTTCTGTAATACTGTATACAGATTTGGTCACGAGCCATAGTAGAAATATAGAAAATATAGAATTATAGAGATATCTTTACAGTTAATAGAGATATCTCTATTAATGATAGATATATCTATATTATTTACAGAGATATCACTATTAAAAAAAGAAATAGAGATATCTCTAACAAATATATCTCTATTAATAGAAATATCTCTATTACATGAGTGAACATGTTAACTTTGTACGCCCGATGATAGAGATATCTCTATTAATAACAAATATATCTCTATTAATATATACATAATTATCTTTATTATAAATAAAAATATCTCTATTTTGGATAAACATCAATTGTGGCAATCGTTAATAACCAACGATGGTTTGTAGAATCTTCAAAATGCTATTAACTCGACTTTTATAGTATTTGTAACAAAACTAGTTCCCTGTGAGGATTTGTAGCCAGGTTGCAACATTTTATTTAAGAAAAAATATATATAAAGACGGCCACCATAACAGATCACTACATTTTGCAAAGTATATAGGCCTATGCATTATTTAGCATTAGGGTATAACAGTAAAACTGCCAGATAAACTTCAGCCGCATTACAAAATCTTTTAAAACTTACCAAGAAAAGTAAAACGAAAAACGACGCACTGTGGTTCCACATCTCAACAACTTCACACGAACCGTGTAATTTTCAAACCTTACTCTAATCCGTAAGTCATAACTCCGTCAGGATTTCAGTTTGTTTGCCTGTTTAATAAGTACGCGTGATGTTTGGCCGTCAGCTCGATTATAATTGTGGCGGGAAAACGAGAAGTAATATCGCTTCGCTTTCGGCTGCTGCTTGCCAAGACAAAAGATATATCGATCTGGCACCTGAGCTGAAATTGGTATTAAAAAGTCTTAACTATTTCATGTTTCAACTCCAGGTAGGTGGACGACTTAAGTCGTTCGCCGTAATTCCACCAAATAGTTTTCTTACAAGAGTATTGCTATTAAGAGGTCACTCAGATTATTCAAAGTTTTTAGAAATTGTGGGTAGGTGGGTCAAACGAAATAATTGAAAATCTAAAATCAGTTACGGTTAAAAGAAGAGGAAAAAACAACATTTTAAGGACGGTAAACTGCCCGTCGTGTCTCTTCCAAATCGTCTGTCATGTCTGTCATGTCTGTGCTGTCTATAGACCTTTATCATGGTGCGGCCATCTTGATTTTCTCCAATCTGAACCAATGTAACCAAACCGAGGCTGGAAGAAAAAATAGTCTGGTTCCTTTCTCAGTGCAATGAATACCAGCATTCATTACTGTTATTGGATACAGGGAACATGACCAAGATGGTGACAGCATGATAAAGGTCTATAGACCTTTCTTTTGCAACGTCACAGCCCGAGTTTTTGCCAACCGAGGTTGGAAAACTATGGAAAGCCATAAATGCAAAGCATAAGCAGATAAACACAGTTTGTAATAATTTAACACAAATATTCAAAAATAGTGTTGAATTTGTTGGAAACAAAGCAACCAATCATGGTATGTATTTTTGGTTGATTGAAAGTTTACAGAAATGTTGAATTTGGACACAATATTTGTTAAGACGATTGAATGTTTTGCCAACATTGGAATGCTACAAGTGAACGTTGCGTAATTTTCTTGCAAAGTCTTGCGTGCGATTTCAAACTCATGGCCATGCAACAGCCGTATAGAAACTTAATGAAGCAGCAAGCTTTTGTTGTAGCTACGTTCGTCGTTTCGGAATAGCGTTCCCGCGTTGTAAAATGAATGCCATGGCAACGGCAATTTACTGCATCTGTGCAGCAATTATACTGTCATAATTTCGGAGTTGGAGACAACCTGTTGAGATATAATCAGCGAAGGGGTTTCGGAACAATAAAGCCTCAGAAAGGAGTCATTTCGTCAGCTCCAAAACTAATTTTTATGATTCAGTGGTCAGTGAAATAATTCGCAGATTAAAACGATGTTTTCTTTTGGTCATAAATAAGTAGTAAAAAGAGAGGTCGTTTCACCCGCCTGCTGTTGTTCCGTTTTATGTTTGAAAGATGATTTACTGTTGGGCACCAGGAAAAAACCCTGTTGAATTTGAATTTTTCTACAAATCTGACTTGGATGAGTTTGTGGTGTTGTGATACGTAATTATTATTGTTTGAAAGATGATTTACTGTTGGGTACCAGAAGAAAACCCTGTTGAATTTGAATCTTTCTACAAATCTGACTTGGATGAGTTTGTGGCGTTGTAATGCGTAATTATTATTGTTTGAAAGATGATTTACTGTTGGGCACCAGAAAAAAAAACCTGTTGAATTTGAATCTTTCTACAAATCTGACTTGGATGAGTTTGTGGTGTTGTAATGCGTCATTATTTTTGTTTGAAAGATGATTTACTGTTGTGCACCAGAAGAAAACAACCTGTTGAATTTGAATCTAAGTTTCTACAAATCTGACTTGGATGAGTTTGTGGTGTTGTAATAATACGTAATTATTCTTGTTTGAAAGATGATTTACTGTTGGGCACCAGAAAAAAAACCCGGTTGAATTTGAATCTTTCTACAAATCTGACTTGGATGAGTTTGTGGTGTTGTAATACGTAATTATTATTGACTTAGGTGCAATAAGCCATTTGCGAGTTCGATTTGAATAACGTCTGGTCCGATGGCTTGCTAATAGTTACAAGTTACCGCTTTGTAATGTGTATGACTATTATAGAGACAGTTGCTATGTCAAATGATTCGGGCAAGCTTATAGCAACCTCCAGATGAGCAAACCCTGGTACCATTGTGCCCTACACATTCCTTCAAAATTGTGTTCGGGTGTTTGCTGTCTCAATATTGTGTAACTATACGCAAAAGGTTGTCGCGATTCATATGACATAGCAACTGTTTCTAGTCTGAGGAATTCAAATGCGGTAAATTGTGACTAAGCAAGTTCGTGTACCAGACGGTATCACAGATACTGAACTCTGCCCCTGTGGACAAGTTCAAACCCATGAACATGTTTTTTAACAGAGTGTGTACTGTGATAGGACCACCTGTGTCCACCATCCCACATTGAAAACCTCAACCGGTGAAGCTCACCAACTGCCAATTTGGACTGCCGTAGTTGACATGCGAAGTAATAAATATAATTGCTTAGGCTGCACATGATTAGTTTAATGTTGTAAATAAATTACCGTAATGTATCCTTCCAATGAAAGGATTGTACTTTGTGTATTTTGAAGAGTAGACTCATTCAGATCCTCTCTACCGTACACACATTCAAAGCAACCTGTAAAGTATTCATAACAAATCAGTAATCACCTTTTTCTTGAAAACAACGAAAAACGGTTTATGATTTGTCAGGGATTTTGAACAATTTTTTAGTATTATACGCGCTTGTTTCGATTGCGGCAATCTAAATAAGCATCGATGATTTTAGGGATCTTTTTTGTTTTAATCTATGATGAAAGTGTTTCAGACGGGAGTATTTTTCTGAGAAGATGGTCAAAGCCGATTTTGCACCGTCGCCACACACCCATTTTTGTGTTTATGATTTGTTGTGCTTACCTTCTTTAGTAGGCCATAGGCGAATCCCTCTGTTTAGTTTTGTTCTGTGAGTCTAAAGCGAGGTTTGTGTTTTGGTGTGAACAAGAAGTGTTCGAATTTTTTAGACATTATTTTTCGTAATTTTCGGGGAGCTTTCAGATTGTGACAAAATCAATTTTCCGTGATCTTATCAACCCGTTTATTTGTCTTTTTAGAACTAGGTTTGTACCATTGGTGAAGCTGTGACTTCAAAATCAACCTAATTCTAAACTATATCTGTTTTTTTAATGTTATCTTTGTGGCTGCTCCCAACTACTGTTCATCAATTTGTACAATATCTCATCTCAGTCAGGGATGGTAATGTTAATTACCGGTAGGAGGATTTCCGTTGTCCGTTTAATAATCTACTAGGCCTACTCAAAGCCTCGGTATAAACATAATTTGTTTTAAAGCTGGACAAGGTTTTTGATAACTAAACGTCTTGCAGGAAAAGTTCTTTCGGAACTAAGCATGACTTATCCTATTTCTTATCAGAACATGTTCTCATCAGAACTAAAATTCCATCTCAGCGAAAGCAGATATAAAACACATGGTGTTACCGCAAACAGAACACCATTTTCATTTGCACTTTAGTTGTTCCCGCCCAAGGAAGCACAGTGGATTGTTGTGTTAATGCCATCAGTGAATTCAAACAAAGGGAAAGGGCTCTCACAGCTCCTACAGCTGCCGACTATAATTTTTCTCTTTAATACATAGACCAAAGACGATTATTTGTTAAAAAAATACATTTTAAAAAGAATTTTTTACCAATCGGGAGTGTGACATAAATCCACCAAAAGCATGAGTAGGTTGAAGGATGTTCTAGTGAACTGATTGTGCTTTACATGGGATCATGCATAAAAACACCATACGAATTCCGAAATCTACTCCGCGGCAGTAGAATACATAGCAAGACAAGTTCTCAAAGAACAAAATCTACACAGCAAAGTAGATATACACATGGTGTTACCGCAAATCGAATATACATGTTGATACCTCACCATGCAATGCCTCTAATCCCATAACACCATAAAAGTAAACCAGTTTAAAGGTATCGTACACGTTTGGTAATGACCCAAAACAAACAATTGGCATAACAACTTATTTGGTAACAAGCAACGGAGAGCTGTTGGTAGTATAAAACATTGTAGGAAACGACTCCCTCTGAATGACGTCGTTTTTGAGAAAGAGGTAATTTCTCACTAAAATCATAAAAACTTTTTTATTCCTATCTCAAAGCACACAATTTGTACAACAAGGGTGTTTTTTCTTTCATTATTTTCTTGCAACTTCGATGACCAATTGAGCCCAAATTTTAACAGGCTTGTTATTTTATGCATATGTTGGGATACACCAAGTGAGAACACTAGTCTTTGACAATTACCAAACGTGTTCGGTCCCTTTAAGTGTTGGGGTGTTGGATTTTGTTAGAGCGAGGAAGGATCCTATTAAGCCACTCAAGGGAGTTAGGCTTTAATCTTTAAAAATGAAAGAGGCATGGATAATATATTTAAACCTTCTCGATGAAGTGATAATAAAATCTCAACATGATGACAATTTTTCTATCATAAAGTTGCCGATTATGTATTTCGGTACGAAAAGCTTATATTGGACTATTATTTAAAATGGAAGGGACGAATAGCTTGGTATATAAAATTGGAGACTATTCAAAGCTATTGTTAATCTAAATCAGCCTCTAAATCACGGGCGACATCATGGAAGAAACTGAACGTATACTTTTAAGAACGTGTTTGACATTGGCATGGCAACGTACGTCGACCTTGCCGAAGCACAATAGGTAGTTATTGTGCGTTTCAACAGCGCCTCCTGCATGTTGGATAATAGACCAAAATAATTGATTTTTTTTCTCCGTGCTTCACCTTAAAAAAATATTAAAGGGTCACTTGGGGAGAACATATAAGAATATTTTATTTGCCTTCTTACCCTTCAGAGACATTACAAACTGTTTCACTTCACTTAAAGGCACTGTAGACGTTTGGTAATTACTCAAAATATATATTAGCATAAAAACTGACTTGTTAACGAGCAACAGAGAGCTGTTGGTAGTATAAAACATTGTGAGAAACGACTCCCTCTGAAGTAACGTAGTTTTTGAGAAAGAGTTAATTTCTCACTAAAATAATAAAAGACTTCTTGCAAGAAGCCTTTTATTCTCATCTGAAAGCACACAAATTTGTACAACAAGGGTGTTTTTTCTTTCATCATTTTCTTGCAACTTCGATGACCAATTGAGCCCAAATTTTCACAGGCGTGTTATTTAATGCATATGTTGGGATACGTGTTCAGTGCCTTTAAAGGTTTTTTGGGGGCTTACATAATGTTTTTGGAAAAAGATGAATGGCGGGAAGACCTATAACGGCTTCGCAACACACTTCTTTCCTTACGACCCATCCATGCATCCCCTTAGAAATTGGAAACACTACGGTACGACAACACTGTAAATTGTGAATATTAGGCTGTTCTTTTGACTCACGAGTGGGCCAAATTTCATAGAGCTGCTTAAGCAGAAAACATTGCTTAACAAGTGTCTGCTAAGCAACAATAAGCAGGATACCAGTAAACAGATGCTACATGTGAAATGGTATTTTAGCTGGTAACCTTTTTCTGCTAAGCATAATTTTGTTGTGCTTAGCTGGTCATATTTCAGTGAAAACACCGAAAAACGGTGTTGTTCATGTCTGAGACTTTGTGCACGTTTTTATTTACACATAGGCCTATTCGTACTTTTCATTGCTGCAATGGCAACAAGCAATAGCGATTTTTGCTCAAACGGGATTTTGAGCGAAGGCAATTTATTGACTTCGACAGTCCCTATAATATCAGACACTAAAATTTCTCTGGAGGATTCACACTGTATGAACTTTATCATCAGTAAGATTTCAGATTGAGATTATTTGTTTTTTTATTTCGATATTTACCAACATGTGATTTGTCTTTGTGCAAATGGTTCCCTCTGTTGCAATTGGAATACTAGACCGTAGAAATTGACCTTTTCCTCTTATGGTGAGGTAATACCAACAAAATGCCAAACCGGAAGCATGTGGGTGACTTGTAACGAGCAGTTCAACCAAATCTACGGCTCATTGGCATCATGTGTCTCGTATCAAAATATCAATATAGTTGCTATGCGACCAATTACCCGATTGTGGATGTTATTTGTATAAAATATATTGGGGTTCTCGGCCAATCTATGAAGGATTAAAGGCAATGCATCAAGTGCATATAGCGCTGTTGATTTTTGAATGAACAATTTAAGGGCCTCTCCACAAAATACAACTTAAAGCCAAGGTGAAAGCTTAAACGGATTGTATACAGGTAATTGGAACCCACTGTTTGTTTCAATCATATATAGTTGTAGATATATACCATAAAACTACCTGTGAAAATTTCATTTCAAAAGGTGGTATAGCGTCTTTGAGATATTGCCGAAAATCTGGAGCGGTTATGTCCACGCAGGAAGAATAATCTGCAATTGGAATACACAATCTGAGAAACATTACTGTCAGTATTAACGCTTCTCAGATTCAAATTTGTTGGGATAAAAAGTGATATCTTTTTCCATAACAGTAGTACTCCTAAGTGAAAAGTTTCTCAAAATACATTATACAATCCAAAGCTGCTGTAATTCTTACCGAGTAAGTTTTTATTGCTTTTAATTTTCAGAGTCATTACCAAATGTATATAGACCCTTGTAAAGGACGCGGCCAACCATAGAGGACGGCCCAATTTCATAAAGCTGCTTAAGCACAACAAGTCGCTGGGCAATTTTTTTTAATACTTTCCAGAATAAGGCTACCAGCCAAAATACCGTTTCATATGTTCAGTTTGTGACTGGTATCTTGCTCATTTCGGCTAGGCAGAACATTTTTTAGCAATATTTGCTGCTATACTCTATGAAATCGAGCCCTGCATCCGCACTTTGTGTGACCCAACATTAGGCCTACATGACATAAAAAACTCATAGAAGTTCAAGCTCAATCACTCATCGAATTCACCAGCAAACATTGAACAACCTATTGAGTTTTCACTGCTTTCAAACATCAGATTTTTTGGACGCGCGAGATCAAAACTAAATGTTTTACTCCTCTGAAAAATATTTCAAGCAAAAATATAACAAGGAATTTTTTCACCATGGCCATCTTTTCACCATGTAAAAGTTATGTGCAAATCCGTGAACGTTTACATTTTCAATCTTTACCAATGTTGCATACTAATGTTGTACACCAGTACCCTTTAAAACTGTAGAAAAAACTAACTTCGGTAGCTCAGGTGATAATTGTCTTTGTTTGAACGCTCCTCATTGCTCATTGATGTATTTACTTTATTATTATACTTTTTTTATAAATCATTGGTCTTTGACTCTTCCGTTGTTTAACTATACTCATAGCAGATAGTGAAGCACTATTGAGCTGTTTCAAGAGATTGTCTGGAAAATATAGTTTAAATGAACATTAGTTAACAAATGAAAAATTTAAAAGCTCGGTCATTGTTCCACCGAACCTTGGTTTTATTAAATAGCCTATGGCGGTATTAATGTGCAACCCGAGGCACTTCACGACATAACGTTGTTTCATCTATAAATTAAACAAAATGCATTCCAAACGAACATGATTTATGCAAGGATGGAGTATATGGTATGGATTGGTTTTATAAATAGCCTTTTATGGCGGGATAAAATAGCTACAAAGGCACTTCAAAACAAAATAAATGCAATTGGATGTCGCTATCCAGACGAGCATGATTTATGCATGGAAGATGTACGAATCAATCTACCAGAATTACCCATTATAGGCGTATCAGGGTCGGTAGTGGACGATGGTGTCATTATTGAGGCTTATTGGTCAGGATCGCACTTCAATCAAGGTCCCCTCTGTGGTCGACCAAAATGATATACTCTATAGGCTTATGTGTCGACACTGGTCGTGTGTTATTTTTTCTCTTCTATTTATTAACACTAGCGTAGGTCCAGCCACATGTATATTATTAAATTATGCCACTTTTTTCGTATCAGGTAAGTTCTAATAGCAACAAGTTGTTTCCAATATCATCTACTACTTTTCAAAACGGCAGTGTTATTGATGCAACCTCGTTCACAGGGGTAATCGATCTCGCTGCGCCATTATCCCCCAGCATAAACCCAGGTGTGGTTTTGGTGACCTTAACCAGAAACACAAGTTTCTGAGGTAAAATTCATTGACCGAAACAATTTCTGAGAACTACGCGAAAACGGGTCGGTAACCAGAAACAGTTAATGGCAGGTACATATCTTGAAAATAATGATCTAAAAAAAAAAAAAAATACAAATACAAATACAAATACTACCTTAATTTTATTTTCGGAACTTCTTTGTAATTTTATCAACATGATTGGATTGGTGTGCTTCAGCGTTTTTAATCTTGAAATTTTTCGTTAGTTTGTAGAATCCGCCATCTTGAATCCAAGCTTATAACCTAGCCAACAACTCGGTTTACCTTTCCTTACGGTCCATACAGCAAGTTCAACGGGTTTACGAACGAACTTAGCATATTTTTGGATATGACATGTGATTTTCAGTATGAAATCATTATATTTTATATTTTTGTTCCAGTAATCGAAACCCCTCTGTGTTCGTTTTTACGAACACTTGATTTCTAGTTTTGCTTAAAATGCTGCAGTTTTTCGAGAAATGGGTAAAACAACTAGGTTTGCTCTCGCGAGTCCAAAACCCGATGTTTGAAGACTGTGACAACATAATGATCGATTGAGCTAAACTCTCACAGGTTTGTTATTGTTGGGTCACATGAAGTACGGGTGCTAGTCTTTGTTAACTACCAAAAGAAACCCCAAAACCTTATACTCTGAATACACGGTTTAAAACAGTCTTCAGCCGGAAGAACGATCCGAAATTGATGGGTCTTTTTCTGTTAGTGGGGTAGATAGAGAAAATATTTGGGGGAATTGTGCCTTTGATGACACAAGCATGGAATTTGACACACTGTCTGAGTATATCACGAGAAAGATATCTGGCTATAGGGGGCCATCGCATGTGTCCTTTCAAAAGATATATATACAGGAAATTCTCAATGGTTTTTTAAATGGCTGCCATTGCTTGCTGTTTTACCTATGAAGGACAATTCTGCAATGGCCCTATCGCCAAATAGGCGTATCTTTCTCATGACATCTCCGACTGTGTGCCAACTTCCATGCTGGCGTCATCAAAGGCACAATTCACTTTGCTTCACCTGGGCTATCTGCCGTACTATTTAATACATGTTAAATTTGCATCGGGGATAAAGAATATTATTTAGTTTTACCCATACACCGATGTGTGTTAAGCTCTGTACATACTCGGTACTTTCCCCCGAGTCATGGGAAACAAATAACTATTTGTAAATTTATGATCAAAAATTCCAGTCGGGGATGACGAACACTTCTCGTATGATATTTATTTTATCCAATACACACAATTTATACAAATAAAGCCAGTCATATAAAATAAAAAAGCATTTATACAATAGGTTGTCGGCCTTTCTTTCCAGCACAGACAAGTTCTGGTAAAAAACTACGTCACACATCTCCCCGGATACAAGTTTAATTAATGCCGCACCTCGTGTATTACCAGTGATACCATGGGTACCAGCTAACAACAAATAAACAGAAAAACAAACAAATAAACGCATAATCCGACGTTACCACACTAAATTAAAAATGATACAATTTCTATTATTGCTATGAAATAAATTGCTTGAATATAACTTTTGCGTCTCCACACAATTCTAAAAAGGCACATATTCTTAATCTATCAAAAATACTTTTTTTGTGGAAAACGAACATTTGCAGATGACAAATTTGACAAAAGAAAATGAAAAAACAAAACTTTTTTTTTTGAAAAAAAATGTACATTCTTTTGTTAAAAAACCCCCAACTTAATCATTTTCGAAAATATCTGAGAGAAATCGTGCAGATCAATCAAACTACCTCTTGCAGGTTCGGCAGACCGCAGAGTTTCCAAGCCCCACCAATTAACACACTAATGCAAGTCATATCCCTAAATAATTGAAATATTTCTCAAAATTAGCATTTGGGTTTTCAGAGCAAAGAAAAGACGTGAAAAACTAATCTGGATATCTGTTATTTAAACCTTTGAAAGAAAGTCACATTTATGATACAATCCACCACCGAAGTTGCGTTCTATAAACTGTGGAGAAATTTTCTAAAATATTTTGAGTTTGATCAAAACATCTACTTATTTTAATTGAAAGACATTTCGTTATGGTAGTGAAATTACATTTTTTTTTTAAAGGCGATCTTCAAAAATATATATTCCCATTTGACAATAATAATAAAAATTCATAACAAGGGACAGTCTTTAAAAGATATAATAATAATAATAATAATAATATGAAATCATATTATTGTGAAGTTGAAAATTGTGTTTTATAATCATTTTTAACCATTTATCTGTGTTTTTGTGTGTGTAATTCAACACTTTCTTAACCTGTTATTTCTACTAACCTTTTTTCTTTGTAGACTTGATTTGTCTTATCAGACTTCGGATTAGAATCCGGTAATTTTGTATATTGTATAGTAAATCAAGTTAAATTGAACTGAATTTAATGATGAAGAAAAATGTCAGAAAGTGTGAAGAACATGACTTGAAGTAAAGAAAACAATAGACCCACTGCACATGACGTCACAAGACCCAAACTGCGCCCTCACCGAGGTCAATGAATACCTATCATTGTCTGAGAGTTGTGCGCGGCGCCTACACGAGTGCACATTTCCAGTGTTTGACCTCAGCGATGGCGGATAATGCAAGAGGTCTATTTGATTGAAAAGACACAGCTGGTTTTAAGACAACGAGCATTATTGGTGATTATTGTGAAAAATAATGGGAGACTTTGGAACGCTAGGTGACAGCAGACTTACCAGGTAAATTTCCATTGTTTACGTAGTTCTGAGCATGCGCACATTACCGAGAACAATATATTTACCTGGTAAGTCTGCTGCCACCTAGCGTCCCAAAAGTCCCCCATTAAATGATTAGTTTCAATCTGATAGCTCACTGATTATAAAGTTCAAACCAACAAGTACAAATCCTTCAAATAAGTAATTTCTAGTGCACAAGACACAAGTTTTTGTGGCTAAGTCATCAGGATGTGGGTTCGATCCCCGGCCATGATACTTCTATCCAGGCTACTTGTGTCCTTGAGCTAGAAATTCAACCATAATTGCTTCTCCTCACCCAGGAGTAAATGGATACCTTTGAGGGCAGAGTTGGTTCCTGTGTTTGATTTAACTGGGTGTGCTACAATACTTGACAGTGCAGGCTGTATACTCCCCAGGAAGCTGAGATGGTTTAAGGAATGAAATATATGGCCAAGTAAATGGGGTAATAATATTCGGATTTGAGTGCAATACAAGAAATAATTAAACAATATTCTGCTCTTTAAATAAACAATAACAAACATATGATAAAAGACCATTTCACTCGTTAAAAATTAAATCTTAGGAAATTAACCAACATTTTAAAAATCATAAAATTAACGATTGTTTGTTTTTCTTTTTCTTGATTATTAAATTAAAATCTCGTATACATTTACTTCTACTTTTACAATTAGGCTTTTTTAAGACACAATTTTACCGACAAACTTTGACATTTACTTGATATAATATCATCAGATCCCAAACGGTATGTGAAATTATTCCCTTTATTATAAATTAAGTCTTCAAACTTTTGCAACTCATACGTATTCATCCAATGAAAAAGCTTTTGGTTTAACTATATTTTGTTGGTGTAACAGAATATTGAGAAGAAGATTCTTAAAATATCGGATAAAAATTGTACGATTATTTTGCAATCTGCATCTTGATTAATGGATTTGGTAAAAACACTTCATGATGATGAAAATTTAACAGGCACAGAAGTCATCTTCAGGCATCTTCGAAAAAACACATATCCGTTTCAACCTTGACAATAAGATGAATTTGCAACTTTCTTTTTGATCAGAGGTGTTGAATAAGAGGTACCTCCTGGATCGGATGAGGGAAAGGTCTTGGAGGTGTTGGTTGGGTGGGTGTTTGTTTTTTTTCTTTGGCAAGAACATCTCCAGACCTCATTGTCGTTGATCACAAATGAGTTTTTTGTATCTTCTCCATGGAGAAATCTTCGGTGCTCTGTGGCCAGGGGTTTTCGTAGCTGTTAATTTCGGCCACGGTAGATCTGAAAAAGGTGGAAAGAGAAATTTCAGTCTCGAAATTAGCTCAACTTACAATAGACTACAGGGAAATTTCTCAAATTGCAAATCACCTTGTAAGAAAAAGGCCATAGTATTAACAATAAATCCTACATCTGTATAAGCTAAGAACCTCTCTAGCGAAGTCCAGTATGATACAATAAGGGATTTAATATCAATTGCCCCCTCCAACTTTCTTTGCCCGCCCAATCCCCCGAATTCCAACCTCACTTCGGCCGAAATTGAATTTAACCCCAAACCATTGCACCCAAATTAATGCAATTATGTTTGTATTTACCCCAGCTCAAGAATAACGCAGGTGTAACCTTAAAAATCAATGTCCCCCCCCTTTAAATTTAAGTTTCCTCCCTTGCCCCCAAATAAACAGGTCTGGCTCCGCCACTGCTCTTTGTATGACCACGAGAGAATGTTGAAAACACTGGAAGGCCCCTAATTAAACTCAACACCAAAACACACAATGTTTTAACTGTGTTTCTCATTCAAACTCTTTACACATTCAATATTAAAGGCACTGAACACGTTTTCAAAGACCAGTGTTCTCACTTGGTGTATCCCAACATATGCATAAAATAACAAGCCTGTGAAAATTTGGGCTCAATTGGTCATCGAATTTGCAAGAAAATGATGAAAGAAAAAACACCCTTGTTGTACAAATTTGTGTGCTTTCAGATAGGAATAAAAACTTCTTGCAAGAAGTTTTTATTATTTTAGTGAGAAATGTCCTCTTTCTCAAAAACTACATTACTTCAGAGGGAGTCGTTTCCTACAATGTGTTATACTATCAACAGCTCTCTGTTGCTTGTTACCAAGTAAGTTTTTATGCTAATATTTGCTTTGAGTCATTACCAAACGTGTACGATACCTTTAAGTGGTAAGCAGTTTATAATTTGGTTATTTCTATCGGTAAAAAGTTCATCGGCCTTGTTTTTTAAGTTGTGAGTTTTAATATTAATCTTTAGTATTGAGCGTCTCTTATTAAAGAGAATTTGCTGCTATTTAAATATTCATTTTTATAATTAATATTAAAGCCGTTTGGCTGAGATGGACTTAATTTTCTTGTAAAGTGTAAACGTGTTTATTTCAGCTACTCTTTTGTGGCTGCCTACCACGTGTTTTTATATGAATAAACCAGAATAATAATATTTTTTTGACCTCACGCAAAGCACCCTGTCCAAAACAATCTTCAGTTGAATTCTGACAGTTTTGGTACAGTTAGGGTCAGGGGCAATTAGGGTCTGTGTTATACCAAGCCTATGGGATGTGTTCCACACTGCCAAACATTTGCGCGATCATATAAAATTGAACAATTTGTACCGGAGCTTGCTGTAGTAAAAAAATTGTATGTAAGTTCGTGTCAACAAATCATTTCGCAGTATCTATAATTATTATTCAGTGTGTTGATCAATGTTTTGTCACCTGCTCTTAGAATGGAACTTTTTTCATCACTAATTACAATCATCACATTTATAAACAATTGCAATTTAATATAATTTACCCTTTACTACAAACAATTTGACTTGAAGAACAAAAAAAAATTGAGGGAAATTTAGGTTCGATTAGTCTAATTTGCATGGACTTGTCACTACTTTCGTCAAATTTGTGAAAAGTTTTGCTGACATACGCAACAATCTCCTCTAAACCGTCCGCCAAATTTCGCAAACGTTACAAAAGCCTTTTGTACCCAACGCATTTCACTTTGAAACATGTTCACAAGTTTTGCAAACAGTTTGCATTGACGGCCAGAGTGGAATACACCCTAGTTGGCTGTCTTTACAAACTTTGAGTTGGGTGGCAGTTTTTGATTGGTTTGTAGGTGGTCAGGGCCAAGTCGTTTGTTGTACTCACGCATTGCCAGGCGGTGGGATGAACCCATAATCGTTCTCTCTTGTAGGAGGCTGTTCCGATCCGTCTTCTGCAAGGACTGGGATCTGATCGTCAAGCTGGGTATTGGGAAGTCCCCTCTTGCGTTCTTCGGCTGCTCTCTCTGCATCGTATCCACCACTTTAAAATTAATAATTAAAAAAAAATCCTAAATAAGGTACTATTTCTAGCTCTGTTCATTGGATCAAAGGCATTTCCCAAACTACCAACTCCTTATAAGTATGCAGCTCCGGCTCCAGCTAATCCTTTCCTAGGTGCTATTTCTACCCAGCTTATTTCTCCACAATCATTTTGACTTGTTGAATTCCTTTGACTGATTTAAAGAAGCAGTTTCTTTGCGTTGGCTGAAATAAACACATAATCCATTGCAGTACAACAAAGGTAAATACTTCACCCAAAATAATAACACATCAAAAATAATAACAAAACAAAATGACAAGAAACAAAATATAAAAACACAGAGGTGCAGAACAGACATTCAATTCAACTTAAACTGCTGTTCACTACTTGAAGCAAGCACGATTCTCACACAATCATAGTGGGTGGTGAACTAAAGCAAAATGTGGTTAGGCATGGGCGACTAATGCGCCTAGTGTCTAGTCGCGACTGCCACATTTCAACTACCCGGTTAACTGCGCCGCAACGGCTACTAAAATAGTGTCAAAGTCACGACTATTTGAAGTGCGACTAGTTGTGCAGTGAATTTCACTAGTCGCGCAGGCCCAATTGTCATTGTCTGCTATGTGTTGCGCATCCAAAGGGTTGCTTACTGCAATGGCGTCCATTGCAATGCATACGTCACATTCCGGCCTGAAGTTAACCATGTTGCGTCTGTGGCGATCCACAATCTTTGGTTTTGAAAATAGTCGCGACTAGTGTCAAAGTAGCGACTAATTGAAGCCAGCTAGTCAGGTAGTGAATTTCACCAGTTGCCCAGGCCTAGATGCGCATTCCGGCCTGAAGTTAACCATGTTGCGTCTGTGGCGATCCACAATCTTTGGTTTTGAAAATAGTCGCGAATAGTGTCAAAGTAGCGACTAATTGAAGCCAGCTAGTCAGGTAGTGAATTTCACCAGTTGCCCAGGCCTAGATGCGGCAGACTTTGACTCAACTAAATGACAATTACACTGGTTGTATAAAGTGTGATTAGCATGAAATGATTCTATGGTGAAAGACTACCTGACACAAGCAGTAACACTTTGCACCCTAGAGAGTGTGGGTCAATTAATAGATTTTTGCCCCTGAAGTTGAAACTCTCTACCCAAAAAAGATTAATAAAAATACAACTTAGTCATTATTTTTATGTAGAACTTGAATGGAGCCTCAATTTTTTTAAATTTATATGATGAAAATAACAGTAGCTTGGGGGAAACGATAACCTGCAAAGCAATCTGGTGTTGCAACCCTTTCCTTTGGAACACCAAATCTGGTTTACAATCCCTTCCTTTGGAACACCAAATCTGGTGTTACAATCCCTTCCTTTGGAAACACCAAATCTGGTGTTACAATTCCTTCCTTTGGAAACACCAAATCTGGTGTTATAATCCCTTCCTTTCGAACACCAAATCTGGTGTTACAATCCCTTCCTTGCAAACACCCAATCTGGTGTTACAATCCCTTCCTTTGGAAACACCAAATCTGGTGTTACAATCCCTTACTTTGGAAACACCAAATCTGGTGTTACAATCCCTTCATTTGAAAACACCAAATCTGGTGTTACAATCCCTTCCTTTGGAAACACCAAATCTGGTGTTACAATCCCTTCCTTTGGAAACACCAAATCTGGTGTTACATTCCCTTACTTTAGAAACACCAAATCTGGTGTTTCAATCCCTTCCTTTGGAACACCAAATCTGGTGTTACAATCCCTTCCTTTGGAACACCAAATCTGGTGTTACAATCCCTTCCTTTGGAAACACCCAATCTGGTGTTACAATCCCTTCCTTTGGAAACACCCAATCTGGTGTTACAATCCCTTCCGTTGGAAACACCAGCGATAATAAAGACCTAGTTGCATCTTTAAGATTGTACTCAGCGGCAGCGGTGAATCGGCAATACCTTTCATGGACTCAAATAAGCGAATAACAAGTGCAAACAAAACTAGACATAATTGCATTTGTGCACAAATGCAGAGCTGTTTCGTTAATTTTTTCAAATTAATCAAGTGAATATGAAAGTGTTGTAGTGTGTACATAATCAACTTAATAACACAATATTAAATGCGTTGTGAGATCGAATTCATTGTCTATTATATATCTTGTAAAACTGTACCTTTAAGATAATATAACCTGAGAAATGATGACGTCATGATGACGTCAAATATTTTTTTTAATCAGTAATGACATATCAAGCCTGTTTAAAAAATAATTTGGATTAAAGCATGTTCCGTAAGCAATTTCTGACTTAAAGGGGCAAAAAATGAAAAAATCATAACAAATCGTGTGATGACGTCATCATGACGTCATTACAGGTGTAACAGGAACTTGCCATTATCTTACGACTTGCCAAGTTTCAACATAATCGCACTAATACTTCAGGAGATATACGACTTAAAAAAGTGCACCTTTAATGCCGCGTCACGTGACCCCCGATGACGTCATTGATCTGAAACTTCACACATATAATGGCTGCCTGAGGATCAACATATGTGTAAATTTTGAAGTGATTGCACAAAATTTCACCACACACATCTTCAAAAAGTCCATTTTGAAGAGTTTTCAACTTGCCGCTAGAGGGCGCTCTTGTGTATTGTGACGTCATCGATATTTTTTTTTAATTGCCCACCCTTGCCAGACACTAACATCATTAAAAGCAAGTTCATAACTTTTGCCACTTTTGAATTACGAGGCACTTCCGGTTTCGACCGGAAGTAGAGGTCATGTGAGGTCACGCACACTGAATAAAATGAAGACCTATTTTATCCCTACCCAATCCCGCAAACAGAAACCTACGGTCTCTTGTGGCTGATTTGATATAGATTTTCAAATAATTTAAAATAGAAACCTTTAACATGACGTCACGTGACAGGTGATGACGTCATCATGACGGATTTCTTTTAGGACCTTCCTTGCACCAATGCCTTTCATCACTGAAAGTTTCATTGCAATTGCTCATTGGGAACATTGCAAATTAGTGCTTAGAAAATATTAGTTCTTAGGATGACAAATAAAAAAAACAACAACAACAATAATAAAAAAAACTTTAACGAAAACAAGAGCTGTTTCGCTTCGCTAGCGAAACAGCTAAAAATGCATTATAAACATGCTATTAAACTTACTTCTTCAGATGACTTTTTTGTGTGAAAGAATTAGAGATAAAATATGAAGTGTTAGAGCGGTAGAAGCTACTGAAAACTAATCAAAATCATCAGCCAATAAAAGAACGCAAAATAAAATAATTTTGCTCTCCAAAGAAAACAAGACATGCTCCTTGATCTTAACTACCCCCCCCCCCATCCACCATCTAAGATCAAAACCGAATGGATTAAAACCTCCATGAATATTTAAATTCATTCGTTGTAAATTGCAGATAAATAATCGGGAGAAACTGGAGACTTATTTTGGGGAGTCATTTTACATTAAAGAGGAAGGGAAATGTCAAATATAATTTTGACATGTACTCTTTTTCTAAATTACAAGTCTCTAACCTCATGTTAAATTGCCATTGTATACAATAATCTTCCAGGGCAAAATTTGTCAACATCGAAAAACATCTCATGACATCATTCTGAAAAAAAAGGGTCTGTACATTTTTGTACAGGGATGTTTTGGTTCATTCCTGACTTAATCGGAGTACAAATTTAAACATGATGGCATTGCATTCAACAACTAATGGATCTTTACATCCCAAGGAGGAATATTTTGTCAGTCAAAATGTCAAAGGCTGTTTTGATTGAATATAATTTTTCTCAGAATAATGTCATCGGATATTTTTGACGTTGACAAATTTTGCACTGGAAGAGTATCGAATGCAATGGCAATTTACACCATTTTAACGTGAGGTTATTTAGAGACTTGTAATTTTTCCCCCACTCACATGAGGACTCTATCTATTGGAAAATGAGTTTGAAATTGAATTTGACATTTCCCTTTCTCTTTAAGCATCGACTCCTTAGTAATACCACAATATGGTGTACCCCCCCCCCCCTATCCAATCTAAACAGTCATCGTCTGAATTTGAAATAAATGGGACTCACTATTGATGACGACCTCTGACTATCAGAAGGAGGACCAAGAAGATGATGAAGATGCCTAGGGCTACAATGATGGCAATAACCCATGGAGACAGGTTGATTTGATTACCCATCCAGGTATACTGAGGTCCTGTATCCACCGCTGAAGCTGTGAGAGAGACAAACAAATCAGACATATTCATCACGATAATGAAATGAAAGAATAATGATCACAAGTTTCAATAAGACTTTTCAGTATTCGGTAACATTTATTTCAATGTCATCCCATTAAAATAATCCCAAATTATGTAGACATTACACAATTATAGAATGAAGTTTGATATATATTAAGTACACAGTGGTTCAAGAATAAGCAGCAAATTAATGACAACATTTAGGTGTAAGGTTAAGCGAGATGCTTTTGTTCCCTAACCTATGGACAGACAAACATAAAGCCAAGGTACCGTAACATGGACATAGGACAAAATGAAGCAGACTAGACAAATGTGAGACAAGGCCCAACATATAAGCTTACAAAGTACACCTTAGTTTAGGAATATGAGTCAAGGAACTGAACTCTTAAGTTTTTCACAAAGACAGATAGAGAGGGTGATGATTTAAGTGAGTCATCTAAACTATTCCATGAGGAATGAGACGCCTCAATGAACGACACTATTTTTTAGACATTGACGCTCTGTTAAAGGGTGTGTACAACATTGGTAAGAATGAAAATATAAATGCTCACAGATTTGCACATAACTCACATGGTATAAAGATGGTCATGGTAAAAAACTTCTCTTGAAATAGTTTTGCTTGAAATGCCATAATTTTTACAAAATGAGTAAAATAATAGTATTTATCCTGCCGGATAAATTCCGATATTTGAAAAAAAGTCAAAACACATAAGGTTTTTTTCACTGGTTTCTCATGACTCCGAAGACCGATTTAGCTTAAACTTTCACAGGTTTGTTATTTCATGTATATGTTGGGTCACATCGAGTTTGGATACAGGTCTTTGGCAATTACCAATGTTGTACACACCCTTTAAGTTGGATGAACGAATTTCCCCTAGCACTAACACGAGTATTATACACATGAATGTTAGATGTAAGGTAAAACAAGAATTAAAACAAGGAGGAAGTAGGTTATGAACACATGAATTTTCCCAAATTAAGGTGGTATAAGTCATTATATTGTAATATATTTAATTCAGCAAATATTGGAGCAGAACGATCACGGTAGACAGACTAGAAGGTTTGCATGGTGGAAAGACAATAAAGTAAGAATTTTGTTTGCGGTATCACCATGTAGGTTAATCTCTCTTTTGAGTTATATTGTGGTTCCAAAAGGAACCGGTGGACTCAACGTTTGGGACAGTATACTCTGTCCTCCTGACGAGGGACAGAGAATACTGTCCCAAACATTGAGTCCACCGTTGGTAACGGTCTGCACTGTGTGTGCTTTCACATGATGAATTTAAAAAATTGAATTGAATTGAAACTCTTCAATGCAAAAATGAAATATTTACCTATAACACTACAGTCGTCACCAAAGAAACCCTCCGCACACTTACAGAAGAAGGTGTTTTTACCATTGGTACACTGACCGCCGTTCAAGCATGGGTTTCGACCACACTCATTTATGTCTGAAAACAGAAACAAAATATCACTGTATGAATTTTTCAAAAGTATATTAACAAAACAATATACAAAAATTGTTCATAATATTAAATGAACTTAAGGGTCCCTGATAAGTATTTTCGTTTCAGAATTTTTCCTCTTCCATTTCTCACTCCATTTCTGACATGATTTTACAGGGCATTGAGGCACTTGGTAACCACAGAGAGACTGTTCGTCTGAGTAGAGAGAAACTGTGGATAACGCACCTCCAGACCATTCAACCCCATGGTCTGAACATCCAAGAAGGAAAGGACTAACAACTTTTTGTCTTTGCCTTCTCCTTTTTTCCACAGATATCCCCCTTTTTACTAATTAATCAATTGTTCTCCCTGTTCCCATCTTTGATTTTGTCCTTTTTGTGTCCAACCTCTTGTGGTTAAACCAGTTCTATCCCTGTACCCGTTTGTCTCCTTCTTTATTGTTCATTCCTTGCTTGTTCTGTGTGCTTTCTGCCTTTCTCTCTCTTTTAATTTCTTTCCACTTGGCTGCTTCTGTTACACCAGTATAATAGTTTTTATAATAGCCTTTGAGAAAGACTCTGCTTGGGTCAAAATGTCAGGCCATTAACTTTTTTGTTTCCCTTTTTCTTTTTCCATCAGAATCTAGAGAAAATGCTCTATATGGTGACATGAAAATCTCAAATTGGTCCTTGGGGTCAGTTTGTGTTACGCATTATGGTGGAAAGTTTTGCCAGAGAGTCATTTTGTGACACATCTATGGGATGAGTAAGATTTTCAGTTTTAGACGTGGGAGGAAAAACCCCAATGGGGGAAAACTTGCACAATAAGATAGGGACTGAAAACCAAATCCACATGCAAGGCTCCGGTCTGAGGTAGGATTCGAACCGGGATCCACACAGGTGAAAGGTACGGAAAGAAACAACATGAGCCAACCTGATCCCATTAGGTTTTCTTTAGCATTGATATGTCTTTGAATTTTTAATTTATTTTTTTTAGTTGATGGTTTTCATGTTGTGCATTTATGAAGAATATTGAACTGAGCCGAAGCTGAGCTGGAACCAGTTAAAAAACTGCATACAACACATGGCATTTTGGCTGGCAACCTGCAACTGTTAAAAAAACGCCAACTCCGGGATCTCAGCTGCTGAAATTTGAGATTATTTTCTCACCATTTTGGCAGCGTGTTCCAGTGAAGCCGCTCTTACATGCGCAGGTGTAGCCATCAACCCTGTCTACACAGACACCTTGGTTGTTACAAGGGTTTGCGGTCGCTGCACAATCGTCAATATCTGCAAGGGGGGGAAACAAAATCAGCGAAATTAATTGAATTGAATTGAATTGAAATGGTTATAAATAAAAACGTCACAGCAGCCAGAGACCCTTTTCAGTTATTGTTTTTAATTCTTGTCTTCCTATGTGGTTTGTGTACCTATTGGGGCTTTTTTTAAAGCAATTTTTTGTTTCTCTTGTTATCTTCATTAGTGCCTTGTGTACATTTACTGGTTTTTCTGCTTTTATTGACTTGCTTGCTTTTTATCCTTTTGCCTTGATGTACAAAATGTCCACAATTCAGCCCTCGGCTGCCATGTGATATTTTTTATGAATAAACCGGTAATGAATAAAGAAATGAATGAATGAATGAATGAATGAATAAATGAATTAAGATAGTTTTTACATATAAAAAGATGTACAAAAATTTAATAGACATAACAAATATAATAGAAGAAAAAAATATGTCAAAAATAGAAATGTACATTGACTATGCTACATATGCACACAAAAAAGGAATGAATATGACAGTATTTGTGAATCAAAAAACTATTCAATAAAAAGTACCATCACACAGAAACACTAAGAAGAGAGGGGGACAAAATTGAGCTAAAACATTACTCAACAGCACAACAGCAACTTGGAATACCATATACAAATTATTGGATGAGTTAGTTGGATGCATTATAGACGAATTGTATTAGCGGCCATCTTGAATATTAACAATGGGAAACGCCCGTGTTTTTCTAAGGCCTCAGTGAAGGCACTGACATCATCTGCAAAGCCATTATGATTGCGAAAATAATTCTGAAAAAGTGATAACTCAAATAAGTTGGTATAATATTATTGTTGTCACATGGCAATTCAAGCAATATCTAATCATTGATGGCCGCCATCTTGATCGTCGTTCAGATTGGTGCGTGAGCTTGGCTGATCTTTTTTATTTTAGGATTCAAACTGCCTCTAGCCACCGGGCTGGCTCGGTGGTCTAGTGGTAAGACATCTGCTCTACCAATGCAAAGGTCGTGGGTTTGAATCTCACCGGAGTGATTTGCCTGTGGATTTTGTTTTCACAGAACTTGGGAAAATACTGAGTATACAGTGCTTAACACACATTGGTGTAAGGGTAGAAACAAAATATATTAGCTGATCATTGTTCTATTTTCTTGACGATCTTGATGACTTTTTATTTTGGCTTCCAATGGCTCAGTCATGGTCATTCAAGACTAAGAATGATGTAATTTTTTGTCATAAATTTTCTCAAGGAGCAATCTAGACCCAGTCTGCCAGCAATGAACTTCGGACTCAATGACTTGAACCCAAACTTTGCTGATCAGAAACACCAGAGCTTGAGTCCAGTGCTCTAGAACTTGAATTGTAGCACTAGCCTAAATGACCTACGGCCCAATCCAAGAACAATCTTTTCTACTTACTGTTCTGGCAGAATTTGCCGTCATATCCCGGCGGGCATGTACATGTGTACTCTCCCTTAGAATGTGCACAGGTTGCGCCCGCTGCACAGGGGTTGGCGTAGATACAGTTGGATGACTCTGGAAATATCAACAAACAAACAAACAACAAGATCATTAGACCATTTTTTATGCCTAAACTTTATTTTGTATACATTTTGTTTGATATTTTATTGAAACAAACACATATCGTAGCCCGCAGGCCAAATTGAAAACTGTGTTCTTACAAACGTTATACAAAATACGAAAAGCAGTTGAAAGAAAAACATTAATTGATAATATTATTATTATTATTATTATTATTATTATAACAAATATATTTACTTGTCTTTATTCTCCCTGCACACAGGGAAAACAAATTTTATGCTTTTTTCATAACAATAAATATTTTGAATCTTGAATCTTCCTGCAGGCACAATTTGTATATAGCTCAATGGAAGGGGTTTTATGGAAATTACACCGAAAGATTTTTGTAAACATTGGATTTTTAAGAAAGGGAGCCCAGATCTTCTTCCGCTGTTTTGTTTACAGTTCTAAATTTTATGTGGTAACTTAAAATGTAAGCATTTGTAATAAAATCAGTGAAGTATCTTGCCTACCAGGAAATGACCTGGAATGCAAACGGTCACTCTTTTTGTTAACAAAGTGTTTATATACATACAGAGGCTGCTTGAGTTGGGGATGCCAAAGACGAAGTTGCAAAAACAAGCTATTGACATAGTTTGACTTTTTTGTTTACCTTGAATGTCGCAGCGATCTCCAATAAACCCATCGGCGCAGTCGCAGGTGTAGCCGTTCCATCCGCCGTCCGGTAGATTGTAACACGATCCTCTGTTAAGACACGGGGCACGACGGCATGGGTTGTAATCTACAGACGACATGAGGTGGAGATATGTGAGAAAGTTATCAGCTTTATTCAAAACGACCGTTATTCAATTCAATTCAAAAATGGTTTATTAAAACATGTATCGCAGTTAAAAAACTGAATTGCACATGCAAACAACAAATATGTTAAAAATACATCATATATTATTATTGCAATAAGCAATTTGCGAGTTGAATAATGTCTTGTACATTTGCTAGCTTGGTCATAAGCAGGACAGTTCTTTTCATAATTAGGTGGTCTCCCGAACTCAGAAATCAACGACAGTAGAATAGATAGCACGACAACTTCTCTAAGAACATTCTACACAGCAAAGTAGCTATATAAACATGGTGTTACCACAAACCAAGGTAAGTTTATAAAGAGAGCACCTGAAGTGCACTAGATTTGTTATTTTTAGGCAAACAAAAAAGAACTTTTCCCCACCAAAATAAATTCTTGTATAATGTAGAACAAGGGAATGTTAGAGGGGCAGCTTCCCTCTTCAATGCATATCTCTCAAAAGGGTTTTATACATCAACTTCCCACCCCGATCCTTTTTTCACATTCACGGAAAACAAATTTTCAAAAAAATAACAAATCCAGTCCATTTAATGGGCGGGCTCCCTTTATAAACCTACATATTATTGGTTTGTGGTAACACCATGTTTATATAGCTACTTTGCTGTGTAGAATGTTCTTAGAGAACTTGTCTTTTTCACATTCACGGAAAACACATTTTCTCAGAACACTCAAATTCTGGGGAGTGTTACTGTTTAAACAAAATACAAATTTATTTGTCAATTCAAACTTACCGATCTCACAGTACGTGCCACCATAGCCGTCCTCGCATGCACAGTTGTATGTATCGTTGAAGTACGTACACATACCGCGTCCCATACAGTAGTCTATGTCACATGAATCTGCCTGTGGAACTGCAGGAACAAAATCACAAAAAGGGGGATTTTTAAATCATTTTTACTGTTTTTGTTATTAAATTGCAGCATGGAAAAATCACTTCAGCTTAGTTCAGTTCATTTATTTCCACAGTGTTCACAAACATATCAAAAGTATAATAATATAGGGAGTCTGCGTCCCAAATCCAACTCGGCCTTCCGCCTAGTTGGATATGGGACGCAGAAGCGCTATATTTTTCCGTATTCCACTCGTGCTTGTGTGATAATTAATTTATTTTCAAGGAAATGCGCCAATTTTGAATTTACATTTACTTCTTATAAGCTGTTCGTTTTGCGTATGGCTTATAAAAGCGCAATACGCGGAGTTAGAACACACAAGTCACAGGGTGTGATATGGGCCGTACGATATAAGTTTATATCAAACTCCTTGTTGCTATGAATCGACCAATCAGAATCGAGGATCCAAGCCTGCTTGAAGATAATTATAATAACACAAAAATCTTATATGGCGCTTTATCACACCCGAGGGTGTCTCAAAGCGCTCATTTGTTTTCCCTACAAGGTAGACCTATTTATTTGCATGGCACCATATGACGGTTTACAAGGTGCTGTGGTGCGATCTGCAGCCAGCCACACCAGAAACATCGGTGCAAACCCCTTCTCTTAACGATAAGTGTAATCCAGACTCCCAAAGTCGCCTCAAGACCGTCTTTGGAGATTCAAATTTTTTTAAACAAACTTTTGCTGTAAGAAATAACTTTAAATAAATAGTAAACTTGCGGGTACAACCGGCTCTTTTCAGAGCCAACACTCCCACAAAGAGATTTACACATGGTTGAACCCGCAAGTTTACTACTTATTTATAGTTATTTCTCCACACCATGCAAAGCTTCAAACAACACCAAATTTTGTTGATTTCTAATCAAACTAGCATTACCATTTTTATAGAAAAAAGAGTTTACTGGCCCAACTCTAAAATCACGTATGTGGTCCTGTGTGTAACTTTCAAGCCCTGGGACTAAGGGTAAATTACTAAAAACATCAAACTGCTTTTTGGGAAAAGTTTTTTTTTTTTAACAAGAACAAATTTTAAACACTTTCTTTCCAGAGAACTTATTGTATGGCAATAATGTTTTATGAGAATGGAAACACCAAGTACAGTAAATTAATTTCTGTTATCGACGAAAATATGATATCTACATTTTCAGCTTCTTACCATTTTGGCAGATATCCCCAGAATGACCCGGTGGGCAGATGCAAGTGTAGAATCCCACGAGGTTGACGCAAGTTCCTCCAAACAAACATGGTGTACCAGCACACTCATTAATATCTAAAGCAAGAAAGGAACATCAAATAAGAATAAAAAAGTAACACAAATTTCTACAATTGTTTCTATTCAATTTGACATTTATTTCCATGTTGGTGAAAAATTGAGAAAAATAAACAAATTTAGAGCAGTTATTGATATCAAACACAATCAAGAACTGATTTGAAAAAAATTAAATAAATAAAAAATGAAATGGATTTGGAGCAAGCTGAAATGGGATCTTTTTCAGAAACCAAAAGGAGGCTTGTATTGAAATGCCCACTGACAAATACAAACTGACACAATTTGCATCAAAAACAAAAGCAGCAAACAAACAAATATGAACAATTTAACTTAAAGAGGAATAAGTTGTACGAGTATAATAGTAATGATGACAATCATAACAATACTATAATTAAGGTATAATTGTATTCATTTGTCCCTGAAGCCAACAGCCAAAGCCAATCATTACAGTGGCTAAGGCTAGCTAACGAGTCTGCAACCAACACCGACAGCCAAAACAAAGGCTTTGGCAAGTCACTGTACACATTAGGAACAAACCCTACATGATCCCAGACAGAGCCACCGAAAAAAAATAAAAGAAAAACCCAGTTCCTACCCCAAAAAATTGATCACTGATTCCTTGTTCTACAATACTGCAGAAGCCACCAGCCATAAACTACAAGACAAGGGCCACAAAGCCAGTGGCCACATGCCACCTGCCATAAGACACAAGCCATAAGACACAAGCCACAGCCATACTTACTGGTTTCACAATCCTTGCCAGTGAATCCGGCTGGACAGTCACATGTGTAATCAGTTCCCACATTGGAACATTCTGCACCGTTACGACATGGGTTGTTACCACACTTATTGATATCTACAACAAAAAAGAGAATATATATATATGTATAAAAAACAATCAAGAAAAAGAGAGGAGAAAAATTGTTCTCTTCTAGCTTTCACCCTTTGGCACGGGTACCACCTGCAACCACCCTGCCTGACTCATCAAACCGCCCACAACAAGTGTTACCCATGCGATTAAAATGCAGCAAACAGCCGTAGATAGAGAGCAATCTCAAGATGACGACATTCTAAAAATAGCACTTGGTTCCCGTGACAAAAAATGACATTGTCCACTTCAAAAGGTTCAAAGGTCAGAAGTCCTATAATAACAAAGTGTAACATTCGTATTTGTACCTGTTGGCATCTGGCAGTTGGTACCCATCCACATCGAAGTACACATACATACAAATCGTCCATTCTGCTCATTACTGCATGTACCGCCGTTGATGCATGGTTCCCTGTCGCATGGTAACACGTCTAGATGCAGACAATAAAAGATTAAGGTCATTTAATGTTAATACAAAACAGGAAACCATTTTGATTTAATCTTGCAGATTCTTAGAGTTGCTGCTTGTTGAGTTTGTTAACCCTCCTACTGCCTGACCACCGTTTCAATGTGAGGTTAGAGACTAACTTTGGGTTGGACAAAGAAAAATTGACCAGGGCGGGACTTGAACCTGCGACCTCCGGATTAATGTTCCAGCACTCTACCAACTGAACTATCTAGCCCTTATGTTGGCGGTCTCCCTATTTTGTCAATATCTTTGTTCGGGGGGTGCCAGTCAGAAGCCATTCAACCTGTAACTGCCGTATAGCCAGGGATCACACCCAAGTTTACAATACAACCCGGGAAGAGGCAGCAAAGGGATCACCTTAAGGGAATGCAGGATCACCTTAAGGGGCTGCAGGTTGAATGGCTTCTGACTGGCACCCTGAACAAAGATATTGAACAAATAAGGAAACCCCCCAACATTAGGGCTAGATAGCTCAGTTGGTAGAGTGCCGGCACGTTACTCCGGAGGTTGCAGGATCAAGTCCCGCTCTAGTAAATTTGTCTTTGCTCAACCCAAAATTATTCAAAAATTACCCAGTCAGTTTCCCTAGCAGTTTATTACTTGAGGTTAGAGGCTAGTAAATTTTTGTACATTTTCATAAGGACTCTATTTTTCAAGGAAAAGAGCCCCTCTATAAAAATATCTTTGAAAAACAAACCTTAAATAGTTGAATTTTTTTACCTGTGTAGCCCTCATCCAGAATCTCAATAGAGAACCCTCTCTCTGTCTTTTCACCATCGGAGAAGAAAGTAACCCAGAGGAGATTACTGGTCGAATCAAATCCAGTCGGCAAGACATTTCCGGACGCTTCAACCTGAACGGTGCCTTCGTCGAAGATGTTATCGCCCGTTCCCACCTTGAGTTTGTCGTAGCGGTTCTCCGTGATGAAGTCTATGAACTGGACCATCATGGTGCGGCCGGCAGTGCCGTGGATAAACCAGCGGCATTCCTCGTAGTTGCCGTAGTTACTGGGATAGTCCGGCGTGTGGATTTCCACTTTTCCGTTCAGCGGGACGGTGAAATTGTTCCTGCAGCCGATAGCTATTGAAAAAACAAAAAATAACAGATTTTAGAAAATGCATTCATTTTGCCATGATAAATTCTGTATCACGCAATAAACTTCAATTTCTGGGTAAATTTCAAATCAATTTCTGGCTGAACAAAGAAAATTGACAAGAGCTGATATTTGAACCTGTGACCTCCGGATCTTGGGACACAAATGGGAATTTCTCAACAATTTTATTTGATTTTGTGCCATTGAGGGGCCACAGGGATGCACCCCACGTCAAAAATGGATGTCAGTTTGGTTTCCTAACTGGCTTGATGGGGGTCGATGGTGGTACGGTTGAGAAATCAGACTATTAACCTGTTTCATAGTTAGTACCCATCCAGCCTGTTGGACAGGTACAGATGGGGGTGTGGTCGGGAAAACAGTCTTACCTGTTTCACAGTTAGTACCCATCCAGCCTGTTGGACAGGTTCAGATGGGGGTGTGGTTGGGAAAACAGTCTTACCTGTTTCACAGTTAGTACCCGTCCAGCCTGTCGGACAGGCACAGGTGTATTCGTTGATTCCATCATAACAGATGGCTCCATTCAGGCAGGGGTTTGACTCACACTCGTTGATGTCTGCATTAAGGTAAATAAAAAAAACCATCCACATTAATGCTTTTCAGGGTGAAGATTCATTTGTTATGAAACCAGGGGTGATAGTCACTGCTGACAAAAAATTCTGAAACTTTGATCCAGATCGCAGTCCTACGATCTAAATTGAAGTTTAAGAATGTGTTACTGCGGTACGTTGAAATGATGGCATTTCCACCTCTTGGTAATCCCTGGAGTTATAAAATTTTAAGGCAATTCTGGGAAAAGTACCCTCAGCATGAAAGAAGTAGATCAATAAGCAGAATTTGTCTTTATCTGGATAAAATTGAAGTGTTTTTTTGTGACCAAAGAGACATAAATAAGTCTGAATTCAGATAAAAGTCTGACATTTTCTCATCCCTGTAAAACCCTTTAGAGACCATTCATTTCTGTACAATCTTCCCCATCGGCCAGACAAGCTAAATAGTGTTGATTTTATTAAACTCAATTGTTCAGTAAAGATGTCTGAAAAATAATCCAAACATAAATTTTGGTTTTTGTTATGGGAAACATTGGGAAAATTTCAATTCAGGTCATGACCTTTACATTGACCTTTTTGGGTCAAATCTTGCATCCAGTTGCGGATGCTTTGAGCATTTTGGTACATGTACAAGTTGCTTGCTGCAGCTATGGCCACAAATAAGGGTCAAATAAGTTAACAGTCACACCTACTCCTATTTAAAAAAACTGAAATATAAACTGTACACAAAAGTGTAATTTCCAAAAAATGTATGACCAAAATTAACCATCTCCAAAAATTGGGTTTCAATAAATGAAATTTATTGAAATTCAAGAGTAATTTTAGGTTGAACAAAGAAAAATTTACTAGAGCGGGATTTGAACCTGTGACCTCCAGATTAACAGGCCGTCGCTCTTTCAACTGTGCTATCTAGCCTCAATATTGGCGGTCTCCATATTTTGTCAATATCTTTGTTCGAGGGTGCCAGTCAGAAGCCATTCAACTTTAACTGCCGTATAGCAGAAATCGGTTACCAGCCAAAATGCCACTCAGTTTTCATTTGTGTGAATCGTGCCAGCTAATTTTTATGCTTAGCACAAAATAATTTACTAAGCAGAAAACGGTTACCAGCAAAAATGTAATTCAGTTTTCATTTGTTGTGACCGGTGCCTGTTCATTTTTATGCTTAGCAGAAAAAAAAATCAATAAGCAACATTTTCTGCTTACTTTCTTCACAGTGGATACCGGTGAATCCAGGGTGACAGTAACACGTGTAGCCTGCTGTCCCAAAATTGTCCGTACACGTTCCTTGATTCTGGCAGGGTATATTCTCACATTCGTTCACATCTGCAGAAAAGATGACAAGGCAATCACAAAGGTTTAATGATTTGAAGATTTGTATAGTAAGGGTACAATAAGATAGAGGCTAGTGGTGACACAGTGTCTTAAAGGTATCGTACACGTTTGGTAATGACTCAAAACAAATATTAGCATAAAAGCTTGCTTGGTAACAACAAGAAACAGAGAGCTGTTGATAGTATAAAACATTGTAGGAAACGACTCCCTCTGAAGTAACGTAGTTTTTGAGAAAGAGGTAATTTCTCACTAAAATAATAAAAACTTCTTGCAAGAAGTTTTTATTCCTATCTGAAAGCACACAAATTTGTACAACAAGGGTGTTTTTTCTTTCATCATTTTTTTGCAACTTCGATGACTAATTGAGCCCAAATTTTCACAGGCTTGTTATTTTATGCATATGTTGGGATACACCAAGTGAGAACACTGGTCTTTGACAATTACCAAACGTGTACAGTGCCTTTAAATGTCTCAGTGAGTGTGTGGTTATGAGAAGAACGAGAGTTTTTATTAGAAGTATATTTTACTGGTAATGAAACCAAGGGACCCTCAAAAGTGACTAGTTCCTGTGACCCGTAGGTCTGAAGATACCTGTGTAGAGAAGATGACGATGAATATCAGTTTTAGATTTGGGAGAAGAAAAAACCCAAACCAAAACGGGAAAACCCACGCAATCAGGTATGGAGTTATGGACTGAAAACCCAATCAAGGCTCCGGTGCGGGATTTGAACTGGGGTTCACAGAGGTGAAAGGCAGGAAAAACACCACTGAGCTAAACCCGTACATTCAATGGACCTTATGCATTGATGTCATCAGATGTCATCACACTGCCACCTTAAAGGTAGTAAATTATAAAGAAACAATGAAAAACGCACATCTGTGTATGCGCGGGGCACAGGGGACCTTACTTTTGACCTCAAGCCGAGGGTGCCCTACTCAACTGTCGTCACTTGCATAATATAATAATAATATGACGTTCTTATAGAGCGCATTTCAGTTCTAGGAGATCTCTCAATGCACTTTACATACAATACATAATAACAAAAAAAATACAAGTATAATGTACAAATTAACTTAACAATTTGAAATCACAAATATAAAATTAGCATAGCATAAGGCCTATTTGGTTAAAATCATAAAAGACAATTTCACATTTCAACAACAAAATTTCCAAACATAGAAAATATATTTCTATATTTTTCAGAATGTGAATGTACTACCTAATAATTGTTAAAAACACAAATATTTTTTTCAAAAGTTGTAACGAATCATTTCACACACAGTTTAACTTCTGAACAGTGATTGCTTACTTTTTCTATATTTCTTAGCACAGGATAAAATGATCGTATAATCAATGTATAAGAACATTTGGTGAACTAATTTGCATTTTGATCACGTGCCTGTGCAACACACTGGCAGAAAAATAAAATGGCTTCATAAAGTAAACATGCAGTTTGTGACAATTGAATGGTGTCATACAGTCACTGACTTCAACTGTATGCTACAAATTACTAAACAAAAGTTATTTCATAAAGTAAACATGCAGTTCATGACAATTGAATGGTGTCATACAGTCACTGACTTCAACTGTCTGTTACAAATGATTTAAGCATTTTTGTTGCCGATAATTCCAAGCTTCCTGACCTCTTGATCCACTTTGGTGATACGCCGCCGCGCCCTCCATCTTCAGACTTACCGATCTGGCAAAACTGTCCAATGTACCCATCGGGGCAGACGCAGTTGAACCCGTTGATTTCATCGTTACACACTCCGCTGTTTTCACAAGGGTTACTGGTGCACTCGTTGATGTTGAAGTCGCAGGTTGAGCCGGTGTACCCATCCGCGCAGACACAGGAGTAAGAGTTGACGCGATCGATGCATGTTGCTCCAAACTTGCAGGGGTTCTGATCACACTCAACAATTTCTATGGAAAAATAAGTATGACAAAAGTAAATCAATCAAAAAAGATTTCTATATGTGATAAACAGAATAATTCGCAATTGGAATACACAATCTGAGATTCCAATTTTTGGGGATAAAAAGTGGTATCTTTTTCCATAACCGCAGTACTTCGAAGTAAAAAGTTTCTCAAAATGCATTATACTATTCAAAGCTGCTGTACTTCTTACCAAGTAAGTTTTTATTGCCATTAATTTCCAGAGTCATTACCAAACGTATACAGACCCTTTTGACAGCGATTCAGAGAAGTTTTGTAAACTATTTAAAGAGTAATTGAGATGTACTAAGACTGAAATGACTTACCTCTTTCACAGTTGTTTCCGGTGTACCCAGCTTGACAAGTGCAGACGACTGCGTTGTTCTCGTTGAAGCATAGACCGCCATTGAGACACGGGTTACTGTCGCATTCGTCCAGATCTACATTAAAAGACAAGAGAGTAATAAAGAAATGTCCCCCGATCAAGACTACCGCGGCAGTAGAGTAAATGTGCTTTTTTTTTTTTTTACAAAGTCAAGGTGCTTCCAAACCGCTTCTTGACAGACAGAATCGAATGCAGAATGTGGAGCATTCAATACGACCTAAATCAGTTTGAAACTGGTCAAGAATACACCATAAACATGGTGTGCTCAATATGTGAACCGCAAACATTAAGTAAACCTCTACATTTTGTCTACAAGTGTTCTGTTTTAATACAGGCACAATTTATTCTATGGCCGTGTCGGAATTGGCTGCTACGGCTACGGCTGCTTCACCAAGTCAACATGCGTGGAAGCATAGGCTGCCCTTAGCAACACCTTTAGCAACAGCCACAGTCCCAGCCGCAGCTGCAGCTGTAGTTGCCAATTGGGACAGAGCCTTATACATAAAGGCCATGTCACACGAGGCAGTTTACACCCAAACCATATCAGGTTAATCTCCAATAAGAGTTTTCATTCACATTTCAGTTTTCTCATTATTTTCTTGGGATAGTAAAGTTAAAGCTAGAAGAATGTCTCTTGTCCTGCCGAAGTGTTTCATTTGCAAACTGTGCAAGTGGTTGCTTCCAAATTTCCTGAAAAAAATTGGCCTGTGTAACATGGCCTCAAGATCTAGGATTGAGGAATACTAGAGTAGACTGGTTGAAACAAAGAGAACGCTCAAAACAGATATTGCCAAATCTTTACACAACACTTTATTTTATCAAGTTATAAACCACAAGGGAAACTTACTGGGTATATTTGTTAATGAATTGGGGTTGACCGAAGAAAAATTGACAAAGAAAAAATTATATTTTGTAACTTAATAACAATGTATTCTGTACTCAGATAAAAACTCACTAATTTCACAGTTGATGCCCATGAAGCCGTTGACGCAGACACACTCGTACTGATTCTCCAAGTTGGAGCAGGCGCCGCCATTACGACAAGGCACTGAGGCGCACTCATCAATATCTGCAAAAGAGAAGTCAAATGAACAAAATCAACGTGTGAAAATTTAATGTGTTTAGGTTAAAATAGTGACAATGCTTACTTACTTATGTCAAGCTTATTGAACAAGACTTCGACCATCTTTTTTTGTTTTGCTTCTTTTCTATCAAATTATCTATCTTAAGGACACAAGTGTCAAGACCAGGACTCGAACCCACACTCTGCAGATCAGAAACACTAGAGCTTGAGTCAAGCGAGCTTGACCGCTCGGCCTTGACACACCATATGCAATGGGGTTGTTTGTCAGCTGTTGGGGGGGGGGGTCGTTTGCTTACCTATGTTACACTGCAGCCCTGTCCAACCAGGAGTACATTCACAGCGATAGCTGCTTTCCAGATTGCTGCATGTGGCACCGTTCATGCAAGGGTTGCTTGCACACTCATCAATATCTACAATAAAAATATACACAAGTTAAAAGTGGTCAAAATTGACACATTTTTAATCTAAGTAATAAAATCAGTTTTGAATTTTGGCAGGAAGAGCCTGGTTGTGCCAAATATTCGTTTTCATTATCATGATTATTTTTACAGGACTCGGGAAAGCACTGAGCATACAATTCTTAAACACATTGGAGTATGGGTAAAACCAATCGATATTCCTTATCCCCGATGCAAATTTAACTTCTATAAAAATCGTAGCAGTACCCACAGCTAAAATATAGGATTTGAACAGCCTCCAGCTATATATTGGGCAAGCTCTAGTGGTATGACATCTGCTCTAGCGGTATGACATTTGCTCTAGAATGGCAGAGGTCTTGGGTTTGAATCCCATCCCAGTAATACGCCTGTGGTTTGTTTTTTCATAGGACTCAGGGGAAAGTACTCGGGAAGTATACAGTGCTTAAACACACTTTGGTGTATAGGTACAACACAAATAAAACAAAAATAATATTCTTTATCCCCGGTGTAAATTTAGAATCTGTAAGAAAATTATTGTTTCAGTTACTGAAAGTACCTACCAACATCACAGTTATCACCGGTCCATCCAGCAGAACATGTGCAGGTGTATAGACTAATCAGATTATTGCAGTTGCCATTGATGCATGGGTTAGAGGCACACTCGTTGATATCTGGAAACATTCAGATAAACAACAACAAAAATCAAATAAATAAACAACCAAACGTAACCCTTCAATTTAATAATAATAACAATGGACATTCTTAGCATGCCATCTGTCAGAAAGACACTTTTGGCGCATAGAAAAAAGAACTCTGCTAATGACGGTACTTCAAGCCTAGACTGAACAAGTGAGATTTCAAGTTAGTTTTGAAGCTGAAGAGAGTATCTATACTAGTCTGAGGTTCAGTGGGAAGAGCATTTTAAACAGATGGTCCAGCATGTCTCCCCAAGTGTGTTTAGGATGTTGAGGAGCATGGTGTTTGTAGAACAAAGCTGTCTTGCAGAAACACTTAGCTGTATTGAATCATGGAAGTACCTAGATTTTGTTTTGTACTTGGAGAGATATGCGTCACTTGGGGCGCTAGCATTCAACATGGCGACACCTGGGGAGTGAATTAAATACTGCGCATTGCACTGAAAAATTTGATTAAGATATTATTTTTACCCTTCCTTTCCCCAATGGATGATATCATTAACAGCAATATAGTGGGAAATATACAACTCAAATTCTGCAACAAAACAGTATCTGTTTTTCTACTACGTGTATGAACGCCCGTATCCGTTATTAAAGTGCATGCAAAACATATATAGAAGCCACGGTTACATGTAACATGAACACACAGGGTGTTGACGTATTCGTCTCCGTATATGTATCCTTAGACAAATGATCAGCTGTGCTGGATGGGTCACCCTCGTTAAATATAGTTTTAAACAAATGAAACTTGTGAATATTTATTTTTAAAAACGTACCAAACTGACAGTTGTAGCCATCATACCCAATGGCGCACACGCACTCGTAGTTGTTGACTCCGTTTATGCAAGTGGCGCCATTTTGACAAGGGAAACTGCCACACTCATTGATATCTGAAACAAAAAGAAACCCAACCCAGACTTAAACAAACATGATCTGTTGAGAAACTGTGGTGTTGAAACACCAGCAATTTTCCGAGGTGAAACAATGGAAGTGGGTGCGTGTATACGCATAATTTACAACTCTCTGCCAATGATAGGTCTTTCTTTGACCTCAGAGAGGGCGCTGTTTGAGCTTGTGATGTCAGGTACAAGGGGTCTATAAAAATGCTTGTGTAGTTTCCAGAGAAAAACAATCTTTAAACCAATTTTTGTTCTTCTAAAATGCATAAAATTATGTATGTCACTTGAATAGGGCACCCTCATACTGAGGTCAAAGAAGGTTGCTCGTTGACCCAAAATGCGCGCTGCACATATAGCTGCGCATTTCTCTTGTTTCACCAGCGTTCTACCTCTAAGATGGCGGCAACGTTACATGAATGCGTAAGGTCTATTAGACATTATAAGTTTAGAAAATGAAAGCAAATTTCAAGGGTCACAACATACCAAAGTCACAGTTAGCTCCAGTGTATCCAGGTTGGCAGACACACAGGTATATGTTACGACCGTTGCTGCATACAGCGCCGTTCTGACACGGTGTGCTTGCACATTCATCAATGTCTACATAAACATTAGGAGAGAGAAAAACAGTTGTTATCATTCAAGGTCAACTGTCTAAAATTGTAGCTCCAGGTTTAAGTAACTGGGATATACAGTAATTGTTTTCATAAATATATCTTATGTCATACCCCCAAAAATCCTGTGATAATAATAATGAACGGAGAAAAAAATAATATTTGCATAAATTTGCATAATTAGCCTACCCATGTTGCAATTGGCTCCTTCCCAGCCAGTTGTACAACTACAAACGTAACCATCTACCATGTCATTGCAGACGCCTCCATTCACACAAGGATTGCTGGCACACTCATTAATGTCTGCAAAAATTAAACACAATCATAATTATCATTATGGATTTAGGATGAACAACAAAAACAATGAAAAATTCCTGATACAAAAATCACACTTCAATTTCTTTGATAATATCTAATGATAACAAACGGCATTCATAAGGCGCTTTATCTAAAACACCTAAAAGTGCCTCACAAAAAAACTATAAGTTCGAGGCAATAATAATACTTAACAATAACATATAAAAGTTACTTGAAATGTACAGCGAACAAGCAAAGTACTTCAAACACGGGAGAAATCTAAACTAAAAGCAATTTAAAATACAAGAAGAAAACAAAATAAAACTGTGGAAAATGCCTTAAAAAGCCCTAACAAAGGCAATGGAAAAGAACAATTCTTGATGAAGGAGAAGTACTTCTTTCTGAGAGGCAGATGGATTTAACATTTAGTAAATTTATCGTTTCAACAAAAAGAAGTGCATTTTTAATGTGCCTCTGTTGTTAATTTTTTTAAATAATTTTGGATTAAACAAAGACAAATTGGGACTTGAACCTGCGACCTCCGGATTAACGTGCCGGCGCTCTACCAACTGTGCTATCTAGCCCTAGTGTTGGCGGTCTCCCTATTTTTTCAATATCTTTGTCCGGGGGTTCTAGTCAGATGCGATTCGACCTGTAACTGCCGTATAGCCAGGGATCTTACCCAAGTTTATGATACAGTCTGGGAAGCGGCAGCGGAGGGATCACCTTAAAGGGATGAAACCCGGTTTTTTCTCGATTACAATACCATAGTGACAAGGGACTCACTTGTTAAGCACTGGACTCCAGTCCAACCAGCAGCGCATGCACATACGTATCGGTTGATCTCATCCACACAGGTACCATCATTGGCGCAGGGGTTGCTGGCACACTCGTCCACATCTGCCACACAGATAAAAGATCATTGTCAAGACAAAATACGCTGGAAAGACGACATCTTACTTTAGGATGTTATCATCCCAAAGCTAAACTATTTCAGGGTGTTGTCATCTTACGTAAAATCATCCTGCTGTAAATTATCTCAGGATTGTCTCAGTGAATTATCTCAGATAGCACTTCAAGACTTCCGTAACTTTACCCAAAAATTAAATCAATTTCATTAAAACACAGTTAAGTTCACATTTTTTCCCCTTATTCGATCAAACTAAGGTTTCTTTTTTAATAGCTACTATTCCTCAACATTCATCTTCATTTTCATTCAAACACGATTTCGTTCTTCTCATTCAGGTTTGTTTCAGTCATTCCATTTCCTTTATAGGCTGTCAAGACAACATTTTCAACATTCTTTAGTTGAATTTCAGCAACCTGTATACAATTAATGAAATTGAATAGTTCACCAGCTTCTTCCTGCTCTTCCAATTCATTGACAACAATTTTGATAGAGTTATTTCTAAACAGCTCGAAGCAAGAGCTTTTTTTGTGGCGCAAATGCAAACAAATATTTCAATAATTTTCTGTTTTATCTTGAAGCGTGGCAAGAAAAGTAAATTTTGTTTCCCCTCTTGAAGACACTTCAAGCATACTGATCGAAACATTGAGTCGTTACACCACACAGGTTCTTCTCAGAACCACCGCAATTCATCAGGGAGATAATTGCACGTAAAGTTCTAGATTCTATTCCCACCATGCCAAGTTTTCCAATCCGGCTTCGAGAGCTACTTACTAATCTCGCAATGCGTTCCAGTGAATCCAGACACACATGCACAAGTGTACATGTTGATGCCGTCGGTACACGTAGCGCCATTCTCACAGGGGCTGCTGGCACACTCAAAAACGGCTGAAAAGTGAACATAAACATATTTTTAAAACAGTGCAATTTGCATAATTTTGGTCTTAAATCCTCACACTGATGTGTGACAATCACTAAAACCTTTTTGGGTTGAACAAAGACAAATTGACAAGAGCACAACTTGAATCTACGACCAACGGATTAACGTGCCGGCGCTCTACCAACTAAGCTATCTAGCCCTAATGTTGGTGGTCTCCCTATTTTGTCAATATCTTTGTTCGGGGTGCCAGTCAGAAGCCATTCAACCTGTAACTGCCATATAGCCAGGGATCACACCCAAGTTTACGATACAACTTGGGAAGCGGCAATTTTTTCTCTGTTCAACACAAAAGTGTTTAAAATTTACCCTGTCATTTGCCATTGTGGTTTATTACTTGATAAGCACTAAAACCATCACATACAAACTAAAATAAGAACAACGAAAACTTCCGTACAACTCAAACTCCAACACAAATTTAACCCATTCTTCCCCTCTATGGAGTTCTGGAAGTGCCATCCCACTTGTTAAGATGTTGTCATCTTGAGATAAATTATGTAAGAATCTCAACAAATTAGGTGGCTCCTCCAGAGCACCGTACATATGAATTATTACCTTGTTAATATTAAACTACATAGTAATTTTGCAGTACCCACACAAACAAAGAAAACAACGTGTACTTGAATCTCTTTGTTTTAAGAGAAAAACAATGCTACTTTTATAACAACATAATGTCCCCCTTTTATCTTGGATTACTTGACACAAACCTACAATTTTTTCCCCAACAAACTTCAATATTTTCATTGCAATCATCAGCATCGATGCAGATGCTTAAAGCAGACAATAGTGCTCAACAAATTTCTGCTGAGCAAAAAAAAGCAGGGAACCAGTCACACGTGCTACACATGACATGGTATTTTGGCTGGTAACCTCTTTCCTGGTTATTTTGCCAACTGTCATGCGTAAGGAGCTCTGTATGGCCCTGGTCTTTCCAGAGCAAGTCCATACTTACGGATTTCACATTTAGATCCAGTAAACCCTGCGGCACAGTCACAGACGAAGGAGTTGACGTTATCCTGACACACTGCGCCATTAACGCACGGGTTTGATATGCACTCGTTGTACTCTAAAACAGAAAAAAAGTACATCAGTCAATGTTCGACATAATATGTCAAGTCTTGTAGGCCCCTTCAAAGTACCTTACAGTATTACTACCCCTGTTAATCGGGCCTTAAGCATTCCTAATACTATATCAACTCCTTAGGAGTATGCAGCACCGGCAGCCAAATGGGCGCCCAGGTTGCTCATTATTCACATTCCGATACATCTCAACTCCTTAGGAGTATGCAGCACCGGCATCTAAATGGGCGCACAGGTTGCTACTCATTCACATCGTGATACATCTCAACTCCTTAGGAGTATGCAGCACCGGCATCCAAATGAGCACACAGGTTGCTACTCATTCACATCAACAATCTCTACCATCGCAGGTATCCATCTAACTCTGGGTGATGAAAAGCATCTGTAAGTGTCGTGACACTAGACACAAATGTCTCTCTAGAGATTTCTTTGATTTTGTTTTCTTTTGTCCCTGTACTCAACATCCTACCAAAGTCTTTGTCCACAAAATAAGCCGTTGAGCATCCCTCTGCAGAGACATTTTGTTCTTGTTTATAGGGGCACCCAGGCACAATTACTAACCAATTACTACCCCTGCCCATTTTCGTTTGCAGGAAAGAGAGAAAGACAGTGCAGACAAAAAATTTCTGAAACTCGGATCAAGATCTTAGGAGGTATGTTGACAGTATGACATTTCCACCTTTTGACAACCCCTGGAGTTATAGATTTCAAGGAGCGTCTGCGAACAGTATCCTCAGCATTAGAGAAGTAGATCAAAGAGCAGGTTTTCTGCATACCTAAAGAAAGTAGCAGCTATTGTTTCACCTTGTAGGTTTCACAAAAATGTCTGGATTCAGATAAAAGACAGAGTTCTCATCCCTGCATTTGCTTGAAGCAGAATGTCTTACCGTTTTGACAGTTGGTTCCATAGTATCCCGGAGCGCAGTCACATATATACCTGTTGACAGCATTCACGCACATGCCGCCGTTTGAGCACGGATCACTCGCGCACTCATCGAGCTCGGTCTCGCAGGTGGTACCCGTCCAGCCAGGTCCGCACTGACAGATGAACAGGTTGATCTGGTTGACGCAGGAGGCACCATTGCGGCAAGGGTTGCTGGCGCATTCGTTGATGTCTATAGGGGTGGAGAGAATAAGACAGTTGAATAAACACAGCAAGGTGTAGATTCTCAGAACGTAAAGGAGGAAACAAGTGTTGCAAATTGATCAATCTTTCAAGCTTATTAATATAATAACAATTTGGGAAGATGTGGCTACAACGTGTTCGAGCCCAAGGCTTGCAACGGTGCCCATTGGCAGCCAGCCACATCGACCCATATAACCCACGGAGCACAGCCTGAGATCAAAAAGTGTTTGATTTTTTCCGGAGGGAGGAAAACCGGAGGGACCGGAGAAAAACCCTCGTGGCATTGAAGAGAACCAACGCACATCTCTACTCGGCGAGAGAGAGGTGAGCGCTTTAAGCACAAGCCAACCATGCCACCCACAATATGAAGTAATATGAAGTCAACAGTTTTATTAATTTGTGTATAACTTCCAGAAGTGCGTATTGAGAAGACGATTAACTGTAATTATTTGTATTCAAAGAACCGTGTTTTGTTTATTGAATCATTGAATAAAATAGGGGGAAAAAATACAAATAAAGCATAACAAATATTTCACAACATAGAGGGCGTGAACAGCAGACACAGACAACAACTGAGCTCAGCATTCTCTGTTTTCTATTTCTACAATTTTACTATACATTTATCTATAACACCTTTATACTTTCAATGTAGATGATGTTCAAATCTTCCCCATCTCCTGAACTGTCAAGAACTTGGGTGCTGTTTTCGACCATGACTTGAAAATGACTAGTCACATAACCCGCCTTTTTCTGTCTCTGCCCCTCGGCTATGGAATAAACTTCCCACTCATGTTAGAAATTCTTCTGGTCTCACTGTTTTTGAAAAGGCCCTCAAGACCCATCTTTTCTCTGCTCGTATGCAATCTGTGTTTTCTCCTTTCTTTTCTTTGCATCCTCTGGTAAAAGGCGCTTTATAAATGTCCTGTTTATTATTATTGTTATTAATATAATTCTCTTCTGGAATTGTGAAGAAAAAAACAAAGAAGAAACGATTCGAGCAATACGTACCAGCTTCACATCTTACTCCCTGGTAACCGGCCTCACAGGTGCATTGAAATCCATTGACTTGGTCGGTACACATAGCGGCATTCAAACATGGGTTACTGGCACATTCATTGATATCTGGAAGAAAAAAAAGAAAGAAAAAAAAAAGGAAAAATATCAATCATTGAAGTACAGACAATCAAAATTCATTTAATTTTAAAATAACATATTTCCAAGTTGTTTCAGTTTTAAAATCATAAATTTGTCTGAAACCAATTTGGGTGAATTTTGAAAATTCATTATAATTATTTATAATAACAATAATATCGACTCTCAAAGAGCGCAATTCCAAATAGTGATCATCGCACTTCGAACATTATTACCCCTGGTCACTGGGCCATTTATTTCATTCCTTAAACCATCTCAGCTCCCTGGGGAGTATACAGCCTGTGCTGCCAAGTAATGTAGCGCACTGAGCTTAATCAATCACAAGAACAATCTCTGCCCTCACAGGTACCCATTTATACCCCTGGGTGAAGAGAAGCAATTGTAGTGTCTTGCTCAAGAACACAAGTGTAATGACCGGGATTCGAACCAACACCCATATGACTCGGCAAACAGAATTCGAGTCCGATGCACTAAACCGCTCGGCCATCACATTAGTTATTAGGGAAAGTAAATCATTTTTTCTTTCAAGAATAAATTAATTCACTTTCTCAAGTTTTCAATAAACATCCAACCAACCAACTTAAACAAAAAACGATTGTCATGCTCCAGTGAAAATGTTTTGTCAGGGATTTCGCACAAATATTTACATGTGCTCTTTGATTTCTGCGACTGGATAAGTGATGGTGATTTGTGGAGTTTTGTAATGTTTTATTCCAGACAGAAATATTTTCTTACAAATTTGTACTTTTTTTAAAATTTGGTGTGCATCCCTTGCACAGGTCGCCTTTGCTTAGGTCATACAATGGAAGTGCAAAAAATGTGTCTGCACTGCGCACAACCCTCAGCCAATGGTAGCTCTTTCCTGTATTTTAATTGCTCTTTGCTGTATTTTTCTATGTTTTTAACATAATTAATGTGCATAATTGTGCTTTTTATTCCCGAGAAATGAAATAAATATAAAAGATAAATAAAATATAACAGGTCCCAATGTTACAAATACGTGCAAGACTTGAAGTCTATTGAAACTAATTTTTTTTAACGACTACAATTACTATATTTTACAACTAATAATAAATAGTTAAGGTCAATGTCTACCCCCCCCAAAAAAAAAGAACCCCAAAACCAAATACCATGCCCGATATGTGGCATAGGGTGTGTCCCCCCTCAAATGTTTCCATACTTTAACACGTTCTTTTCCTCTTGTACAGAAGTACCCCCCTAAAATCCTCTAAAGAATTCATGAGATTCCCAGAACACAATAGGAGGGGGGTACACCATGCCACATATAGAGCACCAAATGCTAAAACAACAACAACAACATCAACTAAAAACAACAACACAGAAGGAATCAAACTATGCTTACCTATTTGACAGGTGTTCCCAGTCCAACCCGATGCACACTGACACTGAAACAGGTTAATGTCATTCAAACAGGTGGCTCCATTTAGGCATGGCTGTGATACACACTCATCGACGTCTGGAAGAAAAGAAAAAACAAATGACTTTCTTTTCCTTCAATTAAAGCAAAGAATGAACAAGAGATCTGGTCTGTGATTGGTCAGTCTGAAGCCTCATCCCTTTCATGGATTCACCAATCACAATCGCGACTGCGCAACCGAAAGTCCAACAAGTTAAAGATCTCATTAAAAATGTCAACAAGCTGCTGCTATTTGGAAAATTGCACTGCATATTTTGTCTTTTGTGCATTGTTGCAGCTTAAGTGCAATTCTACGTTGGGCTCTTTGCTTGTAGGCAATAACATTTTTTTCCCTCAAAATAGTAACGTTCTCTCCAATAAAACAAGGGAACAAAATAATATTTTTGAGGGAACAAAAAAAAAAACCCGAAACAAAAACCCTTGTCCCTTTAAGGGTTCCATAACTTCCTGTGAAACGCACCTTGTGAAATCTTTGCAAAGATCTCTTGATTTCACGTCAAAGAACGAACGCCAATCAACACACTTACCTCCTTCACACGTGGTACCGGTGAACCCTGCACGACAGCTACATGAATACCCATTGACTAAATCAGTACATGTTCCTCCGTTACGACACGGTGAATTTGAACACTCGTCAATTTCTGAAAAAAAATCAAAGGGAAAAACACCACCGTTATTGAAGTTGAGATTCGGATAGAAGAAAAAAGTAGGATATTGCAGGAAGTTTATTGTTTTAAAATCAAGCAGAAAAGCAATGTTAGATTGATTACAAGAAAACAAAATTTCAGAAAACATTTTTTCAGAATTCAAAGGGAAAGTTACTATGAACGATCAAAATGTTCCAACAATAGATAGAACCAATTCCCCATCATGCGCCTCGATGCTCTGTAATCTTTGAGAAAGAAAAAAAAAAAGAAAAAAAAATTGCAAGGTTTCTTGTGAATCAACTGAATGTATTAATGTATCTTTACCAACATCACAGCGGGCCCCGGTCCACCCTGCCTGGCAGGTACAAGTATATCGACTCTCTCCGTTACTACATAGACCGCCGTTCATACACGGATCACTTTGGCATTCGTTGATATCTGTAGACAAAAAAGAACCATAGAAAAGTTTGAAAAGTTTCTACACAACAGAACAAGAAGCAAGGAGGAAACCAAATCCTAAAAAAAATCCTATTCAGGTAGAAGTCCGCCTTTGTCATGTTTGTAGGATATGGCATCAGGGTTCTCCCCAGGGTTTTTTCAAACTGTGGGGCATTCTGGACCCAAATGTTTGGCCGAAGCACGCTGAATTGAAGCAAGGTCTTTGGAATATTTTCTACTAGGTGTTTATCTTGGTTTTAAAAGCCCTACTGTGCAAGCTGGAGCATTTTATCTGGTTTTCTCTTGATGTTTTTTGTAAAATTATAAGAAGAAAAAAAATAAAGTTTTCATTTTATTCTTTTTGCGTATCGGCCGAATTTTGTTTCAATGTTAATTGAAACAATTATTTGTATTATACAAAAAATTGAAAATTTATTTATAACAACTTACTATGGATTTTTTTTCCTCAAGAATTTTGTATAAATATAATTTTAAAAGAAGATTTGATTTCATAAAAAAATATAGTCTTCGTTCAAGTATTTTTCTTGTTTTCGATATGCGCGAGACCTGCATAGTCTATTGGCTAAACATAGACAATAATTTACTTTCAGCGTGTACAAGAATGTCTTTTTACTTACCGACATCACAATTAGTGGAAGACCATCCAGGGGTGCAGCGACAAGTGTAGAAATTCACCTCATTGATGCATTCACCACCATTCTTACATGGGTCACTTGAGCATTCATCAATATCTGTTGAAATAAATGCAGAATTTATAAAAATTTTGGATCTACGATCCCAGTAGTAACTTGTTGGGCCCCCCGTCAATAATGACTATAAGAACTGCCAACATTTGAGACTTTCAATCGGGGACATTTTGTACAACAATCGGGGAGATATTTAGAATTACATTCAACATTGTATGGAAACAATTTCCATAATCAGGGAGATTTCCAAATTTGTTCCATCAAAAGATTGGTTGATTTTTCAGGGAACTTTCTGCAGAATCAGGGAGAGTTAGCAGCTCTGGGCTCTCATTACACTGCCTGCGCTCCATCTGTGGCATCATGCAACATCGGCTTGCAGTAGTTGCCGAGCAAGTTGTTAACCCAACTCAGTGTGGGTTTGCTCGCGGTAAGGGCACCACCGACGCTATCTTCACCCTGAAGGGAGTGGCAGAGTCTTATCGAGCGGTGAAAAAAGAGCTTCACTTGGTCTTTGTCGATTACAAGAAGGCCTTCGACAGTGTCAACCATGAGCTTCTCTTTGAAAAACTACGCTTTTTCAATGTTGAAGAGGATGTGTTGCGCCTCATCAAAGATCTGTACATCAGGACGCATCCGCTGGAAAGGTGGACTGACCGATGACTTCACAACACCAGCTGGTGTAAGGTAGGGATGTCCCCTCTCCCCTACGCTGTTTAGTCTGTACACAGAGTCACTCATGTGGGAATGGTACCAGCGCACTACTCACATCTGTGCACCCGACGTCAATGGCATCGAAATAAAGGAACTGAGATATGCACACGATCTAGCCATATTTTCACTCAGCCTTGCAGATGCCGAAGAGTCACTGCAGATACTGGGCGACATTTCCAATGAGTATGGGCTCGCCATACACCCAGGGAAGACAGAACATATGGCTATAGCGAGCATGGATGGAAGCAATTACAACATCTGCTATGGAGATGCTCCTATCCCCCGCGTTAACACCTTCAAGTACCTGGGTGTTACCATCAGTGATGACCTCAACGACAGCCTGGTGTGAATGCGAATGCGCATAGGCATGGGAAAGGCCACCTTGAAGAAATGTAAATACCTCTAATCCTCACGTGTCTCTGTGGAGACGAAAATGAATCTCACAGAGGCATTGATCATGTCCCGTGTCTTATACTGTGCTAACACGCTCACACTTAAAGCTGCAGACATCCAGCGCATAGACAGCTTTGGTAGATACATCTGGCGCCAACTACTCGGAATCCGCTGGTCAGACTTTGTCACAAATGAAAGCCTCAAAGCACTGATCGGCAACAGGTGGTGTCTCTCTGCCAACACAATCATGGAACAGAAAGTCGCTTGGCTTGGGCATGCAGTACGGCAGGGTGGTCTCGCAGCAGCAGTGCTTGACGGGACCCCACTTGGACACCGTTCTCCAGTAACCCCCTCCCCACACACACACACACATGGGCAAACACCTGCAATCGGGGACCTCCTATTGTCCCTCTTTTGTTTGTACTTCAAAACTTTTTGGCCACAGCTCCCATTGGTTTTGTACACACTTTCCAACTGGGGGCCTTCACCCAACCAGGAACCCTATTGTCCTCTTTTGTTATTGGTCCTGGTTTGAATGTGTATACCTACCCACCCACATTTGTGAAGCCCGAAAATAGAGGACTTCTCTATATTCTCCCATTTTTAGCGACGTCCCCATTGGTTTTGTACACATAAGTGAAGTGAGGACATCCTCGCTGTCAAACCACCTGGATCACTTTTGTTAAAGTCTTCGGTTTCAACAGGTAGACACCCCACACACACACCCCATTCCAGTAATAGACCCCTTGCATATGACGTCACTCTCAAAAAGGAGACAGATCATTGGACGATAGTTGTTCTATGTGCGTAAAATCGTGCGCGTGACCTCAGCGTACCTGTAGCGTTTTGCGTTATGCAAGGGGGATCTATTGATTTCTATAGACTCCTTACACAACGCGGAACGCACCTCCGAACAATGCGTGTTATTTTGGGAGTCAACTCTCCTTTGTGCATGTTTGTACACGATTTTGACACCCAAAATGACACACAGGATAGGTGCTTGTGAGTACACTGCGCGTTGTGCAAGGGGTCTATACCACTCCCTCTATATAAATCACCCCGTTGTCTACACACCTTGTGCGCATGTGACCCCAGTGAAGCCAGCAGCACAGACACAGTTGTAACTGTTGATGAAATCTTGGCACATAGCACCGTTCTGGCAAGGGTCACTCTCACACTCGTTTATATCTGCAATTAAACAAAAGTGTACTTTAATAATGTCAAAACGTCCCCAAAATATTACATGAATTGGGATAACTTTTGTCACAACTAAATCTACTCACATATTAATAAAAAATACATAATTTTTTTGGGGGGATCAGATTGGCTTATGGGTTTCTTTCCCTGCCTTTCACCTCTGTGGACCCTAGTTCGATTCCCCCTCAGACCGGGGCCTTGCGTGTAGATTGGGTTTTCAGTCCCTACCTGGGTGCATGGGTTATCCCATTATGGGTTTTTCCTCCCACATGTAAAACCATACATGATATTTGGTCCTTGGAAAAAAGTAGGAACATTTTATCGAGTACAAGGGCTGAACTACATGTACACATGGTGTAGGCTTTAATAGACATTTCAGGCCATTATATCACAATTTTTAAGATTTTTCCCAAGGGTTAAAAAATCGGAAAGTAGGAAGACTATCATGCCTGTAAAACTGAGCATTTCTTCTCGTTTCCTATTTATCCTGTTATTGGTGCTAATTATGCTGTTGGAAGTGTAATAACATCATTTTAAAAACGGAGTCTTACATTGTATATATCATTTTAAGACTGCCGACATTAGGGCTAGATAGCTCAGTTGGTAGACTTCAGTCAGGAGGTAGCAGGTTTAAGTCCTGATCTAGTTAATTTTTTCTTTGTTCAGCCCAAATTGTTTTTATATTGCTGACCTTTTATGAAATTTTGAAATAAGTAACATACATTCAAATGATTCAAACTATGGTAGTAAACTTTAAAAAATAATATTTAAAAAAAGACTAAAAGAAGGTAAATTTAGAAAAATTGTAAAAACATTTTGCGGTGAAAAACTATTCTTACTCAGTTCACAGTTGGAACCGATGTAACCCGGTGCACATTGACAAAAGTATGCGTTGTCTCCTTCAAAACAAGTTCCACCGTTACGGCAGGGATCGCTCATGCATTCAATCGAAGCTGTCAAGATACAAAGGCATTGAAATTTCATATTAACAGCATTGTTATAGTCACATCCGTGTACAAATTGCTTCTATCCTGAAGACTATCGGATCGAAACTTTTAAGGGTCACCTATCATTTCAAACTCAGCTTTAGGAACTTTACGCTGAAATGCAGACGGTTGTTGGTTCAAGTCCTGTTTGAGTCACTGGAATTGTTTACTTCTGAACTAACAGTGGGTTAAAGGTTAAAGGGTCATACTTTGGTAATGACCGCGAACCGTGTAATTTCTATCCAAAAGCTTACTTGTTATAAAGATCGTCTGAAATGCCCCCGTGGATTAGAAATCAATCAAAACATTTGAATCTGAGAAACGATTCATGCATGAATCGTTTCTCAGATTTCTGAAGGGTTGGTGTCCGTTCGCGAATGCTGCTGCCAGAGATACTGTTGGTACCGGCTAAACGTGGATGGATTCGATTTTCGTGTGAAAATACCGTGACAGTTTTTTTTGCTGTTTTCTCATCAAGTAGACATTGCATTCAGCCGATACTTTCACAGGTGACTTTTATTGTATCTGTCTTGATAATTTTGCCAATAAATCAGTATTAGATTAACAAAAACCAAACAATAACTCTACCTTTAAAACCACATCAGCGAAGAATATAGCTAAAATCAAGCGGCATTCAAAATTAAGATTCAACAGTCAAACTACAGGGTCCAGTGTTTAAGGTTTGCAGTCGGTTAGACGTTTAGGTCCTGTCTCAAGTCACCAATACTATTTGAAAGGTAAACCAATCAAACTGAATGTTGTCTACGTCAACTATTATTTACCTTGGTTGCACAATACGCCGATGTAACCAGGTGCACAACGGCAGAAGAAGCTGTTGGTTCCGTGAGTACACGTGGCTCCATTGAAACAAGGCGTACTTGCACACTCGTCCACATCTGAACATGGTGAAAATAATGATGGACATTTTAAATAGCACCAAGTACCTGCCAATTATCAGGGATGAGATTTTATGAATGAGAAAATTCCTGAAAAATTACTTACAGGCCTGGGTTCCCTTTATTCTAGACCGAGAACCTCCCAGATGGTGAAATTCAGGAGGTTTACAGACTCTGTGCATCACCAGAAATACAACAAAACTACAGGTTTTGACACAATGTGAACTATTTCTTTCAGCCTTTGTTGGTGACTACTTTACTTCTTTCAAGAAAACTTGAAGGTTTAAGAAGGTTTGGGGAAAATCCTAAAATAAGGACATTTCCTGAGAAATTTCATGCCTGACTTATTGCTCATGGGAGACATTAATTTAATTCCTTGAACCATCTCGGCTCCCGAGGGTGTGAGCTGCCTGTGCTGCCAAGTATGTAGCACATCACTCAAATCAATCACAAGAACTATCTTTGCCCTAACAGGTACCCATTTACCCCTGGGTGAAGAGAAGCAATTTAGTATCTTGTTGAAGGACACAAGTATCAAGACTGGGATTTCAAACCCACACCCACTTAGCCAGTAGACCGTTCATCACTCAAACATTCCCGACACCTATACGTTCCTCCCACTTTTAGAAAGAAATTGGGGTGTGATTAGGTGATTAACTTAACTAAATAGGGAGACCACCAACATAGGGCTAGATAGCTCTGTTGGTAGAGCGCTGGCACGTAAATCCGGATATCGTTGGTTCAAATCCCACTCTAGCCAATTTTTCTTTGTTAAACCCCGAATCATAAACTTAAAAAATGCTGACAAATGGGTACACCTATTGGTAAATTCCTGAACTTCTAGAGGGTTTTCAGAATCTCTACATCACCACAAATGGAAAAGTAGAGGTTTGGAAAGAGTACAGCTATGTCATTCCTCATCTTGAATGCAAGTTCAAGAATGTTTGAAGTACAAAGGAACAGAATAAATCCTGAATCCTCACAAATCTTCATTTTTAAACCCCAAAACCCTGCAAAGCTTGGGTCTTATTCAGAGGAAATTTGCAATCAAACTCATGCAAATTTGTTACTTAAGTTTAACATCTAATACTACATCAAATGAATAAAGAGCATTTTGTTTTACCCTGTTCACACGTTGGTCCCGTCCACCCCGTCTGGCACCGGCAATCATATGCACCAAGCTGATCTATACAGGTACCACCATTCTTACAGGGTTGACCCACACAGTCATCATTCTCTGGAAGGCAAATAGTCAGACATGAAACAGCGGTAAGGCTTTGTGGATGGGTGACATCAACCATAACAGAGAGGGTCATTTTTAGGATACAATAAACACAACATTGACAAGTTTGTGGATCTTTCAAAAAAATCACACATGAAATAGTTGTTAAAAATGACATAGTTGTTTAAAGGTAATTGTATCAAACAAGAAACAGTCAAGGGGTTTGGGATAAAAGGAACATTTTCAACAGCCACTTGGTCTTTTAATTATATATTTTGGACAGGGATAAACTGATCAGACATAAAAATAGAATTAGCTAGGGTCAGTACTTGGGAAATCTAACATGAAACGGTAACAATGGCTGGTATCAATGGACCTTATGTATTGACATCATCACTCGCCGCCACCTTAGAGGTCAAACGATGATGAAACAATGGAAAAACGCACATCTTTGTACGCACTGCGCAAAAGGATTGGCCAATGAGCAAACTTCTTTTGAAGTTGAGGGTGCCCTACTCAAATGACATCATGTGCATAAGGTCTATACTCTCAATGTTTAACCACTTCAAATTGTTATCTTAGTTTTATATTGTTATTATTATTATTTAATATTATTTTATTTCTCTTCACAAATTTAATTAATTACACACTAAAATACACAAGTATCAGAAAACAAGTGCTTACAAAAGGAAGGAAAAAAAACACCAAAAGAAACTAATGCCTTTGGCATCTCAGTTGAATGCTTATAAACCAAGAATAAAACGTCCACAGAAAAAGAAGTTTTGTTTACGTATTTCGCAGTTATTGCCGAGCCATTCCGATGTACATTCACAGAAGTAAAGATTATTTCCATCACTACATGTTCCGCCATTTTGACACGGTTGACTCTGACACTCATCCCGATCTAAGGGGTGTAAAAAACAAAACAAAATAAGATTAGGTCACAGGAAAAGAACATCATTATTTACAGAAGAGTACGTACGTATCGGAGCGAAAAAACAAGTCAAACGAACAGCATTTTTTTTCTGAAATCAAATCTTTGTTTTAAATTATATGCAATGACAAAATGATAAAATTTACGCTGACGCCTCAACAACCATAGACTGCAATGAAATGGCTTCGCGTTGCAACTACAGCATCTGGCAATTATTATCGCGCATCCAAAACATGTTACATAAGTTTTGTGATCAGAGGTGAGCGCAAAATTCTTAACTTTTTGCAGCAACCGGAAGCTGAGGTCATGTTTAATTCTTGGGTTTTCTTTGTTATATTGTTGAATTGATTTTACTTTCATATTTTTTTATCACTAAGGATTACATTCCCAACAACATATATAATTTTCATGGTCACAAACCATATTAAACTAAAATAATTCACAAAACAAAATCTCGCCCAAGTAAAACTCCATATGGTTGGGACCACAATGGTTCCAGAAGTTCAAATGTGCGCGAGACTTGCACAGTCTATTCCCATCAGCTAGCTTTCAACAAGCACACCATACAACCAGCCTGTGAATTCGGTGGTCAACTTTTGTGTGAAACCAAAAACAAAACAGTTTCTGTTTAGTCAGGAATGTTGGGCACATTTCTATATACATACATGCTTATTCTGATTGCGGCAATCAAAATAAGCAGTGGTGATCTGGGGTATCTCTAAATGCTTCTTCTTGAAAGCATTTCAGACTTGAAGTGTTTCTCTGGAGGATTGATGACTGGTATGAAATTTATTATCAGTGAGCTTTCAGATTGACACTACTTATGTTTTTCCCTGATATAACAATCACGTACTTTGTCTTTAGAATGCAAACAATAGTTAATGGCCTGATGTTTTAACACTAGCAGGGTAATTTTTAAAGGCTAAATGACAACACACTCATACAAGTAAACTGGTGTAACAGAAGCAGCCAAGTGGAAAGAAGTGAAAAGACAGAGAGAGAGGCAGAAAGCACACAGAAGAAGCAAGGAATGAACAATCAAGGAGATAAAAGGGAGATTAGAGGCTAATCTTTAGAATCCAAGACATTCTGTATTTTTGTTTTATATATTTCAAAACGTTTCACAACAAATTTTCTAAGATTTATTCCAAAATTAAGAATGACTCACTGAAACTGCAGTCGTCTCCTGCGTATCCTGGTAAGCATGTGCAGCTGTAGCCATTGATTTCATTGGTACACGGTGCATTGTTGAAACACGGAGTACTTGCACACTCGTTAATATCTGGTGGTAAGAAAAAAATCCATTATTGAAGAAATTGCTGTCTTTGGTGAAGAATCCAAATGGAAATTTGGTATCTTTAACAAATAACATATCAATAAGTGTGGCTGATTGAATGTGGTTCTTAAAAGAAATGTTTGATGTGGTTCTTACAAGAAAGGTATATTGTGGTTCTCACAAGAATAGTGTAATGTGGTTCTTACAGGAATAGTATGATGAGGTTCTTACAAAAACAGTACAATGGGTTTCTCACTAGAACAGTATAATGGGTTTCATATAAGAGTATAATGTGGTTCTTACAAAATATTATAATGTAGTTCTAACAAGAATAGTATAATGTGGTTCTTACTAGAATAGTATAACATGGTTCTTACCAGAATAGTGTAGTGTGGTTCTTACAGACATAGTATGATGTGGTTCTTACAAAAACAATATAATGAGTTTCTCACTAGAACAGTACAATGGGTTTCTCATTAGAAGAGTATAATGTGGTTCTTAAAAGAATATTATAAAGTAGTTCTAACGAGAATAGCATAATGTGGTTCTTAACAGAATAGTGTAGTATGGTTTTTACAGGAATAGTATGATGTGGTTCTTATAAAAACAGTTCAATGGGAATCTCACAAGAACAGTATAATGTAGTTCTTACGAGAATAGTATAATGTGGTTCTAACAAGAACAGTGTAATTTGGTTCTTACAACATTAGTGTAATGTGGTCTTCCCAGAACAGTACAAGGCGGAATAGTAGTAGTGGGTTGAGATAGCAAATCGTTATTAAATGACTGAAGGAAACAAAAATCTCAAATTTCGTTCAACGAGTCGACCAAATATTTGCATACATGCGAGACTTGTCTACACAGTCAATTTTAAGAAATGTTAGAAATAGCTCACCGATTCCACAATTTTGGCCAGTGTAGCCAGCGCCACACTGACAGTTGTAAGCGTTGATTCCGTCACGACATATACCTCCATTGAAGCAAGGTCCACTCGAACATTCTTGAATATCTGTGACAGAAGACAAAACAACAATTAAGTGTAAAATGAGAAAGTAGATTTTTATCTTGGATGAATGATAATCAACTTTATGAAGAAAAAGAAAACAAAGAAGAAAAAACAAAAAAGAACCGACAAAAGCACTTCCTATGTTTACATTTGCTTTGCCTCTTTCAATTGATAATTACAGAACAAGATAGATCACTTGGTCAATATGTAGATCAATCTGGATCAATTGATCAGTATAGATCAATATGGATCAATTGATCGGTATAGATCAATTGATCTATTAATTACAAATTGATAAATGTGGATCAATATAGATCAATTGATCAATACAGATCAATGGAAATAGTATGATCAACATGGATCAATTGGTTAATATGTAGATAAATACAGATCATTTGACCATTATAGATCAAATGATCTATTTATTATAAACTGAAAAATGTAGATAAAAGCACTTATTTAAGTTAGGGGTAGGGCAACTTTTCTGCTCAAAATTTCACCTACCAATTTCACAGTTGGTTCCAGTGTATCCAGCGAAGCAATTGCAGTAATATTGATTAATTCCATCCACGCATTGTCCGTTGAGGCACGCCTGGTTGGAACACTCGTTGAAGTTAATGGAACAGTCAAAGCCTGTGAAGCCCGGAGCGCAAAGACACTGGAAGCTGTTGATACCGTCCACGCAGGTGGCTCCCTGACGACACGGGAAACTGCTGCATTCGTCGTTATCTGATTGTAAAGGAAGAAACGAGCTCTCCAATTATAAACCAATGGAATCATAGAAGCCAGAGGGGTTCTTGAATTATGCATACAAAACCAAGAGTTGGTAAGCACACAACTTTACTGACCACATTAAAAAATCTTGCTAAACCAGCCAAAACACCATATGGTACATAATTTCTATGACTGGTATTCCTGTCTAATTGATGCTTTTACCAAGTTCCAGAGCTCCGATTGAGAGAGTTGCAACAACTTGCCATTAGAAGCCATTTTCGGTTCAAAAGACGTGTGTTCATACGCAGGGTGCCAGACTAGACTGCACATTGGGTTGTGCTACAATCAGATTAAAAATGGCGTCCAGTAACCACGTGACCAAAGAAAACTGGTCCCTATGTTGCAATTCTACCAATACACAGCTCTGCCGAGTTCTATGAAATTGCGCCCTTATGTGGTCGTAGATTTATAGCCCGAAATAAAAAAAGAAACATTTGTGGTTTGGACACACTCAGATCAGTTTCCCCCACTTTTTCTTTAATGACTGAAGTTTTTCCAGAAATTTGTGGCCAAAGGAACTTGGAAAAAAACCTGAAATCTGGGAACATACTACAAGGATTAACAGCTTTTAAAAATTGTTAAAACTATATTAATTAACATTTGTTTGAACTCACTGATTCGACAAGTAACTCCACTGTATCCTGGGGCACAATCGCAGATGTAAGCATTCCTCAAGTCCGTGCACGTTCCTCCGTTGAGGCATGGAACACTAGCACACTCATTGATGTCTGTTAACAAAAGGTACAATAAATTAATACAAAATAATACTAAAGACCCTGAAGATCTTAGGCTACGGGATGTGGCCCAACTCAAGGAGTTACTGGCACAGAGGAAAATGTGACACTTCTTTTGCATTGTGATAAAATGAACTAATACTAATACTTAGAATGAATACTTTTTATATTGCGGACAATTTCTTAATTTTTAAAAAATTTTATTAGCACTTAATTTAACCAAATTAAAAAATCATATATATATACGCATAAAATAATGATAATATTAAGAACTAATTTTTATAAAGTGCTTCATCTACGGGCGTCTCAAATCTTTATTATTATTTTTTAAGACAGGTTTTTGAAGTTTTGAATTATGTGATCGATTTATGTTGCACCTTATAAGGGTTTACAAAGTGCTGTGGCGCAGAAACACCAGGACAAACCCCTTCTCTTAGCGATAAGTGTAACTGGGTTCTTTTACATGCATTACACAACACTAGGGACCTATGGCGTTACATCCCATCCAAAGGACGAAGCAATAATGGTTAAAGTCTTGCTTAAGGACACAAGTGTCAAGACCGGGACCCAATCCCACACTCTGCTGATCAGAAACAATAGAGCTTGTGTCCAGCTCATGATAGCCTCAACAAGTTACAACTTTGATGTTGCAGTGGAGTAACGCTCAACCGAGACCAGACATGACCCCTGAATGACCCCTGAATGACCCCTACAGCACCTAGGAACAACATGAAAGATAAAGCTTCCAAAGCATATAAAGGGGCCTTATTTCTTGGCCCTGCTTACCAAGGAATTGTGCGCTTTACCATCACCATTCTCTGCTTACAGGGTTATCACCAAATTTCTGCACTAGCTGTGTAAAGCGAAGGCTGCTTAGTAGTAATGCAAGGCAAGCACGCACTGCAGCGCATAAGCAACAATTTCTTGCTAACCTGTGAATTTTTGCTTACAGTAAGCAGAGCAGTGAAATTGGGCCCAGTTCAATTTGGATGGCTATAACGATCCCCTTGCTTGATATCTAGTTTGACGGTGCACTGTACATGACATTGATAACACATTAACCCTATCAATGGTTTCTTACCTGTGTCACAGTGGATGCCTGCAAAACCGGACTGACATTGGCAGACGTACATGTCCACTCGGTTCAAACATTGTCCGAAATTCAGACAGGGGCTGCTGGCACACTCATTGATATCTGCATTCACAAAGAATTGTCCAAAAATAGTTATTGTACAACCAAAAGTTGTGTTCAACTTATCTCTTGACCTTAAAGTCTCTAAATGGTAAAAACTTTATTTAAAAAAATGCAAATATGTATAAATTGGGGGTCGGGCGTAAACAAATTTCAACTGGAGAAAAAAGATTAGAAATCAAAGAGTCCCTTCAAAAGTGAAAAACTTTGATAGAGAAGGCAAACAAGCAAATTTTGGTGGGAGTCAAATCTTATCAAAGTAAAACAAATACTGGTTAAAGGCACTGAACACGTTTGGTAATTGTCAAAGACCCGTGTTCTCACTTGGTGTATCCCAACATATGCATAAAATAACAAGCCTGTGAAAATTTGGGGCTCAATTGGTCATCGAAGTTGCAAGAAAGTGATGAAAGAAAAAACACCCTTGTTGTACAAATTTGTGTGCTTTCAGATAGGAATAAAAACTTCTTGCAAGAAGTTTTTATTATTTTAGCGGGAAATTACCTCTTTCTCAAAAACTACGTTACTTCAGAGGGAGTCGTTTCCTACAATGTTTTATACTATCAACAGCTCTCTGTTGCTTGTTACCAAGTCAGTTTTTATGCTAATATATATTTTGAGTAATTACCAAACGTGTACAGTGCCTTTAAATATGTTATTACTCTATATAGGGTTCTTGATTTCGTAGAGTTTTTTGTTGGCTGGGGGTAAAGGTATAGGGTATTGGGGTATTGGGGTATGGGGTATGGGCATATTGGGGGTGTGGGGGTCATAAGTATTGGGGCTTTGGGGTATGGGGTTTGGGGATATGGGGGTATGGGGGTTATTGGGGGTATGGCAGTAATGGGGGTATTAACAGTTATTGATTTACAACCCTGACAATTCGCTCAAAAGCAGGAGGGTGTACCTCGTTCGCAGTTGTTGCCGAGCCAACCAGGTGCACAAGTACACGTGTAGCCATTTACGAGGTCTGTACATGTCGCTCCGTTTAAGCAAGGGACACTTGCGCACTCATTCACGTCTGTGAAATAAAAATCAAAAACTAATTATTTACACAAATTTCAACAAATTTTAATTAAACTAAAAATTGCAGATGAACAGAGACTAAGGGTGTTCGAGATGGCCTGCTTGAGAAAGATATTTGGGGTCACCAGAAGGGACAAACTTCGCAACACAGGAGTAGGGGAACTGCTTCACTACTACAGGGATCTTCCAAATACCATACTGTCAAAAAACTCAAGTATTTTAGTCTTCTCGACGGTCACATTGCAGGAAGCATACCCAGAGGTAGACCTGAAAAAGGGTGGCTCGACAAAACAAGCACTTCTGCAAAGAGGCTGACATACCATCTGTGACAGCAGCAGGACAACTTGCAAGCAACATAGACCTATGGAGACTCATAGTGGTTGGGAAGTCATCTATGCTAATATATATTCTGAGTAATTACCAAACGTGTACAGTGCCTTTAACAGCACTAAGATAAAACCTACATAATGAACACAAAAAAAATTTAAAAAATAAAAAATATGTTTTTATCATAGTACTAAATTTGATAGCTTTCAGGAAAAATGATTACAATTGTTTGAAAAAAAGAAAAAATCAAATGTTTCTCTTTATTTATCAAGCTTTGCTCTATCTCTGTGACTCTTTCAAAACAGAAAATGTTAGAAATAAAACTTCTTTTACTTTGACTACAGTTGGGTCCTGTCCACCCTGGCGTGCAGTCACAACGGTACATATTCTGAAGATCGAAGCAAATTCCTCCGTTTTGACAGGGGGTGCTTCCACACTCGTTGATGTTTTCCGTGCACTGCAGCCCCGTCCAGCCTGGCCGACAGTCACACCGGTAAGAGTTGAGAGCGTCAACGCAGTTACCACCGTTCTGACACGGAATCGACTGGCACTCATTGATCTCTACACATAGACAAAAGATTTTTTTTTTTTAAATAAAATTTCATTTCATTTCATGCCTGGTGGGAGCTAGTCTTGGTTTCAAGACCTTCGACTACAGAGGGCAGTATACACTTCAGTTCGGTTACTAGTGGAAGGGGTTCCTGGATGATAACAGTTTGTCTTGGGATATGGCACCCTCTAAAGGCGATGGTTTGAGAGTGTGACAGTGCGCAATGTCTGGTGGTATTTTTTGAAAAGAAAAAAAACATGATGTCTTGAACCAAGACTAGGTGAGAGCAGACTTACCAAGATAAAGTTTTGGATAATGTGCAAATGCTACAAACAAAGGAAGGGAAAATATCCAATATGTCTATACAGGGTAGAGCTGACAAAATATTTGCAGACAGTGTTCATGTTTTGTGTTATCCAGCATATACATGAAATATCAAACTTGTGAAACTTTGGACTTAATCCGTTGTGTGAGTCAGGAGAAAATAGTGAAATATCATGCACAATTTTCAGCATGTAAACACATTGTCCTTAATTTTGGTTGTAACAACCAAAATCAGCGTCTTTTTAGGTTTTCAGATACAGTTTTCTCAAATATGACTCATTTCAGAGGGAAATATTTCACTGAAAAAACAGTTCTAAATACTTCAAAATCAGTATTCTTCTAAAAATAAACAATGATGTATTTTATCCTTAACAATACTGAATAATACCTTTAAAGGCAGGGTATACTTTTGGTTATTGTCAAAGACCAGTATTCTCACTTGGTGTATGTATCCCAACATATGCATTAAATAACAAACCTGTGAACATTTGGGCTCAATTGGTCATCAAAGTTGCAAGAAAACAATGAAAGAAAAAACACCCTTGTTGCATAGAATTGTGTGCTTTCAGATGCCTGAGAAAGGCTTCATGCCTGAAGCCTTTCTAAGATTCAAATCTGTGGGTGAAAAATTACCTCTTTCTCTACATTACTTCAAAGTTTCTAACAAATTTTTATAATACCAACAGCTCTCAAGTGCTCTTGACCAAGTAAGTTTTATGGTCATTAACTTTTGGAGTAATTACCAAAAGTATACTCTGTTGTAAACAAGTTGATTGTATAGAATATTCATTAAAAACTAAAAATAATGAAATCTTTAAAAATCCATAGACGTTTATTTCTATGTACTTTTCAACTGAATATGCATTTTACAGACTGTCCTAAATGGGGTAAAGTTTTGTTCTTACCTATCTCACAGCGTGTTCCCATCCACCCAGCCAAACACGTACAGAAGAAGCCGTTGACTCTATCCTCGCAACCTCCATTCACACATGGACTGCTATTACACTCATTGATTTCTGTGAAACCAAGTATCGATAAAATATCAATAAAACTGCATTTCAGTATAAAACAATATTGATAAGTAATTTACAAATTACTCAACATGCGTCAAAAATAACAAGAATATAACCTGATTATCTTTTGAATAAATCGATAAAAACATCCTTGATATCGATAAAATATTGATAAACTCTCAATTAAATATTACTGAAAATAAGATGGCTGAGTGATAATCTACTAACCAAACTGACAGATGTTTCCGGAGTAACCAGAGAGGCAGCTACACTCAAAGCCATTCACAAGATCATTACAGAATCCATTGTTCTGACATGGTACACTGCCGCATTCGTATATATCTGTAAACACGAATAACAAAGATCAAGCAATTATTAAATTTCACCCAAATGCAATACACACATACATTGAGTTAAATCCACCCAGTAATTGACCAGATATCGGATGGCACAAGCCGACTTAAACCGTCGTTATTTCGCGTTTTCAAGCAGTTCATCAAACATTTTGTTTCTGGTTCTACACAGACTTGTATCAGTCGTCCTCTACCTGTGTACTTTTTTTGTGTTGATCGCTTCGATTCCTAATCATTAAACATGTTATATGCAACATCAGGCCGTTAAATAAGTCTGACACCTTAATAAAACTCCAGCACAAAACTATTCAACCTTTACCTGTTAAAATAGACCCAATTCAATAGACGTCATCATCACAATAATTCTTGGTTGTGCCATTTTTTTGAGTCAGTTTCTCCTTGTGTTATGCTGTGTGGTGCGCATTTTAGGTGACGCGCCCCTGTACTTGCTCATCAGAACTTTACATACATGTACAGTTTGACACCCACAATGGGCAGACAGTAGCCACGTGTGACGTTGTACACTAGCACTATGCATAATGTGTGTATCACATTGCAACATGCCCGTACTACTACTGTGCACAGGTCATCCGCACTTGTAATACCTCACACCAGGCAAGCACCACGTATACATACACATGCATGTGCACACATAGCTTGGGCAGGTAGCGCAATAGCGCAAAGGGAAAACAAACTTAACAAAAAACAAATAAATACATGAAAATAAAACCCCAGCGCCTTGGTTCAGAGAGTCCACGTAAACATCTCACACCACCCAAGCACTCCGTATACATACACATGCATGTGCACACATAGACTGCAAGAGCTTGGGCAGTAGCGCAATGGGAAAACAAAACTAAACCAAAAACAAATACATAAATGAAAATAAAACCGCAACGCCTTGGTCAAGGCTACCCACAACCAAAAGCAATAACTGTCAGAAATTCTAGGGTAAGGAAAAAAATGTTCAGTTTGCTGCCTTGACTTGGTTAGGCAAAGATTTCACTGTACTCGAAAACAAAAAGTTATACTGCAGTCATAAGTTTCCTATGATGATTTCGACAATCCTATGTTAAAAAAGTCAGTCTTACATAATACTTTTCCCCAGGATGGTTGAGGCATCCTCTTTGTCTCTGGTAGTTTTTTAACCTAAGATAACCATAGCTTCAACTGTCAAAGGGAAATATGTTTATGATTTTTTTTAATTTTAAGGCTAGTAAGAGAAATGGAGTAGTACAAGTTTCATTGCAGAACCTTGCCTTTTTTTTTAATCCACAAGCATTGTTTAGGCATGGGCTTAATTTCATAGAGTTGCTTGAATGTTTCTCCAAATTTTCAGCTCAGCAAAGATGAGCAGGAAACCAGTCACAAATGGTATACATGACATGGTGTTTTGGCTGGTAACCTTTTAGTCATTAGCAAACCTTTTTATGTTTAGGATTAATTTTCTGCTTAAAAGCAGCTCTATAACAATTGGGGCCAAGGTCTGAATGAAGCGACTTTGGCTATCAGCTATATGGCTGTGGCTATGGCTGTTGCTGCAACGCTCTGCCATAGCCACTGTCAAAGCCATCAAGATCGGCATGGTCTTAGACTCACCTGTTTGGCACTGGTCCCCTTCAAAGCCGGCAACACAATTACATGTGTAACTATTAGGGAGGTTGTTGCAACCGGCTCCATTTAGACATGGCCCGCTGGCGCACTCGTCAATATCTGTCAGGAGAATAAAACAGAAACCTAAGTATCTCTCTTAAAGAATATATGGGTGTCTAATGCGCTTGGAATGAACTGAACGGCACGTTACATTCATACATGTGTTCGAACGGATGTACAATGATACAGGTTTATACGGTTGGGTTGGCGTAGTGGTATCTTTCCTTGCCTTCCACTTTAATGATCCTAGTTCAAATCCCGCAGGGGGCACTATGTGGGTTGGGTTTTCAGTCCATACCTGATTGCGTGGGTTTTCCCGGAATAATTCTCTGGGGTTTTCCTCCCCCATCCAAAACTGAAACTTCCTTCCTCGTCTTCTCTACATGGGGTTTTCGGCTAGTATAGTGATTAAGTTCGCTATTAAGTTCGCTTTTCTGAGAATCCTTGGCTTCACAACAAATAAACAAATAAATATACGAAGGCTCACTTACCAATCTCACAATGAGTACCAGTGAAGCCGCGAGTACAAGAACAAGCATATGCATTGATCTGATCACTGCACAGGGCATCGTTTAAGCACGGATCGCTGTCACATTCATCAATATCTGGCGAAGACAAATACAGCAAAGTTATAAATCAAAATATCAAAATATCACTAAAAGGCTTATCATGGCTGTGTCGTGGCCGAGCAGTTTAGTGCATCGGACTCAAGTTCTGGTTGATAGGCCAACAGGGGGTGGGTTCGAATCCCAGTCATGACACTTGTGTTCTTGAGCAAGACACTTTACTGTAATTGCTTCTCATTACCACGGGGTAAATGGGTACCTGTGAGAGCACAGATGGTTCTTGTGATTGATTTAGCTTAGTGCGCTACATACTTCATGGCAGCACAGGCTGTATACTCCCCAGGGAGCTGAGATGGTTTCAGGTATGGGATCCGCCTACATTGCATTTACGTGTGTTCGCAACAATATTTTGCATTTTAATGTTGTAACTAAAACCAGCAGACCGTTTTAAAGCGTCCTTCCAAAGTGCTCTTCAAAAGAGCCATTATCTCTCAGTATTTAACAAGCTTTCTTTCCATTGACTGCTTTGCGAGGAACATCATGATTGTTTATTCCTTTTCTAAAACATCGTTTACATTTCATTCTAGTTAATTAATCATTGTTACATTTACATTTCATTCTAGTTAATTAATCATTGTTGTTCATTCTAGTTAATTAATCATGGTTGTTGTTTGAAAAATGTTTTGTTCATTTCTGTACATCCCATGTCTGTCCGTTTGTCTTGTCTCTGTCTGTCCACAGGCTGATTACTACAAGCCTCAGCATATCAAATCAGCCTCCATACTGTTTCCTTTCTTTGCTTTTTCAAGCCTATAATAACTCAGTCGATTCTGTTCATTGTTACCTTGTATATTGTATCACTTTGTTTATGACAATATTGAAATAAATGTCAAATGTTAATTTAAAAAAATAATAATAATACAAGTGAGACTTGCAAAGTCCATTAAGCCCACAGAGACCATAGCGGCCACAAGTGGCTCGTACCAAAATGCCCATAGCGGCCGCAAAGGTTTGACCTACTTCCATTCACATAAAAAGGTCAAAGTAAAGAGGTCGAAGTAAAGGTCATGTCCGAATATGAAATTTTCCAATGCAGTATGTTAACATAGCATCCCAATTTCTAAACACAAAACTAAATTTTATGTTTTGTGTTATTTCTGTTGACATTTTTTACTGACAAAATTTGCTTAAAGAAATGAACAATATTAGCAATGTCTGGACGTTTTGTGAAAACTATACAGAAATGAATGGTCTCTAATGGGTTAAAGAAAAAAGGAAAGTGATCTTGAAAGTCAGGAGACAATTTTATGATAAGCTTAAATGAAGGCGTGAGTTTGAGGTGATTTTAGAACCAGCTTCAAGACGAGGTCAACTTCCCCGCAGATTAACAATTAAAGAGAAGATTATTTCATTACAATTCGTTGTATTTGTGTTCATTTATAGCTAATCATTGAACAGTAATTTTACAGTAAAGTAGACACAGATTTTCAGTATGTCCACATGGCGAAGTTCCACGCAGAGAAACGGCAAGATATCTTGACAACTTTCTGCTCAAACGGTACTTGTGAAAAATCTTGCTTGAACTTGCATAGAGAATTCTGAATGAAAATTACTTACTATTTTGGCAGCGATTACCGCTGAGCCCCGGGGGGCACTGGCAGTTGAAACTATTCACACCGTCAATGCAAACACCGCTATTACTACATGGGTTACTGGCACATTCGTTGATGTCTGTTGGAAAATTATTTGAGAACATTTTACAAAGTTTAGTTGTTACAGTGGGAATTTTGTACGTTTTTGACCAACACACTTTTGGCAAGAAACCTTATAATTGACTACGAGGGTACCAAATGTAAATGTGAATGCTGAACAGAAGGAATTATTTTAGCCTCCATTTGGTTGCCGGTGCTGCATACTCCTAAGGAGTTGAGACGCCTTTCAGAAATGCCAAATGAACAAGGGTTGGAATAATGTACTGGGTTTCATGCTAGATTTAAAAAAAGCATTAGAAATGCAGGTTTTTTTTTAAATATTAAGTCGCACAGCACTATCAACAGAAACCGACTAACAAAAAGGAAATTAACGCCACTTTCACAACTTTCAGCATATTTTAATCACGGGTCTGGAGATGAAGCCTCTGCAGGTCTCGAATTTGGGGGGAAAATCCACAACATTTTGTTGCTCAAAATGTGTACTGGACCAGAATTTGTTTTACAAGACCAGAATCAAAATGAGAAAAATTAGTTTAGCATGCATTTACCCGTTTTTTATTTGAACAAGCACTAAGACATGTAAGAAAAGATTGAACTCCTTTTACTCAACAGCATTGAAAGGTATATCAGACCCAGAGTCAACAACTGAACACAATTTGTTTCTGTGCAAGATATTACACAGTGAGGTATTGTCATTGAATTGAAAAACACAAGACCGCCGGACTCGTCCGGTCATGTGTTTACTGGCCCAACACCAAAATCACTGACCCTCAGGCCGGCGGTCCAGTATAAAAGTAGAGTACTGCTCTGGAACACACAGGAAGTTTACAGACTCTCTACATAACTATAGGTTTGGTCATAACAAGGGCTGGGCCTGTCTTGCATGTACATTGTAATGCAGCTTCACCTTTTTTTGAAAAAAATTAAAAGGGAGGAGGCGGCATTTGAAAATGAAATCATTAGACACTTACTGAATTGGCACTGTTCTCCATTGAAGCCTGGAGCACAGTTACAAGAATATCTATTCACGGCGTCGGTGCAAATTCCACCATTCTGGCACGGACCAGATTCACAGTCATCGATGTCTGATGGGGGAAGGAGAAACGAGAATGAAGTATAAACAACGTATTGCTCTGCCCCCGGTTCCAAAAGAACAGAACTATTCAATCTATGCATCAAAAGCTATTTTGAATTAAGAAATGACTAAACTTACTGAGTTCACACGTGATGCCAGTGTACCCTGTACGACAGTTACACACAAATGAATCCAACGCATCTATGCAGGAACCTCCATTTCTGCAGGGACTGCTATTGCATTCACGAACGTCTGAAGAGACAAAAACAAAAAAGAAACATTACAAAACGTCCTGCAATCTAAAAGGCGTGTCGATGCCGGACTCAAGCTCTAGTGTTTCTGATCAGCAGAGTGTGGGATTGGGTCCCGGTCTTGACACTTGTGTCCTTAAGCAAGACTTTAACCGTTATTGCTTCGTCCTTTGGATGGGATGTAAAGCCACAAGTCCCTAGTGTTGTATAATGCACGTGAAAGAACCCAGTAACATTTATTGCTGAGAGAAGGGTGTTTGCCCTGGTGTTTCTGGCAGTGGCTGCTGAATGCACTGCAGCACATTATAAATGCTTATCAGGTGCCACACAAATGGGTCTCATAATAAAAAAATTAAAAGTTTTTAAACGATTATATTAATAAGCACTTTGAGACACCCATAGATAAAGGCTATATAAAAACTAGTTTTTTTTCTATTATCAATTAGGTCCAGTGTGTTGTGTATGTGAAAGAACCCAATAACACTTATCGCTAACAGAAGAGGTTTGCCCCAGTGTTTTCTGGCAGTGGTAGCTGAATGCGCCGCAGCACCTTGTAAACCCTTATAAGGTGCTACATAAATTAAGGCACTATGAGCAACGACCGTTGGATTGGCACCTTCAAACTGAACGATTGATTGATGAACTGGACAGGTTCTTTCAGAACTAAATGGAACCCGTTCTTATCAGAATTAAGTTCTACAGTGAAAGTAGGTAGTATCACAAATCGTTACCACAAACTGAAACTATGATGATACTCCACCATGCGATGCTTCAAAACCTCTCTTGGTACAAAATTAAAAGTTTGTTTTTCATTCAAAATTTCTTGAAACTGCTTTTTTTATTTAAACTTTTGTAAAAACGCTTGAGATGTTTCAAGACAACGTGCAAAGATCATGCCCCATGAATTAAAAACAAACACACACAAATGCAAGATTTTTGTTATACTTACTGACGTCACAAATATCTCCGGTCCAGCCTGGTGTGCAGGCGCATTCAAATCTGTTCACGCTGTCAGTGCAAAGTCCTCCGTTACGACATGGATTACTGGAACACTCATTGATGTCTGTTAATCAAATCAAATTGACAAAGTGTAACAAAGTGTAACAAAACAGTGCCCAGTCAGGAAAACAAATTGTGCAAGGCCTTAAAGGTATCGCAACATATGCAAAAAATAACAAGCCTGTGAAAATTTGGGCTCAATTGGTCATCGAAGTTGCAAGAAAATGATGAAAGAAAAACCACCTTTGTTGTACATTTGTGTGCTTTCAGAAAGGAATAAAAACTTCTTGCAAGAAGTTTTTGTTATTTTAGTGAGAAAATACCTCTTTCTCAAAAACTACGTTACTTCAGTGGGAGTCGTTTCCTACAATGTTTTATACTATCAACAGCTCTCCGTTGCTTGTTACCAAGTAAGTTTTTATGCTAATATTTGTTTTGAGTCATTACCAAACGTGTACGATACCTTTAAGGCACGACAAGGTCTCTGCTCAGAGTCCAATTTGGTCATCCCTCGCACTACCAGGAGTACAGCCTAAGGGACCATGCTTTTTCCGTTGCAGGTCCCCGAACTTGGAATTCTCTACCTATCTCCATCCGGAATGCCTTACCTCTTGAACAGTTTAAGGGGACTCTTAAAACCCATTTGTTTTGATTTCTTTTGTTTTGCTCATAGCACTTTGAATCCTTTGGCAAAGGTACTCTATAAATTCCTGCTATTATTATTATTTATTAATTGTCAAAGACCAGTATCCACATTTTGTATGACGCAAACATACATGAAATAAAAAATGTGTGAAAGTTTAAGCTTAATCGGTTATCAGAGTCACATGAAAATAGTGAAAAAACCCATGATATGTTTTCACTGTTTAACATTAAGTTCTTGACTCGTGAGATCAAACTGATTGTTTTCAACTCATTTCTCAAAAACTACATCAGATCAGGCAAAAACAATTTGAGAGAAGTTTCTCAGCATGACCATCTATATACCATGTAATTTGTGTGCAAATCTGAGAACGCTTACATTTTCAAACGTACCACTGTTGTGCACACCCTTTAAAACACAAAGTCATCATTAACGGCCAATTAAACAAATATTTGCATGGCAGACAATCAAGGCCAAAATGAAGCAATTTAGAGAAGGTTTTTAGCTCACTGATTTCACAGACTGTTCCGGTGTACCCTGGTGCACATGTACACTCATATCTGTTTACTCGGTCGATGCAGGACCCGCCATTTCGACAAGGTAGTGAAGCACATTCGTTAATATCTGCCAGAAAAAGAAAAAAAGTGAAACAACGAATAAAATATTGTTTATCAGTTTTCTGGTTGTTATAAACTAAGCACTTTAAATGTCAAGATTTATCTCATTTCAAATTACTTTAAGTTTAACCTTTCCAAGATTATGATATTCCTTAAAATGCACGCTTTTTTTAGATTGTCTAAAATTTTGCTGTGCAAAAGTCAAAGAGCAATTAAACGTTTGATTAAGGTAGGAACCTTAGCACATTGAAAAAGGCCACCAATTTCACAAAACTTTACGCAACTGCGTAAATCCACTTGCGCAACATTTATTGCGTAAGTTGCGCACCACTAACACAAGAAATCTTGCACAAGTGGACTTCTGCAGTTGGGTAAAGTTTCGTGAAATCGACTGCTGTTCTGTTTTGTGTAATTCTTTTCCCTGTTTGCAAGTTGTAAGCTGGATAAACTCTGTATATCTTGCATGTTCAGGGAACACAGAGAAAAATTCCATGAGTCTGCGTCCTATATTCAATTCAGCCTTCAGCCTCGTCGTATATTGGATAGAGAAGTGCTATATTTTTCCCTATTCCACTCACGCTTGTTGAAAAATAATTAGCACTGTAGTAGCCTGGCGTTCCTTTTGTTAGTTCTGTTACATAACGCCAAGTGAGTTCAACCATGGTTCAACCGTACTTGTGTAAAAAGTCTCGCTGTTTGTCTTATCGGTCTCAGTTCCAGATTCGATGACAGACAGCGAGGAGTGTTATGTATTGATATATCTAGTTTTAAGGCCAACTCTTACCATGGCTATCACTACTGTGGGGTGCTGGTTCGGTAGTAGCAAACAGCTAATAAGCACATCACAGTATATATTTATTTGACCAAACCAACAGCGGACGAGCCACCAATTACAGGAAAGCGTAATATACAACAAGTTCATATAGCCTATACATATATATGTATGTTTATAATTAACCAATCAAATAAAAACAATCTTCGGAAATACAAAACTTACAAAAAAGCAACAATTACAAATTAAATAAAACACAAGGGAAAAAAACAAATAAGCATGCACAGATATGACTATAAAAAAATTTAAAAAAATTATATATATATTTTAAAAACATACATTAACTTATAAAATAAAAAATAAAAAACATTGACAATAAATGAAAATATTATTAAGAAATAAAACTTTAAAATAAAGTAATAAAATAAAATAAAATAATCAAGGAAATAATACATAAACAGATGAACAAAAAAGACATTTCAAATACGCGTTAGTTACTGGTAGAGGATAAAGCACGTAAAACCTGTCCCCGAAAGGAATTAAGAGAAGGGGCACCAAACACATCACAAGACCCATGGATACTGTTATATGAGGCAGAAGTCCTTGACAAAAAGCTACGCTTTGTCACATCAGCCCGATTCCTAGGCACATATAATTTGCTTGTCTAGTGTTACGATTAGGTACATGTAAGCTAAAAGGGTTGAACACAGTGATGCTAAAATGATTGTGGAAAGATTTGTAGAGAAATAGACAGTCATTTAAAATTCTTCTTTGTCTAAGGGGTGGTAGCCTGTAAATTTTACATAGGTCAAGATAATCCAAGTTATAAATAGTACCATTATTGAGCGTCCTATGAACAAATTTGAGAAAACGAAACTGAACTCCTTCTAGTCTATGTGCCTGGTGAGCCGAAATAGAGTTAAAAACAATTGTACAAAATTCAAGATTAGGTCTAATGAGAGAACAAAACAAGGTACGTAATACATGTTCATTCTTTAAGGAGCGAAAGTTGCGCCATACTAAACCACTCATGCGATTACCTTTTTTTTATTATGGCATTAACATGAGGGATGAAAGTGAGTTTACTGTCAATACAAATACCAAGATCCTTCTGAACATTAACTCGAGTAAGAATATTATCACCCAAAGTGTAATCAAATTGGAAATGTTTCTTCTTAAGAGTCAGGGTTAAAATACTGCATTTGTTAACATTAAGAAATAGACGCCAGGTTTTAGACCAGTCAAGAATTCTATCTAAGTCAGCCTGCAAAGCAAAATTACCGGCAGTACAACCAATCTGACGAAAAACCTTTAAGTCATCAGCATAAAGTAAACATTTATTACTGAAAGATTCAGGAAGATCGTTAACAAATAATGTAAATAAGAGTGGTCCTAGTATGGAACCCTGTGGAATACCAGAGGGCACTGTTTTCCATTCAGATGAACAACCATCCACAATTACTCTATGTTTTCTGCCAGTAAGGTAACTTTGTAACAAGATTAATACACTGGGATGAATATTGTAGGAATTTAGTTTGTACAAAAGAAAACCATGGTTGACTCGATCAAAGGTCTTAGAAAAATCAGTATAGACAACATCCAACTGCTCTCTCTGAGTGACAAGATTCTATCTAATTAGTAAAAAATCGAAGCACCCCTGTCATTTTCATTACGTTTTTTTCACTTACTATTTTGTTAAAGGCAAAAGTGCTGCCCAATAGCTTTTATTTCATTGAATAGGCAAAGTAGCCAAAATGTATTTATCTCTTTTAATTAATATATCAACACGCTCCTAGAGTACTTACTTATCTCACAGGTTAACCCTTCATATCCAGCCTGGCAGGCACATGTGAAACTGTTGATGTTATTCGTGCATGTTCCACCATTCCTACATGGACCACTTCCACACTCATCGATATCTACGGGAAATAGTTTAAAACATTCATGGATACTGATTATCGAAAGGGAAAATTTGAGAAAGTAATCTGGTTCCCTAATTAATCTAAAATTAGCCAGCAAAATGCTGGTAATAATTTCTGTTTGAGAGGTCATTTTGGAGGAGGGCTCAAGCGCCGTCACCCTGGACACCAGGGATCGAATTTTTGGGGGCAAATGCACAAAACTGCAGTGCTTGTAACTCAAAATCTTTACTGGACCAGAATTTATTTTACAAGACCAGACTCTAAATGAGTTGAACAAGCACTAAGAGAAAATCTGTCTCATTTGTCTTTTGGGGTAAGTATACTTCGATACTCAACAGAGTTGAATGATATTCATCAGATTCATAGGAAACCATTTTTTCACAAAACTTTTACACAATAATTATTCAATTGAAATACACAACACCGCCAGACTTGTCCGGTCTTGAGTATACTGGCCCGGTGCTAAAACCACTAGCCTCGGGCCTGCGGTCCAGTGTTAATTTCGAGCCCTGCCTTTGTTCACACAACCCCAACTCCTGGATCAGGTACCTACCATTCTGACAGATATCCCCGTTGTATCCAGAGAGGCATAAGCACGTAAACGCATTCAGTCCGTCTATGCATGTAGCGCCGTTCTGGCATTGGTTGACACGGCAATCGTCATCATCTGGAGAAGCGGGAAAATATTCAAGGGTTTAGGAAATCAAATTAAAGAAAACCAGCCATGATTTAGGAAAATCAGCGTTGAGGTGAAGATCAGATGATAAAATTGGTTTGATCGTATTCCAAGGGAGGGCGACATTACCACTGTTCTACCTGGGCCCCCATAGGACAAACAAGAGTATGCTGACCTGGGGTTGATTTCACAAAACTCTTCCTAACTTAGGACTAGTCATAGGCAATGCTAAGAGATAGGACTAGTCTTAAGTACTGGTCCTAACTTAAGACTAGTCCTATCTCTTAGCATTGCCTAGGACTAGTCCTAAGTTGGGGAGAGTTTTGTGAAATCGACCCCTGGAACCACAGCGGAGATTGAGCATCTTTAATTTGGATGGGGCTTTTGGGGGTGCACCCCACTAAATAGGGAGAAAACAGAGCGTTTACCTCATTAATATTTTGTAGGCCCTCAAAATATTCTATATTAGACAGTGATTCACAAGTTAGCAGGGAAGTTTTGCTTGTGCGCATGCATACTCTACGTTACTCTTTGCTTACACATCTAGCGCTGAAATTGGGCACTTGCAAGCGCAGAATTCAGCGGTAAGCAGAAACATGAAATTGGACCCAGATGTCCAATTCAATTATGGTTCCGAATCTTCCTAATCTTACACATCTAGCGCTGAAATTGGGCACTTGCAAGCGCAGAATTCAGCGGTAAGCAGAAACATGAAATTGGACCCAGATGTCCAAATCAATTATGGTTCTGAATCTTCCAGGAGTAAAGTCCCAGGACTGTATTTTATTTAGGAATATAATTTTTTTTTTGTGAAAAAGTAATTAATTTATTTGATGACTTTATTTTCATATTTATATTTACCAAATCATAATTTGGTTTAAGTTCTTTTGTGTAATATTTGTGCAAATTTCCAACACCGATGTTCTGGTTTTGTGTGGAACGGGTCAAGCATTTTGAGAGTAACGGACTGTTTATATGGAACTTTTGTTGGTACTTACTGATGCCGCAGAATGAGCCGATCCAACCCAAGGCACATTGACAGGTGAATCCATTTACTCCGTCTGTACAAGTGGCTCCATTCAAACAGGGAGCGCTGCTACATTCATCGATATCTGACAGGAAGATAATTGAATACTCATTACAGAGACGACATTTGGTGTTCCATATGGACATGGTGTACCCCTCCCCCTACTGTGTCTTCATTGTGTGCTTGGAATCTAAGGAATTCTTAAATAGTGTGTTAAAGTATGGGAACATTGGGGGTATAACCCCTGCCCCATATCGGGCATGGTATAAGAGACGAATATCACTGAATGCAAGTGAAAACTCTCAAAGCTCCAAGTCTACCAAAACCTTTTCATTTTTCAAAAATAGCACCGGACAGAGTTTTACTGCAGTGTATTTTGTGTACATTAATTATAATAGATCAATTGTTTCTAGAATGAAATCTTCTTCTCTGTCGAGTGGTGTCCTCGGTCAATGATGTCACGAGAGAAATATCCCCAGGGGTCGATTTCACAAAACTCTTCCTAACTTAGGACTAGTCCTAGGCAATGCTAAGAGATAGGACTAGTCTTAAGTTAAGACCAGTTACTGGTCTCTTTGTGAAATCGGCCCCAGATCTCCCTGCCCTTCATGCATGCAGATATTTTTGGTGAGAAATACCTCTGGCATACACTGCCACAGCCAAGGTTCAACAACGAAACTGCGCACAGGTATGTCAGACGTGCCCCTTCTTGTATCAACACAGCTCTTAAAGAGGGGCTCCAATGTGAAATACAGTTTTTGTGATGTATTCATTTTTCAATAGACGGAGTCCTCATGAAAAGTTGGGAAAACATTCTATAACATCATGTTAAAACGGTGTTAAAGGCACTGAACACGTTTGGAAATTGTCAAAGACCAGTCTTCTCACTTGGTGTATCCCAACATATGCATAAAATAACAAGCCTGTGAAAATTTGGGCTCAATTGGTCATCGAAGTTGCAAGAAAATGATGAAAGAAAAAACACCCTTGTTGTACAAATTTGTGTGCTTTCAGATAGGAATAAAAACTTCTTGCAAGAAGTTTTTATTATTTTAGTGAGAAATTACCTCTTTCTCAAAAACTACGTTATTTCAGAGGGAGTCGTTTCCTACAATGTTTTATACTATCAATAGCTCTCCGTTGCTTGTTACCAAGTAAGTTTTTATGCTAATATTTGTTTTGAGTCATTACCAACATGTACGATACCTTTAAATGTCATTTTGTCTGATGCTCTTTCATAGCAAAATTTGAAATATGACGTTGTCGAACATCAACATCAAATGAGTCTTTACCAATTAAAGAGGTGTTTCGTTATGCCAGTCAAAAGGTCAAATCTAATGCTGTTTTGATTGAATATCATCAAAATTCAGGAATGATCTAAAAATTATCTGAACAAAAATGTACAGACCATTATATTTGAAATGTGACGTCATCGAATGTTTTTGAATTTTGACAAAAATTGCACTTGAAGGGTAGGGCCTATCAAACAAAGTGGCATTTTATAGCGTTTTTATGTGAGATTAGAGACTTCTTAGTTTCCCCCCCCCCCCCATTTTCATTAAGACTCTATCTATTGGAATATGAGTGGATCACAAAATTGAATTTGACTTTGGAGCCCCTCTTTAGGTACGTTCATTTGCTGTGAAGTTTAAAGAAAAAACAACAACAAAACGGTTGTCGTGTAAGGAAGTGGATAAAACAAAAAATGTCTTCGCTCTGGTAAAAGGAACCTCTTCTTACTCTGTGAAATGAAGGTGTATGTCTACCCATCAAGAGTGTTATGAAACAAAGTGACTTCCGGGGTCTTTTTGTGAGACACCCTAAAGCCCCACTGCCCGTGGCTGTTGCCTAGCCAGGCACGGCGGTCTGCTTTAAACTGCACCTATCCTACTTATAGGGGCAGCAAACTTTGAAAGTGCTGGTCACATTTGTAAATGCAAAAAGACTACATTGGAGTCGACCGAGAACACACAACTTTGAAAGAAGAGAAAAAGGAAATCAAATGATCGGCAGAAAATGTTCACGTGTGGCACAACTTTCAGCCAATGTACATACTTGTATCACATAGCAAACCCTCGAAACCTGGAGAGCAGGTGCATGTATAAGAGCGCAGTCCGTCAATACAAGTTGCTCCGTTGCGGCAAGGATCATTGTAGCAGTCGTCGCCATCTGTAAGATAAAAACAAGGACGTTACAATGGATGACTTTAAAATGTCTTATTGGTGCAAGCACAAGCAGACAGGTGTTTTTCCATTGTTTAAGGCAATGTCTGAATTGGTGGCTGTTGCTGCGGCTGTTGCTAAAGGTGTTGCTAAGGGCAGCCTATGCTTCAACACATGATGCCCTAAGACGTGTCGTGGCCGAGTGGTCTAGTTCACCGGACCCTAGTGTTGTCAGCAGCAGAGAGTGGGTTCGAATCCCGGGCATGACATACCCATACCTACATCCTTACGGACTGAGAAGGGGGTAAACCCTCTCTGTTTCAGCCCCAGGAGTAGCAACGTGCCCCTGGTGGCAGTTGATTTGGGTCGATAGCCCAAATCAGTTAAGTGTAGCCCTCACCTTGAAGTGGCCGTCGGGCCTTGTGATGTAAGGCGATCTCTCATTAAAACAATTTTTTTTTAAAGAAGAACCCCCAACCCTTCAAAATTCAACTTGCCGGACCGAGGACCGCTCAAGTAAACTGATTGTCCTTAATATCTGATCGGCATGATCAGAGTCCGATCATAATTACAGTTCAACAGTTTGGGTGTTGATTTACCACATGGTGTTGGATTTTTGTTAGATAGGGCCACCTCTCGCCTTAATATCTACATCGTAAATTTCAAGATTCCATTAAGTGACACTGTCATTCAATTGACCATATATTTTTTTACCGCATGAGAGTGCTTTCAATGGTGAATTTCCTTCCATCACAATTACAGTTTTTATGTTATTTTGACTGCCTGTATGTTATTGTCTTGTATCAATAATGGCCAAATACATCACAATAATAACTATGAAAAAAAACCACAGTTAATTTCACTTGTTTCGTTTGGTCCACACACACCCTCCTGCAGTCAAAAATACTGTGAATGAAGAGCTGTGTATCTCAGATCTCAGACTGAGCCTTGAATACATCAACTTGAAGTTGTCACAAACTCTAGAAGAAGAGAGGCTGTGTTCCAACTAACGACTTCAGCAGTGCTATGGCCAGGGCCCAACTTCATACACTGTAGAGCTGCTTAAGCACAACAAACCGCTGCTTACCAGAATAAGGTTACCAGCTAAAACAACATGTCACATGTACCATTTGTGACTAGTATCGTGCTTATTTCTGCTAAGCAGGAAATCATTAAGCAATGTTTTTTGCTTAAGCAGCTCTATGAAATTGGGCCCAGATCGCTAAAAAAAAATATCCTTCAGTGTGTACGCTGCAGCCAACTGTCATAGCCATAGCTGAAGTCAATAGACCCCTGTACTGATGACGTCACTGTGGTTTGTTGACTACGTTACTTAAGTTCTGTGACTCATGTCCGACAAATGCGTAGAGACACAATGGTTTCCTATTATTCTGCAAAGTGGTAAACAAACCGTGAGGTCATCAGTACCAAGGTCTGTTGATTCGGAAGCGGTAAAAAAAAGTGAACTTACCGGCCCCGTACTCAATGCGGAATCCACGATCTTCTATATTCCTATCAGTGGCAAAATAAAACCACACACCACCAGACTGGTATACAGTGGTCCTTGGTAGCTGGACTGTGAGGTCTCCGGTTAAGGCGCCCACAAACGCATCTTCGGCAACGTACCCCGGTCCGATGCCAAGGATATCTTTATCCTCTTCCAGCTTAAAGTCTGTGATCGTTACAGAGATCTCCGTTGCTCCGTGGACACGAATGAAGTACACACATCGCTGTCTACTGGTGTAGTTGGCAGGGTAGTTTGGGCTTGTTATGATACCAGTAGCTTCGGCAAAAGTCTGCCCGCAATCAGTTGCTGTGGTGGTAGATAACAAAAATAGGAGATTATATAACAGCATTTAACAGATTGTGCAAGTCTCAAGCGTATTTGAATATTTGTGTTGGACCCGTTAAAGTTTGCCAGTTTGTTTCCTTCAGGCATTAAAGCAATGTACGTGGGATGAAATGGTCCCAAAAATGTTAAAATCTGAGTGAGACTTGCACGGTCTATAAAAATTCATACGGCGCTATTCCAACAAGATTATAGTGCACATCATACAATATTTATATGGATAGATGCGAGTCTTTTTAAGAGCTTTAGGAAATAGAGATAAACTAACAGATTCCCTAATGACAAGAGGAAGATTGCTCAAAATAATTGGTCCAGCTACACTGAAAGGTTTTTTAGACCAATTTTTTTTATTTGCACAGGAAACATTCAGGTGATTGATGTCAAGTGTGGACCGAAGTTAGGCCACATAAAAAAAAATTGTTGATTGTCCCTGCCCGACCCTACATGTACGAAGCCCCCGACCCCATTTTAGTATTATTATTTCTATCTTAAAAAAATGGCCTTTTAAATGATTTTTTCAGTCAAATTTGTCTCCAAGATTTTTCAGCTGATATTTTTGTAAAATCTAAAGGTTGGAAAAGATATTTGAAGAAAGGTTATTCATGTGGGCAAAAACAAGAACTATTCTTCAAATAATTACTAAGGCTACACTGCGTTTAGTTTTTTGAAAATGTTTACAGAAAATATCATCTAGGAGTAAAATGGGTTTAACAGTACAATTAAAAACATCAAAATCACACAAACCCTCTGTTTTATAGTGATTTTGATTATTTCTTTATATTCTTTATTTCATATTTTGCCTTGTCAGAATAAAAAAAACACCCTCCCACCCCCACTTCCCCCCAAAAAGGACGATCAACAATTTTGTTTTATGTGGCCTTAAAGACGATGTGACCTCTGACGTCATTCGAAAACCATAACATGATGTGCGCGCATGTCGCCCGGCAAAACCTTTGTGTACTGACAGCCAGCTATAAAGGACATGCAATGTTACCATGAGTACGCGTCTTCTTGCCCGGCGGAAACATGACTTTTGTCAACAGAGGGCGGTTTGAATGTAAACAGAGGTCACATCCTCTATAGGCCTATCAATGATTATTGATTAACATCCTCCTTGGCCTCTGTGTAATCCCAGGCCTATAGTTATGTTGTTTGAATGGAAATAAACCAAACAATTAAGCCAGTAGGTCGTTAAAATACAGTCAGTGCAACTATTATTATGATTGTTGAACTTACTCATTAATGATTCACAGTTGAATCCATTGTAATGTGCCACACACAAACACGTGTAGAATCCGTAATCTCCATCCAAGCATGTTCCACCATTCTCACACGGAGAGCTCTGACATTCTGGACAAAAAATAAAATTAAGAAAATGATTGCAGATTAAAATAAATTGTATCTGACTCATAATGTAACAGTCCTTACAAACAAAGTTCTGTACTTAACTATCTGAGGGATCACTGTATGTATTGTTACTATTCTTCTATCATCGCAGTTAGAACTCAAAGTTGAGTAGGTTCAAGCCAGTACTACTATATTTCATTTATGGCAGTGTATCTGGCATTGAACTAGCGCAGTGACTGTTATGGGGGACTTGGAACATTTATAATTTTATGAAATCTTTGAAAGTCACAAATCAGAAAATGAAAAGGCTATACTATCCACTTAAATATAGGAGTAAACCTTTAATAATGATATAAAAGAATAGTCTACAACTTATTTTGGGGGAAGAAAAGAAAAAGCGATGGTAGAGTGGATTTAACGCAGAGCATGTTGAGAAGCTGGAGGCATTCCATTGAGTTACGCGACTGCAGTTGAAAATCCCTGAAATTGCATAGGTTTTAAGTACATTGTAGGCCACTTGTGTATGGATCAAAGAGGACACAATAAGATTTGACGGCTCAATAGCCGTTTATAAAACTTAGCATGTACTGGCAATATATCCACTATCAAATTTAAGTGCAAAATTTCTGGACTCCCTCTGATTCAAACCACAATGGGCTTAGACTTCCTTGCCCTTCCTTGACCCTTCTCCTACCTTGTGCAGGGATTCCTCTTTTTGAAATTTGGACTTGGAAGGCGACTGTCAAAGTCAAAACTTTAAAAAGAGGAATACAGCGTCAAGGTTACTGGGTCTAGAAATGGAGTAGTCTTGAGTTACTGGACCCAACAACGGGTTTTAAACAATGGGTCAATCTCTGGCGTATCGTAGGAGGTCCTGTATACAAGGCGAACCTGAAATCGGGGCAAATCTTTTACCTCTCTGCGCGCGATGTAAACAGTCCCTAGATACAATTTTTGTGGTTTGACTTGCCAAGCAAAAGTCTCCTCTCCTTCGACCAAAACTTAGAAACATGTAAGGCTCCACTGGTTAGTTGCACTTGTAATTGCAAAAAGTTGTGGTACTTAAGGCATTTCTACAAGGTACAAAAATATGTCATACTGTCGGGGCCATAACAAAAAAATTGCCCACCGAAAAAGTTTCATCAAACACTTTTTCAATTCACAATTCACGATGATCAAATCATGTGACTGAACATTCTGCTGAGAATTCTGGGGGAAAAAATACAGAGGCTTAAAGAAGCCATGTGCCTTATGTTCTGATAGTCTGGAGAAATTTTGTTGTAAACCCTCATGTCATTATTATTATTAATATCAAAATTTAACCATCGGCTTGGCGATTCAATTACCACTGTTTATTTATATCCTACACTGACCGGTTTTCGGGGTACATGTAATTTTTAAAATTAAGTAAAAAATATTTTGAATAAAATGAAGACAATTGCTGGCTATAGAGTCATACACAAAGTCTCACAGAACACTTGCTGTAGTCACTGCAGATGTTTCTTCCACGTATGGCTTCACCGGGACACTATACTTTCTTGTTTACCTTGAAAACAGGTAAAACTCAAAACAAATGGGACGCTATTGAAGTCATCGAAGATCGGTGCGTGGGATGAAAGTTTCAATGTCCATCAAGTTTTAATATAGGCCTATGTTTGCATACTTCTTATAAACAAAGGAAGCCAATTAGGGCATCAGTTGATATAAGGCATTTTTAAAAAAATTTCAATTCAAAGAAAAATCTATGGTAGGCCTACCCCGAAAACCAGCGACTGCTGTAGGATATATATAAATAATGTCCACATGTTAAAAACACGATCTGCTAATAATATAATAAAACGGACGAAGTGCAGAGTAGCGGAACTATTTAGGGGGCTACAATTGTACTTTTTAACATGTTCAACATTTAAAAACACCAACAGTATTAAATACAGGTCAAACCCCAGTTGTAAAATAAACATACATCACCGTCAAATGATCCCTGCAAAGTGCAACTACAAAAATCCCTAGCCCAAGTTGGAGTCCTCCGTCAGTCCGTACAGTGTCCAGAAAATAAAGACAGACCGGAGAGGGAAGAGTCCAACTGCAAGAACCTGCAAGAACCTGCAAGAATACTAACCCAGGTTGTGAACATTTGCCCGAAACTATAAGACCGCTCTAGGGTCTCCGTCATACAGAGGAAGGAATCCTGAGTATCTATCCCAAATAATAGGGCCATTTTGAACAAACTTACTCCAATAAAAGAACAATCCCAATCATTCTCCGAGAGAGATTTTTGTTTTGCTTGTCGCGGTTGTCACCAGAGCCGTACAGAGCCGTATATTGGGTAGCGCCCTCCAGTGGCGGATACATTGAAAGCATTGTTTTTAATTAAAGAGAAAATTTAAATGCTAAATAGGCCTATACCAACCAAAAGGGCCTATGGTATAACTATGCACAAAATTGTTAATGGTCGAAACGTCAGGCCATTTCTGTTTTTTGATTGATTGTTTTAATCACCCATTTTTATTTCTATGCGCGCGCTGATAGTGATATTACCTATATATAGACTTGAATCCCCCCCCCCGAAAAAAAAGGCCATCACAAGGCTAATCGTGTAATAAGCCCTAAAAGTGCGATATTATTTGGGGGTTTTCTGTCAAAAAGTACAAGACCATCCGCAGAGAAAGGACCAACCAATATTGACTGGGCCGCTTAATTAAACGGCTGGTAAACATATAACCCGTAACAGTTAAAGAATATCACAGATCAAGGACGAATAATTATAGACCCAGCAGCGCAGCGTAGAATAATGATGATGATTCGAATACTTAACCCCAAATACTTACTATAATCTGTATGCCAACTACGGCATTTATAGGACTGTACAACACTACCATAAATATTTAAATTGCCAATCGGCATAATCTATGACAAAAATAAACCGCCTTCAGACAAAGTTATTATTGTATCGTCTGCAGCTGCCGTTAAAAGTCTGAAGAGGAGGTAGTCATGGCAACGGCGTCTAATAGCAACTGCACTTTACCGTGATGATGAAAACACCTGTTGGAAATTGGTATTGCCTCGAGTAGCAAACCATTCTATTATAATGATTGTCAGATTATGCAGAATGTTGCTACGGTAAATTAAAGTGAACAATATTAGTTATAATAGACCTGCGCAGTCGCAATTTTATTATCCGCTCAGGATGTGTGTTCTGGAAGAATATTTTTAACTTGGGTGTTTTTCATTAAAGTACATGTTGAAAACCCGAGGCGTTTGTAGTGATTTTGATTGCAACAAATTAATTTTAAAATGCTCCATATGAATTAAAGGGTGTTTGTAACATTGGTAAGAGTAAAAATATAAGAGTTCACAGATTCACACATAACTTACGTGGTATAAAGATGGTTATGATGGGAAACTCCCTTTGAAATATTTTTGTTTTTAAATGCTATAGATTTTTGAGAAGTGAGTAAAACAACATTAGTTTTGATCTCATGAGTCAAAAACTCGATGGTTGAAAACAGTGAAAACACTTAAGGTTTTCCCCACTTTTTTCTGGTGATTGCAATGACCGATTGAGCTTAAACTTCCTCAGGTTTGTTGTTTCATGTATAATGTTGGGATACACCAAGTGAGGATACTGGTCTTTGACATTTATCAAAAGTATAAACTGCCTTTAACTTTGTCACCTTTTTTTGATAATTTTTAAGGCAACAACAAAACATAAAAACGGAAAAATTCAATAGGGAGGCTTTCATCAGTTGCCTTGCACGATCGGCTTCAGTGTGTGTCTCTTTTTTTCCGTTAAAGGCATCGTACACGTTTGGTAATTGGAGCCTATTGTTTGTTGTAATCATATATAGTTGTAGATATATACCATAAAACTAACCTGTGAAAATTTCATTTCAAAAGGTGGTAGAGTTTTTGAGAGATTGCCGAAAATCTGGAGCGATTATGTCCACGCAGGAAGAATAATATGCATTGGAATACACACTTTGAGAAGCGTTACCGTAACACTTCTCAATATTCAAAATATTTTAGGGATAAAAAGTGATATATTTTTCCATAACCGCAGTCCTTCGAAGTAAAAAGTCTCTCAAAATGCACTATCCAAAGCTGCTGTACTTCTTACCAAGTAAGTTTTTATTGCCATACATTTTCAGAGTCATGACCAAACGTGTACGATGCCTTCAAAACTCACACGGCGGTATGAACTTCATGTTCAGTGAGTTTTTAGATTTAAAGTAACGTATTTAGTTTTCCGAAAATTGCCAACCATTTACTTAATGCAAAAGCCATATCTGTCAGAGAAGGTAGCCGCTATAGTATTAGGCCTATAGAATTTTGCCGATCGAGGTGTGGCACTCTACGCATGAGTCATTATTTGACGGCGACCCATTTTTTCTTTAACCTGCCTATGCACGACCATGAAAAATTCCCCGACCATTGTTAATCTATTGACGTTTCGTTCAACCCACGTGTTCATGAGGTTCACAAGAAGAATACCTCTGAACAATTCAGATTCAAGTTTGGGATATTTCCTTCCCGGAAATGATCGACAAACAAGGTACAACAAGGGTGTAATTTGGGCACGGTTGAACACCAATTTCTGCACAGATAAAAATGCAATTTTTGTAATCTCAGACTCCTTTTGCGTTCATTCAGAGATTGGTGTGTTATCTCGATACGAATTAAAATAACACTTTTTTTAAAGGATATCATAACAAGCAGGCACTGAACACGTTTGTTAATTGTCAAAGACCAGTGTTCTCACTTGGTGTATCCCAACATATGCATAAAATAACAAGCCTGTGAAAATTTGGGCTTAATTGGTCATCGAAGGTGCAAGAAAATGATGAAAGAAAAAACACCCTTGTTGTACAAATCCGTGTGCTTTCCGATAGGAATAAAAACTTATTGCAAGAAGATTTTATTATTTTAGTGAGAAATTACCTCTTTCTCAAAAACTACGTTACTTCAGGAGTCGTTTCCTACAATGTCGTTTCCTACAACAGCTCTCCGTTGCTTGTTACCAAGTCAGTTTTTATGCTTATGTTTGTTTTGAGTCATTACCAAACGTGTATGATACCTTTAAGACATTATATACCGGTAAATAAATCAAACAAACAGTATTGGTACCGTTGGAAAGTGAACAACTGAAAAGAGTTATGTGGAAGGTGGCACAATATTGTTTCAAGAGCAAATGTTCGACAGAGGCTTAAAAAAAAATTGATATTGAATAAGGAGGTGAAACGAAGGTTTTCACTTTCCAGGCCACGTCATGAATTAGCCAGCCACGAGAAATAATAAGTACATATTATACACCGCATTAACATCATCGACCGACCCTTGTCCCAGCGCAAACCGCAGTTTCGAAAAGGCAATGCAACTTCGACCTCTGAATGTGGTAGGAGAAGAAGCTGATCAAATCGGCTGCACCTGTTACCGACGACAACATACGCTGCTACTGGTGTTACGCATGCAGGCGCACTCAGCTACCTGAATTACGCAGAGTACTGTACCCTATAATACTCACCGTAGTTTAACAAATAAAGGACGTTTACATTCTAGAAAGGTTGGTATAGTAACAACATTGAGATATATTCATAATGTTGCCATCTAGTTGTTTCCCACCATACAATGTTTCAAGTGACTACTAAACTTGATGACAATACGCGTTGCTACTGGTGTTACGCGTCTTAATGCTCCCGGTGTTACGCATAGTAATGCACAGCTAAAATGGCGGTGATTACTGCATGGTTTTCAAACTGGATGTTCACACAGTTACTTCGCTTCCATACAAACGATATCCAAGGACGGGGAGGGAAATTAAAACATTCTTCGTTTTTTAATGGCTTCTTTTTGAGCTGGAAATGACATCCCTTGCTTACACATCAGTCATCTATTACTTAGCCTGGTTTTGCCATGGCAACAACCCCTAACGCTGTACAACGCTAGTCCACACTCACCGCTCGTAATTAGGAGCAAATCGATTTTCCTTGGAATTGGTCTACGAGAGAGAACATGTATATGGCTTGACATTATGATGTCAGTCAGACGCGATTAATGCGGTGCTTGTAATCAAGTAGATGTAGTATTAAATAAAAATTGGTTTCAGTGTTGCATCAATGGTGTTTTTGTTTATGTTTTAGGTCTTCGTTGTTGAGTTGGATTTCTTGAAAAATACATGGTTATACCTTAAAGGGATTGTGTACGTTTGGTAATTGGAACCCACTGTTTGTTTCAATCCTATATAGTTGTAGATATATATGTACCATAAAACTATAACCTGTGTAAATTTCATTTCAAAAGGTGGTAGCGTTTTTGAGATTTTGCCGAAAATCTGGAGCGGTTATGTCCACGCAGGAAGAATAATCTGCAGTTGGAATACACAAGCTGAGAAACGTTACTGTCCGTAACGCTTCTCAGATTCAAATTTTGGGGGATAAAAAGTGATATCTTTTTCCATAACCGCAGTACTTCGAAGTGAAAAGTTTCTCAATGCATTACATACTATCCAAAGCTGATGTACTTCTTACCAAGTAAGTTTTTATTGCCATTCATTTTCAGAGTCATTACCAAACGTATACAGACCCTTTAACGTGTCTACCCACCCTAGTCAAACACATCAGAATCAACATCAAATGTCCATCCCATCAGAATCAAGCAGCAATTTTTTGTTTGACTCTGTTGGCCTGGGAACCGCACTATGGTAAACTTAAGCTTGACATGGAATTAAACATGCCTCCATTAAGCAGAGTTCAACATTATACATTGGGTGGAACTATGGTGTTGGATTTTGTTGGGAGTGAGGAAAGATCCTCAATACAGAGGGAGCTGGGTTTTTGTTTGCAAAATATACTGCAGAATTCAAATAAGAGACAACACATTTCTCATTTCGTATGTATTTGAAAGTGTTTTCTGTATAGCAAATTTGCCAAATAAATCAAATCAAAAATCAAAGAGGAGGGTTTTCAAATACTCAAACATTATGACATGAAGTTGCCTTCGATGCTTATCTTTCCCACTGTCTCGAAGGAAAGATGTCTCTAAATTGAAAAACATAAAACACACAAGACAAAATTACCGTAACGTGCTTCGGTTGCTTGAATACAGAACACTGCAATGTGTAGAACTATGAGAAAGAGCGCCTGCAGGTACCGTGAATTCGACGACAGGACACACGGGCTCCTGAACGGTGGGGACGGCGCGACTCTCCCAAACATCCGTACAAAATGTCCAGCCATCCTCGGTCTTCGACAAGATATTAATAGTTTCTGTGACAAGTATGCTCAAGTTGTCATGTCTATTGATAGCTGAAGCGCACTATGGTCTGTCTAATCATTGTCCAATCTTCGATGTGGTAATGGCAGTGCATTTTCAGCTTTACAACAAATTCACTTGTTTTTAGTAGGCAAACAATCGAACCATGTGATAATTATTTGAATGTTTTCCAGTAATACAAAAAACAGTTTGTGCTGGACAAAATTAAGGCAGCACCTCAATAGGTTCATCTGCAGTGGTTAGACAGACAGCCTAACTGATAATGCGGGTAAAGGGTGGGTACAACTCAGTCACTGCCATCAGACGACTTCAACTGATAAACACTTGCCTGGTGGTTCATGTTTTATATTTCAAGAAAAACATGTGATCTTGTCTTCCCCGGTGTTTCCTCGATCACAAAGAAGTAATTCCCTTAATGACATCTGCGTATACAACTCACATGACTCGCCAATAACCCCAAAATCAAACCTTCTGCACCATAATATAACAACCCTTCATAAATTCACCATCATCCATGAGGAGTCCTGCTTCTTTTATGTTCACAGTCATCCGCGAGGAAGGCCCCCTCCTTGCAGATTCCTAAATCGTTCTTGACGGGGATGAAACAATATCACTCAGTTTCATCCTTGAGCCAGGGATGTCGTCCAATTTCTGTTTTTGATTTACATCTCAGCTTGTATCCTCCTAATCGATGAAGTAACAAGTACGCCTACCTTGCATTCCAATACGACGTCTTAACATTAACAAACGGCTTCTCATGGTCTTTAGCAATTAAGACATCTTCGAGAAGGTGTTTGTGGAAGCCAGGTGTTGTCTTGCAGATATCATGCCTCGTACGACTCAACTTGTGGCAAGCTCTCCGTGTATCACGCGCAAGTGCAACAGGAATCTAGGACTATATACACAAGTCATTAGTGTACATGTAAATGTACATGCATACAGGCTTTGCAATGATTTTCTCTGTTTCGATGTACATTGTCATCCCATAAATTCATCTCAATTAAATCTGTTCATCTTCGTAAAATTTCAGTTTCGATAATGGGAATATTTGTGCTGTTACATTGATCCGTACAGTTGCTATATTGTTAATTGCAATTAGGTTGACGCGGGTTAAATGAGTCAGCCGACTACTGTTTACTGTATACACACGATGGAGGAGAAAATGAGACGGGGAACGCCCACTTTTACTACCAGGCAACAGGCATTAGTTCGCGTCATTTAGTGGGCACAAAGGCTATTGTTTATTTATGCATAGACGGTTGATTCCCAAGAACCATGGTATACAGCTTCTATATAGTAGCTCGACTGTGGCAGTATTTGTGGCTAATACCATCTCTATGCTAATACATAATGGCATGAAAGTTCACAGTTTCGTGTGTCTGCAAACAGTTCGGTGTGCAATAAAACGACAACAGCACACATAACTTGTAATTTTTTAAGACTAAGTTATTGTTTTTATCTTCACAAGTTAAACACCGTCATTAATCTCCATAGCCCCCAATCACACGGCCATAGAAAACAAATGAGGGGAACATGGGCTACACTTTCTCTCAGCTTACCACATGTAATTTTTTATTTGTTTTTACATTTACATATTTATGTTTATCATCACAATAATTTAATTCCAAAGTTTGCCTTTTGTCGTTGAATATTTTTTTAAAGGATTCGTTTCCCATTTTAAGATTGGATTAATATAGGCTTTCGAGGCACAGTGGTGCGGTTCACTTTGATTAATCATGCTCATCTTAGAATGGGCTTGTCTTGTCGTCTGATTCCAATAGTTGTTCTTGCCGTGATCTGATCAATAATGTATTTTGGTTTACATTTTGTTCTTGCAAATATATGTTAGTTTCTTGTAGTATTATATGCTTGTTAAAATCTCGGCCGAATAGAGGTAGCATAACAAGCATTTTTCAAATTGGCTGCAATTACTATAGTTAGCCTATACTTCCTATATTATTTCAAAGGACAAATCATCGATGGCCCTGCAGCCAAATATCTTTCTCGTGGCATACTCTGACGTTGTTCCAATTTCCATGCTTATATCATCAAAGGCACAATTTGTTCACATAACGGGTACCTGCCGTACAACAGGCAAAACTGCAGGGGGGAAGAGATTTGTGCTTTATGAAAAAATCGACTCGCTGGACGCTTTTTTGTTATTAAGGAGTACAGACTCGAATATGCATTGAAGCATGGAGGAATTCCTACCTCCATGATTTGAGCGAAAGAAAACTCGTAATCCTTTGGGCCAAGGTTCAACAGGTTTGGGGACAACCTTGGATTCGTCTGAAAGGTATTATGGTATTTTTAGGTGGAAGTAATCGAGTCCGAGTTTTCAGTGTCGAGTCCGAGTCCTGAGTCATGGGGGGAGTCCAAGTCATTTAAGTTTAAACATATAAATAAAACAAATAATACATAAAGCTTTACTTATACAAAGAGGCTACACCAAGGTTTATAATAAAACGGGGAAAAATTACTGAGTATTACTTTATCTCTCATAAATTTTTACTAAACAAGTTTGTTTTAACTCACATTTTATTAAGTCCCCTGACGAAGATTATCAGCTTGTTTTGTTTCATGTGAACTACTTTGAATAGCCTACCCACATTAATATGGCACGGAAGAAGCGATCAAACTATAGACTTTAATTCTGGAATCGCATGGTTTGAATTGTAAAAAAATATATATACATTGCAGATTTGTAGCAACAGTATTCTACACCCAGCAACGCAATATGAAGAGGGGTATGTACATGTACATGAGTAATTTGAATCCACATGAAGGAAAGACTGAAGTAGCGAGCCAAACTCCTTCTACTCTTCCCGATTGGACAGATGAAACGAAAAACGATCGACAAGGGACAAGTTGATAGCCTAATCGAGATTACGAAGTAAAGTATTACGAACTCAACATATACAAGTTTTAAATAATGAAATAGCAGACGGCGATACCACCAAACAGATCACTCGATTAATCTTAAGACGAGTTGTTAATATCGCCATAGTGATTTGTATTGAAATCACACTTTTCTTAGCAATTAGGTTAAGACTCGATACACAGTTCAGAGCAATCTTAACTCTTTGTGAAACCAGCCCCCTGTGTAAACGTCTGGGCCCAATTTAATACAGCTGCTAGAACACAAAAAGTAGAAGCACAGCAAAATTATGCTTATCAGAATAATGGTTACCAGCCAAAATGCCGAGTTACTGGTATCCTGCTAACTTTTGCTTAGTAGAAAATTATTAAGCAATATTTTCTGCTTATAAGCAGCTCTATGAATTTGGGCCCTGAACTCAGTGTAATATTTGTCACCGTACATATGGAACTAAACATTATCATTGTGCCGTGTTCACTTTTGGAGGCTTAATTTTAACAATTGTGAGGAAACGTGCTGGAATGTTTGCATTCACATACATCATATATATATATATATATAAATAAGTGTGGAGGTTGGGTGGGGGGCAGCATAGGTGAGATTGAATATACAAATCAGTGTTTGCCCTTAACTTTTTCAGTGACTAGCCAGCTGGACCAGTTTTCTTGTCATTTCACTGGTCCCCAGCTTCTTCACTTAATTGTCCATACTTTATTTCAAAAATGGGTTGTTTTTCAACACTAACTAGCGATAGCCAGACCAAGTAGAGAGAATTAATTTGACTGGTCCTCAGGTGATTTAAAGGCACTGAACACGTTTGGAAATTGTCAAAGACCAGTGTTCTCACTTGGTGTATCCCAACATATGCATAAAATAACACGCCTGTGAAAATTTGGGGCTCAATTGGTCATCGAAGTTGCAAGAAAATGATGAAAGAAAAAACACCCTTGTTGTACAAATTTGTGTGCTTTTTAGATAGGAATACAAACTTCTTGCAAGAAGTTTTTATTTTAGTGAGAAAATTTACCTCTTTCTCAAAAACTATGTTACTTCAGAGGGAGTCGTTTCCTACAATGTTTTATACTATCAACAGCTCTCCGTTGCTTGTTACCAAGTGAGTTTTTTTGTTAATATTTGTTTTGAGTAATTACCAAACGTGTCCATCAGTGCCTTTAACTGACATTTGGCCTTTAGCGGACCACTGTTAACGGAGAACGCTGCAAATGTTCACATTCTGTGCACATAGCTTACATTATTATCAAGATGGTCATGGTGGGAAAAAACTTCCCTTGTATTTCCGGTTGCAATGCATTATAGAGAAATAAGTAAAACGGTTAGTTTTGATCTTGCGGGTCCAAAATTCGATGTTCGAAAAGAGTGGAATTATACACAATTTTTCACTATTTTCTCGTGACTCCCATGACTGATAAAACTTGAATTTTCACAGGTCACATAATAAAAGAGCAGATACTGATCTTTGACAATTAGTATTACCAATGTAAAAATTTAAATACATGGTGTTATTTTTTACAGTACAAAACATAACTGCCACCTTTTCACTCACTCAACACATAACAATCTTTTTTGAAAGATTATAAATGTTATTTTGGTATAAATGAGTGAAAAGAAGATGTTTGATCTCGACACTCTCTATCCTCGTTTTAAACAATTATTTTCAATTTTTTTATTTTCACTGGTTTTATTTTCGCTGGTCAGACTTAACCCGATTCTTAAATTTACCCATCACCGACTGCTAAAAAATTATACACCACACAAACATGACTTTGTTTTGGGAAAGAAAAGAGGTTCAAAATGTGTTCAAACGACTCGTACAGACGTCTGTGTACTTAAATTAAACCTACACCCAGACTGACTGTAAACAAACAAGTATATTTTACATTTGTTTAACTCTTGTCTCATTCTTAAGTCGAATTCCCCTTTATGTAGTTATCTCAAATCTAGGGATCCTATCATTTACCACAATATGAAAGTTAATGGGATATATTTTAAAGCCAAAGAATGGCAACCAATCGAACGTAACAGGAAAGTTTACTGTGTGACTAAACTTTCCCTTCGCATCGTCCCGACCATAGACTTAAATAACAACCTACCGTTAAGTGCAGACGTTCCTCTCGTAAACGCCACCACAAACAAGAACAGCAACAACTCCCTCATTTTGTTCTCCAGCAAACCCTCTCGCCCTCTTGGCAGAATTACTGGGCTGTCTCCCTGGTAATCACAGCAAAATTCCGGGCAGTTATTTCCTCAAGATCAGACCAGAAGAAGGTATTAATTGCGGAGATGTAATTCCCAGCTAGCGTTAGATAATCTACCCTTCAAATACACTGGTTCATACCCCCTCTACCAACCTACGTAATATAACCACTCTGCTATTTGAATAAACAAATACCTATAATCCACACCCGTAGCCCAGCCAACATAGCTTGGTACTCTCGTTCTATGATGAGGTTCTTGTGTTTGTTTAAATGCTAAACGAGCACCAAAGGCTAGCCCATTCCGACTCACTCTGACGAAGCTTTCTTTTTGAATAGGATACCTCGGACGCACTGAGGCGTGTCTTTTAGAAAAAACCAAACGCCGGTTGCGCCTTTCATTCCTGTACCTGTACGTAACAATAGCCCGACCCAAGTTGTTTAGCTTTGAAAAAAGGGGTGAACAAAGGCACACAAACCTTGGACAAGATGAGATCACCTGGTTTGTATTCAACTGCACAAACTGGTGGCACCCTATTTTTTTTCTGTGATCGTACGAAATTTAGCCCTGTCCGTGTGAACATCCAAGTTCACTTCAACTTACAAGAGGAAGTGGTCACTGGAAAGTGAAAGGAATTGAACAAACGCTTCATTGGTCATAGGTAAAAGATAGATTGTCGCTATGCAGTACTTGTCCATTATAAATACAAATGGTGACAAGTTGCTTGACGTAGGCTACTCTGTCAAATTAATGTTCAAAGAATACTCAGCTTGCCTTTCATAGTGGGGAAACCCTTTGGACATGAACCTTCAACATTTTTAAAGATTATCAAGTAATAAACCACAAGTTTTGAGGTTGTTACAAAATTGATAGTGAGGGTTTTTTTATTGTGGATTTTTAATGCTTGCATTTTAAAGAAGGGCTTGTATATAGGTATTTAGATATGACCACTAAAAAACTTTGAACATCATTATTAAGCATTGAATTTGCTTTTAAGATTTTGTTTTGATATTTTTGCCAAATTAAGCATTTTCAAGCTAGATTTTAGCATGGTAGTCGACATGAGTGTCGTGAGTCTCCCCACCGATCTGCTGCTCTCGGTCTTGGTCGTGGTTGGTATAGGCCCGTGGGCCGGTCTCCCCCACAGCACTGTCAGTTACTGTATTTTGAACTGTCACTTAGCCTATCATGATGTTTACCACAGTTGGTATAATGATGCTAAAGTTGTTCATATTTAAATTACCACATGCCATGTTTAAAATCTGGTGTATTCTGTCGTTTACACTCTAACTCCAGTTGGTAGATTTTTTTGTTTAAGTACCGCCAAAAGACAAAAAAGCAACAACAACCTGCGTCTTTAGATCTGATTCCAACCATAATTAAACACAATAATGTTATAAGACCCTCTGTTTTGTGACCTATGAGCCAGACCATGAGGTCACTGCTTCGCCCGACAGGCATGGTTTTTACCCATACACCGATGTTTGTAAAGCACTTGAAACTCGGTACTTTCCCGAGTCCTGTGAAAAAAAAAATCCACACACAGGCACATAACTCGCGTGGGATTCGAACTATAGACCTTTGCTATTATTACCACCAAACCATCGCTGCTACAATATAGGATTCGAACTGCCTCTATAGCTACCGGGCAATCTCGTAACTCCTGTGGGTTGCTTTTCACAAGACTCGGGAAATTACTGTCTGAGTATAGAGTGCCTTTTACACATCGTGGTATGGGTAAAAAACAAACAATATTCTTTATCTCCAATGCAAACTTAACATCTACATAAAATCCAACTCATAAAAAACAGACTGTTATTTTCCTTCCTTTGCTGTGACGCGGCTATCCCTCACACACAGGTGCTGTACAAATCGTTAAATAAAATACAAATCAATATTGGCTCAGTAAAATTACCAATTAAAACGTTTATGGTTGGATTGTTTGGGCTGCGTTTAAAACCACTTGGCCGTGGAAGCAAAGACTTGGAAGTTGAAGGACGGAAATGTTTTGTCGTGTTGAAACGGTGAGTTCACATGGCCTTTGTAGGCACGTTTAACGAGATGCTACCTCCATGGTTGAATGAAGCACTCTTGCTAAAAACACTTGACCGTAAACGTTCTCATTGAAACGAAAAGTACACCCGGAAGAATAGCAGCTACACACACTCTGAAAACTACCGGGTCAGAATTTACCCGGATGCGGGTCCCGAGGGCCTTAGCCATTTTCGAGATCAGCATGACCCGGAATCTGTGTCAAAATGACCCAGAAATGGGTCAAACTGACGCAGAATCCGATTTAAAATCCCTTTTTCCACCACTTTCCGAGGTCAGCTTGACCCAGAAACGGGTCAGGCCCCCTGTAACCCGGAATCCGGGTCAGCCCTGAAGCGGGGGTTTTGTTTTGGTGCAAGCAAAGAGCTATAAACTACAAGGGCCTTAACCTCAAAATGCAATCTTTCACTTCTACATGTGACGTGATAATTAACTGACCAAAATAATGTCATCACCCCTGGGCTATTAAACCAATGGTCTAAATCTACCACAGAAAATGTTCATACTGCGCTACAGCACCTTGTAAACCATTACATGGTGCCATGTAAAGGAATAGCGTCCCATACTTAGTAGCTCCGCACACCTTGCAGGAAAAAATACTGAGCGCTTTGAGACGCCCATCAGGTGTGATGAAGCGCTATAAGAACTCAGTATTATTATTATTATTATTGCCACACTCTATATATTCCAGGGTCAGAATTGACCCGAATTACGGCTCCCAGGGGGGTCCGGGTCAGGCTGACCCGGTGAGTGGTTAAATAATGTTTTCAAACTCGGATTCTACGTAATTTTGACTCTTTTCTGTGTCATTGTTGACACAGATTCCGGGTCGTTTACTTAATACCCAGAAATGGGTCAGGCCCCACGGGACCCGGATCAGGGTCATTTCTGAGCCGGAAGTTTTTATAGTGCAACCTATAGTTAGGGCTCATGTTCTGCTTTTTGACAAAACCTTGAAATTCCTCACTGAATGATCTTGCTACATGGAGTTCCTCAGAGTAAACGTGGGTTATAAAAAAAACCCTTAGAAGTACGTTCACCTTGAATATGAAATGGGGCCTACTACCAAGAGGTTACGGTCTGCCAGCATCACACGTACCGTACCTTTCAGCTTGTTTGAACATGCTATAGTCATTATAATGCACTACAGACTGCCGACCCTTTAGAATAAATGATTATTTATTCTTTGTATGAAAAAGAGAACTGCTCTTAAAGGCACTGTACACGTTTGGTAATTACTCAAAATACATATTAGCAAAAAAACTGATTAGTAACGAGCAACAGAGAGCTGTTGATAGTATAAAACATTGTGAGAAACGACTCCCTCTGAAGTGACGTAGTTTTTGAGAAAGAGGTAATTTCTCACTAAAATAATAAAAGACTACTTGCAAGAAGCCTTTTATTCCTATCTGAAAGCACACAATTTGTACAACAAGGGTGTTTTTTCTTTCATCATTTTCTTGCAACTTCGATGACCAAATGAGCCCAATTTTTCACAGGCTTGTTATTTTATGCATATGTTGGGATACACCAAGTGAGAACACTGTTCTTTGACAATCAAACGTGTTCAGTGCCTTTAACAGAAACATTATTTCAGAAATACAAAACCCAACATCACAATGATACAAATTGGATACAAAAATTGGATACAAAAGTAACGTTGCAAGCCATTCTTATTAACTGCCGATACAAAGTACACCCGCGCATTCAAGTTCGCTACAACTGAAGCGTTCCAGTCTGTTTGACAAGTCAAAGAACGTATGCACGTGAATGTTTTTCCTAGTTCAAGGACATTGCTAACTTGAATGCGGATAATTTTATATGCCTAACCTATATACAAATGCCGCCATAGCTTAAGTGGTATTGAAAGAATATAAGTAGACCTTGGCCTTACTTAAAATTTTCGAAAGAGTGAGGTCGTAGGTGTTTTGACGTTTTATGTCAAACAGTCGAAATCATGCACATGTTATTACTCAACTTGAATTACATAAGTTTAAAGTTACAAAAGCTAAATGTTGTTTGTTTATCTTTGAGAAAGACCCCCGCTTGTATCAAAGCATTTGGGGTTGGTAAACAGTTTGCACTTTGCAACAGATAACTCCAATTTTTTCAAGTTTAATTTCAAGCCAAGTTTGACAAATGGCAGTGTAAAATGCAGCCTTAATAGAAACACAGACCTGTCATTTTTTAACGATATCTCTGATTTTTGCTAGAGACAAGTCTCAACCACACCTAATAAAATAAAATAAAAATGCGTCCTTCCAATTAACACAGATTACCCACCCCGACAGAGGGCGCTATACGAAATAGGTTGAAAGACACGTAGACTGAACCATCGTAATATCCGCAAGCATTACAAAACCGTTCCGTCGCATTGTCGCGTCGTGCCATCGTATGTAGCATGTCGCATTGTCATAATATGACAATGCGACATGCTACATACTAACCCGAAATTTAACAATAATATCAAGCCGTTTACGCCGTCAATTCGCCGTATTTTTGACCGCGTGAGGGCATATGGCCCAATTTCACGTGATGAAAAACAAGTAAACAAAAGGTGTTTTTTCATTTTTGTTACTATGCAGTGTTTGGCCAGTAGGCGGCGCTTTCTTGATCGCAGGAAAGATCTTGCACTGTCGTAATACTGAGTCATTTCACGTAAATACTTGACATTATGATGTGTTCACGGTAAACAAAATTGTTTGTACTTGTATACTTTGTGGGCTGAAAGGACTTGATGTGCAAGTTAACAAAATATACTTTCAAACTCAATACTCATAATAACAGGCCATGTTGTGTTTTGGGCATTTCTGGCAAATTTTGGGGGTAAACAAATGGTTTTTAGCGTATATTTTAAAGTTCACCTAGCCAAAAACGCAAAAATATACCATAAAAACATTCGTAAAATTACAAGTTATCATCCTTGCCATTAAAGCAATTTGATTTTGTTTTGTTTTGTTGGTTTTCCAAACAAGGCTAAAAGCTACTTATTGTATGGAGCTAAAATAAGAATATATAGGGCCTAAGATGAAGAAAAAAGTAAGGGAAGGTATCGTACACGTTTGGTAATGACTTAAAACAAATATTAGCATAAAAACGTACCCGTTGATAGAATAAAACATTGTAGGAAACGACTCCCTCTTAAGTATAACGTAGTTTTTGAGAAGAAATTTTTATTCCTATCTGAAAGCACACAAATTTGTACAACAAGGGTGTTTTTCTTTCATCATTTTCTTGCACTTCTTCGATGACAAATTGAGCCCAAATTTTCACAGGCTTGTTATTTTATGCATATGTTGGAATACATCAAGTGAGAACACTGGTATTTGACAATTACCAAACGTGTTCAGTGCCTTTAAAGGCATCGTACACGTTTGGTAATTACTCAAAATATATATTAGCATAAAAACTGACTTGGTAACGAGCAACAGAGAGCTGTTGATTGTGAGAAACTACTCCCTCTGAAGTAACGTAGTTTTTGAGAAAGAGATAATTTCTCACTAAAATAATAAAAACTTCTTGCAAGAAGTTTTTATTCCTATCTGAAAGCACACAAATTTGTAAACCAAGGGTGTTTTTTCTTTCATCATTTCCTTGCAACTTCGATGACCAATTGAGCCCAAATTTTCACAGGCTTGTTATTTTATGCATATGTTGGGATACACCAAATGAGAACACTGGTCTTCGACAATTACCAAACGTGTACGATGCCTTTAAAACAGACAAGATTGTAGGAGGAAAATATGCACCAGGCAGTGAGTTCCAAAGAGATGCATGCAGTGCGTGGATAAAAGCTACGAGAATGCCTCTTTAGTTCTACATGCATGCAGAAAGCCAAGGTTTACACTTAAACACCCTGACAATGAGCTTGCAAAGGATGTTAAAGATTTGGACATCGATGGTGAGAAGTTGCCAAAGAAAGAACGCTTGGCATGGTGAGAATATCTTTATGAGTTGAAGCGTTCCATCTCCCAACAAATGGCGTCTACTTCACTCTACTTACCTGTAGAGCGAATACTACATTTGCACTGTTCCCTATGCCGGTAGGCAGATAGCTAAGAGTTTTACACACAATGGCGCCCTCAAGTGTCCTGTCCCTGACGCCCTGTGACATGCGCACTAGGTTAGCGTCCTCTTTTTCTCGAGCGTTACGAGCGTAAGCACTCCAAGAATTCGAGTATAGTGGGGAAGGAGGGAGGGTGTATTCGTTCGTAGACCCAGCCCACACTACTGTGGGGTGGGAGTCTACTTCACTCTACTCTCGCGGGAAAACCCCAGGAGGCCTAAGAGCGGGCTTCACGGCGGAAGACTACGCTAACTAACAAATCTACCCATAAAAACAAGACATCGCGACATGGGGGTAGGAGAGTGTGGCCAAAGGGTCCACAGGCTCGTGCGCAAGAAGTCAGGAGGGTATCGCCATTATGGGAGTAAAAACATAATGGGTCAATCACATAAATCTCAAATGTACATAAAGATATATATGAGGAGAACAACGGAAGGGTAAACTCACCGGTTAGTGATCCCGGGAGGCTCGACTGGCCGCCTTCAGAACTGCCCTTCCTGCCCTGCCGTCTGCCTGGAGGACGTACTTCAGGTAGCACTCAGAGAACGTGTTAGGGTTCTTCCAGCAGGCCGCCTTGGTGATGTCCGCTAGCGGCACACCCCTAAAAAAGGCCCAAGAAGCGGCTACCCCTCTGACTTTATGCGCCCAAATGGGACTATCGGCCGTCCAGCCCGGTACTGAGCGGATTGCCGTGGCGATCAGCGCGAGATGGTATCGCGTGACGCCACCCGAAAGGGTGGGGTCGTCTTTGAATAAATTTTCATCGCCCGTACGGAGTGACCTCGTACGGCTGATGTACCATTTGAGTGCCCGGACCGGGCACCAAAATTTGTCATTTGGTTCGGATGAGAAGGACTTAATATCCGGGACAAAAATGTCCGGAGGCGCAAAGGACTCCGACTGGTTTTTTGTAAGAAAACCGGCCGTAGGGACCAGGTGGACACCGCCTGGTTCCCAGCGAATGTGCCCCGCCCCCACCGACAGAGAGTGCAACTCGCTGAGCCGTCGGGATGTAGCGACGGCCAGGAGGAAAGCAACCTTGATGGAGAGTTGCAACAGGGTTGAACAATCCATCGGTTCGAAAGGGGGCTTTGCCAAGGTAGACAGTATGCTAAAAAGGTCCCGGGACGGGACCAGTTTGCGTACTGGGGGATGAGATACAAACATCCCCTTGACAAGTTGGCTGATTGCCCGGTTATCCGAGACGGAGGACCCGTCCGGGAAACCCGAATGGATTGGGCGACGGCCGACCGGTAGTTATTTTACCGTGCCCGTCGAGAGGCCGCTGTCCAAAAGGTATACGGGGAAATCCCCCACCTCCCCTACAGAAGTATTGGAGGGACGGAGGGATTTCCGTCTACACCATTTAAAGAAATGGCATAGTCGACTGTTGTATACCTTTCTGGTTGAGGCTCGACACGAATGAGCTGCGATCGTTACAGCTCGTCGTGAAAGGCCTGCTGAGCAGAGGGATCTTGTGACAATACCCAGCAAGTCAGGTGAAGATCCCCTGGAGCCCGATGGATCATCCCGGAGCCAGGTTGATAAAGGAGATCTGGCCGCTTTGGTAGGATCACCGGGCGGTGAACCAGAAGCCTGATGAGCCGGTGTCGCGGTCTCAGCCATCCGTCGTGCTCAGCTATCCGGGTGACCACGTCATGCTATGTCTGCGCACAGCAAGCGAAAGTAGTCCATTTTAGTCCCGTGCTGAGTCATGTTGCCATACATGTACTACTCTCCGGCGGAGAGGTAGCTGTCATGGCGGCGTCCATGAGCAGAAGTACGAGCGGTGAATGTGTGGATCGTTTCAGAGAATTTTGTGAGAAGAGCAAGAGTATCATTCACTATTTAAACAGCGGGACATATGCAGAAGGGTTGACAGAGGTTCAGAAGAGGGTCATTTGTTGCCAATCCAAAAATTAAACGCGTACAGGAGATGACGACTTTACAGCGCGCTGAAATGCCCGGCTACGTTACCTGGATAGCTGAGCACGCCAGGTAACTGAGACCGTGTCTACAACGTGCTGAAATGCCCGGCTACGTCACCCGGATAGCTGAGCACGCCAGATAGCTGAGACCGTGACACCGGGGGAACCACGGCTGGCGGGGCCACAATGGAGCTATGAGGAGGATTCGGCAGTCCTCCTGCTCGATCTTGGCAAGCACCCGCGAAATGAGGGAGATGGGCGGGAACGCATAGGCCAGCAGGCCGTCCCAATGCACCGTCAGTGCATCGATCTGCCACGCGTTGGGGTCTGGGCCCCTTGCGCAGTAGACCGGCAAGATTGTTCGCAGGAGAGGGGAACAGGTGGGGCTGCCTGTAAGCCGGCCGGGTTTCCGGCGCGGCCACGAGCACTGCCCGGGTCGCCTGTTGCAGGCGGCGTCGGGGGATGACAAACGACGCCTGTTTCCTGGCCTTACCCGCAGCTTTTGATGCCGGTGGCCTTGGGGCGCTTAGCCTCAGCCTCCATCGATTCCTGGAATTTTCCCGCGAATAGGTCTGACCCTGTAATGGGTCCGTCGGCCCCAGCAGCCGGTAGTGGCTGAGGGGGCTGACTGGGGGATCGCTTCCGCGGCGACGTAGTGTCACCGGTGCAATCCCCCGAGAGCTCAGGCTGTCCTGGAGGGATGTAAGTCCCTCCAGTTCCGACATGCCCTGCTCTCCCCAACATTCTACTCATTTCTACAATTATATTCCACAACACAACTCTACAATATTATGTTGGTAATATTTTATTTTTAAGAAGCTTTCTCAAAGCAGGAATAACGCATGTAAATCAGATAAATCCGGAGCTTTTACAATACAACGTTACCTCCGCCTGCCGCTATAAAGAGGACGCTAACCTAGTGCGCATGTTACAGGGCGTCAGGGACAGGACACTTGAGGATGCCATTGGGTGTAAAACTCTTAGCTATCTGCCTGCCGGCATAGGGAACAATGCAAATGTAGTATTCGCTCTACAGGTAAGTAGAGTGAAGTAGACGCCATTTGTTGGGAGATGGAACGCTTCAACTCATAAAGATATTCTCACCATTGCATTGATAAACATTCCTTTCTCTTTGTCAGTTAACACTTTTAATTCTCGGTATATCAGCAGTAGGCCTATAGTTACCCACAAACGTCTAGTCATCATCAAACTCTAGTTTGATTGTACTGGTTCTCATAGAGTATTGACGTCATGTAAACCTACAAGCAATATTACACAAAAAGATGTGGTAACAAACAGAAAGTTCAATAGCGCTCAGAATACCTGGCTTTTGCATTCTGACACCGACCTGTGTGCGTAAAAATAACGAAAATATGCAAGAAGTGGTAATTACTTTTCGCATTGACAACACACGTGATTGTTGCATTGCTAACGAATTAGGACAATAATTTGCAATCAAAACTGATCTATCAATGCAAGCACGACTTTGGAACAAAACTTATGTTATCATAGGATTATGAGCAGCACTAAGTCCCTCTTCAAGACCCAATTTCATAAAGTTGTTTTACTTGGTGGATCCATTTTGCTATAGCCGAAAAGACCACAGCGGGGTGCCTGTCGCTTATACACAGATTCGAATAAAAACAAGCAGACAAATTATATTTTGATTGCATGTCACAGCCTCTGAAAACTGTTTTTTATTGCCAAAACAAATTGTGAAGGTTGCCGAAAAACTTATGGCTAACCATTCACCCACTTAAAAAGAACTTGGGATACACCTGATCCCCACCATTGTTTGGCCAGTACTTGGCTTCTTCTTCCCACAACACACTAAACAAATTTGGCCAGTACCTGGCTTCTTCTACCAAGTGTGCACGTGACCTCAATCATTACTGGGCACCACGCCCAAAGTAATTAATTGCCAAACCACAACAAATTTGGCAAACATGGCTTCTTCTTCCCATATTTGGCCAACATGGCTTCTTCTTCCAATGTACACGTGACACAACCATTAGTGGGCACCACGCCCGTATTAATTATTTGGCAAACAAATACCAAACCAGAATTTGGCACAACTGGCCAAACATTAATCTGTGTACCCACCTGAATCCAACCACGTGGGTACACAGGCGGAATGCAACGAAACAAGTACTCAAAATAATCATAACTGAGAGTTATACAAAAAGTTTAACCCATCAATCAATTAAGTTGTGAAGTTCCACCTTGGCACATGCGGTCGGATCTAGCCCCTGTGGTACATCAGAGCGCTAACACAACTAATTGTTACAATATTTTATCTTAATATGAAGAAGGGGCGTGTAAGCTTCCTGAACAAGGTGTACAAAGTTAAAGAACTATTTTGATTACATACTTGCAACTATAACCCCAAAACTAAAAAAACTGTGTGTGAGTCCCGTCAAAAAGCCAAACGCGCCATACGCGTCCCACAGGGAGAGCACTTTTTAATTTTTTTTCATTTTTTATAGCACGGCTAAAACACAAGAACGCAAGTTGTCCCGGAACAAATTTGTACCCAGCGGCGACAAATGCACGCCATCAAAACGATATAAGGCCGTTAAGGTCCAAGCCGTTTCTTTTCCACAGCGGGTTGGGACTTGGCCCCGAGTAAAAAACACGTGGCAGAATATCAGACCAAACTATCTTGGTTGACGGAAATTGAGAAGTATAATCTTGCAATGCAACTGAAATGCGCTGTACAAAATTCATCCACCGCAACCAGATCATTTGTGCCTATATGAAAAATTATAATTGCAGGAGTTGCCCCACTACAAGAACGCCACAAAGTCTCCAAGCCAGACATACGAGCCCCACTTTTCCCTTTCCATACCACGTGACGAGGTAGATCGATGGCACCTGCTGCGGATGCCCAACGGACGATGGAGTCGCCAATAATCCAAACAGGACCTAATGATAAGTCACAGAAAATTAGGGAATTGGTATACTGATTACGCATGGTGTTCCGTAAAGGACGTACATGGAATTTCACAATGAGCTATAGGGCGAATGTAAGTTGCAACCGCATTAGAACGCCACCTGCCCATTCTATGAACTTGGTCCATGGGAACGCCACCGCTCACCGCAGAGGATGCCGCTCCAATACGAAATGAATGAGCCCGGATGTGCTCACCAGACAAATCTGCAAACTTAAGGATTTTTTCAAAACTGCATTGAACTGAAAGCGAGTGAGTGGGGTGCAATCGAAATGACAAAAGAGAGGGCCAGCATTGGCAGGTCTCACGGAAAGAAACTCCCTCAACGACAGTTACGGGACAGATAGCTGCCTTGTCTGATTAATAATAATAATAATAATAGTGGCTTCTTATATAGCGCACATATCCGTCACTCAGTGACGCTCAAGGCGCTTTTTTAGTTCATTATTTTATTTTTCTGTATTATATTTGGGAGCTACGTTTTGAAGTATGAGATCAAGTCTCTACAGCACCATGTGTAATGGTACAGGTGCTGTGGGCGCAATAATATGCCGCCGATCAAAGGAACACCGGGCGAACCCCTTCTCTTTTCGATAAGTGCATTTTACGTGCATTACACAACACACGGGACACACGGACTAACGTCATCATCAAAAAGAAGCATGTTGGTTAAGGTCTCTTTTTAAAACACAACAAGTCACGACTGGGATTCGAACCCACACTCTGCTGATCAGAAACACCAGAGCTTGAGTTCGGTGTTCTTATCCGCTCGGCCACGACACGCCACAAAGCGAATGACATGTGGGGGGCCGCACTGATTATTTTTTGCATGCTTGAAAGAAAAAAAAAACGACTGGCTCCCTTCTTCAGACTGACAATACTGTACATCTGCGACTGTTAACACCGAAGGTTGAACGCGATGACGAGAATCCGCAGCCAGCTCGCCTACCCTCATAAAACCAAAAAATGCACAAACAAAAATTGCTTTAAATAAACAAGATTCAAACGTAGAATTACATACTGCAGGAAGCGATTGTGTGATTTGCAATAAAATCGGAATGGACGTGTGTCCGATAAAGGACGCAATCGCTTACACCCTTCAAGTAATTTAAAGACACCAAGAAATCATCCGTAGGGTCAGCCCACCCTTGTAACTTGTGATAAAACCCGACGGCAGAGACATAAGTTGTTATTGTGGATGGAGCAAACTTGTACAAGGATAGCCATGCCACAAACCGTTGAATGACGTCAGCTGACACCGGACTGTCCAAAACAGGTCCTTGTTCTAAAAACTGACAAAACTTATTCCATCCAGCAGCATATATTTTATGTGTATTTGAAGCCATTGCAGCTCTGAAAATCCTATCAATTTCATCATCTAGTGAACTAGGGGTAGTTCTGGCAACGGTGTCATGACTGCATCTGCATGAGGAGCCGCTGCGCGGAAGCGTGTTTCCTGAAAACGGGACAGAGAGTCAGCAATTACATTAAACACCCCTGGCACATGCGTAGCCTTGAAACGGATATTAAACCTAAGACAGGCAAGCACCAATGTGCGGATGAGATGCATCATTTGGGAACAGTGAGAAGATTGTTTGTTGATAATGTGCCCCACCGCCGCATTGTCAGTGTGGAACAGAACTTTGCGATTAGCGAGCTGGGGGGCCCAACATTTGAGTGCCACAACAATAGGAAACAATTTCAAAAACGCAATTGACGGAGGATTGCACAAAAAAGAGTTAGGCCAACGCCCTGAAAGTAAGCGCCAAAACCAATGCTACCTGCGGCGTCAGTAAACAAGTCCAACGCTGGGCTCGATTCCCATTCCATTCCAAAAAGGCAGAAACGCCGTTAAAATGGTTCAAGAATTCCAGCCACATACGTATCTTAAAGTGGGGTTGTGTAATACCCTTTCAAAGCGAAATAAGGCGTCTCAGAAAAGCTCGCCCAGAGGAAATGGCTCTGCAGAGGAAAGTTCAAAGAACCAACAAGTGACTGTAGCGTAACAAGTGTAATTTTACGGTGTGACAAAACAGCCGTAATCTTGGCAATCATAGCTTTTACCTTGTCAGCCGGGACCTTAACATGAGCATGCAACGCATCAATCTCCAAGCCCAGGTATGTACTAATTTGCACTGGACCCTCTGTTTTTTCTTGTGCCAATGGCACCCCAAGTGTTTCACAAGCCAGAATAAATGCACGCAGCAATTTATTACACTCTGGAGCAGAGGGGCCAACAAACAAAAAATCATCGAGATAATGGGTGACAAGAGAAGAGCCAGCAGCCCCCTTAACAACAACATGAAATTCTAAAAAAGAACTGAATTTTTCAAATCGTGAACAAGAAATAGCACAACCCATCGGCATGCACTTATCAAAATAAAAAAGACCATCAAAGGTAAAACCAAGCAGTTCATAATCAAGTGGTGAAACTGGGAGAAGCCGAAAAGCTGATTTAATGTCCGCTTTTGCTAACCATGCATTGCGACCCGTTTGTAGCAACAAATCCACTGCATTGTCAAAAGATGCGTAATGAACAGCGCAAAGTTTAGGATCAATACAATCATTAATCGAATGACCTTCTGGAAATGACAGATGGTGAATAAGGCGGAATGTGTTTGGTTCACGTTTTGGTACAAGCTCAATTGGAGAATATTGTAATTTGACAAATGGTCGTTTGTGAAACGGACCTGCAATACGCCCTAAGCTAATCTCCTTTGCTAACTTCTCCTTCACCACTTGAGGGCGCTCGGCAGCCGAGGCCAAACAACCTGAATCACGGGGAACACGCGGTCCATCAAAACATAATGAAAAACCTTTAGAAAAACCCTCCCGCAAAAGCCCTGCATCTACAGTTAACGGGTACGCTTTCAACCATAAATCCAAAACAGCACAGTAAATTGGAGTTGGAAGAACGAAAAGAATAATTCATCCCTTTCGCTGGAGCGCCCTCTGGATTGGGTTTCTGAGCCTGTGAAGTCGATTTGGCAACTTGCCCAGTTTTCAACTGTGAGCGAAACCCCGGTTTAGCGCCTTGCGGGGAAGCCCTAGGGGAAGAACTAGCCCAGCGAGATTGCCCAACGTTACGGCATCTAAGGGCGCCATGACCAAAGCGCAGACATTTGCTACAACTTTGCATAAATTTACACGCACTAAAGTGACACCCTGTGACGCTGTTAAACGCATAGCACAAACCAGGCCTACTGGGCGGTTGGACAACATGATTCTGCACATTATTCTGTGCAGATGCACGCCAAGAAACATTGGAGTTGGAGGTGAATGGAGCTGAAATAGCGGCTACTGTCAACTACAGTTCAGTATTGAGGTTACCCCACGATCGCCCCGGATCAGATTCTTGCTTCAGACGAAACTGCTCGTCATAATGTTCGCCAGCCCGAACCAGGGTATTGAATTGATGCGGTGCGGATAATCTCCGCGTACTTCAACAACTCAGCACAGCGCGTTGGATGCTTCATGATGTAAATTGACATGAATGTGTTAAACGCAGATTGTCACATACCAAATGACTAGCTTTTTGCGCAAGGCCCCTGGCTTTTTGATGACGAGCTGATTGCCCTCCATTACGAACTGTAAATTATTCTGATCCGGAGCTCTCGCAATGACCGCATTGGCGGTGTCTTTGTACAACAAAGAAAAATCAACGTAGGTCCCTTCCCAAATTTTGTCCTTGAGTGGCGTAAACTTAGTCATACCCATCTGAGGAAGTGGGACAGGCCGTGAACCAAAATCCATGCCAAAATTATTATTGACGGAGTCATGGGATTTGGTCACGTTGGTTAACAAACTAACGTTAATAGGCCCCGAATTACCACAAACATCAGGTACATTAACACATAACAGGAGTATTATACTCACCACCCATTGCTGCCACTGGCGGCAAGTGGGGCGGCGGAATTAAAGGGGCTGACAACTGATCAGGCATACAATGGGCCTGGTGAGAGTAGCATTAGTACTAGCAGCAGTAGCAGTAGCCCTTGGCACGGATGTAGCTCTTGCCGTTGCAGTGGCGGCCGCCGAGGGGCCCGGCCCCGTGGCCTTCTTTCGTCTTTTCTGTGAGGGAGCCATCTCATGCAGCCTAGCTGGGCAACGTACAACCCTCCCTCCAACCCTCCTCGGTCGCTGCATGAGAGACGACGCTGCACTCGGTCGCTGCATGAGTGAAGAGACGGTAGCGCATCAACATTGCAGCTGCTAGCTCGAGCTCCGATCGCCTTTTTCTTTCTTTTTTAAGTTTGAGGTGGTATAGCGTCTGTGCGGCCCCTAAATGTAGCCCGAGCCCTAAATGTCGCCCGGACCTAAATGTAGCCCCGAACCTGTACCTAAATGTCGCCCGGACCTAAATGTAGCCCCAAACCTGTACCTAAATGTCGCCCGGACCTAAATGTAGCCCCAAACTTGTACCTAAATGTCGCCCGGACCTAAATGTAGCCCCAAACCTGTACCTAAATGTCGCCCGGACCTAAATGTAGCCCCAAACCTGTACCTAAATGTCGCCCGGACCTAAATGTAGCCCCAAACCTGTACCTAAATGTCGCCCGACCTAAATGTAGCCCCAAACATGTACCTAAATGTCGCCCCGACCTAGCTCATCATTGTAATGATAGCTGCAATGAATGTTAAGGCGAGTTGTTTGACTCGTTTCAAACAAAAACATGTAAAACTAGACCTTAATTTTTGTTAAACAAAAACAAGGTGTTCGGCATGACGCTCAAATTTTGGATGTGGAACACACATCCCATCCCAACTTTTTTTCATTAACGTCTCGGTGCTGTGGACCCGTGATATGGCCATATTCCTGTACGCGTTGCATTGTGCACTGCGCCGTGGTTGATCAGTAGTGGTATGGCTATTTTCCCGTACCTCTATGCATTGTGCACTGAGCACTGCGCCGTGGTTGATCCGGGATATGGGTAAACTCCTCCTGTACCCATTGCATTGTGCAACACTGAGCATACACTGCGTCGTGGTTGATCCGGGATAAGGCTATTTTCCTGTACCTCTATTGCAATGTGCACTGAGCACTGAGCACTGCGCCGTGGTTGATCCGGGATATGGCCATATTCCTTTACCGATTGCTTGTGCACAGTGTATGGGGACTCCGCGTCTAGGAATATGCCCATATAGCGGGTTCAACTGGCTCAATAGGCTGTGTACAAAATAGCCACATCGGAAATCACCCATATCCTGGGACAACACGGCAATTTTATGGAGGGTTTCTAGCGATATTTTGGAAATATGACTAAATAGAGATGTGGGTTGTTTTGGTTTTTTTTTGGGGGGGGGGGTGGGAATGAAAAGCGAAAAGTTGTTTTTGAGGCTTTTTAGGTTCCTAACATCTGTTTTACGAACTTAAAACAATAAAACAATAATTAACGGAAGTAAAGGACATAGGGGGTCACACTTTGTGTACGATTTTAAAAATTCCTCAGGGTCTTTCACATGGTCCAAATATCTTGTGTGTAGCAATTATGGTTCTCCAGATATGATTGTTCTAAATATTAAACATTGATTTAATGTTATGACGTCATCGATGACGTCATCATCCCGAAAACCTTTGCGGTTTCATCGACATACTAGGTACATGGTTAGCTTAAAGTCCCAACCTTTTTTGGTTCACGAGATATGATTTTTGCACACACAGAATGTAAAAAATACCTGAACGGTGGTCAGCATCAATTCAAATCCGACAGAATAGAAATCATACCATGATCAAATTAATAATCTTTTTGTGTAAGTTAAAAAAAAAAAACACTTGGCAAGTTTACGCATGAAACATATCAACATAATTAAGACGAAATTACTACATATACCGGAAAGAGTCATGAAACCGCAGCATCCAGAGTGTTTAAATTGTCTTTTTGGGTTGGGGGTAGGGGGGTCCGGTAGCGGTGTCAAACAATGGAAACAACGCAATCGGCTTGTTCCTCAGTAAAAGTTTGAAGTAGATCTTACCTCCATGCTAGACTGAACATCCACAGACTTCCTACGACGAATATCTAGTAATAGGTTCATGTTTGTGGCTAAGAACAAATAATTATAAGAACGCAAACTTTTACAGCCCGTTCCCCCACCCAAATTTTTTTTAAATAATAATAATACAAAATAAATAAAATAAAATCACACTTTTACTTTAGGTACAACTTTGCGTCTACATTGGTCGGGGCGACATTTAGGTACAGGTTTGGGGCTACATTTAGGTCCGGGCGACATTTAGGTACAGGTTTGGGGCTACATTTAGGTCCGGGCGACATTTAGGTACAGGTTTGGGGCTACATTTAGGTCCGGGCGACATTTAGGTACAGGTTTGGGGCTACATTTAGGTCCGGGCGACATTTAGGTACAGGTTTGGGGCTACATTTAGGTCGGGCGACATTTAGGACTCGGGCTACATTTAGGTGCCGCACATACGTCTGTCAGTGCCTGGACGGATACAGCGGCGACTTCTGTGAAATCTGTGAGTTCTGTGTCCAATTTCATGAAGATGTTGAGCACAGAAAAATCTCTTCACTTTACAGAACAGGGGTTACCAGCCAAAGTACCATGCAATGTACGTTGCGTGGGATTGGTTCCCTGCAATTTAATTTGTTAAGCACTTTTTCTGCTAAATGGCTTTATGAAATTTGGTTCATGATGACGATGAAAGTCTCCGATGATATCCATGTGGTTTTTTTTTGGTAGAGTCTTCAAAACCTCACCCTTTAGTTTTGTTGTTGTAACTAACCACATTATTCTTATTTTGCCTCCTTTTCCTGTTGAACACTACTTCGGCAAAGACCATTTTTACATCTTTGAATTTCTTCTTTGTTTGAAAGCTGGATTTTTTCATCTTTTTTTCAGCGTGTTTATTTTGCAGCCAAAAGTATTTATGAAAGCACTTCACCGATGGTTTTTAGCCAGGATTGATACTTTATTTTTCAAGTGGATGTGATGTCTATTTTTTGTTTAAAAGAAGGAAAACTTTGGTCTTATGGAATAAATACAACGGGCGGAATATCATTACAGAATATTGGCACCATCTCACCTGCAACTAGAGCCTCATAATAGCAGTAGATAACCAGTTGAATTAGACCTTGCATGTCTCAAATGTAATCAAACGTTTTTCCCGACATTTTGATTCCCTTCTTGGAGTGAATCATTAGGGATCCTACATGACCTCATATTGGTTTGTTTTGGAGGATTGAGGCAGTAGGAATCCTACATAGCCTCATGTCGGTTAGTTTTGGAGGATTGAGGCAGTAGGGATCCTACACGACCTCTTATCTTCCAGTACGCGCCAATCCTCCAATCAGATGCTCGAACCGGAGTGTGATATCAGGCGATAACCTACTCCCAGTTTTTATATTGCACTCTGCGTATTTAGAGTGTCAATGCGTCACGCTCCACATACGGTCAGTGCAAAAATTACATTCTAAACTTTGCGCGTGCATGCTGTTCGTCATGAAATAACGCTCTGAATATCTACCAACATCCACGTCCTTGAGACTAACATTCAAGAAAATGGTTATCAGGATTGCTTATGGAGTTGTTGTTTAAGTTTATTTGTTTCTTTGTTTTTTATGAGGTTGGTTGATTTATACTAGGCTGGAGGATAAATTCGTTATCACACGCGCGCGAGGGAGTACGGAAAAAAATAGTGCGTCTGCGTCCCATATCCAACTCAGCTGTCGGCCTCGTTGGATATGGGACGCAGAAGCGCTATATTTTTCCGTATTCCACTCACGCTTGTGTGATAACTTATAATGTTGGTTGGTTTTTGAGGATTGAGGCAGTAGGGATCCTACATGACCTCATATTGGTTGGTTTTGGAGGATTGAAGCAGTGGATCCATGACCTCATGTTGGTTGGTTTTGGAGGATTGAGGCAGTAGGGATCCTACAAGACCTCATAGGTTGGTTTGGGAGGATTGGGGCAGTAGGGATCCTACATGACCTCATATTGGTTGGTTTTGGAGGATTGAAGCAGTGGATCCATGACCTCATGTTGGTTGGTTTTGGAGGATTGAGGCAGTAGGGATCCTACAAGACCTCATAGGTTGGTTTGGGAGGATTGGGGCAGTAGGGATCCTACATGACCTCATATTTGTTGGTTTTGGAGGAGTGAGGCAGTAGGGATCCTACATAACCTCGTATTGGTTGGTTAGTTTTGGAGGTGTGAGGCAGGTTGGTTTTGCTTTTGTTCCACGAAAACTTTTCTTGTGTGACTGCCGAAAAATCTTATTAGAGCAATTTTCTAGGGAGTGACACAAGAAAGTTTTTCTTGGAATAAGATGTTTTTCTTATTTCAAGAATACCATTTTTAGCAGTGTAGGGATCCTACATAACCACATATCAGTTGGTTTTGGAGGAGTGAGGCAGTAGGGATCCTACATAACCTCATAACGGTTAGTTTTGGAGGATTGAGGCAGTAGGGATCCTGCATGACCTCATATAGGTTAGTTTTGGAGATTTGAGTCAGTAGGGATCCTACATGACCTCATATTTGTTGTTTTTGGAGGATTGAGGCAGTAGGGATCCTACATAAACTCATATTGGTTAGTTTTGGAGGATTGAGGCAGTAGGGATCCTACATAACCTCATAACGGTTAGTTTTGGAGGTGTGAGGCAGGTTGGTTTTGCTTCCGTTCCAAGAAAACTTTTCTTGTGTGACTGCCGAAAAATCTTATTAGAGCAATTTTCTAGGGAGTTACACAAGAAATTTTTTCTTGAAATAAGATGTTTTTCTTATTTCAAGAATACCATTTTTAGCAGTGTAGGGATCCTACATAACCTCATATCGGTTGGTTTTGGAGGAGTGAGGCAGTAGGGATCCTACATAACCTCATAACGGTTAGTTTTGGAGGATTGAGGCAGTAGGGATCCTACATGACCTCATATTGGTTGGTTTTGGAGGATTGAGGCAATAGGGATTCTACATTACCGCATATCGGTTGGTTTTGGAGGATTGAGGCAGTAGGGATCCTACATGACCTCATATTTGTTGTTTTTGGAGGATTGAGGCAGTAGGGATCCTACATAACCTCATATTTGTTGTTTTTGGAGGATTGAGGCAGTAGGGATCCTACATGACCTCATATTGGTTAGTTTTGGAGGATTGAGGCAGTAGGGATCCTACATAACCTCATAACGGTTAGTTTTGGAGGTGTGAGGCAGGTTGGTTTTGCTTCCGTTCCAAGAAAACTTTTCTTGTGTGACTGCCGAAAAATCTTATTAGAGCAATTTTCTAGGGAGTTACACAAGAAATTTTTTCTTGAAATAAGATGTTTTTCTTATTTCAAGAATACCATTTTTAGCAGTGTAGGGATCCTACATAACCTCATATCGGTTGGTTTTGGAGGAGTGAGGCAGTAGGGATCCTACATAACCTCATAACGGTTAGTTTTGGAGGATTGAGGCAGTAGGGATCCTACATGACCTCATATTGGTTGGTTTTGGAGGATTGAGGCAATAGGGATTCTACATTACCGCATATCGGTTGGTTTTGGAGGATTGAGGCAGTAGGGATCCTACATGACCTCATATTGGTTGGTTTTGGAGGATTGAGGTAGTAGGGATCCTACATGACCTCATATTTGTTGGTTTTGGAGGATTGAGGCAATAGGGATTCTACATTACCGCATATCGGTTGGTTTTGGAGGATTGAGGCAGTAGGGATCCTACATGACCTCATATCGGTTGGTTTTGGAGGATTGAGGCAGTCGGGATTCATGACCTCATATTGGTTTGTTTTGGAGGATCGAGGCAGTAGGGATCCTACATGACCTCATATCGGTTTGTTTTGGAGGATTGAGGTAGTAGGGATCCTACATGACCTCATATTTGTTGGTTTTGGAGGATTGAGGCAGTAGGGATCCTACATGACCTCATATTTGTTGGTTTTGGAGGATTGAGGCAGTAGGGATCCTACATGACCTCATATTGGTTAGTGTTTTGGAGGAGTGAGGCAGTAGGGATCCTACATGACCTCATATTGGTTGGTTTTGAAGAATTGAGGCAGTAGGGATCTTACGATAATCCCATCTCAGTTGTTCTTAGAGGAATGAGGCTGTAGGGACCCTATATAAAAGCTTGGTTGATTTTGAAGGATTGAAGCTTTTTCCTGCAGGGATGGGATAAGAGCATTTATAGCATCACTTTGATGAAGAAAACATGTTTATTTGATTGTTGTCGATTTGTTTTATAGATGTTGACTACTGTCTCACACACAACTGCTTGAATGGAGTCTGTGTCAATGAAGCCACTCGCTTTACCTGCAACTGTGCTACCACTGACTTCACAGGAAGTCGATGTGAAACACGTAAGTTCCCTTTTTGTTTCTTCTTTTCCAGGTTCTTTTCTCCTCTGAATTAACCCGGTTCCAACGGAGACATTTTTATTTAGCCTGGTATTAACTCCAAAGACCCTCCCTCCAATAGGTGCTGCTGGCCTGACGGCCAGTCTAGATGATCTATGGTGACTACACGAATGAACTCCAAAGACATATAAAAATACTAGGACAATCCCTTTTGCAACCAGTGTATGAGTGGCTCAGAAAGTGGTAGAGTATTACATACTGTTGGATTCTGCGTTTTCCCAAAGCACAAGGTTGTGTATCGGGCTAATACGTGCAAATTGCAAGTCGATATACGTAAATTGCAGCCGATAGACAAAATATCATATATATATATCTATATATTTTTTCTTTTTGACATTAGATAAAAAATCATAACCATAAAACGGATTAGAATGCCCCAGATTGCACAGTAGGGCTTTTAAAACCAAAGATAAACACCAAATAGAAAAACATTCTCGAGGACTGCATTTCAATTCAGTGTGTTTGGGCCAAACTTCCAAAATTTGGGCCCAGAATGCCCCACCGTTTTGAAAAATCCTGGGGAGAACCCTGTCAGGATTCTGATGAATTTAGGAAATATTCAGTTGAAAATGCTCTGACAGGAAAAATGAGGGCTATCATTTTCTGGAAGTATGAAAGTGATATTGCGCACATTTTTAAAGGTATTATTCAAGATTGGTAGAGATTACAAAATAGATGCAGACAGTTTTCATTTTGTCCTTAATTTTGGTCGTAACAACCAAAATCAGCTGTTGCTTTTTTAATATTTTTTTTGTTAGGTTTCCAGATACAGTTTTCTTGAACATTACTTCATTTCAGTAAAGCTTTCAGACTTAAATTAAACAATGATGCTTTTTATCCTAACCAGTCCTGTACAATACCTTTGAGATTTTTTCTTCAATTCTTGTATTAGGTGTTGACAATTGCGTCGCGGGAATTTGTCAAAACGGTGGGACCTGTCGGGACGATGAGACACGTGTGGGTGAATACACTTGTTCCTGTGTCGACGGTTTCATTGGTACAAACTGTGAAACAGGTGAGTTGACATCATCATCATGGTGACGTCCGTGTGCCTGCAGCGCACAGGCCTTGCTCTTTGGCTGCTACAGTTTGGTTGTGTTAATTGTTCGTTTCCATTGTTCGGCATTTTGAGTAGTTTGGTGAAGCTGGTTTATTCCAATACCAACCATCCTCAGGTCATCAGAGAGTTGCTGTTGGTAGGTTCGCATAAGTGCTCCACCTCTACGATAGGGTTCTGTAGCAGGAGTATTGAGAGAGGAGTGTTACGCCTAGTTGCGTGTCCAATCAGTTGTAAATGCTGCTTGTATAGTGTTGATGATGCTGGTGTGACGTTGCTTGAGTGATAAAGTTCAGCATTAGTGATTTGTTTAGGGTATCTAATATTGAGTGAATATCAAAGTTGGCATATGAAGCATCAACTAATAATGTTTCATTATAATTTGGTTTTATCCATACACCAATGTGTGTTAAGCACTGTGTTCTAAGTACTTCCCTGAGTCCTGCGAAAAAAGCCATCCACAGGCATATTACTCGCATGGGATTCGAACCCACCTGAGTAATATATGCCATCAGATTTTTTTACCCGACACGTGGAAAAGTACTGAGTATACAGTGCTTCACATCAGTGTATGGGTAAAACCAAATAATATTTTTTATCCCCGATGCAAATTTAACATATATTTAAGATGTTTAATTATTTTACACAACTGTTTTTGCAACAAGTCAAATATGATGATATAAGGAAATGTTTCTAGGAAAAGTTTGGTTAACATTTTCACTCTCGAATTGGTAACCCTGGCAAACTCAATAGCTTGGGAGAGTAGGGTTAAGGGAGATAACCCGCTGGGTTAGCATAGTGAGTTTTCATTTTTCCCATGAAAATTGCCAGTGAAACAAATATGGGGTGGCAGTGGGATTAAAATTCCCCAGGAATATCCTGGCTTTTTGTTTTCTTGGAATCTTGCAGTCTGATGGAACATCATGGAACATACACCCACTCAGTTTCCCTTGTGGTTTATTACTTTTAAAAAAGACAAAGTTGCATCCCCTTATAAGGTGATCCACTTTCCAGGTTGTTTTCTAACTAGGGCGTGATCCCTGGCTATATAGGGCAGTACACGGTTGTATGACTTTGAAACAAAGATGTTGACAAAATAGGGAGACCGCCAACTTAGAGCTAGATAGCTCAGTTTGTGGAGCACCGCCAGGTAAACCCAAAGGTTGCAGGTTGAAAACCCGCTTTAGTCAATTTGTCTTTGTTCACCTCAAAATTGATTGATATGTACCCAGTCAGTTTCTCTTATTGTGGTTTATTATGTGGAACATTTAAGAAGTGGTTTCAGAAAATGAAATCCTTGGAAGTAATCAGGGAGTAATGCGTGAGGCTTTTCTAAAGAAAAGTAAGAAACTTGTCATACTGAATTGACAACAAAGAGCCATTCCTACTGCTTCCATGTACTGCATTTCCTTGGACCTAGACTGTTTTAAGAGGAATATCAATTCCTTCCTTCAGCTCCCTTCTGAGTTATTTTCATCTTGAATATTTTCTTCTTGTAGCCCTTACTTAGCCTTGTTTGGGGCGAACTTGCATTAATGTAAACAAGTTTTTGTTCACAATCTTTTACAATTGAACCACCTACTTTGCAGATACCAATGAATGTACCAGCAATCCGTGCCGCAACAATGGCGTTTGCCTCAATGAGGTAAACCGTTTCATTTGTGACTGTTCAATTGTAGACTTCTCAGGAACAACTTGTGAAATACGTGAGTATGGGCAATATTCGTAAGATAAATTCAATTCAAAATATTGATTGCCATGCTGAAAAACGTGAAATTTGTTTTTCGTGTAACAGGTTCATTTTCAACTACAATTTTTCGTTTTTGGTTATTTTTCAAATTTACAGCATAAAATTGTCATTGTAGTTCAAAAATTGCTATCGAAACAGGATTTTAAAGCAACAAATTGTTATTTTACCATTTTCTCCTCCAAATTGTGAAAAAACATGCTCCAGATTTAACGAATCAATCTAATTTTTCTAGGCTAACAATTAAAAAATTGATAAAATCCAGTTATTTGTAGCAATATATCGCACATTTTGTCATGTTTGAGGTTCAAGGGATAAACAAATCTTTTCGCCTCATCTTTTTTGCTTGGTTTGAGCAGCAAAGGATAAAACAAAATTATCCCTTCCACCTTTCGGATACGTTTGAGGTACAATGGATACAATATGTTTAAAAGTGCACCCGATTCTTACTTTTTTCCTTCAGCAATATTTTATGAAGAAAAACAGCATGATTTTAACATTTTGAAAACAACTTCAAGAAAAGTTGCAAACACCTATAGGACATATAAAACAATTGACAACAAGAATATAAAATTAAATAAATTATAGTGATATAAAAGGGTGAGGGCAATACGTTTATATAGAGCATAAAATATACATTGTATATACAAAATATTTAAAATGCGCCACGTTATCTTGATCAACTACTGATAACAAGTTTAAATGCCCTAAGTAAAATGGAATCCTTAAATCTGTTGGTCTTTAGACATAGTTGTCGGACCCTGCAATTTGAGGGTTAAGAGGGTGGGTTGGATCACACAGAATCTTATTGTACCATAATTTCTTGCATGCTTTTTTGTGTCTGCTCCAATAATCCTGCTAGCCTGTTTGGTGATGTGCTGGAGTTTCTTACAATTGGCTTTTGTGAGTGAATTATAACAACAGAAACTTAAGATAGATTGACTCATACTCTGATAAAAAAGTATAATAATAATAGTACTTTACATTTATACCACGCTTAATACTACGTTTCTAAGCGCTACAGTATTTATCCTGTAAGGTATGCTGAGCTACGTTTTCAAGTATGAGACCTATTCCATTACATAGCACCATGGATTGGTTTACAAGGTGCTGCGGCACAATATGCAGCCAATCAAACCAGGAAAACCGGGGCGAACCCCTTCTCTTTACAATAAAGTTAATCATTTACGTGCATTACACAACACACGATACCTACGGCTTTACATCCCCCATCTACAGGATGAAGCAATAATGGTTAAGTGTCCTTGCTTAAGGACACAAGTGTCAAGACTGGGACTCGAACCCACACTCTTCTGATCAGAAACACTAGAGCTTGAGTCCGGTGTTCTTATTCGCTCGTCCACAACGCGCCACAGAATATTGGTATAAACGTAAAATGATTTCAGTTTTCTTAAAAAATAAAGCCGCTGATAAGCTCTTTTACACATTTGGGTAGTATTTGTATTCCAGTTTTGTTTTCTATCGATAAGAAAGTGCCATGTGTTGGTGGTTGGTGCCAATGATTTTTCGTTTCCGCAAAGAGCATACCTCGCCCTCACACCAACTGGCCCCCCACCCAAAACAGACGCTCTGATTAAGTGGTTACCCAACCCGTGACACCTATGAACAAAACGTTTCCAGTGCAAAACTAAACCCGATGACTGGTTGAAATGGAACCTGTAATGTACCCTCTGAAATATGAAAAATCATTCTCCCTACTTTAAAATTTTCTATTGATTTCAGTTTTTTTTATTTAGGATCAAAATATCACCTAATTGGATGAAAACAAAAATTGATATCGAGTTCTCTAGTTTTTATGTCAGGAATAAATAGGTGATATAGTTAGCTATCAGAACTATCTGTAACTTTCACCAATGTATGCAGCATGTTACAGCTACTGGTGTTGGATTGTTTGGGGCTGGCTTGAGTTATAAACAAGGGAATATATTAGAGTAGGCGACCACCAGGTCTTAAATGGCCGTTAAATACCGGCAGGACCGAGCCTCCTTTATCGTATGGCCACGGCCCTGCAAGGTTTTAAATGGCTGTTTAAGACCAAGTCACTATGATCATTAAATTCCCATTCATAAAAAATGCTGTTAAAACACCCCCCAAAACATCATCATAATGTAGGAAAAACAGTTTAGGCCTAAATTTTCAATTTCTGTTACATCCTTAGGCACCGTTTTGCGAAGTGTCAAATCATATGTGACACTCAACGGTTGAGAGAGTGAGAGTGAGAATGGAGTGGTTTGTCTAGTATGTAATAACAGTTTTCTGTGTTTTGTTTGTTTTGTTGTTGTTGTTGTTGTTGTTGTCATTTTCAGCCATAGATGCCTGTTTGCCCACCAACCCATGCCGAAATGACGGAATTTGCAAAGATGGAAGTTTGCGAGGTGAATTTACTTGTACATGTGCAACTGGATACACTGGAGCCACATGTAATAACGGTGAGTCTAATAAATATACAGATGGTCTGTTTATAGACTGCAAGTCCCGCGCATATCGAACGAAGACTATATTTTTATGAAATCAACTGTTTCTTTTTAAATCATTTTTACGCCAAATCAAAAACAAATTAAATACCCATAGCAGTTTTTTATGAATGCAATTTCATTTTTCATATAATACAAAATAATTTGTCCAAATTAACATTGAAACAAAAATTAAATCTTTGGAGGAGGATGCTTAATTTTTTGGAAACCCCATTTGCCAATCGCGCCTGAAATTGTGCAACCATTACTTAGGTTTAATGATAACATTCTCAATTGTTCACAAGTAACTGAAAACAAAGGTTCTGTCTTATTCTCTGGTTTTCTCCATTGATTTGTCAAAACTTATTTTACTTTCATATATTTCATGGCTAAATTTTTGCTTTCCCAACAATAAGATATAATTTGTATAGCCATAAACCTTGGTCCTTTACTCCTTAATAATCCGCGAAGAAGTTTAACAAGGAGGCCCCAGGGAGGTGGAACTAAACTTAAATGAACTTAAAAGAACTTAAATTAAATTCTTAAAACCACGTTAAACTAATAAAAGCATTTGAAGAAACAGAATCGGCCTGACCTAAAACTCAATACGTTTGGGACCAACATGGTCCTGGAAGTTCAAATACGCGTTTATTGATAACTACAGGATGTTTGAATGGAAATGAACTTTCTCTCCTAATAACCAGTGATGTAAACTACCTATAGAAGGGAATTGTGGTGTGAAACTTAATAATCAGTGAGATTCCAAATTGGAACTGATGGCTGTGTTTGTTCTCTAGTTATTACAAATCCTATTCTTTATCATGAAAAAATTGAACGTTAAGCACATGGACAACATTGGTAATTGTCAAAGACCAGTGTCCACTTTTTTTGTGACCCAACATATACTTCAAATAACAAACCTGTGAAAGTTTTAGCTCAATTAATCATCGGAGTCACATGAAAGTAGTGAAACAGAAAATATATATGTTTTCACTGTTTTCAAACATCAAGTTTCGGTCTCGGGAGATCAAAACTAATTGCTTTACTCAAAAACTATAGAATTTCAAGCAAAAATATTTCAAGGGAAGTTTTCCACCATGACCATCTTTATACCATGTGAGTTAATGTGCGAAACTGTAACCACTTATGTTTCCAACCTTGTTGTGCAAAACCTATAATGCGAAAATTATAAATATTGTCGATTTGACAATAATTTGTTGTGTCAGTGCACAAACCTGGTATCTTGATTTTGCAAAAATGTTTTATCTCGCACGAAAATGTTCTGTGCAGAAAACGTTGTATCTCGGCATTTGCTTGTCTACATCCGGGGCTATTTAAAGTGAGATACAAGGTTTTAACAATTTAAAACTTACAGGTAACTAAGTGCTATTTTAGGGCATAAAATGTTTTTGTACTGACACAACGAGTTAATGACTTCGTTAAGTTTTCTCCTGAAGACGATCAGACTATACTGATCGAAATGTCGAGTTAAGTTACACACACTGCTGGTTCTCTTCAGAATCACCACAACTTATAGCGAGAGATTTTTGTCCATACACATGGTGTTCATGCAAACCTTGCTAGAATTATTTTGTTCTATTCACTATTCAGATCCAGATGCATGCATCAGTAGTCCCTGCATAAATGGTAGATGTCTTGATGGTGTTGGAATCTACACATGTTTGTGTGACGATACAGATTTTACCGGCCAACGATGTGAAAATGGTGAGTAGACTTTTCGCATAGTTTTTAATTTGTTTTTACTTGGAGTCTTATCATCATACCAAGGATTTGCGCTAAAAATAAAAATAATAATCAGGTAGAGATGCGGCAAAGCCAGAGGGGGTTGGGGGTGGGTGCACTCAGAACCCTTGCCCAGCCCCACCCAAATGAGATTAAAAAATAGATGAATGAATCATGGTTCGATACATGAAATAACCTCCCCCAAATTATGTCTCTTCCCCCGCTTGCCCCCCCCCCCCTGCACCAAATGAAAGTGACTGGTTACACCACCGTACAGATGTGATATGGAGAGGGGTGGGTGGGTAATGTTTAAAACAAAGTGTTTGAAACCACATGGTTTTAGCTTAGGCTAGGCCCCATCATTAACTTTGAAAATGCGCGCTTTCGGTACGAGACTTCAAACGGGCACTTAGAGCCTATGAGCCAGAACCAAAGCCTGAGCCTCGCGTCCGAAAATAGCCATAAATGATAGAAACAAAGGAGGAAAGCTGGATTTCTGGAGTCTCTTTAGTTTGGTGGCCGAGCCGTCTAATAGTAAGGACACACGCTCTGGTGTTGTCAGAGGCCTGTGGGTTAAGGTTTGTGTGTCCTTGAGCAAGATACTTAATCATTATCTTTCATGGGATGTGTGAAGCCTGACGTCCAGTGTGATGCTGAATGCACCTAAAATAAGCCAAAAAACAGCACCTTTGGATAGTATATTGCATTTTGAGAAATTTTTCATTTCGAAGTACTGCGGTTATGGAAAAAGATATCACTTTTTATCCCCCCCAAAAATTTGAATCTGAGAAGCGTTACTGACAGTAATGTTTCTCAGATTGTGTATTCCAATTCCAGATTATTCTTCCTGCGTGGACTTCACCGCTCTACATTTCTGGCAATATCTCAAAAAATTATACCACCTTTTGAAATGAAATTTTCACAGGTTAATTTTATGGTAATATTAATAATAATAGCAATAACTGTATTTATAAAGCGACAAATTGCCAAAGGATACAAGGCGCAGAAGAAAAAAAGACAGTACAAAGACGCTGGTATATATCTACAACTATAGGATTAAAACAAACAGTGGGTTCCAATTACCAATTGTATGTCAATCCCTTTAAAAGAAGAGGCTCATCCTGGTGTTTCTCGTAGCATCGTTTGGCATCAAGGTGATGATGATTGTGTTTTTACCCATACACTGGTGTGTGAAAAGCACTGAATACTGCAGTACTTTCCCCCCAATTCCTGCATGTTACTCGGATAGGATTCGAACCCACAACTCCTGCGATTCTAGAGCAGTTGTCAAACATTGTAGATCACCAACCTTTTCCAATAGCTAAAGGCAGTTCTAATTTTACATTTTAGCTATTTTAATAGATGCTAAATTTGCATCAGGGATGAAGATTATTTGTACCCATACATCGATGTGTATACTTTCACGCGTCCTGTAAAAAAGAAAATTCACTGGCATATTACTCGGGTGGGATTCGAACCCCCAATAACCCCCAATATGATATCATATTTTTGCTTCATTATAGTAAAATCGTTGTTAACAATCATCACCTGTTTGCCTCTGAAACAGAAGTATGCATCAGAAGCATGGACACATTCTATGCACAGTACGGCATTGTGCCTAATGAGGCCTACAAACAAGATGAGGGCCTCAAAAAATTGAAAGCTTTTAACAGAATTCTAATTCTAACAGCATTCTCTCGTGACTTTGGGAAAATTTGAGACTAGTGCAAAAACTAAGGTTCCACAAACCTCAATACATATGTAATACACATCAATAAAATCCAGCTCTTAAAAGCACTATGAAATTGGCCCTGGAGAAAGCCTATAGGGCCAACGGAACACTGGTGGCTTTAGGCCTATGAAACATTGGTGCCTGCGGCCTACGGAACACTGGTGCTAGGGGCTACAGAACACTGGTGCCTATAGGGCCTATGGAATACTAGGGCTACAGAGCACTGGTGCCTAGGGCCTATGGAATACTGGTGCTAGGGGCTACAGAACTATTTTTCAAACTGCTGTTTCTGAGACTGTTTACTCTTTGTTTTTGCAAAAATTGTAATACCAAATTAAAGCCGACTTCTGCATAAGTACAGAACTATCAATGTGTTTTCAATCTTGGTAACTGTTTTATGAGTTATTAATTCCTAAACACAAACGTCACTTCATGAAAATGAAAAAAACAAGACCTGTACGCAGAGCGATGTGTACAAGTTAATGCATATGTTACGACGCGTAAATGCTAAATTTCAATAGGTCAACAGATACGCCACTTTTTGAAAATGCAGAAGTCTAACTATGTGTTTGGCACAGTGCCAGCACTCTGTGTTTCAATGGCTAAAGTGGCACATCGTGATGCGTCATGAAACACAGATTGGCAAATCTATTGATTTTTTTCGATTTTGAATTGTCATTTTAGCTTTTTTTTATTTGTGTTTCTTAACTTATACAATTCTTTCCTCTGACTCTGTACAGAAATAAACCAATGTGCAAGCTCCCCGTGCATAAATGGAGGAGACTGCGTTGATGGTATTTTACGTTACTCATGCAACTGCAAAACTGGCTTCCAGGGTACCAATTGTGAACTCAGTAAGTCAGCTTGGGTTACCTTGGCTGTAGTCACTTGGGTTAGACCCCTGCTTAGATTTAATTTTGTTATATGGATGGAGTATGAAGGCGGGGATTTAGCAACCGGTTGGCACTTTGAGCCTCACAGTTGGCAAGTAAAGCACCAAATCAAGTAGAACAATGTGTTTGGGTGGGGGGATCATGTCTGGGACAAAACTTGCATCCATTGTCTGTATTAAATAGAAATGGAAATAGGCCCAAAATACCATTCTGTTGGCCGGTTGGCCGGTTGGCACTTTGAACCTCAGTTGGCAAATGAAGCACCAGATCAAGTAGAGCAATGGTCTGACTAAAACTTGTGCAGTAATCTGTAAAAACAAGTTTGTTGGATTGCCTTTGTTGAATATACGATGGGGTTGGATGGTGGGGGTGCTAGTCTTGAAACAGTGGTGGACAATGGGTAGGGTGCTCCCTTTCAACCCCCTGAGAGGCAAATTGGCCTTTATGGGAAAAATTAAAGGTGATTTTGCTTTTGAAGAGTCATATAGTTAAGTTATTATAAGTTAATCCTGGGGGTGCCTTCTGGCTACTGCTTAGGGTCATTCATCATTGCCCTCCACTGGAGAACTACAGACCAGGCGGCCAGAAGGATACTTAGCCTATGCTGTACTTGCAATCTTCTTGACTCATTGCTTCGCAAGCATTTTTTAACAAAATGTTGGTGTAAAGGGAGCTGATAATCATTCTGATTTCAGTATCACTTTCACCAACAATTTTAAGCACTACTCACTTTGGTATACTAAGTAGTGTATTTAAGGATAAGTCTCCTTAAAAGTACCCAAACAGCTTGACTATATATATTTCTCCCGACTTGTTTGTGGTTCGTTAAAACACCCTCCAAAAGAAAGCACCCATTGCTTCGCCCCATGTGTGAAGGTTCTTATGTGGCTACCATTGCTGGGACATGAGCATTAACTAAACTTACTTGGGTCTTCATTGGTTTTGTGTCGGACGTGTTATCAAAACTTTAGTTTTAGCGTGGAGTCAAAAACTGTATTGAGAAAAAAGAATTAGCTGTTGCAAGCTGCCTCCAACCAAAAGGACCTATGGTAATTCTTCTTTGTTCAAACCAAACTTATTGAAAGTTATCTACTAACAATTTCTTGAAATTGATTTTTCACAGTTGTTGACTTTTGTCTCACACACAACTGCGTGAATGGAGCCTGTGTCAATGAAGCCACTGGCTTTACCTGCAACTGTGCTACCACTGACTTCACAGGAAGTCGATGTGAAATACGTAAGTTTGTAATGTTTTTTTTTGTTGCGTATGCAATTCTATTGTTATTTTTCATTCAAAAACAAGACATTCTCAAAACCGTTCGCATTTCCTTTGAGATATTAGAGCTGATTTTTGATCTGCAATCCCTGCGGCAATGTTATTCATTTTTAAACAATTAGCCACATGAAGAAAAAGTGCTCTTTGTGTAAAGAAGAGTAACATTTTCAAATTTGTGTAAGTTCACATAACATCCCAAGAACCTAAATTATGTGGACTTATTTTATTGAACTCGGGTTCACACCTGGTATTAACGCTTGCACACATTTTGTAATCGTTTATTGACAACATTTTGTGTCCCATGTACTTTTTTTTTGTTTGATAATCCCCAGGCCTTTTCACGCTGTCAAAATGTCCGATCTGGTCAAGATCTACACATGTTGAAACGTTGTAGTATGAAAAGGTGGTGTGTCCTGGCCGAGTGGTTATAAGCTCACTGCACTCAAGCTCTGGTGTTTCTGATCAAGCAGAGTGGGGTTCAGAAAGCAAGGGGAAAAGATAAACAAATCACTTGACAGTCGGTGCACCTTTCGCATGTGTTGTCGTTGTGAATGTTAAGATAGATTTCTCAGTTTGCTTGTTTTTTTTTACGAGATTTTTGTGCTTGTTCCTCTTGTATTAGGTGTTGACAATTGCGTCGTAGGAATTTGTCAGAATGGAGGGAGCTGCCGTGATGATTTGACGCGTGTGGGTGAATACATTTGTACCTGTTTCGCAGGCTACACCGGCAAAAATTGCGAAACAAGTGAGTCTTTTTGTTATAAGATGCAGCTTCGTTGACTCAAACGAACCATGTTGTGTATTCCAGGGTGAAGGGAAGCTGTCAATGGATAAACAATTTCAGCAAACAATGATTTTTTTATATATTTGCATATTATAAATTAAATTTGGATATTATTTTCATATTTATCTGGAAAAAGGAATAAAAGTACTTGATTTAAAATGTTTCTGTATGTAATCTTTATTTGCAGGTGGGAGTCATTTTCTAAAACTTAATGACAAACATTCTAAACGTACTTCATTTAAATTTTGTAATTTCACCACCCACCCAGAGAACTAACCTCGCTTTAATAACTCTTTGTTAGGTGTAAAATTGATATGCCTACCGTGCCGGTCTTTTAGCATATTTTGGAAAAATAATCAACCTCAGATGTCAAGTTGTTGTGTATAAAATCAAACGTTAACTGTTGAGAGTTGAATTAATTTACAAAAATGACAGGGTTCATGAGGAGTATCTGTTATCCAAAACCCACCGCCAAAAATAGTAGCTTCTTACAGGTAAGATTTGAATTATAGAGCTCTGAAAAAATTTCCACCCTGGAAAACAGACCCTCCTTTCTAGGACTCTGTATCTATGTACAGCACAGAGGAAGAGTCCCTATATATTCCAGTGCTTCTGTTGTACAGCGAGAAATCTTCTTTTACAGGTTTACCCAGCTTCCAGAGCTGCTATTAAGTAGTAGTAGTAGGAAGAGTTTGGGTTCACCGAAGTATTTCTGGGTTCATAAGTAGGAAACACCGTCATCAAAGGTTCCCTCTCAGGCTTCACTCTAAAATCTCCCTGGTCAGAATTGGCCCTGTTCCGGGTCCCAGGGGGCCTGGCCCATTTCTAAGTCACTGTTACCCGGAATCTATGTCGGAATGACCCAGAAATGGGTCAAACTGACATAGAATCGGAGCAAAAACCCCTAAGGAAAAAAGTTTCCTGATCAGCCTGACCCAGAAATGGGTCAGCCCCCCCCCCTGTGACCTGGGACCTGGGACCTGGGAACTGGGACCTGGGACCTGGGACCTGGGACCTAGGACCTGGGACCTGGGACCTGGGACCTGGGACCTGGGACCTGGGATCTGGGACCTGGGATCTGGGACCTGGGACCTGGAACCTGGGATCTGGGACCTGGGACCTGGGACCTGGGACCTAGGACCTGGGACCTGGGACCTGGGACCTGGGACCTGGGACCTGGGACCTGGAACCTGGGATCTGGGACCTGGGACCTGGGACCTAGGACCTGGGACCTGGGACCTGGGACCTGGGACCTGGGACCTGGGACCTGGGACCTGGAACCTGGGATCTGGGACCTGGGACCTGGGACCTGGGACCTGGGACCTGGGACCTGGGACCTGGGACCTGGGACCTGGGACCTGGGACCTGGGACCTGGGACCATGGCCCTGGGCCCTTGGACCTGGGACCTGGGATCCGGGATCCGGATCAATTCCAACCTGGGAGTTTTTAGAGTTTTCAGAGCTACAGTATTCATCATAAAGTGAGTGAGTAAATGTGTAATCCTTAGTGTTTTAATGTGGTGCTCATAAGAAACACTGTTGTTTACAACAGTGTTTCTGCTTTAGAGTTAAAGATATTAGCAAAATAAAGAGACCGCCAACATAAAGGTTACACAGCTACTTATAGTTGGTAGAGCACCAGCACGTTAATCAGAGTTCAAATCCCGTTCTAGTCAATTTGTCAAAGCGCCCAATCCGAAGGCAGCATGACCCTTTAAAGTAAGGTCACTACTTTGGAAATGACCCTGACAAAAAAGTTGTGTAATTTCTATCCAAAAGACTCCTTGATATAAAGATGGTAATGACAGTAAGTATCCTGTTAAATAATTTCGTCTGAAATACCCCCTATTGATTAGAAATCAACAAAAGTATGTCGACAAATTTGATTTTCCAAAGGTGAGTTTTGGAGATTCAAATTTCTGTGGTGTCCGTTTGTGAATGCTGCGGCCAGAGATAAATTTAGTATACCCTCTGTCACCTCACTAAATGTGGATGGATTTAAAGTTCTTGATGAAAACACTGAGAGAGTTTTTTGCTGTTTTTCAACAAGGAGACACCGTATTCAGCTGAAACTGTCACAGCTGACTTTGATTTTATCTTTCTTGATAACTTTGCCTATAATTCAGCATCACCATGACATAAACCAATCTATTACCCTCCCTTTAAGTAACATAGTGATAACAGTCTTTTAGAATAGCTGAATACTATTTGTCCACCCACCAGTCGATGTAGTAGGGTCATGTGCAAGCTCACCTTGTTTGAATGGCGCTAATTGTGTAGAACTTCAAGACGGAACATTCCGCTGTGATTGTCTGGATGGATACGATGGCATCTATTGTCAAACAGGTTTTTGTCGGATTTTATTTCCGCCATAATGAGTACAATATCAGCCTTAACAAATAAATACAAACAGCTTTTCATTTTGTTTCCAATACTTAAAATTACCCAATAAATGTAGGTATATCTGTAGCTCGACAAAAGTAACAAATTCGAATATGTTTAGGTGTTAAACCTTGGCTTCAGTAGCACATCAATGGAATAGGGTGGTGAGTTCATGTGCCCCACTCCACCCCACCTCCACACAACTAACTTACTTAAATATCAGGCACCTTACTGGTGGCCAAAATCCCCAGCCTCCGGACGTCTTAATATGTCTTGCGCATACTGACAGAGAATTCTAATAATTTTAAGTTTGTGACAACTTTTTAGTTCATCTGTTAAGACAGGAGGATATTTTTCCGCAAGTCAATATAATTAACTTTTTTTTTTTTTTAATTGTGATTTTTTTTCCGCACGTCAATATAACTTTTTAATCCTGATTTATCACTACTTTCAGACATAAATGAGTGTGCAAGTACCCCATGCCTGAATGGCGGGGTATGCACTGATCATACAGCAAGGTACCAGTGTCTTTGCGCGGATGGATGGGTTGGGAGAAACTGTGAAACTCCGATCGGTGGGTTGATCATTTTTTTACCGGCATCTCACACCATGGTGCAAGGGAGCAACAACAGAAGCCACATAACCCCTATTTTGGGATAGATTGTTTTCACACACAAATGCACATCTTGTGCACCTCTCAATTTCTTTGGCAAGGGAATAAACTCTATACTTTATTTTTTAGAGAGCAAGTAAATCTCACTCTTTTCTGTATTTTGTAGATAGTTCATAACCTTCATTCTAGTTACTTTATTCTTTAGACAGTAAACAAACCTCACTTTATACTTTATTTTTTAGACACTACGGTAAAAACCTCACTTTATTACTTTATTCTTTAGAGAGTAAACGAACCTCATCACTCTATACTTTAGTTTTTTAGACAGTAAATAAATCTTACTCTATACTTTATTTTGTAGACACTATGGTAAAATAAACCTCACTCTATACTATATTTTTTAGACACTTCGGTAAAATAAACCTCACTCTATACTTTATTTTTTAGACACTACAGTAAATAAACCTCATCACTCTATATTTTATTTTTTTAGACATTAAATAAACCTAGTCACTCTATACTACTAGGCACTGAACACGTTTGGAAATTGATGTATCCAAACATAAAATTAAAATAACAAGCCTGTGGAAATTTGGGCTCAATTGGTCATCGAAGTTGCAAGAAAATGATGAAAGAAAATACACCCTTGTTGTAAAAATTTGTGTGCTTTCAGATAGGAATAAAAACTTATTGCAAGAAGATTTTATTATTTTAGTGAGAAATTACCTCTTTCTCAAAAACTACGTTACTTCGGGAGTCGTTTCCTACAATGTCGTTTCCTACAACAGCTCTCCGTTGCTTGTTACCAAGTAACTTGTTATGCTAATATTTGTTTTGAGTCATTACCAAACGTGTACGATACCTTTAAGTATGTAGAAAGTAAATAAACTTCACTCTATACTTTATTGTTACTTTCCTGTAGAAATCCTTTTGCTCATTCACAATACTTTCCACTACATCTTCACACTTTAAAGGCATCGTACACGTTCGGTAATTGTCACAGACCAGTGTTCTCACTTGGTGTATCCCAACGTATGCATATAATAACAAGCCTGTGAAAATTTAGGCTCAATTGGTCGTCGAAGTTGCAAGAAAATGATGAAAGAAAAAACACCCTTGTTGTACAAATTTGTGTGCTTTCAGATTGGGAATAAAAACTTCTTGCAAGAAGTTTTTATTATCTTAGTGAGAAATTACCTCTTTCTCAAAAACTACGTTACTTCAGAGGGAGTCGTTTCTCACAATGTTTTATACTATCAACAGCTCTCTGTTGCTCGTTACCAAGTCAGTTTTTATGCTAATATATATTTTGAGTAATTACCAAACGTGTACAGTGCCTTTAAATAATTGTCAAAAACTTTCTTGCATGTTAAAAAAAACTTCTGATTAACTTCTCTGTTCAAATTTTAGTAAGTCAATTTTTCCTTGCATATCTTCTTATTTTAACTTATGATCTGTTTCTTCTTTTTACGTATATTCTTATTTAAATGATATTCTGTTTTGTGCCTTTTGTGTCTGCTCTTATTTAATTGATGTTCTTTTTCCTTCTTGCGTATATTCCTATTTAACTAATTCTGTTTCTTCGTTTTGCATATGTTCTTGTTCTGTTTCTTTGTTTTTGTGTCTATTCTTATTTATCTGTATTCTGTTTCTTCTGTTGCATATGTTTTTATGTAAATGACAATCAGTTTCTTCTTTTTGCGTCTGCTGTTTTTAAACGATATTTGTTTTCTTCTCCTTGGGTACATATCTCTTTTAACAATACTTTGTTTCTTCTTTCTGCGTATAAATTATTATTTAAACGATATTCTTTGTTTTCCCTCTGTATATTCTTATTTGAAAGTTACCCTGTTTCTTCTTTGTTTGCATATGTTCATATTTTTTGTAGATTCTTATATAAACAATGTTCTGTTCTTCTTTGTTTGTGTAGATTCTTATATAAACGATATTCTGTTCTTCTTTGTTTGTGTAGAATCTTTGTTTGCATAGATGAATATTTAAGCGATATTCTGTTTTTTCTTTGTGTACATTCTTATATAACGATCTGTTTCTTCTTTGTTTGGGTAGATTATTATTTAAGCGATATTCTGTTTCTTCTTTTTATGTGTAGATTCTTATACAACGATATTCTGTTTCTTCTTTGTTTGTGTAGATTAGTATTTAAACAATATTCTGTTTCTTCTTTGTTGTATAGATTTCTTTTTTAACATAAATCTGTTTTAAAGTGTTGTTGTTTGATTTTTTTTTTTTTTGTAGATTCTTAAGCCTTCTCAAACTTTTCCACAGAGATGTTACTTTTTTGACCTTCACTTATGGTTGAAATCGGGTATACATTGACCCTCTGTCAAACCGCGGGAAAAAACTACATTGAAAACACACGCAATACGCGATCTAATTCTGTTAGACGGTGAGCGGCTGCTCGCTCCATTGAATCAACCGCAGGGTTCAAAGTACATCAAACATGCTTGTAGTCTAGTCTCTGTTCAAGGTTCGCATGAATGACAATGAGGCAAAGTCACAAATCAAATGTGCCAAAATTACCGCATGTTTGAATTACAGTGTCAATTTGTTTGTTCACACAGTAACACAAAATTGCTAATTTTGGCACATTTGATTTGTGACTTTGTCTCATTCTCATTAATGTGGCCAAGTCCAGCAACATGTCATCATTGCACATTTGGTATCATTTTAAAGAAGAACACTTCAGCTTTCTATTGATATGCAACATAATACAAGAGGGTAATAAATAATAAAAATATACATTATTAAAAAAAGTTTCCTAACTTTTTGTGAGCAGTTTAGTAACGTAAGCACTTGTTTCTCTTCTAAACTATGGTAAAAACGTAAAAGACTTACATTTCACTTTCTTTGACATTTCAAAGGCTATCATCAATCTTTTTTTCGATTAAAAGGAATAGTTCACCCATTAACAAAACACTGACCCCAACAATACCCCGAACACCTTGAGTTTGTTTTACAAACTCTATAAGTCTATATAGTTAGATATTTATTAGGAGAAGAAACCGTTTAAGTTACGTCGTGATGACGTCATCAGGTATTGAAATACATTAATTCAAAGTTTAATATGTCACAAAATCAAAACTCCAGAACCCCATATTGGATTTGTACAACTTATACATCATCGGAAAGGGCATTACACACTTAAAGGAACATTACAGAATTGGTTTTTGCTAACAAAATAGTATAAGCACTTTATATAATCCACCATATACATAAACTGACAAACCTGTAGAAGTTTGAGATCGATCGGCCATCTGGGTCACGAGAAAATAGTGAAAAACCGATTACACATTTGCATGTGTTATACAATGCATGAATAAAACGCTCATGAGCGATAAACTCCAATCAGAAATTAGTTTTATTTATTTCTCATCAAATATGGCATTTCTAGGGATGTTTTTTACTATCATCATCATTAGACTGTGTAAGTTTTATGTAAATCTGTGATCTTAAAGAAAATGTTAATTACCAGTTCTGTAACGTTCCTTTAACAAACGATATCTGAAGTGTGACCCTATTCGACCCCGACTTTCGGTTCAAATCGGAAGTTGAACATTTCAAAAATTCATATGTCAATAACTACTTATAATTGTTTCTAAATTTTTACATCAGATTGAAGGTTTGTAAGCCTTCTCAAATATTTGTACAGATATAATACCAATTTAACCTTAATTTCTGGTCGAAATCGGACATTAAAGACTACGTATCCATTTACCGTAGTTTCTGTGTACATATGGAAAAGCACTGTGGCGGTCTGTTCTGCTCCATTGATCAGAAGGTGCATTGATCAGCCGTAGTTTAATCCACGCAAAAACGTAATTTGAGCACTTTTTGGGGTAAAAAACACACTAGCTCGGTGGTATGGCGGTAAAACAGTGCAAACGTCGCGGGTTCGAATCCCACCCGAGTGATTATCATGTGTTGTTGGGGTTTTTCTTTTGTTTTCTTTTTTAAAAAATCGCGAAAGTACTGAGTATACAGTGCTTCATACAGATCAGGAAAGGGACACCGAACACCTTGTGTTTGTAATTTACAAACACTACATGTTTAGTTCATAATGGAATTGTACTTGCCTCCCGATATTAACGAGCGTGTAAGTAGTCCGTGTTTCAACAAAGCGCAATGTGCCAATGAAGTCAATATTCAAGCAATGAACAAGGATTCAGGAAGCTACTAAATTTCCTTATTTTGTCTTTGATCTCTCCGCAGATAAGATGACAAATGAACTCAACACGGCATTGTTAGTTGCACTTATCATCGTTGGATTGGTTGTCTTAATTGTTGTTTTGGTTTTAATCATTGTATGCGTCAAGTGGAGGAAAGCAGGGATAGTCGTTGAAGAACAGGTGAGACAAAATTTTCAGCTTAATCAATCCAGTCATATAATTCTGTCCATACATACATTTAGGCCTACAAGATCAAGAAAAGTAGACAAAACAAGAATAAACACTTAACCCTGCGATGCCCCGCCCCTGTCAGCTTTACACGGCTGCCCTAGGGTACTGCAGCCAGTAGACCGTGGGGAAACGTGTGTAAGTCATTTGTAATGTGGATTCCATATTTTTTTAAGCTAATAACCTTTCCAGAGGTTGTAGAGAGAGTTTGACAAAAAAATTAACATATTTTAATTTTTTAATTTGTTTTGTGTTAATTAGCATGTGTTTACACTGTAAAAACCCTGTATTTGTTGTGCACAAGCCTATGGGGAAAGTGTTTTCTAACTGGAGATTCCGAGCCCATGAGTCACACTGCCTATAGGGTCATAGACCATGTCAATCTGGCCTGTCTGAGAACAGAACTTAAAAGGTTTCACCTATTTTTGCTAAAAACCGAACGAGTAATTAACTAAAATGTGTTTTCGGTCTACTGGCTGCAGACCGGTAGGCCATCGATGGGTTTTAAATAATATTATAAACAAGTAACAACTTTAGCTAAAAAGAGGGGTTATTACGTACTAGGATAAAACTCTTCATGAAGCCAGCGCCTGTGGTGAGATACCCGATGGACGGACAAACACATACAAGAAAAGAACACACTGACAGGTTGAACTCAGACAGGAAATTATAGATATGAAAAATAGGCCTATACCACATTTGAAGAAAAAACACCCCGAAACTGGATGAAATATTTAAATGTATGTTAAATATGGAAGACATGAACTCATTTTTATGCAGTTTTAAATCAACCCACAACATTTCGAGGATCCATCAATGGCATTTAAAAAATAAATTGAAAGTGTTGAAGTTTTAAAATGTGATAAATGCAATTAGAGTAAACTTAACGCACTTTAACACACTCAGTTCATTACCATAAACCAAAAGTTTCAAGTAAGCTTGTTCTCCTTTTTAAGTAATTGTGCTGTGTCCTTAAAGGCACTGTACACGTTTGGTAATTACTCAAAATATATATTAGCATAAAAACTGACTTGGTGACGAGAAACAGAGAGCTGTTGATAGTATAAAACATTGTGAGAAACGACTCCCTCTGAAGTAACGTAGTTTTTGAAAAAGAGGTAATTTTCCACTAAAATAATAAAAACTTCTTGCAAGAAGTTTTTATTCCTATCTGAAAGCACACACATTTGTATGGTGTTCCATATGTGCCACTCCTTTGGAAAAAAATAATTCCGTCGCATTTTTTTTTTTTGCGTCGCATTTTTTTTTTTGCGTCGCATTTTTTTTTTTTCCGTCGCATTTTTTTTTTTGGCGTCGCATTTTTTTTTTTTACGTCGCATTTTTTTTTTTGGCGTGGCATTTTTTTTTTTGTCGTCGCATTTTTTTTTTGCGTCGCATTTTTTTTTTGCGTAGCATTTTTTTTTTTCCGTCGCATTTTTTTTTTTTCAGGCGCATTTTTTTTTCCGTCGCATTTTTTTTTTTCCCGTCGCATTTTTTTTTTACCGTCGCATTTTTTTTTTTTAAGGCGCATTTTTTTTTTTGAGGCGCATTTTTTTTTCAGGCGCATTTTTTTTTTTTTCAGGCGCATTTTTTTTTCCGTCTCATTTTTTTCTGAATCGGTCTCGTGACCGTCTCATGTTGTCGTTGTGATGATTTTTTGGCTCCGCTATTGCAGTTGGCGTGTGAACAATTCTATTCTTCTCCTTCAGGGTTGCGGCCATTGCTGTATTACAATTCGTTACAACTGTTTTTGACCATGCAGTGTTAAAACGCGCGCGTCTAACATTTTTTTCAAGTGTTAAAACATACTGCTTTTCTATAATTAATGCATGCCTAATTCACATTGTGCGTGGGACGCGCGCGTATACTAAGTGAGGCCAACGCAAAAAACAAAGGAAACACAATTTATATTCAAAATTAATGTCCACACCCGTCATCTGTGGCACCGCTGTTGCGAAAAATATAACCATTCCATTCTAGGGGTAATTAATGATAACTGATTGATTGCGTCCGAGTCATCATAGTAACCATTGATGACGTATGTTTTGTGCGCATGTGCAATAACTTAATCTAACAACTTAACTTTTTAGATTTAAGTGGGGTACTAAGATAAGTGGGGTACTTAGATGTTTTGTGAATAGCTACTAATAAGCGCCCCACTTAAAGGACACACGTTACCTGTTTACGTAAATTTAGTTATGTGAATTTTTGAAACAACGGATTCGATCAGCGAGGTGTGCCGACTAGCAAACCCGCAGTAACAACAACGTATAGTTAGTGGTCTGGCTCCCTACCCCTCCCACATGTTCATGAGCTTCCAGGTACAGCTATCGCTTGGCTAGCGGGTTTCTGTCGCGCTAGCACCGCCGAGATACTCTGCTCGCCAGCTACACGACTGCCCCTGTGTTGCGTGTAGCGAGTCCCCACGCTGTGCACTGTAATACAAGCTTCCGTTGCTCGGACTCTCTGAAATAAAATCTTACGTTCGATTTTTTTGTATTATTTACAACTTGTATCCATAATTTGACTACCCTGTTCTTCTCCATTCCTGGAAGACCTTTAGAGTCATGTTTTAGTGTATTTTGTAGCCTTAAAAGCCCAACGAAGCCGTGTGCCCCTTTAACTTGGAGTACTTAAGTTTGCACTTAAGTCTTAACCCTGCTAACTTAAAGGGACACACCGGCTTCGTTGGGCTATTAAGGCTACCAAATACACTAAAACATGACTCTAAAGGTCTTCCAGGAATGGAGAAGAACAGTTGAAAAAAGAACCGAGCAACGGAAGCGTGTATTACAGTGCTAGTGCGACAGAAACCCGCTAGCCAAGAGATCAGTTATCATTACCCCCTAGAATGGAATGGTTATGTGGCAACAGTGGTGCCACAGATGACGGGTGTGGACATTAATTTTGAATATAAATTGTGTTTCCTTTGATTTTTTTGCGTTGGCCTCACTTAGTATACGCGCGCGTCCCACGCACAATATGAATTTATACATGCATTAATTATAGAAAAGCAGTATGTTTTAACACTTGAAAAAAATGTTAGACGCGCGCGTTTTAACACTACATGGTCTAAAACAGTTGTAACGAATTGTAATACAGCAATGTCCGCAACCCTGAAGGAGAAGAGTAGAATTGTTCACACGCCAACTGCAATAGACCTTTCTTTTGTTGATAAACAAACCGCGCTGGTTGGCATAGACGGCCGAATGTTAACAAAACATTCAATCGTGTTAACAGATGTTGTGTCCAAATTCAACATTTCTGTAAACTTTCAATCAACCAAAAATACATACCATGATTAGTTGCTTTGTTTCTAACAAATTCAACACTATTTTTGAATATTTGTGTAACATTATTACAAAGTGTGACTATCTGCTTATGCTTTGCATTTATGGCTTTCCATAGTTTTCCAGCCTCGGTTGGCAAAAACTTGGGCTGTGACGTGTCAAAAGAAAGGTCTATAGCGGAGCCAAAAAATCATCACATGGACATCATGTGACGGTCACGTGACTTATTCAGAAAAAAAAATGCGCCTGAAAAAAAAAAATGTGCCTGAAAAAAAAAAAATGCGACGGGAAAAAAAAAATGCGACGGGAAAAAAAAATGCGACGCAAAAAAAAATGCGACGCAAAAAAAAAAAAATGCGACGGAAAAAAAAAATATGCGCCTGAAAAAAAAAAAAAATTATTTTTTTTCCAAAGGAGTGGCACATATGGAACACCATACATTTGTACAACAATGGTGTTTTTTCTTTCATCATTTTCTTTCAACTTCGATGACCAGTTGAGCCCAAATTTTCACAGGCTTGTTATTTTATGCACATGTTGGGATACACCGAATGAGAACACTGGTCTTTGACAATTACCAAACGTGTACGATGCCTTTAAGAAGAATCTACAAAATTAATTATGGCTTATAACGTTAAGGTCCCGTCTGATAGTGTGATTGTACCCCTCCATCATCCACCTGTTATCTCAAACCACGGAGGAAGAACTAACCCAGCCCAACTACCAATCGAACTACATGCAATGACAGAAGGCGAAGTCAAATATGAGAACGTCGGACTTCCAAAATGGGCAGTTGAGTGGACTATCTTGTGGACAAATTTGACCTTGGAAGAAACATTACTCGGTAAAGGGAACTTTGGAGAAGTTCGTCTTGGTGGCATTAAGGTGGGAGGCAGCGCAACTAAAGCTGCAATCAAAATGCTCAAAGGTTGGTGAACAAGTATGTACATCTTCACTCAAGCCTGTAAATTGGGACAACGATGTGGCCTTTTGTCATTTGTGCACAAGTTCAATGACAAATAAGATATGCAGTTTCAAACACGTAATACATTTTAATGGCATTGTGACATAATGTGCTTTTAATAATTGATTGATTTCTTGTTTTATCCCAAAAGGAACATAGGCCTACCCCATTACCCTGGGGAAGGGTTACAACAATATTTAAAATAAGACTAAAATTGCGGTTCACATCATGACGAAGGAGCTAGCAAAAAGCATCAATGTTAAACTGGAGACTTGTAATGCACCATGTCTATCACAGTCATGGTGACACTCCTGGCGCAGAAAAACCCCACAAATAAACAGAAGGTGAAACAACTTATTGAACGAGATGGGTTTTGAGTTCGTTCTTGAATGTGAGATGGGAATTCTCCTTTCTCAGTTTAATGGGTAGTGAGTTTCATATGAAACGACAGGACCGGAAGAAATATTTTCCCAGGAGTGATGTGAGAGGAGCACTCAAAGAAGATTTAGTGAGTCAGTGTGCATTGTTTTCATCGGTGCTCAATTTATGTAGCATGCTGTGACACACCCCCACCCCCCCCCATTGTGTCTTTATTGTGTTCTAGGAATCTCAGGAATTATGTAGAGGATTTTGGGGGGTTAATACTTCCATTCAAGAAGGGAAGAGCGTGTTGGAGTAAAGGAACACGTGGGGTCGGGGACTCCCTCTCCCATACATAATTTTAATAGTTTTGTATAATGCGCTCTGTCTGCACCAAGGTCTCGATTTGTTGTATGGTTTAAAAAGATAAGTGACAACTGAGTTAGTATACTTGTTTAAACAATTAGTCGATAATTCCAAAGAGTACTGAAGATGTCAGCTTTCATGGCTATTCAAATGTTCAAGATTAAATTGTGAGCATTCATCTAAACCATACTTTTTTTTAAATGCTTCTATACTTTCAACACAATTTTTTCAAAACATTCAATTGTGGCTGAAGAAGTGAATGCTTGAAAACAGTGACTAGACATGATATACGGCAAACATCTTCGTCTTGTAACACAAACCTTTTCCTTGTACATATAGCCGGTGCATCAGAGAAGAGTGCTGCTGACTTTTTGAAGGAGTTTAAAATGATGACAGCAATCGGACCACACCCAAATGTCGTCAGTCTTCTGGGTGCTTGTTTTAATGCAGGTAGAAATATACTTATTTCTAACTTTAGCAGTTCAGCACAAATAAAACCTAAAGCTTTCATGAAAGCTCACTTAAAGGTAATCTCCGTACCAATCATCCAGAAAGTCAACCAAAAAGCATCGTTGTATAAGCTATGGTGAGGGGTTTTTTTTTAAGTAGAGGGTGGGAACAAACTTTATGCACATGACCTCATTTGAATAGAGCGCCATCTTGGCTGGAAATCGAAAGAAGGTTGCCAATTTTCTCACCAGAGCACCTCGCGTACATACGTGGGCGTTTCAATTGATTCTTCATTGTTTTTGAAGCATATTTTTTGTTGATGCGTAATTTTGTAAGTTTAAATGTCACATGACTTTGTTGTGAACTAAAATTAAAACTATCAGATAAGTGTGTCAGATAAATCATACTTTTAATATGAAGTTATGTTTTGTTCCTTTAAAGGAAATCTCTATGTTGCGTTGGAGTACCTTCCTGGAAATAATCTCCACAAGTATCTATTGGAAAATAGCCCAAACCAGCAGCAAAGGGAACTATCTCCTCTTACTTTGCCGCAATTGTTGAAATTTAGTGTGGACATTGCAAAAGGAATGCAGCATCTCTCTGACGCAGGAGTGAGTTATTTTTGAAAAGGCCTAGTAACTTTATGCACTATAGTATTGTCTCAATCAACAGATATCAAGGATGTCCCAACTTGTTTCCCACTTTTTAATACAGACGGTCTAATGCACCTGACAAGACCAATTTTGGGGGTGTGGGTTCAAATCCCGGTCGTGACGAGTGTGTCCCTCTTGATTCTCTTCATTCCGATCATCTTCTGGAGAAAGCTGGACTCTGATGATGCATGCATCAGAGTCCAACATTCTCCTGAAGTCAGAGGATACTGATCGAAACTTCGAAGTGTAATAAACCACTGGTTCTTTTCAGAACCTTCATAACTCAAAGAGAGATTATAACATGCGGTGTTATCGATTGAAACTGATCAATCTATATTACCGATACTGCTCCTTGTCTTTAAATGTGATGGCTGAAATATTTCTAACTACATAAACTGATGTCCCATTGCTGTTCCTGCAGATAATTCACCGTGATTTGGCCACTAGGAACATCCTCCTCGGGGAGGAGTTGATCGCCAAGGTTTCTGATTTTGGATTGTCTCGAGGAGAACACATCTATGTCCAAGAATCAGAGGTAATTTAAAAACAGGCAGGAGCTGTTGAGTTACGTCAGTCATTGTGATTCCTCCCTAGTGCTGTAGACCTTTATCATAGTGGATCCAGTTTGTATTTCTCCAATTTATATCAGTGTAACCAAACCGAGGCTGGAAGGGTAAATAGTCTGGTCCTAATTTTGGTATAGCTTTGAATCAGTTTGCATTGTTATTATTGCATACAGGGGACTTGACAACGATGGTGTCGTTCAAGCAAGAGAAGCAAAATCGGGTTTAAGCTCAGTCATTGTGATTCCTCCCCTAGTGCTGTAGACCTTTATCATAGGGGATCCATTTTGTATTTCTCCCATTTATATCAGTGTAACCAAACCGAGGCTGGAAGGGCAAATAGTCTGGTTCTAATTTTGGTATAGGTTTGAATCAGTTTGCAAAATCAGGTTTAAGCTCACATTTATCTCTAATAAAACAGCATTTTAAGTAATACTTCAAGGGAAACTGACTGGGTAAATTTTCAATAATTTGGGGTTGAAAAAGAAAAATTTAGTAAAGCGGGACTTGAACCTGCAACCTCCGGCACATTAGCAACTTCCATAAGTGGAATTAGGCTTTTCTATACTGAAAATTTCACACAAAAATTACACAGGTCGTTAATTCGGAGTTCGCAGGTTCAAGTCCTGCTGTAGCCAATTTTTCTTTGTTCAACCCAAAACAGCATTTTAGGCGGAAACGTTTCTGAGAATGACCACATTGGCATAAATTAAAATGGGTAAGATAATATAAAGTACTGAATTATTATTTATTGATTATAAAGATCATGCCTTTGCCAGTATTTCTGAGAAAAATTTCCGACAGGAATAATGTCACACTCGAGAAAATGGGATTTTAAGATTCCCAAATCACCAGTGATAATTAAATAATAAGTGTGCTTTTGAACGTGCAAAAAACCCCTGCTGAAATTTAAACCGTTTCTCGTTGTTTTCAAACAGTAAAATTTGTATCACCTAATTTGATGAAAGGTTTCACAGGTTGGTTGTATTGTGTGTGTATTGAAAACTAGAGGATAGAATGTTTAATCTTCCCGACAGCAGTGGAGTAATTTATTGAATAATTATTGTCTTATCAATTGTCTTATCTTAAATCACTACAGACCCAGGTTCCGTTTTGCTGGTTGTCTATAGAATCCCTGATGCATCAGATGTATGTCTCCAAAAGTGACGTGTGAGTCTTCGTTCATGAATTTAATCACTTGTTCATTCATGCAGGCTCGATTTAGTAACCAGATCGGGTACAAACAACAATGGTGCTAAGGGCTAGTCAAACTTGCTCCAAAACTAAAAAAAATAGCAACCTCCACAAGTGGAATGATGCCTTTCTATACAGAATATTTCACACAAAACTCACACGGGTCTGTTTGTGGGCCATGGTCATTTTGAACAACTGACAAGCTCTTCTGGAGGTAAAGGCGATATAAAGTGTAAGTGACGAATTGTCACTTACAGGTCTCACAGTAGGGGGGCCTACTTGACCAATCCGAACATAATATTTTTTGAAACAAATTCTTAAAGAGAATGGGGTGTGTTTTTTGAGTTATTATGAATTTAACAACACAGTAAAGATGTCAAAAAACCAAGATATAAAACAAAATACCATACTTTACTTTGAATAATTTTGGGGTCAACAATAGCATGATTGCTAAGGAGTGAACTGCTGTTGGATTGATCAGAAGCTGTCAAACCAAGTCATTTCTTTTGATTTTTGTTTTTACCTGCATTTAAAGGGAAAGCAATCTTCTCAACCGTCCTGTTTGTTTTGTTTTGGGGTGGCTGTTTTTTAACGTAAATGTCTTCGGTACAAACTTTTTTTCTTTGCTTTATTTGACTGTAGATGGTCTTTTGGGATCTTACTCTGGGAGATTATGACATTTGGTAAGTAAACTGGGCCTAGTTACCAAGGCGCTCCTTACCGAGGAGTTCTGTGCTTCAGGGGCGCGAAGAATTCTGCGGTAAGCAAGGCCGGACCCTGGTAGAACACGAAAGAAACACTCTGACTTGTGAGGAAGTGTGGTTTTCAAGTTTGTTCATGATTCTTAGCGTGCCTTTTTTCACTCGTGAGGTTTGTGAAGAATATCGGCCATTTATGAATTAGTGGCTTAAGTTAAAATTATAAGCCATGTCTGAAATAAAGACTATTGCAGTATATACAGCAATGGCTGCTACGCTAGAAATTCCTGTTCTTCAACCTTGTCTTTTTAGCCAGCAGCTGTAGCCGTAGCCGAAGTCTCAACGAGTCCTCAGATTTTTAGTCTGCCCTTGGCAACAGCCGGCCGCAGACTCAGCCGCAGGCGGTCAATTTGAAAACTGCGGCCTATTAAACAATGTTTTCTTTTATTTCAAAGGTGGGAAGCCTTACCCAGGTATCCAGGGCGGAGAACTGGCAGAGAAATTACTGGGCGGATACCGGATGCCTCAACCTGAAGCCTGCCCGGACAAGATGTAAGGTGTAGGCCTATATGAAAAATGTACCATGCGTAAACACTGGGGGTGTGGCTGGGGATATATCCCTTCAACATTTTTGACAGGTGACAGTTTTACAGTAACACGTCCTCCTGAATCAGTCATGTTGTGAAAACAAAAATTTACAACGCCTGAAAAACAAGTGAAAGATGAGAACGAAATGACAGACCTATCGCCAAGTAACGAATTAACCTGTAGTCCTGTGCTACGAAAGTAAATCGGGCAAAAGTAATTAAGTACGTATATTGATCTTCAAAGTTGTTTTAAATTGCTTTATTCAGTGATGAGGCATACTGAAAAAAATTCACAGCTTTTTGTTTGGATTTCTAAAGTTACGATCTGATGTTGAAGTGTTGGAATCGAGCACCAAACAAGCGCCCAAGTTTTAAAGTAATCACCGAGGAACTGGACAAAATAAGAGGCGTTCCTGAAGTGCATGTATGTATAGTTGTAACTATTCGTTTGTGTTTTGTTGGTGCCGCCGCCTGCTGCCGCCGCCACCGCCTGCTGCCGCCGCCGCCGTCGCCGCCGCCGTCGCCGTCGTTGTCGTTGTCGTTGTCGTTGTCGTTGTCGTTGTCGCTGTTGTTGTTGTTTTTGTTTTTGTTGTTGTTGTTGTTATTTTTAGGTGCTTGGGTACTCCACCGGGAACACCTCTTGTTTGTTTGTTTTTTAGGTGTTCGGAGCAACGTTTAGAACACCTCTTGGTTTTGGGGTGGGTTTTTGTAGGTGTTCGGAGCAACGCTCAGACCACCTCTTGTTTTTGTTCGTTGTTTAGGTGTTGGGCACTCTGCTTGGAACATCTCTTGTTTTATAAATTGTTTAGGTGTTCGGGGACTCTGCCCGGAAAACTTTTTGCTTTGTTTTTCTTTTTTCTTTTAAGGTGAAACGCTCGGAACACCTCTTGTTAGGTGTTCAGGCACTCCCCCTGGAACACCTGTTTGTGTTCGTTTTTTCTAATACTTCTTCTTTTGCATGCGATTGTCCGCTAACAAAGACACACTTCACAAGCTCACACAACCTTCAAATCTCACACATAGTTAGATGTTTCTCAATAAAAGACACTGCTGTAATGACATCATGATGATGTCACCTGGTGTTGAATTGCAATAAATTAAAATTGTATAATTTAAAAAATCATTACTCATAACTCATGAACCAAACAATGGATTTTTACAATAGTGTGACCCCATTTGACCTTGACTTCTGGTTAAAGCCGGAAAGTGAAATTTTCCCAAATTAATATCGCATGAGCTAATTATCATTTCATCACATTTTTTACATCACATTGGCTTTTAGCCTGCTCAAACTTTTGCACATAGACAATACTAATTTGATCTTTACTTCTGATTGAAATTAGACGTTAAAGCTGAAGTACCGTACGTATTGACCCACATTTAAACCACATAAATAGAACTGTACATAAAACGCTTACATTAAGTGTATGTAATCCAGAAGCACTTTGGCTGGCTGTTCCACTCCATTGACCATAATTGTTAATGTCTATGAAGCCTGTGTAATATCCGTTCAAGGTGTCACGCTCGGTTAGTCTTTTTATACAACCGTCCACGCAAAAACTAATTTACGGTCGAATGTGTGCACTGTTGTCCGTGAACAAAGACACACTTGCCAAGTTTGCGTAGCCTATCAACTTCACACATAGTAAGATCTGCACAAGTTAATGACACCACTGTAGTGACGTCATCAGGTGTTGAAGTACATTAATTAAAAAGTAAATATTTCAAAAGTTATATCTCCTTCACTACTGAGCTATTTTCACAATCTATACATTATATGAAAAGGATTAACATACTTCATATAAGTTGCACTGACATGACCCCAATTTGACCTGTTCTAATGGTAGCAACCGGAAGATGAGGTGAAAAAAAGATTCCCGGTCCGCTGGGTCTTCGTTTTGAGGTCTACAGACAAAATGAACTGGGATTTGAACATGTCTATGTGCATGAAAGAGTAATGACATCATCATCCTCAACAGTGCCCTCTATAACAATTTTTAAAATGTACTTTTTTTAACTTATGATTGATCAAAGTTTCATATTTTAAATATTTATATTGACAAACACAGCTGTTATAATTTGAATCTTTGCATTATCTGTGAAAGTTTGATGTATGAAAGTTCTACATATTTGTTAGTGACCGAATTTGACCTTGCTTCCTTTCCAAACCGGAAGTTCAATTAACATATATGTTATAAAGCTTTATTTCATGGTTTTAAGGTTTACATTTATATATTTTGTTTGATTTAACTTTAAATAGTTGCCTGCTATTCACAACATCCGAACACCTAGTGTTTGTTCTAGTTGTCGTTGTTGTCGGTGTTGGTGTTGTCATCGTCATCATTGTCATCATTGTTTATTTCATTTCGTTTTGTTCGGTATGTCCCGGTTCCGTTCCTGTTTTCGTTTTTGTTTAGTTTTGTTTGTTTGGTGTTTGGTGCTTGGTGTTTTACTCGAGGTTGGTTTAACTCTCTCACAACTCGATTGGCTTTAAAAGGGTCTGTATACGTTTGACAATGACTCTGAAAATTAATGGCAATACATACTATACTTAGTAAGTACAGCAGCTTTGGATAGTATAAAATGCATTTTGAGAAACTTTTCACTTCGAAGTACTGCGGTTATGGAAAAAGATATCACTTTTTATCCCCAAAAATTTGAATCTGAGAAGCGTTACTGACAGTAAAGTTTTTCATATTGTGTTATCCAATTGAGATTATTCTTCCTGCGAGGACATACTAACGCTCCAGATATTCGGCAATATCTCAAAAACGCTACCGCCCTTTGAAAGGAAATTTTCACAGGTTAGTTTTATGGTATATAAAGGCCTATATACAACTATATAGGATTGAAGCAAACAGTGGGTTCCAATTACCAAACGTATAAAATCCCTTTAATTCACCAAAAGTCATTGCAATTAAGTTATATGATTAGGCCATGTTTCACAAAGCTGATCACCACAACAATTATTTGCTTAGCAAAAACAAAATTGCTGAGCAAATGGCTTGACCAAAATACCTGGTGATTTTCATTGTTTATCTAGGCATCCAACTGTTTTTGGGCTAGCAAAAATGTATTCGCCAGGTTAACTATTTTATAATTGGGTCCTGACGGGGAGAAAGCTCCTATGATTACCTGTCCTCGAAGGGCTTGCATAATATGGTATAATAGAACGGCTTTGATTAAAAGTTATTGTGCTTATTTTTTTCAGCATTTAAAAAGGCAATAGATGCTGCAAACTGCTCAACAGCCTATGGTGTGTGTTATAACGCGAAAGATGGTTAGCACTTGTTGCATCCATTATCATTACACTTGTCAGTTTGATGCAATTTATCGCAGGTCGGTGATAGAATGCAAAAGGGATCCCACCTATTTTTGTTCCCTTGCAGGAATCCTTTTGTAAATTGTTTTGAAAGACAGGAAATCTAACGTGCGTTTTAACTTCATGTTTATTACCTCGGCTTTCTGTGTAATTGTTTGTAGATTTAGGCCTACGCATTGCCAGTAATCTCCGAGAACTTCGGCGCCACCAAACCAGAGTTGGACGATGCCTAGACGCCTATGGGTAACTATACTGCAGATAAACCGAGAAGGCATTAGTGTAACCAAGCCGCTCAGTGTTGACCGACATTGAAAGTTAAGTGGAATTTTTTGCTGAAGGAGTTGGTATGTAGTGAAGGTGCCTTTAAGTTTTTGACTTTCTAAGTTAAAAACTTAAAGGCACCTTCACTACATACCAACTCCTTCAGCAAAAAATTCCACTTAACTTTATAACTTTAAAATTATATAGAAACAATATCAAGTGAGTACCAAATGTTAACATATATATTTTTTTAAACTCACTATAAACAAGTTACGAAAATGCTGCCTTTTCAAGCTGAATTTTTGATGATTTACTAGTTATTGAAAAGAAATGTAATAAATCACACTAGGCCTACAGCTTATTAAATCTAATTATTGGCTTTTCTGGAATAGGGAAAACCTTTGTTTTTCTGTTTTGTTTTTGTTTATGGGTTTTGATAGGTGTTGAGGCATTTGTTTTATGTATGTGTTTAGGTGTTTATTGTTTTTATTTTTTTAGAATTTGTACAATGTTCTCAAACAAATGCATAGTCGCTAAGATTGTACCACCTTAAAACTTTGCAAGTAGTTAAGGTTTAAGGCTATAACGTGTGATGCGGAGGACGTTGTGACATTATGATGACGTCATTAGGTTTGAAATTAAATTAAATCAAAGTTTGTTATTTCAAAAAATCTTAACTCCTGAACAACATTTTCACAATCTAGCGTATAGATTTCAAAAGGATACTTCGCAGGAAAGAAAACACGATACTTCAGCGATATCAGTTCAAGACAAAATGTATTTAGAATCAAACAAAACAACTACCATTACTTGGTCAAATACATTGACAAATTTGCAGAGTTAAAATTGGGTAGACTGACAGTTTGTGTGTGGCAACTGATGTTTGTTTCTTATAGATGTAGCCAATTAAAAGTAATTAAAATTGCGTGGGCATCAACTCGAAATCTAATAAACATAATCTGCCAAGTGCAAATTAAAATGAAACATTAGAAAAATAAATCAACTTTACAAAATTGATGAGGTAGGCCCTATTTTCAATAAGTTTGACATAAGTTAACTACATTCAGCATTCCTGGTATCCCATTCATATTCCTCATAAATATGACATAAAGAGTATGAATTGTTTCTAAGATAAGGCGTCAATTATATCCTTTTTTTCATCAGCATTAATTTTGGAGGAAGGAGTGGAATATGTACAAATAAGGTTATAGAAAGGGTCAAGTGTGTCCATGCTTGTGTCGCCCTTACTTAGCAAAGAGAGCCTAAAATCGAATAAAACCTTTGGTATAAAAGCTAGTTTATACACAACATAAATAAATAAATAAATATTAAATAATACTAAAATGTAACAAGTAGTTTGAATATTTGTCAGCATGTCTTTACCTTTAACACGACAAGGTAAAGAATGAAAATAACAAATACTGCAGTCAGTTTGTTTACAACCCACTGCCAGTAAAATAACTCATTTATAGCATTTTCTGAATCTTACATAGTCATTGACAAAATCACACGCTTACGCCATTCTACTTAAATTGTCAGTAGGCCTAGGTATGATTAGCGACCAATACGGGGGATTTGTCTTTTTGTTTTTTGTTTTGTGAAAAATGGTCTAAACAGACAGGGGTGCGTTTTGGCAGTCATAACCAATAACTGTTATGGTTGAATTTGTTACCCAATTGCCAATGACCGCACTGGCCAAAACGTACCCCAGATAGCCTATGGCCCTCTAGGACCTAGAAAACAATTTGAATGCGTTCTATGAAATTTTGTAAGCAATAAAAAAAAACAGGCTAGGCGCTCACACATCCTTCTTGATTTTACAGTAGGATATGAAAATTCCTCCATAAAGCCCGTTGGAGTGTTGTGCTGGGCTGTGGTGTTTGGGTGTCAATTTCTGGGTCAATGCTTCAACACAGGCTAAAAGGGCATTCATAGGCTTTGTGGTTAATGGTTTAGTTGGGAACTTTGAGAATTTTGAGAATTGTTGACCACAACATGTCGGAGTAAAGAACTTCTAATTACAAAACTTACTTAAAAATTAAGCACAAACAAACAAACAAACTGTGTAAGATCCATCCGACTTGTTGAAATCCTAGATAATTACCTCTGAATGGCGCCATAAATAAAATGAGACCGTCGACTGTCTGAGACAACTTGTACCAAGATCACAACAAGATTCATGACTTTTTCAAAGCTCGGTATAAACAAGCAAACAAAAGTATACTTTTATTATTAATGGAAAACAGGCATAATAACCTTTCGACTATTGTTTAGGCCGTTTATGCTTTCTGTGATAGCAGAACAAGTCATGATTTGAGTGAAAACTGGATGTATAAGCGAAATATTTAAATTTTTGTAATGAATGAAAGGAAACACAAAACTGCTATAGACAACGAATGTTAATTAAAGCAAAAATAAATCAGTAAAATTCTCCCTCTAAATTAAATTGACTTTTTGTAACATTAAACATTGTGAAGTTTATTCCGTCAAGTATGTCCGAGTAAAATAAAACATATAGCCCACTTACTGAAAGAAGACAAATTGTTAATTTAAAGGCACTGGACACTATTGGTAATTACTCAAAATAATTGTTAGCATAAAAACTTACTTGGTAACGATCAATAGAGAGGTGATGATAGTATAAAACATTGTGAGAAACGGCTCCCTCTGAAGTAACGTCGTTTTTGAGAAAAAAAGCTCAGTAAAATATTTGAATTCATTTCGAGACCTCACGCGTGACTTCGATTACCAATTGAGTTCAAATTTTCACAGGTTTTTTATTTTGTGCATATGTTGAGATACACCAAGTGAGAAGACTGGTCTTTGACAATTACCAAAGGTGTCCAGTGTCTTTAACGGGTTAAGTAAAATATGTACAGGTTTGCCTTTTAGGCCTTCTCAAAAGTATGGGTTTCATATTATTACGAAACAAAATCTGTAAAAATGCATTGACTTCCACATTTTGTTTGCGAAAATTCAATTTTCAATCGGACCATAAAAGTATTGCACAACAGTCTGTTTCAAACAGCACATGGACAAACACATTGTTAACACCCCCTGTATAAACAAAATCGCTAAATACGTTTTATCACAGAACAATCATTTGTTTAACTAGTCTCCCCCCCCCCCGTATTTCTTGCAACTTTGTTTTAAGCCACACTGGGGATTGTATTTATCACTAATGTCTCGCTTTGTTGTTTTAGTAATTTTGCATTTGTATTGGTCCAAGCTAACTAGGTTATTTTTGTAACAACCACTGGTATTGTATTTTGGGTCTTTTAAAAAACTCGTTGCTGTTTTAACTTGCATGTATGTACCATTGGCTATTTTTCTCTGTTTATATAGGGTTACGCTGTACATGTCTTTTTTTAAATTTAGTCTCGTTTTACTCTTTAAGAAAGTTTTAATGCTGTAAAGCGCCTCGGGGTTGGTTCAGCGTGAGGCGCTCAATAAATCATTCAATTAATATTATTATTATTATTATTAAACATCTTAAATAAATCCGGATAAAACTCTTGTGTCTTCTGGCAAATTATTAACAATTAATTGGTTTACATATATCTATATATAAAAGCTGCAACTTATTAACAGTTTACACACACAAAAATTGATTAAATATTGAGTAGAATATTCAGATGTTACTCGTCGGCATTTCATCAGTGCTGACCGGCCATGGCTCTTCCCGCGCGTTCAGATGAGTTACATTCGTTGTGCTACAAGTAATAAAAAACAGAAATATAAGTAAAGAGCAGTGAATTTGAGACAAAACAAAAAATTGTCAACCTGCTTTTACTAAGAATTTGGAGAGTATTTCAAGCAAATCAGCCTGGGACAGCCAATTGAAAGAGGTTGAAAGACCGGCAGGTCCAATTAACTCGATGTAAGGGAAGAAGGGAAAAGAAATGCTAACGCCAAAGTGACTAATGTAAAAAACAGTGTCCGAGACCATGGACAGACTGAGGGCAGGTCTACTAAACAAAACACCAAAATTACACAGAGAAAACGAAGTATTGCATCCAAGATACTGAGACAGACTAAAGGCAAGTCTAATAGCAAAACATCAATACTCAGAAAGAACAACAATATTATATCCGAGATTTTAAGGCAGACTAAAGGCAAGTAGGCCTATAATAGCAAAACATAAATATGTCTTCCAGAAAAAGTAACTAAGACGAACTGCAGAAAAATATACGAACAACACATCAATATTACAGAGAAAACAACAATATTATGTAATTAAAAAAGTCAGATGTGGGTTCCAGCAACCGCAATCCGTACTCTTCCCTGCCATTACAGGCAAGTCTGTACCAAAGTGATATGAAATAAGTATAGCGTTTTATCATTTTCAGTATATTATTTGTAAGTTCTTACATTGTAGTTTGCATTGTTATCAACCGGAATGGGCGGATAAAAAAACATTACGAATACATGTCATAACATTACAAGGTACTAGGCCTAATGTTTTGTGGCAGTTTGCAACTTTGGTCAGATCAATTGTGCAATTATTGTGCACTTTACTTTTCAGTTGTTCAATTGTGAAAAACATTACATTTTTTTTACATCATATTATTAACTTGTTTGTAAGTTGTTGATGTATATTTAATATTTGTAATCCCTTCTTGTTATTGGCGGTTGATAAAATAAAATACAGTTAGATCTTCAATTAAAAAAAGTGTGCCAAATTTTCTGAGCAGTATTGAATGTTGAATATGACATTTCTAAGTTAAGCAGAAAGATGCACTACTAAGCAGTTTTGGGCTGTATTCAATGTTGAATCAAAATTTGGCAAATTCTATCATACGCAGAATGACACCCTAGCCTAATAAGCAGTTTTCCTGGCAGTATTCAATGTTGAATTAATGTTGAGTCTACAATGGACCAATTCTACGGTAAGCAAAATGACCCACTACTAAGCAGTTTTCTTGGCAGTACTGAATGTTGAATCTGACAATGTGACATTTCTACGGTAAGCAGAATGATTCGATTCTAAGCAGTTTTCTTGGCAGTATTGAATGTTGAATTCAGTGACATTTCTACGGTAAGTAGAATGACGCTGTACTATGCAGTTTCTTGCCACTATTCAATGTTGAATCAAAGTTTTGCCAATTCTACAGTACGCAGAAAGACACTAGGCAGCTTTTTGTTTGGCAGTAGCTTGCTAACCCTGTTTGAGGTAAGAGTATGTTACCCATCTCCATCTCCCGGGGCTGTGAGTCCATGAAGCGGTTGTTCTCCTCGTAGTCTGTCAAAGGGTTCTTATCCTCATAGTACCTGCATTTAACATTTTTTAGAACGAGGATAATTACTTTATTTGTGAAAGAGTAAATTAAATCCCATCCCCTGGTTTACAACAAAGACACTGCAAAACCAATGTACCAAAGTTTCATCCAATGAAGTGATCATGCTTTAGTGGAAAAAAAGACAAATGGCTGGGTTTTATCTCTGATTTCATGCATGAAACTGAAATAAGCAACTGTGAATTATTTATTTGTTTTTTATTTATTTATTTTGTATTCTATTATTTATTTCCTGATCAGAACCCTTGCACCCCCCCCCCCCCAGTAAGGCTGAAAAAATGCACAAATGGATGATTTGATACATCAAAAGGCCCCTCCTCTCCAATTATGTTTTATTGCCCCTTCTTGCCCCCCCCCCCGAAAAAAACAAAAACAAAACCAACACCCCAACAACAAATTTTTAGTTACACCACTGTTCAAACTTAAATATTTCTCTTGAGAAATTTATTTATTTGATTTTGTTTTAATCTTTGGAAATACAAGTTAGTAAGAAGGGGCCATCTAGGAAAGAGCAAGTGAACAAAAAATTATACTAATAACAATAAACATTTGTATAGTGCACAAATTCACTTACAAGTGATCATGGTGCTGATACACACAAACCATTTTAAAAAATTACAAGAATAGGCCTACAGCAAAAAAACAACAGTAAATAAATGAGTATTTAAAAAAAAACTTTTTTTTTAGGTTTCTCTTAAATTGGATAAAAGAAACCGATCTCAACAAGTGTCAAGAAAGAGATGTGTCCTTCCAAGACTGGTACTCAGTGAGCTCTCAGATTGAAAATATTTAATATTTACCCACATATTTTTCTAAGAGGAAATGGAGAAACAAAAAGAGGGGCATGTTTCCAGTGGTGACTGCTCTATGTTCTGACGCCCCTATGTTCCAATAACCCCCTCGTGATCTACACGCTAGAGTTAGACTTAAAGGATTAGGATTCGGAACATATACATTTGTAGGAGTGTCGCAGAACAGGGTTGTCGGAACATAGGTGTCTAACCGTTCATTTAATTTAATTTAATTCATTTTTTTTATTCTGGCTGTGAAGCCAAGGATTCTCAGAAAAGCGGTGCTGTACTAGCCAAGAACCTCATTGAGAGAAGCCAAGGAAGGAAGTTTCAGTTTTTAGATGTGGGAGGAAAACCCCAGAGAATTATTCCAGAGAAAAATCCCATGCCATCAAGTAGGGACTGAAAACCCAATCCACAGTGCCCCCCAGTAGATTTGAACCGGGGTCCCACAGGTGGAAGGCGAGTAAAGAAACCACTACGCCAACTCGACCAACCAACCGTTTTCAGTTTCAGACAAACTTGTGAGATTGAATTGAATTGCGGTGGTGGGACTCACTGGTTGTCGTAAGACTTCCAAGACCTCAGCGCGATGAAAATAAGGAGGAGGAGAAGCAGAAGAGCCAGCACACTGATAAGGATGATCCAGCCTATGCCGAGGGTCTGTCCTGTGCTAGCCGCAGTGTTGGTGCCGTCTCCGTTAGCATTCAGCTGAGACGTGTTCGGATCTGATGAGGTGCGAGATGTGAAAAACAGTTGATTATTATTATTATATGTTTCTGGTAATGAAACCAAGGATGCCTCATAAGTGAACTTAATAACTGTAGCTCACAAGTTTGAGGAAACCTGCAAGTATCTTGCTCAGGGACACAAGTGTCACGACCAGGACACGACCAGAACCCACACTCTGCTGATCAGACACACCAGAGCTTGAGTCCGGTGCTCTTAACCGCTCGGCCACGGCAGGTCACAGTTGATGTAAATACGGCATTGAGAAGAAAAGCAGGAAGGACTGGAGATAACGACTTCATCTTGTATGAGGATAACAGGGAAAGACAGAACTCATTCATAATCTTGTTCAAAATATATTTTCGTGACGAAAAAAAAACAAGTGAAAATGCTGCACATAAGCAATACACAAAACAGGTTAAAAAGCAAAATGCTAATACAGTTTTAAAAAGATCGACTGACAAACAATTAGCTTGTCAAGTGCCTTAGAGCTTGTTTTGGGGCACTATATAAATATTGTATTAATATTATTAACATTAAACAATGAGGCTAAACAAATGACAGAAATTAACAAGAGAGACAAAAGGTCTAGATAAATGCATACCAAATCACAATAAGGGGTAAACAAATTCATGTAAACAGTATTTATGGTTGTGTGCCTAGAAGAAGACGTAAGGCTATATGCCCTTCTTCCAGGCACACAAAGTACTTTTTGTCCCAGTACCAGAAGGCCTTAGCAATAAAATGGTGACAAAAAACAATCTATGATCCTACCTTTACAGGCACTGTACACGTTTGGTAATTACTCAAAATATATGTTATCATAAAACTGACTTGGTAACAAGCAACAGAGAGCTGTTGATAGTATAAAACATTATGAGAAACGACTCCCTCTGAAGTAACGTAGTTTTTGAGAAAGAGGTAATTTCTCACTAAAATAATAAAAACTTCTTGCAAGAAGTTTTTATTCCCAACCTGAAAGCACACAAATTTGTACAACAAGGGTGTTTTTTCTTTCATCATTTTCTTGCAACTTCGATGACCAATTGAGCCCAAATTTTCACAGGCTTGTTATTTTATGCATATGTTGGGATACACCAAGTGAGAACACTGGTCTGTGACAATTACCAAACGTGTACGATGCCCTTAAACTAATGATAATCAATATTTATACACATGTATTTATAAGCATCAATTCAGGCCTTTAAAATGTACAATGACAACAAAAGGACAATCAATTACCATGCCAGGGATGGCCCCGGATCTAAAAGAGTCATCCCCCTTTTTTTAATATTTTTTTTTGATTGTGGGTCTCACCTCTGAAGCTGCAGGTAGCTCCGGAGAAGCCAGTCAGGCAGGCACAGCTGAAGTAGTTTTCCCCATCGATGCATCTGCCTCCATTCAAACAAGGATTGCTCAAGCATTCATTAATATCTAGCAATTCCAGGGAAATAAACAATAAAACGCTTCAGATCTGTCCCCCTTTTTATAGACAAAGTGCAGAGTGTCATTTAAAAAGGTATTATACAGGATTGGTAAGGATACAAAAACATAATTGTTGTGTATTTTTAGTCTGCAACCTTACTGATTATGAAGCTCATACTAGAACCGTTTTTTTCTGTGAAATGTTTCCAACTGAAATGAAGTCATCGAGAAAACTTTCAAAAAACCCGCAAAAGCTGACTTTGGTTGTTACAACCCAAATTAAGGAAGGAGGTCGATTTAGTGGTTAAGACATCTGTTTCAGAATACAGGGGGGTCGTGGATTCGAATCCCACCCGAGCACTGTGCATGTGGATTTGGTTTTTTCTGCAGGAGTCAGGAAAGCACTGAGGGTAGTTGTTTTTTCAGCGCTTATCACACATTGGTGTAGGGAAAAACAAAACCATTTTCTTTTTACAAAATTAATTACTTTCAGTCTAAAAACCTGATGCGTTATGACAGTCAAGTCTGAGTTGAGTCAAAGTCACCAGAATAGACTGTGCAAGTATCGCGCATATCGAAACTCGAAAAAAACTCGAACGAAGACTATATTTTTTTATGAAATCAAATCTTATTTCAAAATTTTATTTATACAAAATTCTTGAAAATAAAAAAAACCCATAGCAAGTTGTTATAAATAAATTTTCAATGTTTGTATAATAGAAATAACTTGTTCAAATTAAAACTATTCTGACTCAAGTTAGACTTGAGTGTGGCTCCTGAACTTGAGTTCCACAACTATTTGTAAAGATGAAGACCTTGCAGAATCAAGTTAGTACTCACTGACTTCACAGAACTGTCCAGCGAAACCTTTGCTACATATGCAGTTGTTGGCTCCAAAACAAATACCTCCGTTCTGGCAGATACAATCTTGCGTTGCTGTCAACAACAAAGAGAAGAGAGAGAAAAAAAGGTGTAAATCTTTGACAATTTTTTTTTAAGAAATCAAAGTGGCTTAAATTTTTTTCACCTACCATAGGTTTTGGAGGGTGATTTGTTATTTTTATTTTATCCCCTGACTTGAAACAAAATAAATGTAAAACAAAAAAGGAACTGAATAAAAATAATAATACAAAACTACATTTCACTGGGTCTTTGAAAAGAAGTTTCTCTGAGAAGAGCAACTTGGTTTATCAAGACAATGGACAGTTGAACGGCCTGCAAATTTTCTTTCAATGTATACACTGCCACAAAATCTTCAGTTTTGCAGTTTAAGGGAATCAACTCTGCTTTATCTGGAATGATTGGCCTGTTTATCAACTTTGAACAGAGTGCAGTGGCGGATCCAGAAAGCCGTTGAGGGGAGGGGAGGGGGCTGAGAGCCATTTGCCATGAGGGGCTTAGCAGCCACTAACTCAGTGTTCACCATAACATACCGGCTTTGGTTTAATTTTGCCATGGTTGCATGAGGGTGGAGTCTAATACCTCTTTTGCTACCCCTACCCCCCCCCCCCAATCCCGAATCCACCACTGGAGTGATCCTTGGACAAGATTATCACCAACCCGCCATATGGTCACCGTGGTCCAGTGGTTAGACTACAGGACTTGCAATCACATGGTTGTGGGTTCCAATCCTACCATGATAACCGCTGATTTCACATTGACTAGAATGAGTATTGTCGTCTAGTTACTGAAGTACAATGTCTTGATTTGTGCAATTTATAATCATAGACGTTAAACCAATGTTTGTATGAGAGTTTGGCTGCTGCCAGCTTGGTGTTTATATCCCCTTGTGGGAGTTTGCTGAGTTCACTTGACGGGAATATCATCTACACAAACAAACAAACAAACGAACCCAGTTCGCAGAATGTGCCGATAAAACCGCTAAGACAACTGCACACAACGCTTCCCGTAGCGTCCGAACAACTTCCCCCGTTGAAGCAGGCTGGCGGTGACCTTGCACAAAGGGCTACAGCTGTGGAGCAAATCATTCATAAGGAAGTTTAATGATTAGGGCTGGAGGTCTAGTGAAAAAAAAAGTAATTTCCAAACAGTGTAGGGCTTGAAACTCAAGACACTTAAAGGCAAGTATACCTTTGGGTTTTTTTAACCGTTCAATTGTTTAAATCCTATTTAAATGGAGATATATACAATAAAACTGACCTGTGAACTTTCATTTCAAAAGGTGGTAGCGTTTTTGAGATATTGCCAAAAATCTGGAGCGGTAATGTCCATGCAGGAAGAATAATCCACAATTTGGAATACACAATCTGAGGCAGAAAAGTTTCTCAGTTTGAAAGTTTTTGAACCCCTCTCTTTAAAACCACATTCCTTCCCAGGGAATTGTTTCTCAAAATGTTATTCCACTATCAACAGCTCCAGTGCTTCTTACCAAGTAAGTTTTAATGTTCATTTCAGAAAACCTTAATTCCTCTAAATTTCAAACTATTTTAAACATTTATCTGCTGACTCTTGATATTTCAATGAGGTATTACTTAACATTATTATTTTGTGGTGTCTTCTAAAAAGTCAAGTTAGAATGTGAGCAAAATCTGCAAAATCATAAACAAACAACAATATTTGTTGTTAGGAATTTCAACCATTGTTGTACAGTGTTGTTGTAAAGAGCGCATGATCAACAAAAAAACTATGGCACCCAATAACTGGTTTAAGCAGCGCTAAAACTAAAGTAAAATTTTAAGATAGCACAAGGGGTGCACCGTTTTTTCTAGAGGGGCACTTCTGGCCAATTAAAACTGTAGTTTTCGTTTGCATTTTTCTAAAACAGGCCCCTTTTTAGTGCTCTTGTTATGCCATAGACTATTTTGTATAAGCTAATCCGACATGAGTGTACAAATAAAATACATTGTAAAATAAATACAATGTCTGCATATAAATGGTAAACTAGTTTTAAAAACACTGAAAGTATCATATTAAAGCTTATATATTGTAACATTATACAATGGTGACATTGTTGCTTAACAATTTTCTGCTGAGCAAACATAAGCAGGATACCAGTCACAAATGGTGCATGTGACATGGGATTTTGGCTTGTAACCTTCTTCTGGTAATCATAATTTCATTGTGCTTATTTACTGTTTATGATTAAAGGCACTGTACGCGTTTGGTAATTACTCAAAATATATATTAGCATAAAAACTGAATTGGTAACGAGCAACAGAGAGCTGTTGATAGTATAAAACATTGTGAGAAACGACTCCCTCTGAAGTAATGTAGTTTTTTAGAAAGAGGTAATTTCTCACTAAAATAATAAAAACTTCTTGCAAGAAATTTTTATTCCTATCTGAAAGCACACAAATTTGTACAACAAGGGTGTTTTTTCTTTCATCATTTTCTTGAAACTTTGATAACCAATTGAGCCCAAATTTGCACAGGCTTGTTATTTTATGCATTATGTTGGGATACACCAAATGAGAACACTGGTCTTTGACAATTACCAAATGTGTACGATGCCTTTAAGCAGCTCTATGAAAATAGGCCCAGAGGAATAGATAAAACACAAACATCAAAAACAAATCCATTTACACCTAAGCCCGGTTCATACTTCACACCAAACCGAAGCAAATTTTCTTGCATCACAATTGGAAAAACAGAACGTACCAATTATTGCGTCACCAAAATTCGCTTGGCATTCGCTTTCGCGTGAAGTATGATCCGGGCTTCACAGGGAAAAGTGAAAGGGAGCAAGGGATCACGGGAAAGAACCCAATGCCAGTTAAAAATAGACACTGAGATGAAAAAGCCAATAGGTAGTTCTCGATAGCCGCCATCTTTACGGGCAACTTGAGTTTTAGCCTCTGGCTGATTCAAGCGTTCAAATTTTGTCTATGGAGCCAAAGTGGTTTGCTGACCAATCATGGAAGGAATTTGATAGAACTCCCGCGCGCTGCACGCTGTATTTAAGCGTAACTGAGTTCAAAAGACGACTGTCCTTGCCTGTTAAGATGGCCGACTTTATACACTGTGTGACGTCAAGTATAGAAATATGTATCTACATGTCGGAAGTGAACAACATGTCGGAAGTGAACAAATCAGTGTGCCACACAGTAGGCTGCTGGACAATGCAGTGGTTCGTGGTAACGCATGTATGAATGGAAGATTTTGTAATCACAGCGTATCTCGCACAAGAGAAACTCTGTGCGAAAACCTCTTGTCTTGTTGCCATAGGGTTTTTTTGTTCAAATGTTTTGGCATGATACTAATGTTTTTGCAGTTTAAGTGCGTGTAAATGCTATTTTGATGATACCTTTTACACTGGCACAATGTGTTATTGTCAAACTCACCAGATTCACATAGTGTCCCGGTGTAACTTTGCGAGCAAAAACACATGAACGTTCCGTCAATAACATTTACACATAGGCCTCCGTTGAAACACGGGTTGCTCTGGCAGGATCTGGTTGTCGATTGGACTGTAAGTTAAAAACAAGAGTTAAGTTAATATTACCATTTTGGTGCTCGATATGGGGCATGGTGTACCCCCCTATTGTGTCTTGGATCATTGTGTTCTATGAATCACAGCAATTCTTTATAGGATTTTTTTGGGGAGTACTTCTGTACAAGAGGAACATTGTGTGTTAAAGTATGGGAACATTGCCCCATTTCGTGTATGGTATAAATATTACAGCCATCAAAAATACTCCCTCACACAACTGAACAAATCAACACTGAAATCATTTAAAAAAAATATTGTCAGCATTCAAATAAAAAGTACATAGTGCCTGATGAGAAGCGCTCAAATAATGATGTACTGTGTGTCTGTATCATCAACTGGTATTCTGGCTATGATACAGTCTTTTCCATTGGATATGATTTGCTGTACTGTAAAATGGCAACTGGTTATGATAAACCAATCATCATTCATGTTAAACAATGGAAAGAGAACATATTAAGCTTCAAGAAGCCATTTTATCCTTAAACCTATGCTGCGCAGTACACGAGCTAAGGTAATTCAAGTTGTGTGAATCATGACAATTTGTAGGTTTTTGTCACTAACTGCATAGGCATGAGCTGAAAAGTTAAATTGTTTAAATAGAAAAGGCATTATGTTCCCCAACAACAATGAACTGCTAACATTTATTAATTGAAGGAGATTACATTTTCTTCATATAAGTGCATGATTCATGGAAATTGCTCGTAGCAAACTCGAGATACTTCTGATTTTATACCAAATTCTGTAAAACTAAATATGTGAATACTGTTGCAGTGAAAACATGGGACATTACAAATGAGCACAATGTTCCGTTATGAGGAAACACCCCTGGAGATGGAGGCACCAAACTGCAACACTACCAGCAAATAGGAATAACTTCAGTAACACAACCGACAATTTTTCAACATTATATTCTACCCCTTTAGAAAATGTATATGCAAATCTAAATGCGGGTGCTCTTTCTTCTTTGAGTTTGCCTGGAACTGGTTGCATAAATTGGCATTGGCCCAGCGTCGCTATCATGGGCAGCGCGCCGTATCGATGCCTATCGTCACTAACCCCTGGAAGGGAAGTGCTGAAAAACAACACTGATTGGTTCCCAAAAGTGACCCAAAAGTGCATGCTTGTTAAAAACGTTGGAGCGCTTGTAGGGCGCGCTTAGCACGCGCGTGTCAAAATGCAAGTATTTTGACACAATTCACTTCAAATTAATCATGTTTTTACATGGTCACTCTTAACTGCATACAGTTAGACATGTCACAAGATCACAGAAGAATGAGCGGGGACCAGTTTGCTATATGACTTGATGCCTCTTTTGATAGCATGCTCTGCGTACGTTTCGAACACAGAATGGATCAACCACAGGACTAATTAAAATATCCAGTATATTTGGACATTTCAAAGTCACACTTCCAGGGGGTTATGATCGAGCAAGGCATTCTTGGAAAAGAAATGGCGCGGCGAGATCATACACAACTTAGAACAAAGTTGGCAACAGCCCTAAAACAATCATTACCGATTTGTTGGCAGTTAGTTCCGGTAAATTCCTGTACACAACTGCAGACATACGACCCATCAGTCACCGGATGGCACGTGCCTCCATTGAGGCACACAGTACCTTGGCATTGGCTGGTAGAAGCTGTAATGATAACAGTAACCCTGTTTGTAAGTGTGACATCATTCTGCTGTGACTGCCCACTTTGAGAACAAAGATTATTCATTCATTCAATTCATTCAAATTCACATTTATTTCCATACTTCATGAAATTTCCAAACAGTACATAGCCAAAACATTGATTTAAAGAAGTAATCAAAGAAGCATTAATTACAAGGCAGAAAATAAAATAAGTATGGAGGCATCATCTAGAAGCCGAGGCTTGTGGTGAGATGCCTGATGGACAGACAAACAGAGCGTAAACAGGAACAAGAACGTACGGACAGACAAGTTGCACAAAGACAGAAATGATGAGAATAATAACAATATTATAGCAATATTAATAATAATAATGACAATGATAATAACGACAATTACAATTATAAGCAGTTTATACAATTCTGGGGGATTGGTTTTCAAACTTTGCACAATCAGGAAACAATCTACAAACACAATCAGGAAACAATCTACAAACACAATCAGGAAACAATCTACAAACTAAGCCTGCAAGTGCAATATTTAAAGTTTTATATGTAAATACACAGTAGCCGAATCCAAGGAAAATAAATCACCAGGAAAATAAATCACCAGGAAATTTCTGGGTTATGTTAGCCCCACCACCACCCCATGTGTATTTCAAACTTGACGCAATTTTCCCTAATATCAATACTATTATTCAATGTTGACTGAAGTTCGAACTTGTTGCAAAAGGCAAAATTGCCTCGAATTGTACATCAAATTTGTTAATTTAAAAAAGCTAGAAATGGTAAATCCACCAGGCGAGACAAAAGAAAACCATTTTAAATGGTTTCATACAAATATAAAACACAAAAACAAGCTCTTTGTTTCCAAATGTTGAAAACAAATTCAACAAATGAACAATTTTGACAATCAAAATTCTCTCTATAAAAAGTATACAACCAGATTCAATCAGAAGATAAGCAAGCAGTATGCACAATGAAAAATCATTGTCATCCATCAAACCAAACCTGGAAACAAATTAACAGAGCTCTAAGCCGAGGTTAGCTATTTCCTAGCAGGAAATGGCTATATCCCTGGGAGTTAACTGCCAGAGTGAGAAAATCAGGTGTGGACAGGTCAACTCAAAACGTTGTCTCGTGTGAAAGAGCTTAACCCATTAGAGACCATTCATTCCTGTATAATCATGAACATACGCCCAGACACTGCTAATTTTGTTAATTATCTGCCACTGTATTTTCAGGAAAAAATTAAGGAAAAATGATTAAGAAACAGAAATACAATATTTTGTTTTAGAATTGTAGATTCTAACATGGGAATCATTGGAAATTGGAAATTTCGGTCGGATAACTTTTCTTTGACCTTCTTGTTTGAGCAGAAGTGGGTCAGATCTGCAGCCTTTTGCGGCCGCTATTGTCTCTTAAAGGCACTGTTCACGTTTGGTAATTACTCAAAATATATTAGCATAAAAACTGACTTGGTAACGAGCAACAGAGAGCTGTTGATAGTATAAAACATTGTGGGAAACGACTCCCTCTGAAGTAACGCAGTTTTTGAGAAAGAGGTAATTTCTCACTAAAATAATAAAAGACTTCTTGCAAGAAGCCTTTTATTCCTATCTGAAAGCACACAAATTTGTACAACAAGGGTGTTTTTCTTTCATCATTTTCTTGCAACTTCAATGACCAATTGAGCCCAAATTTTCACAGGCTTGTTATTTTATGCATATATTGGGATACACCAAGTGAGAATACTGGTCTTTGACAATTACCAAATGTGTTCAGTGCCTTCAAGGGACAATGAGTTGTGGTGGTTCTGACAAGAACCTGTTGTGTTGTCCTTCCTCAATGGTTCAACAACTCAATTATTGAATAAGTATGCTCACCAAGTTCACAGTTTGGTCCCTGTCTCCCCCCTGTACAAATACAGACGTAACCGTTGATGACATCACGGCACTCTCCGCCTAACTGACATGGGGAGCTCGAACATTCATCCACATCTACAACAGAAACATTGTTTTTTCCCATCAACAAAATATGTTAGTTGTTACAGATGAAGGTGCAAAATTTCTAACTACCATAAAAAGGGAATGTTTCAATTTGTAAAGACACTGATTGTGAACGCTTGTACCAGTACAAATCAAGAAAAAAGCATTTTGAAGTTTTTACAAAATCACCATTGCTTATTTAGATTGCCAGAATCAAATTTAGGGCATTTTAACATGACCGTGCACAAAATCCCTGAATTGTTTTTATATGTTCGTGTTCTTTTTCTGAGCAGTTTTCTTCTCAAAACATTAACTTTTCAGGCAATTCGACCTATGGTAGCTATGGAGAATGTTTTATTGAATAAAAAGTTAATAACAATGAAGTGATCCAGGCACAGTCATAGGAGGTGAGAGGAAGGGGCAACGATGCTCTCATGAGGGCGCTCTTGGTCTTCGTACAAGAAGATAAACACAGCTTAGATGGATGCTGTGTTTATTGAAAACAATAGAGAGTGAGAGTGAATGAATTCTTCCATAAATCAATGTACTTTCATTTTGACTGTCATGAGAACAAAGATGAAAAAACCCCCAAATGGGGCATCACCAATTGGCCATCAACGAAGCACACTTATAAGAGTGGATGCTGGTTTATCACATGAATAGCATGATGTTATTAGTTATCACCACACAAGGGGGAGTGTAATACGGAAATATATAGCGCTTCTGCATCCCACATCCAATGAGGCTGAAGGCCAAGATGGATATGAGATGCAGATGCGCTATATTTTTCCATATTCCACAAGCGCACTTGTGATGAAGAATTTATCTTCAAGCAAACTTGACGCACAGCCTAATGCAATACATGGTGTTGGAAAAGTTGTACTTTAAACTTAAAATAACGCAATTCGCAGGGTGTGATGCAATATAGGTTTATATCACACCTCTTGATGTTATGGGTCGACCAATCGGAATCGAGCATTTTAAGTTTGCTTAAAGATAAATAATGATATCACCTGCACACTTATTATGTTCCCATTTGGCACCTCAAGCTTTACTTATATACAGTGATGGCTGGTGGAATCAGACCCATGTAATGATCAATTTATGTCCAGGCTCTTAAAGAAACTCGATGGCAGATTCTAAGACCACTACTACTTAAGGATGTTACGATAATATGAAGTTAAAAGCGACAAATATTTACTTGTTTCACATCTGTCGCCATTGTAGCCTGCCCGACAAACACAGAAAACGGATCCCTGATTCCCTTGGATAACACACATGCCGCCATTGGCGCAGAGTCCAGCGTCACACTGTGAAACCACGGCGCCCGCCAGCGGCACGTCCTTCACGGTGATTGAAAACCCCTTCCCCGTCTGCCACATGTCCGACTGGAACATCACCCACGCGTTGGTGTCGTCGATGAAGAAAGGCGCGATGAGCCCCGTGCCAGACTCTCGCACGACAATGGAGGCTGCGTCGGCCGGGTTGCTCCCGTGACCAATCTGGACAATGTCCTGGTCGCATTCCGTTTCCATGTCATCGATGATGAAGCTGACTCGGCGATTAGTGGAGGAGGCCATGATGTTGTACAGGCAGTTCAGATTATCCATGTAGTTGAATGGGTAGTTGGGACTTGTGATTCGGATCTCTTGACCCTCAGTCAGAGTGTACTCTGCATTACAGTTTGAAGCTTTGGACATAGAGGAAGAATAGAAATTTTACTATCCAATGAAAACAGCCTGGAACAAATGTCATCATAAGACTGGTACCAAAATTTAAATAACAGTATATTAAAATCAGTTTATAGGTTAAAAATGACACAAATCGGGGTTTCAAAGTTGATAGCTATAAAAAATGTAATGGAATTTTCACAAGTTTTGTGTATACTGAAAAATCATATGTATAAGAATTAATTTACTCTTAATAAAACCAATGATGTATTTTCCATACAAGTCCCAGCAATTAAAATTTCTATTTTTAAACAGTCTTTCATGATTTATCGAAAGACGAAATCAAGAAAATCATCTCAAAAAGACTTCAGAGACAACTTTGTCTTCAAGTGCTATATGGATACTCACATAATTGGCACTGGGTACCAGCGAACTGTTCCGAGCACGAACAGGTGTACACGGAGTGCGTCTGATCGAAAACACAGTTACCACCATTGACACATGGCTGTGAACACGGCGTATCTACCAAGCAAGAAATACACAAAAGATGTTATCATCACGAATGAAAGGCTGGCTGAGCTGATTGGTGGACGTTGGTGTCTTACAGGTGACGAGGTGTTAGAGTGGAAGGCTATGTGGTACGCTCATGTGATGAGACAGGGAGGTCTACCCAACGCAGTTATAGACGGTCTGCCTATGGGTACAAGCCGCGCCAGAGGTCACCCTAAGCTGCGCTGGATAGACAATGTGACAAAGTGGAGTGGTAGAAGTGTGCGAGAGCTGAGAATAGCGGCGATTTGAAAGAGAATAGGTGATGGTGGCGACTCCAGGAATGCGCCCCCATTACAATCTCAGGACGAGGCGGCCACGGACGCAAATCTATGCCGAATGATGATGATGATTCTAACCAAATAAAGTAAAATATAAGTTTTCATACAATGGGACAATTAAGGGGGCAATTGGGGCGAGTCACTTACTTATAATCTGACAGTTGGTACCCATGTATCCAGAGGTACACTGACATCGGTATCCAGAACTGACTGAAGCATCTTGTATACAAGAGCCGCTGTTCTGGCAAGGGTTGACTGTGCACACAGTTACAGGTGGTACATCTGGGGTAAAAAAATAATAATAATTGCTTTTAAACCATACCAGCCTTACTGGTCATAGAAAACATAAACACTGTTGTTCCTGCATAAGCCTGAGTATGGCTTATTGCTGCATTACAATAAACACTCTTTATTTACTGCCTTTTGCAAATAAACATATCCCAACTAACTGTATACTGTTGGAAAAAGTACATAATTATTTTTTAATGTGATAAACACTTTGCCATGTTCCCCAACACATATCATTAGTAATGAGAGTATAAAGAAAGACATTAACTTCTTGTTCATCTACGGGTTTTCCCGTAGTTAGGCGCTAACAGCATTTTTGTGTTCCACTGAAAAATCCCCTAGTTAGATTTTAGAAACATCTTCTGGCTCATTTATTCATTCGTTTATTTATTTAGTTGGTTTAAAAACACGCTACAGGTTGTAAAAGTGAGATGTGTTCAATATAAAACTGAATTTATTGAACTCCATTACAATAAAAGGATAATGGTATCATGGTGTTATGTTGTTATTGTTTAAAGTGAATTTACCATGTAAATAATAATAGTAAAATATAGTGCACTATGCAAGCAGTGAACCTTAAATAAAGAAAAAAAATTATCAATTTAATTAATATGATATAAATTATTTGAAGTAAATGTATGCAGGGCCTCATTGGAAACTAATTTTTAATACTATATGGGCATACCCTGGGTAAAGAAATGTAATAAATAATATTGTATATAAAAAAATATAAATATATAAAGTACTAAAATGTTAAAAGAATTGTGCATTAATTTAGAATTAAATTTTAAAAAGATATTTTTGATAGATTCGAGAAAGTTACAAGCTTTCATTTAAGGTATTGCACGAACAAATTTTTGACATGTTTTGGTTTTCTTCTTGCAAACTTATTAGGGTTGAAAATAAAGTCTACTCACAAGTTTGGCAGAAGGTTCCACTGTAGTTTGGCTGACATGAGCAGACAAATTGATTGGGGTTATTGTTGTTTATTGTACACAAACCATTATTCTGGCAAGGATTTGATACACACGCAACTAAATTCAAAAGAGAGAAAAAGTAAAAAAAGTTCAGTACAAAAAAATTAAAGATAATAACCCTTTAGAGACCATTCGTTTCTGTATAATCATCACCATACACCCAGAAATATATTTTTTTGTAGATTTTTTAAAACAATTTGTTCTTGTAAAAGTGTCTGAAAAAAATATTATTTATCAGAAAGTTGGTTTTGTTTTTAGAAACATAGATACTATGTTAACATGAAAAACATTGGAAAATGTCAATTCAGTTCATGACCTTTACTTTGACCTTTTTGGTTGAGTGGAAGTAGATCAGATCTTGAAGCCGTTTGTGGCCGCGGTGGGCATTTTGGTACAAGCCGTTTGTGGCCGCTTTGGTCTCTGAAGGGTTAATTACAGATGTAACTATTGCATCGGGGATAAACAATTTTTGGTTTTTGGGGGATGTAGTTTCCCCTCACTTGTAATTGAGGGAGCGTCTTGCAGGCTGACTTACCGATGGTTGTACAGCGTGTCCCCGAGTAGCCTGTACGACATTGGCATGAGTACCTCGTGTTGGCTACGTTACTGCAGCCGCCACCGTTCTGACATGGGTTGCTACTGCATGGTGTCGGGGAAGCTGTGGGAAAGAGTTACAAAGAATAGCATGAATTGATTTGTATCACTTCTCAATCCTCACCAGATTGATCTATTATTCTATATTTTTCTGAAGTACTCACAAGCACCGAATATTATGAGTATCTTGTAGGTTAACATAATGACACAATCAACACAAATTGACAGTGGGTAACTCAATGGACAGAGACAGTTGGGAGACTCATTGCTCTTGTTTAAAACTCGCAAGCACCGAGTATTGATTATTTGTTATCAATGAGTTTTATCATAGTCTGTGCACAGGGGTGTCCCCCACTACAATCAGTAGCAGTGACAGCTGGTAGGCTAAAACAAGGACACAGTCAACACAAATTGACTGTGAGTTACTCAATGGACAGAGACAATTGGGAGACTCATTGTTTCTTGTTTAAAACTCGCAAGCAATGAGTATTAAGTATCTTTTATAAATGAGTTTGATCATAGTCTGTGCACAGGAGTGTCCAGACCACTACAATCAGTAGCAGTGACAGCTAGTCGGCTAAGATAAAGACATAACACAAATTGACATTGAGTTCTTCAATGGAGAAAGAAAATTGGGAGATTCATTGTTCCTGTTGAATATACTAAGTTAGCCCTGCGTGTGTACATTATTTTCATTCATGAGTCTGATCATTCTTTGTGTACTCAAGTGTTGCTCACTGTATTTAATGGGTCTGTATATGTTTGGTAATGACTCTGAAAATTAATGGCAATACCAACTTACTTGGAAGAAGTACAGCAGCTTTGGATAGTACAATGCAATTTAAGAACATTTTCACTGCGAAATACTGCGGTTATGGAAAAAAAATCACTTTTTATCCCCAAAAATTTGAATCTGAGAAGCGTTACTGACAGTATTGTTTCTCAGATGGTGTATTCCAATTGCAGATTATTCTTCCTGCGTGGACATAACCGCTCCAGATTTTCGGCAATATCTCAAAAACGCTACCACATTTTGAAATGAAATTTTCACAGGTTAGTTTTATGGTATATGTCTACAACAATATTGGATTGAAACAAACAGTGGGTTCCAATTACCAAAATTATACAATCCCTTTAAAATCGGCAATAGTGATAGCTAGAGGCTACAGTGCTCAGGGATGTTATCAACATAAAGAGTGCGAGTTCTTTATCCAATGCAGACGACTGTGTAACTCACCAAACTGACAGTTGTTTCCAGTGTATCCCGTAAAGCAGTCACAGAAGTAGTCTGCAGGGTTATTGTAGTTGATCATGCAGGTGCCTCCATTAACACAAGGACTGGGGTTGCAAGCACCTGTTGGAGAGCAACAAAAAACACTCAAGACATAAGCTAAGGCCCAAGCTCATGGCTCTGCACGTGAAAAATAATAATAATAATATAATAATAATAAAGAGAGATTTATAAAGCGCAAACAGTTGCAGATCTGTTCCGCCTCAAGGCGCTGAATACAAGCAAAAATGGATTAAACAACACAAATTAAATTTAAAAAAAATTTTTTTAAACAATTTTACCCCCAAAAAAATAATAGTAATAAAATTAAACAAATTACGTCTTGACCAGCCAATTACACAGTGAGCTAAAAAGATGATCTAGTTAAAAATAGTTGTAGAAAATGAATAATAGATACAAACCTTTCAATAAGTTGCAATGTTACAAAAATAATGTTTAAAAAGATGAGTCTTAAGGCGCTTATGCTGGCTAAAAAAACTCCACACGTAACCTAACTGTGTTTCACAGGGTTGGACAAGAGTTTCAGCTTGTTTGTGCATATACTTCCTGTACAAAGCATTCTTACGCAGACATTTTGCACTGACGCTGCGAGCGGCCACACTGGCAACCGTTAAGCGCAGAATTCCATTGTAAGCAGGGACATGAAATTGGGCCCAGATGTTATCCAAATTCACTTGAGACGGTTTTCAGCAGATATAACCAGAGGTCAGGAGAAGAGTGATTTTCACTTGTATTATAACTCTTTCATTTATGCAAGGTGGTTGCTGGATCAAGACCTATGGGGATTAACCCCCCCCCCCCACCAACCCTTCCCAACAATTTTGACAACATAGGTGGGGCAGCTTGTAGGATCAACCCCCTGAATTTCAAATGAGCATCGTGGTACACAAAAAGCACACATCATCAAACATTATTTGAGTAGACTACCACCTAAAGGCTAATATTCCAATCTCCATGAAACCAACTTTCTTCTGGTGACATTTTCTTGTGATATTTTTCATGCCATTAGCTGGTTCCACACGCTTGGTGGGCCTTTGAATTTGTCTCCCCTCTCATCGAAAACCCTTAATAGAAGCCGAAGATTCAACATTTCTAAATCATCCCCCCCTCCAAGTAGTAATTCTGACACTAGAGTTATGTCAAGGTGGGGTAGTCATTCATGGGTAATAATAAGACCTCCGTCTTGGAACTTACCAAGCGTCTGGCAGTTTGCCCCCATGTATCCCACTCGACAGCCACACATGTAGGACGACAACCCGGTGGCTGTGCACGTGCCTCCATTTAAACAAGGGTTATTACTGCACGGTGTTGTGATGGCTAAGAGATGGATTAAATAATCAGCATCAATATCAGCAAACAGATGCACTTTTATTTTCATACCACACTATTTTTCATTCAAAATTGTTTCTATATTTTGAGCGCAGTTTTAGGCCTACAACTCCTTTTAAAAATACTTTTATTTCAACTCCCCCCAAAAAAATCACATAAACTGATAGAAAACCATAATTATTTATTTCTTTGTTCATCCCATGCTTTTTTCTCTGTGCTTGCTCTATCTTTTCATCTCTTTCCACTTGACTGCTTCTGTTACACCAGTATACCTGTTTATGTGTTTTGTATTGTCATTTAGCCTTCAAGAAAGACTCTTCCCAAAATATCAACTTTGCAAATCATTCACAATTTATCATTTCCTTTTGAACTAAAAAATAATTTTAAAAACCGCATAAATAGTTTTTTTTTAAATGATATCAAAAATCGTTAAAAGGGGAAAACAAGACTGATATTCTTTCTCCTCTGAGCAATTATTTCTTTAAAACAAAATCTCAGCATTTGAACTGGCCTCCCATCAATGAGTAGGCTTGGTGGTCTAGTGGTTAAAGAGGGAATCCGGTCGATAGCGACCTTATGAAAATGGGGAAAAAAGTCTCTAACCACAGGTCAAAATGGTGTAAAATACCAACTGTGTTTGATATACCCTTCAAGTACAATTTTTGTCAAAATTCAAAAATCTTTGAAATTTCTCTCTGAAAGAGTATCATATAAAATGATATTTTACACCATTTTAAAGTAATGTTAGAGACTTGAATTTTGTTCCCTACTTTCGAGAGGACTGTATCCATTGAAAGAGTGCATCACAAAACTTAATTTGACCTTGCAGCCTCTCTTTAAGATAAATCCACAGGACTCGGGAAAACAGTACAGTATATTCGGTGTTGAGGGAGAACCAAAATATTGAAAAAATAAATATACAAACTATTGAAAGACACTAAAAGTACTCACAAGTTTGGCATCTGTCGCCGGTGTAACTCTGTGTACAAGCACAGATTGGATTAAGTATATTGTTTGCAGCAGTACTGCACTGTCCGCCATTCAAACACGGGTTGGGATTGCATGCAACTGTTGAAGACAGATGACATAGTTAGCAATTCTTAAGAAATGAGTGCGAGGGTGGTTTTAGAGGGGGTGATAGCCCCTCCCCCTATTGCGCATCGTTTGTCAATTGTTTAGCGCATTTTTAATATGTTTTACCATGGTTTATAACAATTAGATGTCAACCATATAAAGTGTTGTCAACATTATTTGTATGGTTTACATACCAGGAAAGTATTGTTTTGTGCTTTTTAAATATTGCACAGAACATTACTTTCCTGGTATGTAAACCATAACAATAATTTTGACAACACTTTCAATGATTTACATCTGATTGTTATAAACCATGGTAAAACTGTGTCAAAAGTGCTAAACAATTAATTGACAAACAGTGCCTCATACCCCCCCCCTCAATAATCTGTCTTGATCAATAATTTTGAAGATCAGTTGGCAATGGAGGCACCAAGTCAAGCAGAATAATGATATCAAGACATAAGTTCAGTCATTTTGCTGACCCCCAAAAATCATGATTCTTACTTGAAGCACACTAATGTGCAAAGAAGACTTTATTGCTTTGAAATTATTGAATACGTCAGTACTTGAAAGATGCGCTGGTCTTTCTAGAGTTAGTGGAGAATATTGTTAGCAATCCGGCAACTAGCTTCTGAATTGAAATTTTACCCCAAACCATGTGAGATAGCAACTGCCTCTAGTCTCGAGGAATTTCAATTGTATATATTTCTGGTAATGAAACCAAGCATGCCTCAAGTGAACTTTATCACTTTAGCTTGCAAGCCTGACGAAACCTGTAAACAAGGGTGCTTGCTATGTGAACTAGAAATACATGGGTTAACCCTTACTCTTACACCATATGTGTTCTGGGTTCTTTTACAGGCACTACCAATCCTAGTACACAAGATCTATGGCTTAATGTCCCATCAGAAGGACAAAGCAATTATGGTAAAGCATCTTACTCAAGGATACAAGTGTCATGACCGTGACTCAAACCCACACTCTACTAATCAGAAACACAATATCAGAGCTCGAGTCCAGTGCTCTTAACCGCTCGGCCATGACGCCACGCAGTCACCTGTGGCTAAGCAAGCTATTGCATACCAGACATAATTCAAATCTAACTTGACTGTCCGCTTTCTGAATTTAACCTCTCCTGGGCAAACTCTTGGTGGCGCTCTATATTATGAATTCTACCACAAAGTTAAGTAATACTGGCACATTTCATGTGCCAAAAAACTGACAAGAAAGGACAATATTGGTGGTACCTATTATGTTGCATACATTCCCTGTGTAGCCGTTTCTGCAGTTACACAAGTACGTCAAAGCCCCAGTCATAATGCAGACGCCTTGATTAAAACAAGGATTGTTGGTACAGCCGGTAATCAAAGCTGTCCGAGGAAACAAAGGATAGATTTGAAAGTAAATGTTTTGAAGTAGAGTTCTTTTGATGACAATTTTGTTTAAAATTATTCAGTGCTTTGCAAAAGGAGAAATTGTTTAGTATTACAATACTTGAATAATAACTTTAAAAAGCAGAAGTGTTTGGAAAAAGAAGAAAACAAAATTAGTTTCACCGTTATGATTTGTTTTGATAAAAGAGCTTGCAATTGATCTTCAAGCTCAGGGATTCTATATCAATGAAATATAATTAATGACCACTGAAGAATATCACACATAAGCGCATGTGTTAAACTTTTTTTATATTGGTATCTAAACTTGTTGTTGGTTGTTAAAAATTAAACACGCTCCCAAAATGTATACAATTACATGAAATTTGACCTTACCTGTATTACAGTTGGTCCCAGTCCAACCAAGTTGACAGGTACAGAGATACTGGTTTTGATTGGTCGGCATCTGTGAACAAGCCCCGCCGTTCTGGCAGGGATTTGGGGCACACACACCTTTAAACAAAAAAATCAAATTAATCAAAAACTCATTTTTGGTGGGAAAAAATGAAAGCTGGGACACTCTTCCCACTTATTTGCACATGCATATTACAAGAAACACAATAAAGGGTACCACTTTGCATCTGTCATATTAGCAGTTTTTCCAATGGTTGTATTTTTATAAATGTTTTCATTAATTTTTCTACAAGGTATTCTGAGCTACGTTCAAATTATAAGACCCATTTATTTACACAGCACCATTTAACAGTTAAAGATGCTGTGGTGCAACCTGCAGCCCATCGTACCAGAAAACACCGGGGTGAACCCCTTCTCTTAAAGATTTTAACTTGTATCTGGTACTTTTATGTGTATTTAAAAAAAAAAAACACGGGACAAACGGCGTTACACCCCATCTGAAGCATGCAGCTAATAATTTTAAAGTGCCTTGCTGAGTGAAGGACACAAGTGTCAAGACCAGGACTCAAGCCCACACTCTGCAGTCAGAAACACCAGAGCTTGAGTCTGGCGTGCTTGACCGCTCGGCCACGAAATGCCAAATAATCTTGCTCTCATAACATTTCAAAAGAACCAAATATTTTTAGGGGGTAAATGAAGCAAGTGTCTTACTGAGAATAAGGCATGTCGACCCTGAGTATCCTGGGCGACAGGTACATCTGAAGCTTGATGACGTGATGTAGCATGTCCCTCCATTATTGCACAGATTCACTGTGCAAGGTGTTATGGTATCTATAAAAAGAGGGGGGAATATTGTGTGGTTATAAAATTTTGCCTATTGGCAGCTCAATGGGTACTAACGAGGATGAAGGTAAATTGCAGCCGCTATATGTGCATTTTGATACAAGACGCTTGTGGGCTGCTTCAGTCACTAAAGGGTTAACTGTGTGAGAAACAACAATTTTGAGTGGTTCAACCATGGAGGAAGGTTTTTATTTAAATTATTCAACCTTCCAACTTTAGATCCATGAAGAATTAATTTTGTGGGATACAAGGATTCTGGGTGGTTCACCTGTGGAGGAAGGTTTTGCTCATTATTCAACCTTCCACCTCTAGATCCATGGACTTGAAATTTGGCTTAATTTGTGAGATACAAATAATAATAATAATAATAATGTAGTGTTATATAGCTCACTTAGCCACTAATAATGTGCTCAAGGCGCTTGAACAAAGAGAAACACTTTTTAAGACAGGTTTTTGAAGTTTTTTTATGAATTATGAGACCGATTCATGTAGCACCTTATAAGGGTTTACAAGGTGATGCAGCGCACTCGGCGCCACTGCCACAAACACCGGGGTGAACTCCTTCTTTTAACGATCTAGTGTACAGGGTTCTTTTACAAGATTCTGGGTAGTTCCTTGAGAAAGGGTTTGCTCATTATTCAACCTTCCAACTCTAGTTCCACGGACTTCATTGTTGGCTTCAATTTGTAGGATACAAGACTCTGGGTGGTTCACCCATGGAGAAAGGGTTTTCTCATGATATAATCAACCTTCCGATTCTAGATCCATTAACTTTAATTGTTGGCTTCAATGTGTAGGATACAAGATTCTGGGTGGTTCACCCATGGAGAAAGGGTTTGTCCTTTATTCAACCTTCCAACTCTAGATCCATGGACTTAATTGTTGGCAGCCAAATTGTACACAGGCTACTATGAGAAGCAAAACAAGTATTGCTCAAGAACACAAGTGCCAACACCAGGATTCGAACCCACACTCCTTATGACCTTGTCACTAGAAACTTAAGTTTGATACCCAAAGGAATGCTCCACCATGGCACCCTTTCATTATTCAACCTTCTAAATCCTTGATTCGTGGACTCACATGTCTCGCATACACTCCCGGTGTAATATTCGCGACACTGGCACGTAAACTGAAAATTGTTGATTCTGTTGCATGTACCCCCGTTTAGACAAGGCTGGGATATGCAAGGATCTGAATATCATAAGAAAAGAGAAGAAAAACAAAGTCATTGATTTATTTACAATCCTGTTGGTACGTCATTGCAGAGTTTGCGCTACTTCCGGCTCCGAAGCTGGCATACATTTCCGCGTTATTTTATTGGGAAAAAAAACACTCATTCCATTATTCAAAGACATTTCTTATGACACATGCGAAAGGAAAGTCCAATAAATATTTTGTTGGTACACAAATCATCAAATACAGAACAGTTCAATGCATTTCCTATGGGATTCTGGCAATTGATGATGCCAGCTTGCATGAAATTAACCGTGGCTTAGCCCACAGTAGAATTACGCCACACTTACCAACAACATACTGTCCCATCAATCATTTATTTAACTGTCAGAGCCTAGTTATGCATAAATCCACAGACTTGCACATTAACGAACTTGCACACAAGTTTGTAAATCAATTAGCATTGATGTAAAATATTGAGAAAATTTAGGCTTTCATTATCATAGAGCACAATTCATATTGGATTTGTTCAACAGTACTGAATGTCAAATAATGTTGTAGGCCAATAAAGAATTCAAATTCAAATTGTGGTTGTTCCATGTGAGATTCTGACAACTTTAACCAGTTGGAGGGAATCTCAATCTAAAAAAAAAACCAATAAGATTTACTTTCATGTCAAAACAAATGTCTAACACCAAAGTAGCCTTATGGGAAGAAAGGCTTGCCAACCTTCCAACAGTAAGCCTAACATCCATGCCCATAAATGCAAAACAAGAACTCCCGCCCTGTGCCGACTCAAGCTAGGCTGCATGGAAATGCCTCAGATCATGTACTGGTCGCTGCAAATTAACACTTAAGAAATAGGGCTATCTGAACGACCAGGATGTGAACTGCATATGCGGTTCTGAACCACAAACAATGGACCGCCTTCTCAGATGTCCCCTACTAGTGGAGCAGAAATGCAAGGCTGGAGACCTTGCTGAATTCAACAAAAGTGCCAAAGACTGTATCCAGTTCTGGCTGAAACACAACATCTACAATCCTGGCCATATCTCAATCCCCCCCCCGACCCCCGTTCAATGTTGGCTCTCCTTGTGCAGTCTGCGCTTCAGCTGGAGTTAACAAAATTGAGCGGGGAATCGGGGGAGGGTATGTTTATTGTCATGTGGCCCAAGCATTTTGGCCGGGATCGTAATAATGTCATAAAGGTTGGCACTCTCAATATTTAATAGACCGTGGCCGATTCAAGCGACTTTGGCTACGGCTATGTGGCCATTGGCTGTGCATGACAACAATACTGAAGACTAGGATTTTTTTGGCATTCCAGCCATAGCCACTGCCGAAGCCATTAATTTGCACGGGACCCTCTTGGGAGTATTGAAATGACTAATGAACTTACTCGTTGGCGGAGTGCTGCACTGGATTCCAGTATATCCCGAGACACATTGACAGAAGTAGGTGAATGTGATGCCATTTTGCTGACTGGTGCATCTGCCATTGTTCAGGCATGGATTGGATGCACAAGGATCATCTAGTTAGAAAATGGTAATAATAATAACAATGATAATAATAATGTGGGGATATGTTTTTGCAGATTAGAAGAAATATCCTCTCCAGACCCTCTCCAGACAATTTAATTGGTGTAAATAAATTCATCAGAGATAAAGGCAAAGTTTACAGGTTTCGAGACAAGGTCTCGAACCCACACTTTGCTGACCACAAAAACAATAGAGCTTGAGTTTGGTGCTCTTAAACCGCTCGGCCAAGACAGGCCACAGGGGAAGCACATACGGTATGACACGCATCATACCTCTACATGCAATTGACTCCCAAAATAACAGACCATGGGCAAAAAGTAGCCACAAGTGTAACATCAATAACAGGGATCAATAGAACAATACAAAATCAGTTATTTTGCATACACTAGAATGGTACATGTAAAAATAAATGCTGCCATGTCCTGCCGACTTTTGGAATGATAATAAGGCCACTGTTAGGGCAGGGTTTAGAGGCATTACTAAACACACTATGAGGCCTGTGGGAGAGAATCCAAAGGCACCCCGGGTGAGATTTGAACCTTCTACATTCTACAGTGAGCTTGCCCAAGGACACACAAAAGTAATAGAATGAATATATTATAAAGCGCACACATCTAAATATATAAAGGTGCTCATGGTGCTACAAAAGAAACAACTTAACAAAAAACCAATATACTACATGAATAATTATGAGCAGTCTGACAAGCAGGAGAATTATGCTCTCTGGGGCCGGTTTCACAAAGAGACAAGACTAGTCTTATCTGAAGTTAGGACCAGTAACTGGTCTTAACTTAAGACTAGTCCTATCTCTTAGCATTGCCTAGGACTAGTCCTAAGTTAGGAAGAGTTTTGTGAAATCGACCCCTGGTTAAGAAGGATAAATTGTAGTAGTGAAAGCCATTTTGGAAGAGCTAAGGGAAGTGCTAGATCAAATATTTACGGGGAGACTGTTCCACAGGCAAGGGGGAAGCTATATGAAAAGATCTATCCCCCCAAGATCGGTACGATCTCGGCACAACAAGAAGTTGTTGATTTACAGACCGGAGACCAGAACGACTGGTGTGGTGAGGAGCTAATAGCGTGGATAAATACTGGGGAGAGATGTTGTGCAGTGAGCGATAAGTGAGAAGCATGAGTTTGTACATGATTCTAAATTTAATTGGAAGCCAGTCCGAAACTTATTAGCCATTCATTTGGAGTTAATGAGAGTAATACTTACTTCTTAGCTCACACCTGCTCCCATAGTAATTAGTGCTACATGTGCAAACATACGCTGTGATGTCCTGCTGATTCCTAGAACACTGGCCACCGTTAAGACAGGGTTGAGAATTACACGGATCTAAAAAGAAAGAAATAACAAAAACAATAGCACAGATTGACCAAATTCACCAGCGCTGAAACTATAGTAAAAATTTAGGGGGGGCACAAGGCCTTAGGTTGCACCATTTTTTTTTTCTAGAGGGCCACTTCTGGGCAATTAAAACTGTAAATTCCTTATGCAATTCTCTTTTAAAACAAGCCCTTTCTCAGCACTCTTGTTATGCCATTTACAATTTTTTTAAAGATAATCTGAAGTGAGTTTAAAAACAAATACATTGTCTGCGTGTCGATGGAAAAATAGTTGTTTAAAAACATTGAAAGTATAACAATATTAAAGCTGCCCTAACCGAGAAATTTTAGTTATGCCATGTTGGAGATCTGACATGGGCAGACTGCAACTGCATGTGGCGTTAAAACAGTGGGTTGACAATAAATATGACAGGAAACAAAATTCTAGTTCCGTGTTAGCCTGCGGAGAAAAGTCAAATTGTCCCCACTATCAATACACTTCTCTACTATTCTTCTCTACTGAAAGCAAAACAAACAGTTTGAAATACCGTTGGTAATTACTACAACAATTAATGACCATAAAAACTTCCTTGATAAAGAGCACTGGAGAGCTGTTGATATTATGAAACCTTGTTAGAAAAGACCCTCTTTGAAGTAATGTAGTTTTTGAGAAATAGGTAATTTTTCATCAAAAAATCAGAATCCGAGGAAGGCTTCTCAAGCACCTGAATGCACACAATTCTATGCAAAAAAGGTGGGGGTTTTTTCTTTCATTAATTTTTTTGCAGCTTCAATGACCAATTGAGCCCAAACATTCACAGGTTTGTTATTTTATATACCAAGTGAGGATACTGGTCTTTGACAATTACCAAAAGTATACCCTGCCTTTATAAGGATGAAAAATTAATTTAAAAAACAAAGACTTCACACTTTGTAGTACAATACTAATCCTTAAATATTCTGAAAGATTTTTTAACGATTTCATTTGAGTAGAATGACAAGATATCTTACGTTGTGGTGGAACGGTGCATCGTTCTCCAGTGTAGCCGACTATACAACGGCAAACATATACGATTGTACCTTGACGGGACTGGGTTTGGCAAGTTCCTCCATTCGTGCATGGGTTGGAAATGCAAGGATTAGCTGTGAAGGAAGAAGTTTGAACAAGAAAACTGGTTTAATAAATCAATGAGGTATGTAAGTTTTTGGGAGAAATCAAATGTGATTTTGCTTTTGAAGAACCATTGACTTCCTTTTATTAAAGTAATTATCCCTGGGGGTGCCTTCTGGCTAACTGCTCTTGGTCATTCATTATTGTCATCCATTGGAGGGGCACAGAACAGGTGGCCAGAAGGACACAAACCTATGTGCAGAGTTGCAATTTTATGAGCATTGCTTTGTAAGCATTTGTGGTGCAAGGGCCGGGCTCATAACTATTTCAATCACAGAAGCACTTGCACCAACAAAATCTCAGCAGCACTTGCACCAACAATCTTTTGCTTGACAATGTATTTTATTCTTTCAATAGTCCGTGTTTCTTTAAAACCACTTTTTGGTGGTCTTTAACCCAAAAACATTTACCTTAAATGCTCTAATTACATGCAGGTGTTATTTGAAAGCCGATCTTCTTTGCATCTTTTTGACGAGCAAATAAACACGGTACTGAGCGTCAACACATTAATAGGTTATTAATTAAATACTTGATTTCCAAATGCAAACATATTTTAATCAGAATAGCATTAATTAGATTTTCAGAGAATACTCATAGGCAACGAAGAGGTATTCCAAGATAAATTTTTCGTTTTTCAGATTTTACGAAAACATTTACTGTTACAGTAACTTTTGTGTGTGTAAAAATCAAGACATATTTTGTTGTACCAGTATTGCAGTTTGTTCCAGTGTAGCCATTGACACAGTTGCAGAAAAAGCCAAAGTTGTTGTCGTTGAGAAGTGCGCATAATCCACCGTTTAGGCAAGGGTTGGACGTACACGGATCTAGAACAAACAGAAATAACAACATTGTTTTTATATCCAAACAAGGGCAGTTTCTATATATCAATATTCATAAGATAAGTTACAAGAATATGGCCTGCTCATTGGCTCCTTTAATTTAATCCAATGAATATTCATGTCTACACTTATTAAATAACACCCGAGTAGATCCTTGTCAATTAAATGGAGAATTGTAGGGTCATAGGGTGTTTGAATTGCTCAAACCATTATGGCCTACGTCAGATAATGCAGCACACGATACGAACAAATGGAATTATGTGTGTTGCTTGGTGTGTATTTTCATTTTTATCAAGTAATAAAACACAAGGTAAACTGACTGGGTAAATCTTAAAATAATTTGGGATTCAACAAAGAAAAATTGACTAGAGCGGGACTTGAACCTGCGACCTCCCGATAAACATGCCAGTGCTCTACCAACTGAGCTATCTGGCCTTAATGTCAGAGCGGTCTCTCTATTTTGTCAATATCTTTTGTTATTTTTATTTTTACACATTGCGCACTACGCATTACGCACAATGGACATATGGATTTCCGGCCTAATAGCATGCTGGATGATCATTTTCTGAATCTTAAAGGTATCGTACACGTTTGGTAATGACTCAAAACAAATGTTAGCATAAAAACTTACTTGGTAACAAGCAACGGAGAGCTGTTGATAATATAAATCATTGTAGGAAATGACTCCCTCTGAAGTAACGTAGTTTTTGTGAAAGAGGTAATTTCTCACTAAATTAATAATAAAAACTTCTTGCAAGAAGTTTTTATTATTCTATCTGAAAGCACACAAATTTGTACAACAAGGGTGTTTTTTCTTTCATCATTTTCTTGCAACTTCGATGACCAATTGAGCCCAAATTTTCACAGGCTTGTTATTTTATGCATATGTTGGAATACACCAAGTGAGAACACTGGTCTTTGACAATTTCCAAACGTGTACGATGCCTTTAAGCCTTTTTAGTATTATGGTGTACTTCCATTCATTTTCTTTGACTGATTAAAAGAACTTTTTTTTTTCCATTTTGCATAATCTGAGGTTACAGGAATTTGTTGCATGCAGTCTACTAGCTGCCTGTTTGCTAATATAAACTGGGTCTCATCTTTACCGTTGTGTGACCCATTTGGAATTGAGGACGATTTTGTGAAGTTACCCCTCTGTGGAAGAATAAAGATTTGATCTATTTATCCTATAGACCCATTGCACAACGCGCAGCGTACTCACATGCGCCTATCCTGGGTGTCATTTTGGGTGTCAAAATCGTATACAAACATGCACAAAAGAGAGTTTTGACACCCAAAATGACACGCATTGTTCGGAGGCGCGTTCCGGGGTCCATAGAAATCAATAAATCCCCTTGCATAATGCGAAACGCTACAGATACGCTGAGGTCACGCGCATGTTTTTACGCACAGAGAACAGCTATCGTCCAATGATCTGCCTCCTTTTTGAGAGTGTGACATATGCAATGGGTCTATATACTAACTTGGTCTTGTCTCGCAGTTCAGTCCAATATAACCATTGAAGCAAGTGCAGGAATAGTACACCACGGGACCGTTGCTCAAACGGCTACACTGTCCACCATTCAGGCATGGATTAGAAGTACAAGGATCTAAAGACAGAATCAAAAATAGAAATATACTGTGGTTATGTAAAAAAAAAAAAGCAGTGTCCTGAAATAAAGGAACAAACTCGGGGTTAATGGGTTTTTCATTTTTGAATTTTGTAAGACAGGCGAACAATTGGTAAGAATATTAACATTTATGCCCACCCCTGGCAAAAAGTTATACAACTGCATGGAACCTGTATTATCTGCACGTTGAGGAAATGATTTGTGCTGTCATTTTAGCTGTTTGGCAAGAGTGTCAGTTTTTTATCGGGTGATCTGGTTAATTTTGCCATACAGCCATGTCACATGGTACATCGCAAACAACAGACGACAATTTAGCTCAGCATTCTCTGTGTTCTTTGATCAGTCGCAATCATGCCCCCACCCCCCTGGGCAAAAGACATCCAGCTCTCCACGACCCCCCTGATCCCCACCCATCCCTCCCCCCCACCACACAAAAAATGCCTTTTGTGCGTCTTGGATGAAGTTTTAACAACTTTTGTCCTGCAGTTTAATTCTGCTGGTTCTGATTGATACAAAACAAACTTTACCTATAGTGATCGTAATTTCACAATTCTGGCCAGTGTAGTAGGACAAACAGGCGCATCGGTACGCCGTGGTACCCTGGGGAAAGCATGTACCTCCATTCTGGCAGGGGCTACGCTGGCACAGGGTTGGTGGAGCTGAAATGACAAGTATATCATCAGAGAATAACAGAAAGGAAACACAATAAAGAGTACCACTTTTCTATTGTTATGTTAGCAATTTTTCTAATGGTTGTAACTTTTGTTTAAATATCTGAAACCACCCAAAAGTGTTTCAACATGTGAATGGACATGCATGCTTATACTGAAAATTGATTGATTCAATGGTTTTTTTTCGGGGGGGGGGGAAATGTCCCTTAAATTTCCATAAAATTTGACAGACTTGCCTGTTCGGTCCATTTTTTTGAATGAAACTTGAGAGCAATTAAAAAATCTATTTTTCTAATCAACTTAAATTATTTTCAGTACAAGCCAGCATGTCTATGCACAATTAACATGACACACTTTTGGGTGGTTTGGTACTTAGAAGAAAGTTACAACCATTGGGAAAAGGTGCTAATGTGATGGTAGATAAGTAGATAATAATTCTGTCATTAAAATTATCATTGCTTCAGCACTTTGAAACGCTGAAGTAAAATACTGTCACACCTTATGTACTTAATTATTATACAAAAAGGAGTTTTACTTTGTTAATAACATGTTGTTGCAGTTATTTTCATTTTTATGTTAGTATTAACTCGTCCACTCTTGTTTCATTCCAAAGAGATCATGAAGAATGGTTAAGATCGCGGCAAGCTAGTATTAAGCTTGCAACTTTACAGGGTTGGTTGCAAGCCTGACTCCAGCTTCCGTGGTTTTGAGTTTGTTGCAAAATTGTATTGTTGGTTGCAAGTTACCTTGTACATTGTTAGTTGCAAGTTACCTTGTACATTGTTGGTTGCAAGTTTACAATTTTGGTTGCAAGTTTACATGGTTGGTTGCAAGTTTACAATGTTGGTTGCAAGTTTACATGGTTGGTTGCAAGTTTACAATGTTGGTTGCAAGTTAACAATTTTGGTTGCAAGTTTACCATGTTGGTTGCAAGTTTACAATTTTGGTTGCAAGTTTACCATGTTGGTTGCAAGTTTACATGGTTGGTTGCAAGTTTACCATGTTGCAAGTTTACATGGTTGGTTGCAAGTTTACATGGTTGGTTGCAAGTTTACATTGTTAGTTGCAAGTTGACAATGTTGGTTGCAAGATTACCATGTTGGTTGCAAGTTTACATTGTTAGTTGCAAGTTGACAATGTTGGTTGCAAGATTACCAGGTTGGTTGCAAGTTTACATTGTTGGTTGCAAGTTTACCATGTTGGTTGCAAGTCTACATTGTTGGTTGCAAGTTTAAAGGTTGGTTGCAAGTTTACCATGTTGGTTGCAAGTTTACATGGTAGCTTAAATGGCTACAGCTTTGGCTGCCTGACCAACCAGTCTATATCTATAGCTGAACATTGCCTCAACAATCCGCCATAATCATTAAACCAAAATCACAGCCGAAGTCAATCATTTTGAAATTCTGAACACAATGTAAACTTACGAATTTCGCATCTTGACCCTGAGTACCCCTGAGAACATATACAGTTGAACATGTTCAGTGTGGCACTGACGACGTTGCAGGTACCAGAGTTCAGACATGGATCAGGCTGGCATGGGGTGTCTTTGGAAATACAATTTTTAATAACAAAAGTTTATTGAAAGATTACAGAAGTCTCTGGAAATACATGCCACAAAAAAAGTTAGAATCTTTCAAGAAAAATGATCCAGTTACATGCTACTTATAATGGCATGCTAATCAATAAAAATAAAATCAACTAATTAACCAAAAGCAAATTTGATTACCCGAAGGATTCAAAAACAATTTGTGGAGAATCAGGAAAAGTTCATTGAAACATGTGGCACCTAGCTCAACGGTTGATCTTAAAATGCTCTATTGACCCAATTCACCCGACGTCATCATTACAATAATCTTGGTTGCGCCGTTTTGGGGATCAATATCCCAGTGTGTTATACAGTGTCGAGCGAATTTAAAGCAATGTGGCATTTATAAGAGGTCCATAGATAGTTTTTATAATTTCTGTCAATTTGTGAATCACAGGCAAATTTAATAAATCAATAATCTATTCTTTCTTTTCTTTTTCACTGTACTTGAATTTCAAGGGAGACTTTCAGAGAATCTATATAGCAGCAGAATTAGAGGGTAAATAATCTTTACTTCTTGGAAATTAGCGCATAGACCTTATGCACATGACGTAATTTGAGTAGGGCACCCTCAGCTCGGCTAGAGGTCAAAAGAAGGTTGCTCGTTGGCCAATCATGTGCGTCGCGCATACTCAGCTGCGCATTTTCCATTGTTTCATCATCGTTTTTACCTCTAAAGATGGCAGCATGGTGACATCAATGCATAAGGTCCATTGCTCAGAATTATGTAAAACAGTGCTGAAATTTACCCAGCATGTCCCTGCCACTTAGCTTCCCAAGGTCTGCTACTATATGTCAAAGAATGTATGAATGCCTTCTCAACTCTTTAGAGACCATTCATTTCTTCATAATCATTATCACATGACCACCATTGTTGATTTTTGTACTGTATATTTTCAGCAAAAATGTCACACACAAAAAAAGGAATCAGAAATTCTGTTTTGTTTTACAAATGTAAATAGTATTCCCAACATTGAAAACATTTGTAAATGTCAATTCTGGACGTGGCTTGCACTATGACCTCTTTCTGTAAATGGATGTAGGTCAAATCTTGCGGCTGTTTGTGGTCGCTATGGGCATTTTGGTCAAGCCGCTTGTGGCTGCTGTGGTCTCTTAAGGGTTAATATAAATCTAATGAGCTTGGTTTTGTCTCCTAAACACCTTTTTTTCTTCATAAATAAGCATCGAAACAAGAGATAACATACAGATCCGGGTTTCGCATTGTCGGCCCGTAAACTGGCTAGAGCACTGGCAGACGTAGTTATTCACCCCATTGGTACAACCTCCACCATTCTGACAGGGCCTGCTGAAACACTCATCTAACAAAAATGAGATAAAACACAGTATTTAACACACAAAAATAATAGATTGTTCAACCCAAAATATTGTTTTACCCCCCATCAGTTTCCCTTGTGGTTTATTACTTGATACTATAAAAAACAAGTTGCATCCCCTTAAGGTGATCCCTCTGCTGCCGCTTCCCCGCTTGTATCGTAAACTTGGGTGTGACCCCTGGCTATATGGCAGTTACAGGATGTATGACTTCTGACTGGCACCCCCGAATTCTGACTAGCACCCCCGAACAAAGATATTAACAAAATAGGGAGACCGCTAACATTAGGCTAGATAGCTCAGTTGGTAGAGCACCGGCACGTTAATCTGGAGGTTGAGCCGATTTTTCTTTGTTCATTCCAAAATTAATTAAAATAATGAAATGTTTACATAACAAACAAAAATCCCCCTAGCAATATATTAAATTAATAAAAATGTATAGCTGTGACGAAAGAATGGGGTGGGGTGGGCTGGGTGGGATGTGGGTGGTGTGCTTTCTTTCCCCCTTCTTATTGCCAAAGTATTAAAAACAGAATTTGTGTAAATATTTGTTTGGGTAAAATATGAATAATCTTCCATGGGGTTGTAGTGTGGGGGCTAAAACAACTTCAGAATAATTTTTAAAAACTTGTACAAGTGACTTTTATTCTCCCCCAAGTTCCCATTAGCTTATTATTATAAGTAATTTGGTTACCGTATTTTTTAACCAATCCTTTACTTTGTCTGTTAAAAATCTTACCGATATTAATCTCGCAAATTCTCCCGCTGAATCCAGGTTGGCACACACAGTCGTAGGTGTTAACACCATCGATGCAATTCCCCGCGTTCATGCAAGGGTTGAGCGGTCTGCACAAGTCAACATCTGTGGAGAAATTATAGACAGTTAGGCCAAGTAAAAGGAGCGGGAGGGGCTTTTATTTATCTTTATTTTTTTTCAAGATGGCCGCCAATCGTTCACAAATTTCAAACAACCATTGGTTTTTCCACTCTTAAATGCACAACAACAAAAGAAACATGTTAGACAAGATATTGAACATGTTTACAGTGGTTTTTCAATAGTTTGTTCAGTAATAAAATCCCTAGAGCTTATAGCTCACTTTCACAAGAATAAATGTAAATCTGTAACTGTACGATCGGTTTTTAACCATGTAACTGGCACAGGTTAAGTTCTGACTTGCAATATATATTTTCTGATGGATCAGTTGATATTTTATGGTTTTTTAATCTCATTTTGAATTGGTAAAGATAAAAATATAATCCATGCGGCCCCAAAAAGGAAGCGGGCGGGGACGCTTAACATGTACTTTGTTTTACTTCGCCTTATACAATAACAGACTTGTGCAATTGGGATATACTTATATCCCGATTAGGAATGTTTTTATCCCATCAATATGGATACCAAAGGATGGTTTCCCTGATCAGGAAACCCTTGGGTAAGTAACAGTGCCTACAAAGTACGCCCTCTATGACGACCAAGAGAGAGTATAAAAGGCAGTTGAGCATTGGACATGGTTGCCAGTCTGAAGAAGCTTAGGTGTGAAGCATAACTAAAATAATATGAAAGTAACATTTGCATTTATTTGGATTTAAAAAAAACACACCTTATAATCCATAATATCGCTTCTGTCTCAATGTCACTCTCACTCAAACTCTCCCCAGTGGGGTATCATTTCATGTTGATTGGAACTGTTTCCCCCAATGAGGAGATACAAATATTTCCTGTTCATGTATCCTTGGGTAATAATGAAATCTTCTCCACAACTCTAATTACTGCTGAACTACTGATCAACTCACCGATTACTATTTGGCAGAAACTCCCTGTGTGCGTTGCCGGGCAATTACAAAAATACCCCAAGTTGTTGGGTGCCGCCGTAACAACACACTGGCCCCCATTCTGGCATTGGTGACTAGTACACGGGCTGACATTACACCGGGTACCGGTGTATCCTCCTTGACATATGCATGAAAAGGAGTCAACATTATTGACACATCTTCCTAGGTTTAGGCACGGACTGCTCGCACACTCGTTCAGGTCTGTCTGGCATCTTGTGCCGATGTAGCCAGGGGCGCACCGACACGTGTACTGATTCTGACCGTCCAAGCACTCTCCGTTATTCAGGCAAGGGTTGGACAGGCACACATTGATGATGATTTGACTTTGGCAGTGAGTGCCTTGGAAACCGGCTTGACACTGACAGAAGTACATATTCAACTGCTCTATGCAGAAACCGTTATTCTGACAAGGGTTACTGGCACATTCGAGGACATCTGACTGGCATCGATTTCCGGTGTACCCAGTGATGCACCTGCATGTGTATGCACCCAGACCATCCTCACAAGTTCCGCCGTTCAGACAGATGTTTGGCGTCGAGCAGTCGTCAATGTTGATCAAGCACGTATTCCCTGTGTACCCTGTTGGGCAGATACAGATAGCAGTGTTCACCCCGTCTCGGCATTGCCCACCATTATTGCACGGATTGGGTGAGCAATTGTCAATGTTAATCTCGCACAGATTCCCTCCGTAGCCCGGTAGGCACTGACAATTGTACGTGTTAAACGTTGTTACGCACTGCCCGCCGTTTTGGCAAGTGACACCGGCACAGAAATCTATCTGGATCTCACAGCGCGTGCCCTGGAAGCCTGGAATGCAGTTGCAAGTCACGGTGTTGAACTGTTCCTGGCAGACGCCACCATTCATGCAGTATCCCAAGGTACAACGTACTGTGATGATCTGGCACGTGGGCCCTTCAAAGCCAATCAAACAAATACACCTGAGTAGTTAGAGAAAATAGAAATAAGGGAGAGAGAATCGTCAGGCTTCAACATTGTTACTTCCAACTTGATTCCCTGAATGCTGAAGTGCCGTCCAATGACTTTGTTTTGAGCTTGTGACAGTCACAAAGTCATTGAACGGGTTCTTCACACACTTCTATACCTTCAACTTTTTTTAGGATTCTTCCCTTATAAAAATTTATTGAGAAAATTCTTTAATGTAAAGCTTTTCAAAGATCAACTTGAGCAATAGTTTGGTTAAAAGTGCTTCCATCGTTAAGAAGAATAAGAAAAAAAACCTGAAAAGGCAAAAGTGAAAAAATACATATTGGGTATATATTGTGCATCGTTGAGCGATGCACTGTTCATGGTAAGAGTGAAGGTTCGGTTTCCGGTGGTCATGGCACTTGTGTTATTGTGTAAAACACTTGGAACATGGCGTGTCGTGAACGAGCGGTCTAGTTCACCGGACCCAAGCTCTGGTGTTGTCAGTAGCAGAGTGTGGGTTCGAATCCTGGTCATGACACAATTGTTTCCTTGAGCAAGGAACTTAACCATAATTGCTTCATAAAAAAGTTGGGAAGGTATTGCATTCTGCTCTACCAGCCAGGCTCTTAGTGGATGATACCCATGCCTACATCCTTACGGACTGTGAAGGGGGGTAACCCTGTTTCAGTCCCAGGAGTAGGTGGCAACGTGCCCCTGGTGGCAGTTGATTTGGGTTAATAGCCCATCAGTTAAGTGTAGCCCTCACCTTGAAGTGGCCATCCGGCCTTGTGATGTAAGGCGATCTCTCATAAAAAAAATTAATGAAAAAATCAAGACATTGATCCCTTGTGTTGTGTATTAAACACAATGTAAAAAAAAAAAAAAACAGTACACTTATACTGTTAAGAAAAAGGGGTTTGCACCTGTGTTTTTGGCATGGTTGGCATCTGATCAGATTGTATCGAATCACCTTTTTACAAGGTGCCAATTCAAAACGATTGGTCTCATAATTCAAACCATAGCTTGGCATACCTGTCCTAAAAATAATGAACTCTTTTTGGTACCATAAAGCGCTACATTATAAGTGCAAAATACTACCAGCAGATAAAAACTAGTCCAAAATATCAAACTATTTAAATATTTATAAGAGATGCAATAACCAACAACTTTTAACTTGACAGCACAAATAATGTAACTGCGTCGGTGCAAAAATGGAAAAAAATGGTCCTCTGTGCGCCAGTGTTGTATGACAATAACCTAAATGTACACACAAATTTGCTGAAAGTACATAAACATTGTTTCCCGCTGAAACTTTTGGAATAGCATTGACCAATCAATTAAGTCCAAAATCTCTGTGGGCTCTTTTAGGAACTCTTTCAAAGAGTATCTTATAATCTCCCAATATGTAGCATAGTCTTTCCTTTTGGTTTATTCTCCAGATTTGCCACCGCCCCTGCAGATTTACAGTTTGTAGTCGCCACTTATCTCAATTTCTTTGTCAGATCATTTTGTCCCCATCAGATCAGTTGTCTTGTCATAATTAATTAACTAGTTAATTATTTCAATAATTAATCAATTATTTATTAATTTTTTTCTCTTCTAAAGGTACTCCACTACAACCCTTGGCTTGTTAGGATCGTGCCTCCACAATATTTGTCTTTTTTGCATTCTGTTATGCACTGTTCAGGATGGAAATGAATGTAATATTGAATTGAATTGAATTGAATTGAATTGAAACTCTACCGCACCAAGATGTGATGTTTCTGTCCGGAATCTCTCTCATGTGAGGTATAAAACTGACATACAGCATTTTTTTGTACGATGCATCAAATTATCCTTTACTCAAAAAAAATTTTTTAAACTGACATAACTAAATATTGGCTTACTGGTAAGACCCGACGGAGTTGATGCAAGTCCCGCCATTTTGACACAAGTTGGGATTCACACATTCATCGACGTCCCTCTCGCATGAATTTCCGGTAAAACTCTGCCTGCAGATGCAAGTATAGGAGCTAAATCCCTCCAAGCAGGTTCCACCATTCAGACATGGGTTGCTGGCGCACTCCAGCTGGTCCAGTGACTGCTCGCAGTTCCGTCCTGTCCACATCAGTTTGCAAACACAGTAATACTGACTGTCGCGGCCCAGGCAGAATCCATCATTCTGGCAGGGGTTACTGTTGCACGCACTCGTGTCTGTCCGGATTGAACAAAAAAAATGACTGTGATTATTACTGTTATTATTTTTTAATCCTCAAAAATCATCTTGAGGAGTTGAAGAATTGAGGCAAATTACATATTCATCTGTTGGAGGCAGTAGGGATCCTACATAAACTCCTATTGGTTGATTTTTGAGGATTGAGGCAGTAGGGATCCTACATAAACTCCTATTGGTTGATTTTGGAGGATTGAGGCAGTAGGGATCCTACACAAAACTCATATTGGTTTTGTTTTGGAGGATTAAGGCAGGAGGGATCCTGACAAAACTTATATCCGTTGATTTCAGAGGAATGATGCAGTATAGGGATTCTAAATAAACTCATATTGGTTGATTGTTTTGAAATCAGGCAGAATAGGGATCCTACGTAAACACCTCATGGTTGTTTTTGAAGGAGTTTAAGAGTTGAGCTGCTCATAATTTACCTTTCTCTTGAAATTACATCATGTGCATAATGTCTATTGATTGGTTGGATGAATGGAGGGAAAAGAACAAGCAAAGTGAAAGCAAAAAAACAAAAGTGATAAAACCTACCTGTGACGCAGTTAATTCCTGTGAAGCCAGAAAAACATACACAAACGTAGCCATTTACTTGGTCCATACACACCCCATTTCCCCCGCATCTTGCAGGTGTACAATCGTCAATATCTAAAACAAAGTTAACAAAAAGTTTACAAAATCTCATCCAGCGGCCATCTTTGTTAGAAAGTCTAAACAGGCCCAACCTCGTTCCCATGGTTTACTTTATTTCCAACCATGTTTACTTGGACCCTTATTGGACAACGACTTTACAATGTACAAACAGGCTATTAAATCTAGTACCGGACCACGAGACTATGACGAAGATGTGAATTTCGAAAAGCAGCCAGACTATTCTAATTTGCATACGTATCCAAAAACTTTGGATATGCAAATGATCCAATACCAGGATGAGAGAGCAGTCAACCTCGTACTGCTCGACAAACCATGGGGACGAGGTTGAAACAGGCCTTTTTTGCAACTTCGCAAATGTAATCTTTGTTGGCCAAGTACGACCCATTTTTTGCAGACATATTAAGACATCACATAAATATGTGGGAAAGATTTATTGAAATTTACTGTCATTATTGTTATTTAGGAAGGTTCTAACCCAAGTCTTACATTGTGCAGATTTGGTATCCAGAAAAACAAAAGACAATGGTCAACTGGGCTCAAGCTCGACAGCAAAACATTTTTACTTTGACATATTTGATTTTATGAACAGGGATATCACTCGTAAACCATGAGCATTCCGGCTGGTAAAAATATTTCTGCTAAGCAAGCTATTGCATGCTTAACAAACATTTGAGGCTATAAAAGCATTTTTGAAGAGGGTCACTGATGGTATTTGAAAAATTTTGGAGTTTTGTTTTATACCATGACACCCCCCCCCCCCAAAAAAAAAAAAAAAACCCACCCCAACAAACAATCCAAAACTCCGACTGCGGATATCCAGACCACCAGACCGTCCCACACATCGTGAATGACTGTCCACTTAGGCATTTTCCTCGTGGCATCAAAGACATCCACACAGTAAACCGATGCTGCCCTGGCTTTGGATGTCTACCCTTATCTATAGGCTGTGGCTGCCACACACAAGAACAGAACCCCCAATAAACAAACAAACAAACAAAGGAAAGAAAGAGGAACTCACTCATGTCACAAATCTCCCCGGTGTATCCACTGAGGCAGTCACATCTGAACCCGGTTGTTAAAGCCACACAATTTCCCCCGTTCCGACATGGCAGATTCTCACATGGACTGACAGCTGTTTAAGAACATTAACAAGAAATGTTAGAAAAAGTTAAATCCAAAACGAAATGTTGAGTCATTGATAATACAAAAAAAACTTCCTTAATTTTCAAATAAATATTTTTACTCTCTGTAGCAGTTTTTGTTTCAAAAAAGTACAAGTACTCTTTTATAAGTAATTTTTTTACAATGAAAATGAATGTTTTCCTTAAAGGCACTGAACTCGTTTGGAAATTGTCAAAGACCAGTGTTCTCACTTGGTGTATCCCAACATATGCATACAATGACAAGCCCAATGTTTTATACTATCAACAGCTCTCCGTTGCTTGTTACCAAGTAAGTTTTTATGCTAATATTTGTTTTGAGTCATTACCAAACGTGTACGATACCTTTAATTTCATGCAATCAAAATAGCATAATCAATCAACAGTTAAAAAAACAAAAAATTCAAAGTTTTAAAAATTATTCAGGATTTTCGGTAGTATAGGCCTAACTTTTCAAATACTTCAAGAGTTCCAATAGTGTTACTTATATGTTAACATGGTGAAACATTGAAACAAGCATATAATATCAAAATTCCAGTTTGGAATTCCGCATCCTATCAAGTGTAATATTTGCAACATACCAAGTTGACAGTTTAACCCCTGCCATCTGACCAAACATGAGCAGAGATAACTGTTGCCGATACCAAGGCATCTTCCTCCGTTGGCGCAAGGGTTTGAGTCACAAGCGTTGGGAGCTGGGGAGGGAAATCATTGTTGTTTTAAATAATCAGGCTCTAATTTACAAAGCAATTAACCGTAAACATGAATTCATCAGCTCAGTGCTGTAAGGTCGTTAACCGCAGTTTCACATCTATAATGTACGAAAGGGAGTTAAATGAAAAACTTACAATTTTGAAAAAATAAATCAAAAACCACAAACAAAAGTTTTTATTTGGAAAATGATTAATTCTTTTAGCCAAACAATTACTATGAAGACCACTCTTGATCAATAAACTCCATTTATGAGGAGTTCCAAAATATGCGAAACAAATTTTATGAAATCCACACAAACTGCACTAACGACCTCATAGTCCTTAGCCAATGAGTTGTTAACCCTTTAGGACCCAAGCGACTTGTACCGAGATTCCCATAGCTAGCAGAATCGGCTGCATGATCTGACCAAACTTCCATTCAACACCAAAGCTCTTATATAGCACTCTGCACTAATGCTAAAAATTGAAGCTCATATACCTGGATCTCAGACAACTTGTAAAAATTCACTGATGTACAAACACATATAAATGTCCAAGTTTTATGTTTACTTAAGTGTACTGACTGTACTAATGCGGTCTGGCAGTGATTGGGTGAGAGCTAGTGGTGGAATGGTTGTCTGACATAGGGGGTATTTCGAGCAAAAGTGACATCATTGGTGCGTAGTGCTAATAAAAAAAATTCTGATGTTAAACTTACTACCCAGATTTCTGCAAATGAGACTAAATTCACGTTTCATGTTAGTTTTCCAGAGATTTTTTCCAGGAAGAGATTATGCTTAGCAAAATCAGTAATAACAGCAATTTTGGGGTTCTGATGATAATTATAAAGAAATAAATAGTCTCTAAAGGGTAAAGTGGTCTCCTGAAAAGAAAACAAATTATTTAAAATAAATTATAAAATCTAGAACTTGAAACAAACAAAATCCCAGTAAAGAATAGAATTACAGTTTGGAAGGCACTGTGAAAAAAAAGGTATTTTTACTTTGGTTCCAACAGCCTAATATCAGAGTGAAGACTTTGTTTGTTTTTGTGCCCCTTGTAACTCTCTGAGGTTGAGGCAAGAGGCATAAAAATAGTCTGAGACCTTTTGCAAATCATGAGAAACAGCACTAATTATTGCTGTTGCAAGGAGAGGACATGTCAAGGCTACAGTAGATGCATGATTAATGGTCTACATGAAGACAAGAAAAAGAAAAAGCAAGGCGTCTTACCGATTTCACATCTCAGCCCGCTGTAGGGAGCAGTGCAGCTGCAAGTAAAAGAGGACTGCAAATCGCTACACTGTCCTCCGTTGATACACGGGTTACTGGCACAGGTATCCATTGCTGTGAATGACAACAACGCACGAAGAGTTTGAAACAAAATTGTCTTGATCACAAGAACACCAAGACCGATCTCACTTCTGTGGAGTTTGGAACTTTGCATAGTGGGGGGTAAGTTTTGCGGTTACACCACAGTGACACTTTACCGGTTCTTTTCAGAACTCCCAATACTCAAGCGAGATTATTACCACAAACCTAACCAAGAATCTCACATCTATAAAGATAACAGGCACATGACTGGCTCTCTTTTTAAAGATGTACACCACACGAATTCTCCAAGTTGACAAATGATGTAATGCCACTCACTATGAAAACTTTTGCCGTTACAAAGTACAATGAAAGAGCAATTAGTACTTCCATGATTTTGACTTGAACAATTGGTCAGGGCAAACTCACAGCATTTTGACAGCATTTACACCCCCCTTGGTTTTGCTCAATAGGATCACAGCAATATCACTGTGATTTTTCACTGCAAAGTTCCACTGTTGTTATTCATAACGGTAAACCATCTCCTAACAAAAGGGACTAGTTGTTGAGACTCAAAAATCTGAGAAATGAATCATGCATTAATGGTTTTTCCGATTCAAATGTTTTGGCGTGAAAAATAATCCAAACTATATCACTTCGAAGGGAATTTCAGTGCTTCTCACCAAGTAAGAATAAGTTTCATTAATAAAAATCGGTTAAAATAAAATTTGACTATACCAATGTCACAGTTTGCTCCGAAGAAACCAAATTGACAAATGCAGATGTAACGATTCACTTGATCAATGCATGCAGCGTTGTTCAAACAAGGATTGCTGACACACTCATCAATATCTGTCAAGAAAAATCACACAATAATTAATGACAGGTAAAAGTGCCTCCTAACACATTGCACTACAATCCGTCACTCAGTGACGCTCCTAGCGCTTCTACATTATTACCCCATTTATTTCATTTCTTAATAATAATAATACTAATAATACAACAATAATTCCGAGGTGCTGGGAAAAAGACAATTTTAAAAAGCATACATTACAAGTATAAGATTATCAAAGTTTACAGGGGATTTAAGAGCACATTAAAGAGAGATTTGCACACTAACAAAAAACAAGTGGGTAAACACAATATTATATAAAGTCAGTCATAAGCAATGCCGAGCAAATGTGTTTTGAGCATGCTTTTGAAAATGTCCAGAGATTCCATAGTTCAGATATTTGATGGTAGCTAATGTCGTTATCTTGCTTTGCATTTGCTTGTTTCCAATGTGGTTGTTGTTTCCGTAGAGCGCCCTGATGAGCGTTATTAAAGTTGACGGATACCGGTGCTCTACAAATAACATTATTATTTTGCAGCTTTCCTATTGGTTAATCTGGATATTTTTGCTGTCACATGATAAACATTTGTAAAATACACACACAAAAACAAAAACAAAAAAACACACAAAAAACATCAAAGTTATTAAAGTATTGTACAGATATATTCAAAGGATGACCAAAGAAAGCGTACATTAAAACCACTAGATAAGGACACAAATCAAAACAAGCAAACAAACGTACACTAAAAAGTATAACATACATGAATGTAAGATATGCAGACTTTTAACAAACAAAAAAATATAAATGAAGCCCGGAAAGAAAAGGTAATTAATTCTTACCTTGTTGGCAGTAGACTCCACTGTAGCCAGCTGAACAGCTGCAGACAAACCGATTGTGGTCATCCTGACAGAACCCACCATTCAGGCATGGTTGACTGGCACATTCATCAATTTCTACATCAAAAAATACAATGAACAACAACAATGAACAAGAACAGCTTCTTGGCTGCAAGGACGGATGATTAGCCTCCCAATTTATTTGTATCATCTCTCATCATTTGTAAGAAACCTCTGCAGTATTTCTTATTCATGAAACCCTAGTCATTTTCCTACACTTGTACAGCACTTTGATCTCTCTTGTAAATGCGCTTTGAAAATACATTTTTTAATCATTACCTTTTATCATGATAGTTAAATGAGACTGTGACACAGTGGCTGGCAGCAGGTATAGGCCTTTTATAATGCACATGACGTCATTTCAGTAGGACGCCCTCAGCTAGAGGTCAGGAGAAGGTTGCTCATTGGCCCACCATTCTGTGTACTGCGCAAGTGCGTTTCAATCGTTTCATCATCGTTCCTCTAAGATGGCAGCATGATGTGCATAAGGTCTATACTGAATAATTTTTCTTCAGTAACCCACTCCTGTGAATGAGCACTTCTTCCCCCATCCCCTTCCCCCAAACAAAATCAAATTAAAAATAAATATATTATCTTTCAAGACTCCTGCCCCCTACTATCTTTTAATTTCACTAATTAATCAATCCATCTATACTTCCAAACCTACAGAAAACATTGAGGTAGGAAACTTGTTCTATTTACCAAAGTCCGACTAAATTCACATGGTTCCCCTTAACACATCGGCTGATGATGGACTTGTCCTAGTGTGTCCACAAGGAGAAGTCTCACCTCGACCATTGTTCTGTAATAATTTTTAAATCTTTTTTTCTGATTTAAAGTCCCTCGGGGGCAGGAAGGGAAGGGGACAACAAATTTCACTCAAATAAGCTTGCAACAATCACTTTCAATAGATGATACTGGTTTTTTACTGACCAATAGTACAGAATGTCCCAGAATAACCAGCAAAGCAGGTACATGTGTAGCCATTGACTTCATCCTCACATTTTCCTCTGGTACTGCACGGATTGCTGCCACATTCATTGATATCTGCAAAGTAACGGAAGAGCCTAAATTACATACTCTGCTGGACACCGAAAGAAATGTTTGTTCCATGCAATCAAATAATCACTGATCAATACAATCCAATACTTACAAAACAATATAATTCCAAATTTATTAGTCAATACAACCAAATGCTTACTAATCAATACAATATAATACTTACCGATCAATACAATCCAATACTTACAAATCAAGTCAATTCAATACCTGCTAATCAATACAACCCAATACTTTATCAACACAATCCGATACTTACAAAGCAATAAAATCCAAAAACTATAAATAACAATACATCAAATAATTACAAAACAAGCCAATACTTACTGATCAATACAATCCAATATTTACCAATCAATATAATCCAATACTCACAAATCAATGCAATTCAATACTCATAAATCAATAAAATCCAACGTTCACAACTCAATACAGTTCAATATTCACAAATCAATGCAATACAATGTTCATAAAACAATACAATCCAATACTTAAAAATCCATACAATCCAATACTCACGAATCAATACAATCCAATACTTACAAATCAATACAATCCAGTACTCACAAACCAATACAATCTAATACTCACGAGTCAATACAATCTAATACTCACGAATCATTACAATCCAATACTTACAAATTAATACAATCCAGTACTCACAAATCAATACAATCCAATACTCACGAATCAATACAATCCAATACTCATGAATCAATACAATCCAATACTTACAAATCCATACAATCCAATACTCACTAATCAATACAATCCAATACTCACGAATCAATACAATCCAATACTCACGAATCATTACAATCCAATACTCACGAATCAATACAATCTAATACTTACAAATCAATACAATCTAATACTTACTAATCAATACAATCCAATACTCACAAACCAATACAATCCATTCCAATACTCACAAATCAATGCAATCTCATACTTACTAATCTCGCAGTGTATTCCGGTAAAACCACTAACACAGTTACAGATATATGATCCCACTCTATCAACGCATTGCCCACCATTGGCACATGGACTGCCTGCACAGTTGTCTTGATCTGCAACAAAAACGGCAATAATATTTAAAGCAAACAAAACAAGGTGATTTTTTAGCTTGAAACAAAACCAAAAAAACAACAACATATGGGCCAATCCTGGCGGTCTGACCAAGAAATGAAAAGCCAGAAAAACTGCAATACTGACCTCCGCTACACAATGGTCCAGTGAATCCCGGCGGACAGGTACAAGTGTAGTAGAGCGGGGGGTTGTTATCAGGATTGCATACTCCATTGTTCAAACAAGTTATGGAAGCACACACATCTATGAAAAAAACAAAGAATAATTTCATTCAGTCATTCGGTCATCCATTCATTTTTCTCTCTCTCTCTTTTCAGCACAAAACTGTTCATGCATTTTTTTAATTCTTAATTTGTTTTTATTTTGATTGCGGCAATCAAAATTAGCAACGAGGAGTGTTGTTGTTTTGTCATTGACTTCCTCAACTTTGACAACATTCCAGTTGAACATATTTCTCAGAAGGATTGATATTGTTATGAACTTTAAAAATTCAAGCACATTCACAATGAATTGAACTTTTCAACAACAACAAAAGTTGACAATAATAAATACTTACCCGGCGTAGTGACTTCTCGTTGGCCCAGGTTCAAGAGTGTTGGTTCACCGGCCATCTGAACAGTTAACCCCGCGGTGTATTTGTTGTTGGGTGTCAGACCAAAGAATGCCTGATCGATCACTCCGTTTTGGACCTGCTGTGGCGTTAATGCCTGGGTCTTCTCCTGTAGGGTGACGTCATCTCGAATGGAGAGATAGTAGACCAGGACGTCATTGTTGTTGAGAGGTGTGAATGTGAACTGCGCGTCCGTTGCAGTCATCCCGGTAAGCTGAAGTATATTTGTCGTGGCTTTAGAGAATGATATAAAAGATAAATAAATGGCACGTCAATAATCTGCCTGCCAGTAACATAACTATTAAAGACAGGTTTAAAGGCACTGAACAAGTTTGGAAATTGTCAATGACCAGTGTTCTCACTTGGTGTATCCCAACATATGCATAAAATAACAAGCCTGTGAAAATTTGGGCTCAATTGGTTATCGAAGTTGCAAGAAAATGATGAAAGAAAAAACACCCTTGTTGTACAAATTTGTGTGCTTTCAGATATAAATTTTGGTTTTTACCCATACACCGATGTGTGTTAGCACTGTATACTCAGTACTTTCCCGAGTCCTGTGAAAAAATATCACAGGCTTATTACTCGGGTGGGATTCGAACCCACGACCCTTGCAATTCTAGAGCAAAATTTATATACTTTATCCCCGATGCAAATTTAACATCTATTATAATTGTTGCGGTACCCGCTGCCAAAACATAGGATTCGAACTGCCTCTAGCTACCGGGCAATCTCGGTAGTCTAGTTGGTAAGACACTGCTCTAGAATTGCAAGGGTCGTGGGTTCGAATCCCACCCGAGTAATAAGCCTGTGATATTTTTTCACAGGACTCGGGAAAGTACTGAGTATACAGTGCTAACACACATCGGTGTATGGGTAAAAACCAAAATTTATATACTTTATCCCGATGCAAATTTAACATCTATTATAATCGTTGCGGTACCCGCTGCCAAAACATAGGATTCGAACTGCCTCTAGCTACCGGGCAATCTCGGTAGTCTAGTTGGTAAGACACTGCTCTAGAATTGCAAGGGTCGTGGGTTCGAATCCCACCCGAGTAATAAGCCTGTGATATTTTTTCACAGGACTCGGGAAAGTACTGAGTATACAGTGCTAACACACATCGGTGTATGGGTAAAAACCAAAAATTTATATACTTTATCCCCGATGCAAATTTAACATCTATTATAATCGTTGCGGTACCCGCTGCCAAAACATAGGATTCGAACTGCCTCTAGCTACCGGGCAATCTCGGTAGTCTAGTTGGTAAGACACTGCTCTAGAATTGCAAGGGTCGTGGGTTCGAATCCCACCCAAGTAATAAGCCTGTGATATTTTTTCACAGGACTCGGGAAAGTACTGAGTATACAGTGCTAACACACATCGGTGTATGGGTAAAAACCAAAATTTATATACTTTATCCCCGATGCTTTCAGATAGGAATAAAAACTTCTTGCAAGAATTTTTTATTATTTTAGTGAGAAATTACCTCTTTCTCAAAAACTACGTTACTTCAGAGGGAGTCGTTTCCTACAATGTTTTATACTATCAACAGCTCCCCGTTGCTCGTTACCAAGTAAGATTTTATGCTAATATTTGTTTTGAGTCATTACCAAACGTGTACGGTACCTTTAAAGGTAGGGTCATAGACTGATTTTTTTTCAACGTATAGGAACAATTATAAAGAAAGATACAATGGACGTCACATGTGAAAGTTTCAGCTGAATACAGTGTCTACTGAAAATGGCAAACAAATGTCACAGTAATTTTACACGAACGTCGAATCCATCCACTTTTAGCGAGGTGACAGCAGGTACCAACAGCATATCTGGCCGCAGCATTCGCGCATGAACACCAACCCTCAGAAATCTGAGAAATGATTCATGCATGCATCATTTCTCAGATTCAAGTGTTTTTGTGTGAAAAATTATCCAGACGATATTACTTCGAAGGGAATCCTTGCTCAAAATAGTTTATACTAACAACAGCTGCAGTGTTTTTCACCAAGTAAGTTGTTTTTGGAATACTTACCAATCTATGACCCTACCTTGCAGCAATTTCCTTTTGTTATATATGTATAGAGACCAGGGTTGTAGCTAGAAAGTTTTGAGTGCCGGCTAAAATTGAGCATAGCGAGCGAAGCGAGCGGAGCGTTTTCACGGCGTGGGGTCCAGGGGCCCGCTCAAGGGCCCCGGTGGGGTCCAGGGGTGAAGCCCCCGGAATTTTTTGGTTTTACTGCTTTAAAAATGGATTTGTAGGCGTTAACTGAGACATAAATTATGTATTTTTGTAAGGCGTTTTTAGGTACGTAAATCTGTTATTTTCATTTTCATGACAGTGATTCAAGTAAAGTACACATTGTATTGTCTGTACCAGTACAATAAATTAATGGAAGTGTATGTATTATGGTAATTCTTACAAAATACCAGGCCTCGAATGTAAAAATAGAAAAGGCAGAAAACTATAAGCATAGAGCCTTCCTCCATGCATAGAGCAAGGACCAGAAAGCCAGCAGATGTCAACACACTTTCCAGGTTTAATAGATCCTAATAAGGGTCATAAAATTCCTGCACGATCGGCAATTGCACAAACTATTCCTGCAAGATCGACTGATTGTGCAAACATTTTTGTGCAAATCATTTCAGCACAAACAAAACCACTGATCCTGAACAAAAAAATCCATCCACTTTGTGCACGATCGCCCGATAGCTTCTACATGTACTTGGAATGCGAGTTTCAGATTTGCGTCCGTTTTTTTTTAACTCTCTGATCGGTCTCCTAATATCACGCTGTTTGTTTCAACGTCCAAAGAATTGTCAACCTCGGGCCCCTGATGGACAATGTACAATAATAATATCTCTCATGATAGCGCGGGGTTGACTCAATTATTGAGTCTTGGATACAAGGTTCCGTTCATCGAGTAAAAATGTAGTCAGGATGCCCTGCGACACAGAGAAAAATGAACGCGAAATGCCGTTACGAAATAGCTGACTTCTGGGTATCAGTCGCTGCATACTATTACTACAAAAGTTCGATCTACTACTAGTGCATTGAAACGGTGGTTTGTGTTCGTCGTAAGTATTTTTCGACATTTTTTTGTCCGGGCGCACGACGATTTTGTCCGGACAAAACCGCGTGTGGAGAACCCTGATGTAAACACCTGATTAAATACTTGAGCGGGGAGCTGATACAAGTTTAGTCCGCGCACCAACGATGATGATTATTGCAACGTCAAGGGAAAAACCCTTTTCCGAGCATGCGCAGATACGTAAAGTCTTCCATCTAGCAGTCGATATTGCATGAGTTTGGTCGTGCACGGGAAGTACGTGTTTTGTCAAGTATTATGATCTGTAAACGGACTCACAATTGTGTACGTGAATTCATAGAATTGGTCTGGTTTCCATCGTACATCGATTGCCGGCGCAGCGTTGCTAGCACATGGCAGCGTCCATACGGTGGTATTGACTATTCGTTCCAAAGTATTTGATTTGTACACGATCGGTGGCATAAAGTGTTGCGGTTCGCTTCTTCTTCTTTTTTTTCTTCTATTTTTACACAAAATTTACCGGTTATTTATGTCGTTGTTTTCGTCTTCCTTATTTTTTGTTCAAACTGAACATGCAACTGCGTGAAAGTGGTAGTTTGGGGGTGTTTTCTGTTCATTTTAATATAGTTTTTGCTGCATTTTGTGCCGGTCGGTAGGATGTTCATTTTGTCTGTGTGGTGGTCGGCAGAAGCTAGTGCCGGTTACACCCGACCGGCGCCAAACCGGCGTGGCTACAACGCTGATAGAGACCATTCATTTAGCCCATACATGGTTTTATGTTGTTGATTTTTCAAAAAAGAAAAATTCTTGTAAATAAAATAAAATTCTTTTTTTTTTTTCTTTTTTTACATAGATACTATGTTAATGCTGGAAACATTGGAAAATGTCAATTCAGGTCACGACCTTTACTTTGACCTTGTTTTAGTTGAGTGGAAGAAGGTCTGCTATGGACATTTTGGTACCAGCCATTTCTGGCCGCTACGCTCTCCAAAGGGTTAAATATATCCAGTTAAGAAATTTAAATTACAAGAGATAAAAATTGATTCAATTTGATTTTATTGTTCACATATTTATTTTTGACCTACCCTGAGAATCCATTTGTCTGTCATCAGCGTTGTTTGTGATCTTCAATGAATTACACGATACTGATTCACGGCAGTACATGCTCATTGTCTGGTGTACAATTTTCACTTTTATGGAAACAAGTTATGCTTTCTAATAACAGACACATGGATTTCTCGGCCCTCTAGATTTACAACTTCTTACCGACTTGGCAGTGAAGGCCCTGATACTGGGATGAACATTGGCAAGTGTAACCCTGTAATAGCTCCAGGCATATTCCACCGTTTTGGCATGGACTACTTTGGCATTCTAAGACATCTGTGGATAAAAAAGATCAAAAAGAGCAGGCTGTTTTAATAATACAAATAATAGTGGCTTTTTGTATAGCGCTCAAATTCGTCACTCAGTGTTTTGCTCATGCCGCTCCAACATTATTACCCCTGATCACTGGGCCATTTATTTCATTCCTTAAACCATCTCAGCTCTCTTGGGGGTATACAGTCTGTGCTGCCATGAAGTATGTAGCGCACCAAGCTAAATAAATCACAAGAACCATTTTTGCTCTCACAGGTAACCATTTACCCCCTGGGTGATGAGAAGAAATTATAGTTAAGTGTCTTGCTCAAGGACACAAGTGTCATGAACGGGATTCGAACCCACACCCTGATGACTCAGTCACCAGAACTTGAGTCTGATGCTCTAAACCGCTCTGCCACAACACACCTCAGCGGAGTGCTTAGTAGCTAGATCAAGGCACTTTACAAAAACTATCCCCCCTATGCCTAAAACTTTCTCAACTACCTCGGGAGAATACAACCTCAAGCTGCTTATTTTAACGCCAAGGGGATAATTCAACACAATACAATCTCAGCCCTCGCAGGTTCCCATTTATACACTCGGGTTAAGGGGAGCAATTATGGTCAAGTGCCTTGCGTATTAAGGACACACTATAGTATCATGACTGGGAATCAAAATCATTCTTTGAAGATTCAGCCATCAAAACTTGATTATTGACTTATTCTGAATAATTGGCCTTTGAAAAAAAGTGTTAATTAAACAGTATAAAACAGCTAGAAATCTACGATCTTCACATAAATCCCTTCTGACTCCCCCAGTTATCAAAACCAAGTCGTATGGTTCCCGCTCTTTCCAATATGCAGGAGTTCAGTTATGGAACAGTCTTCCAGAGGTTGTTAAACAGGCTGAGACAACAGAATAATTCAAAACATATATGTTTACTTTGTACAATTGTCGATTTCCCCTTTACAGTGCATAGGGACCTCACAATGATATGCACTATATAAAAACGGTTTATTATTATTAGTATTAAGACGTTGTTGTGCCTTATCACTCAACTACAGCAATTCCCCTGCTATCTGCGCACACTCTAAATAGTGGAATACATCAGGCACCAGGTTTGTTTCTCTACATCAACGTGGTACAAACCTTGGTCACAATTCAAACCAGTCCAACCGTCAGGACAAATGCAGGAATACCTCTCCACTAATAATGGCTTCACGATACAGAAGCCTCCATTCCGACATGGAATTAATTCAGAACACACACCTTGACAGGGAAAGAAGACAGATACAACATTAAACTGCTGAAACCTTGGACTTTTTAATTGTTCACAATTTGTAAATTATCTGCTTTAAAGGGTCTGTATGGGTTTGGTAATGACTCTGAAAATTAATGGCAATAAAAACTTACTTGGTAAGAAGTACAGCAGCTTTGTATAGTATAATGCATTTTGAGATACTTTTCACTTTGAAGTACTGCGGTTATGGAAAAAGATATCAATTTTTAATCCCCCAAAATATGAATCTGAGAAGCCTTACTGCAGTAACGTTTCTCAGATAGTGTATTCCAATTGCAGATTATTCTTCCTGCGTGGACATAACCGCTCCAGATTTTCGGCAATATCTCAAAAATGCTACCACCAGGTTAGTTTTATGGTATATATCTACAACTATATAGGATTGAAACAAACAGTGGGTTCCAATTACCAAACGTATACAATCCCTTTAAGAAAACCCAAAATCTCTCCCCAATCATAGTCAAAAATAAAGTTACACAAACTACTAAACTTTCCCGTGAGTATGCTGTTGGTGAGTGTGACATAATTCAAACTTTATCAAGTAACAAACCACAAAGGAAACTGACTGGGTGTTCATTATAAGTAAATTTTGGGTGAACTAAGAAAAAATTACTGGAGAGGGATTTGAACCTGCGACCTCTGGAATTAGGTGACGGTGCTCTACCGACTTGAGCTATGCCTTAAGTTGGCCATTTCCCTATTATTTCCAACTGATAACCACGTCCAGTTTACACAGTTTGGAGCACCACTGATTACCCAAAGCTGCTAGGGATACTAGTGCATTGAGAAAGTAGTTTACATCAAAAAATGTGATGTTCTTGACAAGTACCTTTCATATTTATTTATTTATTATTTTTATTTATTTTTTTATTTATTCATTTTGGTTGTGAAATTAAGGATTCTGCAAGTCTCGTGCATATTTGAACTTCCGGGACAATTGTGGTCCCAACCACATGGAGATTTACGTGGGCAAGATTTTGTTTTGTCAATTATTTTAGTTTAACGTAGTTTATGACCAAAAAATATATATGATGTTGGGAATGTAATACTTAGTGATAAAAAATATAATATAAACTGCGTCAAGCGTTAACTTTACACCCGTGTGACCATCGCGAATTAAGCATCCTTGTCCCAAAGTTTTAATTTTGCTTCAATATTAATTAACAAATTATTCATGTATTTATTATAAACACAAAAACTGATTTTATTAACATGTAATGAGTATTTATGTTGTTCAGATTTTATCATTCAATATAATTTAAAACAAAGATATGATTTCCAGAGAAAAAAATGTTCTTCGTTTGACGTGTTTTCTCGTTCCGATACGCGCGAGACTTGCACAGTCTATACTAGCCAAGAACTCCATGGAGAGAAGACAAGGAAGGAAGTTTTAGTTATAGATGTGGGAGGAAAACCCTAGAGAATTATTCCAGGGAAAACCCACTCAATCCACATATAGTTTTCACTCGCTACCTGATTGCTTTGCCAAGACGTGCTTCAAAATCTGTGTTATATACGAATTCATTTTTAAACAGTGGAACATTAAAAAAGTTTGTACACCGCGAGTCTCACATCACGTGAAACCAAACATTGGAATCCGGACCGTGATTTGCTTTCGAAATGCATTTTGTTTAAGGAGTAAAGGCGGGTGTATTAGTTTAACCAAACAACAATATAAACACCTTAAAACTGTCTTAAGGATCTAAAGAACCAGGAACTTGTATGAAATTTTTTATATTCGGATCGTTTGTAACTTCAAAGTCACTCTATTAAAGCAGTATCGACTTTCAGCATACCATGCCAGCTAACCGTCCATTGGAAAAGCATTAGAGGTCATGATACCTTGCATGACTGTATCAGATTTACAAAGGCGGGTGTTTTTTTAATAAACATTGATACAAAAGTATTACATATAGTAAAATAAAGGTTTTTGTCTAATGTTTCTGACATGATATTTTGTATACACTGTCACAGAAACAAGCATTCAACAACAAACCGTTGACCTATGTATGCTTTATACAGTATCTCTGTGGAGCGTGTGCACGTGTAATGTACACGCTTCGTGCAAAATGAGACCAGACTATTTGTAATGATATAGGGAGTTTAGTATGCCAGCCTTGTAGCTGGAAGTAGCAAAAGACCTCAGCAAAAGAAGTCACAGGAACTTTTATGTAATCACACTGACTGGCTGTTCATGTTACAATAAGGAAACAATAATATTCCTTTTATGGTAGGAACTTGTTTTGGGTTTTTTAATCATTGACAAAAGTTTAGCTGGGGGAAAAAAGTTCAAAAAACGTAGCCCGTGGCACTGGAAAACAGTGTCAGATTTATAATATGGACTTTATTTATTAAATTTCTTTCCTTGAAAAGAATTATATCCAGGGTCAGCCGTATTTTTAGGGTCAGTTGGGTTATGCCAACATAACAATTTTTTTGTTTACGCTTAATGTCTAAAACATTAACAAATTTCAAACACAAATTCTTACTTTTGGTGGTAGGTACTTGGGTGCCCACAATGTGTTCCTGGTTATCTGCGACAAGGACCAGGCTGACTTCATATTGAGTCGAGGGCAGCAGATTTGGGATCACATAGTTGTTGATGTAGTTGGGCCCGGCGTTCAGAACTGGTTGGATGTTCTGGGATTGGGTGAGGCCGGCTGCATCCGTGGTTTGGATTTTGTAATAGAAGTTGCCGCCTGGTTCCATCTCGATGTTGGGCCACCTGACCTGAACGGTGGATGTTGTGACATCGCCAACCAAAAAATTGATAGAGGAAGCTGCAGGTGGGAAGGGATTCAGTGATAAATTTTGGTTTAAAAATCACAAAATATGGTCGGAAGCATCACAGGGTTAAAAAATATTTCATGCTTACAATATAACAATTATGTCTTAAAAAGACATATCAAAATTCCAGACCAGGCAGATATTATTCATTTTATTCCTTAAACCATCTCAGCTCCCTTGGGAGTATACAGCCTGTGCTGCCAAGAATGTAGCGCACCTAAGCTATATCAATCAATCACAAGAACCATCTCTGCCCTCACAGGTACCCATTTATACCCCTGGGTGAAGAGAAGCAATTATAGTGTCTTGATCAAGGACACAAGTGTCATGACCGGGATTCAAACCCACACCCTGATGACTTAGCAATTAGAACTTGAGTCTGATGCACTAAACCACTCGGCCACGACACGACCCATCCACCCACAATTTCAAAAAATTTCAAACTTTGATTATTTTAAATAGCCCCCAAGAATGACATGCCTTTGTTGCTGAAAGAAGCAGTTTATAAGGTCTAAGATAATAAATCATGACTTACGAACAGTACACACAGGTCCCATCCATCCAATGGCACATGCGCAGGAGAATGCGTTAATGCCGTTAATGCACTGCCCGTTATTCTTGCACGGATTACTCCCGCATTCGTCGATATCTGCATATGAACAATTTAAATATTACTTTTTTTTTATTATAACATTTCCATCTTAGTATCGGCATATACTTTTGTGTTAAAAAGTCTGAAAAAATCCAGGAGCTTGTTATTGTGGTTTTCCCGGCCTATGTCGTTAAGTTTTCACTCAACATGGCCCATTCAATTTAGAATGAGATTGAAATATTACACAGAATGTCATTCAACATGATAGTATTAATAATAAAAAGAACAGCATTATGGATCACAGATCCCTCAATGCACTTTACAATTTTTAAAAAGGTTATAAAGCATAATGCAATCAACACATACGGTACCTAATGTAAAATCTATTAGTGCCCGAGAAGCGCAGCTACCAAGCATCCAAAGCGTCCTATATTTATCAATGTAGGACTCCTATATTAAATTCTGGAGTGTCAGTACAGTATACATAACGAAACAGAGTACAACACGCGACGCGTGTTCCACCAATCAAATAAAAAGGATCTATAAGTGCGGTATATAATATAAATTAAACAGATAGGTCTTCAGTGATGACAAGTAACAAAAAGAATCAGTCGTGAAATTTCACTCCCCAAGCATTCTGTCATCTTTTAGGCTCAACTCCTCCCTGTAGGAGATGCAGTCAAAGTAATGTCTGCTCATTGATAAACCCTTTAGAGACCAAAGCGGCCACAAACGGCTTGTACCAAAATGGCAACAGTGGCCACAAACGGCTTTAAGATCTGATCTACTCCCACTCAACCAAAAAGGTCAAAGTAAAGGTCATGAACTAAATTGACATTTTCCAATGTTTCTCATGTTAACATAGTATCTATGTTTCTAAAAACAAAACCAAATTTCTGATAAATAGTATTTTTTCAGACACTTTTACAAGAATTTTGTTTTCTTCTAAAAATCAACAACAAAACCATGTCTGGGTGTATGGTGATGATTTTACAGAAATGAATGGTCTCTTACGGGTTAAACATGGTTGAAACTTACCATCTTGACATTTGTCCCCAGTATAACCAGGGCGACAGTTGCAAGTGTAGCCAAGAGGTGATGCTCCATTTTCAACACAGATCCCATTATTCTGACACGGTGCTGTGCTGCAGATTTCTGCCATCAAATAAATTAAAATTTGTATTTTGTTTTAAATTTGTTAAGCCAAGCAGTATGTATCGAGTCTAAAGCCCGATTCATACTTCCTGCGAATGCGAATGCAGTGCAAATTTTGATGTCACAAATTCGCAGTGAAACAATTTGGGTCGAGAGTTGAGCTGCTCGCGAAACATTCACAGGAAGTATGAACCGGGCTTCACTCTTTACTGTCCTGTCCTTGTCCGTTTGTCATTGTCTTGAAATGTTGTCCAGTTTTCCAGGGAAAGGTACAAAAGCTATGCTTGACCATTTTTCCTACGTGTTGACATCATATAATGTATTTTTGTTTACAGTCAATTCTCATGCTCTTAACGTAAACTTAATTACATGCAAACTTACTGTAAACCGGTTATATTTATTTTCGCTAAAAACTGCTGTTTAAATCTTCCCTATACAAATTTTATGAACTGTCGTTGAGGATATCAATGTTAAATAATGTCATTTTGACTTGAATTAAATTGAATTAAAAGATACACCACAAATTTCACTTGTTTTATTTATCAAATGCAAAGGAAGATTTACTCAGTATATATTTAATATAATATTTATAAGTCTCCAATGTTATTTTAAATCCATTCTGGAAGAGAATGGTTAAATTTCTGGGAGAGAAGTTTTTTTTAAACTGCAAGTAGTTTTTGTTAAGAACAGGTCGGGTCATTGGTCATTGGTAAATTCATTGGTAAATTCTCCAAAAATTTATGACCATAAAATATTACTTGGTGAGAGGCACTGCAGCTGTTGATGGTATAAACTGTTTTGAGAAAGGATTCCCTTCGAAGTAATATGGTTTGGATAATTGTTTACCCAAACAAAATTTTAATCTGAGAAACCATTCATGCATGAATCTTTTCTCATATTTCTTACGGTCCGTTCACGAATTCTGCGGCCAGAGATGCGATTTGAACCCGTTGTCACCTCGCTAAATGTGGATGCATTCACAATTCTTGTAAAAATACTTTGACAGTTTTGTTTTTCTGTTCTCAGCAACTGTATTTAACTGAAACTGTCACAGGTGACTTTTATTGTACCTTTCTTTCTAAATTTGCCTATAAATCAGCATTACGTTGGCCAAAACCAATTTTTGATATTACCTTCAACAGTGATTTTGTAGAGAAGGAGAGACAAAGAAGGGATGGGGGGAAGAATCAACTTAACAGAAAATTACAAAATTACAAATTTTTCTTTCAGCCCTCCCCTAAAATATATCCTAATGTACCTCTGACTTAAAGTACTCACGTGCCGAACTTGGTGTGATCATGGCCAACTCCACACGCGTCCCGTCGTCCATCAGTGCATACAAACGAGAAATGTAGTCGGTATTCGCTTGGGGAGCGTGGAAGGTAAAGTCAAAGGCCCCGTTGACAATTTTATCTTGTGAGACTATCCCCGTGGTCACGAGCCCCCCATTGGTGTCCATCAGAACGACCTCATATTTAGGGATGATGGTGCCAACAGGTTGATTCCAGATGACTTGAATAGACTGCGGTGTAGTTTGTCCAGTAACGAAATTCACCCTGATGGCTATGAGTTAAACAAAGTAATTCATACAGTTTAAAAAGATTATCAGTGAAATAAAGTGTCTAGGTTATTAATAGACCAATCCATTAAGCTCCGTCCCTTAAAGGCAGGGTATACTTTTGGTAATTGTCAAAGACCAGTATCCTCACTTGGTGTATCCCAACATATAAACCTGTGAAAATTTGGGCTCAATTGGTCATCGAAGTTGTAAGAAATTAATGAAAGAAAAAAACACCCTTGATGCATAGAATTGTGTGCCTTCAGATGACTAAGAAAGGCTTCATCCCTGAAGCCTTTCTCAGATTCATATTTTTAGGTGAAAAAATACCTCTTTCTCTAAAACTACATTACTTCAAAGGAAGTCGTTTGTAACAGTGTTTTATAGTATCAACAGCTCTCCAGTGCTCTTTACCAAGTAAGTTTTTTATGGTCATTAACTTGTGGAGTAATTACCAAAAGTACAACCTGCCTTTGTGCAATCTCTTCAAATTGGAGATGAAAGATCCAAAATGTCAAACACCTACGGAGCGCCATATGGTTGTGTACCCCAAAAAAAATTAAGATTATACTGAGGAAAGAAAGACAAAAGAACTAAGGTAATTTAATAAGTAAGAACTTTGTTATTACTTATTTTGCTGTAAAACAGTATCTTCAAGGAGATAATAGAGTTTGTAAAAATGGCCTTTGAACGAAAGCTTTCTGTTGTGTAAGAATGGTGGTAAAAACAATGCGGTCACCAGCAGTTGTTTATGTCAAAACAATTCGGTAAAGAAAGGGTTAAACCCCACCCCAAAAACTTGTTTCAAGTTATTTCAGCTTGCAGTTACAAATACTTACGGATGGTACACAACAGTCCTTTCCACTGGGATGTGCACAGACATTCAAACCGGTTCACAAGATTTCGGCATTGACCACCGTTTGAACATGGATTGCTTGTACATTCATTGATTTCTGTAAACAATCAAAGAAAACAAAACAACATCATATAGTTATGTAATGCCAGGAGTGTCCTTTTCTCAATGGCACACCAGAAATACCTGGAAGCGTGCCACGAGGTCCAAAAGAAATGTTGTGCTGCTGTAGACTGTGCAAGTCTCGCACGTATCAACAAAGGAGAAAAAGAAAACAACTAGAGCGAAGACTAATTTTTCCATGAAATCAAATCTTCTTTTTGAACTCTATTTTAAAAAAAAAATTATTTTGAAAATTGAAATACCCATAGCAAGTTGTTATAAATACAATTTAAATTTGTTATGTCATACAAATAATTGTTTTAATTTTTAAACAAAATGTTACCTTGGGACGAGGATGCTTGATTTTTAGAAGCCCCATTTGCCAATCACGCCCAAATTTGTGCGACCACTAAATAAGTTTAATGATATTAGGAATGTAAGTTCAGCAAAATTCTTAATTGTTTATGACTAACCGAAAACGGAGGTCAAGTGTTACTCTTGGGTTTTCTTAGTTGATTTGCTAAATTTATTTCATGGCTAAATTTTACTTTCCCAACAACATGATATAATTTTTATCGCCATAAACTGCATTAAACTAAAGTATTTGAAGAAACAGAATTGCGCACACGTAAAACTTGGTACCGGAAGTTCAAATACGCGCAAGACTTGCACAGTCTATAGCTGCAGGCTAGAGTTGATGGGAAAGATGGGTTCAAGACATCCCCCATCCACCCTTGGGGAGGGTGGACAAGACTCCCGAGGCAGGGGTCAGCCCAGTCAAGATTCACAAGCCCATCCAGAGAAGTGGCTGTGTGGCCAGGAGCTGGAGTTGAAGTGACGTTTCCCTGAGGGCTGGGAGGCCCTCACATTCCCCACTAGGCTAGGGTTGATGGGAACGATGGGTGCATGTAAGGACATACACTACCCCCTTCCACCCTTGGGGACGGTGGGCAGTAAGGCAGGGGTCGGCCCAGTCAAGATTCACAAGCCCATCCAGAGAGGTGGCTGTGTGGCCAGGAGCTGGAGTTGAGGTGATGTTTCCCTGAGGGCTGGGAGGCCCTCACAATCCCCACCAGGCTAGGGTTGATGGGAATGATGGGTGCATGTCACCCCCTTCCACCCTTGGGGAGGGTATGGACAGTAAGGCAGAAGTCAGCCCAGTCAAGATTCACAAGCCCATCCAGAGAGGTGGCTGTGTGGCCAGGAGCTGGAGTTGAAGTGATATTTGTCGATTGTCCAGCGGTGGCGATGTTTGTTACATTATAATTATTTTTATTATTAATTATTATTATTATTATTTACCACTATAGGGATATCTGAGTAACAAGATGGGGCATCCCCAACAAGATGGGGCAATGAGATTAAAGAATGTGACGTCAATAGCTCATAAGTGCAGTCACTGAGGTCAAGGGACAACCTATCATTGGCTGAGAGTTGTGCGTTGGGCGGCGTACACACATGCACATTTCCATCGTTTTGACCTATGCAAAAAGGGTCTATAATCAGAGGCGTTCCATGGAAACAAGAAAATTGAAAAGGAATGGGGAAATCGATGAAGAGGCTTTCTTCCTGCAACACGTCTGGAGCCTAACAGCTAGAGATATATTTAGATAAAAAGTTGTACATACCGCTTGTACATTTCGGACCTTCATAACCGGCTGCGCAGTTACATATGTATCCCAAGGGTGCTGTCGCCTCATCAACACAAGTTCCACCATTGTTGCATACATTGGTGGTACAAATTGCTGACACAAGAAAATAAAGAGTCAATATTATTATCATTCTTTGATTTCAAACTCAAAAGGATATCAAAATCTGAATTGCATTCAATATGGGCGTCATGGCCGAGCGGTTTAGAGCATCGAATTCAAGTTCTGGTGGTTAAGTCATCGGGGTGTGGGTTCTAATCCCGGTCATGACACTTGTGTGTCCTTGAGCAAGACACTTAACTATAATTGCTTCTCTTAACCCAGGGGTATAAATGAGTACCTGTGAGGGTAGAGGTTGATATTGTGTTTGAAAAAAGCCTTTGGCAGCCCAGGGCTGTATACTCCCCAGGGAGCTGAGAAAGATTACAGGAAAATTATTGGCCCAATGACCAGGGCACTAATGTAAAGTGCATTGATACGTTGTAGTAAAATGCGCTATGGGCAGGGCACTAATGTAAAGTGCATTGATACGTTGTAGTAAAATGCGCTATATAAGAACTTGTTGTTATTATAATTAATATATACATGACGTTATGGGGAATGTATAATGAAGGTTTTTTGGGAAACTACAAGCAGACAGATTTTTTTTTCAGAGATGGATATACTTACTCGTCGTCCGTACATTCAGTGTATCCAAGGGGAAGATCTGACCCCCGTTATTAACCGCGAGTCTCACGTTGTAGTCTGTGCCGGGTTGAAGATCGGTAAAGTCAAAGCCGATCATACCATTGACAACGTCCTGACGTCGGTACGTCTTCTTTTCCTTGACATTGCCCTGGCTATCCAAGATGGTAACCTCGTATACGGCGTCGGGGTCAGCAGACATGATGTCACTGAACTCACCTTGCACGCGGGTGGGTTGCATATTGGTGATTACAACGCTTGCTTGCATCGCTGTATGTGGAACAGGAAATGTTTATACGATCATTTTTTCAAATATTCAGTTGTTTGCTTGTTTGCTAGTGTCCTTCTAAAAGTTTCCACAGCAATAGCAATCTGGAGAAGGCTGTTGAGTTTGATTTGTCACTGTTTTCACAAAGAGCCACATATCATCGCTGGTCCCACAAAATTTTGCAAACCGGTTTTTATACCTTTTATTATTATACTCATTACTGTTAACATTTTCAGCAATTTTCAGCACCTAATATCTCATAGTTTTGTAATTACACTAATTCACCAGATTTGCCATTTTGTATTTCCATGAAGTGACCTATCACGACACGCCACTTTACCCAATATACATAGTGCTATAGCACGTTCCAAACTCGTGTGTACAAATTTTTTGTTTTCACAAAGTGACCTCTCTGCGGGCAAAACCTGTTGTTGTTTTTTATCATGAAGTGATGCCTGTGTTTATGAATTAATTCCCGTTAACATAGTTGCAAGAACGAAAACTTATAAACAGAACTGAACGAATGAAGAAGTCAGCTTTATTTTTGTCTTAAAAAATAAAATACAAAATAAGTAGACTCCGAACGTAGTTTTGAAAATTATAGTGCAACTTCAATGGCGATTTTCTCCAAACACAGATCTTTTGGCTGTGGACCATATAGGATACTTCATGGGACCTGAGACGGTATGTTAAGATGACAAGTTGTAGATTAATACAGAAAGAGGCCTATATCCCAATGATTGCATTCTGCATTTTCACGAGAATGTAAATCAAAGCATTTTTACGGTTTCACAAAGAGCCACAACATCAGTGTGCACGTGATCACGTGACATGCCCATCCCTTTTTTATGTAAAAGCAAAGGTTATTCAGATGAGCGTGTAAGTATAGGCCATCTCACTTTTGAGGTTTCACAAAGAGCCACATATCTTTCACTGATAAATATGACATTTGGCCAATATCTTAAAAGGAAATTAGTGACTCAATGGAGAGGTTAAACTTTTACAGAATTATATTTTTTATTTGATTACACATCCAACAGCACAATTAGTGCCAATAACAGGATGAAAAGGAAACGAGAAGAAATGCTCAGTTTAAGATGTGGGAGGAAAACCCCAATGGGGAAAACCCACAAAATCAGGTAGGGACTGAAAACCCAATCCACATGCAAGGCTCCGGTCTGAGGTGGAATTCAAACCGGGGTCCACAGAGGTGAAAGGCAGGAAAAGAAACCATTGAGCCAACCTGATATGAGAAACCACTGAGCCAACCTGGGTCTCAACCTGCAAACAGTGGCTTTAGTATTACAGATTTGCAGTTTTATAAGCTAAGCAAAGTGTATGTAAATCTCAATCCCGCCTTGTGACCTACGCGGCTCTTTGTAAAAACGGTGATGACTTATCACCTGTGTATGCTTGTGTGCACGTCCTTTGTCAGCTATGGATATAAAGTATCAATATCATGTGACATGTTTGTGACACATCGGTCATGACTAGTTCAGTTTTATTTTTTGCGCTTAAAGCAAATAAATTATTTTTAGAGCAATGTCCTGCTTACAACCACTTCACGTTGGTATTTTTAAATAATTTTTCTGCCCCCCACCCCTGGAATATTTTTGGAAACTTTTTGAAAAAATTGTCCGCCGTAAGTCTGTCCTAAAATTGTGTGCGTCTAAAGACGTCATCCAACGTGAAGTGGTTAAAAGATTTGTGGAATTGGGATCAGACACACTTACGTATTTCACAATGAACCCCTTGGAACATTGCTGCACATCTACAAGTGTAGTGGAAGACTGCATCAATGCAGTTGCCTCCGTTCAGACATGGAGAACTCTGGCATTCGTCAATTTCTGTGGATACATCAAATTTAAAAGTTCTTAAAGTTTTGGCGTATCGTGGCCGAGCAGTCTGGTGCATCGAACTCAAGCTTCTGATGGCCTATCCATATAGGAGCGTGATGGGTTCAAATCCCGGTAATGACGACTGCATCCTTGACCAAGACACTTTACCATCAATTGCTTCTCGTAACCAAAGTGTATAAATGGGAACCTTAGAGGGCTGAGACAGTGTTGTGTTGGACTAAATGCCTTCAGTGCTAATTGAAGCAGCTTGGGGTTGTATTTCCCCCACTGGTTGTGAAAGTTGGAAGTTTGAAGAATGGACGCCTAATGAACAGGGATAATAATGTTGTAAAGCATCTTGTTTCAAGGATATGTGCGCTATATATGAACCAAGTATGATTGTGTTTTGATTAGCCAGTTTACTCTCACACAAACACACACATTTGTCGACTCGGTTTTGTGCACAAAATTTAACAAAGGCCATCCTCTGACTGTCACACCACCTAGATCCCTTCGTCCTCGGTGTCCTCGGTGTCAACTGGTTATACTAATACTCTCAGAATAATGCAAAGTTTTTTCAAAGACGAAGTGAGTGATGGGGGAATATAACCTTTACCCTTGCACCCAGGTGCCATGAATCCTAGCTCTGCCAAGGTCTGTTAAAAATAAAAGCGGTTTCCAAAAATTGTCAAAAATATTCAATTCCTGACCAGCACTTTTTCATATAAGTTTTTTTTTTAAACCGCCGCATAGGATTTGTCTGGCTTTAGGCATTGTGGTACACCTTTTTGAAGTATAATTTCTGATTTATAGTATTTTTTTCAGGCATTTTTACAAGAAAAATAGTTTCAACAAAACCATGTCTGGGTGTAAGGTGATGATTGTACAGAAATGAATGGTCTCTAAAGGGTTAACATTGTTATTATTCACATTTTCTCCCACAGGCCAACACAAGGAAAACCCACACCCTCCTCTTCAAACATCAGTACAGCCGGACAAACTCTGTCAAATTTTCTTTGTTCACCCTCTTTCCCAGGTTTTTTAATTTACTTTCCTCCGATGTTCGAGACCTTTGCCTAGAACGTTCACCTAAACCTCTCATCAATTCTTTACGTGATCATCTGTTCAGTCTAGACCCCATCTCTCATGCATTCTAGAGCTTTCCTCCCAAGATATTTTGAACCTGACTTCATGGTTTCACAAATCAAATTTCTCGGACTCATCAAACTCCTTTCACTGCATATTATTATTAATTATTATTATAACAATGATTTGGACAGAGCATGTATGCCAGCTTTTATTTTATTTATTTGTTTATTTTATTTAATTTAATCTTATTTTATTTTAGTTTATTCTATTTATTTCATTTTATTTCATTTATATTCAATTTAACCTGTTTATTTATATATTTGCTTATTTTTTAATTTATTTACTTATTTACTCACATGTTTATTTATTTATTTATTTATTTACTCTTATTGTAATTTTTGTAAATGTATCTTTTGAAATGTATTATATTTTGCATAACAACTTAATTTCAAATATTTTATTTAATGAATTTTATCCTAAATGTATTAACCGCTGTTATCCAATTAGTTTGGAGAGCCCCTCGACAGAAACTTGTTTCTTTTGGGTAATCCCGCGGGAGCTTTTTGGGTGTTGTTTTCTGTTATATTTGTTTGTTATGTTTACTACTCAGTGTTATTTGTACAAGTTATTGTTTTGTCTATGATTCACTGTTTGTAATATCCCGGAAAATGAAATAAATAATAAAATAAATAAATAATAATATTGGGCGTATAGGCCTACCCTGCAGTAAACGGATAAATAAATGCAACAAAAGAAATCTTTACCTTGATTACAATATATGCCTTCATACCCACGGAAACACTGACAGGTATACGTGGTGCCTTGATCCATGCAGGCCGAGTTATCTCTATTACAAAGGGCGTTGATACACTGGTCTGTATCTGTGGGAGACAATACAAAACAGCTTTAACCCTAATGTTACCAAACTGTTACTGAAATGTTTTGACAACTCCGGACATGGATCCAGGAGTTTTACTAGGGGTGGGGGATTAATAAAAAATAAAATAAAAAAATAAAAATATTACTTTCGTGTAAAAACAAGATGAGTGGCAACCACAGAGAAATGGAGGTCTGTAGCGAGATTAGGGATTTGCTTGATGTGATAGCGCAAGTTTAAAGTTTACTGAAGGCAAAAAGCTCAGCTGGTAAAAAAACTTAAAATAAAAATGTGATCGAGCCTATTAAAAAGATCAGCAGAAGCTGTTTGACATCAATTTCTTGTAGGACAACAAATACAATAAATAAGACTTGAAGGCTTGCATGGTGGAAAGACAACAAACATAAGAAAACCTCCGGTGACACCATGTAGATAGATCTCTTTTGAGTGATTGTGATTCTGAGAAGAACCAATGGACTCAACGTTTCGGACAGTATACTCTGTACGTCGTCAGGAGACTGCTGGATTTCAACTGGGTCTGGGAGTTATAATGGAGAATGCGGAGATCTACATGGTGTCACCGCAAACAAATTTATGTTTATTAAATACAACAAACTAAAAAGGCAAAAGACATGAAGACAAAACAAAAAGATGATTAAGAAGGACAATTACTTAAAGTACAGTTTCTTATTTAAACACTCAAAATTTTCAATGAAGGAGGAATTTCGAATAGTAGATGAAATATTCTTCCAAACTTTAGCACCGGCAAATTGAAAAGACTGTTGAAAACTCTCCATGTTGGGCTTAAGGACCACAACATTAAGAGAGTGTGCTTTTCTAGTATTAATTTCATGCCAATCAAGTACATTTCTATGACAGAGTCTACCTGGAGAAAGCCCACGGACACAATTGTACAGGCTTAATTTTTAAAATATCATCTTTGTTCTGCAGTTTGTCAAGATGATTGCTTCATAATGTCTTCACTATGAAAGTTAATATAGTTTGAATCAATGAGATTAATAAAAAACCTGATTTTATTCATGAATATGTTCAGTCACACAAAGTGCAGATACTGGTCTTACACACTTACCAATGCTGTCAGCATGCAAAGAATTCCTTTGGTTTTAGGTGATGCGATCAAGCTAAACGAGTTGTTTGTCGGAAATATCAGTATGGAGAGACAAGCCAAAACAGGCCAACGGGTGAAATTTTCAAAAATATTTTTGTTGCAATTTTAAATGCCAAAATATATATTATTTTATATTGGCAAATTCCTTCCTGATAAGTAACATCAAAAAGGGGTTAAAATTAGCATTAAAAGAAAATGTGCCAATGTAGTTTCAATAAACAGCTCGACCTTAAACCCCCTTTTCTCAGTTTAATTCTCTCGCATCTCTTGGTGTTTCTACTTTCACAACTTTTGAACCAAAGGTGGTATCGATCAACATGGGGTTTTAACAGTATTAAAGCATAGGTTATGCTCTTTTCAAATGTATAACAAAATGAAAAATGACCTGCTTGGTCGCATCATAATTATTAATGTAGATATATACAATAAAACTAACCTGTGAAAATTTCATTTCAAAAGGTGGTAGCGTTATTGATATATTGCCGAAAATCTGGAGCGGTTATGTCCACGCAGGAAGAATCCTCCGTAATTGGAGAACCCAATCTGAGGAACGTTTCATGTTCTCAGATTGAATGTTTTTGAATCCCTCTCTCTAAAACCACATTCCTTTATTGAAGGGAAACGTTTCTCAAAATGTTTACACTATCAACAGCTGCAATGCTTCTTACCAAGTAAGTTTTTTGTGGTCATTAACTTTTGAAGTAATTACCAAAGGTATATACCCTCCCTTCAAGTTACCCTATGTTTTGAGCGTTTTTCACTTACTAGTTTCACAGTTGAGCCCGGAGAAGTTGGGTAAACATTGACACGTGTATCTATTAGCTCCGTCGTTACATGTGCCTCCGTTTTGACAAGGACTGGACTGGCACTCGTCAAGGTCTAGAGGGAGAGAGAGAGGAAAAATAAAATATTGAGATAATCACAGGAAACAAACTTTTTTAAATTCTTGTGGTAGAAATAAGAACCTTTATTAAAATAATAAAAAACAGCAAACGGTAACAATGGACTCCCCAAAGGTTCCTATATGACAACGTACCATGGTCTGAGGTAGCTAAATAACAACCCCATTAAAACCGACAGTGAGACTGCAGAGGCAAATTGCTTTTATCATGAAATGATAAAATAGAATGGATGAATGAATGAACTTATTTCACCACACTGGAACAACAGTACAAAATTCATTCATTACAAATGGTCAGGATTATTAATCTATTACAATGGGTATGGGTAAACAGAGATTTTTTTTGATAGTTTTTTTTTTTGAGAGAGAGATCGCCTACCATCACAAGGCCGGACAGCCACTCCAAGGTGAGGGCTACACTTTAACCGATTTGGGCTATTGACCCAAATCAACTGCCATCAGAGGCACTCCTGGGGCTGAAACAGGGTTACCCCATGAACAGTCCGTAAGGATGTAGGCACTGGGTATCATCCACTAGGAGCCTGGCTGGTAGAGCAGAATGCACTACCTTCCCAACCTTTTACGAAGCAATTATGGTTAAGTGCCTTGCTCAAGGGCACAAGTGTCATGACCGGAATTCGAAACCACACTCTGCTGCTGACAACACCAGAGCTTGGGTTCGGTGAACTAGACCGCTCGGCCACGACACGCCACAAGTACAAAAAACATAGAGTATTATCGAAGCCAGTCCCCTTTCAGAGGGGAAATACAATAATTCGCTTAATAAACTTGAGACACAAAAAATAGTTTCAGAGTTGTAAATGCATACTTACTAATAGCGCAGTTTGGACCCTCGAATCCATTGGCACAAGTGCAACGGTAGCCGTTATCCATATCTGTGCAATCTCCCAAGTTCAGGCAAGGTCTGGATACGCACTCATTAAAGTCTGTGAATTACAAAACGGTGAATTCAAAAACTTACATTGAATATACCATGAAAGAAAACTTGACTGGGTAATTTTTAAATTAATTCAGGGTTGAACAAAAAGAAAAATTGACTGGAGCCGGATTTACCTACGACCTCCGGACTAAACAAGCAGGCTTTCAACCAACTGAGCTATTTGGCCCTATGATGGCGGTCTCCCCTATTTTGTCAATATCTTTGGTCAAGGGGGTGCTCAGTTGGTAGAGCGCCGGCATGTTAATCCGGTGTTCGCATATCAAATCAAATGTCTTTAAATTTGAGATCTCTTTTCTCTATATTTTGAATGGACTGTATAATGGCAACTTTTGTTTTCTACCACCATTACAAAGATCAGATCTTTCACTCTCCAACCACGTACAGAATGGTATATTTGGCCTATTTCCATTTATATTTAATACAGACAATGGATGACAAGTTTTGTCCCAGACAGGACCCCCCCCCCCACCCGCACACATTGTTCTACTTGATTTGGTGCTTCATTTGCCAACTGAGGCTCAAAGTGCCAACCGGTTGCTAAATCCCCGCTTTCATACTCCATCCATATAACAAAATTTAATCTAAACAGGGTTTTAACCCAAGTGACTACAGCCAAGGTAACCCAAGTTGACTTACTGATTTCACAATTGGTACCCTGGAAGCCAGATCTGCAGTTGCATGTGTAACGTAAATTTCCATCCTCGCAGTTTCCTCCATTTAAGCACGGGGAGCTTGCACATTGGTTTATTTCTGTACAGAGTCAGAGGAAAGAATTGTATAAGTTTAGAAGCACAAATGAAAAAAAAACTAAGAAGAAAACAAATTGAAAAAATCAAACAACAAAAGTAGGATTTGAGACTTTGCATAGTGGACGAAGCACAATCGAGTTAGGTTTGCGTTGGATGCCACCATGTACACAAATCTCTCTCTATGAGGGTGGTTCTGAAAAAAACTGCGGTGGAACAACTTGACATAATTCAATCATTTCATCGATCACGCCACAAACTGGTTAAAAAACACAAACATTTTGCAAATCGTTTTTTGTGCAAACTGAACATTTTCAGGACCTAACAGGTAATAGTTTTGTAATTACACAAATTAGCATGACCCCCCTATCACTGGATTTGCCACAGTCTGTGTTTCCTAAAAGTGACGTATCACGATGTGCCACTTTTATCCATCACGGTGCCAAACACGCATAGTTAGACGTCGGCATATTCAAGAAGTGGCGTATCTGTTGACCTATTGAAGTTTAGCATTTTCACATAGCGATGTATGTATTGGTTTTTACAAAGTGCTAAGCATGCACGTCTCGTTTTTGCATTTTCATGAAGTGACGTATATGTTAAGGAATTAATAACTCATCAAAGCAGTTGCAAGAAGAAGTCAGCTTTATTTTTGTATTAAAACGTTTGCTAAAAAAAAGTTAACAGTCTCCGAACAAGCAGTTAAAAAAAAAGTTCAACTTCAATCGCGAATTTCTCCAAACACGGAGTTTTGGCTGTGGTGCACCATATGTCAGTTCGTGGCATGACCGACAATAAGTGTGCTCTGATCTTGAAGGCAATCAGAGATCAGAGCATACTGATTAAATTATCAAGTTGTTTCACAACCGCTTCTTTTCAGAACCACCACAACTCATCACGTGTCATCCTTTATTTTCCCATTTACAGCCACTACATTGTAACCGTCGTATATGGAAATAAGTATAGGATGGTGTATATTCATTTTTAATCTCAGTGTCGCTCCCAAAACAAATGTGCCCACTCATTCGTGACTCGGTAGACAAGTTGGTGTCTACATGGAGTCAACCACATTATTTGGAAGTTTTTTTAAAGAGTTTTCAGATTGTGGGGTGGACGAGTGTCCATGTCTAGTTTTTGTGTCATTGTAAAAAATGTTCAAATGAGAAGGATCTATGTGTGAGTTATATAAAACAGATATTAAAATATATTTTGTTGGTGCATTGTCGTAGAATATACTCACTCAGTGAAATCTGGCTTTTCCGCCATTTCACATAATACTGTTACAATCCACTCACATGCATCCAATATTTGTATGATAGCATTGTCGACACCAAAATCGCTGTTACATAACTGCAGTCAAAGTTCCATATCACCACAGCACATAGCCATTATTGCCTGAAGTGCGATGGGGCATGTGTGGGACGGGAGGCGTTGAATAAATTACCACAAGGGACAACTTACGGATTTCACAGTGCACCCCAGTGAAGTCAGTACCGTCACAAATGCAGGTGTACCGGTTTGTACCATCTTGGCAGCCGCCACCATTCCGACATGGATTGCTGTCACATTCGTCCGGTTCTGATGAAAGAAATACACAAAATCAAAATGCCGATGAGACCAGTGGCATATACCTTGCTTGAAACAGGGGGGGGGGGGGGTAGCCTAATGGTTTTTAACCACTTCATGTCGAATGATGTGTATACATTCCAAATATTTCTGGATTGGCCTAAGGTGGGCATTTTTTTAAGCATGGAACAACTTCGTAGCGCCCTAAATTTGTTGCTGTCAGTCGGACAGCTGGCGTGAATTAACCACCTGGACATTACAATGTGTAGCGTGCACAGACATGCACCTGTCCTCATTTCAACCATACAAAGAGGGACAGAAGTTAGTGGAATTCATGCTTGTAATATCCCTTTTTCAAGGGGATAACTCTCCAATTACACACCTGTTTTCCTTTTGTTATACAAATGTGGCATACAAGAATGGACAGGCTGCCACCATTGCTTGTCATTGTTTTCGCCTCATAATGGGAGGTCAGTTCGAACATTCCGATTTTGGCATACCATGGCAGATTATTGGCCGTGGTTTATGGCTGAGGTTCTGTGATTCACTGTGAGTCCCTACTCCTATTTTCTCACAAGACAAACAACAAATCCCGGTGCTTATTATGAGAACCTTTGTTGTCTTTCCTGTGTGTCAAGTCAGGTTTTCATTGTGGCAATGATATTTTCAAAGGAAAACGATTATTCCAGGATTCGAACCCATGACCTTTGCCATTCTAAAACAGATGTCTTGCCACTAAACCATCAAGACTGCCCATTAGCTAATAAAGGCAGTTCAAATCGCATATTTTAGCAGCTGGTACCGCAACATTTTAATAGATGTTAAATATGCATCGGGGATAAAGAATATTATTTGGTTTTACCCAGACGCCGATTAGTGTAAAGCACTTTATACTCAGTAATTTCCCGATTCCTGTCCATTCTGAAAGTCGGATACACTGCACCAATTCCTCAACTCAACATCCAAAACATTTACTTACGATTATTGCAGTAGAATCCAGTGAAACCGGGAGAACAATCACAGGTATAGAGTCTTGGGATGGTCCCATCTACACAAACCCCATTATTGCAAGGATTGATGGCCGGACAGTCATTGATTCCTGTAAATAAATTAATTTATTAAAAATATCCTGAGTTTTTCTGGTAGAAACAATTTAAAGGGAAAGCACATCTCTCCTTTTTTTGGAAGAGTACATCAATTCTCCCATCCTCTAGTTTTCAAGAAAACATTATTATTCTCTGGCCTGGTAGATCCCATGACCAAGTTTAGCACCCATATACGTTTGGTAATGACTCTGTAAATTAATGGCAATAAAATCTTGCTTGTTAAGAAGTACAGCAGCTTTGGAGAGTATAATGCATTTTGAGAAACTTTTCACTTCAAAGTACTGCGGTTATTGAAAAAGATATCACTTTTTATCCCAAAAAATTTGAATCTGAGGAGCGTTACTAACAGTAACGTTTCTCAGATTGTGTATTTCAATTGCAGATTATTCTTCCTGCGTGGACATAACCGCTCCAGATTTTCGGCAATATCTCAAAAACGCTATCACCTTTTTAAAATTAATTTTTCACAGGTTAGTTTTATGGTATATATCTACAACTATATAATTGACAAAACAAAATCCCGCCCACATAAAACTCCATATGGTTGGAACTACAATGGTCCCGGCAGTTCAAATATGCACGAGACTTGCACAGTCTATTGGTGTCAAGTGGCATAGGAGAGAAGGATATCTGAGGATTGAGGTCACCTCTCGGGCAAGTGGACCTCGAAAGAATCTACAATCTTCCAATAATTACACTCACTGTTTTGACATTTGTCGCCTTCGAAATCAGTCCCGGAACAATCGCAGGTGAATAAGTTTACCCCGTCGATGCATTTTCCGTTATTTTGACATGGAATGCTATCACACTCTTTAACATCTGAACAAAACACAAACAAATTCCCAATGAGAAATAGACAATGACACACAATGCACGGTTAACATCGGCGGCCAAATGTGAATATTGTGACCAAGTGCCCATGGTGCACAGTTCAAAAAATGAAAATAAAAAATTACGAGATATCGCCTATCATGATAACAATGCCAGACGGCCAGTTCAAGGTGAGGGCTGCACTTATTTGGGCTGTCGACTCAACAAATCAACTGTCACTAGGGGCACGTTGCCACCTACTCCTGGGGATGAAACAGGGTAACCCCTTCACAGTCCGTAAGGATGTAGGCATGGGTATCATCCACTAGGAGCCTGGCTGGTAGAGCAGAATGCACTACCTTCCCAACTTTTTACGAAGCAATTATGGTTAAGTGCCTTGCACAAGGGCACAAGTGTCATGACCTGGATTCGAACCCACACTCTGCTGCTGACAACACCAGAGCTTGGGTCCGGTGAACTAAACCGCTCGGCCACGACATGCCACACTGATATAAAAATGGTGTTGCAAACATTAGTTTCAAGCCTGACTAATTATTTTTTTTTTTTTAAAGTTTTTGCTAGTTTGTGCATTATCTCTTACAGATGATAGGTTCAATTTTTGACCGATTTAACCCCCAAAATTAGACTTAAATTTCAAACAGGTATTTTTATAGATTCGAGAAAGTTATCATTTGAGGTATCGCACACACACAAATCTCCAAATGACAAGTGGTAGCTAATTAAAAACTGAAAATGAATTATTGTTAGCATCCCGGCATTATCTCACGTCCATCAGCCATAAACAAACAACTTTGTATGTTACATGTATTTTGTACATTGTCCGTGGCATATGCAAAGGTTTTTGTATGTTTTTTCGTTTTTGGAAAAGAATCATCTATCAAAACTCATTCAGAGAAACAATTTTGTTAAATTCTTTACGTGAAAAATCAGGGAATGGAAATAACAATAAAAACACAATTATCTTGCGCAAAATCCATTTGTTAAAATTCTCCGACAAAAAAAATAAAAAAATAAATACAAGCAAGTTAAAAAATCACCTCAAACAAATATCAATAAAAGACATTCATGAATATTAAATTTGAATTTACACCCCAAGAGATATACTAAAACATACAGTAAAAAGCAAATAGTAAGCAATTCAATTAGATAACGGAAAAGTAAAAGAATAAAAAAGCATAAAACCTACTGGTAGTACATGTTGGGCCCGAAAAGCCTGCAGCACACTGGCAAGAAAAATCCCCCCGAACTGTTCCATCTGAACACATCCCATTGTTCTGACATGGGTTTGTTGGAAGGCAGTCATCTATTTCTGTTTTGAAAACAAACAAATAAGAGAGGAGTGGAAAATTAACGTCAATGGAAAGATTTTGGGTTGAACAAAGAAAAATTGAGTAGAGTGGGACTGCAACCTCCAGACCAATGTGCCGGCGCTCTATCAACTGAGCTATCTAGCCCTTATGTTGGCATTCTCCCTATTTTGTCAATATCTTTGTTCCTGGTGCCAGTCAGAAGCCATACAACCTGTAACTGCCGCATAGCCAGGATTCACACCTAAGTTTATGATACAACCTGGGAAGCGGCAGTACAGGGGATCACCTTAAGAGGATGCGACTTTTTTGCTTCAAACATAAAGTAATAAACCACATGGGAAAATGACTGGTTACCTTGGTTATTCATTTTTGGGTTGAACAAAGACAAATTTACTAGAGCGGGATTTGAACCTCCGACCTCTGGATTAGCGTGCCGGCACTCTACCAAAAGAGCCATCTAGCCCTAAATGGTAATACCACCAACAATAGGGCTATAAATGGTTCGGTTGGTAGAGCGCATTAATCCAGAGGTCACAGGTTCAAATTCCCACTCTAGTCAATTTGTCTTTGCTCAGTTTACCCTGAGTTTACCCTTTTTACAACCCAGAGAATTTTCGTGCAAGATACGACGTCTAGATACCATGTTTTTTGCAAAGACACGACGTAATAATGATAATAATGGTAATAATAAATCCAAATACATGATGATGAGTGAGGTTACCCAGTAAGTTTCCCTTTCGGTTTTATTACCTGTTAATTACAAGTCATACCAACCGTTTCAAAATACACTTACTGTTCTGGCACCGATCCCCTGAGTAGTCCGTCTGTGAACAATCACACGTGAATCGGTTGACTCCGTCCGTGCATCCACCGCCATTCAGGCATGGTGCACTGGCACACTCATTGTCATCTTAAACACAAAAGAACACAAACAAATAGTGTTTTGTAATCAACATACGCAAAATGTTTTTAAGATGTATTTTTGCTTTTAAATTAGTTAGGCCCGGTTCGTGCTTCTCCCAATAATTGTTGTTTTGTTTTTGGGCTTTTGGTTTGTTTTATATTTATATATTTTATTGTTGTTCTTGTTTTTTTTAAATATATTTTATGGTTTTGGTTGTTGTTGTGCTCTGTAATTAGTTTGTTAATTTGGTTGTAATTTGGTTGGTTTATGTATGTTATATTTTAAACTCTTTGTAATTTGACCCCAATTCAGCCTTTGGCTGCAAATGTCATTTTATTGCAGTAAACCATTTCAAATCAAATCAAATCAAGGGATAATATTGTCTTTTCCAGAAAAGTAAACTCATTTCCATTGTCTAAAATTCAATAAACACATCATCCACCATTTTGTCAAATTTATACCAAAATAAAGTGGTCCTGTTTTCGTAAGAATAGCACATGTTTGTAAATCCCGTTTACCGAGGACTTCACTTTGTTCTCCCATTGTTTGGACATAGGTTTTTTTGGCGACGTCCCCATTGGGTTTGTACACAAAAAACGAAGCGAGGACGTCCTCGATCTGTCAAACACCCGGATCCCTTTTGTTAAAGTCCTCGGTTTGAATGGATAGACACGCTCACACATGTTTGTAAATCCCGCTTACCGAGGACTTCTCTTTGTTCTCCCATTGTTTGGACATTGGTTTTTTTAGCGATGTCCCCATTGGGTTTGTACACGAAAACGAAGCGAGGACGTCCTCGATCTGTCAAACACCCGGATCCCTTTTGTTAAAGTCCTCGGTTTGAATGGATAGACACGCTCACACACACACAAATCTTTTTCTGTTTTTGTCAAGGATTCTGAACTGAGCAAATATGAGCTAATCCTACCCAGAATACAATTCCATTTAACTTGTTTTCAAATAAACTTTGAAAATTATATATTTGCTCAATGTCCATTGTAAAAGCAAAAGAATTAAATATGAAATCCCACCCTCCCCCACTCCAAAACAAAGATGGACTGAAGTTGCATTTTAACTATTAGCCACAAAAGTGTTAAATTCTTGATGTATTCCTCAAGATAATCTTGGTGTGGTCCATTGTTATTATGACTTTTCACTGGTTGCCCGTTTGAAGTTCTTCTAACTCTTTCATTGCCAAGGTCGTACATGTACAATCTAAGTAAGATTTGAAACTTTGCATGGTGGGAATACGATATGGAAAGGTTTGCGGTGGCACCATGTACATGTAATAATCTCTCTAGCCTGGAGCCTTGGACTGGTGTGTGGGGAGTCCAAGGCTCCAGTGCAGGATCCAGTTTTACCACGCATCACCGAGCTCCATTTCCCACCTCTACTTCCCGCCTTCGTGCATCACCAAGCTAATCCCCATCCACAGTACTTGAGCAGCATGCAGCATCAGAGTCCAGCTTTCTCCAGAAGACGATCAGAGTATACTGATCGAAACGTCGAGTTGAAACCAACGGTTCTTTTCAGAACCACCCCCAACTCATATAGAGAGATTATTACATGTACATGGTGTCACCGCAAACCTTTCCATATCATGTACAATCTATTTTATGTATTCCGAAAGCGCCATTATCGTACATGTACCATCTTTTTTTATGTACTCAAAAGTGTCATCAATCATACATGTACAACCCATAATATACATGTTATCACGAGAGGGTATTATCACTCAAGAAATACTATTGACTTTGGGATGTACCAAGGCAAATCAGCAAGATACATTTTGTTTGGTGAGAAAGACATATATTTGTTTTTTATAATACAGAATTTCGAAAAAGCTAAAAAAGCTGAGCATTGTAGGTTCAAAACACACACAAAAAACGGGTACTGAAAGAGTTAAAAACTTATAACGCCATTCATGGTTTAGCACCAATGTACATTCAGCAGCTCATTGCCATGAAATCACTCTCTCAAACATCTTACCGTCTGAGGAGTTCGCAAGACCAAACATTGTCTTACCCTTCAAGAACATCAAAGGCTACCCTCGGTGATCCGGCATTTGTATACGCTGCTCCTAAACTATGGAATAATCTCCCTCCTTGTGTTATAGACAACCATCTCCACTTGATGTATTTGAGTCCAAGTTTAAAACCCATTTGTTTACCATAATATAAGAGATTTTTGTATTTTCTGTATGTATTTATTTATTTATTTTATTTATAATATGCAGTAGAGTATATTCCATTGGTATTTTGCAATTTTTCTAAGAATATTATTATTATTTGTTTATTTCCTTTTTTGTTTACCATGTTGTAAGAGTAATTTGTATTTTCTGTATGTATTTATCTATTTATTCTTTTGTAATGCGCAGTAGAGTATTTTCCTTCGGCATTGCCCAATATAAATGAATATTGTTTTTATTTGTATTTGTTTATTTCCTTTTATCGTTCATTTATTAATGATAAAATGCCTTATGCTCAGTGATGAACGTAGTGGTTGGCTTTGCCGTGCGGTTGTTGCTTGCTCAAATTTGCCGAGCGGGCCTGACCTCCTTCTGTTGTCTAGGTCAGTCACACACGTACGCATGGCGTGACCTGGGGAAAGTAAAATCCAGGTCACGCATTGCTGCTGTATTACTTTATTGATTTCTTCATATCGGGTTTGTGGTGTTGCACAAAAAAGTGATACTTGTAGCCAATCATGTCTCTTGCTTTATCGTGTGGTCGGTTTGCCAAATGGTAGCCGGCACTTTGAATAAAAAAAGCATTTAGACTGTGACAGGAATTCCAAACACTTGCTTTGTTTTTACTTCATGGAGTCTGAGCATTACTATATGGTAATAAAATCCACAGCCCTATGTAGGACTCCTCTGTGCTGTACACAGAAACAGAGATCTAGGTATGAGGCTCCATGTCCAGGTCGGACAATTTTCTGGGCTTCATAACTAAAGTCTCACCTGTAAAAAAAACAACTAATCTGACCAGATTAACATTCCATGGCTGTTGGCGGTGAGTCTAATTGGACGTCACACAAAACAAGTACGCGCCGAGATGTTTGTTTGCACGGATAATTTTCGTGCGAGATACAACGTCTTTGCAAAATCGAGATACAATATTTTTGCAACGACGTGACGTAATAATGATAATAATGGTAATAATAAATCTGAACACGTGGTGAGTAAGATTGGCCATTATCTGCACTTACCACCTGAGCAAGTAGTTCCGGAGAATCCTGGCATGCAGCGACAGATAAAGGTGCCAGGAGTCGAGCCGTCTTCACATGTTCCTCCATTCTGACAGGGATTGAAGGGTTTGCAGTTATCTACCCCTGTGGAAAATAAAATTACACATAGAATAACTTAAATGGGGCCTGGGACCAACTGCATCGAAACTTAGACTGTAAGCGCAAATATTTGCTGAACACAACCAAAATCTTGCTCAGCAGAAATAGGTTACCATGCAGCCAAAATGCTATCGTCGGGTCAGTGCAAATGGTCATAACTCGAAGGTCACATCTCGTGCGAAAATGCTCTGTGTGACAACGTCGAATCTCGGCATCCATTGACTCTGGGTGTACATCCGGGTTATTTTAAATGAGAAACGACCTTTTGACATTCTAAAACCTGTGTTTCACGTAAACACTACTGAGGAGATACGACCTTGTTGCATCGACACAACGATGTATTTTGAATTATTCAAACTGGTTCACTTGTAATTTTTGCCACGAGTTTGAGAGTCTGTATCTCGTTTTACGTCTCGACTCAAATCCAACCTCTAGGCCCTACTATCTTTAAATTTGTCCATACAGTTGTACCTGGCTTTCAAACAGTGCCATTTGTTCGTATAACTATGTTCACGATGCCTGCAAGATTAGGGTGCTTTATAAATGTTGGTATTATTATTGTTATTATTATAATTATTATTGTTATATATTTCTGGTAATGAAACCAAGCTTGCAAGCCTGAGGGAAACCTCTAAACACGGGTGCTTGCTATGTGAACCATAAACACCTTGGTTAACCCCTACTCTTCCATGATAAATGTTCTGGGTTCTTTTATAAAAATTTAAAACTGAAAACTTCCTTGCAATTGTCTTCTCTCCATTGGGTGCTTGGTTAGTGCAGTGATTAAGTTCGGTTTTCTAAGAGTTCCTGGCTTCACAACCAGAATAAATGAAAAGAAATGGAAAATGTGCACTACCAATGCTTGCGGGACCTACAGCTTTAATGTCCCATCGAAGGACGCAACTATCTTGCTCAAGGACACAAGTGTTGAGACCTGAACTCGAACCCACACTATACTGGTCAGTGAATCACCGGAGCTTGTGTCCAGTGTGCTTGACTGCTCGGCCACGCCACGCCATTGACAACATACTTACTATTTTCACATGTTGCACCAGTGTAGTCGATCCCTGTACAGTCACATGTGAAACGGTTTATCCCGTCATTACATTTGCCATTATTTAAGCATGGACTGCTGTCACATTCATTGATATCTGACAAGATGAACAAGCAAAGGAAAATGTCAACTGCACTCGTTTTGGCACGGCACGTTTTGTACATAGAAGATCTGTGTGGGGTTATTGCACATAGTAATAAGTAAGATTTGAAACTTTGCACGGTGCGGTTTGCAGAGACACCATGGACATGAGAGTTGTTCTAAAAAGAACGGGTGATTTAACAACTCGTCTAAATGTATAGCTAAATCTCATGAGCAGTTCTCAAAGCAGCATACAACAACAGAGTCCAGCATTCTCCTGAAGATGATCGAAGCATACTGATCGAAATGATAAGTTGTTAAACTACAAGTTTTCTTCAGAACCACCGCAACTCAAAGAGAGATTTGTATGCACATGGCGTCTTCGCATGCCTCACAAGATTGCATATATTTATATATATAAAGTTTTTCCCATGGATAGAAGTGTCCCAAGTTGCACCAGAAACAACTTGTAAAAAAGAAAAGGAAAGGAAACTATCTTGGATACAAGTATTTGTAAAGTGTGTCCCCCAAAAGATAACCATGAGTAAATCAGCTGGGCCCAATTTCATGGCTTTACTAACTGCGAATTCTACACTTACGGCACCCTATAAAGCATGTAATTTTGTTGTCTGAATAAGCACAGAATTCCACGGTAACCACAGTCATGAAATTGGGCACTGATGAGATAAGAGGTTGCTTGTGTCTGAAGTTGTGATATGGAAATGACGTTATTTTAGTATGGTGCCTTCGGCTACAGGTCAAAAGAATTAGGTTGTTCATCCGAGCTACATAGTACATTTTCCATTGTTTCATCACCGTTGATAATCAACCAGAATTTGAAACTTTGCACGATGGGAAAACAGTCTACAAACTACGTATAGCACTACACCATTTAAAGGCACTGAACACGTTTTGTAATTGTCAAAGACCAGTGTTCTCACTTGGTGTATCCCAACATAAAATAAAATAACAAGCCTGTGAAAATTTGGGCTCAATTGGTCATCGAAGTTGCAAGAAAATGTTGAATGAAAAAACACCCTTGTTGTACAAATTTGTGTGCTTTCAGATAGGAATAAAAACTTCTTGCAAGAAGTTTTATTATTTTAGTGAGAAATTACCTCTTTCTCAAGAACTACGTTACTTCAGACGGAGTCGTTTCTCACAAAGTTTTATACTATCAACAGCTCTCCGTTGCTTGTTACCAAACGGGAAAGTGTTTATGTTAATATATATTTTGAGTAATTACCAAAAGTGTACAGTGCCTTTAAATCTCTTTCATAATCTGTGGTGGTTCTGAGAAGAAAAAAACCTAGTGGTGTAAACAACTGTTTAAAAAAAGTGTTTCCACCAAAATCACTCCTACATTGATTTTATAAACAACAACTTGACATCTGAAGTTGATTAATTTTCCAAAATATGCAAAAAGACCGGCACGGTAGGCATGTCAATTTTGGGAGTGTCTCTTTTGCTGGGTTGCTGTTTCTCTTTCCATTTAACACCTAACAAAGAGTCATTCAAGCGAGGGTAGTTCTCTGGGTGGGTGGTGAAATTACAAAATTTAAATGAAGTATGTTAAGAATGTTTGTCATTCAGCTTTTAAAAATGACTCCCACCTGCAAACTGATGAAGATTACATACAGAAACATTTTAAATCAAGTACTTTTATTCCTTTTTCCAGATAAATATGAAAATAATGTCCAGATTTAATTTATAATATGCAAATATATTTAAAAATCATTGTTTGCTGAAATTGTTTATCCATTCATAGCTTCCCTTCACCCTGGAATACACAACATGGTTCGTTTGAGTCAACGAAGCTGCATCTTTTAACAAAAAGACTCACTTGTTTCACAATTTTTGCCAGTGTAGCCTGCGACACAGGTACAAATGTATTCACCCACACGCGTCAAATCATCACGGCAGCTCCCTCCATTCTGACAAATTCCTACGATGCAATTGTCAACACCTAATTCAAGAGGAACAGACACAAAAATCTTGTAAAAAACCAAGCAAACTGAGAAATCTATCTTAATATTCACAACGACAACACATGCGACAGGTGCACCGACTGTCAAGTGATTTGTTTATTTTTTCCCTTGCTTTCTGAACCCCACTCTGCTTGATCAGAAACACCAGAGCTTGAGTACAGTGAGCTTAAAGAGTCTGTATACGTTTGGTAATGACTCTGAAATTAATGGCAATAAAACTTACTTGGTAAGAAGTACAGCAGCTTTGGATAGTATAATGCAATTTGAGAAACTTTTCATTTAGAAGTACTGCAGTTATGGGAACAGATATCATTTTTTATCCCCAAAAATTTGAATCTGAGAACAATAACGTTTCTCAGATTGTGTATTCCAATTGCAGATTATTCTTCCTGCGTGGACAATCCAGATTTTCGGCAATATCTCAAAAACGCTACCACCTATTGAAATGGAATTTTCACAGGTTGGTTTTATGGTATATATCTACAACTATACAGGATTGAAACAAACAGTGGGTTCCAATTACCAAACCTGTACAGTCGCTTTAACCACTCGGCCATGACACACCACCTTTTCATACTACAACATTTCATCATAAATGTAGATCTTGACCAGATCAAACATTGATAGTGTGAAAAGGCCTGGGGATTATCAAACAAAAAAATGTACATGGGACACAAAATGTTGTCAATAAACGATGACAAAATGTGTGCAAGCGTTACATACCACGTGTGAACCCGAGTTCAATAAAATAAGTCCACATAATTTAGGTTCTTGGGATGTTATGTGGACTTACACAAATTTGAAAATGTTACTCTTCTTTACACAAAGAGCACTTTTTCTTCATGTGGCTAATTGTTTAAAAATGAATAACATTGCCACAGGGATTGCAGATCAAAAATCAGCTCTAATATCTCAAAGGAAATGCGAACGGTTTTGAGAATGTCTTGTTTTTGAATGAAAAACAACAATAGAATTGCATACGCAACCAAAAAAACATTACAAACTTACGTATTTCACATCGACTTCCTGTGAAGTCAGTGGTAGCACAGTTGCAGGTAAAGCCAGTGGCTTCATTGACACAGGCTCCATTCACGCAGTTGTGTGTGAGACAAAAGTCAACAGCTGTGAAAAGTCAAGTTCAAGAAATTGTTTGTAGATAAATTTTAAAAAATGGGTTTGAACAAAGAAAAATTGACTAGAGCGAGACTTGAACCTATACAATGTTGCCCTAATGTTGGCGGTCTCCCTATTTGTCAATATCTTGTTCCAGTCAGACTGCAAAAGTAGTACATGTGATTTTGGAACCCGGCCTACTATAGCACTATATGTATATCATGGGTAAATTTTAAGTGGCGTATCATAATAGGTCACTTCGTGGAAGCACGAAAATGGAAAATCTGGTGATACATCGTTATATTACTAATAAGTGTAGTTACAAAACCAATCCCATTACTGACACTTGCTAAAAGTGTTAACATTTAAGAGCATATTTGTTAATCATTTGTATTAGAAGCTAATTTGTGATCATAGTCTGCTTGCGGCTGGACATGGAAACATGAACTCTCATCCAGTTACTACATGCGCGCGCGCGAGTTGACCGTCACATGACAAACAAATTAAAGCTTAAAAGGGCGCCGTCATTATTATCGTGCACGCGCGCGTGTGCAGTAACTGGGTGAGAGTTCAGTATTTAATGGCCACAGACTCGCTGTGATCACGACGACAGGGCCCCGTTTAAAGACCCCTAAACAGTCACCATTGCTCTTTTCTATAATGCCACAATAGAGATACACCTCAGTGTTTGAACGTGCACAAAAATCAAAGAAGAAAAAAATGGGAAAAAATATACCATGTTATTTGACAGAATTTTCCAAGGTTGTTGTTGGAGGGTGTTCATTGAAAACTGGAGGATAGTAATGATTTTACTCTTCCAAAAACCAACAATTTATGGATATACAAACAGATACGATGTTATTACATTATTACATGACGTTGGTAGCAGAGTCTTTCTCAAGGCTAAATGACAACGAGAAAGTCTCTGCAGGCCATTAACTCTTTCAGTGCCAAGGTCGTACATGTACGATCGACTTTATGTATTCCGAAAGTGCCATCAATCGTACATGTACAACCAATAATATACATGTTATCACGAAAGGGCATTATCACACTCTAACGTATTATACAATTTTGTACATGTACAACCTTTTTCTCTAAGTTTTATTCAGGGTCTTGCAAGAGCTTTTTCTGAGCTTATCTAATGTTTTCTATTTTTAGCTACGATCGATTCCGCCATGGGTCGATCGATCCTCTGCTTGTTTGCAATTACACTTTGAAACAATGGCAGCCCCCAGGAAATGTACACGCTTTACTCCAGAAGAAGTTTGTGATTATTTTGCTGACTCAGACAGTGAAAGGGATTATTTTTCCGATTCAGAGGTGGAAGTATCAGACCAAGATGGTGAGTCAGAAGATTTTTACAGAATTTTGAAAACCTAAAAAAGCTGGGCATTTTAGGGTCAAAACACACACAATTGCGGGCACTGGAAGAGTTAACTATTTCTTGCATTTTTACCATAGGACATTTTGGTGGGAAGCAGTTTGCAACAGCTAATTCTTTTTTCTCAAATATACAGTTTTTGACTCCTTCTAAAACTAAAAATTTTATAACACGTCCGACACAAAACCAATGAGGACCCAAGTCAGTTTATTTAATGCTCATGTCCCAGCAATGGTAGCCACATAAGAACTTTCACACACATGGGGCGAAGCAATGGGTGCTTTCTTTTGGAGGGTGTTTTAACGAACCACAAACAAATCGGGAGAAATATATAGTCAAGCTGTTTGGGTACTTTTAAGGAGACTCATCGTTTCAAACACTACTTGGCAGGCCAATGTGAGAAGTGCTTAAAATTGTTGGTGAAAGTGATACTGAAATTAGAATGATTACCAGCTCCCTTTGCACCAACATTATCTACTTGGTAAAAAATGCTTGCGAAGCAATGTGTCAAGAAAATTGCAAGTACAGCATAGGCCAAGTATCCTTCTGGCCGCCTGGTCTGTAGCCCTCCATTGGAGGGCAATGATGAATGACCCTAAGCAGTAGCCAGAAGGCACCCCCAGGATTAACTTATAATAACTTAACTATATGACTCTTCAAAAGTAAAATATGACTCTTCAAAAGTAAAAGTGACCCCCCCCCACCCAGACACATTGTTCTACTTGATTTGGTGCTTCACTTGCCAACTGAGGCTCACAGTGCCAAGCGGTGGCTAAATCCCTGCCTTCACACTCCATCCATATAACAAAATTAAATCTAAGCAGGGGTCTAACCCAAGTGACTTCAGCCAAGGTAACCCAAGTTGACTTACTGTTTTCACAATTGGTACCCTGGAAGCCAGTTTTGCAGCTGCATGAGTAACGTAAAATTCCATCAACGCAGTCTCCTCCATTTAAGCACGGGAAGCTTAAACATTGGTTTATTTCTGTAGAGAGTCAGAGGAAAGAATTGTATAAGTTTAGAAACACAAATAAAAAAAAGCTCAAATGACAATTCAAAATCGAAAATAATCAATAGATTTGCCAGTCTGTGTTTCATGACGTATCACGATGTGCCACTTTAGCCATTGAAACACAGAGTGCTGGCACTGTGCCAAACACATATAGTTAGACTGCATTTTTAAAAAGTGGCGTATCTGTTGACCTACTGAAATTTAGCATTTACGCGTCGTGACATATGCATTGGCTTGTACACATCGCTCTGCGTACAGGTCTCGTTTTTTTCATTTTCATGAAGTGACGTATGTGTTACGGAATTAATGACTCATAAAACAGTTACCAAGATTTAAAACACATTGATAGTTCTGTACTTATGCAGAAGTCAGCTTTAATTTGGTATTACAATTTTTGTAAAAAACAAATAGTAAACAGTCTCCGAAACAGCAGTTTGAAAAATAGTTTTGTAGCTCCTAGCACCAGTATTCCATAGGCCCTAGGCACCAGTGTTCCGTAGGCCCTAGCACCAGTATTCCATAGGCCCTATAGGCACCAGTGTTCTGTAGCCCCTAGCACCAGTATTCCATAGGCCCTATAGGCACCAGTGTTCCGTAGGCCCTAAGCACCAGTGTTCCGTAGGCCGTAGGCACCAATGTTTCATAGGCCTAAAGCCACCAGTGTTCCGTTGGCTCTATAGGCTTTCTCAAGGGCCAATTTCATAGTGCTTTTAAAAGCTGGATTTTATTGAAGTGTATTACATATGTATTGAGGTTTGTGGAACCCTCGTCTCAAATTTTCCCAAAGTCACGAGAGAATGCTGTTAGAATTAGAACAAAAACATTAGAGTACTTTTCTCGGCTGTTCTGTTAAAAGCTTTCAATTTTTTGAGGCCCTCATCTTGTTTGTAGGCCTCATTAGGCACAATGCCGTACTGTGCATAGAATGTGTCCATGCTTCTGATGCATACTTCTGTTTCAGAGGCAACACAGGTTATGATTGTTAACAACGATTTTACTATAATAAAGCAAAAATATGATATCATATTGGGGGTTATTGGGGGTTCGAATCCCACCCGAGTAATATGCCTATGAATTTTCTTTTTTACAGGATGCGTGAAAGTATACACATCGATGTATGGGTACAAATAATCTTCATCCCTTCATGCCTTTAGCTATTGGAAAAGGTTGGTGATCTACAAGGTATGACAACTGCTCTAGAATGGCAGGAGTCGTGGGTTTGAATCCTACCCGAGTAACATGCAGGAATTGGGGGGAAAGTACTGCAGTATTCAGTGCTTTTCACACACCAGTGTATGAGTAAAAACACAATCATCATCAACTTGATGCCAAACGATGCTATGAGAAACACCAGGATGAGCCTCTTCTTTTAAAGGGATTGAGATACAATTGGTAATTGGAACCCACTGTTTGTTTTAATCTTATATAGTTGTAGATATATACCAGCGTCTTTGTACTGTCTTTTTTTCTTCTGCGCCTTGTATCCTTTGGCAATCTGTCGCTTTATAAATACAGTTATTATTATTATTATTATTATTACCATAAAATTAACCTGTGAAAATTTCATTTCAAAAGGTGGTAGAATTTTTTGAGATATTGCCAAAAATGTGGAGCGGTTAAGTCCACGCAGGAAGAATAATCTGGAATTGGAATACACAATCTGAGAAACTTTACTGTCAGTAACGCTTCTCAGATTCAAATTTTGGGGGGATAAAAACTGATATCTTTTTCCATAACCGCAGTACTTCGAAATGAAAAGTTTCTCAAATGCAATATACGATCCAAAGCTGCTGTACTTCTTACCAAGTAAGTTTTTATTGGCATTATTGTTCAGAGTCATTACCAAACATATACAGACCCTTTAAGAATAAATGTCTTGGCTTATTTTAGGTGCATAGCATCACACTGGACGTCAGGCTTCACACATCCCATGAAAGATAATGATTAAGTATCTTGCTCAAGGACACACAAACCTTAACCCACAGGCCTCTGACAACACCAGAGCGTGTGTCCTTACTATTAGACGGCTCGGCCACCAAACTAAAGAGACTCCAGAAATCCAGCTTCCCTCCTTTGTTTCTATCATTTATGGCTGTTTTCGGACGCGAGGCTCGGGCTTTGGTTCTGGCTCATAGGCTCTAAGTGCCTGTTTGAAGTCTCGTACCGAAAGCGCGCATTTTCAAAGTTAATGATGGGGCCTAGCCTAAGCTAAAACCATGTGGTTTCAAACACTTTGTTTTAAACATTACCCATCCACCCCTCTCCATATCACATCTGTACGGTGGTGTAACCAGTCACTTTCATTTGGTGCAGGGGGGGGGGGCAAGCGGGGGAAGAGACATAATTTGGGGGAGGTTATTTCATGTATCGAACCATGATTCATTTATCTATTTTTTAATCTCATTTGGGTGGGGCTGGGCAAGGGTTCTGAGTGCACCCACCCCCAACCCCCTCTGGCTTTGCCGCATCTCTACCTGATTATTATTTTTATTTTTAGCTCAAATCCTTGGTATGATGATAAGACTCCAAGTAAAAACAAATTAAAAACTATGCGAAAAGTCTACTCACCATTTTCACATCGTTGGCCGGTAAAATCTGTATCGTCACACAAACATGTGTAGATTCCAACACCATCAAGACATCTACCATTTATGCAGGGACTACTGATGCATGCATCTGGATCTGAATAGTGAATAGAACAAAATAATTCTAGCAAGGTTTGCATTAACACCATGTGTATGGACAAAAATCTCTTGCTATAAGTTGTGGTGATTCTGAAGAGAACCAGCGATGTGTGTAACTTAACTCGACATTTCGATCAGTATAGTCTGATCATCTTCAGGAGAAAACTTAACGAAGTCATTAACTCGTTGTGTCAGTACAAACACATTTTATGCCCTAAAATAGCACTTAGTTACCTGTAAGTTTTAAATTGTTAAAACCTTGTATCTCACTTAAAATAGCCCCGGATGTAGACAAGCAAATGCCGAGATACAATGTTTTCTGCACAGAACATTTTCGTGCGAGATAAAACATTTTTGCAAAATCGAGATACCAGGTTTGTGCACTGACACAACAAATTATTGTCAAATCGACAATATTTATAATTTTCGCATTATAGGTTTTGCACAACAAGGTTGGGAACATAAGTGGTTACAGTTTCGCACATTAACTCACATGGTATAAAGATGGTCATGGTGGAAAACTTCCCTTGAAATATTTTTGCTTGAAATTCTATAGTTTTTGAGTAAAGCAATTAGTTTTGATCTCCCGAGACCAAAACTTGATGTTTGAAAACAGTGAAAACATATATATTTTCTGTTTCACTACTTTCATGTGACTCCGATGATTAATTGAGCTAAAACTTTCACAGGTTTGTTATTTGAAGTATATGTTGGGTCACAAAAAATGTGGACACTGGTCTTTGACAATTACCAATGTTGTCCATGTGCTTAACGTTCAATTTTTTCATGGTAAAGAATAGGATTTGTAATAACTAGAGAACAAACACAGCCATCAGTTCCAATTTGGAATCTCACTGATTATTAAGTTTCACACCACAATTCCCTTCTATAGGTAGTTTACATCACTGGTTATTAGGAGAGAAAGTTCATTTCCATTCAAACATCCTGTAGTTATCAATAAACGCGTATTTGAACTTCCAGGACCATGTTGGTCCCAAACGTATTGAGTTTTAGGTCAGGGCAATTCTGTTTCTTCAAATGCTTTAAAGTTTAACGTGGTTTTAAAAGTTTAATTTAAGTTCTTTTAAGTTCATTTAAGTTTAGTTCCACCTCCCTGGGGCCTCCTTGTTAAACTTCCTCGCGGATTATTAAGGAGTAAAGGACCAAGGTTTATGGCTTTACAAATTATATCATATTGTTGGGAAAGCAAAAATTTAGCCATGAAATATATGAAAGTAAAATAAGTTTTGACAAATCAATGGAGAAAACCAGAGAATAAGACAGAACCTTTGTTTTCAGTTACTTGTGAACAATTGAGAATGTTATCATTAAACCTAAGTAATGGTTGCACAATTTCAGGCGCAATTGGCAAATGGGGTTTCCAAAAAATTAAGCATCCTCCTCCAAAGATTTAATTTTTGTTTCAATGTTAATTTGGACAAATTATTTTGTATTATATGAAAAATGAAATTGCATTCATAAAAAACTGCTATGGGTATTTAATTTGTTTTTAGAATTTGGCGTAAAAATGATTTAAAAAGAAACAGTTGATTTCATAAAAATATAGTCTTCGTTCGATATGCGCGGGACTTGCAGTCTATAAACAGACCATCTGTATATTTATTAGACTCACCGTTATTACATGTGGCTCCAGTGTATCCAGTTGCACATGTACAGGTAAATTCACCTCGCAAACTTCCATCTTTGCAAATTCCGTCATTTAGGCATGGGTTGGTGGGCAAACAGGCATCTATGGCTGAAAATGACAACAACAACAACAAAACAAACAAAACACAGAAAACTGTTATTACATACTAGACAAACCACTCCATTCTCACTCTCACTCTCTCAACCGTTGAGTGTCACATATAATTTGACACTTCGCAAAACGGTGCCTAAGGATGTAACAGGAATTGAAAATTTAGGCCTAAACTGTTTTTCCTACATTATGATGCTGTTTTGGGGGGTTTTTTAACAGCATTTTTTATGAATGGGAATTTAATTATCACAGTCAGTGACTTGGTCTTAAACAGCCATTCATAAATACCCAAGACAGTTTCGCTATTCCTATTGGTGGAGAGCACATCACGTGGGGGTGTTTAAACGGATGATAATGCACAGCCAAGAGTGTTTATAACCGGCTGGGCTTCACGTATTGGACGCGCAAGCTCCGCCAATTTACTTACGCGGAACGCAATGCATGGCTCTAGTTCCCGCGCGTAGCCTAATCTTTTTGTACACGCGCGTACACACAACCCAACGCCCACAAAACAGAATTTTACAAAAGTTTTTGAAAATGTACAAACTTCGATGTCAGAGATTGTCTTTTTACCACCGATTTTCCTTATTCTTTCACTTTTTAACAAAAAGGTATTTATGAATGGGAATAAATGAGTAGTGACTCGTTCTTAAACGGCCGTTTAAAACCTTGCAGGGTCGTGGCCGTGCGATAAAGGCCCGAGCCGAAGGCGAGGGCCTTTATCGCACGGCCACGACCCGGCCGGTTTTAAACGGCCGTTTAAGAACTCGTCGCCACTCTTTTATTCCCTTATTTAAAACCTTGCAGGGCCGTGGCCATACGATAAAGGAGGTTGGTCCTGCCGGTATTCAACGGCCATTTAAGACCTGGTGGTCGCCTACTCTAATATATGTTTATAACTCAAGCCAGCCCCAAACAATCCAACACCAGTAGCTGTAACATGCTGCATACATTGGTGAAAGTTACAGATAGTTCTGATAGCTAACTATATCACCTATTTATTCCTGACATAAAAACTAGAGAACTCGATATCAATTTTTGTTTTCATCCAATTAGGTGATATTTTGATCCTAAATAAAAAAACTGAAATCAATAGAAAATTTTAAAGTAGGGAGAATGATTTTTCATATTTCAGAGGGTACATTACAGGTTCCATTTCAACCAGTCATCGGGTTTAGTTTTGCACTGGAAACGTTTTGTTCATAGGTGTCACGGGTTGGGTAACCACTTAATCAGAGCGTCTGTTTTGGGTGGGGGGCCAGTTGGTGTGAGGGCGAGGTATGCTCTTTGCAGAAACGAAAAATCATTGGCACCAACCACCAACACATGGCACTTTCTTATCGATAGAAAACAAAACTGTAATACAAATACTACCCAAATGTGTAAAAGAGCTTATCAGCGGCTTTATTTTTTAAGAAAACTGAAATCATTTTACGTTTATACCAATATTCTGTGGCGCGTTGTGGACGAGCGAATAAGAACACCGGACTCAAGCTCTAGTGTTTCTGATCAGCAGAGTGTGGGTTCGAGTCCCAGTCTTGACACTTGTGTCCTTAAGCAAGGACACTTAACCATTATTGCTTCATCCTGTAGATGGGGGATGTAAAGCCGTAGGTATCGTGTGTTGTGTAATGCACGTAAAAGAACCCAGTGCACTTTATTGTAAAGAGAAGGGGTTCGCCCCGGTTTTCCTGGTTTGATTGGCTGCATATTGTGCCGCAGCACCTTGTAAACCAATACATGGTATATACGTTGTGCATTTTAAATATTTTGTATATACAATGTATAAATGTAAAGTACTATTATTATTATACTTTTTTTATCAGAGTATGAGTCAATCTATCTTAAGTTTCTGTTGTTATAATTCACTCTCAAAAGCCAATTGTAAGAAACTCCAGCACATCACCAAACAGGCTAGCAGGATTATTGGAGCAAACACAAAAAAGCATGCAAGAAATTATGGTACAATAAGATTCTGTGTGATCCAACCCACCCTCTTAACCCTCAAATTGCAGGGTCCGACAACTATGTCTAAAGACCAACAGATTTATAGATTCCTTTTTACTTAGAGCAGTTAACCTTTTCATCAGTAGTTGGTCAAGATAACGTTGTGCATTTTAAATATTTTGTATATACAATGTATAAATGTAAAGTACTATTATTATTATACTTTTTTTATCAGAGTATGAGTCAATCTATCTTAAGTTTCTGTTGTTATAATTCACTCTCAAAAGCCAATTGTAAGAAACTCCAGCACATCACCAAACAGGCTAGCAGGATTATTGGAGCAAACACAAAAAAGCATGCAAGAAATTATGGTACAATAAGATTCTGTGTGATCCAACCCACCCTCTTAACCCTCAAATTGCAGGGTCCGAAAACTATGTCTAAAGACCAACAGATTTAAGGATTCCAGTTTACTTAGGGCATTTAAACTTGTTATCAGTAGTTGATCAAGATAACGTGGCGCATTTTAAATATTTTGTATATACAATGTATATTTTATGCTCTATATAAACGTATTGCCCTCACCCTTTTATATCACTATAATTTATGTAATTTTATATTCTTGTCGTCAATTGTTTTATATGTCCTATAAGTGTACTTATATTTATTCTCCTTGTACATACAACAGGTTCATTTTTCACTTTTGTTGGTAATATATAGCAACTTTTCTTAAAGTTGTTTTCAAAATGTTAAAATCATGCTGTTTTTCTTCATAAAATATTGCTGAAGGAAAAGAGTAAGAATCGGGTGCACTTTTAAACATATTGTATCCATTGTACCTCAAACTTATCTGAAAGGTGGAAGGAATAATTTTGTTTATCCTTTGCTGCTCAAACCAAGCAAAAAAGATGAGGCGAAAAGATTTGTTTATCCCTTGAACCTCAAACATGACAAAATGTGCGATATATTGCTAACAAATAACTGGAATTTATCAATTTTTTAATTGTTAGCCTAGAAAAATTAGATTGATTCGTTAAATCTGGAGCATGTTTTTTCACAATTTGGAGGAGAAAATGGTAAAATAACAATTTGTTGCTTTAAAATCCTGTTTCGATAGCAATTTTTGAACTACAATGACAATTTTATGCTGTAAATTTCAAAAATAACCAAAAACGAGAAATTGTAGTTGAAAATGAACCTGTTACACGGAAAACAAATTTCACGTTTTTCAGCATGGCAATCAATATTTTTAATTGAATTTATCTTACGAATAATGCCCATACTCACGTATTTCACAAGTTGTTCCTGAGAAGTCTACAATTGAACAGTCACAAATGAAACGGTTTACCTCATTGAGGCAAACGCCATTGTTGCGGCACGGATTGCTGGTACATTCATTGATATCTGCAAAGTAGGTGGTTCAATTGTAAAAGATTGTGAACAAAAACTTGTTTACATTAATGCAAGTTCGCCCCAAACAAGGCTAAGTAAGGGCTACAAGAAGAAAATATTCAAGATGAAAATAACTCAGAAGGGAGCTGAAGGAAGGAATTGATATTCCTCTTAAAACAGTCTAGGTCCAAGGAGATGCAGTACATGGAAGCAGTAGGAATGGCTCTTTGTTGTCAATTCAGTATGAGAAGTTTCTTACTTTTCTTTAGAAAAGCCCCACGCATTACTCCCTGATTACTTCCAAGGATTTCATTTTCTGAAATCACTTCTTAAATGTTCCACATAGTAAACCACAATAAGAGAAACTGACTGGGTACATATCAATCAATTTTGAGGTGAACAAAGACAAATTGACTAAAGCGGGTTTTCAACCTGCAACCTTTGGGTTTACCTGGCGGTGCTCCACAAACTGAGCTATCTAGCTCTAAGTTGGCGGTCTCCCTATTTTGTCAACATCTTTGTTTCAAAGTCATACAACCGTGTACTGCCCTATATAGCCAGGGATCACGCCCTAGTTAGAAAACAACCTGGAAAGTGGATCACCTTATAAGGGGATGCAACTTTGTCTTTTTTAAAAGTAATAAACCACAAGGGAAACTGAGTGGGTGTATGTTCCATGATGTTCCATCAGACTGCAAGATTCCAAGAAAACAAAAAGCCAGGATATTCCTGGGGAATTTTAATCCCACTGCCACCCCATATTTGTTTCACTGGCAATTTTCATGGGAAAAATGAAAACTCACTATGCTAACCCAGCGGGTTATCTCCCTTAACCCTACTCTCCCAAGCTATTGAGTTTGCCAGGGTTACCAATTCGAGAGTGAAAATGTTAACCAAACTTTTCCTAGAAACATTTCCTTATATCATCATATTTGACTTGTTGCAAAAACAGTTGTGTCAAATAATTAAACATCTTAAATATATGTTAAATTTGCATCGGGGATAAAAAAAAAATTATTTGGTTTTACCCATACACTGATGTGAAGCACTGTATACTCAGTACTTTTCCACGAGTCGGGTGAAAAACTTCTGATGGCATATATTACTCAGGTGGGTTCGAATCCCACGCGAGTAATATGCCTGTGGATGGCTTTTTTCGCAGGACTCAGGGAAGTACTTAGAACACAGTGCTTAACACACATTGGTGTATGGATAAAACCAAATTATAATGAAACATCATTAGTTGATGCTTCATATGCCGACTTTTCTACGATATTCACTCAATATTAGATACCCTAAACAAATCACTAATGCTGAACTTTATCACTCAAGCAATGTCACACCAGCATCAACAACACTATACAAGCAGCATTTACAACTGATTGGACACGCAACTAGGCGTAACACTCCTCTCTCAATACTCCTGGACAAGAACACCCAACCTACAGAACCCTATCGTAGAGGTGGAGCACTTATGCAAACCTACCAACAGCAACTCTCTGATGACCTGAGGATGGTTGGTATTGGAATAAACCAGCTTCACCAAACTACTCAAAATGCCGAACAATAGAAACGAACAATTAACAAAACAACCAAATTGTAGCAGCCAAAGAGCAAGGCCTGTGCGCTGCACGCGCACGGACGTCACCATGATGATGATGTCAACTCACCTGTTTCACAGTTTGTACCAATGAAACCGTCGACACAGGAACAAGTGTATTCACCCACACGTGTCTCATCGTCCCGACAGGTCCCACCGTTTTGACAAATTCCCGCGACGCAATTGTCAACACCTAATACAAGAATTGAAGAAAAAACCTCAAAGGTATTATACAGGACTGGTTAGGATAAAAAGCATCATTGTTTAATTTAAGTCTGAAAGCTTTACTGAAATGAAGTAATGTTCAAGAAAACTGTACGTGGAAACCTAACAAACAAAAATATTAAAAAAGCAACAGCTGATATTGGTTGTTACGAACAAAATTAAGGACAATGTGTTTACATGCTGAAAGATGTGCGTGGTTTTCACTTTTTTCTCCGGACTCACACGATAAGCTCAAATTCTATTAACAGGTTTGTTATTTCACACATATGGTTTGAACACACACAAAAATAAAAACTGTCTGCATCTATTTTGTAATCTCTACCAATCTTGAATAATACCTAAATGTGCACAATATCACTTTCATACTTCTAGAAAATGATAGCCCTCATTTTTCCTGTCAGAGCATTTTCAACTGAATATTTCCTAAATTCATCAGAATCCTGACAGGGTTCTCCCCAGGATTTTTCAAAACTGTGGGGCATTCTGGGCCCAAATTTTGGAAGTTTGGCCCAAACACACTGAATTGAAATGCAGTCCTCGACAATGTTTTTCTACTTGGTGTTTATCTTTGGTTTTAAAAGCCCTACTGTGCAATCTGGGGCATTCTAATCGGTTTTATGGTTATGATTTTTGTGAATTTTATCTGTCAAAAAGAAAATATATATAGATATATATATATATATGATATTTTGTCTATCGGCCGCAATTCACGTATATCGACTTGCAATTTGCACGTATTAGCCCGATACACAACCTTGTGCTTTGGGAAAACGCAGAATCCAACAGTATGTAATACTCTACCACTTTCTGAGCCACCCATACACTTGTTGCAAAAGGGATTGTCCAAGTATTTTTTATATGTCTTTGGAGTTCATTCGGGCAGTCACCATACATCATCTAGACTGGCCGTCAGGCCAGCAGCACCTATTGGAGGGAGGGTCTTTGGAGTTAATACCAGGCTAAATAAAAATGTCTCCGTTGGAACCGGGTTAATTCAGAGGAGAAAAGAACCTGGAAACGAAGATACAAAACGGGAACTTACGTGTTTCACATCGACTTCCTGTGAAGTCAGTGGTAGCACAGTTGCAGGTAAAGCGAGTGGCTTCATTGACACAGACTCCATTCAAGCAGTTGTGTGTGAGACAGTAGTCAACAACTATAAAACAAATCAACAACAATCAAATAAACATGTTTTCTTCATCAAAGTGATGCTATAAGTGCTCTTATCCCATCCCTGCAGGAAAAAGCTTCAATCCTTCAAAATCAACCAAGCTTTTATATAAAGTCCCTACAGCCTCATTCCTCTAAGAACAACTGAGATGGGAGTATCGTAAGATCCCTACTGCCTCAATTCTTCAAAACCAACTGATATGAGGTGATGTAGGATCCCTACTGCCTCAATCCTCCAAAACCAACCAATATGAGGTCATGTAGGATCCCTACTGCCTCAATCCTCCAAAACCAACAAATATGAGGTCATGTAGGATCCCTACTGCCTCAATCCTCCAAAACCAACAAATATAAGGTCATGTAGGATCCCTACTGACTCAATCTTCCAAAACAAACCGAAATGAGGTTATGTAGGATCCCTACTGCCTCACTCCTCAAAAACCAACAAATATGAGGTCAAGTAGGATCCCTACTGCCTCAATCCTCCAAAACCAACCAATATGAGGTCATGGATCCCTACTGCATCAATCCTCCAAAACCAACAAATATGAGGTCATGTAGGATCCCTACTGCCTCACTCCTCAAAAACTAACCGTTATGAGGTTATGTAGGATCCCTACTGCCTCAATCCTCCAAAACTAACCTATGAGGTCATGTAGGATCCCTACTGCCTCAATCCTCCAAAACCAACCAATATGAGATCATGTAGGATCCCTACTGCCTCAATCCTCAAAAACCAACCAATACAAGGTCATGTAGGATCCCTACTGCCTCACTCCTCCAAAACCAACCGATGTGAGGTTATGCAGGATCCCTACTGCCTCACTCCTCCAAAACCAACCAATATGAGGTCATGTAGGATCCCTACTGCCTCAATCCTCCAAAACCAACCTATGAGATCAAGTAGGATCCCTACTGCCTCAATCCTCCAAAACAAACCAATATGAGGTCATGGATCCCTACTGCCTCAATCATCCAAAACCAACCAATATGAGGTCATGTAGGATCCCTACTGCCTCACTCCTCCAAAACCAACCAATATGAGGTCATGTAGGATCCCTACTGCCTCAATCCTCCAAAACCAACCAATATGAGGTCATGTAGGATCCCTACTGCCTCAATCCTCCAAAACCAACCTATGAGGTCAAGTAGGATCCCTACTGCATCAATCCTCCAAAACCAACCAATATGAGGTCATGTAGGATCCCTACTGCATCAAATCTCCAAAACTAACCGTTATGAGGTTATGTAGGATCCCTACTGCCTCAATCCTCCAAAACCAACTGATATGAGGTCATGTAGGATCCCTACTGCCTCACTCCTCCAAAACCAACCAATATGAGGTCATGTAGGATCCCTACTGCCTCAATCCTCCAAAACCAACCAATATGAGGTCATGTAGGATCCCTACTGCCTCAATCCTCCAAAACCAACCTATGAGGTCATGTAGGATCCCTACTGCCTCACTCCTCCAAAACCAACCAATATGAGGTCATGTAGGATCCCTACTGCCTCAATCCTCCAAAACCAACCTATGAGGTCATGTAGGATCCCTACTGCCTCAATCCTCCATAACTAACCTATATGAGGCTATGTAGGATTCCTACTGCCTCAATCGTCAAAAACCAACCAATATTAGGTCATGTAGGATCCCTACTGCCTCACTCCTCCAAAACCAACCAGTATTAGGTCATGTAGGATCCCTACTGCCTCAATCCTCCAAGACCAATAAATATGAGGTTATGCGGGATCCCTACTGCCTCATCCTCCCAAACCAACCTATGAGGTCATGTAGGATCCCTACTGCCTCAATCCTCCAAAACAAACCAATATGAGGTCATGGATCCCTACTGCCTCAATCATCCAAAACCAACCAATATGAGGTCATGTAGGATCCCTACTGCCTCACTCCTCCAAAACTAACCGTTATGAGGTTATGTAGGATCCCTACTGCCTCACTCCTCCAAAACCAACTGATATAAGGTTATGTAGGATCCCTACACTGCTAAAAATGGTATTCTTGAAATAAGAAAAACATCTTATTTCAAGAAAAACTTTCTTGTGTCACTCCCTAGAAAATTGCTCTCATAAGATTTTTCGGCAGTGACACAAGAAAAGTTTTCTTGGAACAAAAGCAAAACCAACCTGCCTCACTCCTCCAAAACTAACCGTTATGAGGTTATGTAGGTTCCCTACTGCCTCAATTCTCCAAAACCAACCTATATGAGGTCATGTAGGATCCCTACTGCCTCACTCCTCCAAAACCAACCAATATGAGGTCATGTAGGATCCCTACTGCCTCAATCCTCCAAAACCAAGAAATATGAGGTCATGTAGAATCCCTACTGCCTCAATCCTCAAAAACCAACCAATACAAGGTCATGTAGGATCCCTACTGCCTCACTCCTCCAAAACCAACCAATATGAGGTCATGTAGGATCCCTACTGCCTCAATCCTTCAAAACAAACCGATATGAGGTTATGTAGGATCCCTACTGCCACACTCCTCCAAAACCAACAAATATGAGGTCATGTAGAATCCCTACTGCCTCAATCCTCAAAAACCAACCAATACAAGGTCATGTAGGATCCCTACTGCCTCAATCCTCCCAAACCAACCTATGAGGTCATGTAGGATCCTACTGCCTCAATCCTCCAAAACCAACCAATATGAGGTGGTGGATCCCTACTGCCTCAATCCTCCAAAACCAACCAATATGAGGTCATGTAGGATCCCTACTGCCTCAATCCTCCAAAACCAACCTATGAGGTCATGTAGGATCCCTACTGCCTCAATCCTCCAAAACTAACCGATATGAGGTCATGCCTCACTCCTCCAAAACCAACCAATATGAGGTCATGTAGGATCCCTACTGCCTCAATCCTCCAAAACCAACCTATGAGGTCATGTAGGATCCCTACTGCCTCAATCCTCCAAAACCAACCTATGAGGTCATGTAGGATCCCTACTGCCTCACTCCTCCAAAACCAACCAATATGAGGTCATGTAGGATCCCTACTGCCTCAATCCTCAAAAACCAACAAATATGAGGTCATGTTGGATCCCTACTGCCTCAATCCTCCAAAACCAACCAATACGAGGTCATGTAGGATCCCTACTGCCTCACTCCTCCAAAACCAACCAACATGAGGTCATGTAGGATCCCTACTGCCTCAATCCTTCAAAACAAACCGATATGAGGTTATGTAGGATCCCTACTACCTCACTCCTCCAAAACCAACCAATATGAGGTTATGTAGGTTCCCTACTGCCTCAATCCTCCAAAACCAACCTATATGAGGTCATGTAGGATCCCTACTGCCCCAATCCTCCTAAACCGACCAATATGAGGTCATGAAGGATCCCTACTACCTCAATCCTCCAAAACCAACCTATGAGGTCATGCCTCAATCCTCCAAAACCAACCAATATGAGGTGGTTGATCCCTACTGCCTCAATCCTCCAAAACCAACCAACATGAGGTCATGTAGGATCCCTACTGCCTCACTCCTCCAAAACCAACCTATGAGGTCATGTAGGATCCCTACAGCCTCAATCCTCCCAAACCAACCTATGAGGTCATGTAGGATCTCTACTGCCTCAATCCTCCAAAACCAACCAATATGAAGTCATAGATCCCTACTGCCTCAATCCTCCAAAACCAACCAATATGAGGTCATGTAGGATCCCTACTGCCTCAATCCTCCAAAACCAACCGATATGAGGTAATGTAGAATCCCTACTGCCTCAATCCTCCAAAACCAACCAATATGAGGTCATGTAGGATCCCTACTGCCTCACTCCTCCAAAACTAACCGTTATGAGGTTATGTAGGATCCCTACTGCCTCAATCCTCCAAAACCAACCAATATGAGGTCATGGATCCCTACTGCCTCAATCCTCCAAAACCAACCAATATGAGGTCATGTAGGATCCCTACTGCCTCAATCCTCCAAAACCAACCTATGAGGTCATGTAGGATCCCTACTGCCTCAATCCTCCAAAACCAACCAATATGAGGTTATGTAGGATCCCTACTGCCTCAATCCTCAAAAACCAACCAATATGAATGAAGTCATAGATCCCTACTGCCTCAATCCTCAAAAACCAACCAATATGAGGTCATGTAGGATCCCTACTGCCTCAGTCTTCCAAAACAAACCGATGTGAGGTTATGCAGGATCCCTACTGCCTCACTCCTCCAAAACCAACCAATATGAGGTCATGTAGGATCCCTACTGCCTCAATCCTCCAAAACCAACCTATGAGGTCAAGTAGGATCCCTACTGCCTCAATCCTCCAAAACCAACCAATATGAGGTCATGGATCCCTACTGCAACAATCCTCCAAAAACAACCGATATGAGGTTATGCAGGATCCCTACTGCCTCAATCCTCCAAAACCAACCAATATGAGGTCATGTAGGATCCCTACTGCCTCAATCCTCCAAAACCAACCTATGAGATCAAGTAGGATCCCTACTGCCTCAATCCTCCAAAACCAACCAATATGAGGTCATGTAGGATCCCTACTGCCTCAATCCTCCAAAACCAACCTATGAGGTCAAGTAGGATCCCTACTGCATCAATCCTCCAAAAACAACCGATATGAGGTTATTCAGGATCCCTACTGCCTCAATCCTCCATAACTAACCAATATGAGGTCATGTAGGATCCCTACTGCCTCAATCCTCCATAACTAACCTATATGAGGCTATGTAGGATTCCTACTGCCTCAATCGTCAAAAACCAACCAATATTAGGTCATGTAGGATCCCTACTGCCTCAATCCTCCAAGACCAATAAATATGAGGTTATGCGGGATCCCTACTGCCTCATCCTCCCAAACCAACCTATGAGGTCATGTAGGATCCCTACTGCCTCAATCCTCCAAAACAAAGCAATATGAGGTCATGGATCCCTACTGCCTCAATCATCCAAAACCAACCAATATGAGGTAATGTAGAATCCCTACTGCCTCAATCCTCCAAAACCAACCAATATGAGGTCATGTAGGATCCCTACTGCCTCACTCCTCCAAAACTAACCGTTATGAGGTTATGTAGGATCCCTACTGCCTCACTCCTCCAAAACCAACTGATATAAGGTTATGTAGGATCCCTACACTGCTAAAAATGGTATTCTTGAAATAAGAAAAACATCTTATTTCAAGAAAAACTTTCTTGTGTCACTCCCTAGAAAATTGCTCTCATAAGATTTTTCGGCAGTGACACAAGAAAAGTTTTCTTGGAACAAAAGCAAAACCAACCTGCCTCACTCCTCCAAAACTAACCGTTATGAGGTTATGTAGGATCCCTACTGCCTCAATCCTCCAAAACCAACCTATATGAGGTCATGTAGGATCCCTACTGCCTCACTCCTCCAAAACCAACCAATATGAGGTCATGTAGGATCCCTACTGCCTCAATCCTCCAAAACCAACAAATATGAGGTCATGTAGAATCCCTACTGCCTCAATCCTCAAAAACCAACCAATACAAGGTCATGTAGGATCCCTACTGCCTCACTCCTCCAAAACCAACCAATATGAGGTCATGTATGATCCCTACTGCCTCAATCCTTCAAAACAAACCGATATGAGGTTATGTAGGATCCCTACTGCCACACTCCTCCAAAACCAACAAATATGAGGTCATGTAGAATCCCTACTGCCTCAATCCTCAAAAACCAACCAATACAAGGTCATGTAGGATCCCTACTGCCTCAATCCTCCCAAACCAACCTATGAGGTCATGTAGGATCCTACTGCCTCAATCCTCCAAAACCAACCAATATGAGGTGGTGGATCCCTACTGCCTCAATCCTCCAAAACAACCAATATGAGGTCATGTAGGATCCCTACTGCCTCACTCCTCCAAAACCAACCAATATGAGGTCATGTAGGATCCCTACTGCCTCAATCCTCCAAAACCAACCTATGAGGTCATGTAGGATCCCTACTGCCTCAATCCTCCAAAACCAACCTATGAGGTCATGTAGGATCCCTACTGCCTCACTCCTCCAAAACCAACCAATATGAGGTCATGTAGGATCCCTACTGCCTCAATCCTCCAAAACCAACAAATATGAGGTCATGTTGGATCCCTACTGCCTCAATCCTCCAAAACCAACCAATACGAGGTCATGTAGGATCCCTACTGCCTCACTCCTCCAAAACCAACCAACATGAGGTCATGTAGGATCCCTACTGCCTCAATCCTTCAAAACAAACCGATATGAGGTTATGTAGGATCCCTACTACCTCACTCCTCCAAAACCAACCAATATGAGGTTATGTAGGTTCCCTACTGCCTCAATCCTCCAAAACCAACCTATATGAGGTCATGTAGGATCCCTACTGCCCCAATCCTCCTAAACCGACCAATATGAGGTCATGAAGGATCCCTACTGCCTCAATCCTCCAAAACCAACCAATATGAGGTGGTTGATCCCTACTGCCTCAATCCTCCAAAACCAACCAACATGAGGTCATGTAGGATCCCTACTGCCTCACTCCTCCAAAACCAACCTATGAGGTCATGTAGGATCCCTACAGCCTCAATCCTCCCAAACCAACCTATGAGGTCATGTAGGATCTCTACTGCCTCAATCCTCCAAAACCAACCAATATGAATGAAGTCATAGATCCCTACTGCCTCAATCCTCCAAAACCAACCAATATGAGGTCATATAGGATCCCTACTGCCTCAATCCTCCAAAACCAACCGATATGAGGTCATGTAGGATCCCTACTGCCTCACTCCTCCAAAACCAACCTATGAGGTCATGTAGGATCCCTACAGCCTCAATCCTCCCAAACCAACCTATGAGGTCATGTAGGATCTCTACTGCCTCAATCCTCCAAAACCAACCAATATGAATGAAGTCATAGATCCCTACTGCCTCAATCCTCCAAAACCAACCAATATGAGGTCATATAGGATCCCTACTGCCTCAATCCTCCAAAACCAACCGATATGAGGTAATGTAGAATCCCTACTGCCTCAATCCTCCAAAACCAACCAATATGAGGTCATGTAGGATCCCTACTGCCTCACTCCTCCAAAACTAACCGTTATGAGGTTATGTAGGATCCCTACTGCCTCAATCCTCCAAAACCAACCAATATGAGGTCATGGATCCCTACTGCCTCAATCCTCCAAAACCAACCAATATGAGGTCATGTAGGATCCCTACTGCCTCAATCCTCCAAAACCAACCTATGAGGTCATGTAGGATCCCTACTGCCTCAATCCTCCAAAACCAACCAATATGAGGTCATGTCGGATCCCTACTGCCTCAATCCTCCCAAACCAACCAATGAGGTCATGTAGGATCCTACTGCCTCAATCCTCCAAAACCAACCAATATGAGGTGGTGGATCCCTACTGCCTCAATCCTCCAAAACCAACCAACATGAGGTCATGGATCCACTGCCTCAATCCTCCAAAACCAACCTATGAGGTCATGCCTCAATCCTCCAAAACCAACCAATATGAGGTGGTTGATCCCTACTGCCTCAATCCTCCAAAACCAACCAACATGAGGTCATGTAGGATCCCTACTGCCTCACTCCTCCAAAACCAACCTGAGGTCATGTAGGATCCCTACTGCCTCAATCCTCCCAAACCAACCTATGAGGTCATGTAGGATCTCTACTGCCTCAATCCTCCAAAACCAACCAATATGAAGTCATAGATCCCTACTGCCTCACTCCTCCAAAACCAACCAATATGAGGTCATGTAGGATCCCTACTGCCCCGATCCTCCAAAACTAACTAATATGAGGTTATGTAGGATTCCTACTGCCTCAATCCTCCAAAACCAACCAATATGAGGTCATGGATCCCTACTGCCTCAATCCTCCAAAACCAACCAATATGAGGTCATGTAGGATCCCTACTGCCTCAATTCTCCCAAACCAACCTATTAGGTCATGTAGGATCCCTACTGCCTCAATCCTCCAAAACCAACCAATATGAGGTCATGGATCCCTACTGCCTCAATCCTCCAAAACCAACCAATATGAGGTCATGTAGGATCCCTACTGCCTCAATCCTCCAAAACCAACCTATGAGGTCATGTAGGATCCCTACTGCCTCAATCCTCCAAAACCAACCAATATGAGGTTATGCAGGATCCCTACTGCCTCACTCCTCCAAAACCAACCAATATGAGGTCATGGATCCCTACTGCCTCAATCCTCCAAAACCAACCTATGAGGTCATGTAGGATCCCTACTGCCTCAATCCTCCAAAACCAACCAATATGAGGTCATGTAGGGTCCCTACTGCCTCAATCCTCCCAAACCAACCAATGAGGTCATGTAGGATCCTACTGCCTCAATCCTCCAAAACCAACCAATATGAGGTCATGTAGGATCCCTACTGCCTCAATCCTCCAAAACCAACCAACATGAGGTCATGGATCTACTGCCTCAATCCTCCAAAACCAACCAATATGAGGTCATGTAGGATCCCTACTGCCTCACTCCTCAAAAACCAACAGATATGAGGTTATGCAGGATCCCTACTGCCTCACTCCTCCAAAACCAACCAATATGAGGTCATGTAGGATCCCTACTGCCTCACTCCTCAAAAACCAACCAACATGAGGTCATGGATCTACTGCCTCAATCCTCCAAAACCAACCAATATGAGGTCATGTAGGATCCCTACTGCCTCACTCCTCACAAACCAACAGATATGAGGTTATGTAGGATCCCTACTGCCTCAATCCTCCAAAACCAACCAATATTATAAGTTATCACACAAGCGTGAGTGGAATACGGAAAAATATAGCGCTTCTGCGTCCCATATCCAATGAGGCCGACAGCCGAGTTGGATATGGGACGCAGACGCACTATATTTTTCCGTATTCCACGAGCGCGCGTGTGATAACGAATTTATCTTCCAGCCTAGTATAAGTCAACCAACCTCATAAAAAACAAAGAAACAAATAAACTTAAACAACAACTCCATAAGCAATCCTGATAACCATTTTCTTGAATGTTAGTCTCGAGGACTTGGATGTTGGTAGATATTCAGAGCGTTATTTCATGACGAACAGCATGCACGCGCAAAGTTTAGAATGTAATTTTTGCACTGACCGTATGTGGAGAGTGACGCATTGACACTCTCAATACGCAGAGTGCAATATAAAAACTGGGAGTAGGTTATCGCCTGATATCACACTCCGGTTCGAGCATCTGATTAGAGGATTGGCGCGTACTGGAAGATAAGAGATCATGTAGGATCCCTACTGCCTCAATCCTCCAAAACAAACCAATATGAGGTCATGTAGGATCCCTAATGATTCACTCCAGGAAGGGAATCAAAATGTTGGGAAAAACGTTTGATTACATTTGCAAGGTCTAATTCCACTGGTTATCTACTGCTATTATGAGGCACTAGTTGCAGGTGAGATGGTGCCAATCTTCTGTAATGATATTCCGACCGTTGTATTCATCCCATTTAAGACCAAAGTTTCCTTCCTTTAAACAAAAAATAGACATCACATCCAGTTGAAAAATAAAGTATCAATCCTGGCTAAAAACCAGCGGTGAAGTGCTTTCATAAATACTTTTGGCTGCAAATTAAACACGCTGAAGAAAAGATGAAGAAATCCAGCTATTAAACAAAGAAGAAACTCAAAGATGTAAAAATAGTCTTTGCTGAAGTAGTGTTCAACAGGAAAAGGAGGCAAAATAAGATAATGTGGTTAGTTACAACAATAAAACTAAAGGGTGAGGTTTTGAAGACTCTACCCAAAAAAAAACATGGATATCATCGGAGACTTTCATCGTCATCATGAACCAAATTTCATAAAGCCATTTAGCAGAAAAAGTGCTTAACAAATTAAATTGCAGGGAACCAATCCCACGCAATGGACATTGCATGGTTCTTTGGCTGGTAACCCCTGTTCTGTAAAGTGAAGAGATTTTTCTGTGCTCACTAGCTTCATGAAATTGGACATGGAACTCACAGATTTCACAGAAGTCGCCGCTGTATCCGTCCAGGCACTGACAGATGTAAAACACTCCCAGGAAGTCCATACATGTGCCGTTATTTTGACACGGCTGACTGGTACACGTGTCCACAACTATCAGGGAATGAACTTATAAAACTGTCACAGCCCATTGGGTGACCCAGCCGACAGGACATAAAAAGGAGTGCACCCAGCAGAAGGTTGTAAGCAGTTAATCTGACCAATTGTATTTCAAGAAAATACCAGTTGGAAGTGTTGCAGACCTCTCAGACATGTTGTCGATTATCGGAAATTTAAGTACAAAACGGGAATGGTATAAGCTCAACTTTAAGAGCAAACTTTAATAGTTTTTATCTCACTTAGGTGATACTTTTCTCTTTAAACAATGTTTATTGCTCACTACTTTCTGCAGGGATGACTGTTGTGCTGATAGAGTGCCAGGTAGAATTCAAGGCGTTAGAGACTTACGTCCTCTTACCAGAAATGTGATGAACTAACCTCAGTGCCCGGTGCAGAGAAAAAGTATGGTGGTGATCATGCATACTTTATTAACAAGAAATCACAAAGGGCAAATACTGTTGTCCTAAAATGTTCCAAATGGCAAATTTATGTGCTGACCAAACAACCAAAGGTTTAGCAGAAAGCTACAGTGGGTCCCTTCATTGTAAATCTGCTGATAACCTTTATTTTGCTTCGCATATCAATGGAATTGGCACGGGGGATTGGTTATTTTCTACAGACTATTCTAAAACATTTATAGACCAATCTGTGACATCACATGTTTACAAAAGACCCACAGAGCCTGGACTTCCTGCAGGCACAATTTGTACACAGCCTGATGGAAGAAAACATGCAATCTTACAATGGAGATTGCCCTGTCTGATCTTCATCAACTTTTGACATGAAGAAAGGGGGCACATCTAAAACTTGTTCAGATATTACTTTAAATTGATAACTCTTGAATTTATGTAGAAATTGTGAAGAAAAAAAACTTGCCAATAGTTCCAAGAAAGACAGATATTACTTCAAATTGATAACTCTTGAATTTATGTAGAAATTGTCAAGAAAAAAAACGTGCCAAAAATTCAAGAAAGACTGGCATGCCCGGTGCAGAACACCACTGTGTGTTCAATAAGGTTGAAGCTACAAACCTCCTTTGCAAATTAAAAATTTTTAAAAATATGATTTTTGTGTTGGCAAACTGACTGAATTTTAGTCTGGGATGTCCTTGGTCTACTTGATTTCATTGCTTCTTTTACCAACTCCGGCTGAAGAAGCCGATTGATGAAGAAAACTGGAGCTTGCCAGCCATCCCTCTAGGACTTCAACCCTTGGTCACTGTGTGTGCAGATGCCAAGTGAGGATTGAGTTTCGGGTGGATTAGTGTGGGATTTTGTTTCTGAAATATTGTGCTTCCTTACTTCAACCAACTGACTTAAAGGGTCTGTATCCGTTTGGTAATGACTCTGAAAATTAATGGCCATAAAAACTTACTTGGTAAGAAGTACAGCAGCTTGCATTTTGAGAAACTTTTCACTTAGAAGTACTGCGGTTATGGAAAAAGATATCACCCTTTATCCCCCAAAATTTGAATCTGAGAAGCGTTACTGACAGTAACGTTTTTCAGATTGTGTATTCCAATTGCAGATTACTCTTCCTGCGTGGCCATAACCGCTCCAGATTTTCAGCACCTCAAAATTGCTACACCTTTTGAAATGAAATTTTCACAGGTTAGTTTTTTGGTATATATCTATATCTTTATCTATATCTATATAACTATATATGATTGAAACAAATAGTGGGTTCCAATTACCAAACATACAATCCCTAACATTCCAAAGTCTATTCTCATGATAAATAAGTTGTCAGTCCATGCCCTGCAGACCCCCCTTGCAGTGACGTCACATGCGGCTACTGTCTGTCCACAGTCTGCCATTTTTCGGGAGTCAACATGTTTGAGACATGGTGCGCAACTATTACCACACCCATCGCCCATAAAATGCATACTGTACGTCCGACTTAACAGCTGTGGCTGTGGCTTGATCATCCACGCCAACATGCGTTGAAGCAAAGGCTGCCCCTTAGCAGCACCCTTGGCAACAGCCGCAGCCGGTGCAGCCGCAGCAGGAAAGTCGGACTGGACCTTGACCCTTGGGGGAACCTACCTGACTCCCAAAATGGCATAAACAAGATTTAACATGCGCAATGACAATTTACATCCGGTAAAATTGGGTCCATGGGATTAGACGGTTACATGCACACTTCACCAACAGTAAATTAAATGTGTTTGGCCCTCTGAATGTGCGTGGTTTTAAAAACAACGAAAAAGTGCTCAAAACTGAAGTGTCAAATATATTCTCTACAGACATTCTTAACTACATGGCCCACTTTCATAGATCTGCTTTCGCAGAAATCAGTGCTTAGCAAATTAATCTACAATAAGCATCGATTAGCGACCAAACTGGGTATTTGGCATGGTAACTCATTTCTGCTCAGCTGTTTCTTTACTGTGCTGCATGCATTATTTGAATACCTATCAAAATTTCAAACCTAGAGCAGAAGGCAAAAGGAGCATAGTTTGTGCATATGGGTGCATAATCAAGTGCCAATTCTCGGGAAAACAATAAGTGCCAAAACATAAAGTGTATTTTATGACTTGAATGAATGAATTGGAGACTCTCACTTTGCATTTGAATGTTGGCAAAACGTTATTGATACACCCACACTGAGTAATGACCATCCCCAAACCAAATGATGAACACATCCCAAACTGAGCAATGACCACACCCAAACTGAGGAATGACCACACCCAGACTGAGTGATGACCACACTCACACTGAGTAATGACCACCCCAAACCAAATGATGACCACACCCCAAACTGAGCAATTACCACACCCCAAACTGAGGAATGACCACACCCAAACTGAGTGATGACCACATCCATAGAGTGATGACCACACCCAATTGGATGACAACACCCAGAATGAACAATGATCACATGTGAATAAAGTGATACAAACTTTTTGTGGTCATCATTCAGTTTTGAGCAAAGATCGTAAAGCGCCGCAGGTGCGAGATGTGCAACTCGGGCTGAGGTGTAAAGTTTGCACTGGAAGCCATTTTAGTAAGCAACTCTTTTGATGCAACAATAGATCTGTGCAGAAAATGACCATTGCTATCAATGCTAAATGGCGCCCATGCTGTACTTCACGTTCTAACAATAGATAGAGCTCAAGTTGCCCATCTTGCGCCGTACGGCACTATACAATCTTTGGTTTTGAGTGTGGTAAATTTTAGTTGCATTAATTTTTCCACTTTGGGTGTGGTCATTACTCAGGTTGGGTGTGGTCAACAATCATTTGATGATCTATTAAATCAACACCCTTCTTTTTTTCCATTTAACCTTTTTTTTAAATACTGCCCTGGTGTCTAAACGCTTGACCTACTTGTTGCACACGTAACGCCCATGAACCCCTCAGCACACTGACAGCTAAAGGAACTGTCACCATCTGCGCATATCCCATCGTTCAAACACGGATTAGGTAAGCAATCATTCGTCGCTGAATCAGAATAAATTAATCAAACAAAATTATTTGTAGACATTCCAGCATCAGAAACATCACACAAGTCCTTTATAAAAATATTCCCCTATTAGTATGCAATTCCTTAACAAGCATTGTAATTCATACTCAGTGGAAAATCAAAAAAATGAAGTGTTCTGGTTTTAAATATACGTGCTGTCTTCATTGACCTGAATTTGACCAGTGACAAAAACACAATGGCCAGAATTAATATTTTAAAGCTTGTTAAATCCTTCTAAACACATGTACCTAGAACTTTCATTACCTACTTTCTGACGAGGAACAAAAGCACAGACATGTGTTGCAGCCAAGCAGCCTTGCAAACTGCTATAAATGCATTTTGTTTACGACAGGTATTGATTGCTTATTGTTTGTGTGAGGCGGGGTGAGATGTTGAAATTCCCCTCCCGCACCAGATGTTATGGAACAATAGGGAATGGAGTTGGCCATAAATGTTGTTTTTTGGACCATTGATTTGTTTCATTCTCCCCATGCACAAGAGGAGCATTTCTGATAAACAAATTCCTACTCTATTCACATAAGTGACTCTCTTGAAAATATTTGTTGGTATGTTGCCAAAAATATGTTAATGTTTAAAAAAACAATGTATTTTCTTTAAAACAATGTGATGTTTTTGCTTTGAATAGATGGTTTACAAAGATCAAACCTTATGTCTCAAAACTCCCCCCCTCATATATAAACCTTTAGATTTTCAGTAAACTTTTTGGTTTTCACCCCAAATTTAGAGGAAAATGTGCTTATGTTAAGGTTACTTCAAAAGGATCTTCATTTTTTTACCGATCTGTTGATGATTCTTTTTGAAGATTGACGATCCTTTTGAAATTAATACACAAATTAATTTACACAAAACTACAAACAAAAACATTTCCAAACAATTACATTTTAGGTTTTCGTCTGAAGGCTGGTAGAATTATGTTCTTAAAAAAACCTACTGTGAACAGTTTCATCTTAAAATCATTTACCCTCATACACAATTTGTTTTATCAAATCTACAAATCTTGCAAAATCTAACTTGTATATCTGAATTCAAGGAATATAACAATATCTTGGCTCACTGACATGTCTCGCAATGAAGTCCCGTGAAGTTATCAGAACACAGGCAAACGTAGCGGTTATCGGCCACCACCGTGAAACAAAGTCCCCCGTTCAAACACGGTTGACTTATACACGGGTCTTTTGTCCAATCAGGATCAAGTTAGAATAAGAAATAGATAGTTAAAATAAGAATATATGTAAAAAAAATTGTTTTTAAACAACAACACTTTAAAACAGATTTATGTTAAAAAAGAAATCTATGCAACAAATAAGAAACAGAATTTCGTTTATATAAGAATCTACACAAACAAAGAAGAAACATAATATCGTTTATATAAGAATCTACACAAACAAAGAAGACACAGAATATCGTTTGTATAAGAATCTACACAAACAAAGAAGAAACAGAATATCGTTGATATAAGAATCTACACAAACAAAGAAGAAACAGAATATCGTTTATATAAGAATCTACACAAACAAAGAAGAAACAGAATATCGTTTATACAAGAATCTACACAAACAAAGAAGAAACAGAATATCGTTTATATAAGAATCTACACAAACAAAGAATAAACAGAATATCGTTTATAAAAGAATTTACACAAACAAAGAAGAAACAGAATATCGTTTAAATAAAAACATATGCAAACAAAGAAGAAACAGAATATTGTTTATATAAGAATCTACACACACCAACAAGAAACAGAACATTGTTTATATAAGAATCTACAAAGAATATGAACATGCGCAAACAAAGAAGAAACAGGATAACTTTCAAATAAGAATATAAAGAAAAAAAAACAGAGTATCGTTTAAATAATAATTTATACGCAGAAAGAAGAAACAATTGTTAAAAGAGATATTTACCCAAGGAGAAGAAAACAAATATCGTTTAAAAAGAGCAGAAGCAAAATGAAGAAACTGAATGTCATTTACATAAAAACATATGCAACATATGAATCAGAATACAGAAAAATAAGAATAGACACAAAAACAAAGAAAACAATATTGCAAAACGAATAAACAGAGTTTGGTTTAATAAGAATATATGCAAAAAGAAAAAAAGAACATAAATTAAATAAGAGCAGACACAAAAGGGAAAAACAGAATATCATTTAAATAAGAACATACGTAAAAAGAAGAAACAGAATATCATAAGTTAAAATAAGAAGATACATAAATATATCTTCTCATCTTCAAATATCTTCTTATTTTAACTTATGATATTCTGTTTCTTCTTTTTACGTATGTTCTTATTTAAATGATATTCTGTTTTTCCCTTTTGTGTCTGCTCTTATTTAATTTATGTTCTTTTTTTCTTTTTGACTTACTAAAATTTGAACAGAGAAGTTGATCAGAAGTTTTCTTTAACATGCAAGAAACTTTGTGACAATTATTTAAAGTGTGAAGATGTAGTGGAAAGTATTGTGAATGATGTAAGTTGAATTGGATTGAAGTGAACAAAACAGAGTTTCACAGGAGCAAAAGGATTTCGACAGGAAAGTAAAAATAAAGTATAGAGTGAAGTTTATTTACTTTCTACATACTTAAAGGTATCATACACGTTTGGTAATGACTCAAAACAAATATTAGCATAAAAACTTACTTGGTAACAAGCAACGGAGAGCTGTTGATAGTATCAAACATTGTAGGAAACGACTCCCTCTGAAGTAACGTAGTTCTTGAGAAAGAGGTAATTTCTCACTAAAATAATAAAAACTTCTTGCAAGAAGTTTTTATTCCTATCTGAAAGCACACAAATTTGTACAACAAGGGTGTTTTTTCTTTCATCATTTTCTTGCAACTTCGATGACCAATTGAGCCCAAATTTTCACAGGCTTGTTATTTTATGCATATGTTGGGATACACCAAGTGAGAATACTGGTCTTTAACAATTTCCAAATGTGTTCAGTGCCTTTAAGTATAGAGTGACTAAGTTTATTTAATGTCTAAAAAAAATAAAATATAGAGTGATGAGGTTAATTTACCGTAGTGTCTACAAAATAAAGTATAGAGTAAGATTTATTTACTGTCTAAAAAACTAAAGTATAGAGTGATGAGGTTTGTTTACTCTCTAAAGAATAAAGTAATAAAGTGAGGTTTTTACAGTAGTGTCTAAAAAATAAAGTATAAAGTGAGGTTTGTTTACTGTCTAAAGAATAAAGTAATAGAATGAAGGTTATTTACCATCTACAGAATACAAAATAGAGTGAGATTTACTTGCTCTCTAAAAACTAAAGTATAGAGTTTATTCCCTTGCCAAAGAAATTGAGAGGTGCAAAAGATGTGCATTTTTGTGTGAAACAATTTAACCCAAAATGGGGGCTTCTGTTGTTCCCTTACACCATGGTGTGAGACGCCGGTAAAAAATTATGAACCCACCGATCGGAGTTTCACAGTTTCTCCCAACCCATCCATCCGCACAAAGACACTGGTACCTGGCTGTATGATCAGTGCATACCCCGCCATTCAGGCATGGGGTACTTGCACACTCATTTATGTCTGAAAGTAGTGATAAATCAGGATTTTTTTTTTTAAATTGAAAAAATTATATGGACGTGCGGAAAAATATCCTCCTATCTTAACAGATGAACTAAAAAGTTGTCACAAACTTAAAATTAAAATTATTAGAATTCTCTTTCAGTATGAGCAAGACATATTAAGACGTCCGGAGGCTGGGGTTTTCGGCCACCAGTAAGGTGCCTGATATTTAAGTAAGTTAGTTGTGTGGGGGGTGGGGTGGAGTGGGGCACATGAACTCTCCACCCCATTCCATTGATGTGCTACTGAAGCCAAGGTTTAACACCTAAACATATTTGAATTTGTTACTTTTGTCGAGCTACAGATATACATATATTTATTGGGTCATTTTATATAGAAGTATTGGAAACAAAATGAAAAACTGTTTGTATTTATTTCTTGAGGCTGATATTGTACTCATTATGGCGGAAATAAAATCCAACAAAAACCTGTTTGACAATAGATGCCATCGTATCCATCCAGACAATCACAGCGGAATGTTCCGTCTTGAAGTTCTACACAATCAGCGCCATTCAAACAAGGTGAGCTTGCACATGACCCTACTACATCGACTGACGGTTGGACAAATAGTATTCAGTTATTCTAAAAGACTGTTATCACATTGTTACTTAAAGGGAGGGTAATAGATTGGTTTATGTCATGGTGATGCTGATTTATAGGCAAAGTTATCAAGAAAGATAAAATAAAAGTCAGCTGTGACAGTTTCAGCTGAATACAGTGTCTACTTGTTGAGAAAACAGCAAAAAAACTGTCGTGGTATTTTCATCAAGAACGTTGAATCCATCCACATTTAGTGAGGTGACAGAGGGTACTAACTTTATCTCTGGCCGCAGCATTCACAAACGGACACCACGGAAGTTTGAATCTCAAAAACTCACCTTTGGAAAGTCAAATTTGTTGACATACTTTTGTTGATTTCTAATAAATAGGGGTATTTCAGACGAAATTATTTAACATTATTTATCAAGGAGGCTTTCGGATAGAAATTACACCAATTTTTTGTCACGGTCATTTCCAAAGTAGTGACTTTACTTCGGATTGGGCGCTTTGGGCTATAAAAAGCATTTGTTATGAAAATAATTTTCGGACAGATATTCCGAAAATAAAATTAAATGATTCACATAAATATCCCTTGAAATTGTGTGGTTTTTGTTTAATTTCATGTCAGAACACAGTCCATTTTGTTGGACCAAATTTTCATCTCCACAAGATGGCAGACCGTATGTTTTGCTGGTTGTATTTTCAGAGGCATATTGATGTTTTTTAGTCCTTACTCACTAATTACAACACACTGTAGGTGTTTTAGTGCATGAAAAACATTTCAAAAGGATAAAGTGCAATTCCAAATAGCAACATTTTACGAGATTTGACGAGGCAATGTGCCCATTTAAGCCCTTGTCACCATTCACAGACAATTCCCAGAAAATAAAACCCCAGGAATTTGCTGGGGAATTTTACCACTTATTTACTGACTCAGGGGTAATCTCGCCTAACCCCAGTCCCAAGCATGGTAGCAATTTCCCAGGAGTTTGCCAGGGTCAATATAAATTTAGCTCAGAAAAGGTTGACTAAATTCTCCCGCAAGCAGTTCCCTGCAAAACTCGTCTGACGTTAAAGGTATCGTACACGTTTGGTCATGACTCAAAACAAATTTTAGTATAAAATCTTACTTGGTAACAAGCAACGGAGAGCTGTTGATAGTATAAATCATTGTAGAAAACGACTCCCTCTGAAGTAACGTAGTTTTTGAGAAAGAGGTAATTTCTCACTAAAATAATAAAAACTTTCTGCAAGAAGTTTTTATTATTCTATCTGAAAGCACACAAATTTGTACAACAAGGGTGTTTTTTCTTTCATCATTTTCTTGCAACTTCGATGACCAATTGAGCCCAAATTTTCACAGGCTTGTTATTTTATGCATATGTTGGGATACACCAAGTGAGAACACTGGTCTTTGACAATTTCCAAACGTGTACGATGCCTTTAAAGGGGCTTTACAAAGGTATATTAATGAATTTTCATGTACCGGTAGTTTCCAAGGGGTCCTCAAAAACATTTCACTCTAAAGTAATTCTCAGGGCCATATTTTTTTTAAGCTGTATTAGCAAGTGAACCAGTCACAAGCAATATACATAATATGGCATTTCAGCTGGTAACCTGTTTCTGCTAAGAGAGATTTTTCTGTGCTAATTAATTTGTTGTAACAGCTTTACTAGAAAGTCGAGGTTAAAGATTTATTTGCTTTTCTCCGAACAAACTTAATTTGCAAACTGTAGTTCTAAGGTTAAAGGAATTAACCTGCTGTACACAAGAGTGCTTGCTCTAAAGCAGAGAAACTCTTCCACATGGGAAACTGACAAAATGTTAGTTTAACTTTGTGTGAACAAAAACAAATAAATTGACTAGAACGGGATTTGAACTCTGTGACCTCTGGATTAACGTGCCGGTGCTCTACCAACTGTAAGTAGCTGTGTGGCCTTTATGTTGTCGGTCTCTTTATTTTGCCAATATCTTTAACTCTAAAGCAGAAACACTAGTGTAAACAACAGTGTTTCTTATGAGCACCAGATTAAAACACTAAGGAATACACATTAACTCAATCACTTTATGATGAATACTGTAGCTCTGAAAACTGTTAAAAAATCCCGGGTTGGAATTGATCTGGTCCCAGGTCCCAGGTCCCAGGTCCCAGGTCCCAGGTCCCAGGGGGGTCCTGACCCATTTCTGGGTCAGGCTGACCATGAAACTTTTTTCCTTAGGGATTTTTGCTCGGATTCTATGTCAGTTTGACCCATTTCCGGGTCATTTCGACATAGATTCCGGGTCATAGTGACCTAGAAATGGGCCAGGCCCCCTGGGACCCGGAACAGAGCCAATTCTGACCCCCTCAGTGAAGCCTGAGAGGGAACCTTTGATGTCGGTGTTTCCTACTTATGAACCCAGAAATACTTAGGTGAACCCAAACTCTTCCTACTACTTAATAGCAGCTCTGGAAGCTGGGTAAACCTGTAAAGAAGAGTTCTGTAAACCTGTAAAAGAAGAGTTCTCGCTGTACAACAGAAGCACTGGAATATATAGACTCTTCCTCTGTGCTGTACATAGATACAGAGTCCTAGAAAGGAGGGTCTGTTTTCCAGGGTGGAAATTTTTTCAGAGCTCTATAATTCAAATCTTACCTTTAAGAAGCTACTATTTTTGGCGGTGGGTTTTGGATGTCAGATACTCCTCATGAACCCTGTCATTTTTGTAAATTAATTCAACTCTCAACAGTTAACATTTCTGCAAACTTTAAACACAGTTCGTCAGGCACACCTATTACTGGTGTGTTTGCGCAGGCGCCGATATTCAATTCAAATGAACGTCCTGCGCCTAACACGTTAGTGTACGCATGTGTGCAAAAGGCATGTTTGAGGAGAACCGACAAGCTGGAAACGTTTCTAAAGTTGAGAGCTGGAATTATTTCAAGAAAATGACAGATATACATGAGGAATATCTGACATCCAAAACCCACCGTCGAAAAGTGTAAGCAGGCATGGAATGTTAATCCGGTGAGTGTAGTAGCTTCTTACCGGTACGATTTGAATTATATGGAGCATTGAAAATTTTCTGCCCAAAGAAACGGACCCGGCATACCCAGGACGTAACTGATACGAAAGTGAAAGGCCTCCGTACGGCTAGGATACACCCCTAACCTCAAGGACAACCAATGTAGCAGAAAGGCTGGAGATACCTGTAAAATAAAAGTGCTTATGACCCCCAAAACAACTGCTTCAACTCCTCTTCCATGACGTACAAGTTCTGAATTCTAAAACAAGCATTCTCATGACAGCCCTGTACACCAACCCCCTGATACAGCCCTGTACACAACACCTGTCACCCTTCCGAAAAACAATAGCCAAGGCACATTTAGTGTCAATGTATATTACAGGAATTTAGATTTAATTGATAGAATCGAGATATGATCAAATGGTACTTGCCGATTTTATTTTGACATATATTTCCAGTGTAACCTGTGCATGTACACACAAATCCGATGGCGGGCTCTATTCTGCATTGCCCATTATTCATACATGGGTTCGGGTCGCAAGCTGAAAGGAAACAGAGGGAAAAATAGGCCAATGAGCAACTTTGTTTGACCTCTATCAGAGGGCACCCTACTTGACGCAAAGGTCATAAGGGTCTAGTAAAAAATCTTATATTTTAGCAGCGGGTACCGCAACAATTTAATAGATGTTAAATTTGCATCGGGGATAAAGGCTTTTTTTAAATGTTAAATAGTCGTATGAAACACAAATTTGTATTGAGACATTAGTCTATTTATTTGAGAAATCCGGGAAGGTTATTATTGCAAGTCTTGTCAATACAAAGATGTCAAATGATCATTATAAGAATTCCTGCTACATTCTCGGGTTTGATTATTTTATTTTCCAAATAAATTTGATGGTCTTTATAAGCAGAGGGGTGCATGGTATTATGCTGGTTTATTTATTTACTGCACTGGCGGCCAAGCAGGCCGAAAAGTACATTTACAACCCAGAGTTTTGACAATAATAAATCAAAAGCAGTAAAAAATAAAAATAAAAAGTCCCTCAAAAGAAATGGCAAATGCAATTGTGTTTTGTTTCGCTTTTTCCTTTATCTTAGACCCCCCCCCAAGAGCTTTAAAGAAAATGTTTAAAAAGTGGTGAATGTGTTGTTGAAGACATTAACAAATTCCAAAGGAAGTTTTGGTTCATGCAAAGACAGGAATCCAATGCTGTTGAATCATTAGTATCACACAAGCGCGAGTGGAATACGAAAAACTAAGAAGAGGTTTTGCTGAGTAGGATATGGAATGCAGACATGCTATATTTTCCGTATTACACGATGCGCGTCTGATAACGTATTTCTTACAGCAAACTTGATGCGCAGCTTAACACAGTACGTGGATTTGGAACAGCTATACGTTTTATGTATAGCTTAAAATAGCGCAATAAATGGAGTTAGTACAGTGCAATATGCAGTGTGTGATATGGAACGCGGAATATAGGTTTTTACATAACACCCAATTATATTCTTGTCATTTGATTGGAGGATTGGAAGTCACCTGGCATTCATTATTCACAACATTTCATGGCACCTCACTGAGCGTGCATTTTGGGTTACATACAGCGAGAAAGTTAAAAACTTAGACAAATAGAAATGTGAATATACAAAATTGTATGAAATACCAAGTTAGTGAGTGGCAATTAGGAACAGGTGACCAGCACCTCTACAAGGCCGTCCCACACCAAATATTATCAACTTATATATACCCCATCCCTCAGAAAAAAAAAGGCGAGAAGAGCTGCATGTTAAGGCGGAATGGACAATTACAGCTGGGGCAAAAAATGCACCATCTGAGAAGTTCCACTTGCAAATGTTTGCAGCAGTTGAATGCCGCCCTGCTTGACCGTTCTCCTAGGAGCTTTTCTCAGGGGAGACTGATCACAACCTCGTTCCCAGTGTTGTACGATCTCGCCGCGCCATTTTGTTTTTCTTTCTCAGAATGCCTTACTTGATTGTAACCCCTGGAAGTGTGACTTCAAAAGTATCCAAATATAAGGGATATTTTAATTAGTCCTGTATGGTTGATCCATTCTGTTTTTGAGACTACGCAGAGCGCGCTGTCAAAATACGCATCAAGTCATAGAGCAACTGGTCCCTCCCATTCTTTTTTGATCTTGTGATACGTCTAACTGTATGCAGTTTAGGGAGACCATATTTTTATAAAAACATGATTTATTTGAAATGTATTGCGTCGAAAGACTTGCATTTTTACACGTGTACTACGTGCATTTTTACGCGCGTACTAAGCACCCGACAAGCGCCCTACAAGCGCTTGAATGTTTTTAGATGGCGTGCATGCAAAGCGATCACTTTTGGTTAGACAATCAGCGTTGATTTTCAGCGTTTCCCTCCCAGGGGTTAGTGACGAGAGGTATCGATATGGCGCACTGCCCATGGTAGCGAGGCTGGACTGATCAATACTCACTTGGGTTAAATATGATCGGTACCCCTTCTTGTATCATAGTTCCCTTCTGACTGAGCAGCTGTTGCGTTGGGCCAATTGAGGAGTAGATTTCCACTTTGTGCTGCTGGGAGTTGTCGAAAGGCTGGAGTATCTCGTAGGTTTGTATGTTTGAACCCAGCACAATTTCCTCCAGGGTGCCACCGTACGGCCCATACTTAATAATGTAATTGTCAAAACTGCCTTCCGATGGGCGGAGCCAGTTGAGTGTGATTTTGTCATTAGCATGAGTCATGACTGTCTGTGCAGGTGGCAGCGGAACTAGGAGAGAACAAAATCCTTCAACTTAAGGCCAAGTAAAAACACACACCAGTTTATTGTCCCACCCTCATCCTTTTCTTGAAGCTGTACCCTTTAACAAATATTTATATATATATGTATAAATTTTTGTGGTCTGCAAAAAGACTAAAAAGTATTTTTGCTTCACCTTGGAATCATTCTATCGGCACTTGATTTAATTGACCAATATTTTAGACTTCTAAGTTTTACAAAGCCAGCAAATTATTAGTCTGGCTCTTCCCTCCTTGGGAAAAAAATTGTAACAAATAAAATAAAAAGTTTCTCCTCCTCTTTTTGAAAAAAAAAAACCCCAGGACGATCAACTGGTGTATTTTTTTAATTGGCGTGTAGACTGGATTGGTAATCACTAAAAGTACAAATTATATTGACAATCTCAATGTGAACCCTAACAACCCTCTAGAATAATTGTCCATCTCAAATACTGTCAAATAGTCAAGAAAACAGCATTTGAACCCCCCCCCCGAACATTTTTTTTACATCACCATTGTTTATTTCAATTGCTGCAACCAAAATAAGTATAATTATGAACTTGCACAATATCCATGCATAAACTCAGACTGCTTTTTCACTGTTTAAAGGGTCTGTATATGTTTGGTAATTACTCATAAAATCAATGGCAATAAAAACTTACTTGGTAAGAAGTACAGCAGCTTCTAATAGTATAAAGCATTTTGAGACACATTTCACTCTGAAGTAATGTGGTTATGGAAAAAGATATCAGTTTTTATCCTAAAGAAATTGAATCTAAGAAGCATTTCTGTCAGAAACTTTTCTCAGATTGTGTATTCCAATTGCAGACTATTCTTCCTGCGTGGACATAACCGCTCCAGATTTTTCGGCAATATCTAAAAAACGCTACCACCTTTTGAAATGAAATTTTCACAGGTTAGTTTGATGGTATATATCTACAACTATTTAGAATTTAAACAAACAGTGGGTTCCAATTACCAAACGTATACAATCCCTGTAACAGCTTGGTTGTATGAAGAGTGGAGGGATATTAAATTATTTTACTCTTTGAATAAAACTAAAAAAATGTTGCTCACAAAATCCCTGCCAAAATGTTAAAAATGTTTTCGATGTTTTTTTATCGTTTGTATTGACGATTTCAGAAGCAGTTTTTTTAAATACACAGGAATTAATGTACTCTTCCCCAAAACAATGGCGTCTTAAACTTTTAATTTTACCGAAGAAAAAAAGAAGGAATAAAACTTCCATAACAATAAAAACAATAAAAGATTCCACTGACCGGTTGACTGTCGGGCACTGTCCACAGTAGTCACATCCTGACCGGCTACACCCGACAAATCTATTGAATATTCAGTACCTGGCGTCAATCCAGTTACCAACTGGTTGGTATTGGCGCCCGTAGGAATTGTATAGGTCTGATCACAAAATGGGAAAAAATTGTTGAATTGTATACAATTAAAATGATAATAACATCAGTAATAGCTGATTTTATACTGAGTAATAAACCACAAGGGAAACTGACTGGGTAATTTTTAAACTATTTCAAAATAAAGAGTCGCATCCCCTTAAGGTGATCCCTCTCCTGCCGCTTCCTAGGTTGTATCGTACACTTGGGTTTGATCCCTGGCTACACAGCAGTTACAGGTTGAAGGGCTTCTGACTGGCACCCCCAACCAGAATCAATCAACCCCCGGACAAAGATATTGATGAAATAGGGAGACCCAGGGCCCAATTGCATAGCGCTGCTTAACAGTAAGCAAATTTTCGTGCTAACTGTAGCAGAAAAATTTGCTTAAGCCTTAGCGTATTTAACAGGTTAGCAAAAAATACGGCAGCCATCTTGCACGTTCACAATGGTTTTGCATTGTTACGTCATTCATTTTCGTGCAGTAAGCACCGGAAGGTTAGCATGCCTTTTCGTGTGCTTACGGTTAGCAGCGCTATGAAATAGAAACTCGTACGTAAGCACAGAATCGATTGTTAAGCAGCTCTATGAAATTGGGCCCTGATAGCTCAGTTGGTAGTGCGCCTGCACATTAATCTGGAGGTCGCAGGTTCAAGTCCAGCTCTAGTCAATTTTGTTGTGTTTATCCCAAAATGGTTTTAGACTGTACAAAGATACCAGAGGGGTATACAAGGTCCTGTTTAACGGGCAAGCAAGAGTGACTTACGAATGAATCAACCATTAATTATAACCTCAAGATGCCGCTGATTTGCCGCCAGGTAATTTGGTGATTAATCACATGGGAGTAGGGAAAAAACACAATTGTAACTCATTTTAAATCCCAGGAATTACACAAATGCAGGAAGGTTCCACTAGTTACTGGCCCTACAGTAAGCCAAAAAGTTTAATTGCAGGGTGGAGGGGTGTTGGAAACCTCAGAACCTAGCTCAGGCTGTCAGCAAGTCATTTGGAAGCCTGCTGCAAAGAACAGATGGCTCCACTTTATCAGAAGGTAAGATCTGGGCAGCTCTGTTTGTCTGTACAATTTTGTGATCGAAGTATATGAGTGAAAATGTTTTAAGGCCTCTCTCAAAAAAAAAAACCTCTGGGACCTCATTCTTCTCTTAGATGTGGATTGGTCTAGTCTAGGATATCAAGGACTTTGCCAGGCATTGCACTTTGGAGAAAACAGTGAAACAATTAAAAATGTGCCACAACTTAGTGTTAGCCGCGCTCACTTACAAGGAGTTTTATAGAAAAGTCATCAAATATTAAACCAAACCTTTGCAGGGAACTTTTTCGCTACATCCTGCACTGTCAGTCGGTAGTTGTCAAAGTTGGCATCGGCGTTATGGTTCCAAGTGATGCCCATGGTTTCCGTGCGAACAGGGTTGATACTCAGATTGTAATCAAATGGAGGTAGGACTTCTCGCGCTTGAAAAAAAAACAGGAACATTTCTTTGATTAACAAGGGCTGACCTACATGTACACATGGTGTGGACTTTTTTAGACTTTTCAGGCTACTTAATATAAAAAAGATTTTGCTGATTTTTCTGACGGTAAAAAAAACCCAGAAATCAGATTAAAGTAGGACAAATGTCATGACTTCAAAATTGACAGCATTGGCTTAAACAATATATTTTTCTTGTTTTAGTCATTTCAAAACCACTTATTTCTTCTTTTTGTTCTTTGCAAATACACTTTTTTATACACTTTTTGACTTTGCATAAAGAGTCAGACTCTCTGATGGAGACTGTGAGTGCCTTCCACGTTTCGGAGCAAAATGAGAAAATCTGCTTTATTTCATGTGAACTCAATTTCCTTATTGATTGAAAATATTTTGAATGAATTTCAGCAAAAAACACTTGTTGCCGTTTTTGTTCAATCTGGTCTTTAATCATTAGCATATTAAAAAAGTCACTTGTACGAATAAAATGCAAATCAAACACAAATGCAGAAAAATATACAAATTTAGGCAAAATAATAATTTGTTGCCGATTTCCAAAAAAATCCAAGTCAATTAGGCCCACTCTTAAACAACAGATTGCCATAGTCCATTAAAACTCTCAAGGCATGACAATCCCCCGACTTTATCCAGAAACTAGAAGGTTCCAATATTTACTACCATACCATCCAATTTTTTATTTTTTATTATGTGCATTTCTTAATAATATTTACATCTAAGTGACTTAATTACATGCCCAGCTACTGTCTAGGATTATTCGAGTCCTTTAACCACCCAGTAATTGATTTATATCCCTAACATCTAAGCTCTAATTTTAGGGCGTGGCAACCGACCCAATTTTATCCAGATGCTAAGGTTCCAATATTTACTACCACACCATCCAAGAAAGAAAAAATGTAATCCCCTAAACAAATATATATAACAAAAATAAAATTCTGGGACCTGACCCCCCCCCCCCTCTCTCTCATCTTAGATATGTAGAATGGCCCATTCTATAATATCAAGGAATTTGAATCCCCCCGGTCATTACACTTTAGAGAAATGGCTTAAAAAAACAAATCTGTCGTATAATGCTTACGAGAAGTAGATGCGGTGGCACTTCCGATGAACCGGTTTCCACCTTCGCCGTCTATGACACTGACCACCGTAGTGTATTCAGTGCTTGGGTTTAAACCGCTAAATGTATACTGCGTGTTTCCTGCTCCGTCAACCACTTGCTCCGCTTGAACTGTTCCGTCTTTGTTGACAAGAAGGATGTGATAGCCAGTGGCACCATTGATTTGGTTGTAGGAGACTTGCAGGGATGAGGGTGTGGCCCCATCGAGCTGGACATTGTCTGAAAAAGGGAATTCTTACTGTAAAATGTGAACTCTTTTGACTGTCGTCATGATCATAGCAGGAATGTGGCTGTACATGGCGTTATCAACTTTCTCCCAGTTACTGCACATGACACATCATGGCGGCGCCCTTTGTGATGTGGCGGCCATTGCGCACGGGCATGCAGTAACTTGGCTAGAGTTTATAATTCCATGTACAGCCACAGACCTGCTATGACGACAGTTTCTGGATTCTTATTATCTGATCTGAGTGGCAATCAAGGTATACAAAATGAATTTAGAAGCAAAATTGTTTAGGTTCTTGAAATAAATATTTTGGAAAATAATAATCCTCCTAACTTTCCTACAATTAACAAACCTTCTTGATACAGAATCATTTAATTGCATTTGGTTGTTTACGGCAGAAAAACTTTGCATAGAAACTGTGTACTGAGTAAAGATGTATTCACCGCGTGGTATCATTGCAGGCTGACATAGTTTATGTACCATTCAAAACCACAGTGGATGAAATTGAATGGTAAGACAGTAGGAGGGTTGACTGTGTACTGTGCAGATGCATTCACCACATGATATCATTCAAAACCACAGTAGACAACACTTGAGTGTGTTGATGCAGTGGCCAAATCGGGGTTAGGGCATGCCAACTGGGTTTACAAAAGGACTAGAAGCACTATACCAAACAAGCATTTAAGGCAATTGTAGAGAGCGGGATGTTGGCACACCCCAAGAACCTGCTGTTCTACAGTTGGTGTTAATTGTTTTCTTTTACTTGTTTGAGGTAAATGCCATTTGCGAGTGTCTAGAGGTTAAAATGGAAAGTGGCATTCTCGAACAACGTCAAATTGTCTTCAACTCTGTATTAATTGGCTTACAGTTTGAAAACGGCAGACCCGGATGGCTGACTTTATCTTTACTGATTGACACCAGCCCTAGATTGGATCCATCATCGACCAAGTTTGAGAAGGTATACTGCGTCTGCTCAGGTCCAAGGACCAGTCCTTCGACTGTTCCGCCACCGAAGATTCCATAACTGTCATAGACATGCTCTGGAGGACTCCAGGTGACTATTGTATCAGTACCACTTGCACTCTGAGTCACTTGAATATTTGTTGGAGGAAGAGGGTCTACAAAATAAAAGAAGAAAAAAATAAAACATTAAAAAATTGAAAAAGTGTATTGTTTTAGAAGTAGTTTTTATTTTCTCTGAATTCAATATATAAACAAACAAAAAAAAGGTATTAACTGCCTCTAGCCATCGGGCTAGCTTGGTGGTTAGTGTAAAGACATCTGCTCTAGCATGGCAAAAGGTTATGGGTTCGAGTAATATGTCTGTGAATTGTTTTTTCACAGGAGTCGGGAAAGTACTAAGTATACAGTGCTTAATACACATTGGTGTAAGGGCAAAAACCAAAGAATATTCTTTATCCCCACTGCAAAGTTAACATCTTTTGAGCCTCATTTGAGTTGAAGGAAATCAGCACAGATCTTGAAACTCTTGGAAGAGTAAAAACATCTCCATCCGTAAATCCTCAAATCCTAACACATCATACATCAAATTTAGTAATCCCGTTTGATGAAACATCATTTAAAATGGCTAACAGGTCTCACCCTTAACTCTAGCCCGGTGTACATTGTCTAGTAAAAACTGCTACAGGCTAGTAAACACCACTTCTCAACTTGCCCTGTTGGCTGCTAAAAACTGCAACCTACTTGTTTATAAATGACCATATTTCTTCTTTTCAAGATGTGAATAATACATTTTTCAAATATTGAGTGTGAGAATTTAACTTCATTCGACCATTGAACTGGTTGTGATCGCTACCATTGATACATTTATGCCAATACATGTTTCAAATCTGGGCTACTAAAACTTCCTGGGGGCAAGTAAAACGGACAGTGTATTAGCCTGGTGGGCTAGTTTCCAAAAAGCTTATACGCGAGGCCTGGGCTTATGTTTCGTCAGGCATTCTTTGGACTTTCCTATCAGCTTATTTCAATTGCTGCAAAAAACTAATTTTTTAAGTATAAGTGATTTGACATGGGGTTTTTAAATGCTATTTTTCTGACAGTATTTAAATTTTCAAACAAAAATATCTCTCAGGAGTACAGACTGAGTAAGTCTCACTTGTATTCAAAGGAGTTTTATGTGTACGCGATTCTGTTCCTTCAAATACTTTGATTTAACAAAGGTTAGGGGCCATTCATAATTGTCGATGTTTTTTAAATTTCGATTTTTTTTCGAATTAGTGGGTGGGTGGGTCAAGGTAAATAATTGAAAATCGAAATTCACTTTTCATAAAAAAAAAAACCCCAAAATGGAAAAAAAGCTAGACCGTTTGACTTGCCTGCGTACAGCGTTCCTATGCGCGTGATGACCCGAGGTACAATGTATACACGTACATTATAATTTGTACAGCATGCATGTGCGTGACTCACCACTATGCAAAAAAACCATGTGCTTGGCCCATTATGTGAAACACCATTGGGAGGACGGCCCGCGTGTGATTCGGTACAACGGACGAGTTGACTTTTCTATTTTACTTGCAGCGGTCGAGTTGGAAAACGAACGTGTTGGACAACAGACGAGTTGAGCTTGTAAATTGAAAGCACAACTGTCGAGTTAGTACAACGATCGAGTTGGTAAACGGTCGAGTTGGTCAGAATCGAGTTGGCAAGCGGTGGTCGAGCAGGCATGTGAGACCTCCGCGTCCAACATCGATCATCAAGCAGCTCTCACAGAGGGGGAACCTGGCATCGGGAAGCACTTTAAGTTTGCCTGTATAATCATACATCGCGGAACCACAAGGCGTGCATGAAAAAAATGGCACGTTAACAATAAATTGCGGCCCGCAGCTGGCCCGATATGCGGCTTGCGGTCTTCCATGAATACTTGGGCGAGTAGGGAAACACGCAACTCGAATTTCCAGGGTCAGAAAACGTGCGGTGGAGTCTAATTTCAACCTTGTTCCTGTATTTTTTTATGCAAAATTATAACCTCGTACTCATGAACACATCGCTCTCGCCGCAATTTTTTTTTACCAATGTGCGTCGTCGACCGATCGTTAAATCACGAAGATTTCATTGCAAAAGAAGTTCTGTAAAACCGATCCTCAAATTACGAATCCATGAAAGTTGCTATTGATGAAAACAAATGCAAGTACATTTACAATGCAAACAACATGTAGTTGTTTTTTTAATACTGGATAACAAATCAATTTTTTTATAATCGAAATTAGGGGTGGGTGGGTGGGTCAAAAATCTTTGGAAAAAAGATCGAAATTTAAAAAACATCGACAATTATGAATGGCCCCTTATGGCTAAAAGAAAATTATGTTATTGTTTGTAAGGTAAAATTTAGTGATGAAATATTAAGAATCAATGAAGAAATCAATGAAGAAAAATGAAAATAAGACTTGACCTCCATTTGTAAACAATTAAGAATTTTGCCCAAATAGCTGATAGGAAAGTTCATGTTATCATTAAACCTATGTAATGGTTGCACAAACTAAGGCGTGCATTGCAAAAGAGGTTTCTATAAAATAAGCAGTCTTGTCCCAAGTTTTATTTCTGTTTCAATGTCAATTTCAAACAATTATTTGTATTATATAAAAATTGAAATTGTATTTACAACAAATTGCTATGGGTATTTTAATTTTCGAAAGTTTTGTATCAATAGAATTTAAAGGATGATTTCATACAAAAAATATAGTCGTCTTTCGACTTGTTTTCTCGATTTCGATAAGCGCAACTTGCACAATCTATTGTTACTGTGTATGTAATCTGTGAGGTTATAATGATTGAAACAACAACACAATATCTGTTTTGTTAATAACCAATCCTGTAATTTGTCTGTAACTTCTATATTTACATGTGGTTTCTGTGACTATTCCACCATCGGTGTTCTGTCCGTTGAGGTGACTGGCGAGCTGAATTGTGTACGTCTGACCAGGCGTCAATCCAGTAAAGACGTGCTTGTTAGTCTGCGAGTTCGGGACCTCAACTAGTTGGGTCGTACCATCTACTGTATTGGTCAACAGAAGGCTGTAGGTTGCACCCTCTATAATGTCCCAGGAAGTCTGTATAATATCTGTTGTGACAACATCCGTTTTGATTGAAGTATCTGCAAGCAAAAATTATAAAACATTGAATCTTGGGCTTTGTCAAAATTTACGGCTACAGCTACAGCGTCATCATGTGTTGATGTCCTTAGCAACACCCTTAACAACAGTCATAGCCATAGCTGATGAAGCTGCCAATTCTGATATAGCCATGGTATATCAAGAAGAGCTTTGGCGATACTTAGCTAAACTATACCACCACAATAAAAGACTAGAAGACAACAACATTTTGGGGGTGGTTTTTTTTAATATCGGGAAAAACTTATGTCAACTAAAGCAATGATTGTCCAGCAGACAACACAAACACTACTCTTCAATAAAATTGTGTCTTTTTTTATCTGATTGTCACAAAAAATCTTTCTAGATGTCATGGTAACTGTCATTGTCATTCAAAGTTGTCATTCATTCAAAGTCCAAATAGTTTCAATGTGTTACCATGTTGCTTTGCAGTTCATTGTTCCTTAATATTTGTCTTTCTCTTACACAATAGACCTTTATCACGGTGTGGTCATCTTGATTTTACTCCATTCCAACTCATTGTAACCAAACTGAGGCTGGACGAAATAATAGTCTGGTGCCATGTGCAATGAATGTTAGCATTCATTACTGTTATTGGAAACAGGAAACATGACCAAGATGGTGACAGTGTGATAAAGGTCTATAGCATAAGAAGATCAACTTTGTATTCACTAGTGGGGCTGCTAATTTTTTTTCTTTCTTATGCTTTGAAAACCTTTTCTTAAATCAATATTAAAGTTGTGAAACCGATAAATGAAATAAATTAAAATATTGGAGGAGGGCTCTGAGAAGAGCCATAGGAATTTGTTTTCTCTTTTTGTTTTCTCATTTTTAATCAATGTACTCTTTTTAGTCTAAATATTTTCAATCACCATGTCAGTAACAGTCTCTCTTATGAGCTGTGGTGGTTGTCAGAACAAACAGTGGTGAAACAACTTGACGTTTCGATCAGTACGCTTTGATTGTCTTCAGGAGAAAACTAGGTACAGCTGAAGTGGGACACAATAGGACTCACAAGAGAGATTGTGAAGTTTGCAGTAACACTAAGTGGTAGTGACTACCACGTACTGCAAACCTCAGTGTGGAGATTGTTTTTCCAATCATTAAGGATATCAAATCTAGTCCAACTACATTTTTTTGGTACTAGCTAAATAGCACAGTGTTGCAGTCAAGACTGAGACCAAATCCGACTCCGAGACGACCGAGGGGGGGAGACCTTTAATGTCCAAAACCGACACCGAGATATCCCAATTGAGACCAAGACCAAGACCAAGACCAAGACCAAGACCGAGACCTCGGACAAATCTCTACTGTAAACAATAAAACAATTTTCAAAGCCGATACTTTCTTTATTGTCAATAGATTTTTAATGCTGAACCACTGCTTTTTCCTCGCATGATGGCTTCGCTCATCCTTCACTATGGGTATCACACTATGTACTATCCAATATGTTGTGCGGGGAAAAAGTGCAGTTGCCCTCCAAGAAAGAAAAACCCCACCCACACAACACTGCCAGCTTGAACATTATGCTTTTGGCAATATTTTGTTTGTTTTATTTTTTATTGTATATGGGGTTTTTTCGGACAATTATGACAGTATAAGGTTCCTAGATTGAGACTGGGACCTAGTCTAAACACCTACAACACCGATAGCTATTGTCACTGTAAAATGTTTTTAATCTCCTTTTAATCAAGTTTTGCTTTGCTTGTGGCCCTTTTTGTCTTTTTATCCGCATGTCTCCTTAAGTGAGTCACGTTTGCTTCACATTTTGTATTTAGGTTTTTTGTATATAACTTTGTAGTAGAGGATTTTATTAGGTCTGACACATCTATGATGACAGTTTTTTAAACTTTTGTCTTGACCCGGACAATTTTAAAAATGTATATGTACTTTTGTCCGAAGATTTAAAATAAATAAAATAAAATAAACAAACATAATTTTCAAACCTAGAACGGCTCGTTCTTGGATAGCACCGATTTCCAATCTGTTTCCATTCTTAGTAGCATCTACTCCAATTTGGTATGTCTTGCCAGCAGGCAATCCTGTAATAGTATATGGTCCAACGGCCTCAGCCAACTGAACTGGTATGAGGGCATTGTAAGTCCCGTCCGTGCTGATGACACTGACAAGGTAGTTGTCTGGGTCAGGGATGATGTTTTTGGCCCACGTAATGGTCGCTGTGCTTGAGGTGACGCCATTTAATTCCACATTCTGAGGCATTTCTGTGTAACAGAAAATGGTTTTTTTTAAATAAGAGAAAAGAAATGTACAGTCACAAAGTTTGGGAAGGGTAGAACAAGTAACTGGGGTGCTGTATTCGTTTTTTTTTCGTTTTTTTCTCAAAGTTTTGACATCTGTGATTGTACTAGCACCACCGCAGAACAGCACCCCAGTTACTGGGTCTAGGGAAAGGGGTGGGGTGGGTTGTAGTGGTGATATTAAAAGCCGTAATTCTATGCAATTCTTATCTGATATGTGTCCTGGGTTCTAAACCCTTACAAAGCTTCATGATATGGGGGGAAACGATTACGGTAACAGTCCTTCTAATAACTCAATTTTGTCAAAACATCAGAATTGAAGCTCCAGTGCACCAGGGACTTCACACTGGCAATGCCTCCAATTATTGCGTCAGTGCAACTAAACATCAGAGTGGATGCGGTTTCTTCCAATTATCGTAAGCTTCTACCACAAATTGTTAACTCCCTTCCTGTTTGCCTGAGAAATGAATTTTCAAGTATATCTAGGAAGCTTTTCCGTACCCATCTTAAAGAGTTTTATTTGGACAAGTATAAAAGTTTTCTTTGCACTAACTTATCATGTCATTCATGTTCAAAATCAGCAGGGCATTAGTATTTCTATTTAGTTTTTTTATTATTAATTTTTATTTTAATTTTAAAAATATATTTAGTCTTATTATTAGTTACCCTCGGGAAAGAATATTATCTTTTTTTATTTTCCATTAGGCATTTTTTGCATGCAATTAATATATTAATTTTCCATTAGCAGTCTGGGTACTCCACTACAGGAGGGTTATACCTCCTCTGGATGTTACCTCCATTTGTACCTTAATTATTTTCTTTTTTCATTACTATTATAACTGTTATTAATTAATAAATTTAACAAAAATTCAAGTTGTGCAAATGGAAACAAACCAAACAAACAAACAAACAAACAAACATCAGAACTGGAGGTGTCAACACGTACTGTACCTTGCCCTAGAGACCATATGTCAAAAATCTGATATCGTAGCGTTTGTGTGTATACATCAGGTTTAGCAAGCTATATATGACATTTTGTGCAGTTTCAACAAACACCCATATTCTTTCACTGCTATTTTGTTGTAAACATATAATGACACCTGCGGTCTTCATCCCTCAATCTTCTGCATCAACCTTCCCCTCCTCCACGGATATGTTCGCATGGTGGTAGAGCATTCAGCGTTGCAGCTCCTTCACTTTGGAACAGCCTGCCACCGATCATCAGGGGGTCGTCGACCATCGAGTTTTTCAAGTCTCGCCTTAAAACTTATCTTTTCAAACAGTATTTTTGTAACATTGCAATTTATTGAAAGGTTTGTATCTATTATTCATTTTCTACAACTATTTCTAACTAGTTCTTCTTTTTTAGCTTACTGTGTATTTGGCTGGTCCAGACGTAATTTTTTGTAAAATTGTCTAATTATCGTTGTTTTTAATTTAATTTATGTAGTTTAATCCATTATTGCTTGTATTCAGCGCCTTGAGGCGGAACCGATCTGCAACTGTTTGCGCTTTATAAATCTCTCTTTATTGTTATTATAATGATATTTTGTACACTTACTTGAAGTTCCTTTAACGCTCCCAGCATACTGGAGGGTATCATCAACGTAGGCATTCAGGATGTACTCATACATGGCACCACTGGCCGGAAGGAGTGGAAAGGTATATGAGGTCTCCCCAGCTGGAATATCTTCAGTGACTGCGGTGTTGCCATTGGTGTCCACAATGGTAATGGTGTATTTCTGCACCTGGACGTCGGGGTTGTTGTTCTGAGCCCACGTTAGGTGCATTCCAAGATCTGTGATCGCCTGAAGCTGGGGTTGCAAGTTCAATGCTGTGCACCAGAAAAACAGGTGAGACATTTTGTCACAAGTCCACACAACAGTATAAAATGTCTACACATTTTGTTTTGTTTTTTTGTAATTATGTTTATCTAGTTTAAGCAATAAACCACAAGGGAAACTGACTGGAAAATTTGGGTGCAGTAGTTACAGATTGAATGACAGGAGAGGGACCACCTTAAGGGGATGCAAATTTTGAACCTGGTCTTAGCCTAGTTCATTTAATGTCCCAGAAACTCGAAATTTTAGGATAATGTATTGTACGGATGCACCACACAATACGCAAAAATTGTTGGAGTTCATGCACTTCATATATGGGTGTTTTGTGGTTCAACTTTTGATGATAACTTGTGGCTTAGTTAGTCCTATTTGGCTTAGAAAGTGGAGGGATATGCTTCATAAGTCGGTTTGGAACATTTTCAGGGGTGAATTACTTTCTTGGAGTAATTAGCAAAAATTCCAAACGGCTGACATACCAAAAATTGAGAAGAAAATGAAACATATTTAATTTATTTACAAGAGGCTGAGAGACTTTAAAATATTGTACGAGTATGTTAGAATATTTAGCATTGGTTGCTATGGGAAGCTTAGTGTGGTGCACCCATACCAAGGTACAGAGAAATTCCAAGTTTCCACAATACCTTATCATTGAATTCTAGTTTCCAAGATACCATATCACTAAATTCCGAGTTTCCTATTAATACCCAATCATTGAATTCTACGTTTCCGAGATACCTTTTTATTGAATTCCGTGTTTCCATGAAAATAATCCGTGTTTCTGAGATAAATTATCTCAGTAACTCAGTAGAGCCCAGTTCATACTTCATGCAATGCAAATTTTGACGTCACAAATTCGCAACGAACAATTTGGAAGAGTTGGGCTGTGCTCAACTCTTAAAAAACATTCGCAGTGAAAACAGAGCTGTTACGTCAAATTTTGCTTCGCACGAAGCATTCGCAGGAAGTATGAACCTGGCTTAACGTGAAGGCAATTCAAGCTTCCGTAGCCTATAAACCCCCAGTACACTTACATGAATATACTTCTCGAATATCTGCAGATATACTTTCTATCATCCCATCTTTGTAATTCGGTGTCTCGACAATTGACTGAAGTTTGAACCCGTACTTCATCTCTGCTAGAATGTCATCCAACACAAAGCTGGTAGAGGTCGCGGGGATGGTGTAAAATCGTTGCTCACCCTGAGGTGGGGTGATGATTAACTTGTAGTAATCGAAGGGTTGGTTGGCAGCAGTCCACGTAAGGGTGGCTGTTGATGAGCTGGTCTGGTAGATGAGGCCCTCGGCTGGTTCATGAGGTACTTAAACAAGAAAACAATAGCTTGTTATTATGTTTAAATGTTTGGTATTGACTATGAAAATTAATGGCAATAAAAACTTACTTTTTAAGAAGCACAGCTGCTTTGGATAGTATAATGCATTTTGGGAAACTTTTCACTTTGAAGTAAAGCGGTTATGGAAAAAGATATCACTTTTTATCCCCAAAAATTTGAATCTGAGCAGATTGTGTATTCCAATGGCAGATTATTCTTCCTGCTTAGACATAAACCGCACCAGATTTTTGGCAAAATCTCAAAAACAGTCCCACCTTTCGAACTGAAATTTTCACAGGTTAGTTTTATGGTATATATAGATACAAATATATAAGATTGAAACAAACAGTGGGTTCCAATTACCAAACGTATACAATCCCTTTAATACTGATAAGTTTTATGCTAAATGTCGTGCTGTGTAACAACAACACTCTGATGAAGTTGATACGCGCTATAGACCTTATGCATTGACGTCATCCAGCTGCCATCTTGGTGGTAAAACAACGACGAAACAATCGAAACGCACAGATTTGTGCGTGCGGAGCACAGGATTGGCCAATGAACAACTAGACTGGTCCCCAAAGACAGGCACTGGCCTTACAGGCCCAGTGATTTCATTGGATAAAATGATTTCATTGGATAAACGTGCAGTGTCGTAAGCTTTTTATGTCTGCGTTATAATTGGTCCAAGGTGATGTAGTTAGTCAGCTTGCACTTTCGGTCGTCTGCACATGCAACGTGTGCATAATGTTTGTACACGCATGTAGTGTTCTTGTATTCACTGTGTACATGTACGTGTGAATTGACTGCGAATTTCTCTATGAAATGAATGCGAGGTCAAAGGTAAATCCGGCAACATCCGGTCAGGCAGGTATTTGGCGTTATTCACGAGCCTCAAAGTGTGACGTCAGATGTTCAGGCTAATGAACAACCTCCTTTTGACCTGTAGGCGAGGGCGCCTTACTGAAATGACATCATGTGCATAAGGTCATTTGGGCACCGTCAAAATGTACCATTCTGTTTCCTTTAAACATTGAAGTAATGTATGCGGGAGCCAAAAGTTACCCAAAATGTACAATAAAAATGTGCAAGTACTCAGCGATAGCTGTTATCATATCCTCTTCTCATTGTTATTATGTGGAAGTGTGAAATACTATATAAAAACATGGTTATTGGTTGATTATAAGATTAAAAGAATAGTAAGTTTGTGAATTGCAACCTTGGGTTGGATTTTCCAAGACCTCCTAGAGTCAGATATTTTTAAAACAACTAATGCTTGCCAGGTGACTGTACAGGCAAAAATCCTCAAAATTGGATCATGCAATAATTACGTCACTTTGAACATAGGACTTACTGGCCCACACAGGTGCGGTGATTGGATTTGTTGTTTCAATATTGATTTGCTCCGGGTGAAATGCTCTGAGAATGATGCGATACTCTGAACCTGCCTCAAGATTCTCGAATGTGTGGGATGTTCCAGCTACTGCGGGTAACCGCACCTGCTGAACATCTGTCCCCTTTAGATACTCCAATGTTATTTCATACTCTGCGATATCAAATGTAGGATCTGGTGCTTCCATCCAGGTAAATGTGACAGAGCTCGACGTCTCACTAATTCCAATTGGTTGTGGTATAACTAAAGAAGAAAACAAAAAAGCGTCAATCGATACTCATCCTCATCAATAATGTCTCCTCAATTGCTTAAAAAAAACCTCTGCTTTCCAACAAATCTAAAGATCGTAACAAGCAATTGTGGGGGGTGGGGACTTTATGGGGTATATCCATCCAAATTGTTGTTTCCTTGCCCCCAACACTCCCATCCTCCCCCACACAACAAACACACCCAAACAAATTCTCACTAAATATTTCCCCCTGTAATTTAACATCCTCCACTGTACACAAAAGTACCAGACGGCTCCGGAATTTTACCCAATGTGGAGAAACCTTCAATCATTTTTCATTGGGCCATTAGCACCTCGATGGCCTATAAAGCCATAGGTAGCGACTATTGTATCCGCCTTTTTACACTAAAATTAATTTCCCAAGATCAGCATAAAAGTAATAATATGTGAAAGTTTCAACTGAATACACAGTGTATACTTTCTGGGGGAAAATGAAAAGAAAAAAAACCTGTCACAGTATTTTTACAAGAATGTTGGGAAATCCATCCAAGTTTAGTGAGATGACAGTGGGTACCAAACATGTCAGCATCTCTGACTGCATGATTCGCGAACAGACACAACCCTCAGAAATCTGGGAAACAATTCATGCATGAATCGTTTCTCATATTCAAATGTTTTTGGGTGAAACATTATCCAAACCAAATTACTTTGAAGGGAATCCTTTCTCAAAATAGTTTACTTACAACAGCTGTGGCAGTGCTTCTCACCAAAAGTTGTTATTGTCATAAATTGTTGGAGTATTTATAGACACAGTTTTTTTCGAATTTTGACATTATCGGTCGTACGAACGATAATGTCAAAATTCGAAGAAAGAAAAAAAACGAGTACAGCGCCCCACTGGGTCTAGAGTATTTACCAATCTATGACAGCAGTTAACTTGTTGTTGAATACTAGTCATTCTCCATAGGCCTACAGTTCCATTAGACTTCCTGTATATGTTTGTCCACATTGTCAATTGCATTGGTTTAGAATTTAAAAGCCATAGGTAATATATGATGTTAACCTCCATGATTGTAGCATGGAGAAAAACACAACTGATGCTGCTCTATGATGCCCATGCCCACTGCATGCTGCGCTACGGGGTAGCACTTGGGTAGTAGTGTATTGCTGAAGTAGACCCCTTGCATCAGACGTCACAAGCCCAAACAGCGCCCTCACTTAGGTCAAAGGAAGACCTATCATTGGCTGAGTGTTGTGTGTGGCGCGTACACGTGTGTGCACGTTTGACCTCGGCGATGGCGGCCAATGCAATGGGTCTATTGTAGCTTTCTTCTTGAGCTAGCCAGCAGGACTAGGGCCTACAACAATTCAACTGTAATAGGTTCTGGTTCTGGTTCTGGTAACTACTGCATAAATCTCCACATACCTGGATGTAACTAAGCAGGTGTTTTAAAACCTGTGGTTCATGATCAAGTTTGATATCTGATCGTGAAAGAGGGTGTAAACTTACCAATCGAAACAGCTTTTGAAGATGTAGGGTCGCGTCTGGCACTTTTTACAGTCCCCTTCTCGGTAAAGAATCCCACCCCTCCAACATTTGGGTCCGTTTTAACGTATCTGTGCTTGGTCAAGGTTTTGTCAACAACCACACGAATCTCAGCTTGTTGGGGAGTTCCAACATGGGTGTAAACAAGGATAAGGTAGTTGTCAAAGTCGCCGACTACAGTCGCCCATGAAAAGTCTAGCACCGTGCTCCCGAGTGCGATCACTTCAAATGTGGTTGGTTGTGGCGGCGTTTGCCCTGAAAATAAAAATAAAAGGAATGAGGCGTTGCATGGTGAGGTATCAATGTATAATTATTCCATTTGCGGTGTAGATCGATTCTGTAGTTTTTTCCGTTTATTCTTTTTTTGGGGGGGGGGGCGGGGGGCGAGGATTTTTTTCCTACGAACGTTTTGTGTTCCCCCCCCCCTCCGTCCCCCATACGCCGAACTGTGTACAAACTTCTTTTGTTAGCGCCCTCTTTTGAATCATCCTCCTCCAGCCAATGTTAATTTCCCGTATGGGGACAAAAAGTTCGTAGGAAAAAAATCTTGCGGGCGGCGGGGGCGGGGGCGGAGGTATACTGCCCAAAGGATCACCCCGCAGAATTATTTCCCGTCGAAGTTAGAACTGTGAAGTTAAAGCAAACATCAAGGAAGCCAACTAATACACTTCTTTGAGACTATAGCCAGTCCCCGTGAAACAAATTTTGCTAATTATAGCCTGCATCAACAGCGCATTTTCTTTTCAGTTGGGCATACATTCATGATCAATGCCCTTTTTGCATACTAAATTGTGTCTAATCATTTTTAATAATGTTTATAGTATTCTTATATAAACTATTTAGTTTTTTATGACCAGGGGCTTGTGGAAGACACATCTTTTTGATGACAGTTTCAAAACTTTTGTATTTCCCTGGACTAATCCTGGTCAAGATGTTTTTAGTGTCCGAAGATTTAAAATTAATAAATAAAAATACGCTCAGGGATGGAACTCTGGTGTATCATCCTATTTTCCCGATCCCATTTTTGTTTTTGTTTATTTTTTCAATTTCGAAAACAACTCCACCATCAGATTACGCCAGTGACTTACCCTGTATCAAAGGGAGCCCGGAGACCAATGCGAGTGCAATAACCAAAAACAATGGCGGTGGTTTATTTAAAAACCCCATTTTGGCGAAGAAAATTGGTGTAGCGGCAAAGCTTGGTTTTTGTCCAGTGACTCCAGTCACCACACTTTTCGATGAAGCAAATTATGAGTCCAATTGTTGACTCCAACAATAATTACAAGCAGTTTCCAACGGTTGTTCCTGCAAAAAGTATTAACTTCTTGTTTCTCAGTTTATTTCGTCAATTTTTGGTTTTCCAACTAATTAGCTCATTCCACGAGCGTCTCTCCCACCAGCAGAACACTGTCGAGTCCCTTTCACGCACGGTAGGCCTATCTTAATTCGTTGGGGAAATTTGTGTAAATATTTCCAAGGCACGGTATGGAGTCAAACATTCTGGAATTGTCATTAATGTTTATATCCGGGCATCCTCGACTTCCTTTGGTTGGACGCGTTGATTAAGGACTTCTGTAAAATAAAATAAATGGGAATTCAGTGCAATCTTCATGTTTATAAATTCTGCATTTAGCTAGTTATAAATAGGCCTAAATTGGAAGAATTCCATTGAGTGAAACAAATTTATTCTTGTTCAGTTATTGAACAAGAAGTGCGGTATACAAAATTAATTGTTAATTATTATTTATTAACAATTAGTCTTATATACGGCACTTATAGATCCTTGTCATTTGATTGGTTGAACACGCGTCACGTGCCATATTTAATTTTATGTATACTGTTCCGACGGTCCAAAATGTAATATAGGAGTCCTATATTGTACAAATATTGGATGCATATCAGTATTATACGAGTAGTCCTAATGAATGTTTATGCATGGAAGGGTGGGAATATTTTCATGAGTTGAAAGATGGAATGTTTCATGTTTCAACTCACGAAAATGTTTGATATTTTATATAGGGCCTATAATTTATGATTTATTTCAACAGTATACAAAGTTTTGAACAATTTATAAAGACGTGGCTGGAGCGAGACAGGTTGGCTAAAGCGTTCCTAGCCATACGCGTGTTGGCGTAACGCAACCATGCATCGATAGGGCCTACTCAATGTAAAATCTATTTGTACGCGCGAAGGTTAGCTGCGAAGCGTCCCAAGGATGCCTCAAAAGTGAACTTAATCACCGCAGCTCGCAAGACCGAGGAAACCAGTAAACAAGGGTGCTTGCTATGTGAACCAGAAACACCGGAGGAGTAATAGCTTCGGTAATTACTCCAAAAATTAACGATCATAAAACTTATTATGTAAGAAGCACGGCAGCTGTTGATAATGTATAACATTTTGAGAAACGATTCCCTTCTGAAGAATATGGTTTTATAGAAAGGAATTAAACACAATTCAATCTGAGAAATGTTTCATGCATGAAATGCTGCTCACAGATTGTGTGTTCCAATTACGGATTATTCTTCATGCGTGGACATAACCGCTCCAGATTTTCGGCGATATCTAAAACACGCTACACCTTTTGAAATGAATTTTCACAGGTTAGTTTTATTGTACATATCTATATTTAGATAGGATTAAAACAATCGAACGGCTCCAATAAACATGGGCCTTTTTACGTGCACCACACGGGACGGCCTATTAGTTCCATTCGATGCTGGTAAAGTATATCTTGCTCAAGAACACAAGTGCTATACGACCTGGACTCGAACCCACACTCTGCTGATCAAAACACCAGAGCTTGAGTCCAGTGCTCTTATTAATCGCTCGGCCACAAAACGCCACAAGGTTGTTATTTTCATCTCAGACAATATTGACAACAATGCAATTGTTTGTTTTTTTCACTGTGAATTTCAGATCCGATTTTATTCCACTTTTAAATAGGCCTAGTTGGTTTGTTATCGAAGTGACAAGATTTCAACAGCTCAAAATCCCCCCCCCCCCCAAAAAAAAAGTACAAGCGGTTCACTGGCACTTTCAAGGCGTGAACACCGATGGTTGAAAAATTCCCCAATTTGCCTTGCAAATGTTATAATTAGTAACACTGAACTTTTTCTCAAGAGCCGTCATGAAAATTAAAGGTATAGGCACCTAAAACTATAAAGGATTTGGCAGAGCTGTCAAAATAGTCGCATACAGTGTGTTCAATTTGTGTGTGATCAACCATAATTATTATACATTGAAATAACAAACCTGTGTAATTTACTTTTTTTATAAGAAAATCTGGCGTTAGTGTAAAAAACAAATACATTGTCTGCGTGTAAATAAATTGAAGATAGTTTTTAAAACATCGAAATTATCACATGAAAGCGTATAAAATGTAACATTTTACTCTTTAAATTTCCAATCCCAAAGGGGGATGGGGGGCACCAGGGGGCACGGACATCAATTGAGGGGCACGTGCCCCCCCCCCCAGTTTCGCCACTGACCAAATGCACAAATCCTTGATATCAATATAGAAACTGTTTTCATTAATTTCATTTAAAGACGAGTGCTGGCGAAAACAACCAAATGATTAGTTTAGATCTTAATAACTAACTTGTAAAGTTCATTTTAATAACAATCCCCCAGGGATATATATAAATATTTAAACACACATCCAACAGCACAATTAGTGCCAAAACATGATTAGGAAACGAGAAGAAACTTGCTCGATTTTATAGATAATGGGAGGAAAAACCCACGCAATCATAGGGACTGAAAGTCCAATCCACATGCAAGGCTTGGTCTGAGGTGGGATTCGAGCCGGGGTCCACTGATTGGTAAAAGGCGGGGGGGGGAGGGGGAAACACTGAGTCAATCTATATCCCAATTCGAAATACCTTTCTATTGAGACATCATAATAATATAAAGACACCACAAATCATCGTTACTTATTTCAGATTAAAACAATCAAACTAAGCTTGATATGAAGGCAGCCAAAACCCCAACAAAACATAGCACGATTTTGGTTGAATTTTAACTTTGATGTAATCGTCGAGTTTGATGATACATTTCGCATGTAAGTCGTACGGTACGTTTTAAAAGACAGGTGGAAGTTAACATAGTTTAATTTCCCAAACCCAGTGATGTATTAACCCTTCAGAGCACGGATTTAGTCCTAAATACGCTGAAAAACTTACCAAATTGCTGAGATAAACTTGAGAAAATCAAATTCCATCGGCATCACTTTGCTACCACCTAAAGCAATCTATATAAACGTAATAAAATGTACTTTGATTGGCAAATCCCAACAGGTATCGATCATTAAAAATTAATCACCAATAAATATAGGCGTGGTGCCTGGTATCAGGCGAAACAATAGGCAGGGTCGCGTGCTTATTGATATTTGTATTGTTCGGATGAGAATATTAATGTGTGGGTAGCCCTTTGTCTGGTTTTATAAATCCGTGGAATAATAGAGCAAGGTCGGCCGTGTGAACGTGCAAGGTGTTGCACGCAGATTGCGACACAACAAACAATCCGTGAGAATTTTCAAAAAGAAATGTCATGATTTGTTATTGTTCCCTTTTCTCGAACGGAGAGATTGTTTCGTTTGGAAATTCCTGGAATCAAATAATGTTAAGCTATGAAATAAATGAACGCTGACAAGTTAGGGCTAGCGTTGACAATTCAATGAATTGCGTTTGTAGGTGAGGGGTGCTTTTCGGGCATTTTTGGAAGCAAACGATACTTTGTAAAACCTCCCGATGTTCAATAGCTCGTAGAACTACACAATCCCCACTGCGGGTTGGTTACAGTAACCTACAAACAGTAATAATTTGAAGGAAAAGTGCTCCAATTGCTACACCTTGGATATGTTTCCCCCTTTGTTTTTCTTAATTCCCTATCATGCATACTTGGGCCTTTTATAACATAATAGGTCTACATCCCAGCTGCGTATGCGTTGACAGCAGCCCTTGTATTGGCCCCGTCATCGCTGAGGTCAAACAATGCACGCGTGTACGCGCCAAGCACAACTCTCAGCCAATAATAAATAGCCTGAACATCTGACGTCACACTTCCAGGCTCGTGAATAGTCAGGGACTAGACTGGTCCCCTGTCTCCCGCAAGGCAGGCCCAATTATTTTATTAAATACAATGATTTCATTGGATAAACGTGCAATGACGTAAGCTTTCCATATCAGTTTCTGTGTTGTGATTGGAACTCATTTTTGGAACTCACTTCTGATTGTAGTAACTTCATTAGGAAAACCATAAGAATATTCTGTTTGGTTTTCCCCAATGATGTCATTTCAGGACCACAGTATGTAGAAGGTTATTGAACAAAATGTGTTAGGATGAAGCGAAAGTACACCATGCCAAACTCTGCAATTTGTTGTTGCCGCTTTCCCTTCCAATGCTTTTATTCACATTAATCAATCAGTTCATTAATACTACAAGTTCAAGAATAAGCGATGTTTATGAGATTTTTAAACAGTATGCAAAGCTCAATGCCAGCTATATTATATACAATGTGTAAATCGGCCTAAATATACCCCTTGCATAGGTTGCCATCGCTGAGGTCAAAACAAAAGAACCATGCAAGTAAGTACGCGCAACTCTCGGCCAATGATTGGTCTTCCTTTGACCTCAGTGAGGGCGCTGTTCGAGCTTGTGACGTCATTATGCAAGGGGGTCTATTTGCCTGAATTAGCTCCCCCAAAAATCATACAATTTATGTACATGTCTGCTCTACCAGTTCGGGCCAAATTTCTTTCAGAGTTGTTGATTAAGCGTTTAAAATACTGCTATACCATAAATCAGATTGGCAATAATAAGGTAGGGAACCAGTCATAAGTGTAATGCATAAGGCATTGCATGTTATCTGGTTACCCGTTGCTGCTAAGTCAATTCAGGTACTTGGCGCTCCTTGCACTGACCACCTGGATGAACAAAACTTGACAGTAATCTTATTGCCTATTATAGACACCTTGGGTAAAATTTATGCAAACTTAACTGTACAACAATGCTGTTAACATTGTACTATTCACATATTTATACTAAAGCAAACCTACTCTACAAAATGGAGTGGACCCAGTGGCTTGACTTGGAGTCACATTACCGCCATCGACTCCATCCCTTTCCAAAAATCATACATTGTACTACACTTTTGTAGTGTAGCAGCCTTCTACAGTTTCTCTACCATTTAAAATCAGCAACCGTTCATAGGATGGTCTTTCTGTGTGAAATTAGTATAAGACAATGTCAGAATGAATGGCTTCAGCACTGGAACACTGAAACGTCATATTCTTCATCGTTGTCATTGTAGCCAACAGCCACAGCCATAGCCGAAGTCCCCTGAGTCAGAAGCGACTTAACAAAGACCTTTTTTTTTAAAGCCACAGCTCTGGTTTAAGCTCTGTCGGTAATTTTGGAAGTTCACTGGTAGGCAGCTTCAAACGGTTACACACCTATGTTCCGACACCCCTATGTTCCAACACGCCTAGTATACTTTCCTATTCCTAACCCTAACCCTAACCCTATAGCATGTAAATTACAAGAGAGTTTTCGGAATATAGGGTTGTCCGAACATAGGGGTGTCGGAATTTAGTGCAGTCACCCTTCAAACAGACAGGCGGAGTCCATGGCTGTGTCCGAGTTAGCGACTGTGGCTACGGCTACAGCTGGATCACCGCATCATCATGCATTGAAGTATAGGACATACTTATAGCAACACCCTAAATAACAGCCGTAGCCGTAGCTGAATATGGCCTAAAGCTAGAGGTGGAGCCAAAGCCTTGAATTGAGGAAAGCCAGTGCCTTAACATGCCAATGCCATCCAGACTACACAGGCCTTTTCCAAACATAGGCTTTGGCCCCACTTGAGATCCGTCATCAAATATGGAGAAGTGTAGTGCATTTTGAACGGTGCTTTAAAATCAAATGGAGCAGGAGCCGGAGGGGGACCAACAGTAACCAATAACTGTTTTAGTCATTTACCAGTGATTAACCAATGGCCAATTCAATCAAAACAGTTATTGGTTACGCTGCCAAAATGCAACCCCCTGGAAAATGCCCTTAGGTGAGTAAAAACACTGAAAAATTGCTGCAGTGTTAAGAATCTGTTGTTTGTACATTGCCTTCTTGGAACCACTACTAAAAGATGTTGGGGGACTATAGAAACCTTCGAGAAAAGTTTGAAAACCTTTGCCTCCAAACTATCAGATTTTGACACGTGATGGGGGAATTGTTGAAAAACTAACTGCCTAGTTTTCAAACAATGCAAATTCAAAATAACCCGCGCGAACACTGAATTGTAAAAAGGCAAGTCATATCATTCAACTGAAAGTTAAGTTTTTGTCAATAATATAGTTAGAAAAACCATTCAGGTTTCTATTTCTTATGGTTCACCATGTAACAGTCTATTCTTTGATGAAGATGTGGCGCTGGTTTCGCCTAAAAAAGTTTCAAGTTTCTTTGCTCCAGTTGCAGTACAGCATTTAGGACAATATATTTAACCCTCCTACAGTGTGACCATTGAATATCATCATAGAAAAAGGACCACGAAAGGAGTTTGAACCTCCCAGGCAGTTACAACAGAGATCAGTGGGCCGCACGAAACCTCTGTGTTAGGTTGTGCTGTGTCTTAATTTCTGACGTCATTTCGCTGCAAGATTTTCCACAATAATAGAGTAAATTGTTTGTATCGAAAAAGACTTCTTCACATGCGCAGTTGAGTATAGTACACCCTGGTCCCTAAAGATGCACACAACCGTAAAGATTTTAATGACAGCTATCCGTCAATGTTTTGCTTTTTAAAATCAACCCAACTTCAGGAACTTTACACCCAAATTTTCAAAATATTCATGTGATAACTATGACTTTTGTTAAAACTGACATAAACATAATTTTCTGGGTTGAAAAATGTGTGCAACTGGCAGGTAATGAGTTTGTCTTATTAACCTTGTTAAATGCCGATTTCGCCAACCGTAGCCAACTCTAAACCACGTATCGAAAGGTTTGAAGACATCAAAAACCTTTTTTACTGCCACACTTTCATTCCACATAACTATTGGTTTCGGGTTCATTACAAGCCAATTACCCTAAATCCATGCACCATATTGCTAAGGACCACAAATTTTGCTGACCACAAAGTGGCCGTTTGTGTCAGCTGTCACAATACGACTAAATGTAGCATAAGTGTGAGCGGTGGTGATCATAATTCCTTCCATGGTCTTTTCTCTATGACACCATCCACTACAACTTTGAATGGTAGATAAAGTATGCCAGGCCTACATTATGATACCATGTGACGAATGCATCTACACAGTACACAGTCAACCCTCCTACTGTCTGACCATTCAATATCATCCATTGGCATTGAATGATAACTATGTCAGCCTTCAATATATATTCTGGTGAATGCATCTACACAAAATGTACACAGTCAACCCTCCTACTGTCTGACCATTCAGTATCATCCACCGTGGTTGTGAATGAGAGATATAAACTATGCAAACCTGCAACATGATACCATGTGCTGAATGCACCTACACAGTACACAGTCAACCCTCCTACTGTCTGACCATTCAGTATCATCGACAGTGGTTGTGAATGAGAGATATAAACTATGCAAACCTGCAACATGATACCATGTGCTGAATGCACCTACACAGTACAGTCAACCCTCCTACTGTCTGACCATTCAATATCATCCACCGCGGTTGTGAATGAGAGATATAAACTATGCAAACCTGACATGACATCATGTGGTGAATGCACCTACACAGTACACAGTCAACCCTCCTACTGTCTGACCATTCAGTATCATCCATCGTGGTTGTGAATGAGAGATATAAACTATGCAAACCTGCAACAAGATACCATGTGGTGAATGCACCTACACAGTACACAGTCAACCCTCCTACTGTCTGACCATTCAGTATCATCCATCGTGGTTGTGAATGAGAGATATAAACTATGCAAACCTGCAACATGATACCATGTGGTGAATGCACCTACACAGTACACAGTCAACCCTCCTACTGTCTGACCATTCAATATCATCCGTCGTGGTTGTGAATGAGAGATATAAACTATGCAAACCTGCAACATGATACCATGTGGTGAATGCACCTACACACAGTACACAGTCAACCCTCCTATGTCAGACCATTCAATATCATTCACTGTGGTTTTGAATGATAGATAAACTTTCCCAGCCTACAATATATCATGTGGTGAATGCACCTACTCAGTACAGTCAACCCTCCTACTGTCTGACCATTCAATATCATCCACCGTGGTTGTGAATGAGAGATATAAACTATGCAAACCTACAACATGATACCATGTGGTGAATGCACCTACACAGTACACAGTCAACCCTCCTACTGTCTGACCATTCAATATCATCCGTCGTGGTTGTGAATGAGAGATATAAACTATGCAAACCTGCAACATGATACCATGTGGTGAATGCACCTACACAGTACACAGTCAACCCTCCTACTGTCTGACCATTCAGTATCATCCACCGTGGTTGTGAATGAGAGATATAAACTATGCAAACCTGCAACATGATACCATGTGGTGAATGCACCTACACAGTACACAGTCAACCCTCCTACTGTCTGACCATTCAGTATCATCGACAGTGGTTGTGAATGAGAGATATAAACTATGCAAACCTGCAACATGACATCATGTGGTGAATGCACCTACACAGTACACACACCTCCGCAGTACACAAAATGTACCGGTACTTGGTACAGATTGTTCTATTCACGGTCGTGCAACCATACACAACCCGTGTGGTTGAAGGTTTCAGAATGGTTGGACAACTTGCTACAAAATTTTACCACGAGTCGAAGGGGCTACTGACAAAGAAAATCAGTTTACCTTGAAATTCCTCCAAAATGTTAAATGTTTGTTTTATATCTTTCTTTCATTCAATCACATTAACATATCTAAGTTTATGTTTTACTCGTTGGAAACCAGCGGAAAAAACCAAGTACATCCCAATTACATGCTGGAGTATGGAGCTCAGGAAGTGCCACCCAACTTATTGGGATCCTGAGATAATATACTGCTGGATGATGAGATAATTTATCTTGGGATTACAACCGATGAAAGTACAATGTGGTCTTCCAGATATATTTCATCTCGGGATGACGACATCCTGAAAGTTGGATGTTGTCTTCCCAAGATAATATATCTTGGGTTCTCAACATTTTCAGGAGATTATCATCCCATTTTGATATTTCTTAGAAAGTCGACATCCTACATGCAGGATGTCGTCATTCCGAGATAATTTATCTTGGGAAGTCGACATCTTACTTTCATGATGTCGACATCCTAACATCCTGAAAATAGGATGTTGTTCCCCTAAGATAATATATCTTGGGTTCTCAACATTTTCAGGAGGTTATCATCCCATGATGATATTTCTTAGAAAGTCGACATCCTACGTTCAGGATGTCGTCATTACGAGATAATTTATCTTGGGATGTCAACATCTTTCTTTCATGATGTTGACATCCTAAGATAAAACACATCGGGAAGACGACATCTTCCTTTAGGATGTCATCATCCCGAGATGAATCGTCTCAGGATGTCATCATCTTACGTTTCTGATATCATCATCCTGCAAGGGTTTATCTCAGGATCTCAACATGTCCGATGGCACTTCCAGAGCTCTGTTACAGGAGCATTCCTACATTATCAAATAAATATGCTCCACAGCACTTATCAAGAAGTTATTACATAAAAGCTTTATCTTTGGTATTCAAACCGAATACTAAGTGAGGTCACTTTGTCATTATAATCTACAAAATTATTATTTTACATTATGCAAACTAAATCATAGCTAATATTACCAAATTGTATGCATTTTTGTACACTTTTTTTGTTAATGATTGGGGTATCACTTTACAAAACACCCGCCTTCATGCCACTGACCATGCACAGAATAAAAAGAAACTATGTTTTTAAATTAATTAGTTTTTGGTCGGGAAAACCGGATACTTGTACACAATTTGTTCTAAAGCTTTTGTGGGAGCCGAACAGATGACCACAAAATGTTACTTTGTGTTAGTTTTGTTTTTTTATACACAATTATATACAATAGCTGGACTATTATTAACAAAGGTAGGAATTTTAATGTTATGAATTTCAAATGTGGAAGTAGCTTTGCGAGCAACAAGAAATATTTTTTTTGAAGTGGTAGTCTCGGATCAAAATACAAACATAAACCAACATACACCCCAGCATTTCAGGGGGATTTCCTGAAATTGATATACAAAAACAAAGAAATTTATGCTGCCGCCACTCAGTTGTAGAAGTTTCAATTTTGAGAAATGGTAACAGTTTTATAAACAATAACTTTCAATGTATGAAAAAAAATGACGTATTAAGCATTCCTTGTAATATATGTTTCAACTCTTCACAGTGCATAATTCATCCAAACAAAACCAGAGTAATCAAGGCCTAAACTGTCGCTTAAAGGGAGGGTATACCTTTGGTAATTACTCCAAAAATTAATGACCATAAAAACTTATTTGGTAAGAAGCATTTCAGCTGTTGATAATGTTTAACATTTTGAGAAACAATTCCCTTCAAAGGAATGTGGTTTTAGAGAAAGGGATTCAAAAACATTTCAATCTGGATGAACTGTTTCTCAGATAGTGTATTCCAATTACGAATTAATCTTCCTGCGTGGACATAAGCGCTCCAGATTTTCAGCGATATTTCAAAAATGCTTCCACCTTTTGATATGAAATTTTCACAGGTTAGTTTTATTGTATCTACAGTTATATAGGATTAAAACAATCGAACGGTTCCAAAAACCAAGGGTATACTTTGCCTTTAAAATCTAACAAATGAGAGATTCGTGGAGTAGCATTAAGAACATAAAACTGGAGTACCGGTATTGGTCGAGGACATACTATGGGATTCATTTCATCCTATAAGGAAGGTACAACTTTGGTTTGAACAAATGTTTTAAACAAACAAAAACCTGGGTGTAAATATGTGTGACGTTAAAAAAAAAGCTTTTGTTTTGGGCAAGTTTATTTGAAGAAATTACTACATTTTGAACCAAGACAACATAGCATAATAATGGTATAAAATGATATTTCTGATATGCACAGCCATGGCTAGGGGGAACCGTGAAGGTTCTACTTTAATCAAGCAATTGCATCTGTAACCATGATGATGGTAACATTAATTTCCAGGTTTTTTTGTTTGTTTAGGGGGGGGGCTCAATATAATGGAGCTACTTTATACAGCAATTTAATAGTTAGCACCAACAAATTTGGCAGAACAGCTGATCGGTCACCTGTACATTGCAACTGGTTACCTGTCTACTTTTGCAGAGGAAATTTTATTCAGTAACTGGTATGTTTCACAGTAGTTTCAGCTCAACAGCCTGAAATTGAACCTAGTGGTCCAATTCCAGAGAACTGCTTGAAAACAAAAAAACTATCCTTATCAGAAATAGGTTACTAGTCAAAACATCATGTAAAGAATACTGTTTTTGACTGGTTCCCAGTAGAGATCGTTCATGTCTGTATAATCAACACCATTATTGTGCCCAGACATTGCTAATCTTGTTGATTTTTTTGCCCCGTTACTTTCAGGAAAAATGTCCGGAAAATTATTAAAAAACAGAAATATATGGTTTTGATTTAGAATTGTAGATTCTTTGTTTACATGGGAAATATTCAGTCCAATACCTTTTCTATGACCCTCTTGTTTGAGCTGAAGTAAGTCAAAGCTTGCGGTCGTTTGCGGCCATTATGGGCATTTTGGTACAGGCCGCTTGCAGACGCTATGGTCTCTAAAGGGTAAAGGCCCTATTCAAAACCACGGCTTCGTCACTGGCTTGGGCTCCATTCGCCTGTCTGAAGCCCCACACCAAAAATGCACATTTCAAAATAATTGGCTAAGACCAAGATCAAGCCATGGTTTTGAAAAGTGCCTAAGCAAATTTTGTTTTGCTTATAGCAGCTAAGTGAAATTTGGCTCTGGGACCAAATTTATGAAACTGTTGGTATTAAGCACAAATTACTTAGCACAGAAAAATCCTGCTTAGCAGAACCAGGTTACCAGCCAAAATACCATGTAATACATATATATCGTTTGTAACTGGTTCACTGCAAATAACAGCTTTATGGAATTGGGCCCAGGTTTGAAGGACAGAGGTTTTGAAGTCTACAGTCATGCGACAAAAAAAATAAAATAAAAACACCAGACATTACATCACACCAGGGCCCAATTTTTTGATCTAAGCACAACAAACTTGTGCTTACCGGGATGAGGTTACCAGCTAAACTGCCATGTCACACATACAATTTGTGACTGGTATCCTGCTTATTTCTGCTAAGCAGGAAATTGTTAAGCAGTTATTTTCTGCTTCAGCAGCTCTATGAAATTGGGCCTAGGGCTTGATTTTACAAAGCAGAGCTAAGATTGATCTTAAGATGTGTATCACTCTTAATTGCTAAGCAAAGTGCGACGTCACAATACAAATGTCACAATACACTATGGTGATAATAGCAACGTATCCTCTGATAAATCTACTAGCTCTTTGTGAAATTAAGCCCTCTTTGTTAAATCAAATAAACCACAAGAACAAATAACCAATCTCTCAAAGGAATGGGACATTGTGAAAACTGTACATAATTTCTGTTGCTGATGATAAATGTTTCTGTTTTTGTTTGGTTGAACTACATATGTGACGTAAATCTGAAATGCTCTTGAGATGTTTAAAGGTATTATACATGATCGGCAAGGATAAAAATCATTGTTTGATTTTAATCTGAAACCTTACTAATTATGCAGTTTCAAACTAGAACCATTTTTCAATGTAAATATTCCCCTCTAAAATGAAGTCATATTCGAGAAATCTGTATCTGAAAACCTAAAGAAAAAACCCCAACAACAGCTGTATTTGGTTGTTCCCACCAAAATTATGCTGAAAATTGTCCATGGTTTTTCACTATTTTCTTCTGACGCACACAAAGGTTTAACCCCAAAGGTTTGTTATTTCATGCTCATGTATATGGTTGATCACACAAAACATAAACACTGTCTGCAAATATTTTGTCAGCTCTACCAATCCTGTGTAATACTTTCTTTTTCTTTTTTTAAGAAGAAAAAGAAAAACCAACAAAAAACAACCATAATAGGTTTCAAGACTTTTTTGAGATCGATATCAAGTCTCACTGCAAAAAAACATAAAATATGAAGTTTTGAAAGATTTCACTGATGGATGACTGTGAGGTTTATTGGTTATTTCTATGCATGGTACTAAATATAAATCTGCAAATAAAACTTTGCAATAAAAATTTCTTTGTAGATTTCCTAAAACCGTTGCTCAACGAACCCATTCGGTTTGTCTGGACTGCCGACAATGTCTTTATAATGAAAAAGATGATGCTCACAACATTTTGCCTTTTTTTCTTTGAATGATGTATTGTGTATTTATTGTTTTACTCAGTAATGTTAATACATGTACATGTACAGGCAACGACGAAAGACCAAAATGTCTTTATACAAGATCAACTGCAGCAATTTATTGATTATTGACGATAATATGTACCAGGTTTTACAAAAAGAAATAATAACAAATAATAATAATAAATAGCGCCATCACCAGCCTAGAAAAGCAACACCAAGCAAGCTACTTTCTGAGGTTTATTAAGCTTGTCGAACCACGCGCACATGTTTGGTCATGGTAGGGTTCACCGAGCTTGACCTTTGACCTCTAGTCTCTGGAAATTTTAGAAGAATATGAACATTTAGTATTGAGGTTCTGAGACCAGCTCACTCAGTTATAGATGGGTAACCATAGGTTGTGTCCCTTATGTTGTTCTTCTAGGAGTCAAGGCACTAGATAAGCTAAAACAGCGAGGGGGGAAATAGCCCCAAACGACAGAATATTACATGCTGTGGTTGCGTTAAAATTAAACAGTAAGATATTAACAAAAGCGACTAGTTAATTAAGATATAAAACTAAATAGAGATTCTCAACACAATTTATTGGATAATTGTACTATTATACATAATAACTCCAATAACCCCAGTAAACAGCATGAATAATAGAGCAAGAAATACATATTTTCAGCAGAAAATTCACTTCCCATCCACTATTATTTAGCTTCCCAAGTTCCGCCTGTATAAAAACAATTAGAACACTCCTCTGATTTCATTAAAACGAAAAAGCTATACAGATCTTCAACTCGTAAGATAACAAAAGCACTTACTTTGTTTCCCCCCTCAAATGTCCCGACTCCAGACAATTTTTGGCCCAGAAATAATACTTCTTTGGACAAAACAAAGAATTACAATTTTACTGTATCAAAATAAATCAAGAGCGTTTAAAAAAAACAATAATAATAATAATATAATTTTTTTTTAAATTCACCTAATACTATGTGTCGAAGATGAATTTTTGTAAAAACGTAGCTAAATAAAGGCCTAAACACATTCAGTGTGGTATTCACTACAACTATTACTACTGTACACCTGGAAGGTTATTTTGTTACTCTAAAAGACGACTATATGACGTTAACTAATGTGGTATTAAAATGCACCGCATATTTAAGCCTTTATCTGGCCAGCAGACCCACTGAACAACAGACCCACTGACCAACAGACACACCGGTTAAGTTTCCCGTTGTTTTTGAATTTCTAAGCGTTAAGTATAATTTGACATGATGGATTTACCGTCAAGGTTGGTGTCACCTAGCGACCTCGATAGTCTCCTATTGTTGAGGTTTCACACCGACCATTATTTTGCACCCAAGTGAAATATCTCCAATTGCACCTAAACAGCCAATGCACGTTTGTAAACTCTAAACTCTAGAGGGCACTGTCCAGAGCTTTCTCTTAAAGGGGGCTGCTGTTTTGTCAACGGTACCATGTCGTGTTACATTCAGTTTTCATATAAAGTGTGGATACCGGGAAACAGGGGGGGGGGTGTTTCTCACGTTTTTACCACTATACTCTTGCGACGACATGTGTTATTAAAGCAAAGGTGTATTCTCAATTGGGACCCATTCTTAATTAGACACTTTGATTACATCCATTGGAAGGATTAACTATGCATGACTGGGATGGTGGTTTGTTTCAATTTCAGTACGGTGCCCATTCTTAAAATAGGTCCAGGGCTCAGCAACCATGTAGGAAAAAAGAATATGTTTTTTATTCATGGAGGAAGGGTTCCCCAAACAATAGGGCATTGGAGGCAGAAATTTACTCAACAAACTGATGAACCAAGTATGAATTTGCAGCAAACCAATCTCCCCCCCCCCCAAAAAAAAGCAAGAAATTGTGTTAAGAGAAGCAAATTGTTGACGCTTGAAATAATGACAAATTGGGCAATGGAAAGTTTGAACTTTTTAAAATCCTGAATGGAAATACTTGTTTCATTTTGATGAATACACGTGGATAGAACGCACGATTAGAGGGTACATAACCAAATGTGGGACTAACACTAATCTACTGTAAACCGCTGAAAACCGCTGATAAATACGAAAACATTTTGTTTTCTGCGAATTTGCTTTCTACAACTTTAGTTGGATGGAAGGTTGCGACAAAGCTGCATCTTTTCATCTTGTTCCCTACGAGCAGTAGTAATCATAAGGAATAGAGACTCTCATTATGCGAAACAGGGCCAGACTATTTTTTTCCTGTTTTCCAGCCTGGGTTAGGTTTACATTGATTTGAATGGGGGGGAGGGGGAGAACAGAAACCAGATGGCCGCATCTCAGTATACAATATTGTCCTCCATTTTCAAAACCTCTCAAAGAGAGAAACCAACTCAAGTTTGTTTCTGTACAAACATGTACCGAGTGGAAGAAGGGTGATTTAACTCCTCCAACGTGGGAGTCTGTTCAACTCGGAAAGAGGTCAGGCATTTCTAACCATGCAAACATTTTTATATGTGAGCACACTCTTTGGCTGCTGTTTGGGAGTGCGCGAGACACAGTGACCCCACGGCACAGAACACCTCCCGTGTTTTTTCACACCAACCTCTGCTTTGTATAAATATATTCTCTAGATTCAAGGCAAACACAGTGCAGGGAGCCAGTGACAAACAAACAACATTACCTGGCAGTTTGGCTGGTAACCTATTTCTGCCCAGCAAAAGTTTTTCCTGTGTTTAGCGACACTAAAGAAATTGTCTACACATTTTTTGTACCCAATGAGTAAACTTCAAACATGCATATTTGCTGAATCCTCTTGGCATAAAAGAAAAAAATGAAAAACTACACCCACAACATTTTCATGAGCTCTGGTAACAAACACATGCCATGCCTTAACAATGAAAAGACTTCCGAGACGCTAGGTGTTGAACTCGCTGACTTTTTCGCTGTTGATGTATTCATTCTGAGCATGCACACATGTCACTAGTGCCATGGATTTTTCACACTTCGTGTCTGCTGCCACCTAGTGTCCCAGATTGGACACCCTGCCACACATTAAGGGAGGAGGGGGGGAGGGCATGTAGGTGCTGAAAGCAACGCTATAAAACTAGCTGTAATATGCCTACCAATATCAGGTATTTTTTCCTTTTGTTGTGTGTGTGTTAAAGACGTTATGAATATTACACTTCCTGCCCGTCAGCTTTCAGCCGTTTACTATTATCTTCCAGAGGTTCCTCCGCTATTCCCTCCATGTGCCTTTTCGCGGGGCTGCTCGATGGCGACTGCGCCGCAGACGTTGCCAGCATGACCAGCGGGGAGCTCAGCACGGAGGTGGTGCTCTGCGGCGGCCGGTAGAAGACGCTGGTTGGTGGCTGGTAGGTCCCGGCGACCGTCACCACGTGAGGGGTGTTGTCCTGCGGCTGGCTTGACATGACGACACCTTTGGGCTGAGGGGGAAGCTGCTGCTGCTGTTTCTGCTGCTGTTGATGAAGCTGCTGGTGAATGCTGCCGTTGTTGCTGTTGGTAGCGATGTTGTTACTGTTTGTGATCGGAGACTTTTTAATATCTGAAATTCAACAAAAGTTGACGAGATATCAATCGATATCATAATCTGTCTCATTCACTAATTAATCCCTTTCTCTGTGTTTCCAACCTCTTGTGTGGATAAACCAGCCCATTCCCTCTACCCCCCCCCCTCCTCTTGTCACCCTCTTCACCGTTCATCCCTTGCCTTTCCTTTTCTGGGTGCTTTTTGCGTCTCTCTCTTTTCATTTCTTTCCACTACTGTTACTGTATACCTGTTTTAATGCAACATACGAAGTGTGGACCTGAGAACAAAAGAGGTCCACATAATGTAGGGACTTGAAACACTATGTGGACTTACACACATTGTTATTATTCAGTGTTGAGAATTAGGATTTTCCTTAAGTGTATAGAACAAAGGAATGTCCACACAGTGACTGCAACACACAGGTGTGTGTTTATGTGTGTGTTGTGTTGTGTTGTCACCGACATGGCATATTATAAATGTACATCATTATTCTTTGAAATCGTTGCGGTTCCGGCTGCTAACAAATATAGGATTCAAACCGCCTCTAGCCCTCGAGCTAGCTCAGTGGTCTAGTGGTAGAACCTCTGCTCTAGCATGGCAAAGGTCGTGGGTTCAAAGCCCACCCGAGTAATATGCCTAGTTGATTTTTTTCCACAAGACAATACATTGGTTTAAGGACAAAAACAAAACAATAATATTACTATTAAAAATTTGCTCTAAATTCAGTGATACAAGAGGTTCGGATAGTTGTTTTTTTGTGGCAATACCAGATGAATAATCTGTTGTACAACAAGTGGGTCAGGGCTTGGGTAGGGGTGGGGGGTTGGAGTTGGAGGGCCTTGCACCCCCACCCCTACTCTACTACTACTGAATTGAAGAGCGAGTTGAATCTACCAACCTTCAAGATGTTCCTCTTTATCCATGGGTTTGAGGTTGGTCACTCCGTCCGTTGAGCTCACTTCTTCCCGGGGGGCCTGCTGGCTTGGGTAGCCGTTACTAATCCCCGACATCATCATGGGGACGATAACAGGTGGCGACGGGTTCGACGCCGGTACAGAGTACCCCTGATAGAATAGGGTTCAACACATTTCAGACATGCAAGTTTGTACTTGAAATAAGAAGACATTTCCAACCACACTTTTATGTTTGCACAGTGTCTTTCGGTTTTCTTTGACACTAAAGCAGGGGGTGATGGTCTGAGGAGGCACATTGAAATGGTATCATTTCCACCTTTTGATAACCCCTGGAGTTTGATTCCAAGGAGCTTTTGGGAACAGTCTCCTCAGCACTAGAGAAGTAGATCAAAGATCCCGACTTATTTAATTTTGAGAAAAACTACAGCATTTCTTGTTTACCAGGGAGACTTTACAAATTCTTAAATCAGATAAAAGTCTTAAATTTTCATGCCAGCTGAAGAGAAAGGAGGAAATCTGCTGGGCTTCTTTTCATGGCACTGTTACGGCGCCCTGTAAAAGCGCGTACTTCTATTGGTTGTAGCACGAGTAAGCGCAGAATTCATTATCACACGCGCGCTTGAAGAATACAGAAAAATGTATAGCCCGTCTGTGTCCCATATCTAATATATATATTTGTTCGTAGTCCACTCATGCTTGGGTGTCATTGTATACAAATGTATCTTCAAGAACTCATCTCTTTCAACACATCTGTCTGTGCCACCCGCTCATCATTTGACAAACCAAGTCTCCATAACCCCCAAACTAAGTCGCGTGCTGGAGATCGTGTCTTTCAAGCCGCTACTCCGCGGCTCTGGAATTCCCTTCCCTGTAACACCCGGAAGGCCAACACACTCCAGCTTTTCAAAAATAAACTCAAAACCCATTTATTTGTGTAAATCATGCCATGTATTATTTTGCTTGCAAAGTTTTTGTAGATCCTGTATCAATGCATTGTTTGTTTGTATCTTTATTAATATGTCAGCTTTTTGTAAAGTGCTCCGATCTTTGTGGGGGCGCTATAAAAATGCCTGTACGTATGTATGTAATAGTGTCCATACAGTGATTGCCATTGCTCAAAGTCGCCTTCCCCACGTCTTATACTATTTTCTAGTTTCCACACAAAGCATCTGTTTGGACATGGCAGTTATTTACAACACAAACATTTCACATACCTTGGCCGAAGTGATGACCGATGCCGAATGGGGCATACGGTGTAGGGCCAGTCCAAAGGGAGCATTCTGCAAGGCCTGGCTGTTAGGTGGGGGTAAGGTCAGGGGTGCTGACCCTGTGGATTGAGGGGGCTGGAAAGGGGGTGGCGGGTGGACTGGGGAGCCCGGGCTAGAGATGCTGCGCTTCACTTGCTGTAGATTTAAAAAACAAACAAATAATAAGAATAAGAATAATTTTGTCAATGACTGTTGGTTCTCCTTTTCTATTATATTTGCTGTCTTGAATTTCTGTACATAATTAGAAATGAACCAGTTGCAGAGTTATCGTTTGCTGAAGTCATGGAGTAATTAAAGACCAGCTTGAATGAAAATGGCGAAAGAAACTATCTTTGATGAAAACCATTTAACAACTCTATTGAGGTCTGCGGAGACACCACGCACATAAAACTCTCTCTATGAGTTGTGGTGGTTCTGGAAAGAATCGGAAGTCATCACTCCTGTGACGTCATTTGTGGGAGTTCCGTCTTGTATAGCTACTGTGTTGCAATACAAAGCTTGGTTCCACAAATGATGTTGTCGACAGATGATGTTGTCGACTCGTGCCGTCAACGGTAGTAGTGTAAGCTAGTTCTTAACACCATGCAGTTGGGGCCTAATTTTATGAAAATTATTAAAAAAATTGCCAAGCAAACACAAAGCTGTTCAGTTTTCGAGGCACTAACATTTTTGTTTTTAAGTGGAAATCACTTCTTTTTAAAAAGTTGAATGCTCGTCTAATAAACGTTTCTGGAACTCACCTCCTGCATGGCCTGAGTGAATCGCTGATGGTCCAGCACAGCATGGTCTCCAGAGTCTGTTGGCGTTGGGGCGGGGGAGCCTTCCCTGGACAGACTATCAGGGGTGAAGATACCACTGATGTACTGCACTGTGTGCGAGGGGCTCGCTGGGGCCGACCTACTGCAATGATTAAGATCAAAGTTGGTCATTTAAAACCCTGGAAATCAAAGACCAATACAGACGCAGACCAAGACGTGAAGATTCAAGACCAAAACCAAAGTTCACAGACAAAGACTTAAAACAGGCCTGAAAGATTGGAGATCGAGACAAAGACTCAAGGGTTTGAGACTGAAAACTGATGGGCTTGGACCAAGAACTGCTGGTTTGAGAACTAGAACTGAAGATCCAAGAACCGAGACTTGTCTCGACAACATAATGTAAGTGTAGATGTTTGCTTGTGATTTTAAAAGTCTAACTGTATGTTTGTGATTTTTAAAACGTAACTACATGTATTACCGATTACCAAGAACCCTATAAGGGAAAAATGTCAAACTAAGCGAGGGGTTAACTCTTGGTCGGATCTTGTGTAACCAGGGCCCAATTTCATAAAGCTGTATAGCAGAAAATACTGCCTAGCAATTTTTTTTGCTAAGCAAAAAAATGAGTGGGGTATCAGTTGCAACAATGTGAATTTTGTGGCATTTTGGCTGGCAACCTGTTTCTGCTAAGCATGATATTTCTGTGCTTAGCAAGTTTTCATGCAAACAGGCTTTATGGAATTGGGTTTAGGTTGTATCCTGGGAAAACCTTGAAACTACACAAGGTTCAACTCTCTGAGTTACAGCTTGCTTAATTTTGCATTCCTCCCTTAACAGATATATATCCCCTTGTTTTTAATTGGGAGTGGATTCAGTACTGTGGGGCCAAACTAAACCATACTTGGCATCGGAACAATGCCATTTTCCCAGGGTAGCTGAGCTACTTGGTTGGATGGACTCCAAGTTGCAATCTTCTATCTACAATCTTCTCCTAACTTTTCCTAAAACAAACACATCCTATGGCGATCGTGCCTTTTCAGTATCCGCCTCCAAACTCTGGAACTCTTTCCCATTGAATATCCGAGCTAAAGAATCTCTAGACAGTTTCAAAAGCATCCTCAAAACACAATTGTTCGGCATTGCTTATGACCGACTCTATATTTGTGTTTATCCACTTGTCTTTTGTCAGTGTGCAAATCTCTCTTTAATGTGTGTTATAATTACATCACCTGTATCCTTTGATAAACTAAGTATCTTATAATGTCTGCTTTTCTATAAAAAAAACATCCAGCACCTAAACATTTGTTCAGTCATAGATACATGACAAGTTTTGTATTGTTATTATTTTGACCTTTGAATAGGGTATAGCAACCATAATTGATTGGCTTTATTATAATGAGTTGTGTAGTAGTCGTGTGAATCCAATTTGGAATTCAGAACGGCAACAATATGGGCGATTCAAAATAACAGTGCGCTTTCTACAGTTCACCCAGGACAGTCCATTTTTGCAGTGTATTGTTTTTTGTAGTGAATGGAAAATCTTTCGGTCATAATAATAATAATAATATTTATTATTTTAAAAAACACTTTCCATGTCACATAGACATCACAAAGCGCTGTACAATTAAAAATACATTTGTTATTAAGCAACACAGATAAAAGCGGTCAAAAAATAAAGACAACTAACAATCAATAACAATAACAATTTAATATAAAGTGATGCAAAAAGTGATTCTTAAAAAGGTGGGTTTTCACAATGGGGGGGGGGGTGGAATATTGTGAATGATCGATCGCTGTAGTATTTAGTTTTGCCAAGTGGCTGCTGTAAACATACCGCACCAGAGGATGTCGAGCGCAGAGTGTGCGTAGTTGATTTGACACTTAGTAGCTCACAAAGATAACCTGAAGCTATTCCCTTTAGAATCTTGAGTAGACAAGACACAACATTTTAAATTCCAAACGCTTAGCGCTGCTGCACCCGCCGGTTGTTTACGTTTGTTTATGGTGTGCAGGCAGATAAAGCAACCAGGCCGTACATGTATATCTCTACTGAGAATCTACAGCATAAGATGGCATTTTTTTGGTGAGGCCGATGAATGTTTTCTCACTATTACATCAGCCAACCATTTCAATCACCCCAATCTGACTGGCGGCACCAGTTGCAAGAGCAATTTCGTTAAGATGACAGTTTTGTTTAAATGTAGAGGGTACACTGTATTGTGAATCGACCATATTGATAGAGTGAGAACTGACCGTAGTTCCTTTCAGAGAAGTTATTCCCTACACTGAGCCACCTCGATCTTACCTTGACGACACGCCGCCAAATGGGGTCCTAAAACACGGCACACCGCGTTGACGCCTTCGTCTGTAGGCTTGCTCCATGAGCTTGGCCTCTGAGCTGGGGTCCAGCCTCCAGAAGGACCCTTTCCCGGGCTCCTCCTGTGACCGGGGTACCTTAATGAAGTAGCGATTCAGCGACAGGTTGTGTCGGATCGAATTCTAGTACAGGACAATCAAAGAAACACATTCTGGGATGAACACAGAAAAGTTCACCGGAAGGGGATATGAACCTGCGACCCTCAGGCTTACATGCTGGTGCTCTACTAACTGAGCTATCTAGCCCTAATGTTGGCGGTCTCCCTATTTTGTCAATATCTTAGGTCGTGGGGGTTCCAGTCAGAAGCAAATTAATTTGCATTCATTTCAAGAAAAAAATAATTTTATTTGCATACTTCAATTATAACTTTGGCCAGACTATTAGTTTGTACTAAATCACTTCATACATTTTCCTTTTCACCGAAAGGTAACAAAAGTTTTTTGGGGTGGGTGGGTGGGACGAAATTTTGTAACATCGACTAATCTGAATGGCCCCTAAGTTATAACTCGGTAAAAGTTTGTGAGGAGACAGTACCTATGCGCACAGAAGTAACCCATAAGTAAAAAGACCCCTTGCATATGACGATCACAAGACCCAAACTGCGCACTCACTCAGGTCACTAACGACCTATCATTGGCTGAGAGTTGTGTGCACCGCGTACTCGTTTCAATTGTTTGACCTCAGCGATGGCGGGCCTATACCAGGGGTCTATTCCTGACAAATTGCAGGCCCAAATAAAAAATTAAACAATACTGACCTGCCAGCCTTTGTCAGCTGATCTGTAGTAGGGGTACGTCTTGGTGATGTATGCATAGATACCACTAAGAGTGAGCTGCTTGTCTGTACACGACATGATAGCCTGTACAATGAGCTGTCAAAGGTAATAAATAAAGAGTTATGCTAATTACTGTTGATTATGCAAAGATCTCGCTAAGAGTGAGCAGCTTGTCAGTACACGACATGATAGCCTGTACAATGAGCTGTCAAAGGTAATGAATAAACATTTATGCTAATTAATGTTGATTATGCACTCTAACTGTTAAAGCCCAACAAGTTAAATTCATTGACTTTGAAATGGTTGATTAAATACCCAAAAGAAGGGCAAGGTTTAACAATATGTTTGGTCCTAAAAACATAAATTAAAGATTTATCAACTAATGTATGCAGACATGGAATGGGGGTTTTTTGTGGGGAAAACAGGAAACTGCCCTAGCACACAAAACTTTGAACATGTTGAAAACACTTTTTCAGTTTTCACAACAAACAAAACTTTAAACGGTATTTTTCAGTTTCCATGTGGTATTTAACATGGAAAAGAGATGAAATTAGTTTCTGAAAGTATAGGAAAGATGAGGAAAAGAAAATGAAAGATGAGGAAAAGAATAGGAAAGATGAGGAAAGGAAAAGCAAAGATGAGGAAAGATGAGGAAAGAAAAGGAATAGATGAAGAAAAGAAAAGGATGATAAGAAAATGGAAGATGAGGAAAAGAATAGGAAAGATGAGGAAAGGAAAAGAAAGATGAGGAAAGAAAAGGAAAGATGAGGAAAGATGATAAGAAAAGATGAAGAAAAGAAAAGGAAAGATGATAAGAAAACGGAAGATGAGGGAAAAAATAGGAAAGATGAGGAAACGAAAAGCAAAGATGAGGAAAGAAAAGGAATAGATGAAGAAAAAAAAAAGAAAGATGCTAAGAAAATGGAAGATGAGGAAAAGAATAGGAAAGATGAGGAAAGGAAAAGTAAAGATGAGAAAAGAAAAGGAATAGATGAGGAAAAAAAGAAAGATGGGGAAAGAAAAGGAAAGATGAGGAAAAAACAGGAATTGTGAAGAAAAGGAAAGGAAAGATAAGGATAAGAAAAGGAAAGATGTGGAAAAGAAAAGGGAAGATGAGGAAAAGAAAAGGAAAGATGAGGAAAAAAAGGAAAGATGGGGAAAGATGAGGAAAGATGAGGAAAGAAAAGGAAATATGAGAAGAGAAAAGAAAAGGAGGAAAAAAATGGGAAAGATGAGGAAAAGAAAAGGGAAGATGATAACTTATGAAGGCAAGTTGAAAAATGTCAAATGCCATGCAACAATGATCGATTCAAAAGTGTTTTTCCCCCAAAGGTCTTCATTCTCAGGACGATTGAATCTTGTTTACGCTTACAAAAAAGAAGAAAACAATTTTTGTCTGGATAATGATTAATCACAGACAAAGTCTGCAAGCTTAATTTAGTTTTTACTCCCAAAGTAACACGAGAATCTCTATGGATTTCACATGGGTAATCCCAAACCATCATCAACACTAATACGGAATAAGTTGTGTCCGTTGTCCCCCCCCCCCCTTACAGTCCCACAGTAATTCTAATAGCCTGGCATTTGCCTTTAGAGAAGGCCTCTAGTATTTGTCAAGCCACCAGTGCAATAACGACTTGTGGGCAGATTTATTTTTTACCTCTGGCCATCCTAAGGGGTGCATTTACCCACCCATGACAGTACGAAAAGGGGCGCTTTACACATTTGGAATGCTGTTTGTCAGCTATAGCTACTTTTTTACCCGTTTTCTTTAAAAGAGATACCATTCAAATAAATTTAAAGAATATTTTATATATATTTATTATAGACTTGTGAGATTTCTTTGTCCTTGAACCGAAATCAAGGAATGAATCAAAGAGATACTGGATTTGAAAGGTATTTTAGACCATGAGCCAAAATAAGTTGGTACATGTATTCTCAATATTTTTTTTAAACTGCCCTCAGCTTAATTCTGCTGCTACCATATCTTTAAGAGGAGGATGAAAACCATCCTTTCTATTATTCAAAAAAGAGTTACAAATGTACTCTTAACTAAACACATCAACAGAAGTAAGCCCCCCCCCAACAGTTTGTCATAACATTGTAAGGTAAAACATTTTACCAATACAACTAATTTAGAAATTATTCTATGACATGTTTCCTAAGTGTTGTTGAAAAATGAAAGATGTCCATGAATTCATGGCTAAATGAGCTCAAATGGAAGACAAAAACTGCCCTTCTCAAAAGTCACAAAGGTTTAAGAATGGCTTCTTACTAATGGAAAAAAAACACCTGACAGCGCAACGATATGTTGACAAAGTGCTGCGTCCACATGTTGCACCACTTGCTGCAACCCATGGTGGAGCATTTGTGTACATGGATGACAATGCCCGACCACACAGAGGGAGGGTAGCTACTGATTTCCTGGCTGGTGAAGCCATCGAGCGAATGATGTGGCCGGCAAGCTCGCCTGACCTCAACCACATAGAGCACCTGTGGGACCAGCTAAAGCGATCTGCATATCCCCACATCAACTTCAACAGCAACCTGGCTCACCTGTCCAATCTTCTGCAGTTTCAGTGGAATGCCATCCCACAGCAGCATGTCACCAGACTGATCAACACCATGAGAAGACGGTGCCAGGCGGTCATTGACAGGCGTGGTGGATACACGCGCTACTGACCTGCAGATTTGAAACCTTTGTGACTTTTGAGAAAGGCAGTTTTTGTCTTCCATTTGAGCTCATTCAGCCATGAATTCATGGACATCTTTCATTTTTCAACAACACGTAGGAAACATGTCATAGAATTATTTCTTAATTAGTTGTACTGGTAAAATGTTTTACCTTACAATGTTATGATGAACTGTTGAGGGAGGGACTTACTTTTGTTGATGTGTTTAGAACAATTCTCTTTTATTAACTAATGGTAATCTCGCCAAATTTAGTTTGAAATGTGACTTTTCTCTTCTCTGTAAACTAATTCAGCTTTCACTTTGTTTGATTGTAATATACAAGCGGAATCAATGTTAAATGAATAAAAAAAAAAACACCTAAAACAAATCCCCCAAAAACTCAAAAAGAGAGGGTTGTGTGAAAGACAGTACCTGTGCATAGGAGTAAGGAGGTTTAGATTCTTCCTTGGGACTCCCGATATCGTTGCCTGATGAATGGCCACCATCTTTGTCGTCTGACGAGGCCGCGGCCGCAGCTAGTGCCGCCGCTTGGAGGTCAGGGGTTATATTTCTTCTGGAGTTTGCCCCTGTGCCGCCGCGCGGACTTGTGGGACACGAGTTCGCTGCACTATAATGAAAAGAAGAAAAAATTTGAAATAAAACTAAGAAATTATTTTTTTTGTTTCATCTTGATCGATGGACAGAAAACAACTTGACAGAAACAATGGAATGAAAAGCACTATAGAAGGACACCAGCCTTCAGTTTGTTTTTATTGTAACAAATGTTAAATAAGTTGGGGGATTTTAACCTTGAGGCCCCCCCCCAAAAAAAGGAGAGGTTTCAGAGAAACTGGAAAATAATACCAAATCCATTTTGGTCATTTGCATATGTCCTGTACAAGTTCCCCCCCCCCCAAACCAAACCCAATAACTAGGACACAAAGCTTGTGTATGTTTCATGTACAGCCTTTACTTTTTACTTTTCTTTGCATCACGCTGGTGATTTGTATAGTTGCATATTGGTCGAGGATGTCTGTGAATCACAGACATCCTCTGTAATGTGTTAACAAAATAAAATAAAAATTGTTGGTTACTCCGAGTACAGGTTTAGCATGAGAACCAGTGTTCTCCACACACGTATTTTGGGAGGGCGGGCCGCCCTCCCAAAGCTTAAGGCCGCCCTGCCAAAGAATTGGCCGCCCTGCTAAAATGATTGGCCGCCCTGCCAAAAAAATGACAAACAGACTATTTTTAGCCTGCATTTAATGCGATCAAACGAGTAACCGACGAGCCAAACCCGACTTCCAAACTGCAGCATCGGAATTGCGATCGTTCATTTCAGTATACAAATGTTAAAACACGATGCACACACAACCACATGGTTCCTACTGCTGAGTATATCCACCACACACCGCACGTGCATCAGCCCATCAACGTTCGTTCGCCCAACGTCGGCAGGCCATGCAGTAGCGCATACACAACACCACGGTCCAAAGTCCAGGCTAACCAACATTCCGCATGCTGCGATTGGCCGTAGATTGTTGTTGATAATTACCATACTCATAAGAGAGCTTGCTAGACTCCAACGCAGTACACGTTTACGAGCTGAGAAAGAATTGCCACACAGTGTGCCGCACGACTGCAAATTGGTACAATGTACAGCCTTGAAGGATATTCAAACATTGATAACTTTCGCTGATAGAGGGCGATGCGGGGCAAAGTTCATTTAATTTGTTCTCAATGTTTGTTGTTAACGGATCGTTGAATGTCGATGATTTTATTGCAAACGAAGTTCTTAACAACGGAACCTTTCAGCACTAATTCATGAAAATGGTTGTTGATGAAAAAAGTATTATTAAGGGCAGAAATTAGGGGATAAGATCATCCAAAAACGTGTTTGTTTTTTTCGTTTTTTTTTTTTCGTTTTGAAAATTGCATGTGTAGGCTATCCGATCACCAGCTTTCTAAAACCCCACACTGTGCGGCATATCATCCCTTTGATGTTTTTGGCACGGTGCACAAAGTAAAATGTATAACAAATTGTAGGTTTTGAATTAGTTTTTCAAATAAGGTTGTTCCGCCCGAAATGGATGTTAATTATTCTCCTTAGGTAGTGTCGGTGATTAGGTGGGCCGGGGATTAATAACTATATTTTTAAGAAAAGGATTATCTCAAGTGTTTTTTTGCTTTCACGTCCGATGACGTCATATACCAATGGGCGCCATTTTGATTACGTCATATCGACGGGCGCCATTTTGATTACGTCATGCCGCCCTCCCAAGAAAAAAGTCTGTGGAGAACACTGGAGAACCAAATTTTTAATAATTAATAGACAGTTTCCACTTAACGTCACCCAGTAAGGGCAAATCAATACATTTTTTTGAAACGCACAATTACTTGTTACGCATGAAGATCGCATGCAGAAAGTGGGGAGTTTTGACAAAATCCCTTGCTTGATTGGTCGGTAAACCACTTGGCTGACTAGACAAGTTAGAATGCTTGACGCAGCTCAAAGCCTAAAACCCATGTTGCCCGTAAAAGTAAAAAAATTGCATCTATCGGGAACTATCTATTAACTCCTTCGGTGCCAAGTTCATACATGTACAATCTATTTTATGTATTCCGAAAGCGCCATTATCGTACATGTACAATCTTTTTTATGTACTCAGAAAGTGTCATCAATTGACATGTACGACCCATAGTATACATGTTGTCACGAGAGGGTAATATCAATCAAGAAATACTATTGACTTTGGGATGTACCAAGGAAACACAAATCAGCAAGATGCAAATTTTGTTTGGTGAGAAACACTTTTTTCTTCTTCTTCTTTTTTTACATAATTTCACAAAACCTCAAAAAGCCGAGCATTTTAGGTTCAAATTGCAAAAAAAAAGCGGGCACTGAAAGAGTTAATGTCCTCGTATCCATCGTTTTCTTTGTCAACTTCAATCTTCAAGATTGATGTTGAGTAGCTTATTATTTGGCCAGCCTTTAATTTAACATCCTTAGGATGAATGTCTACCCATGTTCTGATTTACTCTTTTAATATCATGAAGAAAGGTTGGTTAAGTATTCATAGGTGAATGGAAATGAATGCGATTTCCTATCTGAATTGTAAATGTCGAATAACAAGATGGGGAGGGGGTGTTCGTACTTCTTGTCCAAAATGAATTTGTGAGTGAGAAGACTTTCCCCTTTTAAATTGTTGTTTCTTGTATTTGCGTATTAAATACGCGCATAAATTAACAGAAATAGTAGTGTACATTGCAGAAATATGCATCCGACTATATTTGCTTTGTCTGACACATGGGCCAAATTTCCTGGAGCTGCTTATCAAGCACTAAAACAATGTTCCTTCGCAGAATAAGGTTACCAGCCAAAACACAATGTAACATGTACCATATGTGACAGGTTTCATGCTCATTTTTGCTTAACAGAAAGTTGTCAAGCACTATTGCATTATATAGCAATATATATATTTCCCCGAATCCCGAGTCAATACCTTATTGTGCCTGTAGGAGACGGGAACGGACTCCCAAAAGTGGCCTCCGCTGGGGGGATGTCTATCTTGAGGGGCGGTAACATCTTCCGTTTGATCGGGATGGGCTCCGGCATGACAATGGGCGGACTCTGCTCATTTATCAGTGCCTGGAACATGATCTTGATGCTGGTACTCGGAAAACGCAGTAAACATCTGCAGGTGTGAACAAAATAATAATAGTTATATCACTGAGAATATACTAGCAATGTTGGGGGCGGGGTCAGGGGAGTTCGGGGGGAGGGGCTTGCTTGCCAAAGGTAGCCTGGACGACGCCTGGGGCGCACCAATAGACCCCTTGCATTGGCCGCCATCGCTGATGTCAAACAATGGAAATGTGCAAGCGTGTATGTGCCACACACAACTCTCGGCCAATGACAGATCTTCATCGACAGATCTCCGCTGTGTTGGGCTTGTGGCGTCACATGCAAGGGGGTCTATTGAAACATTGAGAATAAAACTACGCAGCTGTTTCCCAGAAATACATTCCAACTCTTTTTAAGAGAGGTAGTTGCATGAACATGGGGTACATGTACATGCGGGGACCATTAGAACTTAACAATATACTCGGCGCGGACACAGGGGTAGTACAGTAATAAACAAAAACAAAACGAATCACAGCAACAAAATTTAAATAAACAACCACTCACGCAAAATGAACAAAAAAATATATGTATACAAATTTTACTTTTTGCTCCAATGTTTTTGTTCTTCATTATCTTTTTGTTTTACTAATTACATACACGCACTATAGACTGTGGAAGTCTCGCGAGTATTCCAACGACGGGCCTCTTTGACGAGCGAGATTTTGTTTACTTCACACCTTAAAGCAATATATACGTGGAAACCCAAGGTTTACAACAAATATTCGAATGCACATGAGACTTGCACTGTCTGAAATTGTTCCCTGTATCAGGTGTATATGTGTAGAACACACCGGAGAAACATGATAATGCAGGGTTTTCTATGCTCAAGCTTGCGTAACGGGCCAATATGCGCGACCTATGCACATGAATTGCGGTCAATACACAAACAAACAAAACCACTTTTATATTTTATTTTTTACCCACTGGCCATGGTGCCTCTCAATAAATTACCTTCTTCAAGGCCATAATTGCCATGCTCTTCATCCCCATCGACCGTCGTGCGCTTTTTTAATAGAAGTTCAGTATTTACAATGTCAATGATTAACACAAAATACCTTTTCCACCAAAAAAAGCTGACAGTAAAAAAAAAATTAAAAATCTGACAACAAAAGTTAGACCGGATCGGGTCTAAACCCCAAAACTTAAACCGTCCAGCGAGGCGGTCTAAGTCTAAACCAGTTCAGGTTTATCTTTTAACACTGCGTGTGGACAGAATGGCATCCGGTTTAACTCACAACGGACGACCCATTTTGTGGTTCGATGCACACACCCGGGACCCGGTTCGATGCACACGCCTGGGACCCGGAGCACTTGAGTGGTATACAGTGGTCTGTAGTGCCGAAGCACTGAGTACAAACGTTCTTGCCGCTTACCGAGTTGGCGAAACTCTCTTGATCGGTGTATGCAGTTTAACAACGGCCCACGCCCATGATTTATTAAATTCTGAAACAAAATTATATTTTCCAAGCGTGTTTTGTTGTGTGTCCTACAATATTGAAACTGTTTTTCATGCGTATACTATGAGCGCAGCAAAGGAGCATGAGCATTTTTTAATGAATCTCACAATCCACATGCACAGCGCTGCCATCCCATAGTGATCAATCACTGATATCCCATAGTTATCCATCACCGATCCCGTTGATGTGCTTATTGCCGTCACTGTTACTAGTGGCTATACTTTATTATTAGGAGAATGAACTGCCGTGGGTGCGAGGCTGTGTAGGAGAAATTCCCTTGGCCACGCGCCAGCAATCTCCACGTTGTTGGGAAATACTGAAAAGTACATGTATTTACGTAACTTGCACGTGTATAGTGGTGTTTATGAACGAATCGGAATAAAAATCGCGGCCCGCACCAGCTTTTGAGAGATCGCAACTTCCAATCAATTGAGGTACAAACTATGAATTAATTAAATCAGAACCGGTGGTATAAAACACAAAAATATAACGTGTTCTGTTTCATGGAATATGGATGCTAATCCGGTGAGTTTCCTCGGCGATTTGTATCAATTTTATGTACACTTTACAGTCATGTTTTGTTTGTTTAATTCATTTTTTTACAGTCGTGTTCTTGTTTGTTTTAAGTGCTCATAACCTCCCTGCGGTAAAACTGTTTTTCGCGTTCGATTGAGCCATTTTTATCCAATATATAACATGTTCCGATGATCGTCCAGGGCACTCGGCAGCAGTATGATCTCGGCGCGCAAATTCTAATGAATAAAACCGGATGTTAGAGTAATGGGGTCGCGTCTGCTTTGACCTCTTAAAACCGAAGATAAACCGGATCGGGTTTAACTCTGTGCTGTCTGAACGCAAGGGGAATTTTTTTTACGACCACCCCCCGCTGCTCGTAAAAGTTAAACCGGTTCGGGTCTAACTTAGTACGCTGTCTGAACATACCCATACATTTGTTTCTGCTTCTGTTTGTAATACTCTTGCTTCACTCACAAGACAAGCCGCCAGCGGGATGTCCTTAGGAGTGGGTATAGTGTTCTATTAAACCTGGAAAAAGTGTTGACATCTGCTGGCTAAATAGTTTTACGGTTTGTTTATGAAAAAGATATGATTTATCAACAACTTATTCCTGTAAATTGTTTCATCAGGTTAACCACCCATAGGGGAACCTCTGACAAATTTTCAAATTTTCTGTCTATAGGGTAACGAAACCTTTAATAAGATGGTATTTTGTTAATTAATACCAAAACAAAAAGTTATGCATTATGGTTTTATTTTGTTGTACAACTCATAATTGAATGGCCTTCGTACCTTTTCTATTTTTACATTTTTGGCCTTGGTGCCCAATCTACTGGCCTTGGTGCCCTCCAAAATTTGGCTTGCTCCAAGGCCAAAGTGGCCTTGCCCTAAAAAAAAATTGTAATTCCAGGCCTGTTAAATGCACACCCTTTAAAGAATCAAATCCGATATGGCACAAATGTTAAAATTCTTCATTTATAGACCCAGGGTAATCATCACACCAAAAATATCTGGAATTTAAAATGAGTGGGACGAACGACTTGTACTTTTGTAGATGCTGAATGTGGTCAATTCCTCTGAGGGTTCAATTTATAGGTCTTGACTCAACCCCCCCCCCCCAACACCTCTGTTGATTCTGGCCCTGAATTGCCGCTGCTGAAACTCGATATCTTGTTTTGTTCACAGTGTAATCTTGGCAATCATTGTCCATCACATGAACACAAGAAAAACTAACGTCATATTATTCCAAAATAGATAAAGTGGCACAATACGTTATTAACTCATAACTCTATGATTAACTTGAAGGTCCTAATCCCCTAGTGTATTTGGGGGTCGTAGACTCTTCAGTAGACTCTGCATATACACCCTTTAAAATACTGTTCTCTATAGTAAACTCAACACCCAAATGTTTGGACTAGGATAAGATAGACCAATCATTTTTAACCTAGACGCAGAAGTGCAGCAAGCCACGCCGCCATTGCAGGGACGCCCCGGCAGCCCAAGGTAGCCCATCATTTTGTCATGCTGTCAAATTGTGTAAATCATTGAGAAAAACACCTTAATTCACACTTTAATTTTTTTTTTTTAAACAACGGTTTCCTCATGTTTTTGTGTACATGAAGACATGGGATAAAAACTGTTGTCTTTTAAAAACTTGTTATGCAAATTAGGTCTCTTCCTAAATGATTGACACAATATCCCTGACAGGACAGCATGATATATTGATGTAGAAAATACTTATCAAATATTTTGCAACTAAACAGACAGTTAACGCTAAAATTCTGACCAAACAAAAACATTTCTGATGTATCGCATTAACCCTGACCGTGCAGTTTTCCCGTGTCTATCAGCACACTTAAAACGCACCTATTGTCTGCGCCGTTTTCAGGATTCAGTTTCTGTTTCGTTGCAATATTTATGGTCAGTGTTCTACATTTGTCATGCTGTCAAATTGTGTAAATCATCGGGCAAGGCACCTAATTCACATTTAAAAACAAGTTAAAAAGACAACAGTTTTCTCATGTCTTTGTGTACAAAACCTTCAGAAATCTGAGAAACGATTCATGAATCGTTTCTCAGATTTCTGAAGGTTTCTCAGATTCAAATGTTTTTTGGGTGAAAAATTATCCGAACCATATTACTTCAATTGGAATCCTTTCTCAAAATAGTTTATACTATCAACAGCTGCAGTGCCTACTAAGTATTATGGCGATTAATTTTTGGAGCATTTACCAATGGTTGTGGGGGGGGGGGGTTGTGGGATGATTACGCGAAGTCAAAGTGCTTTGATGAAGATGCAATGTTTTTTATCACAAGCTCAGTTGAGTCTCTTTTGTTTGTTTACTAAAAATGTTGTTTCTGAAACGTACGGTTACACCTACAACCGACCTTTTCAGAAACGGTTACACGTTTACAAAAATAACCGGAAATGCACAGGCTTTAGTGTTGACATCCTGCGAATTGAGTCAATAAATGCAGTCACCATACATCTACATGTCGGCTATCAAAACATCAGGCAGGCGGTTACAAGAATTGGTCACTTAAAAAAACAGTTCACATGGGATAACAATCAATTTAAAGACAAGCAATCTCGTTGGTTTGCGGGCATTTATGCCATACACCGCAACGTGTAGCAACTTTCAATAGCAAATCAATCAAATTATGCAGGCACCATTAGAAATATATACACAGGTCAAACGCACGTACACGCATCCCACACAAACACATTTTCTTTCCATTTAGATGAGAGTGTTGTGTTAGAGCGACAGCCCTCACATTTGTGAGACGAGCCAAACAACAATATCAAAAAATCAAAAACCTCAACCGATATCATCCGAATATTTAACGGCATAAAAAAAACACAGCTGAAACGCTTGAACACGATTTAATGTGAATGACATACTGGAAGATGTATCTAAAACCATATGTCAGACTCTTATTTTTTATTTTTTATTTTTTTTGCAGAAAAACCTTTTTTAGTTCAACATTCAACAGTTTGATTTAAGTTTGTTGATCATTAAGAATCTGCAAATTGGATAAACAAGACTGATAGAATTAAGTAGGGAAAAAAATACATTTAAAGATAACAATTATCAAATGAGGTGACTCTCACTAAGATGCGTGAATTTTAATTGGAATTCCTCTTTTACAGCGTCTTTAACAACACAAAGGAAACCACTAAAAATATATGTATATAACCAACAAAACATGTAAATAAAACAGGCCAAAACAAAAATACTGACGCACAAAAGCCACAACAACAAACACGAAAACAGCAAACAAAATGAAAACATCAAATAACAAAATCAGAATTACGCCTCGGGGCCAAGATTATGTTGATCCTAGACAGTGAGATCCCGGCAAATTAACTTCTATATTTAGCCGATTGTAACATGCTTGACGACATTTTCTCGGTAAATACAATTCACCCCCCCCCATGTTGGATCAAAACAAGTAGCCTGCCATTCTTACTGAGGTGAAAATATTTTCCCCAGTTGATGGTAGCTTCGACGCAAACATGACATTTTTTTTTACTTCTACCGTTCTCCCCACTGACGGCAGCGCCCCGGGAAGTTCTTCATAAATAGAGCTATAATCCACTGATTACAGGAGACAAACCACTTTGGGAGGGACGGAGGCAGGAGGGGGGGGGGAGAGAGAGAAGAAGGAAAAAACCCAATTCCTTATTTCAGATTATTGTCTAGATCCCAAACTTCTAGATCCTGAAACGGCAGATCTTATTGAGTGAAAAAGTCAAGTGTTTTTCCCCGGAGAGGCGCCACACTACCTCAATATCATCTAAACTCAACTGAAATACGATTCCGATAATAGCAAATAAAGCATTTAGCACGGGGCAACAAAGTGAGTCAAATTACACCACACCATCAGGTACACAATTCCAATCCCACCTCTTGAAAAATAAAAATACGCTGTATATTGACCTCTGTAAAGCAACCTGCTTTGTGCACATAAACAAATACATGTATACATAAACTGTAAATATATCAGCTGCACCTGTAGCACTAAAATCCCCCCCCCCCCATCCAGGTTCCACAAAAATAATATGGCCAGACATATTTTATATGTTGTTTCTCACATTGTTATTACATTTTGTCGCTATTTCCATGTTTTCTTTTTTAAAGATGAAATAGAATTAGCTGTTGCAAACTGCTTACCAACCAAAATGACCTATGGTGTAATTGCAAAAAATTGTTAGTGGCCCGACGTTTCCACCCTAGCAGAGTCTTTCTCGAAGGCTTTTTTAAAGATATTATACAGGATTGGTAGAGCTGACAAAACAGTCGCAGACAGTTTCATATTTTGTGTGATCAACCACATACATGAAATAACAATTAATTCGTTGTGTGAGTCAGGAGAAAATAGTGAAAACCATGCACACACTTTAAGCCTGATATTGTAAACACATTGTCCTTAATTTTGGTTGTTACAACCGAAATCAGCTGAGCTGATTGCATTTTTTTTTAGGTTTTCAGATACAATTTTCTTGAATATGACTGTATTTTAGATGGAAATATTTCCCATAAAATAAATTGGTTCAAGTATGAACTTCATTAAGACTAAAATCAAACAATGATGTTTTTATCATTACCAATCCTGTATACCTTTAACTTCAAGGAAACTATTTACTTTTTAATTATCACTCTCAATTAAAGGGAAAGTACATTCATTGATTTTTTTTTTTCTTTATGTAAAAGTCAATTAATTCCAATCCTCAAATTTTCAATGATCACCAGTGTTGTAGCTAGGACATTTTTAGTGGTGGGCAGCTGAATTTAAATTTGGTCAGGGTGCGAGCATCTATGGGGGGGTTTCAACAGCACATTTTAGAAGTTCCTCTGTCTGTAAGTTGTTTTCAGGGGGGGCTAAATATTAACATTTTTATTTATTTTTTGCATCTGTATGATTCAATCACAACAATTTTAAAAATATAACACACACAATATTAATATAAAAAAAAAATTTGAAGATTGAAGAAATGTGATGCATTTGTGAAAGCAGATCTTGTCAGTGTCAGTGGCTGAGTTCACATGCCTTACAAACTGCACTTAAAATTACAAAACACAAAAACATGACATTTTAGTCTTGCAATGTGATCAATATCGGCAGTGCTGATGATCACACCATAAAACTCAACACCGTCCTGCAGTCTCAGTCATCTTATACACCTGCCCTCACGTCAAGCATGGTTGCTCTTTCCATGGAATGATGAGTCTATCTACAACAAGACCTGCACTTGAATATTGGCAAATCCAAGGTTGATAGTGTTTGATAAAGGTGTTAATACTAAACAATCTCAGTTTTTCTTAGGTACTTGTAGGCAGCAACCTATAGATACGTATACATGTAGGCCTATATACACAAATGTGTCGTTACCTAGAACATGCTTAAATATTTGCTACCTTATGGAGACCAAGGCGAAACAGAAAAGGGAAATTCTAAAGACTTGGGTGCTCCACAAGGAATGTTGTGTACAAAGTTTATGGGAGGATGTGAAAGAATAGGGAAAAAGGAGAGAACAAAAGATGTCTCCACAGGAGTGTAAAAAATAGAATATGTGTACATGATGTGTTTTCAAAGTTCACATCTTTAGCTACCTTATGGAGACCAAGGCGAAACAGAAAAGGGAAAGGTCTGGACTCCTTGGGGGAATTCTAAAGACTTAGGTGCTCCACAAGGAATTTTGAGTACAAAGTATATGGGAGGATGTTAAGTACAGGGACAAAGTAGAGAACAAACAATGTCTCCACAGGAGTGTAAAAAAAGAATATGTGTACATGTATGTTTTCAAAGTTCACATATTTATTTATCAAGTAATTAACCACAAGGGAATAAACCACAAGTGAAACTGACTGGGTAAAATTGAAATAATTTGGCGCTAAACAAAAGAAAAATTTACTACAGCGGGATTTGAACCAACAACCTCCGGATTAACGTGCCAGGGCCCTACCAACTGAGCTATAAAGCCCTAATATTGGTGGTCTCACTAATATTTATTAAATCACAAAACTCAACTGTTCACTTTATACATTTATTTCCGAAACAGGTCAATAAGAAAACTCAAAATGCAGGCCTGGAATTATACCAAGGCCACGGAGGCCATGGCCGCCGTGGCCCCCGTCTTGGCCTTGGTGCCCCTTCAAAAGTGTCCCAATCCCATAGACTTTCAGATTTTACAATGGAAGAGCCCTCTGCAAAATTAAAATGGCCTTGCCCTCTCAAAGATGAAATTCCACGCCTGAAATGTAAATTCCAATTGCCTTACCAGGAAAATTCACACGGTTGATCATTTCAAAAATATATTGGGCCATGATCACAGAACGGCTTTCTTGACCTCCTCCTCCATTCAAATCAATAAACACCAAATCGAGGCTAAAAGGTCAAACAGCCAGGCTCCTTATGGTATGATGAATTTTAAGTATTTCTTACTGCTAATGCAGTTGGTATTCTACGCTGAGTTGGATTTACTGTACAATCCATGGGATGCACATTATGCATATATCCAGGTGTACTCTGGCCACAGGCTCAAAGTCCAATGTACAGATATTGTTTACAATTTTCAATATTTATTTACTTTATGTTTATTAATCATGTTACGTTGAGGGCTTGCCCTATGCATTATATTTACTCAAACTATCCACAATTATCCGCTGATAAACAATGTTATGCAAAAAATAACAAAATCAGTTGCCCCTGGACCTCAAGTACTTCTGTATTTACATTGAATTTTCTAATGAAATCTTGCTGGTTGGTTAGTTATGTAATGTCATTAATGCAAACTAATCTGGTGACCCACTGGACTTTTTTTTTCTCTCTTTTACTTCCAGACTCTAACTCCTTCAGGGTTCTTTCCATGCACAAGCTAGCATCAGGCCGATACGCGAATTGCATGTCGATATGCGCGAATTGCATGTCGATATGCGCGAATTGCATGTCGATATGCGCGAATTGCATGCCGATATGCGCGAATTGCATGCCGATATGCGCAAATTGTGGCCCATGCAAAAAATAAAAAATAAAAATAAATTTGTTTCGAATCGGCACGCGATTCGCGCGTCTGCCTAGCGCACAACTCTTCGACGTTTGCCAAGCAATAGTGTCTGTATGCTTAAATGTGCAAATGTAATTACCAGATTTCATAGGAAGGGCTAATTAGCATAGTGACTTTTTATTTTATTTCAGCATGTATACCTTTAACTGTGATTCCTCCTAAATAATAATAAATCCAAGTGCTTTTCTTTAAAGCTCAAGGACCAACATGAATGTACTTTTCCCCAAAAAACCTACAACCCCTGTGCCTTCACTCAACGATAAGCAAAAAAAAAATCAGTACAAACGAATCCCTTTAAAGTAATCCTCAAACAAACGCTGAAGATCAGCGATGATGATGATGATGATGACAAACCATGTAAGCCCTACCCAACTGCTTATTACTCAGCGCAGGGACCAAGTGACTAAGCTTGATTAAATAAAAGGATATTATGAATTGTTATTCTCTCCAGTTGTGACTAAAGGTTCAAGGATAAGTGGGCTTCAGCACAACTAGAAAAAGAGGGAGGGGCTGCTGCTGCAAACTGAAAGGGTTGCCAGCCATCTCTCTTAACAGTGGTTCGCTGGCCAAAATGCTAGGTAAAAACACCCGGGACCAGTTAAAATTCTCTCTTACTGGTCCCGCTGGCTAATTCAGTGTTGAAAAGAATCCAGAATTGCGCGTACAAGATTTATGACTTTTGAAGAGGGGGGTGGAGGACGATGACGACGTCAGAGAAGATAAAACAAACTGTATTTCAAGGTTCCTACCATGGCAATTCACAGTTTAATCGGTTTGCGTCATTCTTTGTAAAGTTCAAAGTATGTGTATAAAAATCGCAGGGGCTTGGAAATTTCCTCTGATCGGGGCAAGGCCATTATCATTTTGAAAAGGACACTTCCGAGAGGGAAATCTTACAGTCTTTGGAACAATCTGAAAAGGGGGCAGTCAGGGCTAGACCAGTACCAAGACACGAGGCAACAGCCTCTATGTAAGTTCAAGGCCTGCTTAATGGCCTTGCCAACAAAAATGCCTCCCTCAATTATATGAACGCGTACCTGTGTTACTCATTCACTTAAATATCAAAACAAGCGTCTCTCAATCGTTCTGACGCGTCCTATGGAGTACAAATTGGGCAGTTCAGGAATCAAGAAATTTACAAAGTAATTGGAATGGGAACCCGCAGCGGTCAGACGGTGCAATTCTAACTTTGGGGAGAACACAACACGAATCGTCGGCCTCCCCAACAGGCTGGATGTTTCCAATTTAACTCTCTTGATACAGAGAGAGAATAAATCTCTGCTTATCCTGTTATTTCAAGACGTACTGTAATTGGTTCAAATTTGGGGGGAAATATGACAGGAAAATTGAGACAATAAACAATAATCTGTTTTATAAACGTAATAATTTGCATCAGGGGATAAAAAATAATATTTCAGTTTTACCATACACTGACGTGTGATAAACACTGTGTACTATGTGCTTCCCATAGTCCTATTAAATTGTTTCCGGTATTAAATTACAGGATTTGAACTAGACTCGATTTACAAAGCACTAATATTCATCTTTAAGTTGAATTGTTGATATTGCCATAGTGATTTGTATTGTGACGTCACACTTTGCTTAGCAATTAAGATTGATACACATCTAAAGCTTTGCTTTGTAAAATAAAGCCCTGTGCCTAATTTCATAGAGCTGCTGAAGCAGAAAATCTTGCTTAACAAGTTCCTGCTTACCAGAAACAAGCAGGATAACAGTCACAAATTGTACATGTGACATGGTAGTTTGGCTGGTAACCTTATTCTGGTAAGCATAATTTTGTTGTGCTTAGATACTTTTTGTGCTTTTAAGCAGCTCTATGAAATTGGGCCCTGGTGTGATGTGATGTCTGGTGCCCCTGGCCTCTCGTTACCGGGAAATCTTGGTGGTCTAGTGATCAATATATCTGGGCCCAATTTCATAGAGCTGCTTAAGCAGAAAATATTGCTTAAAAATTGTCTGCTAAGCAGAAATGAGCAGGAGACCAGTCACAAATTGTACACATGACATGGTAGTTTGGCTGGTAACTGGTAAGCATAATTTGTTGCGCTTAGCTACTTTTTGTGCTTAAGCAGCTCTATGAAATTGGGCCCTGCTCTAGAATATGGGCGTTGTGGGTTCCAATCCCACCCGAGTATTATCAAGACTTAGGAAAGCATCAAGTTCATACACACCTGTGTGGGGTATGTTAATCTGTTACGAGTTTTATAAACAAATTAGGCTCATGTCTTGTTTGGTCTGATAATTACAAGTTTGCATCTTAACAGGGCACTAGTATTGATGAAATTGTAAAGTGTTGTATTGACTTTGTAATGGTCACCTCTCAAACACACACATTTGTCAAAGACCTCTCTTTGTTCTGCCATTATTTGGACTTCATGTAGTTTCTTTTTGCGACATCCCCCACTGGTTTGTATACAAAAGCCAAGCTACAAAGATCCCCTGTCTGTCAAAACACATAGATCCCTTTTGTTAAAGACATCGGTTTCAACGGGTAGACCCTCACATAAACAATGGCTGCAGCGCTACACCAACAACAATTAAAATGCCACTAATTAAAAACCAAATATAATCAACATAAAATGTCTAGTGTCATCTAAATTAAACGATCCAGGATGCACAATGGAGCACTCTACATCAATACTCCATTGTATTTCAGGCGTCACATGCTTCAATTATAGTCAGTGGTTTTCTAAACCAATTTCTGGTTTCAAGAGAGAATTTCAAAGCAAGAATTGTAACATTTTTCCAACTTTATAATTTTTTTTTTTTTTTTACATAAGATCTGAGATGAAAACCTGACTTAACAAATTAATTTAATGAAATTATTTAGGTCATTCTACGGAACAAATGTAGCACCTGAAACGTAATTTTTTTTAAACCATCATCGGACCCCATACATTTTCTGTCAAATCAACTATATATCTGTTCATGAAAAAAATAAAAAATAAAATGTGGCCTAATAAATTAATCCAATATTTGAACATTGTATAAAAACAATGTCTTCAATTCCAAATGCATAATTTATAAGCAAGGTTTGTTTTCCACTGTTTACTCAGTCTAGTCCCTGACTCGCGTGCTAAAATCAAGGCACAATCTTAACCATGTGCCATGTGTGCAGCTTGATGCCCGGTTCCTTTTCTTTATGTGCAAGAATTGTGTACTGTTTGGACATAAAAAGCGGAGGCTAGTATTTACGGCGCAGCTAGGAAAAAAGTGGAGCCACAAGAAAAAAACGCAAAATGGGGAAATACAAAATGCAGATACCTGTGTAAACGATATGATAGTGTGATGAATACAGATCTACACCACAATAGACCTTATGCATTGACGTCATCCAGCCGCCATCTTAGAGGTAAAACGATGACGAAACAACCGAAACGCACAGATTTGTACGCGCTGCGCACAGGATTGGCCAATGAACAACCTCCTTTTGACCTCTAGGCAAGGGCGCCCTACTGAAGTGACGTCATGTGCATAAGGTCTATTGTGCCACCATACACAATCCGTGCAGTTATGGTTGGTCAACTTGCCTGAGACCGGGGCTGCCTTGGGGAAACAAAAATAATGTGGCCCCCAATATAGACTAGTGTTCATGAAAAGCATACAGGAAGAAAGACATTTACTTCCCCTCATGAATCTAGGTGAAGTGAATGACCACTGCCGAGTTATATGTCATGTTTGACAATTTCTTGATTGTATCTTTACGCAATCAATGCAATTCAATCTGACGGTACAGAATCAGTCACAAAACTAAGTCAACAAACTTGTTTTGTATTCAGCCAGGCTGTTTAATTTTTTATCAACCGACTTAATGCTATTTACTTTCAGGGACACCTTAAAGGAACTTTTATGTCTGACTGTGGTATAGTTGCAGAAATGATCAGTGCCCAATTTCATAGAGCTGCTAGAAAATATTGCTTTAAAACACATTTCTGCTAAGTGCCTTTTAGCAGGGAACCAGTCACAAATTGTACATGTGAAATGGTATTTTCACAGGTAACCTATTTATGGTAACCAACATTGTTTTTGTGCTTAGCTACTGTTTGTGCTTAAGCAGCTCTATGAAATTGGGCCCAGGGTCCTATTCCATGGCTCTGCTTACTGCGGAACTCTGCGCTTACTGCCAATAGAACTATGTGTTTTACAAGGCGTCGTAAGTACAGAATTCCACGGTAAGCAGAGCCATGAAATTGGACCCTGAAGGGATTTGACTAATTGATTTACTGATCATTGCGAGGCCATCTTGTTTCTCTCCCAAACCGAGGCAGCCTGGGGAAAAATAGTCTGAGCCCTGTCTGGTATTACAAATCACAGTTCATGAGTGCTTTTGCATACAGGGAGAAAGACATGTAATGTCAGGCATCACTGATTCTAAAGCCGTGTTCGCACTGGACTTAATTTGGGCATTTCAAGTCCAGTGCGAACAGCCTGGGTAACTTTCCTCACAGGTAACTTACCCACGACGCGTGGGTAGTTTAACCGAGCCAAAGGTGCCCAGAAAGATTGACCAGGTCAGTTTAACTGAGCCAGAAAATCCATGCATCAGGTCAAGTCGCGGTCATAGGAAACGCAGGGCGCCCTCTTTAATGTTTTGGAGCCAGCTCGGTTAGTTTACCCATGGTCTCGGCAATTCTACCCGCATCAATTAAATCCAAGTGCAGACGGTGGGAAGATTAACCCATCCGAATGTCATGGTAAAGTTACCCAAAATGTCTATCCAGTGCGAACACAACTTCAGTGAATCGTCACTGCCCAGGCATGTTTGTCTTGTTTGACAATTTCTACGTAATCTTTCGCAATCAATCCATCAGTGAACAATCAACTGGTAGCGGAATTATATCAACAACCCTGTACTGTATTCAGCCAGGCTCAGGGCAAAACCTCCATGGATATCCCAATACAACCCACTTCATTGCAAAATCCAACAAAATCATTTGTTGAATTTTGCTGCATTAAGCTGAGTTTTCATTTCACCCGTGTTGTATTTTGTTGAATTTTAAACAGGGTGCCTAGAAAAAACCCTGATAGGGTTAGGTTGTTGTTATTCTCTGAAATGTTTCCATCTTGGAAAATGTTTTCATTAACTTTTCTGTAAGTGTCCATTACAGTTTTTAGATGTTCTTGACTATTCAATTTCTTACTTAACGATTGTTATTTTTCACATCAAAGTATGAAAACATGTTTAATTGTACTACCAAACATATTTTAGGGTTCTCAGTGTTGCCATATTCTTACAGGTAGAATAATTGCCTTGGAAATGTACGCTGCACCCTCACTCGGAAAGAGCATTAGGCCTAATTTCCCAGTCAAACTCAACTAAATACATGTCTCAACATGTCTCAAGACCCGTAACGCTAAACTAATTCGGCACTAATAGGACTTTTGTCATCTCAATTCCTGTTTCAAAAACAATAAGTGACCTGAAAGGTTCTCTCCATGCAGAATCTAGCTTATCCTGCAATACAAGTGAATTGCAGGCCAATAGGCACGAATTGCGGGCCAATACAAGCAAATTGCAGGCCGATTTGTGCGAATACGCATTTTTCATTTTTTTTTTATTTCAGAGCAAATTTACAAAATCATGAAGATAAAACCATTTAGAATGCTAAAGATTGCACAAACAGGCTTATAAAAAAGACAGATGGACACAAATTAAAAAAAAATCACGAGAACCTGCTTAGGCAAAACTTCCAAAATTTGTGTCCAGAAATCCCCCACATCCGTGGGATAATCCTGGACCTATCCCTGCATCTCAAAAACAAAAAATAAATCAAACCCTTTGTAACAGATTGAATCGCACATTTATCAAGGATTCCTTTATCAGTATTTCCAATATCACCGACAGAATCGTCCTAAAAAGCTTCGGTGAGCGAGCGATGTTTTGCCACAAAGTGTGAGCAATCTTTTGACATGACATCCAACTACAACAACAAAAAAGGGTGAAAGGGGCTTGAAAAATAACAGCCAAGTTATAAATCGGGCTTCAAGGGAAATCACATGGATTTCCATTCCGTCTTGACAACAACAATCTGAGAGACGGAGAAATCACATTGGATGGAGAAGGAAAAAACCCAGCTATACCTGTCACAACGAGAAGACAACTGGTGATGAGTAGAAGTAAAAAAAAAAAAAGTATCCCAGGGCTGGGTATACTGTGCAGACGACTCAGAGAAAATTAAACGGTACCCCGAGTGCACTTGAAACCTCTGGAGACGATGCCTTTAAATGTCACAGCGAGCGGTTATCATTTTCAGATTTAATTCCGTGAAATCTTGGGGAAAAACTTATTACTTTGATGGACGAAAATAGTGCGCCACAAATGAAATTGCTCCGTCATTGTATATTTAAAAGCATTGCGTCAATTGTGGGTGATGCTTTATTAAGGGTGTCAATTACTTGGTGATAACATGTTGTTGTTTTCATTTATTTTATTTTTGTTTTCCTTATTGATGAAATTAATTCATTTTTTTTTATTTCATCAAACACAGAAACACAAATCCCCCCACCTGTAACCTTTTTTTTTCTTCTACCAAGCTTCTAAAAATATTTTTTTTGAGGGGTAAGATTTTTTTTCTTCAAGTGTTCAAAACATGTGATGCCTTAAAAAGATTAACATGGAATGCTGTTCTTTTGGTTTCTCTTTTGATCCTTTGATATAGTTTTAGTAAAACAAAACAAAAATTCTTGCATACATACTGAACATTTTGTTAAGGTTTCGGCTGAACAAAATGACATGTATCAGCCTCTCACATTTTTTGTTTCAGGAAAATCAGGGGGGGGGGGTGGGTGGGGAAGATCTGTTTATTCAATTGACATTGTTTGCTTTCTCAGAGGACCTCCCAGACTGATGAAATTTTTGTATTTGTAAAATATCTCTTTACACACTTAGCACTTTTGAAAACAGATTTTACATTCCCTAACTTAAACATCTTGTTATGTAAACAAGTTTTAAGTCAGAAACCTATATTGAGTAATAATCCCCTTAAAAGAACTGGTTGCTAGGTGCAGTCGAAGTAAACAACCCCCCCCCCCCCCAACAGTTGTTCTGGTGTCTTTAAAAGAACCACTGAACCTCTTCTGCTAAACAACATGACCCCCAGACTTCGTGTTTACATAGTAGGTCTGCTTGGAAGGAGTAACTAAATGGCATGCTCTTGACAAATTAGACTATCCTACTGATTGCCCAGGGCCTGGGGGATCCTGAAGTTTTGTCCAGCTACTTTAAAGGTATTGTACACTTTTGGTAACAGCTCAAAATCAGTGTCCACATTTTGTGTGATTCAACATAATGCATGAACAAACAAACCTGTGAAAGTTTGAGCTCAATTGGTCATCGAGGTCACAAGAAAATAGTGAAAAGAGACCTTACAGGTATGTGTTTTCTGTTTTTTCAAACATCGAGTTTTTATCGCGCCTGATAAAAACTATTTTTTTACTCATTTCTCAGAAACGATAGCATTTTAGGCAGAAATATTTTAAGGAACCCTTTCTACCATTACTTACTTTAACCCTAACTCCCAACCGACCTTTGTTAAAAACTTTCCCCAATCCATCAAATTCCAACATGAATAGTGCTACTGCTAATTCACTGGACCTAACCCATCAAACTCCAACAGTGCAGTTGTAATAACAGTACCTAGTCCAACTGTTGGATATTGGTGGAGTGTGTATCCTTGGTCCTGTTCAAAGTATGAAGAGGGGGGTTTGGCATAACCCAACCCAGCAAAATCCAACAACTGTTACTGCACCATGGTTGAATGGTTGGGTCTGCCATTGTAAGAAACAATGGGATCAACAATGCACCACATACATACAATAACATCACATGCCTTTATCAATTGTTTATTCCTCCTCCTTGCGCTTACAACAAAGGGATCAACAATGCACCACATGTACATCATATGCCTTTGTCAGTTGTTTATTCCTCCTCCTTGCAATTCACCATACCCAATCCAACAAAGTCCAACAGAGAACTGCAAGTCTACAGTACCCATTCCATCGCATTCCATCACTTTATCTATAGTACACAGTACCCAACCCATCATATCCCAACAAAACAAACTGTTGGAGTTTGAGGGGATAAGGACTGTTAGGGTTAAATCATGTAAGTTATGTGTGAATCTGTGAACAGTTGTGTTTTTCGATCTTACCAATAGTGTACAGAGGCCTTACATCAATTTGCTTAGCATTAAATTTCTTCCTTGATAAAAACAGGATTACCAACCAAATTTTCACGTGATTTTCAGGATTTTTACGCAAACAACGGCTGAATACCAGTAACAAGCAATATGCAACACATTTGGTTGGTAATGCATATTGCGCCACAGCACCTTGTAAACCATCACACGGTGCTATGCAAAGGAATAGGTCTCATACTTCAACACGTAACTCCACTTACATGTACCTTGTAGGAAAAATACTGAGCGTTTTGAGACACCCTTCGGGAGTATAAAGCGCTATATAAGAACTGCATTATTATTTATTATTATTAATCCTGTTTTTATCAAGGAAGAAATTTCATGCTTAGCAAATTGTTGTGCTTAGCAGCTCTATGAAATTGGGCCCTGCTGAATGGTCTACAAGAACTGACTGGGCAAGTACATTTTTTTTAAGAGACAGACTTCAAGGTTTGGAATGTTGACAAATATACTGTACTAAAGTAAGTTCTTGCAATAAATTTGGATATTAAAACCCTAACAGACTAGACCCTTTGGTAAACATACTGCCCAAATCCTTCTATATCCTTCAAGTTAAAGTTGTCATAAACCTAAAGTGCCCAAATCCTTCTATATCCCTCTCCTTATTGTAAATATACATATTAGCCCAAATCCTTCTAAATCCTTTTGAGACGGAAGTTAGGAAGTAAATTTTGTGATTTACTTTATTTAGGTGCTCTGCTGGGGCCCTTGGCGTATGATATTTGTGGTGGTGATACATGTACAATAAACCACAATAAACATCCAATGCCCTAACAGCACTGACCGAGCAAACAGAAACACTTCAGTTGCCAATAATCAAAAAACAAAAATTGTCAGCTTTATTATATAATCTCCACCCCTAAAAGCCCAAAACCTTCAGAATCCTATTTTGGCTAAGCTGCAAAAGACCTAAAACCTTCTAAATCCTCCTATGTAAAAACAGCCCGATAGCCCAAGTCCTGCTAAATCCTACCTTAACAAAACTCATTGTAGCCCAAACCCTTCTAAATCCTCCTGTGTTGCAGATCCCTAAAAGCCCAAATCCTTCTCAATCCTGCACTTTGGCAATGAGGATATTGAAGGACTTGGGCCCTTTAGGGTTAAAGTTAAGACAATAATATGTGACCCAAGTACACATGTACGTGTATGACTGATTGGGCAATTGAGAAAAATCAAAACAACAACTTGGAGCCTGCAAATGGTCTGGTGCCGCATGAAAAGCTTTCTTTTAATTTTCCTTCATGTATCTATCAAAGTCTCCTTAAGTCCAGACTCCACACTACGGTCACACAACGCAAACGTCTGGCCAGTACATGTAGTTGGTCTGGCTGTACAGTACTGTCTGAACCAAAGAGGATGGATTAATACACAGTGCATTCAGGATGGTTAAGGTGAGTGGAAGCATCACATTATGATCAAAATGCCGCTTTTGTTTTGAGGACAGAGTGACTCACAAGTTTGTGGTTTTCTTCCCACAGTTAAAAATAAACGTGGAGTGAATTGGAAAACCTGAATGGATACCTCAGGAGAGTCATTGATCTTGTGTCCAATGTCTGAGCTATGAACGTGGTGTTCGAGTTGGTGACTGTGACTGTTGCTAAGGGTTTAGTCTTGGTGCAAGACTTTCTCGTTTTTGTTTTGATGCACATTTTTCCCCGCGACAGGGTGCTATCATCCACAAACTTTTCCTACAACAAAAACAGCCCCACAAGACAACCAAGGGTTTTGCTAAGGGCAGCCTATTTTTTAATGCATGTTGAGTTGGTGATCTAGCTGTTTTTCGGACACAGCTTAACCTTAAAGATTTCATCAAAAATGACAACAACATACAATAACTGGGCTACAACACTTGTAAACATCAATGGAACCCTGACACACCCAGTATCTTTCAAAGTACAATCAATTTGGCTAAATGTATTTAAATTCATCAGAACAGTTTAAAAGCTATTCTTAGATTGGGATTTATATTGAAATTCTAAATAGCTATTTTTTTAGATTTGAGAAACTTTTCAGCTTTCATTTTTGGTTTTGTACCCCCCCCCCCCAAAAGAGTGGTAGAAAATCAAAAAACTTAAATTGAATTATTGTCTTGGTCGTGACATTATTTCACGTCCATCAGCCATTACAATTTGTTTTGCATGTTACATGTATTTTGTGTATTGTCCATGGCACATGCAAAAAAGGTTTGTCTATTTTTTTTCATTTTGAAACAGCATCATCTGTCAAAATGTGTTCAAAGAAAAAAAAAGCCTTTGTAACAGAGAGTTAAGTATTGTCTAGTATGAAACTTCTCACCACATTTAATTTGATCTTGAAAGAACAAATCTGTATAAAAATACACGTTGGTACAATGTTAGCACTCTTGTATTAATAATAAGAATGAGTGGTGTACAGTTTCAAGAAGCCAATGTTTTGCTAAGATAGACTTCACAGACTCGCACAAGTCTGTTGTCATTAAAAGCCATTTCTTCACAGACCTTACTGGCTCTGTCAACCAAGCATATGTAAACGATCAGACCCAAAGATCCTATTGGAAAGTCGTCAAGTTCATCAAGACGTGTTACACGACAGTGTGATTTTTGTTTTCAGCTACATGTACGTGCATAATCCAAGGTGGAAGGTGAACCTTGTAATTATAGGGACTGTGTGTGTGATCTCTTTGCAGAGTTGGCAAGAAATGGGAACAGTGTGAAATATTTCCATGACTGTCAGTGTTCCTAAATTATTTCAGAAAACTAACAATTTGGAAATACATGGATATGATACTTAATGGGTCAATTAGGAAGCATTTTTGTTTATTTTGCGATATTACCGCAGGCAAAAGAAAGATATTGTTTTCTCCTTGAGTAAGGCTACATGTATGTCCCTTAACCAAGGACCATTCAAAAGTGTCCTGCACTACAACCCGTAGGCCTGAAGATACATGTAGCCGTGAAGACGAGATGTTGAAGAATTCTCAGCTCATGTAGCTCAAGATATGGGAGAAAAATCCCAAGTGGAAAAACCCATGCAGTTAATGTACGTAGGGACTGGAAAACCCAATCCACTTACAAGGCTCCTGTTCGAAGCAGGATTTGAACGGGGGTCCGGAGAGGTGAAAGGCAGGGAAAGAAATCCCTCAGCCAATCTGAATGTCAATTTTAATTTGGTGAGATTTAGACGAAAAATTTAACAAAAATTCAAATAAAGAAAAACGACACATCATTGGTTAATATTTTGTTCAAATAAAAATTACTTCCACTTCGAACATATAGTTCAGTCATTCCCAAGTATGGTGATTTCTTGAAAATACTTTTAACATGTTACATGTGGTTGGCTCAGTCGTTTTTTCCCCTGCTTTTCACCTCTGAGAACCCCGGTTCAAATCCCACTTCAGACCGGAGTTTTGCATGTGGATTTGGATTTCTGTCCCTACCTGATGGCGTGGGTTTCCCCATTGGTGTTTTCCTCTCATACATAAAATAAAACTGGACATTTCTTCTTCTTTTGTTCTATTCATCCTGTTTATTGGCGCTAATTGTGCTGTTGGATGTGTACAAAAAAATGCCTCTTCAGTAGATTTTTCCTACAAGATTAAAAAGTTGAAACAAAATCATTGCTTGGAAAGCTTTCAGTCACTTCAAAGCTTTTAAGAGCAGTCAAAGGCAAAATTGAAATTATATCATTTTTAGATTTAAGTTATAAAATTGAAAAAGTAGTGGTCCGAGTCTGCATTTATTCCTGTTAGATAAATTGTTTCATACTCTGAAATAAAAAGTTGTGACATAGTAAACCAACTGAAAATGACAAAGATTGTGGGGAAAAGAATGAGGCAGTCGCTATTGGCGAGCAGCCTTAGCATGCTTACACAATTCAAGGCTCAAATTTGGGGGGGGGGAAATTCTTAAGTACGCAGGGCTTTTAGCTCAACATTTTTACTGGACCAAAATTTATTTCACAAGACCAGAATCAATATCAGTGGAACATGCACTAAGACTGAGGAGATCTATTTCATGTGTGTTAATGTGTAAGTGTTCTTCAATCCTCAAGAAAGATCCTCCTGAAACTAGATATCAGATTCAAAATCAAAGTCAACATTTTTTCGCAAAGAAATTACATAATGAGTTATTTTATTCAATTGAAAAACACAAGACCACTGGGCTTGTCAACTTGTGAGTTTACTGGCACGACGCTAAAATCACTGGCCTTGGGCCTGCAATCCAGTGTTAATTTTGAGCCCTGCAATTTTTATAATGCAAACAGATGTCAGCTTCTCTTTAACCTTATCTCTTTCGAGGTATTTATTGGTTTTTGGAAAAATAAATTCATTCCCATCCTTCCATAGTTTTCAATTCACAACCCATTAAAACTGCAAGAGAAATTTCATCAAGTTAGGTAATCTGGTTTTAGTGAAAACAACAGTATTGTTTAGTTTCGATTTGGTCAGTTGTGATAATCTTAACTCGGATTGTAATCCCACAAACTTCGACAGTCGATGGATCAAAATTGAAACTAGGATTTTGTGCACATTGATAATATTTATTAAATGCTCAATTTGATTGCAGCAATGAAAAAAGCATTAATGATAGGTGTTCTTAATGCAATTTTTTTGACTTTTTGACAGTATTTCAGATGGAAATATCTGTTTTGTAAGGACATTGATTGATCAGGATGATCATTCCAGAATCCAATATAAAACTTGTAAAAATGTTACCCCCAATAATTACTACACTTTTGTCTGTAAATCTAAGGCTTGGCCTAAGGAAAGAAACAAACAAATGGCTGCAGAAATTAAAACTAAACAATCTGACTTTTACTTACAAACTGAGTGATATGTGAAACATGAAGAAACATTAAAAAACAATCAACAACATGCGGTGTCCCGCGCGTGCGCAGTAAAACGCCAGCTGATGCACTGCGTGCACGACGAGACCGAAATTTTTGGTCTCGATCAAAAGTTTGAAGGTTTATTTCTACCGGACAGACATGAAAAACTTACGTTTTGGGGAGCTGGAGAGGCTGTGCACCTCTTCTTTGAAATACCCCGTCGACGAAAACACCATTCTTGCCGTTGCAGTTCAGAAAGAAGTTCCGATTTTCGTAGATAATCTCGAGGTGTTTACGTGAAATAAAACTGGAGTGGCCCATGTTTACATCAACCTCTCCTTGCTTGCTGTTGCGACCGATGGTGATCCGAGTTTTGCGGACCAAAAACTCAAAGTCACGGCCTTCAAGACGGGCAATAACGTTGCCTTTTTCATTCTCGTCAACCCACGGGATTCTGCTGGGGCTGGCAGGGGCTGATTTGAGCGCAAGAAGGGCCCAAGCGTCATTATCCGAGGCCTGTCGAAACGTGGCCATCCCGATGTTACTTGGCTGTGGTCACAAAATGGCCGACACGTATGAAAACATCGCTCTACCCCGTCCCTTATCTAGTCTCGTCTTTCCCGTCATGCATTGCGGTAGGTATTGGGAAAATGCGTGCATTTCAGAACCATGTGGTGGTCAGTGCCGACTGGGGTAAAGTGTTATGCTGTATTTTGCTTGTTTATCAACAAACTTGGGAAGTTCACGCATCAACGTCACGTAAATGGATCTTCTCGAAAATACCACTGGTGCGAATTAACCATGGCGGTAGAATAACGTCGAGGAAATGAAAACGGAAATGACATTCGAAAGTAAAACGGGTGTTCAATTGAATAATTATGAAAAAATTTCATTGTTTTAAGCTGATAATTTCGGTTGCAGACTGTCCTGAAATCTGAATAAGTTTCTTAAAGGATTTCCAGAAAAACGTATACATGTAATAAGAGGTGGGGTTTTTTCCGAATAAAATAAAATATGGGGGTGGGTTTCTTTTCGTGAAAATTCGTGCTGTAGAAATAGTTGAATATTTCTTCCGACCATTTGTATAGCTCTTCTCATTTCGAGTGATAGAAATTCGCTGTATATTTTATTGTGGCAGATGCAACAATCCACACCCCCTCCCCCGCCGATTAATAACAATTGTTTCAAATGTGTTGTGCGAATTATTGGTAAAGAAATTCTGCTCTTGATCAACATTTCCCAAAGTGGCTGATATTTGTTCATCTTGAAAACTATTTATAAAATGTGTAGAAAGAGAGTTACGTTTTGGTTATAATTCTTTTGTTTGTTGTTTGTCCCCATGTAAAAAACATGGTGACTGCCAGTTTTGAGGCTCATGACATGAACTTGTTATTACCCTGGTCACTGTGGAGTTTAATAAAAATAAACCAATTACAACAATAATCATTATCTGACCTCTGCCCCCGGTGCGAATGCTGGCCAACTCGTACGTAACGTACGAGTTGGTGTGTGCGCACAAGTTGGCAAATCGGCGTACGGGATAAGTAATAGAGGGCGGATCTCTTGTAATTGTGTTAATGAGAAGAGCTATACAAATTAATGGTCGGAAGAAGTATTGAATTATTTCTACAGAACGTACGAGTTGACCCGTTTCCACTGGTACCCGTACACCTGAAGATAAGTAAGGCCGTGTCCGAATTAGCGGCTACAGCTACGGCTACGGCTAGATTTCCGCGTCATCATGCATTGAAGTATAGGACGTCCTTAGCAACACGCTTAGCAACAGCTGTAGCCGTAGCTGTAGCCGCCAATTCGGATACTGCCTAATTGATGCATCCCGAGGCAAGGATTTGAGGGAAACTTAGGCTACGGCTATATATACGGCTACGGCTGGATCGCCTCGTCGTCGTGCGTTGAAGTATAGACCTTTGTTGATAAACAAACCGCGCTGGTTGGCATGGATGGCTAAATGTTAGCAACAAATTAAATCGTGTTAACAGAATGTTGTGAACAAATTCAAAGTTTCTGCAAACTTTCAAGTTACAAAAAATGCATCCCATGATTGGTTGCTTTGTTTCCAACAAATTCAACACCATTTTTGAACATTGTGTAACATTACGAACTGTTGTATCTGTTTGTGCTTTAGTGCATTTATGGCTTCCCATAGTTTTCCAACCTTGGACGTCCTTGTGGGCAACACCCTTTTCCAATTCGGATACGGCCTGATACCAAATTCACAAACTTACAGCTCAAGGTATTGTTTTATTGATGTTGGTCACCGATATTATCCATACCACCTGGGACATGAGTGGTCCCAGTTTTTATACAAAAATAAAAGTAATTGTTTTACAGTTTTAAACGTTATCCATCTGATATACATCAGTTGCACTGTGTAGGCCTAGTGAATGTTATTTTTTGTATTGTCTTAATTAAAGGAAAATGGTTTGCGAGTGGTAGGCGCTATCTTTTGGCAACAAAAACGTCCAGAAGAAATTGATTTCCAAGCACTTATTTTGCTTCACGTCAATGGAGACTCGTTAGATTAACCGTAGAGAAAGGACATGGATTAATGGGTCTGTATACGTTCGGTAATGACTCTTAAAATTAATGGCAATACAAACTTACTTGGTAAGAAGTACAGCTTTGGATAGTATCATGCATTTTGAGTAACTTTTCACTTCGAAATACTGCGGTTATAGAAACGGAAGTTTATCCCCACAAATTTGAATCTGAGAAGCGTTACTGCAGTAACGTTTCTCAGATTGTGTATTCCAATAATTGCAGAATATTCTTCCTGCGTGGACATACCCGTTCCAAATTTTCGGCAATATCTCAAAAACGCAACCACCTTTTGAAATGAAATTTTCACAGGTTATTTTTATGGTATATATCTACAACTATTTTGGATTGAAACAAACAGTGGGTTTCAATTACCAAACGTATACAATCTCTTTATCCAATCCCAACCAAATCTGTGGATGTTGTGTAAAAGCTTATTAAAGTTGCATGGTCCGATTTTCGCCGAAATATTTTTTTTAAAGAATTTTTCTTCTGAACGATTTACTGACAGATGAAGCTATTTTAAAACGAAAATGAAATTTTTCTTATGCAACGGACAATGCACAAAATACACGTAGCATGCAGAGTTCTTTGTATACATAGCTGATAAAATTTCGGGTCAAACCACATAATTATTGTTTTCATTTCGATGTATTTTATATTAGGGTTAAAATTAATGGACTGTCTGGATTTTGTTTTCCGGCAAGTATTATCATAATATTATGGATCAAATTCTTGTCAAATTCCCTCTTGTGAGTTTGATGGGGGAATCATCAAAGTTCATCCTGGTTTAGCCCGAACATCTGACGTCACACTTCTCGAGGCTCCTGAATAACGCCAGATAGCGGCCTTGAGCGAAGGGCATGGATCCTGGAAAGCGCACCTTTGACCTCGCATCCATTCACACAGGGTGCGTTCGATTAGCTTCCCCGGGTCGCGATTTTTTTTCCCCCAAACGACATTGCAATGATGACCTTTTTTTGTGATGATTTTGAATTTTTTTCTCGATCGGAATGCGGATGTTGGGAAGAAATAAAGAATATAAAAAAGGTAAATAAAAAAAAAGTTTGGGAAAAAAAATTCGCCCCGGGTCGACCCAGATCTCCACCCGTTGCGTTCGAATAGCTTTGATGTCGTTCTCGGGTCAGCCCAAGTGCCCTGCTTGTGGAGCTGGTCACTTGGGGCTGATCGAGGTGCATGACGTCACGACGAAAAACTTTCTCAATGGCCACCATTTTTATTACAATTCAGCGGGACACTTTCAGTAAGTTTGACACACATTTTCACCCGCAACTTTGTGAGCATTTAATTTTTCATACGTGGACGAGAACTTGTGTATCAACCTGGGCTTGTACAATAATTTAACGTTGCAGTTTTACCTTGAGAATAAATATTTTACGATCTTTTCGTGAATCCACGGACAACATGAGAGTAGTTCCGGGTCGGCTGTCCCAGGATGCATTGGTGTGAATGCTGGGGGAAGTTGGCGTTCGATTAGCTCGTGGCAGGGGCACACTGGGGTCGACCCGGGGAAGCTAATCAAACGCACCCACAGAGATTCGTAATCACACACAAGTACATGCATTACATTGTGTATAAACAACATTATATACAAACATTATGTACACGCGCGCAGGAGCAGACGATCAAAAAGTTCATGGTGTATGGTGGAGCCTAGATCGAAGACGTCACTATCTCATACTCGTGATAACCCGACAGAGGGCGCGCTTTTCTTCCTGAATTTCAACGCGTTTGACGGGCGGTTTGACGAGGGTGCACCACACTAAATAAGCCAGAATTCATGCGCCAAGCTACTTATCATAATTTGTAAACCCACAACTTTTTTTTCATTATAACGTTTTGGGGGTCATGCAATTAATAGATTGTGTAAATATAAGAATCTTTCACAACCTGGGGGTTCTGTGCTTCAACTTTTGAGGAGACTTGGTAAATTTAGGCGTTAAAGTTGGCCCTATTTGACCGGGGAAGTGGAGAAGTGCTTCACGAAAACTGGCAGCAAGTCGGTTTTGGAAAAAACAAAAAAATCGTGTTTTTTTCTTCTGGGGTAGTTAGCAAAAATTCCAAACGGTTGACCTGCCAAAAATTGAAAAGAATTCTGAAGTTTAGTTGTCCGGAAATATGTCTGATTGGTTTTCAAGAGGCTGAGAGACTTACACGATTTTTTGAGTATTTTTGAATAATTATCATTTAGCATTGGTTCCTATGGGAGATTATTTAGAGTGGTGCGCCCACGACTACTGGCTGAAGCTAAATCAAACAACGCCCTCTGTTGTTTGAATTAATCCATTTCGATGCGTTGTTTGAATATTGATCAATTTCGGTGCGAAGGTCTTGGAAGCAAGACTAGGTGGAACCATGAAGCTGACAAACACGTCACTTCTGAGCGGACCAATCATAACACAGATATGGAAAGCTTACGTCACACGTTAATCCAATGAAATCCTTGTATCCAATGAAATCATTGGGTCTGTAAAACCAGTAGGCCTACCTGTATTTATCTTTCGCTCGTCCCCAGCGCCTTGCCTAACCGCTGGGATGGGCAAACGTATCAAGCACGCTCATTGGTATATCCCGAAAATGCTCAGTCCCATCATGCATCACGCTCACACTGCTATGCACTGCACGCATGACGTACTTCCTGAACAAGAATCTGTGCAAGCTGATTAGCCCATCCCAGCGGTCCTGGATAGACCCTGGCCGGCCGCAGGGGCCGAGCGAATCTTTATACATGGTTTTGCGGATAAAGACAGGGGACCAGTCTAATCCTGGTTCAGCCTGCAAAAAGGTGATGGCAATAGAGGGAGGGCTTCTCCAAAGACTTTTGGTCACTACTTCTTGTCAGGGTGCACCCCACTAAATAAACTCCCATAGCATACAGTGCAAAATGCTAACAATTCAACAACAAAAAAAAACACTTAGAAGTCTCACAGGTTTTTTTACAGTAAGGGGAAAATTATCCATTGACCCTTGAACTTTTATCCTCTGCTCAATTTGATATGGGGTCCTAAGGCCCGTCAAGTTATTCTCCCTCCAAATAAAAACACCCCTAACACACAGGTGTAATTTTCCAAGCATCAATCTTGAAAAATGTAAAATGTCCCTACACCTCTCGTCAAATCGGACCATTCATTTTAGGGCCTATGTCACAGGGAATTCTGTCCCCCCGCACAGCGGTCCGGGGGGACAGAATCCCCTAGGGAAATGTGTCCCCCGCCCAGGGTTTTCTGTCCGCCAGGGGAATTTGTCCCCCCTCTCACATTTGTTCCCTTGTTTGCCTCTGTGCGACACTTGAAATCTTTTTAACTAAATAAAATCAAGCATGAGAATGAGCGATGATGACAAAACCGGAAATCCATCGTACGAAAAATAAATCGGAAAAATCCAACGCTAAAAATGCATATTATCCGGATTCTGGGCAATGTCCGTAATTTGGGCAAAGTGACCCGGGCGTCAGCGCCGCACTCAGTGAATTGTTGTCAGTAGACTTTTCTTTTCAAAGTCTCCACACACAAAAATGTTCCTTTGCTTAAAATCATTGACTAAAATAAGTAACAATAAGATAATACTTCTATTATAAACCAGCAAAGCCAGGTGAATAAAGCAAGTTTATTGATTATAGTTCCGTCGGTGGACGCTCGTGCCTGGGGGACATATTCTCCGTTGGAGGACACAATCTCCGTTGAGCACGGCGGACAGAATAACCTAACGAGAGACAGTTTATCCTAGGAGATACTGTCTCGGGGGACGTTGTACCCTAAAAAAACAGGTAAAGTTGTCCGGAGGGACAGATTCACCGGGGGGACAGAATCTTCGGCCACACTCAAGAAGTCAGCAAGCCACTGGTCACATTTGAACACAATTCTTTTACACTGTAGGCCCCTGTATACCCTTCTACTTGGCTCTCAAATCTGTATAATAATAATTATAGAAAAGTTTGAGGGCCTACAAAATATTAATGAGGCAGACGCTCTGTTTTCTCCCTATTTAGTTGGGTGCACCCGTCAGTGAACCTTCAGCCTGCCGATGGCGCCACTGGGCCACCAGCAAGATTTTGCATGTAGCGGTTGTTCCACCATTTAAAAAAAATTAGTCCAAAAGTGACAAAAGTATGTGAATTTCCATTTTAAACTCATAGGCTATGTTTTCCACCTACTTTTAAAAGGGAAAATGATGGAACTGCGACGAGTAGAATTGTTGCAGGGGGGGCGTCCACAACATTTTCGAAAACATCCCAGTTTACCCCAAATTGGGCTACAAGGGGATTTTATTCTTATAAGTAACAACTTAACAACTGTTTTATTATGTGAGTTTAGTTTGGTCTGTTCATCCATACGTACTTTACGAACATGGCCAAAGTAGGCAGCTACATCATTTTCTAAACAAAACACATCATTCTCGCTTAGCAGATATAGTTCACCAGCCGAAAAAAGGGGCACACCGGCTCACCATTTACGTAATTTAGTGAAGTAGAGTCACAAACAACATCGTGAAACAGTCCGTCGTCGGTGCATATTATGCAACGTCGTCGTCCTGCGACTGCGAGTGTGTGCAGCGCGCGTATATTTTTTTTACATCACAGCGAGGGGTTTTGTACTGTAACACTGTCAATTCCGTCTCGAGATAGGAGACTAGGTCTAACCCTAAACCCTAACCCTAACCCTAACCCTATCCCTAACCCTAACCCTAACCCTGACCCTAACCCTGACCCTAACCCTAACCCTAACCCTAACCCTGACCCTAACCCTAAACATAAACCTTTATAGGCATAAATGTTTGTAGTCTCATCTCAAGACAAGAATTGACAGTATTACAGTACAAAACCCCTCGCTGCGGTGTAAAAAAAAATGCGTGCAGCGCAGTCAATTCAACACGGGCACTGCCTAAAACCCCCTTGGAACCAAACGTGATTATGGTCTGGCTCCCAACCCCCCAGACAGGCTCCGAAGTCACGGCTATTGGCAAGCTGAGGAGTTCAACGAGGTTTCAACGCTCTCTGGCCCCACGGGATGTAGCGCCGGCTGACGGGATATGCCCCAAGGTTTATGTTGTGATTGCTCCACGCCCTTGGGCCATGCAACACGCCTCCATTACACGGACTCTTTGAATGCGAATCTTACGTTGGATTTTTCACCATTATATACAACTTGTAGCGATAATTTGAATACATGATCTTTAATTGTGTAAAAAAATTATTTAAATTTGGTTTGGTAAGTTACTTTTAAACGGCTGAAGGTAAAACTAACTCGGAAGGTCAGTTGATTATTTGAACCAGTTTGTGGTTCGAACTATCACGCGTCGGACCTTCGTTTTTGTTTAAAAATGCTCAAAAACGGCTAAGTTTGATGATTTTTTTTATGGACTGTTCTTCTTTATTCCTGTAAGACCGTTGAAGTCATATTTTAGTCTATTTTGTAGCCCAAATAGCCCAATTCAGCCGGTGTGTCCCTTTAACTTTTGCTCAGTAAATACATTCTTAAGAATCATCTTTGCGCTTTTAATTTTATGAAACTTGATCCGCAGAAACAGAACAACTCATGAGGATAACACGAAAGGGGTTTAGCTTCACAATATTTGTAGGTACACTTGGCAGTATAATTAAACTGGTCACAAGGAACAGTTAAAAACACATCAAACAGCATTCGAAAAGGTTTGATTAACATTATGTTTATTAATTACAAAAGTTTTTAAAGGTATTATTTAATAGGTATTGTATAATAGGTAAGGATTAAGTTTATTCTGGAAGCTTACTGATATGAAGTTGATATGACAAGTAGAGCTATTTTTTTTCTGTGAAATATTTCCCTCTGAAATGAAGTCATATTCGAGAAAACGGTATGTGAAAACCTATTTTAAAAAACGCAACAACTGTTTTCGGTTGTTACAACCACGGAGGTAGAAACAAATTAAGAACAATGTGTTTACAATTACATGCTAAAAATCGTGCATGGTTTTTCAATATCTTCTCCTGACGCACACAACTAATTAAGCCCAAATTTTCACATTTGTTTTGGCTAACTTCATGTATAGTTTGATCACACAAAACATGAACACTGTAACTTTAAAAATATATATATATATTGCGTGAGTTTTTCAGAAGAGGGCGCACTTTTGTTGAAGATTTTTTCTGAAGCTGAAGGTTGTTCACCCTACGGACGTACGTACAGACGTACAAAAACGCCATATCAACAAGAAGCAGTATGAATGTACCGTGTACAGGACCCAGGACGACGTGACCTCCGGAGCATGCATGCCGTGTTTTGCGTCTGCGGTCGGCCCAGCCCATTCACCGTGTTCTGCCCACGGTACACTGTCGTAAGTGTTGACAGACTCGCGTTATAAAAAGTAAAGACATGGTTGAGTAGTTTACTGCAAGAGGTGTTTTGCAACTTTATTTGAAAGCCTAAAGAGAGTCTTGCTTTTGACGGGTGTAGTTCTCGAGGACACGGACTGGGTGGAGACAGTTGTTTGAGAATTTAAGTTTGCAAGATATTCGAAGGGAAATTCGGATGGCCCAGAATCATCGTTCAGTTCCACAGCACAAAAACGTAAGTCCCGAGATTTATTTCTGCTTCCATGGCTAGCCGGGTTATCTGTTCGTGTCCTTGCTCTGTGGTTCGATCATGCAAATTGCTATACACAATTACAACAAGTTGAGTTCCTCCATGGTCATACTTTTTCTCCCATGGCTACACTGCACTGTTGAAAGACGACTGACACGGACGTGTGTTGATGATTGGAGGGGGTGGGGAGGCTTGGGGGGGGGGGGTTAAAATCTTGAAGAAAATGAGGATGTCATTGAATGTGGTGATGGGAAAGGTGCATTCCTCTCCCATTCCTGGGTTGGGTATTTAAGAAGATATAACTATTTTTATAAGAATTATATTAGAATCTGCTTCACTATTATCTAGTAGTGTAAAGTAATACTCAGTCATACTGAGTCATGCCCCTCCCCCATCTGCATCTGTCTGCTGCTATTTTTTTGTTGTGGTGCAAATTTGTTGTGCAAGTGCGAAGGGTGACCCAGTAGTTGGAGATTGTTTTAAGTGAGGGGGACAATCTTCTGGTAAAAACATAATTAAAACTTTAGTCGAATAAAGCCAATTGATTCTAGAGGTTCCAGGAAAAATTACCCCAATCCACTCAACCCCCCCCCCCCCCCCCCGCCGCCTTTCCCAGCTCCCCCCTCTTCCACATCCCAGAAAAATCAGCATCAACATTAAATTTTTATGGGATGCTTTAAAATTTGTGTTCAAGTCATAAGTGCATGTTCCTCGCATAGTTTCTATTCCTTGGTTTGGAAGCATGTCTTGGGGTAATTAACTTGACAGCCTTGAATGAACGGATATAAGGTGGATATATTATGTCAAATTACTCATTTTATCTCACAACCCCTGTTAAGTGTTATTTGCCTTGAGAAGTGATTGAAAGAAAGAATCTCCTCGCCACGCCCCGCCCTCAAGAGTACAGTGACCTCCTGACTTTTATACAGCAACAAAAAACATAATAGCACAGCTAAATGGCTTATTTTATTTTATTTTTAGAAAATTTTATTTTGGATTTATAGGCCTGGCAAACTATTAAATATAAATCTTGGCTTACTTACTAAATAAAACTTCTGTGTTCTGCTTTCTAACTTATTTGTTCTTCTCTTTTTTTCTCGGCTTCAGGGAATGATGTTGTCTGACACTCAGTATCAGGGTAAGAAATAACTTTTTAAACTTTTAAAATGGGTTATTAAAGCCCTTACTCCCTGGGGCTTTTTGCCTACAGGTGACCTCAATCCTTTAATATCCTCCTCTCCAAATTGTTTGAACTTGATTGATTGGAATGCCTGAACCAGTGATAAGCAACTGTTATTTGGGGCGGAGGCCCTCAGTCCTTCTGAATCCTTCATTTTTGGCAAAGAAGATTAGATAGAGAATGATTTGGGAAGGTAAGGGTGAATTTTATTAATGTTTCTAAGGGAAAATGTGTCAAAACATTTACAGTGACGAAAGTCATCCTGTTTTAACCTGATTTCCAATTTGTATTGGGGTTTTTTCACCCTTAGAAAATCAGTGTAATTCTGATTAAATAGCTGGAAAAAGTTTATCAAAGCCTGTTTTCCATAATATTTAGGTAAGCTCTTGTACTCGAGAAAATGTGCTGTGTTCTTCAAGTGTTGAATATCATGCAGGCCTGACTTATTTAGTCTACAATTCATGGAGTACTTAAAGGGAAACTTGACTGGATCACTATAGACCGTAGAACTGATGAAAACATTATCTTTTATTAACCATCAAAACCTTTAATCCAAACAAGATTAAGAGAGATTTTGCCAAAACATATTTTCAATATTTTACAGTGTCTGTAGCAACTACCGGTACTCTTCAATCAGTTCACTTTGGGATTAAAAATCCTTTTCCCGTTCAAAGGCATGCAAATCCTTGCAAAGAGTTACATAATCCGTTCATTGTTTGCAGTACATTTTGACCGGGACCACCGAACATGACCCCCCATAGACTCTGTGAAACAGTTGCCTGTGTTGACATGATCATCGCCCACATGCACTGAAACGCGAATGCCAGTTTTAGCCAATAAGCCCGCCGCTGGGTGTTGGAAAGAGTGCATGCTATTTGGGTCCTCCGAAGTGAACTGGTGAAGTGATGGAGTTTCATTACTTTCTGTTAGCTTTGATCTTTGAATAAAAATAAAGAGACCACCATCCATCTGAATTGTGAAAATTGTAGTAGAACATTTAGTATTCCTCTCTAGACCCTAAAAATGGAGCCTATTTTCTCTTTGTGTGATTCAATCATAACCTTTCATCCGAACAAGAAATAAGGACTTTTGCAAACACTATTGAGACATACATTATAGACTTTACAAGTCTCATGCGTATTCGAACTTCCAGGACCATGTTGTTCCCAACCATAATGGAGTTTAACATGTGCGCGAGTCTGTTTCTTCAAATCTGTAGTTTAAGGCTATACAAATTATATCATATGGGAATGTAAAATTTAGCCATTAAATATATGGAAAGTAATATAAATTTAACAAATCAACGGAGAAAACTGAAGAATAAAACTTTTTCCGATCACTTGTGAACAATTAAGAATTTTGCCCAACTGACGTTCATGTAACCATTAAACCTATGTAATGGTCGCTCAAATTCGGCATGATTGGCAGAACTGGTTGCTAGAAAAATAAGCATGGGCCACGTCCCAAGTTTTATTTTTTTCTTCAGTGTTAATTTGAATAACTTATTTGTATCATGAAAAAATTGAAATTAAAATCGTAACAAATTTAGGGTTATCCCAGGTTTTTTCGAAAGTGTGGTGCTTATCGGGGAGAACCCTCTAATTGCTATGGGTATTTTTTTAATTTTTTTTTAGAGAATTTGGTATAAATAGAATTTTAAAAGAAGATTTGATTTCATAGAAAAATATCGTCTTCGTTCGAGTTTTGATCTCGTTTTCGATACGGGCGAGAATTGCAGTCTATTAGCCTAGCCATAGTCAACCCCTTTAAAATGTGGAGTCTTTAACATTAACACTATGGAGAATGAAACCTTAGTAGATTTTGGAGCAACAAGAGCCCTTTGTTGTGGGTTAAGGAGACATTCTTTCTGTAACAAGATCATGGTTACTTCTGCAAAGAGAAAATACTCCTCATGACTCCAGGCAGTAGGAGTTATGGGAACAATGTGTCCAATGTGTTCACTCCATTGGGACTCAAAAGAGTTGACTTCATCCAATGACTTTATGGACCATCCCTCCAAGCACTGTCCATGACACCCCCCCCCCAACACACACACACGCACACAAACCTCCTTTGCCATTTTCTTACTTACCCTAAGAACAATAATCAAGTATCCATGGATTTCATTAGTGATAACTTTTCTTCATTCTTTGATTTCCAAGAGAAAAAGATTGCTATTAAAATTATGCAATGCTTGCATATGTACGATAATGAGATTTTACTCTACATATGTGGTTGTTCTTTGGTATTGGACACAAGTACAGAACTAGTGTTTTGTTTGCACAGCCTTTTGGTGAATTGTGGTGGATGGGTTGGTTTCGGAAACAGAACCACAGAGTCTGTCTCAAAGTAAAAGATTTGGAAAGCTGTTCTCTCTGAAATGACCTCACTTTTGACAAGATTACATAGGCCTACTGTGAGCTTCTAAAAGCCCTTTTCACACTGCAGAGCCAACTCCCTGGAAATAAAACCTCAGGATTGATGCAATTTTCCTGGGGAAAATGAGCACTCAGTATGTTAACCCGGGGGGGGGGGGGGGGGGGGGGGGGTATCTTGCTTAAAGGCACCGTATACGTTTGGTAATTGGAGCCTATTGTTTGTTTCAAACCTATATAGTTGTAGATATATAGGCCTACCATAAAACTAACCTTTGAAAATTTCATTTCAAAAGGTGGTAGCGTTTTTGAGATATTGCTGAAAATCTGGAGCGGTTATGTCCACGCAGGAAGAATAATCTGCATTGGAATATACACTCTGAGAAGCGTTACGCGTGTCGCTTCTCAGATTGAAATGTAATGCGGGAGATAAAAAGTGATATATTTTTCCATAACCGCAGTACTTCGAAGTGAACAAGTTTTTCAAAATGCATTATACCCAAAGCTGCTGTACTTCTTACCAAGTAAGTTTTTATTGCCATTAATTATCAGAGTCATTACCAAACGTGTACGATGCCTTTAGCTCTACTCCCAAGCAGGGTAACTTGCTAGACGGTGTGAAAGGGGCATTGGTAGAGGGCATTCCTGAACATACGAGTACATGTATATCATTGACACTTTCTGATACAGTGAAAAAACCCTGAAGGTGTTTCCCACTCAATTAAAAGTAAATTTCTCTAATTGGAGGATTTGTATGCAGTAAACTCGTGCATAACACTACTCAAGTTTTATTTAATTTTTTTATCGGCGTTTCTAGAAGTCAGTGGTCGATGCCCTCAAATGCCTTAACCCAAATCTCAAAACAATTTCATTCAGTTTATGTCAACAGGAACAAATCTCCGGATTGTACTCATAGTTGGGGTTTTCTGTATTCATGGAAATGAAAGGTCGCAGTGTGGGATGATTTGTTGATCTTTTGTGGTGATCCGTGGGATTATGGAAACTTGTGTTAGATATTTTGGGGGCGTGAACTTTGGAGGACACTCTAACCCTGCTGATTCATTCCCACATATTTTAATATTTCCGTTATAGGAAAGTTACCTTTTTAAGCATGTGGCCACCATTGGCAGTGTCAAAGACCAGTATCTGCACTTTGTGCGACCCAACATGTACAGGAAATTACAAACCTGTGAAAGTTTGTGCTCAAGAATTTGGACTCGGGAGATCAAAACTAATTGTTTTACTCAAATAATAAAGCATTTCAGGCAAAAATATTTAAAGAGAAGTTTCCAGCCTTGACCATCTTTACACCATGATAGTTATGTGCAAATCTGTGAACATTTATATTTTCAATCTCACTCTTTAAATTGATGCAAAAATTGGGAGGGGGGCGGGGCTTGGAGACCGATTCTTAGTTTTGGGTCCTTTGCCAGTGAACCAATAAAAGCTCTTTGTAATTTTATTAATTATATTTTCTGATTTTGATTTGTTTTCATCATCAGCAAGAATGAAAACAAAAGATACTCAATCTGAAAAAATACCTTTTACAGAAAGAGCATTGTTTGAAGAAATGAAAAAACAACAATAGTAGGATTAGTGGCTGGAAAGATTTAAATGTTTTCAATAGCAGAGAGAATTATACGAAAGATTAATTTCACACAAAATATTGTTCTTGGATTAATTACAGACTGAATTTACAGGAAGACAAAATGAGATTTAATTAGGCCTAGTTGCATAAGCAATTGAGAAGGGGAACATTACTACTACCAGCGTACATTGTAGATCCGTTCCTTTAAACTACACTCTTGTAAAGTAGCCAAGGCCTTTCCTGTCTTTTAGAGAAATTGTAATCCGGCTTTAAGTTGTAAGTTAATGTTTACTGGAATTTCAGGGTGGCTGAATGACAATACAGGGTGCAAACACTGGTCTTTTCTTGCCCCCTTGTTGTGGAGTTTACACAGTAGTATTGCAGCAATTTGGCATGTGGAAAGACCAACCAAATCCCTCTCCTGTTGACTCAATGATTTGGAATGGAATTATCAACACTGTCTTATCAATGCATTCACGAAAAGCTCTCTCAAACACATTTGAATATGTCCAGCTAGTTTTGGTTGTCAATAAATGACCTAGTGTAAAGTTTAAACAAGTCGGTTTGTAGAAAACAAACATTCTGAAGCGAAAGTGACGTTTCCTTTTTGGAGGTTGTGATTGTTTTGTTTTTTTGCACTTTTAGGCCTATAACTAGTAACTAGGTTTGTCAAAGGACAGTTGTCAGTGGTGATTGTTATGTACTTTGGGTCTTTTCTTAAAGAAAAAGCAACAAAGGGCACTTGTATAACCTCCTTCGTTGAAAATGAGACTCGATTACCCAGAATAAGAAATAAAAACCCATCAACAACGGTGGACAATCCTCTTTAGAAAGAGAAGACAAACAATTCCAAGACAGTGTTTATGGGTTCTGTTTGTAAACTGTACGGTAGTGTTAGAACAATGTTTGCCTCCAAATAACAGTTGTGTTTAACCTTTTAGTCTTTTTTTTCACTTTTAAGGGGTGTGCACAACATTGGATAAATTGAAAATATACATGTTCACAGATTTGCACAAAGGTTACATAGTGTAAAGATGGTCATGTTGAAAACTTCCCTAAGGCTAGAGTTTTTGACAATTGAGTAAGACAATCAGTTTTAATCTTGCGAGTCCGAAATACGATGTTTGAAAACAGTGATGGGGTTTTTCACTATTTTCTTGCGACTCCGATGACCGATTGAGCTTAAACTTTCACAGGTTTGTTACTTCATGTATAGTTGTACAGGTATGTCGGGTCACATAAAGTGCAGTCACTGGTCTTTGACAATTACCAATGTTGTCTGCGTGCTTCAAGGCCTGAAAGATAAGATAAAAAACTCACTAAATTACAAAAATGTTTGCCCTTTTAAGTTTGCTGCAACATTAAATGACGCAAAAATTGACAACAACAACAAAAATTGACTTGGTACAGGTGACAATCAACTTCAGATTTTTCAAAATGGTTTTATCTTTAAAAATATATATACATTTTCTGTACCACCAGATTCTTAAAAGTTTATATAAGTGAGGCTGAGGTTTTTCGGGGTCGGAGATCATACAATAGACTCCTGAATTGAAAAGCGGCTGTGGCCAGAGTAACAAAACCATTAGTTGTGCACGTTTCTATAATCATGGTAATCTGGGACAGCCTACACATACAAACACTCTGTTTGTATTCTAAAGCCCCACTCTTCTAAAACCACTTGTGTTGTTGCTTGGTGTGGCTGAGATTTTCTCACTCCACCACCCCCCCCCCCCCCCCCTATGGAGAATGGGTGTTTGTTCAACCTTCGGGATACGTCTATGAATAAGAAGTACAAGACATTGTTGGAATGATGTGTGTATGTCCAGAAATGGAGCATAGATTGTACACATTTATTGTTTTATTTATTTTTTCTGTATTTTACAGGTATAGGATAGGGGAGGGTTGTGCCAAGGGGGGTGTTTAGGAAAGTGTGACACTCCCCAAACATTTTTAGTCGGCAATTTGCACCTTAAATGCCAAAGGAAGCACTAAATCAAGTGGAATAAGGGTGTCCAGACTAAGAAACAAAAAACCAACTGTATTTTCCCCTTAAGACTAATTTGCAAAACAATTGTTTGGTGTTTTTTTGACCTTGTTGTATATAGTTGGGTTCCGTGCTGGACACGCTAGACTTTCTAAACATAGTGGAGAATACTAGCAGTCAAGCAAGTCATTCCACACATCTCTGGAAATTGAATATTTAGAATGAAACTTTTCAGTTCTCAAAGTAGCCCAAAGTAACTTGAGGCTTTTCATGGTAGTGGATGGATATTGGTTCTGGTTTTATGGTACATTATGCTGGTAATTCCACAATCAATGCAGTTTTTCATCATGGTTTCTTCACAGGAACCATTATCTGATCTGGTTCTTTGTTTTTCCCAACTTTTCTACCCTGAGTCTGCACTAGTTTTTGTCAAGCGACCTTGTTCTAAAAGTAAACCTTTGTACATCTAACACTATCCACAATGAGCATTTTATGCAGTGGTTTCTGTCAGGTTCTTTAGATGCTCTCAGTATGTTCTTTTCAATGTGCAATACAAATGCTTTGTACCATATTACTGCTCGTCTCCTCTCTGGCATTCTGTCATCTGAGCAGAACTTCTGTGAGTTAGCATTTTATTCCCGATACCTTGAAGTGCAGAAAAGAAAGTACAGGGATAACAAAGTGCCAGTGTTATAATCTTCCTCTAAAGCAAGCGTGTCGGATTCAGAAAAGGGTATTTTCACAACTGTGGTGGTGCATAAATTGAACATCCAGTTAAAAGGATTGTTTGGCTGAGGAGATGTAAGCCGGATAAGACCAGCTTGCATCTTAATCTCTTCGGGTGGCTCTGTGGAGGAGCATGAAGACAGCTGTCAAATCATGGAATGGTCATGTTTGTCAGCCCTCAATGCATTGTTGAAGTCGTCACATGGCGTACAGCTCTCAAAATCAAAACATTCCCCCATACAAAAAAAAAATGGCCCGAAACCCAGCAGCAAAATAATGTTGTTATCCATGTACGATTTTCCAAAAACGTGGGCCTCAACTGGAGCCCACACATGTATGCACACCACACTGCACAGTATTGTGCTTGTTATATACTCTCCCCTCTTGCATCTTGTACCTCAAACTTTTTGACATACTTGTCTCCCCCTCTTCAAAGTTCTTCCTTCAAGAAGCGGGATCTGGTTGGCCAAGTGATTTCTTTCCCTGCCATTCACCTCTATGGACCCTGGTTCGAATCTGGTTTTGGACCACCGTGGATCAGGTTCCCAGTCCCTTACCTGATTTGCACATGTTTTCCCCAGTTGGGGGTTTTCCTCCCACATCTACACCTGAGACTTCTTCAACCTCTTCTCTTCACAGGTATCCTTAAGCCCACAGGCTACGCTTTTGAGAGTTCATTGGTTTCAGTCCCAGAAAGATTGAATAATAATGAATAAATAAATAAATATTAGGGCCTCTTCCATTTCACAGGTCTGAAGTTGTTTTATTTATTTAGTTTGTGTCTAAATGGGAAATGTAGCTGAATTGGTAATGAGTGACTGCTTAGCACAGGTGTATTTGAACTGATTACTGAGTTTCTTTGGGTTTATTCATTGGGTCAATTGTGGGCCAAGGTTCTTATCCTCTTGCTCTCTTCAGTGGTCGGAAGGATGTGGTATGCAGACTGACTAAGTGGATAAGCTTCCTTCAGAGTGCAAACAAAACACTGTATGTTGTAACCTGTAACTTCTGCCAGCAAGCAGGAATACCTTTTAACTTCTGCCAACCAACAGGGATACCTTTTAACTTTTGCCAGCCAGCAGGGATACCTTTTGTCACAAAACTTCTGCCAGCCAGCAGGAATACCTTTTAACTTCTGCCAGCCAGCAGGAATACCTTTTGTCGCAAAACTTCTGCCGGCCAGCAAGAATACCTTTTGTTGCAAAACTTTTGCCAGCCAGCAGGACTACCTTTTAACTTCTGCCGGCCAGCTTGAATACCTTTTAACTTCTGCCAGCCAGCAGGAATACCTTTTAACTTTTGCCAGCCAGCAGGGATACCTTTTGTCACAAAACTTCTGCCAGCCAGCAGGAGTACCTTTAAACTTCCGCCAGCCAGCAGGACTACCTTTTAAGTTTTGCCAGCCAGCAGGGATACCTTTTGTCACAAAACTTCTGCCAGCCAGCAGGAATACCTTTTAACTTCCGCCAGCCAGCAGGACTACCTTTTAACTTTTGCCAGCCAGCAGGGATACCTTTTGTCATAAAAAACTTCTGCCAGCCAGCAGGAATACCTTTTAACTTCTGCCAGCCAGCAGGAATACCTTTTGTCACAAAACTTCTGCCAGCCAGCAGGAATACCTTTTACCTTCCGCCAGCCAGCAGGACTACCTTTTAACTTTTGCCAGCCAGCAGGGATACCTTTTGTCACAAAACTTCTGCCAGCCAGCAGGAATACCTTTTACCTTCCGCCAGCCAGCAGGACTACCTTTTAACTTTTGCCAGCCAGCAGGAATACCTTTTGTCACAAAACTTCTGCCAGCCAGCAGGAATACCTTTTAACTTCTGGCTGATGACAACTTTGTCATCAAGCTTAAAACGGAGTGATTTTTTCTGGGGTTTTTTAAACACCTATTTTGGGGGTAAGTTGGTTGCTTTTGTTGCTTCAGAACCATATTGTATACATTTCAGGGACACATTACAGAATTCTTGCATTCTTTCAAAATGTTGTTGTAATGGTTAACTTTGACGACCTTGTAAAAAGATATTTTGTGTGTTTTTGGTGCATCACTATACCATGACTATTCTGTGTGGTGTGGTGGAGATATTTACTCCTGAGAGACACGCTCAGGGGCATGGGAAAAGTTTAACCAGTCATTGATAAAAAAGATTGATTTGGACATTAAATCCAACATGCTGTTTACGTGCTTAAAGTTGTTTCAAAATATGAATGCTTATGTATTTCATTGCTGCATTATGGCTTTGTTGAACATTTCTCCAGAGGATGTGACTTTGACATTTTTGTGGATGGAAACAAAAGAAGCTGCTCCTTTCCAGGTATTTTGTTTCAATTGTGTACCATTTCTGTCACAATGGTGGCTATTGAGCTCAACATTGGCCACAAACCCTTCTGCTCGCTGACTGGGCATATAGATTTACACACTTTTGTAAGAGTATCTTTGAATTGAATGATGGAGGAAGGAAAACAAGAAAAAGCTCTCCTTTCAACAATTGTTGTGATGTCCTTAATTTTTTACTTAACCAAAAACCTGCAACTCTCTGTAGGGAAAAAAAACCACCAACATGCTGAATGTGTCATTGGGAGTTTGAACTAGCTTGTCGACATTAAATATCCTAATCTCCTTACATTGTTGCGTTGAGTGCTCTTTGCAAAAAAACGACCTTTTGAAAGAACCAATATACAGCAAAATGGTTCATTTTACTGTGGCAACACTTCTGGTCTTTGTGGATGTTTTGTGGAGTTTTTGAAGGGATCCCAAATACCAGCAACCCTTCACTGCACAGGAACCAAAAGGATATAATATTTTCTTTTCAGTTCAAAGGTTCTTTTATACACTTCACACTTCACTTAATCCAAACCACAAATTTCTCAGCATATCCAGAAATTGAATGGGGTAATTGTACTTTAAAGTCAGTTTTTTTCCCCACCTTTTTTAAAGTGACCATAGCAGTGAAGGTACTTTTAAGACATTTTACTTCGGAAAGCAAAGCCTGCCAAATTGTTCAGTTGTCAAGATATTGAAAAGTAGTAAGTTTCTGTTGTTTTTAAAATGCATATTGAGTGGAGGCTTTTAAGATTTAAAGGCAGGGTATACTTTTGGTAATTGTCAAAGACCAGTATCCTCACTTGGTGTATCCCAACATATGCATAGAATAACAAACCTGTGAACTTTTGGGCTCAATTGGTCAACGTAGTTGCACTGTGAAATTAAAAAACCATCCTTAGGCCTATTGCATAGAATTGTTTGCTTTGAGATGCCTGAGAAAGGCTTCATCATGCCTGAAGCCTTTCTCAGAATCAAAATTTGGGGGTGAAAAATCACCTCCTTCTCTAAAACTACAACACTTCAAAGAGGGTCGTTTCTAACAATGTTTTATAACATCAACAGCTCTCCAGTGCTCTTTACCAAGTAGGTTTTTATGGTCATTAACTTGTGGAGTAATTACCAAAGGTATGCCTTCCCTTTTAAAGGTACGGTATCATGAATTTATTTTTGAAAGACTTGTACATTATTAATCCAAGATGGACTTTTAAAGTTATGTGCAAGACACTCCGTAGTAAAAATGGCCCAATAAATGCTTTATGGTGATTTGGCAAATAAAATTAAGTGCAGGGGGGGGGGCTTAACTTTTCAGCTTTTCCACTTTTTTTCAAACTAAATAGATAGTGCCATTGAAAACTGAAAAGACACTTTACAAACTTCAGTGTGGTCCCATTTCCTCTTCAATTTTGCCCATAACAACAGTGTTGCATGTCTGTGGTATCAAGTTACCAAATAAACAGTAAGCTGTCAGAATAAAAAGCTTAATTTTGTTTTATTCGATCACTACAGCATGTCTTCAAATTGCTTTATTTTAAAACCGAACAGTAAATGAGTTTTTTATTCCTGATACAAGTTATTACATTTATTTAATTGTTTGCGTTACCCGCTGCTAAATATACAGGATTCTAACTGGCCTCTTGTCATTGAGCATGGTTGGTGGTCTAGTGGTTAAGATATCTGCTCTAGAATCCGGGGGGTCGTGGGTTCGAATCCCAACCGAGTAGTATGCAGGTGGATTTTGTTTTCTTCTGCTGGACTCTGGAAGCACTGAGTTTACAGTGTTTATCACACATCGGTTTTGTAAGCCCCCCCCCCCCAAAAAAAATGATAATAATAATAATAAAAAATTCTTTATCCCTGATGCAAATTAAACATTTCTAAATATACATGTACGTGTAAGAGGTTCAACTCAAAAGAAACAATTTCTTGCAAGGTGACATAAAGCAGTTGGTTGAAAATAGAGTTAAAATTGGTTGAAAATAACTCGCAGCCAAGAGAAAGCTGGTATTGTTTGGTAAACGTTGGACAGTTTCATGGAGAATCTTGAACTCTTGAACAATTGACCCTGTACCAGACACCATAGTTACACCACTGGCAGAATGTGTTCCACCCACAGTGCTTGAAGGCTATACACTTAAAGTACTTGAAATCAATCCCCCTATGACTGATGTGTCTATTAGATGTCAATTAGCACTCTATAGTGTCCTCAGGGTCCTGCAAATTGATCTCAACAAGTTCTGCAGGCATTGACATTGCTCGGAAACAGTCCAGCCAGCCGTTACCTTGGGCGTCCTTGGGTTCAACTTCATAAAGCTGTTTACTGCTAAGCAAGTTTTGTATGCTTACTGAGTAAGCTTAATACTATAGACCCCTTGCACTGGACGTCACACGCAGCTACTGTCTGCCATTTTGGGAACCAAAGGAAAAATTGCATCAAGTGTGAAACCATGGCGGAGTGAACATGGGGTGGTGGTAGGGTTAAACAAAAGTCCTGGGGTTTTATTTTGTGGGGGTTTTGCTCACTTTAGTAGGCGACTGATTGGAGTATTCTAATAATAATAGTAATATAGTCTTATATAGCACAGGTATCTTCCAATAAGGTACTCAAAGCACTTGAACAGACAGAAACATTCTAAGACAGGTATTTTGAAGGTTTTGAATTATGAGATCATATTTATGTAGCACCTTACAAGGGTGCTGCGGCGCATTCAGCAGCCACTGCCAGAGTGAGACACTATGGTTGTTATCAGTGCAAGAGTAACAATGCTTCAGGGCACTGGTGGCCTGTTACATAAGGCAGAAAGAACAAACAAATAATGCTCATGAAATGTTGGCCTATGTCATACGTGGACAAGGTACATTTTACGTGGAAGGATTGATGGAAACTTTTTGCCATTCTGTGCAAAATCTTCTAGCACTTTTATTGTTTTCATCAATAATTTAAGAGAATAAATGCATTATACAGGCTGAGGTGGTACGACAAAGGTACGTTATTTCTTTATCCGAAATGCTCCATACATGTATCAATAAACTTGCCTGTAACCATATTGTAGGAATTTGCCGTTCTTTTAATTTTCTTCCTCCATGCTTGGACCCTCGTTCTATACTTGTACCATAGATTTCAACGTCCATATAATGCTTGTACTATAGAAAAAAATTAATTGAACCATCACAAAAAATAATGACACTAGTATGGTCGGTTAACCTTCCTCCATGGGTCATTAAAGTTACTGATGTACAGCCAGGAGTGTGGCAACAATCAAGTCATGGTACTTTAGGAACCAGTATTTCTGAAATCAATTTGTCAAATCACCCATTATGCTGTTCTTGCAATCTGTCTTCAATTCATCAGTTACATAACTCCACCACCACAATGACTTCTCTACATTTTGCTGTTATTTCCCCCCTGAATTTCCTGACAGGGTCACAACACTTTATCAGTGTGGGCCTAAAATATAATTTTTCCACTTTGCTCCAGCCTTTTGCTCATGTTTGATTCAGAAACAAAGGTTCAGTTGTCATTGATTTTGTAGTGAATAATTTTATGAGTAAACAGAGTGTCTGTGTTCTGGATTTTTCTTTTGGGAGACCTTGACTCATATCTCAACCCATGTCTGGAATCTGGATCTGTATGTAATAACTCTGAGAGGTCCAGTTGTTAAATTTGTGTACAATGCACCGCAAGACCTTGAACGTTGTTCCGGAATTGGCTTGATGGCAGTCCTGCCGCCCCCCCCCCCCCAAACAGAAAGTGTCAATTTGTATTTCAACCTACAATTAAGACAGTACCACAAGCTATACCAAAACATGGGGCCCCCGGTGGCAGTTGTGGGGTCTGTGGTTTAAAATTTAGAGCTGGACCTCATTGTTCAGCCTTTTTGTTCTGGGTTCATTAAGATCCATTGGGTTTCTTTATAAAGATAGAGTCATAGATTGGTTTATGTCAATGTAAATGCTGATTTGCAGGCAAAATTATCAAGAAAGACACAATAAAAGTCAACTGTGAAAGTTTCAGCTGAATAGAGTGTCTACTTGTTGAGAAAACAGCAAACGGTATTTTCATCAAGAACCTCAAATCCATCCTTGTTTAGGAAGGTGACAGCGGGTACCAACGGCATCTCTGGCTGCAGCATTCACAAACAGAAACCATGGATATTTGTGTCTCCAAAGTATGACCATGTATACCTTTATGATTGTCATCACAAGCTCAGGATTTTATTTAGTTTAGTCGTAATTTATGTCTCTTTGCCAAATTGCACAAAGTTTCAAATTGACTGTAGAAGCTAATGCCATAGGCTGGGAACAAAATATGCAACTTGCTTTTAACTTCCTCAATTCCACCCCCATCCTTTACTCCTCCGGATAGCTCCCCAGGAAGTGAATGGTTGATGCCATTTCTGGCATTTCCTGCCAGCCTTTAATGCGTGGTGTTCCAGACATTTTTATACTGGAATAGGTAGGGCATATAGCAGCCACACAACCCGAGCAAGAAGAGAACTAACCCGCTGTGGAGATTATATTCGTATAAAACTTAATCCATACTTTTGACTTGCCAAAGGAAAATCCATTAACCCTATATAAGCCATCCCAAGCGGCATCACTCCTTGACCGGGATTGACTCCAAGGTTGCGAACATACTTGATCGAAGAGGTAAGATTATGGGACAAGTGTTTTTCTATTAGGTTTTGATGGTGTGGTTTTGTGAACTTTGGATAAAGCCGGTTTCAGTTTCAGGCTCCGGTTTTGTATGAGTTCAAAATGGTTTTGTATGAGTTTGAGGAACTCAAGATCAAGGTGTTGCCGAGATCCGGTAAACTCATTCATGCGTGAAGCTCAACTGTTTCAGTGCATTCAAGCAGAGGCATGTACATGTATGCTATTTACTCAACATTTGCAGAGGATATTGTAATGACAATATATTACTAGCTAGCTGACATGCAGCTAAAAGTAAGTTTCTACCGGAAAAGTTAATATACAAATCATTTAGGATTCGGACCCTTGTTGCATAAAACTTGTTACAGAGGAAGTTATGCGAGAGATTATTATTCGGTAGTCCCTCTAGACTGTGATGTAGGTATCCATGGACTTGACACTCAACAAGGACATTGGTAGGATTAGAACCCATGGCCTGCATTCCAGTTTTGACGCCCAAGCCTCACCAGGTCCACCAAGATTGGATTTGGTGTATGTCAAAGATCACAGTGGGTGCATCATTCATGAAATTTATATCATTCTAAAAAAGGTGAGAGGGAGGGGAACCCCCGTTGGAAATTGCAATCCCCTACCCCCAAATCTTGTGGTGGTGATTTGTGATGTCATGAGGTCATGTGTAGTCGGTCGGTATGATCACTGAATCAGATCAGCTGGTTGCAAGTCAGCTGTTATGATTACGGCACGAGATGCGGCAAACAGGGTTCAGAATTGTGTGGTATTTTAGGTCATGCTGCCTCTCACACCAAGATATCACGATATGTGTCAGGGAAGATCCATGCTGATGTTTTGTTACAACAGTTAGAAATCTCAAACTTAATCTGATGAAGAAGAAAGAAAATAGACAGTGTAAGACAAATTCATAAGGGAAGCCTCACTTGTGGCATGTATTTTATCAGGACAATCCCAAAGCCAGATTGAGCATGCTGCGCGGGGTGACAGGAATGAGATATTTCAGACTTTTCCAAGTCTGCCTGGTAAACAATAAAAAAAAGGCTGTATTTTGCTTCAAATTAAATAAATCAGGCTTTTTGATTTACTTCTCTTGCACTGAGGATACTGTTCCCAAAAACTCCTTCGAATCTATAACTCTAGGGTTTATCAAAAGGTGGAATTGTCATTATTTCAATGTACCTCCTAAAATTTAGAGATCTCAGTTTCAGACTTTTTTTGTCAGTAGTGACTCTCACCCCAGGATAATAATAATAATAATAATAATAATAATAATAATAATAATAATAAAAATGTAAAACAATAAAAATGGACATTTGTAGTGCACCATGTCTGTCAGAAAGACACTCCTGGCGCATAGATAAGGAACTCTTCTAATGACGGTACTTAGAGCCAAGACTGAACAAGTGAGATTTCATGCTGAAGAGAGTGTCTAGTACTAGTCTGAGGTTCAGTGGAAGAGTATCCCAAAGAGATGGTCCAGCATGTGAAAAAGAAGGGTCTCCTCAAGTGTGTTTAGAACGCGGGAATGTTGGGGAGCATGGTGTTTGTAGAGCGAAGTCGTCTTGTAGAAACACTTAGCTGTATTGAATCCTGGATGTATCTAGGAGATGTGCCATGTATTGAATGATAGATGAGGAGTAGAGCCTTGAAGATGATGCGTTCATAAATGAACCAGGAGTCAATGAAGTGCTTGCAAGATTGGAAAGATGGGTGACATGCATCTAGTAAGTGTGACCAGTCGGGCAGCTTCAATTGTCATTACTCAAAACAGCAATGTCTCAAGTTGAATCAGCCAGGGCTAACCTTAGTTCATTACACTATTGCTCTTTTCAAAACCACGGCTTTGACTCCAGCTTAGTCTCCATCTGCCTGTATGAAGCCCCAAAGCAAAAGTGTATGTTTTCAAAATTTCTTATTGATCCTTAGCCAGAGCAGAAGCCAAAGTCGTGGTTTGGAAAAGGACAGAATTATGAAGGGAAATTTACCTCCTTGTCTTATGGTAGTACATACGTGTACATGTACAACATTGCTTTAGCCAAAAAAAGGATATTCTAGCTTTACAGGTGTAGGGGTTTCATGGTCTGGTTCCCGAAGTCGTGGTTTCGAAAAGGACCAAAGTATGGAGGGAAATTTACCTTGTTGTTTTATGGCAGTACTTACATGTACATATACAACATTGAAGGACATTCCAGCTTCACATAGGGTTAGGGGTTTCATGGTCTTGTTCCCAATGGATTTCCCTTCAGGGTTAACCAGGATTATAGGGTTGGTACAGTGGGCATTGATCCAGGGGCTGACTATAGTTCCAGAGCCAAGCCTCCGGTGGACTGTGACAGGACCTAGATTTCCTTTGCTGAGATTTCCTTGTTGGACTTTGATGGATGTTAATGTAGAAATAGAACTTACCGGCTTGGGTACAAGTGCATGTGTAGTATATGTGTACTGAAACGACAAGGTTATAGACAAAATGCAGAATGCAGTTTTGGTAAAACACCCAAAAGACATTTATCGTAAATGAAGGAATGGGAAGAAGATTTTTTGAGATGCTTGGTGGATTGAAGGAGTTTCTTGAAAACAGTATCAGGAGTTTAAAAGGGTATTTGACATGAGGATAAGAGAGCCAATTCTTAGAAACAAGGGGATTAGAAGACATCTTAGAACAAGTGGATTAGGAGTTATTTCATAGAATGATGGGATTATAATGTAATACTTAGAACAATGGTATTAGTGTTAGTTTCTTATAGAAACAAAAGGATTAGACGATATTTCATAGACCATCAAGGATTTGAAGGTATTTCATACAAACGAGGGGATTAGAAGCTTACTTCATGGAACAAGAGGATTAGAAGATATTTCATTGAACAAGAGAATTAGAAGATACTTCATAGAACAAGAGGATTAGAAGATACTTCATGGAACAAGAGGATTAGAAGATACTTCATGGAACAAGATGATTAGAAGATACTTCATGGAACAAGATGATTAGAAGATACTTCATAGAACAAGAGGATTAGAAGATACTTCATGGAACAAGATGATTAGAAGATACTTCATAGAACAAGAGGATTAGAAGATACTTCATGGAACAAGAGAATTAGAAGATACTTCATGGAACAAGATGATTAGAAGATACTTCATGGAACAAGATGATTAGAAGATACTTCATGGAACAAGATGATTAGAAGATACTTCATAGAACAAGATGATTAGAAGATACCTCATGTAACAAGAGGATTAGAAGATACTTCATGGAACAAGATGATTAGAAGATACTTCATGGAACAAGATGATTAGAAGATACTTCATAGAACAAGAGGATTAGAAGATACTTCATGGAACAAGATGATTAGAAGATACTTCATAGAACAAGAGGATTAGAAGATACTTCATGGAACAAGATGATTAGAAGATACTTCATGGAACAAGATGATTAGAAGATACTTCATAGAACAAGAGGATTAGAAGATACTTCATGGAACAAGAGGATTAGAAGATACTTCATAGAACAAGAGGATTAGAAAATAATTCATGAAACAAGAGGATTAGAAGATACTTCATGGAACAAGATGATTAGAAGATACTTCATAGAACAAGAGGTTTGCAAAATATTTAATAGAACAAGGAGGTTAGATAATATTTCATTGAACAGGGGATTAGAAATAGAAGGTATTTCTTAGCAAATAACGGGATTAGGAGCAATTTTCTGGAGACAATAAGAGGAATGAATGGTATTTCTAGGAAAAGTTGGGATTATAGTATAGGATGTTCCAGAGAACAAAATGTTCAATTTGTTCCTTTAATATTTTCAATAACTGCTTGTATTTTTACGATCTGCTCTCAAGGGAGGTGTTATAGACCTTCACAGGTCTAGCCTCTTAGGCATCATGGGCCTGTTTACAAGCGCCCATAGTTTGTTTTACATCATAACTCATAAACCATGTGCTAGAATGATGTGGGGGATATAATTTTTAACCACCAAACCTCCGGTTTGTGAGTCGGGTCACCTCTTCAGAAGAGGATAGTCAGACTTTCTCTATGGACAGATCATAGAGGACAGATGCACTACACATTAAACTGTTAATCTATTTTGCATAAAATTTGCACTATAGGGGGTAAACCATAATTGTTGAAAATTGAAAATGATATCCAGAAATTGTGAGGAGAGTTTTGTAGTCTTCCTTTTTGTTAAATTAAATCGTGAACTATTTCAGCCCAAGTAGTAATAAAAATAAGTCTGTATATATTGCGGAAATCCTAAGTGATTGTTATTCATCCAGAAGTTCAGAACAAAATGTATGGATAAATCCCCTCACCACTTTGGTTAGTTCTGTAGATTCAACATATCTCTTCCATAAATATTAGTTTGTTTTATTTCAGTGAGAAGATGCCTTTCCAGTTTATTTTACCAGAATTATTTCAAAGAGTAGTCCTCAGATAATTTCAGACCCACATGTATGAAACTTTATATGATGTTCAGAAGACAGTTATTTCCTTGACGTTGACACATGTTTTCGAGACAGGACAAGACAGCGTTTTTCTGATTCTAAAAACATTGTCAGTACTTATACGAAACTCTACATAACCAGGCAGGAAGTATTTGCCAATAAATTTCTCATACCGGAACAAACGCTCATTTGCGTTGTCTGATGTTTTCACAGCCACAATTTAATCTTCTCTTTCCATTAGTGTTACTTAATTGATGATGGTTAATCATAACCGGTTGCCATTTTACATGACAGCAAATCATAACCAATGGAAAATACTGTTTCATGGCATGTGTAAGAGGTCAGAATACATGTATGATGTATGATGTATGATGTATGATGTATGATGTCTTGGGTGTGTGTCATTCAAAGGGAGGACTGATAACAAAATTGACAATCGGTCCACGATTGCCATCATAAATTAAAACAATAGCATCCATGTTTGTCAGGACAAATAGTTGAACAAAGGGGGGCGGGTCCAGGATTGGAGGTCATTATACACTTGTTTAATTGGTCTGTATACGTTTGGTAATCACTCTTAAAATTAATGGCAATAAAAACTAAATCTGATGAAGAGAAAAAAAACCGAAAAAAAACACTCTACAGAGAGTAAAGGCAGGAAATATTCGCCAATAAATTTCAAGCAGCTATACATTTTGGTTTTATTTTTATTTTTTCTCACATTTGAAAACTGTTTATGTGTATAGATCCAGTAGATACCTCATGGAAGAAATCACATTTCAGTTCATGTCAGGATATGATGTCATTCTTTTACTCTCAAGAATTCTCGATAGTGCAGGGCTCCCTCGTTGGCGTGATGCAATATTTCTTTCTGCAGGGAATTCTCGAATTTTCTTCAAGGCCAGAGCAATAATTTTAGAGTCATGTTTGGTCTGTTTAACACAATGTCATAATATATGGTCATCATTGGCTTATCATGGTTTTTGGTGGGGTTCAAACAAATTTGACTGAAGACAGAATTTTTGTTCTTGGGGTTGACTATGCAAAATACATCACTCAGAATGTGGCTATATAGTTGTCAGATGCTGGGCAGAAGGACGCATTGAAATGCTCTGCAACCTTGTACCCACCACACAAAATACAAATTGTGGAATTTAACTTTCCTACAATAACCTATGAGCGGCAGCAAAAATTAACAAAACTTTCTTATTCAGTTTTCTTTAAAGGTGGGGTCATAGATTGGTTTTTGTCATCGTAATGCTGATTTATAGGCAAAATTATCAAGATATAATAAAAGTCACCTGTGAAAGTTTCAGCTGAATACAAACAGCAAAAAAATGTCATGGTATTTTCATCAAGATTGTCAAATTCATCCACGTTTAGCGAGATGACAGTGGGTACCAACTGCATCTCTGGCCACAGCATTCACAAATGGACACCATGAAAATTGGAACCTCAAAATTGAGGCAAGTTTTGGAGATTTAAATTTCTTGCCATACTTTTATTGATTTCTAATCAATGTGGGGCAGTTCAGACAGAAATATTTTCGCAGGATGCTCACTACCCTTACCATTTTTATAACAAGGAGGCTTTCAGACAGAAATTACACACATTTTGTTTGGGGTCATTACCAAAGTATGACCCTACCTTTAAACATTTTTTTTTCCATATAAACTGCTTACAACCTTTTTGCCTGGCACACTATCATCGTGTCTTTCTTCCAGGCACACAAGGATTTACAAAGACTAAAAAAACTCAAGTAGGTCTAATGTATAGTGTTAGAACTGTATGGATACATTCAGCAAATACAACTTGCAGACAGGAGGGTAGGTTGCTTCTATACCTCCCCCATTTTCTTCACCTACCCCTACCCCTTTTTTTCCCAAGAATATAGTTTGAAATTTACTAATACTTGATCAAATATTGACAATTCAATAGAGATTTAATCACAAGATAAATATCAAGCAATTATGGTTGTCACATTCTTGGCCTGGTTGCTGTTTCAGGTCATATGTAAAGGTCAAAGCTCAATTTGTTTTCCCAGGGGGTGACAATTGAGTTAAGTATGAAGTCAGTCAACTGTCCATGAATGGATCTTTGACTGAAGTTATTTTGTTTCCGATATTATCAGGACAGATTGAAGCAATTCTTATCAGAGGTTATTTACAATATTTGGCTATATACTGTCCACTCAGAGTTGTTCCCCGCATACTTTAGTAGTAATTTAATGCTTATTTGAAGTTATTTAGAAAGGGGCCGGACTTTGTTATTTGATTTATTTTGTGGTTTCTCCAGCCTCTGTTTGGCAAAATTTCTTTGAACTTGAGAAAAACAAGATGGCTGACCATGATGAACTCTAGGAAGCAATTGGATGATGTTTTACAAAAAATGAACTGGATTCGAGCAGGGACCCATTCTCAAGAAAAAATATTCAGTAATACATTATTTGTGAGGGAAAATCAAATATTGCTCCATCTTTAGTAAATAAATAAATAAATGACTTGCCCCTTGGATTTCCAGTGCTTTTATACTCTTATGTCTCCAAAGTGAGTTAACATCTGGCCCAATTTTATGGGGGCTGCTTACCGTGGAATTCTGCGCTTAAGCCCTGCTACAGCCCATGTATGCGCTTTACAGGGCGCCGTAAGCGCAGAATTCTTCGCCACGCAGCGCCGTGAAATTGGACCCTATTGTTTGTAAACATCTTCTACGTTGTCTTGTATGATATCAAATACTGGACTCACTTGAGTGATGCTAGCATATCCTTCTCACTGCAACAAAATCCAACACCAATTTGTAACTCGGCACCCAAACTGTTGGACTCTGATTACAGTGGTGTGCGACGGCCCAATTTCATAAAGCTGTTTGGCAGAAAATACTGCTAAGCAAATTTGTTTGCTGATCAAAAAATAAGTGGGTTACCAGTTGAAACAATGTGAACTTAATGGCATTTGGGCTGGTAACCTGTTTCTGCTTAGCACGTTTTTGTGCTTAGAGGCTTTATGAAATTGGGCCCTGATCACATCGTCACCGTTTTCACGAAGAGCCACCTATGTCCAAATGCTTGATTGAGATTTACATTTTACACGGTACTTGGCTTAAAGGGTTTGTACACTTTCGGTAATAGCTCAAAATCAGTGTCCACATTTTGTGTGATTCAACATATGGATGAACAAACAAACCTGTGAAAGTTTTAGCTCAATTGGTCATCGAGGTCACGAGAAAATAGTGGAAAGAGACCTTATGTGTTTTACTGTTTTTTTAAACATCTAGTTTTTATCGCGCGTGATAAAAACTATTGTTTTACTCATTTCTCAGAAATTATAGCATTTTAGGCAGAAATATTTTAAGGAACCCTTTTCTATCATTACTTACTTTAAAGGAACATTACAGAATTGGTTTTTGCTAACAAAACAGTTAAGCACTTACATGTAATATAATCCACCATATACATAAACTGACAAACCTGTAGAAGTTTGAGATCGATCGGCCATCTGGGTCACCAGAAAATAGTGAAAAACCGATTACACATTTGCATGTGTTATAATGCATGAATAAAACGCTCATGAGCGATAAACTCCAATCGGAAATTAGTTTTATTTATTTCTCATCAAATATGGCATTTCAGACAGAAATATTTCTAGGGATGTTTTCTACTATCATCATCATTAGACCGTGTAAGTTTTATGTAAATCTGTGATCTTAAAGAAAATTTTAGCTACCAGTTCTGTAACGTTCCTTTAAATCATGTAAGTTATGTGTGAATCGATGAACATTTGTGTTTTTCGATCTTACCAATAGTGTACAGGGCCTTAAAACTGCAAAATCTGCAATACTAAAGCCACGGTTTGCATTCAAAGACCTCTCATATGAATCTGTATAAGAGTAACCTCCCTATTGACTAATTAATTTCGTTAAATATATTGGCTAATTGCCATAGTAATTAGTCAAAGATACGTGGCTCTTTGTGAAACCTAAAAAGTGAGTTGACCTACTTAAACACCCAACTGGTTAACGTGTTTTGACATAGGAAAGGGGCGCGTATGTCATGTGATCATGCGCACGCTGACATAAGTGGCTCTTCGTGAAAACAGAAAAACGATTTGACCTACATTTGTTGCAATGTATTACAATGCATTTTTGGGCCGATGGCTCTTCGTGAAAACGCACAAAATGCATTCATTGAGATAAAGGCCCCTTCTTGTAATAATCTGTATTTGTCATTTTAAGATATGTGGCTCTTTGTGAAAACAGTGACGATATGCACTGTATGCACAGTGCTTACTAGTGCAGTCTTCAATCTAACAGAATCAAACAAAACATGCAGTTGGATTTTGTACAATTGGGGTGGTCAGGAGTAAACTAAAAACACAGTCAGATTGGATCCGCCACATCCAGCAAATTTGCTGGACATGTTTTGTGCACCATCAGTGCTTATTATACTGAGTTAGCGAATGTTGAATTTTTTAGCAGCACCTGATACATTATGTGGGGTTTTTTTTGCTGTATGATGCAAAGTAAATTGTAAGACTGAGTCATATGTATACATTCATGAAATTTGATCCGTGGCAGCAGTCACAGTGACTGCTCTTGAGGATTTTATTGTCATCTTGATACAATACACAGTGTGTACTGAAACAACATAGGCCCTAGCTATTGGAAAGATACAAAAGTGAGTGAAGTCTTGTTATAACACTCATGGAATGAATATGTGAGAAGAAATTTCTTGTAAATGAAGTTTTTGAGATAAATGTGCAAGTGGATTTGTGACAGAAATTCTTGAAAACAACAGAGTCGGGAGTTTTAGGGAAATATAGTGGATTAGAAAAATTCTTAGAAATAAGGGGATTAGGGGACATTATTAGAGAATAATTGGATTATATAGCTTGGAGACATTTTTTAGAACAGGATTGAGGGCATTTATTAGAACAAGGAGATTAGAAGACATTTTCTAAAATTAGATGACAATGACAATGATTAAAAATGAATTTAAAAAAAAAAACTTTAACAAAATACAACGTTTAAGAATATACCAAAGTTGCAGGGAAATTTTTTGTTGTACAAATACAGTAAACGACCAGGTACCAGTAACAAGAAAACAAGAGAAATTCTAAAAACTTGTCCATGATCTGAGAACAGAACTGTGCCAGGTTTTGAAGTTCTTTGTAGTTGGTTGTGTTTAAAGAGATGCTTCAATGTAGCCAAACTGAGCCTGAACGGGGGAAAATAGTCTACGAAGTAAGTTTTTATTGCCATTAATTTTAAGAGCGATTACCAAACGTATACAGACCCTTTAATGGATCAGAGATACAGTGAGAGGGAGAGAGAGATGTAACAAGGCTTTAGGATATTGTGCAGCCTGTCAGTCACAATGATAAAATAAAGATAACCTGTCGTCATTTTGGTAAACCATCTGCGCCGTGGAGGTCTTATCCTGACTAACACATTCCAACCACAGAGGAAAAGAATTTCCTTCCTCCATGTTCCCAGTCATGTTTAGTAGTAAACATTCACGGTCATGTATTACATTTGGACAGGAAATGAAGGATCTTGTTTACTGGCGGACAACAATGTTGTGCATCTAGATATCCGCCCTTGGATGGATGTGATCTTAACGTTTCAATGTTGTAGTTCATTCACCTCCTCCTCCTTGCATGCTCTTTTGGTTGCATTCATGGCTTGATGCCTTGGGTTTAATGTGACAGAATGTACTTTAAGATGCAGAGATGTCGAATTGCCAACCTGGGCCCAATTTCATAGAGCTGCTTAAGCAGAACAAAATTGCTTAACAATTTTCTGCTAAGCAGAAATAAGCAGGATTCCAGTCACAGATTGTACATGAGAAATGGCAATTTGGCCGGTAACCATATTTTGGTAAACATAATTTTGTTGTGCTTAGCTACTTTTTGTGCTTAAGCAGCTCTATGAAATTTGGCTCTGAACTCAGACTTGGTTTTTTTGTTGTCTGCTTTTGTGGAAAGAGTAGCTGTTGTTTTCTCCGTGTAATGAAATCATGTTCTTTGATCTAATAGCGATTTGTGGCCGATTGGTCTAGTGCACGGGCCTTCAAGTTCTGGTGGCTAAGATATCAGGGTGTGGGTTCGAATCCCGGTCATGACACCTGTGTCCTTGAGCAGGACACTTATTTAGCCATTGCTTTTCTTTAGGAGTAAATGGGTACCTGTGAGGGCAGAGATGGCTCTTGTGATTGATTTAGCTTGGTGCTGTAATTACTCTCCAGGGAGCTGAGATGGTTTTAGGAATGAAATAAATGGCCCCAGTAAAATAACATACTGGACAAATTTAATCAAACAACATCAATAACGATTTATGTCTTTTGCTAAGAAAATTATGTTATCATAATTATTTGTACATGTACCTCTGAAGGGAAAACTGTACTTGTCCTACCACCACCATTTTGCCTTGTTCCTTGTATGCAGTTAGTAATATTGAATGCTCATTCCCATCGTATACCAAAGAGACCAGTCTATCCCCCTCCCCCCCCCCCACCAGCCTCAGGGAGTAAAAGATGAGTTTTATTATTCTTTATGTTCTTCAAGGTTGGAGCATTCAGTAATAAAGAAAAGGTCTGAAAGATTGGTTCTCATGCCAACTTTAAATGGACGCTGTCGCTTCTTTTCACCCAGAGGGTGATAACACCCTCATCCTAGACACCATTAACAAACAGACTCTTGATCAGTCCTCAATTGTAAGAACCCCCTGAAATGGTCGTCCACATTCCTCATGATTTCAACAGTTCTTTTTTGTTTCTCTCGGGCACAGAGCCACAGACGAGGCATTCAAACATTGTCACAGTACTACAAACAAAGTAGTTTTGGAGGTTGCCGCTTGTTGCGTCGAGCATGGAGAGAGGAGTGGGATGGGGGGGGAACAAAAAATAGAAGAACGATTCAAAAATTTATATCGCCCAGGGTGGTCCTGACAATTCTTCAAAGTAGGCAGAGACCTACCCCTGTAAAATTCAGCGTTTTTTCCCCCTTTGTGATAAAACAAGGATTGCACTCTTCTGCTGGAAAGGCAGTGCCTTTTGTACGGTGATAATCATTTGGTTTGCTTTTTGGGTGTGTCACCTTGGACTGTTTGTATTTTTCATACTTCTACATTTGTTGCCATTTTAGTTTTTTTTGTTATGGCGGAGGTAATCAATTACTTAGATGAATAAATGAATACAATTATTAGTAGGTCATGAAGTATCTGGTATTGTGCCACACCATATAGAGACTCTCTTGTTTCTTGGGTTCTGGTTGTTTCTTGCGGAATTATTAACGAGTGACCACAAATAAGTTGATGACGACAATACACCGATGGATTGGTGTCTGATGATGAAGTTTATTCGGAGCTCTACTCCTTTCAACGATTTCTCCCCAATCCCCTTCTCTTTCTTATATTTATTTGTTTTATTCCAATGTTTGTTATTCATAATTTTCTTAAATCAAAATATAATTATCATGCTTGCTGAAAGAATATGTACAATGAAAAAAAAATTATAAAATCATATTTGATAATACATACGACAACCATATTTTGATTAGTTAAAAAATACATGAAAGAATGAATTCAATTAATGAATTTGAACAATGTCACAGTAGCCAATATGCATAACCGCCATCTTAAAATTAAACGGCAATGCATCTTTGGAAACCGAGTACAGTTACAGAATTGATATCCATCTGCCAAGATGGATGCCATGCTGTAGTTTACATGTAACTATGCCAGGTTTTATAATAAAAATTGTGAACCGCATTGCTTCAAAATCAGCGTGCCAAGATGGTTGCCGGTGTTGCTTGGACTCGGATTTCACCAGAATCCTTTGCTTGCCTATCATGCACATTGGGACATGCATAATGGGCTATCCAGACTGTCAGCACAGTTGGAAATGGACCAAGTCCATGTATCTCAACGTGCCCATGAACATGTGGACTCTGCTCTGAAGGAAATATGCCAATAATGTGATGTCAAGTTGAAGAGTCTGAGTAATAAATCTTTTGTCTCATTCATAAATGCACACAGCCGAAACTCTGGGCATCTTAAGATGGTCTGTGTGGCCTTCCTTGCGGATGAAGTGAAGGAGGGAGGGGGCTTACAGCAGACAGCTGCAAGGAAAGCTGATGTATCCTCTTAAAGTTAAAGAGGCTCAAACTAGATGGTTTACTTGGGCTATCAATTCATCGCTGTTTTTATCATTAGGGCCAGAAAGCTCAGTCGTCAGTTGATAGAGCGCCGGCATGTTTCCAAAGGTCGCAGGTTCAAATCCCGCTCTAGTCAATTTTTCTTTGTTCAACCCTTAAAATTCTTTAAAATTTACCCAGTCAGTTTCCCATGTGGTTTATTACTAGTGTTCCTCCAGTGATGTTTTTTTTCCCCAGACTGCAAACCATAAACTATAATAAACACATCATAACATTGCCATGAAGGTTGTCTGTGGATGCCACACTGGACTGTATCTTGGGTTGTAAATATTTGGTCATTTTGCATTTCTTTATGATGTGAGTCATTGGTGTATGCAAAGGCTTTCCTCTGTCAGCACCCTGTGTAATAAACTCTCCCTTTTTTCTCGGAGTAAGCAGATTGTGGTTTGTGGATGTATTTTATGGTTTTCCTCTAAAATATTCCACAAAAGAGAGTTGACTAGAGGTATAGGGGAGAGTGGTTCACTTTAGATTGTAGGTCGAGGATCTTGGATTTTTTATTTTATTTTTTCAAACACTGTCTGAAAGACTTCACTTCAGGAGATTGTGGGTCGTGGATCTTGGATATAATATATTTTTTCACAAATACTGTGTGAACAAGTTTTATCTGGTGTAAAGGTGAGAGCGGTCCATTCTTTGAGATTTGGTTTTCTTGGATGTTGCTTAGATTTTCCTTAAATAATCTTTGAGGCAACTTATTACTTTGGTTTGAGCCTAGGCTGTTTGCTCCAAAAAGTGACAACTGAATATATGATGAAAGGTTTGTTTCCGTGCATTTGTAGATAGTTCCTGGTACACTCCCATCTTTACGAATAACATGGGTTTAAGCTTTAAACTTTCTAACTTTCTACGTAGCCAAGTGGGTCATCGACCATTCATACAATGAATTTGATAAACTCCTGTGTGCCACATGTGGTATTTTCAAGTAACGCATCATTGTGCGTTCAACAATTTGTTATCGTTGCCCGTAAAGACGGTAGACTTTTCATTGTGTGAAGTCAGCTGGGAACTATCTATTGATAGAGCTTTAAAGCTGCACGAAGCGTTCTAACTTTCTCTGCAGCCAAGTGGTTCATCGCCCAATCATGCAGTGAATTTGATGAAATTTTTGAGTACGGCACTTGGTATTTACACGTTATGCATCGTTGTGCGTTTAAACAATTCTTTATCATTGCCCGTAAAGATGGCAAACTTTTCACTGTGTGAAGTCAAGTGGGAACTATCTTATTGATAGCTTATGGGAACTAATTTTCTCTTCCAAAAACAATGATGTACTTTCCCTTTGACTGGAGGTACGCCCATGGTGTGAGTGGTTTTTACTCCAGGGGATTGTTGGGCTGTTAATCTGGATAGATATGCTCCCCAAATATGTCACAAAGGATTTGTATAACTGGAGGTGTGGTGAGATGTGGCTCATTGTTTAGTCCGTCTGGGGAGGTTTATTTGAGGTGGTGGCAAGGCTATATATAGTTTTAATGATCAATGTAGGTCATTACTCAACCCAAATGTTGATAGTTTGTGGGAAATTGGAATTTATGCGAGTGTCAGGATTGGCGGGAGTGTTTGTCCCGTGAGGCTCGGGCAGCCACTTCAGTGTTATTGCAGTAAATGAAGTATTCTTGATGAATCGGCCATACAACTACCGTTAACACTGAGTTTGTCGCTAATGAAGTTCCAAATTATTGGGTTACATGAATGTTGACATTCTACATCCATTCATCCATGATGCATAATTTCCTCGTTGGATTCTTTTATTTCAGTGTAGACTCCGTTGACCTTTGAGCAGAACGGATTCATATCCCTCTGATTTACTTACATCCTGATTCGACTATGAATAACACACAACTTCATCCTCTGAGGTCATCATTGGACTTGTCTAGTCCTTCAGTTACTTGCTCATTGTGCCAACTAGATCAATGTATTTAGATACACATGTTTCCTGTTTCCTGCAAATTGAGAGCAATGTTGGCCCTTTTCGAACTGAACAGGATTTTTTTTTTGCTAGTTGAGGAGATAGCTTTGCGGTAGCCATTGTTTTTTTCTTCCATTCAAATCAATGTAACCAATCAATGGATCAGCTACTCAGATGTCCCCTACTAGTGGAGCAGAAATGCAAGGCTGGAGACCTTGTTGAATTCAATGAAAGTGCCAAAGACTGTATCCAGTTCTGGCTGAAACACAACATCTAGCGTGTGTGGACACAATGAGAAGAAGTATATAACCAAACTGAGGGTGGAAGGTTAAAAAAGTCTGGTCCCTTCTTGGTATAAAGAGAACCAGTATTCATTATTGCTATTGCTCACCAGGGAACATGACAAAGATGGTGGCATCATGATAAAGGATTAGGGTATCCAACGAGGCAGTTTAAATATTACTTGTGTCCTTAGACTTGCAGGGCTTGAGTTACACATAGGCCACATAGTCCATGGTCTCAGTTGCCCTGGTCTTGGCCTTGGTGCTACTTCAACAAGTTTTCCATAGACTTCCAATGGAAATTGGAATTGTCCTTTGCAAATTGAAACTTGGCTTACCCTCTCAAAGATAAAACAAGGAAGATAGTGGTAGCACTACTTAAAGATGAAATTTCTGGCCGAAACTTGAGAAAGTGACCATTCCAGGTTAACTTTTGAAAAGCAATAACCTGCATATATTGATCCAATTGAGTGAGCTGGTCTTATTTTTGACTTTGCTTATTTTCAGCGTTGAGGGCAGCGTTTCATGAGGTGGACGAGGAGGACCAAGAGGCGATTGACTCAACCCTGGTTCCGTTGCTAGTCACTAAACTCCTTGGCAAGCAGGCTACCAAGAACAACAACGTCTGCTCACACAACATCACCAAGAACGGTAAGGAGCCTCTTTTGTAAAAGGAAAACAATCATTTTAAATCGTTGTGGTACCAGCTGCTAAAATATAGGATTTGAACTACCTCTATAAATAGAATAATAATAGTGGCTTCTTATATAGCGCACAAATTCGTCACTCAGTGACGCTCATGGCGCTTCAGTATTTTTTCCTGCAAGGTATGTGGAGCTATGTTTTTGGCTTGAGACCTATTCCTTTACATAACACCATGACCTTTTCTTTTACATAACACCAAGTAATGGTTTACAAGTTGCTGTGGCGCAATATGCAGCCAATCAAACCAGGAACACCAGGGCGAACCCCTTCTCTTTACGATAAGTGCACTGGGTTCTTTTACGTGCATTACACAACACACAGGACTTACGGCTTTACGTCCCATCCGAAGGTCGCAGCAATAATGGTTCAGTGTCTTGCCTAAGGACACAAGTGTCAAGACCGGGACTCAAACCCACACTCTTCTGTTGATCAAAAAACACCAGAGCTTGAGTCCGGTGCTCTTATCCGCTCGGCAACGACATGCCAATCTTGGTGGTCTAGTGGTAAGGGTCTAATGGCAAAGTTCATGGGTTCGAATCCCACCCGAGTAATATGCCTGTGGATTTTTTTCACGGGACTCGAGAAAGTACTGAGTATACAGTGCTTTACACACATCGATGTATGGGTAAAACCAAATAAGTGTTAAATCCTATTTGCCGCACTTTGTAATGAAACCAAGGATGCCTCATAAGTGAACTTAATCACTGTAGCTCGCAAACCTGAGGAAACCTTTAAACAAGTGTGCTTGCTATGTGAACCAGAAACACCGGGGTTAACCCCTACTCTTCCACAATAATTGTTCTGGGTTCTTTTGCGTGCACAACCAATCCTAATACACGGGACCTACGGCTTAATGTCCCATCCGAAGGACAAAGCAATTATGGTAAAGCATCTTGCTCAGGGATACAAGTGTCATGACCGGGACTCGAACCCACACTCTGCTGATCAGAAACACCAGAGCTTGAGTCCGGTGCTCTTAACCGCTCGGACACGCTACAGCAAAAGCAAAAGTGAATGTAAAGTTTTTCAAATCCTGACGTAAAGAAATTTGCTTTGCATTTTCATATTTGGCTTGAAATATAAACTGGGCTTCATTATGTGTTCAGGAACAGCTGAGCCGTGTAGGTATGAACAATTTCAGACTTCCTGGTGAAAAGGGTTGCTTTTATTTTCGTCAGATACAAATAAATCAAGCTCTTTGATCAGTTTCAGAGTTGGCAAAGTACAGAACTGTTTGTGTCATCATTGCAAATACAAAATGCATTTTTACGTCGTACAAGTATTATGTACATGACAGGAGAGAATGAAACTTGTCAAGTCACATTTCTTAATATTTACAAACTTGACATCGTCAGTCAGTGTCTCCCATACTTTTAATGCCTTGGTGGATATTCCCAAGTGTTGACATTACCAGGGAAATTGAACCAATGCAAAACGATTTATGCTTAAAGGTAGTGTCATATATTGGTAAATACTCCAACAATTAATGACCATACAAACTTACTTGGTAAGATGCACTGCAGCTGTTGATAGTATAAACTATTTTGAGAGAGGTTTCCCTTTGAAGTAATATGGTTTGGATAATTTTTCACCCCAAAACATTTTAATCTGAGAAACGATTTATGCATGAATTGCTTCTGAGATTTCTGGGGTTTGGTGTCTGTTCGCGAGTGCTGCGGCCAGAGATGCGCCTGGAACCTGTTGGAACCTCACTAAACGTGGATGGATTCGACATTTTTGTGAAAATACTGTGACAGCTTTTGGCTGTTTTCTCAGAAAGTAGATACTGTATTCAGCTGAAACTTGTCTATAAATCAGCATTACGATGACAAAAACCAGTCTATGACCCCACCTTTAGGAGACAAGGTATTCCTTTTGTGTAATTGACCATGTTTTTGACAGCTGAGGGCGCTTGCAATGGCTATTTTCTTTGCACCATGAATTACAGTTTTGATCCTATTTTGACTGCCTGTATGTTGTTTTCTTGTATCAATGGCCAAATAAATAATAATAATAATAACAATTAAAAAAAAACCACTTTGTTTTACATGTTTTGCATCACATAAATTTAAAAATACGTCAAATTGATACAGGTTTCAAATTGTTCATCTTCATCTTTGATTTGTCATTTTTCATCTTTAAAAGCTCACTTGATAAAGTTGATATTGGTATTTCCTATGAAATGTTTCAGTTTGAAATGATTTCAATGTACAAAGTTTGGTGTACTGTACAGTTTCTGTTTTTAGTTTTTTGTTTGGGTGGGGGGGCCAAGGGTATGTCTAAGTCTTTCACCCAACAAACTGGACTAACTTTCTGTAATAATTGTTTTGTTCTTTTGTTGTGGATTTTTTAGCGATGTAAGCACCAATATCATTATAGGTGTGTAAACATTCTGGTAAGGTTTGCAATATGTGGTAACAGTCTCCTGAAGATGATTAGAACAGACTGATCAAAAAAATGTTGAGTTGTTGTACCACTAGTTCTTTTCCGAACCACCACAAGTCAAGGAGAGATTTCACGTGGGATGATGTTACCGCAAACCTTGCCATCATCAGATTGTTTCTCCACCAAAGTTTCAAATCCTACTTAAATTTTAACAATTCCTTTTGTTAAATTTGGGTTGAACCAAGATAAATGACTAGAGCGGGATTTGAACCAGCTACCTCCGGTTTAACGTGCCGGCCCTCTACCAACTGAGCTATCTAGCCCTTTGTTGGCGGTCTCCCTATTTTGTCAATATCTTTGTTTGTGTGTGCCAGTCAGAAGCCATGCAACCGTTAGTTCCTTTTTTTGTCATCAACTGAAAATCAGGCATTTTTAAGGCAAAAAAACATTTTCCTATCATCGTTTCATGTGACTGAAAGTTTGCAGGTTGTGTACTTCCCTATAGTATTTTCTCTAACTGGGACTCTAACAGCAGGGGGAGGGTCAGGGGTGGGACTGCTGGTGGGGACAGCTGTCTATTCATCAGGGTGGAGAATTTCAGGAGGATCTCTTGTTGTTTCTAGAAAAACAGAATGTAGTTTAAAGGACTGTGTTAGGCAGGTGTATTTTAGTCTTTGTGAAAAGTAATTAAACATATATATAATACATTTGCATTGCTGTAGAAATGTGACACTAGTGAGAAGCCTCTATGGCAGGGCTCAAATTTTAAACTGGACCACAGGTCCAAGGCCAGTGATTTTACCTGTGGGCCAGTAAACTCAGGACCAGACAAGTCCGACTGTCTTGTGTTTTTCAATTGAATGATAACACCTCTCTGTGTAATTATCTTAAATTAACAAAAAAATGATGTTCAAATGTTGACTTTGATTCTGGTAAATATCTTTCAATTCTGTCGAGTATCAAAGTACCCTCACCAATAAGACTAAGATAAATCTTCCCTCAGTGTTTGTTCAAATCTAAAACAGTTTACATGTTAAACTTTGTAGAAAATTCTTTCTCATTTGGATTCTGGTCTTGTATATAATGTGTTTTAACTGGGAAAGGTGAAGTTTCTTTTTTGATAGATTTAGAAAGTGTTTTATTTTTATTTTCATAAACTGAGCATTGTCGTCCTATAGTATCATATGAATGGATAAATAGAATAATGACAGGACAAATTCAATGTTGAGAACACGTATTGAAAGGTTTTGGTTTCTGTACGTGCCGTCCAAACAGCTGGTTTCCAACAGTGTTTCTCAAGATTTGGAAATTGGTCAGATCGGTAGTTTTGTTACACCAGACTTCATAGGTTATATCTAATATTTGCTATAAAATTTATCAAGTAAGAGTACTTCTGGGTTACTGCATCGGACTCAAATTCTGATGGTTGAATCATCGGATTGTGGGTTCGATTCCCAGTCATGACACTTGTGTCCTTGAGCAAGCCACAAAGTTGAAGAAATGGTCTAAAAATATGCCCGATGAACAGGGATAATATCATTGTAAAGTGCCTTGATCTAGCTACTAGGATATGTGTGCTATATAAGAACCAACTATTATAAATATTTGCTATAAAAACCAGTACTTTTATTATCTTCCTAGAATGTCAGGTAAGATGAAAATTAGTATCTGACACCCCGAGTAATTTTTCTGATCCAGGGAAAATAAGGCAGTGTCCGAATTAGTGGCTGCGGCTACGGCTATTGCTACGGCTCTGGCTATCATCATGCGTTGAAGTATAGTACGTCCTTAGCAACGCCTTCAGTCATAGCCGCCAATTGGGATACGGCCTAAGAGAAGGAAGGAAGAGGAATGGCATTCATGACTTTCCTGTACTGACACTCGTTTTTTAAATTCAATTCGTTAAACATTTATTGCATGACGGCGGTAACAAAGACATGTACAGGTTGTTTACAATTACATTATTTTGTAGGTGTGAACAACGAATATCACATAATAAAAATTAACACTACTAGAAATGGTATTCATGAAATAAGAAAAAGGCTTAAATCAAGAAAACAATTCTTGTGTCACTCCCTGGAAAATTTTTCTACTAAGATTTTTGGGAGTGACACAAGAAAAGTTGTCTTAAACTAAGTTTTTTTCTTATTTCAAGAATGTCATGGAAATTCCAAATACCCTATAAACATACAGCATTATACAAACATAGCCAACATGTAGGAAAACAAGTGAAGCATAGTGCTATTATGCTTTTCCCGTGATAGGCAATTAGAGACTTCGACAAAAAACAATGACGGAGACCAGTAAGTATAGACCCCTTGCGTTGGCAGCCATCGCTGAGGCCAAACAATGGAAATGTGCACGCGTATACTTGCCAGGCACAACTCTCAGCCAATGATAGGTCTTCCTCAGATCTCAGTGAGGGCGCTGTTTGGGCTTGTGACGTCATATGCAAGGGGTCTATTAGATGACATGGAACTTAAACATTCTCATTCGGTAATGATTTTGAACTGATTTTTCCATCCAACCAGGGCTATATTTCATAGAGCTGCTTCAGCAGAAAAAAAATATATTGCTGAAAAAACTTTTGCTCTGCAAAAAATGAGCAGGATACCAGTCAGAAATGGTGCATGTGACATGGTATTTTAACTGGTAACCTAAATTTGGTAATCATAATCATTTTGTGCTCAGCTACTTTTGTGCTCAGCTACTTTTTGTGCTAAAGCAGCCCTATGCTGGGCCCAGTGCTGTAATTTCCCTATAATGCACTTGTTACCAAGAATGCAACACCAGCAGTGGTCAGTGCATGGTCACATCGTAACCTAAACCCACATCCCTATCCACAGTGTGGTCTAACAGAAGGTTTTAAATGTGAACTCTAGAGCTCTACAACATGGACATAGATTTGTTTTAGACTACTTTAATTTAGTTATAGAATGCTCTTCAAATAATGACTCATAACAATATACTTTACAAGGAAGCAAACTGGGTCAGAGATTGCCAGGCACAATTGTGCACAATTGTGTACAATCTAGTCAAATATGAAGGAAACAGATTTGTTTTCCTTTTTTTCTCTGTTGTTTTTGCACAGGTTTCCTCATATTACTTTCAAACACAACATCTACCATGTACAACATTTGTCAAAATTTTGAGCTGTTTTTCTTGCATTTAGCTACATTTTGTTAATATGGGGCCATTCAAAGTTTTCAAATTTTTTAGGGTCCTGCAAAGAGTTTGACAAGCAGTGGGAGAGGCTGGGTGTATGACCCTTCAAGGTGTTAACAAATGTTGATATTTTCACAGTTGAACAAACAGATGAAATACTGAAATTGGGGGAAAACGATGGAAAAATAGCTGGAATTCACGCTATTAGCTGTGTGTGTGTGTGTTGGGGGGTGCGTGAGGGATACTGTGAATAATGATACTAATGAACATCAAAACAGAGACGCACACAAAATAAAATGTTGAAAGTACTACTTGGGTCCTAAAAAAGTAGTGTTTTCTGTGTGACCTTAGAAACTGTGGATAATCCAATGGTAATGTACAGTGTGAAATGCCTGGTCCAGTCTCTATGATTATGTGCAATCAATTGGAATACAGAGAAATTTACAATACTAAGCTTTTTTTAAACAACATAACACCGTCTGTACCCAAACTATCCCCATTAAAAATACAAATTTTGGATGCATATAAAATGATTGTTTGAGAAACGACGCTGCGAAGCGTCCAGTAATTATCCATATTGGACTCCAATATCAAGTTTTGGAGCATCACAGCAGTAAACATGTGGCAAAATAATGTATGACGTATGACGTGTGTTCCACCAATCAAATGACAAGGATCTGTGTGTGTGTGGTACATGTATATAAAACTGTTTGCTCTTATCCCTAAACCAGTCTAAACCTTAAATATTTACAATTAACTGTAGCAGTATCACCAGCTATCACCCAATAAAGGGATTAAGTGATCAGTAAAAGCCAAGGTAGCAACTTTCCTAATCACTGCTTGTCACAACACAAAGGGGGCCTTGGGATGTGTTTATCTCTAGCTAGCCAGAGGGGGGTGTCTGGGTGTCTTTCTAGATACTCAAGATTTTCTTGTAATTTGGACACCCCTCTTCATCTGTCATCTCCTAAGCAAGGAGGTTGAAGAACTAGAGGTGGACATTTGGGACACCATATTGATCGCAGATTGTGGGTAGCATGTCCGGTGATGTTTCTACAACAGCCATCAAGACTATATGAAGCATAGGTTGTTAGGAACGCTCCCAAAGTTCGTTCTCCCATCTACACCTGTGTGGGTCAGGCTCACCTTGGAGAAACAAATTGGCTAGGCAGGGCAAAATGACCTATCATACACCCTCGGTGTTGTGAAACACACACCAAATCTGTCCTCACAAAGGGATCCGCACATTTTGTTTGGTGTGTTTTCTTTCTGGAAATTGGTATCCTGTCTTGGAGGACATGTCTTCATGTGTGACAATTATTGCCGACACAAAAAGTCGGCACCCGTGCCGATTTCAGGAGAGACAGTAGGAGATTTTCTCCCCAAGGTAGTCGCTGCCGATGATACCCCCTTATTACAAAGAAAAGAGGAATTACTTGCAACAACAATCTTTAATCCGGGTGTAAGGATAGTGTAAATGAAGACAGTAGTCTTCCCTCCTTTGCATCTTAAGAAAGTTTCTTTGTACGGGCTTCTTCTCTCATCCATGGGTCCCCTTGGACAATTCCCGCTTCTCTTTCAGGGATTATCTTGTCTGGTTGGACAAAAGACGGACAATAACAAACCTCTTGCCACCTTTTGAAGCCATTCATGCCATGGCATTCATGTTGTTAAGCCCCTGGATGACTCTAGATGCTTTTGATCTCGGTAGGTTGTGGTCGAGTGTTCTTCTAGCATTGACAGAACTGCTCCAATTTTGTTGTAATAAATATCTGATCTGTAGAAACTGACCTCAAATTGTGGCGACTGTAAGTAAATAGCTACACCGAGAGAGAGTGTTTGTTCACCAAACAGTTATTTGTTTTTAAGCTCATGCCATGTTTATTTTCTCTTCCAACTTTGGTAGGTTTCATTTGTGAAAAAGTGGGGGGGGGGGAGTGAAAGAGAAAGAAATCCAGATAGTTTCAGTTTGATAAAAGTCTCCCTGAAAATTCAAAACATAAACTCAAAGCTTACAAAGTTATTTTAAAATGTTATCTACCGTCTGCTACATTATGATAGTAGAGTTTATCCGTGTGAATTAGGCCTACAGGGTCAACAATTGGTTGGCCGACATGTTTCAAATCTTCCTTAATGTAATTTTTGTTTTGTTTAATTTAGGCATGTTAATACTCCCAGGGTTTGCCCCTCATTTTTTTCAGGGACTTGTGAAATGACAAACTTCAAATTTCAAGTAATAAACCATGAGTGGAAACGGACTGGGGAAATTTTAAAGTAATTTGGGGTTGAACAAATAATAATAATAATAATAATACAAGGCCATTGATATAGCGCTCTACAAAGAACACAGCGCCTCACATCAACAACATAATTAAATACAATGAAATACAGAAAATGCAGTAAAACAAACAAATCATAAGCTGGGAAATAGGTGAGTTTTGAGTTGGCGCTTGAAGGTCGCAGTAGATGTCGCTTCCCTAATAGCACACGGCAGCTTGTTCCACAATTTAGGGGCAACAACACAGAATGAACTGTCCCCAGCCTTCTTTTTGGAGCGCGGAACAATGAGCCGGTTGACATCAGAAGAAGAGCGAAGCCCCCAGCGACCTCCAGGCCCCTCTGTATTATTGTAAATTTAGACTGTCAGAAATGTAACTTGGAGATTGCCGTTGGAAGGATTTATAAACGAACAGGAGAATTTTGAAAGTGATTCTTTCCTTGACGGGGAGCCAGTGAAGTGAGCGCAGTAATTGAGCTGATGAGAATTGATCTCTAGCGCATCCCTTTATGAAAATACAAATTTGACTTGACCTGCGACCACCGGTCACAGATTCAAGTTCCCGCTCTAGTCAATTTGTCTTTGTTCAACCCCAAATTAGTTCATATTTCATATGAAATATATGTGCTTCTCAATGGATTTAAATCAAGAGAGCAGGATATTTTTGAAGACCATTAAATCAAAGTAGTGGAGATGAACAGAGGTGTGACAACAGGTTGTCATGCAAAACAACCAATTGGACTAAAGGAAAACAGAAACCAGAAAAAGAGGGAGACAAAACAGAAGATGGAAAGATGAACTCGGGTTGGTGTAGAAGTATCTTTCCTCGCCTTCCAGCTCTAGGACCCCGGTTCGAATCTCGCAGGGGGCACTATGTGGATTAAGTTTGCAGTCCCTACCTGACTGCGTGGGTTTTCCCTGGAATAATTTTTGAGGTTTTCCTCCCACATCTAAAACTCAAACTTCCTTCCTTGTTTTCTCTCTATTGGGTTCTTGGCTAGTACAGTGATTAAGTTCGCTTTTCTGAGAGTCCTTGTCTTCACAACCAGAATTAAAGAAATGAAAATGAAAAAAATGAAAACTTAGAACTTAGGGCATTGCTTGGCTGTTGATGGCTCAAGAGTGAAATGGAGAATTGGTGAAGAGGCTTTCCTCCTGCAGTGGAGTGACCTAGGCTAAAAAGTAAGTAGAAAGAAAGCCATCCAACACTGAATCAGCCAGTTGGACCAGGGCCCAAATTCATAGAGCTGCTTAAGCACAAAAAGTAGCTAAGCACAACAAAATTATGCTTACCAGAACAGGGTTACCAGCCAAAATACCATGTCACCTGTACAATTTGTGACTGGTATCCTGCTCATTTCTGCTAAGCAGAAAATTGCTAAGCAATATTTTCTGCCTAAGCAGCTCTATGAAATTGGGCCCTGTTGGAGTGAATTTTGACTGGTCCTCACCATGTTTTAACAAGCATTTGGCCAGGGGACCACTGCTCAAGGAGATTACTGTAAAGTTGTTAAATTCATTGATACATTTGTCTCCCTCTGAAACTAAAACCAATGAAAACAACAAGCAAATTTTCCAAAGGCTTTTCAAGGTAGAGTTTTCCATTTACTCTGGAATGAGACACTATGTTCAAACCCATTTTCCCTGTCCTAAGGAAACACTTGGATGTTGATAAATGATAGAGGAGAATGTCTGAGGCCCTATTAATTATTGCTAGGGGGTATTTTTGGGGGTAGCAGTTGTGAAAGAGAGGATGCTTTGAAGGATGGAAGGATTTTAACCTGGCGTCTTGTTCACAAACTTATTGCTTATATATTTCTGATCACTCGTAATCTAAGGGATAAATGAGTTAATGAGTTTGAAATAAATTTACTTTCCCTTGGCTTTGGCCTCGGAGGGAAAAATAGAGCATCTGGGGATCACCTCCGGATATCGTAGTTTTAACCATATATTTTTGTAATTGTGGTGCCCTAGATTTAGTTTTGATTGCCAAGGTTGGCAATGGACTGCAAGTCTCGCACGTATCAAAAACGAGAAAAAAACCTTGAAAAACACAAATGCCTCTTTTTATTATGAAATCAAATCTTCTTTTAAAATTTTATTTATTCAAAGTTCTTGAAAATAAAAAACCCCAAAGCAAGTTGTTATAAATAAATTTTAAATTTGTGTATAGTACAAATAATTTGTTCAAATTAACATTGAAACAAAACTAAAACTTGGGACGAGGATGCTTATTGTTAGAAACCCCATTTGCCAATCACGCCCGAATGTGTGCGGCTACAACATGGCCGTCAGTTGGGCAAAATTCGTAATTTTTTACAAGTAACCGGAAACAGAGTTCAAGTCTTATTCTCAGGTTTTCTTCGTTTTTTTTGTTGAATTGGTTTTACTTGCATATTGTTAATCACTTAGTATTACATTCCAAACATCATATGTAATTTCCATAGCCATAAACTATGTTAAACTAAAATAATTGACAAAACAAAATCCCGCCCATGCAAAACTTCATATGGTTGGGACCACAATGGTCCAAGAAGTTCAAATATGCGAGAGACTTGCACAGTGTATACCCATGGTCGTCACATTCCAAAGGAATGGATGTAGGTCAAATAATGCAGAAAATCTCTGCTAGACCACAGGTCTTGTAGCTGAGAACTTTAAAAAAATAGTTTACAAACCTAACGTATTTCAGTCTTCTGTGTATCATTTGCTGAAAGATTAGGTGGATGTTTGGAATTGGAAAGGTTTTTAGTATGTTTTAGTAAATCTTCAAATTCTTCTAGTGTGTTTTGAAATACAGTTAAGACTGCAGGACTTTGGTTGTTTTGGTGGTAGGGTTACTGGCCCAGTGCTAAAAATCAACTTTGATATAAAGTCCAACGGGTTTGTACCTAGATTAGTAAATCTTCAAGATCTTCTAGATCTCATTCCTCATCAAGTAAGGCCTAATAAAAATAAATGTTTGTTTCCGGTAACCCGACCGTCCGTGCAAAAACCTTGCGACTGTAAAAAAATGTTTTTTCCCAATTTTTAAGAAAAAGTTTTGATTGGAATGGTAGACACAGTTAACCAGTTAACTGGAAATCACAAATTTCGTTTAACTGCTTTGGAAATATACTAGGTGCACAACATAAATAATTTGAAAAGGAATATTATTGTGTCCTTATTGTAACATGAACAGCCAGTCAGTGTGATTACATAAAAGTTCCTGTGACATCCAAGGATTTTATGTTTTAGTTGGAAAAATTTTCATGTGTTCAACAAACCCTTCCTACTGACAGGGAAAACATAAAAAGACTTGAATGAAATCAAAGTATGCTTCAGGAGTCATTGTAACAAAGAATGTGATGATTAAAAATTTATAATAATAATATTAAAAATCCCTACCCAACTACCCTATTTTTTGTGGTCTGTTAAGCCATTATAACAATTTCTTTCAGTGTCTAGAACCCTTAAAATATGTACTTTTTAGGGTGTAAAATGTAAATATTTTCCGCAAGGGGGCGCTGCCCCATTAGACCCCCAACAGGGATTGCAGTGCACCCCCCTGGACCCCACTTAACGCATGCAGTTGAGTTAGGGGCCTGATATCATTTATTATACTGCACTTTAAAACTGAATATTTTGGTTTTCCAGAAAAAAATATTTTTGTAAAATAAATTGTTTTCCCTACCTACCGTCCCAAATCTTTCAGAGCATGTTACCGGAAACAAAGAATTATTTTTATTAGGCCTAATAGAAGCTACGTTTTAAATGTACCAAAGCTATGGAATGATCTCCCCCCATCAACTCCATACACTTGACTCTTCAAAAGCCAGCATAAGACTCATCTCTTTGAATCTGCTTACATTTAGTCCATTGCACTTGTCATCTCCACATGAAACTTCTGTGAACGCTTTTGTCTTAAATTCTGTTCTTCACTTTGCTAAGCGCCTCAGAATAGACAACTAGAATAATAGCGCTCTACAAATGCCTGATGTTTGAGTGATTGATAGTGTGTTAGGAAGTACAATGGATTGCAGGACTTTGGTTGTTCGGTTACTGGCCCAGTGCTAAAATTGGTGAGTGCTCTATGTTCCGACTGCCCTATGCTCCAATAACCACTTGTGGTGTACGGCGAGGGTAAGGGTTAGGGTTAGGGTGATGGTTAGGGTTAGGTTTAGGATTAGGATGAGGAACATACACTTGTAGGGGTGACGGAACTTAGGGGTGTCTATGGGTGTCGATTTGTAACCCCTAAAATTACTCTGGCATGTAGTCCAGTGGGTATGTCAAGTCCTGTTCTTAGAAAAAAGAAGGGTTACAATTCAATTCAATTCAATACAACATTTAACTCACATTGACATCCTCAATGACAATTAATACAATTTGTGTAAAGAAAACTTTACATACTGTAGTTTGCAGCAAAAATAAATATAACATGTTTACAGTAAGTAAGCATATAATTAATTTTACGTGAAGAGCACACTTGACTGTAAACAAAAATACATTATATGATGTCTTTTTGTAAAAAAAAAAAAAAAATAGAGATAATCGCCTCACATCACAAGGCCGGACGGCCACTTCAAGGTGAGGGCTACACTTAACTGATTTTGGCTGTCGACCAATATCAACTGTCACTCGGGGCATATTGCCAGATACTCCTGGGGCTGAAACAGGGGTACCCCCTTCACAGTCCATAAGGATGTAGGCATGGGTATCATCCACTAGGAGCCTGGCTGGTAGAGCAGAATGCACTACCTTCCCAACTTTTTATGAAGCAATTATGGTTAAGTGCCTTGCTCAAGGGCACAAGTGTCACGACCGGGATTCGAACCCACACTCTTCTGCTGACAACACCAGAGCTTGGGTCCGGTGAACTAAACCGCTCGGCCACGACTCCCCACAGGTAGGCTATTACATAAGGCCTGCCTGTATTGAAATTCAAATCCCCTCATTTTAAAAATTTGCATCTGCCAATCAAGATGAATTTTCAACCAATTAAGCTAAGGGATAAAACATCTGTCACTATATCTCCTCATTTAAAAAAATTGACATCTGCCAATCAAGATGACTTTGCGACCAATTAAGCTGATCCCACAATAAAACATTGTCATTATGTGATTGGTTTAGCTGGTTATTAGCTGCCTGGTGAAGTCTGAAGGTTTTGGACACTGCATAAAGGCCACATTAGAAGAAGAAAAAAGCTCTGTAGGTTTGTTTCCATTAATCACAGCTCGACTCGATTATCTTAGATTCCTCTTTATGTATTGATACTACATATCATGCAGGCCGTGCTTTTTCCTAACAGAGATGCGAGCACGGCATCTTCTTGCTTATCATGTTGGTCCGAAATCAATCGCAAGGAGATTCAAAATATCGAGGAGGCCCTGTCACATCTGCTCCCTTTCAGTCCAATCCCACTCACCTCCCCTACAAGATGGTGGGGATCGGTTTTACCAGGCTCCATGGATCCATGCAGCCAGCAAGGTTAAAGGCCTTCCATGGTGCAACAAATGAGTTGCCCCTTTCTTTCTCCTACTCCTCTTGTAACAATAAAAATGTTTCAAACTCTTTAAAGCCAGCGGTCCAGCGAGGTGCATTGTCCTTCGTGCTAAATTTGCAGTTATTTACCCAGCGAAAGTAGCCGTCGGCGGTTTGCTTTCTTTCAAAACTTCTCCTAGTTGGATTTTGGGGAATGTGGCTGGAACTGGTTCATTGCAATGGATGGATGTGTCTGTGATGCGTTAATAAACGAATCAAATTGACCAGAAGTTTTCTCATCCGATGTCAACCTATCACGGGAGAACGTCTCAAGAAGTTGTCGTAAAGGTTGTTTGTTTTCATTAAGGGTGATCTTTCTTCTTCTTCTTTTTTGAAAAAGGGGGGCTCAAAGGGAGTTCAGTGGCCGTTAAGCCAGGCTTATGAGGGGATGTACTACTAACACAGCACGATGCCTATTGTTGTGTCCGTTTATTGTAGCTAATCTTCTGGTGGCATGTGATGACCATCACTTTAAGAAGGCTTAGGGTAAAACTGTGGGGGCACTTGGCGAGAGAGTGTTTCACAGTCTCTCTGGGTTTTTGCTATTCATGGAGACTGGTCAAACGTTGACGTGGTTTGAGATGTGGACTCAAGCGTTGTCCCTCGGAGCCCTGATGGACTTCCCTCTTTCAGCTGATATCAACTGTAAATTATCGTCTTCACAGGCCTAGCTGTTGGAAGAACAATGATGTCAACCACTGCTTACTTTGTATTGTGACGGAACAATCGGGGAAAGGGTCGCGGAAGCACCGCGTCATTATTTCTTTAAAGATGGATACAAGAAAGTTTTCCCTCAGGGCTCAAATTTTAGAGTGTAAATTTAGAACTGAAACTTGTTTCTTGTTTATGCAACAAGACTTTGCTTGCAGTGATGTTTTTTCTCTGTTATTGTAATTATTGATATTAAAGAAAGGTCTGAGGTAAAATTCAATTTTGTGATTCACTCATTTTACAATAGATAGAATCCTTATGAAGATGAAAACAAAATTACAAGTCTGTAACCTTACGTTAAAATGGTGTAAAATGTCGCATGTTTGATGGCCTTTAAGTGCAATTTTTGTCAAAATCCAAAAATGTCTAATGACATCACATTATATGGTCTGTACTTTTTTCTAAAGAGAAATTTTCAGTTCATTCCTGAATTTTCATGATATTCAATCAAAACGACATTGAATTTGACCTTTCGACTGACACAAAAAATTCCTCTTTGGAATGTACAAACCCATAGGTTTTTTTACATTCGATGACGTCATGTTTTGCTATGAAAGAGTGTCAAATAAAACATAATTTTACTCCATTTTAACGTGAGGTTACAGACTTGGAATTTTTCCCCACTTTCACGGGGCTTCTATCTAATGGAAAATGAGTGAATCATAAAACTCAACTTGACCTTGATTCACAGTGAAATCTTCTTACATTTTATATAGCAAAACCTCTTGCTACGAGTAAAAGTGCGTCACAGGAGTCAGAAATTTTGTTTATTTGAATGATTTTATTGACTTTGTATAGTTGTGTCAATATTTCTTACATTGACGTCCGGCCCTCTTTGAGACTTTGAAATGCCTTGCATTGATTTCTTTCCAAATGAAAATTCAGTTTATCGTGTATAGATCCAGCAAAATAAGAAGGATTGGTTCAAGAATTTTAACAGAAAATTTCTTATCGAGAAACTTGTTATGATAGTTCTTCCTCAAAGAAAAAAGGTGAGAAATGGAATTAGCTTTTGCAAACTGCATACCAACCAAAAGGACCTATGGTATAAATGCGAAAAAAATAGTTAATAGCCTGATGTTTCGATCCTATAGCAGAGGTTAAAATGAAAAGAAGAAAAAAAAGTGGCGTTTTTTGAGCGGGAAGTGTTTCCCCTTGCAATCACTTTTTTGGGATCGGTCTGTATGATTGTTTTTGCTGTTTCTAAACAGGATCTTTTCTCCATCTGAACAAACTTGGATGGAATCCCTCAAACGTCTTTGTAAGTAAAAGAGATTGAAATTTGTTTTGAACTTGAGTGAACTTAATAAAATATTTGACCATGCAAGAGAGGAGGACCCCCTATCTTCTGCACATTTTAATGAGTATCAATATGAATGTATAATTATTGTACTTTATTTGCAGAGGGCTCCTTTAGTTTAATTTTTTTTATCCTTGGTTTGAGTTGTTTTCTCTATTTTGTAACTTATTTATTTGTTTTAGTTTAGTGCGATGATCAAGTTTTAATTAAAATATTTTGGTAGATATTTATTTTGTTCTTTAGGTCTATTTACTTTCTTCAAATTTAGTTTTTTAATTTCAATTTTCTCTGCTTTTCTCAGCAAAAAGCATACTTTGAGTTTAAAAGACCTTCACAATTTAAAAGCTTGTTAAGTTGAAATAATATCAATTAATAAGGCTGGACACATTTTTTTCTTTTTGGTTGAAGAATTTTTTTTTTTCAATCCTGAAGTTTTCAAGAATCAACATCTTTAATTTTCTTTTGTTCTACTTTCTTCAAAATAAGTTTTTAATTTCACATTTTTCTTTTTCTTTTCTCACCACAAAAGCATAATTTTATTTTTAAAGACATTAACTATGTAAAAGCATGTTTTGTAAAAGAAAAATAAATAGTTAAAAGGCACAACACCTTTTTAACTTTTTCGTTTTTTTCTCTTCTTTTTTGGTGGAAGAAAACATTTCTTAATAATGAAGTTTTCAACATTCTTAAATTTCTTTTGTTCACAATTATTTCAAAATTTCACTTCTTTTCTCACCAAAAAGCATCAGTTAATTTTGGAAAGACATTAATGATTTATTGCCTTTTAAGTTAGGAGTTTTCAGGTGCTAAAAGGCCCACCACTTTGCTTTGTTTATTTTTTTCCAATCCATGAGTTTTCAAGGAGTAACATTCTTTGTTTTTGGGTGTGATCCCTGGCTACATGGCAGTTAAAGGTTGTATGGCTTCTGACTGGCACCCCCCGAACAAAGATATTGACAAAATAGGGAGACTGCCAACAAAGGGCTAGATAGCTCAGTTGGTAGAGGGCCGGCACGTTAATCTGGAGGTGGTTGGTTCAAATCCCGCTCTAGTTAATTTTTCTTTCTTCAACCCCAAATCATTCTTTTTTTTGTGGAAACATTCCTCAAAGTGATTTGTCAATAAAACTGTTAAATTAAACATCACCAAAAGCTTGTTTGACACAGTTGCTTGACATGAAGTTATCAAGCATGTTCCATTGTTTAACATAATGAGATGCCTCTATAAACTCTTGCATATAATAATTACAATAAAGCAGAGAGCGCTTTATCACACCTTAGGGCGCCTCAAAGCGCTCATTGTTTTTTCTACCCGGAGCTATGTTCAAACCTCAAGACCCATTTATAGCACCACGTAACAGTTTACATATTGCTGTGACGCAATCTGCAGCCAACCATACTAGAGAACACCAGGGTGAACCCCTTCTCTTATTAGCAAGTGTCTTTAACGAGCGTTGCACAACACACAGGACCTGAGGCTTTATGTCCCATCCAAAGGACTAAACAATAATGGTTAAGTGTCTCGCTTATGGACACAAGTGTCAAGACCGGGACTCGAACCCACTCTCTGCTGGTTAGAAATACCATAGCTTGAGTCCAGTGCGCTTGACCACTCGGGCGTGACACGCCACGGCTCAAACAGCACCCTCACTGAGGTCAAAGGAAGACCAATCATTGGCTGAGAGTGGCACATTTCCATTGTTTGACCTCAGTGATTGGCAGACTATGCTGGGGGTCTGCAACCATCCATACAAAGTTTCTTCATTCATACTAGTTTTCATTTTTCAAATTCTTATAGTAATTTTGTTAAATGTGTTTGTTTTTTAATCAATAGGTGTGGTGAAATTTTCTGATTTTGTGTCGATCATGTCCGAGGCCATGGCGGAGACAACAAATTGGGGTAAACTACAGACGGAGGTCAAAGGTTACGTGGGCATTGACACCATACAAGAACAGATCAGAAAGAAAGCTCTGAAGAGAGGGTTTGAGTTCAACATCATGGTCGTAGGTAAGGAGGAAGTCAGGGAACCAGATGGACTGCTTATAGGGTAATTTTGTGGTCGACAATATACTCTTTAGAATTTAAAACATAACACTCAAGTTTATAATAGCACTTTATCTTTAATGGGTGTCTCAAAGTACCTTTTATTTTTAATAACAGGTATGCTAAGTGTAATATTGAGACCCATTTATATAGCACCTTGTGAGGGTTTTACAAGGTGATGCGGTACAATCAGCAGCCAACCAGGCCAGAAACACCGGGGCAAACCCCCTCACTTCACTTCAAGTATACTGGGTTCTCTTTTGTACATTAACACAACACATGGGACCTGCGGCTATATATTATAAAATTCCACTGTAGGCTTACGAAACTGATAAAATTTTCCATCTTTACCTATGTTTCTTGACAGATCTCATCGACTAAAATATATTTTTAAATAAGACTTACAAAGATCAAGACTCACCAGCTGCCACTTGGTTTGGGTTATTTTAGTTTAAAATTTTCAATATGTCAGTATTCTTGAATTTGCCAAATGCGGGCAAAAAGTGGGGCGGGCCATGTCCAGCTGGCCAACCCAGGGCCCAATTTCATAGAGCTGCTTAAACAGAAAATATGCTTAACAATTTTCTGCTTAGCAGATATGAGCAGGATACCAGTCACAAATTGTACACGTGACATGGTAGTTTGGCTGGTAACCTTAGTCTGTAAGCAACATTTTTTGTTGTGCTAAGCTACTTTTTGTTCTTAAGCAGCTCTATGAAATTGGGGCCTAGGTTGCTACGTGCCTGATTATTACACATGTGTAAAGCAGCCAGTATAGCGGAATGTGCAAGTCTCGCCCGTGGGCCTCAGTTTTGTTTCCTTCCCACGTTAAAGCAATCTGCGTGGGAACTTAAAGCTTCCTAAAAATGTTAAAATACCAGCTGAGACTCAGACAGTGTAGCTCCCGTCGAATATAGTAATCTGACACCAGCTCATTGAGAATGTACACTCACCAAAATGGGCTGAAGTAGTTATGACTCACATCGGACTTCATTATATGACTCGACTTGCAGCAGACAGACGGGGTACCTTTTCAGCTAATACACCCCCCCCCCCCCCTCAGCAAGGTCAAAAGTATAATGACTAAGTTATTTCGGAAACTAAATTTATCGTTTTCGTACATATACAGCTATTGTTACTTGCCCAAATTTCTCAAATGAGGGCAGGGTTCGTTTAGCTGAGTGTGTTGGTTTTCTAACCCTTGTTTGGAATATGTTTTTTCTTTTTGTCTTGAAGGGTTGAGCTTATGTCTTAGATTTACAAAAAGGATACATTTATACAAACCAGTTTTCAAGAAAATCAACTGAAGCTCTCCTGTAATAATTTGAATTTAAACAATTTTTAAACCAAATTTAAGAATTGATTAGTTTTATAGGCCCCCCTATGCAAATTCATATATTTATTCTTCTTTTTTTAAAAAGAAAAATTTGAGGTTAGTTTTATGGTATACATATCTACAACTATATAGGATTGAAACAAACAGTGGGTTCCAATTACCAAACGTATGCAATCCCTTTAAACAGGCCAAGTTCATAGTAGGCATCCAGGATAGAATTTGTAAATTTTCTTGTTACGTTAACCACAAAAATTATTCTGTATTTTTTAACTTCAGGTTCCAGCGGTTTGGGCAAGTCCACGTTAGTCAATACACTATTTAAAGCCAAGGTCAGCAGGAGGTCATGTTCGGCAGAGAAGGACCAACCACCCATTATTCCCAAAACAGTAGAAGTACAGTCTATAAGTCACGGTAAGGGCGGGTAGTTACAAAGTAATTTTTGTTTTTATTGAAAAAAGGGATGTCCCGAAGTAAAATGTATATTATTATTATTATTATATATTTCTGGTAATGAACCCAAGGATGGCTCATAAGTGAACTTTGCAATCACTGTAGCTCACAAGCCTGAGGAAACCTGTAAACAATGGTGCTTGCTATGTGAACCAGAAACACCGGGGTTAACCCCTACTCTTCCAGGATAAGAGTTCTGGGTTCTTTTACGTGCACTACCAACCCTAGTACACAGGACCTACGGCTTTACGTCCCATCCGAAGGACAAAGCAGTAATGGTTAAGTTTCTTGCTAAGGGACACAAGTGTCAAGACCGGGTCTCGAAACCCACACTCTGCTGATCAGAAACACCAGAGCTTGAGTCAGGTGCTCTTAACCGCTCGGCCTTGACACGCTGCTCAAAGTCTCAGGAAGTTTATCAATAAGGATGATTGCTATGAACAAGAAAGACAGGGGTAAACCCATACTGTAGCTTGTAAGCCCAAGGCAACCTGTTTGCTATATACCAGAACATTTATAATCACTGTAGTCATGAAGCCCAAGGAAATCCCTAGAAGGTTGTTTGCTGTGAACCAGAAATACTAGCGGTAAGCCCCTACTTTTTCCAGACAATCACTGTAGCCTGAAAGCCTGAGGAATCCTCTAGACAAGGCTGCTGTGAGCCAGAAACACTGGGGTAAACCCCTACATTTCCCAGACAGACACTGGTCACTGGAGCTCGGAAGTTTGGGGAAACCTCTAGACAAATCTGCTTGAGTGTGAGCCAGAAATACTGGGATAAACCCCTACTTTTCCCTCCCAGACAGACTCTGGAGCTCGGAAGTTTGAGGAAACCTCTAGAAGTGAGAAGCGTTTAGCGAGGTGACAGCGGGTACCAACCGCATCTCTGACCGCAGAAATCTAAGAAACAATTCATGCATGAATTGTTTTTCAGATTCAGATGTTTTTCGGTTAAAAATTACCCAAACCATATTACCAAGAAGGAAATCCTTTCTCAAAATAGTTTATACTATCAACAGCTGCAGTGCTTCTCACCAAGTAATTTTGTCATGGTCATTAATTTTGTGAGTATTTACCAATCTATGACCCTACCTTTAATACACAGTGTACCCAAAAGAAATTATAATAATTTCTACAAAAACCAAGTGATTGTTTTTATAACAATCATTACTACTGTTATTGCAAGGTAAAATAAGATCTACTTTTGCAATCAGTCATGAAAGTTGAACTCTTGCTTGTTTTGGCGAGCCGTGTCATCTCCAATTAGAAATCCTACCTGTCAAATATGAAAGATTCATACGAGAAACGATGAGTTGTTTTCATTAGTCAGGCTGCGATAACGGACTATTTCCTGGTGGGAACCAGTTCCTTGGTAACCAAATATTTAGGTGACCTTTTTGTTTTTTTGCGAACGGCAGTTGGAAGTGTATATTGATTGAAATAAGATCTTTGTTTATAGTATGGGATATGAAATGTGTAATCTCTCATGATTGGGGTAGGGTGTACTTCAATATTTGGGGGGAGGGGCTGGGTCATATGGGGACTGGGTGGAGAGTAACCCATTTTAAACGTGTAATAGATTTTTCCTACACTAAAATACTAAAAAAGCGTTATAAATGAAAAATTGTAAGTGGCTTTTGCTTGTAACTTTTTATTTTAAAGTTTTGAACAGTTGAATTTATTAGCGGTGCAAGGAGTAGGAAATTGGCAAAGTACGGTCTCTTGGAAAAGGTGCCAGGACAATGTTGTTATGCCATGCATAGAAGGGGAAGAACAATTGTTGCGTCCCTGCCTTAAAGGATGTGTGCCGTACTACCATATGCCATGTAAAAAGTTTGTAAATAATAAATAATAACACTTGGTTCTTATACAGCGCACAAATCCTATTAGCTAGATCAAGGCGCTTTACAACATTATTATCCCCGTTCATCGGGCATACTTTTAGACCATTTCTCTAACTTTCTCAACTCCCTGGGAGCTTACAACCGCAAGCTGCTTTAATTAGCGCTATGGCACACAAATCCTAGTAGCTGGATCAAGGCGCTTTACAACATTATTATCCCCGTTCATCGGGCATACTTTTAGACCATTTCTCTAACTTTCTCAACTCCCTGGGAGCTTACAACCCCAAGCTGCTTTAATTAGCACTAAGGGGTTAACCCAATACAGTACTGTCTCAGCCCTCTTAGGTTCCCATTTTAACACCTGTGTTAATAGAAGCAATTATGGTTAAGTGCATTGCTCAAGGACACAAGTGTCATGAGCAGGATTGGAACCCACCCTCCAATGATTCAACCATCAGAACTTGATAAATCAGCTGAAAATATGTTGCGTTCATTTAAAAATATGCCCTCTGCGAACGCCCACCAAAAACAAGCCTGGCTCATGATGTACTACATGTGATGTTACTGGGTGGAACAAGAAATCATGAAAGAAGTGGCCTAGTGGCCGGAACAGTAAACAGCGCCACCAACCGACAGGTGGACCCTCGTTCTGAGGATGACAAGTGAAACTAGTCGAAATGTAAATGAAAAACAAAGTTTTTGGCTGTGTTCTGAGAAAATGTATTTGAAAGGAACAAGAAATGTTGAAAAATGCTTTTGTTGTTACATCAGTATGTGCCTGCATGGTAGCAATAAAATTCAAACATTTAGATTTTTTTTCTTGTTCCACAAGTGACGTCCTTTCTTGAGCAAGGGCTTTTTTGTTGACGTTCCCAGAGAGCATTAATTAAAATAAAATCAATTATAAAACGAAGATAAAGGGGATAGTAACAGGTATATTTTCAGCTGATTCACTATTTATTAACTTTTGGTTTGAACAAAGAAAAATTGACTAGAGGGGGACTTGAACCTGCGACCTCCAGATTAACGTGACGGCATTCTACCAACTTAGCTATCTAGCCCTAATGTGGGCGTTCTCCCAGTCAGTTTCACTTGTGGTTTGTTACTTCATTGCTTATTAATTAAAAACTTTCACATATGGACAAGGTAGTCTGGCAGACATCCTCTAATATGGATAGAGAACCTGAAAACATGGACAGAAACGAGAACTGAGAGAAAAATGTGCAATCTATCTCCGATGGCCACCTCTTGTGACTTGGGTTTCGTAAACTGAACTTATCGGTATAACTTTTTTTCAACCTTTGGTTGCAGTTATTGAAGAGAATGGTGTGAGGTTGAAGTTGACCGTTACAGACACTCCCGGCTTTGGCGATCACATCAACAACGAAAACTGGTGAGGATTAAAATCAAAATCAATAACTAGGACGCTTAGGAGTCAATTTATAATTGACTTTGGGTTCAACAAAGAAAAAGTTACTTGAGCGGAATTTGAACCTGCGACCTCCGGATTAACGTGCTGGCGCTCTACCAACTGAGCTGTCTAGCCCTAATGTTGGCGGTCTCCCTATTTTGTCAATATCTTTGTTTGGGGGTGCCAGTCAGAAGCCATGCAACTGTTAACTGCCGTGTAGCCAGGAATCACACCATCACACTAAAATACTTGCGAGGCAGCCAAAATCAAACAGGAAAATATACACATTCAAATCTATTTATAGTATGTGTAACAAGAAGTAAAGCGAATACAGTACATCACTGATGCTATCACAACAGCATGCATATTAACTCTTTCAAGCGCTGACCAGTTGCTAGCGACCGGTTTAAATCCCTTCAGAAAAATAGTTGTAAAACAAAAAATAAAGATCGCACGACCACACAGTCTTTAGAATGGGAAAGAGGACTCTTGAGGGTGCTATTGTGACCTGTTTTTATGGGGGAAGGGGTCACCATTTGCAAAAAATTAGTAAACAATTAATTTGTCCATTTAATTAATTTATCATTAAAATAAATGGTGCATGAAACGGTAAATCCTGGACCAGCCAACCTAGACCAGTTTGTGACAGCAGATGTAATGTCTGCATGCATGAGGGACTGGGAGATATGGCGACAACTCTGTCGTAACATCATTGACCGAGGACACCACTCCAAATAGAAGAAGCCAGAGACGGTTACAAAAAAAACCAAAGATAAGCCAGGCTGAAGATAGCCCTACATTACCACAACCCAGGCCTGGAGTTTCATCTTTGCGAGGGCAAGGCCATTTTCATTTTGCAAAGGGCTCTTCCTTTTGATATTCTTAAAGTCTATGGGAAACTTTTGTAGGTGCACCAAGGCCAAGACGAGGGGCAACAGAAGCCATGGCCTCCATGTCATTCCAGGCCTGACATCCCCAAACACCGAAAAACAAAACAAAACAGTCTTCCTATTGAAAAAATTGGACTTCAAAGCAATTGGCGTTAGCAGACATACCATGGAAATTTCTATTATGTAGTTCTGAGCATGCACGCATTTCTGAGAAAAGTGAATTTACTTGGTTAGTCTGCAGCGTCCCCAAACGTCTTTTATAGACCGTGCAAGTCTTGCGCGTATTCAAACATTTTTTGGACCACTTTAATCCCATGTATATTGCTTTAACGCACAAAGGAAACAAACTCCTGCACTTAAACGGGTCCCAATGTTCGAATACATTTGAGACTTGCACAGTCTATTGCTGAGAAGTACCCATCATGTTGAGCAGCACCACTAATGTGTCATCATCAACATCATCCACCAACTATGACATGCGCTTGTGTCAGGCACGATGACAGACGCGTCACATGCCCCGTTCCATCATCAGTGTCTTGAGTTCATCGGCGGTAGCTGTTGTGCCACGGACCTCCAATCAGAGCTGTGGTTCTGGAAGGACACCTAGGGTTCATCCTCCCATGGCTTGGGGTCCCAGATGATGACTTGGCAGGTGGGCAACTCTGGGGTGACGCAGCCAGTACCCAGGAAATGTCACTGTGGTCCAGTGGTTAGACTGCAGGATTTGCAATCACAAGATTGTGGGTTCGAACCTTACCAAGCTAACCGCTGATTTCACAATGGCGAGAATAAGTATTGTCGTCTAGTTACTGAATCACAATTTCTCGATTTGTGCAATTCATAATCATCGACGTTAAAAACCAATAATTGTATGAGAGAGATTGGCTATTGCCAGCTTGGTGTTTATATCCCCTTCTGGGAGTTGGCCGAGTTCCCTTGATTGAAAAATCATATATAAAAGAAAATTATAAAAATGGCAGCCGTCCTCCTGATATCTTCTTGGTCAACTTGGGGAGGTCACTGTAGAATTGCCCATAGAAAGTGTGCCTTGGTAAAATTCACATTCAACGGCTCTTAAAAAGTGATCACTCAGGGTCCCCCTTTCTTACAAAGTCCTCTCCTGCATGTTTAAAACAATTTTAAAATAATTTCTTCATGTCTATAATTCTACAGTTGGTTGCCAATTCTAAAATACATCAACGAGCAATATGAGAAATACCTATCCGAAGAAATCAACGTTAGTAGAAAGAAGCAGATTCCAGATTCCAGAGTCCACGTGTGTCTGTACTTCATCGCTCCAACAGGGCATGGGTAAGAACTGACTCTCGTTACTCACCCATTCCAGTGGGAAAGAGGGATGGTGCCGGAGTGTCGGAGCATCTTTTGGGTTCTCTGTCTTTCAATTTGGACACTTCATTTTTCAATTTCTTGACATGGAAAGTGAACAATTTGGACACCCGATTCTTCAATTTATGGAAAAAACTTTGTCAGGAATTTAGAATAGATACTATTTCTTTTAAAGCCAATTTGTATTTTTCCTGTGAAAAAAATGATTTGATTGGATTCCAGTTGTGACAATTTTGTTGTTGTTTCTCTTGAACGAAGGTTGAAGCCACTGGACATTGAGTTCATGAAGAGATTGGATAAAGTGGTCAATGTTGTACCTGTCATTGCTAAGGCTGATACTCTCACAATCGAGGAAAGAGAACACTTCAAATCAAGGGTAAGCAATAATAATAATATAGCACTTTATCACAGGGTGTCAAAAGCGCTTAAGAAGACAAATGTAAGAACCCAAACATTCTCGTCCCCGAGCCTGTAGACCCAGCCAGCCTGAGACTACCCCGCAGGCACTTCTCTCCAGAAGCCCATAGACTTCCCTCTTCACAGCCTTCACCATCCTGACTGGATCGAAATGACCTGGGCAGAGTTGTGGTCCACCACAGCTATCCAGCTGAAATCCTGCATCGACACCCCCATCAAGCAGGCCAATGGGATGTGGCCCAATGACGGACAGCTTGACGGTTGACCAACTGGACTCAAGACAACTCGAAGGTTCAGACAACTCGATGGTTCAGACCCCTCTTCAGTTTGTCAACTCAACGGTTGACCAACGGTTCAGACGAGACAAGTCGACAGTTGGGGGTAAAGACTAAAGCTACAAATCGTTCCACTTCCTTTGTGATAGATAAAGCAGATACTGACCGTGCCACTTCCATTTCTGATAAAAATGTATTCTTTTGTGAGTAGCACTTGTCGTGTTGGCCTCCTTTGTGTTATTTAGATAGTAGCACTGGTTAGGGGCCAGGATGTGGTGGTCTCACTGGCCGTACCTTTTGGACTGCGCACCGAACATTCCTGTGTACAGTTCAGTTGTCTCACGTATAAACAGATTAAACCATCGAGTTGTCTGAAGCATCGAGTTGTCTCGAGTTGAGTCGGTCACCCGTTGAGTTGTTTGTCATTAATGTGGCCCAATCTGCAGCCAACTACTCCAGAAACACTTGGGCAAACTCTTTCTCTTAGGAAATGGGGAGGAGTATAGATTGATTAAATTTAAAGGCCGGGTATTAATGAAATCAGTGTTCGATTTGGATCTAATAGTATTTGCTATAATGCCACAATGTCCTTCCTTTAATGATAGTTGAAGTTTCCCGTGACTTCTTCATAATCGTGAGATAATTCTTGCTGTTTTTTTAGATAAAGTATGCCCTGAATGAGAATGGTGTCTCCACGTACCCCATGAAGGAGCTGGAGACGGATGAGGAAGATGAAAACATCAACACACACATCAGGGTAAGAAACCCAAGCAGCAGTCAAATGTTCTTCAACTCTTCAGTGTTGGACATTGGTGTACTGTATGTTAAACCCAGACAATTTAACCCTGCTTTAGCCCCATTGGCAACTTTAGTCGACCAAGCTTACACACAAAAAAGCACTCAAGCCTGAGATAAAAGACCTTATTTGTAATAAAGCTGTAGTTTTGTCCATGTTCGCCCTCCATACCCAAGCTTACCATCATTGGAAAGAGAAAGATCAGGTCTTTCAATTGATGGTAAAATAAAATAAGGTTTACTTGTATGCAATCCCTTGAAATTAGAGTGGAAAGACCCCAAATGCCAAACACCTATGGAGCGCCATATGAAAGTTTTGGGGTTTACAGAACACACTGAGGAAACAAAAACCAAGAACTTGGACATTTATTGGCCAATCTCAGTGATTTGGGGATTATATAAAAGGAAATTCAAAAAGTAAGACATACGCTCTAGTATGAAATCTTCAAGGTAGTAATAGAGTTTGTAAAATCTACCTTTTCAACACTGTTGTGTGAGAATGTGTGCTTCACGCTTGAGTGGTCAAACAATGTGGACGCCAGCGGCTCTTTATGTCAAAAGAATTTGGTAAGAAGAGGGGAAAAGTTAAGTTATTCTCTTACCGAGGATTAAGAATAAGAGGATTTTTGTTTTTGCTGCAGCGCATTCAGCAGCCACTGCCAGAAACAGCGGGGCAAACCCCTTTTCTTAGCGATAAGTGTAACTGGGTTCTTTTACGTGCATTACACAACACACGGGACCAACAGCTTTACGTCCCATCCGTAGGATGAAGCAATAACGATCAAGTGTCTTGCTAAAGAACACAAGTGTCAAGACAGGACTCGAACCCACACTTGGTGATCAGAACCCACACTATGGTGATCAGAAACACCAAGTCTTGAGTACAGTGCGCTTTATCGCTTGGCCACGACACGCCAATCTTAATCTTGCTGGACATTTTTAACTATCTATTCATCTGTATTGTAATTCAGCCTGTTGGGCTGCTATAAACGGACTTTTAATAAACTAAAAATAGTTATGGTTCGGGGGGCTGTGCTTGGGGCATGTCCTAGTTCTCCAGTGCATTAGCCAATTGACCCAATTCAACATCATAAATCACAATAATCTTTGCTGCACCATTTTGGGATTCAATGTCCCCATGTGTTATCATACAGTAAATCGGCATTTTAGGTGCTGTAGCATTGACATGTTTACCGTAATGTTTACATGCAATTTGACTCCCAAAATGGTGAGCATGTCAGACAGGTACCCCTGTGTGACGTTGGTGCAAGGGCTCATTAGCATAGTCAGGAAACTGTTCAAAACGACTTCTTGCTACATATTTGGAATACTTTTTATAAAATGAGCTGCTGAATTTGTTTTCAACGAATGTATTTGCCTCTCTAAGTATATATCTTTATTTATAGAAAGCCTCTCTTACAAAGTAATCAAATTGAGATGATCCAAAGGCGTGTCGGTAGGTACATCCTTGGTTCGAAGCACACATCCTACCAAGAATACCTAACAAAGCTGGAGCTTAAACCTCTCTTCATGTTAGGTGAGAGCTAATTTGTACAGATTTTTCCACAAAAGCTTGCTCCTCTCGGCAGTTCTCTGAATGGTTTTACACTCTGAGTACAGATCCTCAATGTCTCTCAGAAATCAACCTAAATTTATAGAAAGTCTCCATACGTGACCATTGATCTTTGACCTGTTTAATCCCCAGGACCAGATGCCATTTGCTGTGGTAGGCAGTGACAAGTCCCACCAGGTTGATGGTAAAGAGGTACTGGGAAGACTCACCAACTGGGGGCTCATTGAAGGTAAATGATCAAGTACTTTAAACATCGACAGCTTTGGGCTACAGTTTTCTCATTCTTGAAAAGATAGCCAGGCTTTTAAAAAGGTTGTTCAAATAAAAACTTTTTCAACTACTTCACAAGTCACCAACATGCTTCTGATGTTTTGTGGGATCCTCTAACAAAAAGAAACGTACACACGTTTCATGGTTTTAACCAAACGGCGTCATTCTACTGCATCCAGAATTCAAAACTCGGACAATTTAGCTAAATGGAAGAACTAGAGGTACATGTCTACCTGCCATGGCAATTTTTTTTGGTCATATTCTCTAAGTGAAAGCATAAATTTATTACATTTTGAGTAGAAAAACACAAATGTATGGATAAGTTTCATTAGTTACTCCTCTATAGTTTTAATTAACCATACTATGAAGTCTTTGCTAGTCAAACTTCAGAAGTCTGCGGCTAAAATGTCACATTCAAAGCCACCCCAAAGGCAACATTTTTGTAGCTGACAAAGTAAAATAATACAGTTTCCAGTTACAACATTCATTAAAATTAAATGCCATAAAATGTACATTACCTGATATTGTTCCAAAAAGTTCTTTTCGGTTATTTTACACAAATTCATTTATACGTGTGAGTCTGCTTCATGAGTTGAGCCAAATAAATTTATGGTGAAATAAATGTTAACATAACTTCAAAATATTTCCTGTTTCATCTCGAAGAAAAATGATTGCATCAATCTTAAAGAAGTTTGATCTGTGAAGTTAACTTCTGACTACCGACATTACTTTAAGGTGGTCAGGTTGGCGTAGTGGTATCTTTCCTCGACCTCTGGGACCCCGGTTAAAATCCCATTGGGAGCACTACATGGATTGGGTTTTCAGTCCCTACCTGATTGCGTGTGTTTTCCCTGGAATAATTCTCTGGGGTTTTCCTCCCACATCTGAAACTTCCCCTTGTCTTCTCTCCATGGGGTCCTTGGCTAGTATAGTGATTGAGTTAACTTGTTTAAGAGTCCTTGGCTTCACAACCAGAATTAATAAATCATAAATGAAATAACTCCTCTTTTTTTTTAGACTTGTCTTTAAATGACAACAAAGGGTTTGATGTTGTTTTAAAACAAGTTAAATAATGTTTTTTTTGACTGTGGAAGGTTTAGTGAAAAAATAAATCCAAATATTTCCTCACTCACTCCGCGACAGTGAAGTTAATAACGAGAAGTCCCCCCGATCCACTAAGCGAAAGTAGTAGTCCCGACTGATTTCCTACCTTCCGCCAAGGTAACAGTTAAGAAGCAGGACAGTTCTTTTCAGAATTGGGTAGTCTCCCGTAGTCTATTCCGATAATCTACTCTGCGGCAGTAGAATAGTCTCCCAAATTCCGAAACCTACTCCCTGGCAGTAGAATACATAGCGAGACAAGTTCTCAAAGAACAAAAATCTACACAGCAAAGTAGATATACACATGGTGTTATACTGCAAGCCAAACATACAAAATATTTCCTGTTTCATCTCCAACAGTTGAAAATCATAACCATTGTGAATTCTCCAACCTTCGAGATATGCTGATCAGAACACACCTACAGGACCTGAAGGACGTCACACACGGCATCCACTATGAGAACTTCCGCTTTGAAAGACTCAACAAACATAAGAAATGTGACAAAGCCGAAGACCAGGAAAGTAGATGCTAAGATAGACTTGGATGGTAGAAGTGTAGATTTGAAGGTTACGTCCGTTACCCACCCCTAAGGCCAAATAAAATAAAAAACATGTTTAGCGTCCTGCCTTTTTGAAAAAAGGAAGGAGGAGGGCCTTTTTTTTTCTTTTTTTTTTTCAAAATGGCCGCCTGACAAGTTTTTCGAGACAACCGGCCGGGCTATTTTTCAAGATGGTGGCCAGCTTTTTTTTTTGTGCTTTTTTTCGCTGTGCTAAAGTCGAAAATACGATCTTATTTATTCAAAAAAAATAAAAAAATCGTCAGGGAAAATAAAAACTTATCATTTTTTTCTTTCAAAAAAAAAAAAGAAAAAAAAAAAGGAGGCGGCCTCTAAAAAGGAAGCGGGCGGGGACACTAAACATGTTTTTGGTTTTTTTGGGCCTAAACACCTGGTATTTCCATTTGTATTGCTTCTTTCTTTTGTTCGGTGCAACAAGGTTAACCCTTTTCTTACCATTGGCGACTTTAGTTGACCAAGCTTACACACCAAAAAAGCACTCAAGCCTGAGCACAAAGGCCATTTGTAATAAAGCGGTAGTTTTGTCAATGTTCACCCTCCATACCGAAGCTTGCCATCATTGGAAAGAGAAAGATCGGATCTTTCCAATGATGGTAAAATAACATAAGGTTGCTATTATGCAATCTCTTCAAATTGGAGTTGAAAGATCCGAATTGCCTAACACCTACCGAGCGCCATATGGTTGTGTACAAACAAGTGTTTGAGATTACAGATCACACTGAGGAAAGAAAGACAAAGAACTTTGACGCTTATTGACCGATTTCAATGGGTTTTTGATTACATGAAAGGGTTTTCAATAAGTAAGATTTTTTTTTGTATTACTTATTTTGCTGTAAAACAATATCTTCAAGGAGATAATGGAGTTTGTAAAAATGGCCTTTGAATGAAAGCTTTCTGTTGTGTAAGAATGTGTGCTTCATGCTTGAGGGTCAAACAATGCCGTCACTAGCGTCTGTTTATGTCCAAACAATGCGATTACGAAAGGGTTAAATAATTATCCCATGTGTTTTGTATATATCTAGGAATTTAAAATAAGGAGTTTTCTTGAATGTGTCAAATGGGAGCAGTCCAAAAGTATTGTACATGGTGACAAGGCCAAAGACCTAAAACGTAGATGCCAAGATATGCTTAGTGGAATTGTAGAAACGAACAGATAGTGGTTTCCCCAAGAGATTCCTTGTAGACCCCTTGCACTGACGTCAGACGCGGCTACTGTCTGCCACACTCGCCATTGTTACAGTCAAATTGCACGTAAAAATTATGGTAAGCGTGTAAATGCCATGTAGCCTAAAATACGCACTATGCACTGTATAACACACTGGAACATCGACTCCCAAAATGGCGCAACCGAGATTATTGTGATGACGACGTCACACGCAGCAGCTATCTGCCCGATCTCTGCCTCTTTGGGAGTTAAATTTGCATGTACAGAAATATGGTGAGCAGGTAAAGATATGTGTGGCTTAAGATGCTCACTACACAGAGAAACAAGGGGGAAACTGACTCTCAAGAGGACCCACCCAAGATTGATTGTGATGACGACAGTCAGGGCCCAATTTCATAGAGCTGCTTCAGGCACAAAAAGTAGTTATAAGAAAAAGGTTACCAGCCATAATAGCATGTCACATGTACAAGCTGTGACTGGTAGCCTGCTTACTTTTGCTTAGCAGCAACATTTTAAGCACTTTTTTCTGCGGCTCTATGAATTTAGGCTCCGGTGAATTGGGTCAATAACAATGAATAACTCCATATTTTGTTCAGTGTTAATAAAGTTCGTAAACTCATCCCAATTTGGCCAAGTAGACTTTCCCCCATGAAATATGTAAACTGCATGTCGCACTACTGCTGGGTAAAATGAGGAAGCATAACGCTTTTTTTTGTATGGGATTGCTGGACACCTACGCGTTTTGTGTGTCAGCCTAGTGTACAACTCTATGGTGATTGCCAACAAACAGTGTCTGTACGCATGCGTGAATGTAATTAGCATATTTCATCGAAAGGGTTAGTTTCATGAAGCTCATGTAAGAACTAAAATTTGTTAAGCACAGAATAATATTGCTTCGCAGAAAAAGGTTGCCAGCTAAAATGCCATGTCATTTACATTGTTGCGGCTGGTTCCTCTGGTAATGTTTTTGCTCAGCTAATAAGTATGCCAAGCAGGTTTTATGAAATTGGACTTTTGTTTTTGTGCCCATTAGAAATTTGGCAAAATCCTCCCTTGGTGCATTATGTTCCAAATATATAGTGCAGTCAGTGCCCAATGTCATAGAGCTGCTTGCTAAGCACAACAAAATTATGCTTACCAGAATAAGGGTACCAGCCAAAATACTATTCAGCACGTTCCATCTGTGACTGGTATCCTGCCCAAAATTGTTAAGCACTATTTTCTGCTGAAGCAGGTCTATGAAATAGGGCCCCGTAATGTTGAACTTTGTGACACGATTTGCAACAACGTATTGACAAGATGGAACTAAAATACAGTAAGTGAAGTGAAACTACAAAGTAAATGCATCCAATATTTTTATAATTTCTTCTTTCTTTTTATAAATGGTGGAACCTTTGGGGGGTTTTTCGTAAAAAGAATGAGTGCTCATTGTAAATTAACTTTCATATACTGTTTTATGATATTTCTCCAAAACGTAAGGGTTTATATAAGCTTATATATATTTTAAATAACACTTATGTAACTTTTCTTCAGTGTAAACTTCTTTCTTTACCCAGTTGTGTTGTTTTTTGGAACCAACTGCTACCAGAAATTAACAACAAAGGACCAACAGTGCATTTAAACCTTAAAAGAGGGGCTCCAAGGTCAAAATGAGTTTTGTGATGCACCCATTTTCCAAGAGACAGAGTCCTCATGAAAATGGGGAAACAAGTTACAAGTTCCTAACCTCACGTTAAAACGGTGTAAAATAACATTTTATTTGATACTCTCTCAGAGCAAAATTTGAAACATGATGTCATCGCATAGTGAAACCAAATGGGTCTGTAGATTCCAAAGAGAAATTTGTGTGCCAGTCAATATCATCCAGGAATGAACTGAAAGTTCTGTGTACAAAACATGTAAAGACCATGTGATATCATCGAAAGTTTTTGGAGTTTGACAAAAATTGCAATCGAAGGGTATCAAACACAGTGGCATTTTACACCATTTTAACAGGACGCTAGAGACTTGTATAACTTTTTTTCCCATTTTCATTAGGACTCTATCTATTGGAAAATGAGTGAATCACAAAACAGAATTTGACCTTGGAGCCCCTCTTTAGAGATCATTGGCCTCAGGGTCTGGATTTCAGCATATGCTGACAGTGCTAGGTTTTAGATGAAATAACTAAACACTTTTTCTCATTTTACCTAACATTTTTAATGGATAAATCTTTTGTAAATTTGTTAATGAACACAGCATACCAATTTTTTTATATCGAACAAAAAAAAGACAAAAACAACTTGGTAAACTGCTCAATAATTATTTGGAAAAGTTTATCTTCTCTTCTTGTTAATCTGATCATTAATATTATACCAGTATTAAATTTTGTGTTTTATTACTTTGCATTTATTTATTTCTGTTCGTAAATATTATTTGATGGAAAATTTAACTTTTTCATAATTGTTTTGTGGTTTGTTTGTTTTGTTTTGTTGCCAACATTTCTTGGAAATAAGGCTCTTCTTGGAAATAAGGCTCTGCAAATAATGTATGATATGAAACCACTAGTGGTTATGTTACAACTAACTGTAGAATTGACTGTGTATTTAACCTGTACATTTATGTCAACTGTATTAGAACAGAATGTAGTGAGGCCATGTTCAAATTGGCGGCTATGGCTGCAGCTGTGGCTGCGGCTATGGCTGTTGCTATGGCTGTTGCTACAGCTGCGGCTGTAGCTTTTGGATGAGGGCAGAGCCGTATATTGAGAGAGTTGCAACATGGAGGGACCAGTTTTCTTTGGTCTCACGGTTGCTGGGCGCCCTTATTTCAGTCCAAATGTAGCACAAACCCAATGTGCAGTGTGGTCTGGCACCCTGTGTATGGACTGAAAATGGCTTCTAATCGCAAGTTGTCACAACTCTCTCAATATGTAGCTCTCTCTGGGTGAGGGTGTTACTATGGACGTTCTTTGCTTTGATGCTTGTCAATATAGCGACCAAGCCGCAGCCGCCAACTTGGACGCTAACAAAAATTTATATGTCTTTGTAGAAATTCATCAAGCAAAAATATTTCTACCTTTTTCAAAATGCAGGAAATCCCTCTCTTAATATGTAGCTCTGGCTGCGGGTATTACTATGGACGTCATTTGCTTTGAGGCATGTCAACGAAGCGACCAAGCCGCATCCGCCAATTCAGATGCTTAAAAAAAAAATGTCTGTGTAGAAATACACTAAGCAAAATTATTTCTTCGAAAAAGCAGGAAATCAAAAAATAAAACATTCATGCTTTTTACAGGTCATTTTTACATATCTCTCTTAAAAGTTGCTTAGGGTGTCTCATGATTTGTTGCTTTTTAAAATTTGGAAAGCAGGTTGTCAAAGAATCATTTTGGCAAAAGATAGCTTCAAATACTGGAATCGTCCCTCTTTTAATTCTTATTTTGTTATTAAGTTGCAAGGTTGTTGCAAATTCAATTTTATGTATAACATATTTATTGCAATGGTGTGCATATCAAACCTAAAAGAATGGAGAAATTTTGTGGGTTTTTTTTTAGGGCACAATTGTATGTGCAATCACTTCTATGCCTTAAGTGTTTTTGAGGCATATTCTAGGCCCGAAGGAAGGGGTAGTTATGTGTGTAAAAATGCACAAGATACACCACTTACAACTTTTGTATGAGAAGTTTAAATGTGTGGTGAAATATGAAAATGGAAAGACGAACAAAAAATTTAAAGATTTGTTTTTAACCTATTTCCAAAGATCTTCCATTTTTAAAAACTTATCCTTGTTAGGAATTATTTTGGAAGTGATAAATTTATGCAAATTATTAACAGTGTAATATGTACCCTTGTAATATATTATTATATATTGAAATTTTTGTGTAGTACATTTTATGAGTTTTGGTTTTATACTTAGGTTTATCACAGTTGAGAGTCTGGGGAGGCTAGGTAGAGATAATGGCTTTGCAGACCTGACTTTATACAGATCATGCATTACTAGTTTTTGAAAGATTTTGGTTGAGCAAAGAAAAATTGCTGGCGTTCTACCAACTGAGCTTATCTAGACCTAATGTTGGTGGTCTCCCTATTTTGTCACTATCTTTGTTGCAAGACAGAAGCCATTCAGCCTGTAACTGCCGAATAGCCAGGAATCACACCCAAATTTACCCAGTTACTGAACGCGCACACACGGTCATCAGTGGAATATTCATCCAATTAGTAGCTTATCGCAGATTAATGAATTGTGGTAAACTGTGACGAACCGAGACAGAAAATTATGGACCACACTAACATTTGTTTGTTTGTTTGTTTTTTCTTGTAAGAACCAATAGTGCCTTTCTTTGCTGCTATTTTGACTTTTCACTTAACATTTTACATGGTTGTCATTTATTTTTATGAAAATGTGTATTTGAGAAATACTGTCTCTTTTAAAGAAATAATAAAACAAAATGAGGATGACAACATTGATTCAGTCGTTTTTCTTTTCCTGTTTTTTTTTAAGGGAACGTATAGCTTTGTTTTTTGGAACCGATTGTTCTAATCCTATATAAATGTAGATATAAACAATCAAACTAAGGCTGTATCCGAAATGGTGACTACAGCTACGGCTACGGCTGTTGCTAAGGGTGTTGCTAAGGACGTCCTATACTTCAATGCACGACGATGCGGAAATCTAGCCGTAGCTGTGGTCGCCAATTCGGACACGGCCTAACCTGTGAAAATTTCATTTCAAAAGGCGGTAGCATTTTTGAGATATCTCCGAAAATCCGGAGCAGTTATGTCCACGCAGGAAGAATAATCTGTTATTGAAATACACAATCTGAGAAATGTATCTGACAGTAACTTATTCCCCCTCCCAACACTAATCCGGACTCCGCCCCTACTTGACCCAAAAACTTCTGACCACTGGTACGTGCCTGGTGAGAAAACTATTGTGGTCACAAGGTGGCGCTCTTGCAAATACAGCAAAAAGATTCCAGCCAGCAAAATCACCGAACCATGCGACAGGGGGGCAGGCCAGAACTCTCTTCGGGATATTTCACCGTCAAATCCTAGAGGCAAGTTTGTCCATATTTCTATCCCAGTTTTGTTAGGGTCTGTTCCTACTCAACAATTGACATTGTAGTTGGATTTTTCGTCGTTTCGTAAAGCCCCCTCAAATTCTGCAATGCCCGACTCGCCAACAATCTCTTGGAACATCTTTTGTGGTGGAAGTCACGTTCGTTCCCCCCTTGTGTGATGTGCAAGAAGCGTGGATATAAACAAGAGAGCGAACTCGTGAACTCATAGTCATATTCACACTGTTGTCAAGAAGGTCGTGGGTGCGATTGAAAGTCCACTCAATTATCGTTCTGCTGGGAGCGCTATCGCTACTGATTTTAAGTATCGTTTGGGAACTTTTCGGCTGTTTGTTGATACAGAAGTTTTTGCGACGACGAGGTTTAGGTGACTTGAAATGGAGGTTCATTTTGAACAAAAGTTCTGACCGCTACATCTGACAATGACATCGACAGTGATTTTTACTCGCTGTGTTTCTGTGGTTTAACTTGCTCACCAGTGGTTTAAATCTTGTCGCATATCACACAATATCAGGTAATGTACATTTTATGACATTTATTTTAAATGAATGTTGTAACTGGAAACTGTATTTATTTTACTCTGTCAGCTACAAAAATGTTGCTTTGAATTTGACTTCTTAGCCGCAGACTTCTGAAGTACAAGTTTGACTAGCAAAGAATCTATGGTATAGTTAATTAAAACCATATAGGAGTAACTAATTAAACTTACCCATTTACATTTGTGTTTGTCTAGTTGAAATGTAATAAATTTATGCTTTCATTTAGAGAATATGAAAATGTGTTTTTTTTATTAAAAGTTTCATGAGTTATATTAAGACACAAAAAACTTGATAAATTATAATTATACTCGGACGATAAAATAAGGAACACATCTACATATAGGCAAAATTAACTGTTTTGTCGCACCTTAAAACCGCTTTTCCAAGAAAACTTGTCAATACTCAGCTATAAAGTAAAACCTGTGCATTAACCTCGCATTAGAGACAAAAAACCCAAAACTGATAAATGATAAATATTTAGGCTCTTACAATGTACTGCTGTAACTTCCTTTAAAATCGCAGATGGCCAAATATGATCGATCCAGAGGTGATAGAGAGACTGCGCGCTAGCAGCGGTTCAGGAAGCAGCCGAGGCTCAAGCGGGGGCCTGTTCCAGCAAAAACGCACTGGCATCGGCCTCCTAGCTGACCCTCTCATCATTGCCCATCTCAAACATCTCCACCAAGATGCACAGAATAAGGCTAAGATGCAAGGGGAAGATGGGAGCTGCTTGGGAGATGGAGTCGCGGAGGAGTCCGTGGAGAGGGAACGACTGGTCAAAAAGATTGCTGCGTACAATCAAGGGAAGCATCAAGGTGCTTTTACTGTCACCATGACAGAGGTAATTGTATGTTTCATAAATTAATTTATTATTATTGTTATTTTTTGGGGGGGGGGTTGGGGTTGGGGCACGATTCAAAACTTTTGTATGTGGAATTGAAGTGTGCACAATCACCCTTTGAAGTTCCTGGATGCAACAATTCTTTGTCAAATGCAGGGGCCTTTTCCAAACCTAAACTTGGGCTCCCCTTCAGGCTCCAGGCTTCATTTGATGCTGGAAACACCGTGCAAAGTGTACACTGTTCTGAAATTGATGACGGAGCCCCAAGCCTGAGCCAGAGCCCAAGCCGAGATTTGGAAAAGGCCCCAGAGCTCAGATATTCCTTGCACCACAGGCCAGAGTCCAGATATTTGACCACATCACAATCAGACAAGTATGGCAGTCCAGTGTTTCTTTAAATACTTACCTATAGTTGCTTACTCTAAGCATTTTAAGTCCAAACCAAACTTCCTGCTACTTTAGCAAATAAACTGCTCACAAAAAGTTAGGAAACTTTGTTTAATCAAGTATATTTTTACTATTTATTACTCTCTTTGTATATGTTATATATCAACATTTGCAATGATTACATGTTGCTGAATTTGGCTACATGAATGACAATGAGGCAAAGTCACAAATCAAATGTGCCAAAATTATTGCATGTTTGAATTACAGTGTCAATTTGTTTGTTCACACAGTAACACAAAATTGCTAATTTTGGCACATTTGATTTGTGACTTTGTCTCATTCTCATTAATGTGGCCAAGTCCAGCAACATGTCATCATTGCACATTTGGTATCATTTTAAGGAAGAACACTTCAGCTTTCTATTGATATGCAACGTAATACAAGAGGGTAATAAATAATAAAAACATACATGATTAAACAAAGTTTCCTAACTTTTTGTGAGCAGTTTATATTAGAAAAGAACAAAATAATTATGGTCTTGTTCTTGTATAAAAATAATGTTTTTGGTTTGATTGAAAGTTTTTAGTGTAAGACTGATGTTTCCATTAGAGATTTTCTTGAAATTGGAGCCCTGAAACAGGGGAAATATCCAGACAAAAAGGAAATTATTGGAATGGACCGCAAGAAAGCAGTGTTATCAGTTGGGTCTGGGTTTTTTTGACAATAATGGATGTTGTAATTCACTTACAGTATATGAAATTTGAGTCTGGGTCACAGCAGAGTGAAGAGAAATTTTAAATATGAAAACCATCCAAATCAGAATCAAGAATACAGAAAGTTAATTTACCCGTCTTTTCAAAGCAGAGATTAGAATGGTGGTTTTTTTTGAGTAAACACAAATTAATTGATGGATTACAATTGCAAAATAAGGTCATGCTAGTTTTGTCAAAGGAGGCCGCCAACAAAACAAATTTCAATTTTTTTTTGCAACGACTGAATAAGGTGCAACCAGGAGATACGTGCGGCTTGGATAAAAAAAAGTGATATTTAATGAGCCATAAGTAATAGAACTACGGTCATCTCGCCTCAATACGTGTCATTGAAAATCAACAGCGAGGACAATGAAACAAAATATGATTTAATAAAAGACTGATAGCTTGATTTGGGATAATGCATTCTAGCTAGCTCCCAAGGTGAGCCATAGAGCATTGTGGTTAACAAAAAAGGAGTTGCCGATGGTTTTGCTGACGACCACAAACACTGTCATTTTGGATAACGTGTTGAACAGAGTTACCTTTTAATTTCATGGGGAAGTGAAACTTCCAAAACTGATTCCAATACTTTTATTTCAAAGCTACAACAACAACAAAAAACAAAAAAAAAGAAGTATTGAGATCCAGTGACAAACAACGTTTCTCAGACCAAGAATTGTATTCATGCATTGACAATGTAACAGTATTATAAATAAAAATAGCTATTCAAAATTCAAATCAAAATGTTCATATCAACTTGGCAAAAAGCCAGACCTAGGCATCTTTAAAAACTGTACTTGTGATTTGTGAATGTTTCTTGATTTTCCTTTTTGGAAAAAATTATCCACTCCTGAATTAAAATAACTTTTAATTTCTCATATTTTTAATTTACACCATTTCAAAATGTACTAATGGTTTTTTGGTTAAGTTAACATGTATCGATAAGTTTGTATCTGTAAAAATTGTCTTAATTCTGCCTCTGGCTGCAATGACGTTTTTTATCAATAAACCATTTCAATCAATCACTTAAAGGTATCGTACACGTTTGGTAATGACTCAAAACAAATATTAGCATAAAAACTTACTTGGTAACAAGCAACAGAGAGCTGTTGATAGTATAAAACATTGTAGGAAACGACTTCCTCTGAAGTAACATAGTTTTTGAGAAAGAGGTAATATCTCACTAAAATAATAAAAACTTTTTGCAAGAAGTTTTTATTCCTATCTGAAAGCACACAAATTTGTACAACAAGGGTGTTTTTTCTTTTATCATTTTCTTGCAACTTCGATGACCCATTGAGCCCAAATTTTCACAGGCTTGTTATTTTATGCATATGTTGGGATACACCAAGTGAGAACACCGGTCTTTGACAATTTCCAAACGTGTTCAGTGCCTTTAAAGACAAATTTCATCTGATACAAGTTTCATCTGATTTTCCATGCAAACAATCCTTACGAAAGACATTTTTACTTAAACAGGGGCTGAACTTTGTCGGAGCGCTGAGGTTCTATTTTGAGGATGGTGGCAACAAACTGGCTAAGGCCATCTGGCTGACGAGTCAGACAACCATTGATGAACTCATGCCACGATTCAGGGAGAAATTCAACCTTTTGGAGAACGGGCGCTGGAGGACCAGCATATACCAAGTCCACAACTTAGGTAAGTTTTTGTATTATCCAGTGCTCAAATTGAGGGAAACAATACACAAGGCTTGTAGCTCAAAAGTTACAAAACTGGACCAGAATTGATTTTTTTACAAAGACTAGGATCAAAATGAGAAAAAGCTATCTACACAGTGTCACAATTAAACTGTTTTTATTTGAACAAGCACTATTCTTGAGAAGATTTGTCTCATTTGTATTATGGTTATTACTTTCATACTTACAGTATAACACAATTGAAACATGTTTATCCACTCAAGTCAACATTTGAACATAACGTCTTAAAATTAAAGATGGGGTAAGGTATTATTATTCAAAAGCACAAGACCGCCGGACTTGTCTGATCGAAAGTTTACTGGCCCAACGCTAAAAACACTGCTTTGGGTCTGCGGTCCAGAGTAAATTTTGAGCCCTGAAGTCTTTTCAAAGAAAGTGTCCACTGGCTTGTGGATGCATTAATTAAATTTTTTTCATTCCTGAAGAAGTGTACCCTAAAATACCACAGAAGGTGGGGTTTACCATAATAAGTAAACTGTTCAGTTCTCAGTGACAAAAAAAATTCTTTTGATTTTTTATATTTGAACAAAAATTGTCAGACAACAGTTGTGAACATAACAATTGATTTGGTTTCTCTTCATCAAAAATCACAACGTTTAAAACTGGACACACTTCTCAAAGAAATTGTTACAAATAGAAATGAAAGAAATATGTCGTCAAATAATTCAAGAGGGGTTTCACAGTAGATTTTTTCAGTTTAAAGAGGAAAATCATGGGGTTTTTTCCTTTAACTTTTGAAAAATTGCCAGATAACTGTTATGAGTATGGAGTATTTGTTATCAAAACAGAATTGATTTCAAATTGGACACATAACACACATGCTGTGTGGAGGTTGCTTTTTGAGTACTTTGTCAACACTTTTTAAGACCATTATTTGGTTTACGTTTACACTGCACTGGCCCCTTGCTTTGTATTTAACTTTTGTAACAGATACATTTCCTTATGAACATACCATTCTCATAAACAAAATATTCTGAGAAAATAAGCATTGTAAATCATAGAATCAAAGGTGTGTGTCTATATACAACCATTTGTCAGGTTTAAAGTGACTTCCAAACCACTAATCCTGATAAAAGAACATTCCTCATTGTTGACTACTAACCCCCATTGTAAGACACAGCCCGGTTCCAATAAATCCACTAACTCCTATAGTAGTGTGGCTACTGAATGCATTGTTCACTTTCCAGAACCACAGGTTTATGGACACTTAACTGTCACCAACAAAAGATCCTGGCCACTCCCTTTATGTCCAGTGTCCTTTCCTTGTAAGCAAAGAGAGCAAAGTCTTTGATGATCTGAAAGCTTACAACAAAAGAGGAATATACAATGCCTCAAATCACATAATAGTTTGCAATTTGCTACTTAGTTTGTATATTGGTTTCTGGTAACTCCACCAGCATTTACTTTGTTGTGCAGATTGTTCTTGCGATGTCTTTTGGCTTAAAATAGATTAGGAATCGGGGAGACTATGGAGTACAAATAAATACTTGTCCTGTTGTTTGTCTACTTCTGCTGAGTAGATTCAGACAAATTAGGGAGACTTGTCCTGCTCACCTTGGAGTAGATATGTTAGGTCATAGAGATGGTTAGGTCAACGTTGAGGGACATCTATACTTTCGCTTCTGAGGGACTTCTCGTATTATCTTATCTGCTGCCGAGTGAGATATTATTGGTCTCAACGTTTCGACTAGCATGCTCTAGTAATTGTCATGAGACTTGACTTAGTTTGAATAGTGCTTAGCCTAAATGGCGACAATCAGTACTGGTAACAATGGGATTTGGGACTGCTAGCTTTAAGTTTGAGTCTGCATAATTATATCCCTTTGCTTCTTTTTTCACTAGAACGAGTTTTGACAATCAAATTGTTTTTTTGGGGAAAAAGATTCTGCTGCATGAATGTCTATACCCTCCATATTCAGTCTCAAAGTATACATGTACAGGCTTGGAATTACACAGAATGACACAGTGGCCATGGCCTCTGTTGCCCTGGTCTTGGCCTTGACGCCCCTTGAAAATTCCAATGGAAGTGCCCTTTGCAAAATGAAAATAGCCTTCCCTCTCAAAGATGAAATTCCAGGCCTGCATGTAACCAACCATTTTGCAGTTACACTAAATGCCCTTAAAGTGTGGGAACAGTTTGAAATCTTATTTACAGTTTATGTTTTATCAAGGTTATTCCCAACCCCTCCCAAAAAACAGAAAAGAAAGACATGTTTTATGTAAGAACCTATCCTATACACGAGCAGAGTATACTGAAGACAAGCAGCTCTTTTTAGAGCCAACACTCCTAAAGAGATTTTACACATGGTTGTACCAGCAAGTTGACTATTTATAGTTACTTCTTACTATCCTATACAGTCCAAAGATTCCCTGATCCACTAAGTGAAAATAGAAAGAAGTCCCCCAGTTCTCCAATCGACCCCTTGAAAGGACAATTTTTTATTTTGTTTTAACTGAACAGGACAGAGTTTTTATTTTATCAGAACTAAATTCTAGTTCCTTTGCTACCACAAACCAAAACCATATCTCAATCCTACACAGCTTTTCCAGTGCATCATCACAGGTTAGTTTATCTAAAGCACACTCTCTCTCAAAAATAACAAAATAAGAGGAAAGAGTCCCTTTAGCCAAAATTAAAAAGAATAACAAATCAATACTTGTGTGTTTTTGAAGGCAAAGTATACCTTTAGTTTTTGGAACCGTTTGATTGTTTTAATCCTATATAAATGTAGACAATAAAACTAACCTGTGAAAATTTCATTTCAAAAGGTGGTATCATTTTTGAGATATCGCCGAATATCTGGAGTGATTAGTCCACGCAGGAAGAATAATCCATAATTACAATATACAATGTGAGAAACGTTTCATGCAGAAAAGTTTCTCAGATTGAAATTTTGTTGAATCCCTTTCTCTAAAACCATATTCCTTAAAAGGGAAACATTTCTCTACACGTTTTACATTATCAACAGCTACAGTGCTTCTTACCAAGCAAATTTTTGTGGCCATTAATGTTTGGAGTAATTACCAAAGGTTTACCCCAGGGCTCAAATTTGGTGGGAAAATCCACAAGACTGGAGGGCTTGTAGCTCAAAATGTTTACTGGTCCAGAATTTATTTTACAAGACCAGAATCAAAATGAGTTGAACAAGCACTAAGAGAAGATCTATCTCATTTATCTTATGTGGCAGTATACTTCAAGACTCAACAGAATTGAAAAATAGTTATCAGATTCATACTCTTTTTCACAAATATATTGTTATTACACAATAAGGTATTTTTATTCAATTGAAGAACACAAAAACCACCAAGCTTGTCCGGTCTTGACTTTACTGGCCGGGGGCTAAAATCACTGGCTTCGGGCCTGCAGTCCAGGGCCCAATTTCATAGAGCTGCTTAAGCACAAAATTGGCTAAGCATAACAAAATGACGCTTACCAGAATAAGGTTACCAGCCAAACTGCCATGTCACAAGTACAATTTGTTACTTGTATCCTGCTCATTTCTGCTCAGCAGAAAACTGTTAAGCAATATTTTCTGCTTAAGCAGCTCTATGAAATTTGGCCCAGTGTTAATTTGTGTAACATTGGTAATTGTGAAAGACCAGTATCCACACTTGATGTGACCCAACATATACATGAAATAACAAACCTGTGAAAGTTTAAGCTCAATCAGTCATTGGAGTCACAAGAAAAAAGTATAAAAAACCTTAAACGTTTCACTGTTTTCAAACATTGAGTTTTGGACTTTATCAAAACGAATTGTTTTACTCATTTTTAAAAAACTATTGAATTTCTTGCAAAAATATTTCAAAAGGAATTTCCCACCATGACCATGTTGTGTACAAATCTGAGAACATTTATATTTCTATTCTTACCAAAGTTATGCACACCCTTGAATTAGTTACCCTCATAATAGACTCTTCAGACACAAAAAACTTGCCCTCATGAAAAGTGGGGGTCACTCACCGACTCTGAATAATTACTCAGTGAGTATTTTTTTGTCAGTGATGGATGATGAGTATTGTTTACACACACACACTGAGCTTTGTAGAGTCCCACTATTGACATGGTTTGGTTGTTGATGTCAGTGACTACCCACTGGAACCTGCTTCTGTCTGGCAGGGGGGTGAGAGCCACCTTTCTACAGGCTAGGCCCATTTTACACGATTCAACTTTTGATTGATTGGAGAATGTCTACCACATGTCAGATTTTAAAGATGTCCAATCCACTTGAGTGGGTTCAGGGAAAACAGTATTTATTTGAATTTTGCAAAAAATACCTGTTGTGTTATCAAAGTTACTGAAGTTATTACACTGCAAAAACTGGGGTGTTAAAATTAACACCATGGGTGTGTCGCAAATGGATACCGAAGAGAGAATCAAAATTAACATATTAGGGTGTGAAAATAACACCAGTGTAATTGTTTTGGCAGAAGTTAGTGTTTTTTTAACACCCTATGGTGTAAATTTGTATTCTCTCTTCGGTATCTATATGTGACAACACCCATGGTGTCGATTTTAACACCCCAGTTTTTGCAGTGTAATAAATAATACTTTTGGAAGGGGGTAAATTTTTCCCGCAACTTATTTTGGTCCCACTAGTGATGGATGTATTGATAAGTAAGTATTTAAATGGCTGTTCTAATTAAATAACAAATAGGCCTAGAAACCTTTCTTATTTTATTTTTCTCACTTTATTTGGATTATCATGTGCTTAGCCTTGACTCATACCTACAGGGCTTGAATTTGGGGAAATAATCCACAAGACCACAGGGCTTGTGGCTCAAAGTGTTTACTGGACCAGAATTCTTTTTATAAGACCAGAATCAAAATAAGAAAAAACTTTGTGACCCAGTTTAACAAGCATTTAAGTTCAACTGTTTTTATTTGAACAAGTGCTAAGACATGTTGAGAAGATTGATTTCATTTGTCTTTATGGGTATTTAGTATACTTCATTATGTCATTACCCAATAGAATTGAAAGGTATTAAATCAGACTCAAAGTCAACATTTGAACATGATATTTTTTGTTCAAGATGCTACACAGTGGGGGTATTACTGGTATTCTTCATTAATATTCTTGTTAAAAGACACAAGACCGCCGGACTTGTCCGGTCATAAGTTTACTGGCCCGACACCAAAACTACTGGCCTCGGGCCTGCGGTCCAGTGTAAAATTCGAGCCCTGACTTGTTTAGCACACATATGTTTGTAAATCCATGTACATGGCCTGGAATTAACCAGAGACCATGATGAGCATTGCCAGCCTCGGTTCTCCTTAAAAAAAATTCCCATAGACTCCCCTTGGAGGAGACTTCCTGATATTCTGATGGAAGTTCCCCTTCTTCTTTGGGAAACTTGCCCCTGAAATAATTAAATAAATAGCCTGAAATTAGTGTTGAGTGATCTTCAAATGAAATAAGGAACTTTTGTCATGAGATTCTAACAATTTAATCATAAAACAGAAGAGGTCCTTGTTTTAGTGCTTGAAAGGTGCCCGTGCCCTTCTCAAAAAGAAATCCATGTTTCTTAAAGGATTTTTTTCTGAATATAAAAGAAGAAAAAAGGAACAAGTTCACAACAAATTAATCCACATTGAGATAATATTGTTTTAATTTTTGTTTGCACGGACTATGCATGCATGTCTCTTCACAGGTATTAAATACAGAATTGGTAAGGGTAAATAACATTATTGTTTAATTTTAGTCTGAAACATTACTGATTATGAAGTTCTTACTAGAACCATTTTTTCTGTGAAATATTTCCCTCTGAAATAAAGTCGTATTTGAGAAAACTGTATCTGAAAACCTGTTTTAAAAAACGCAACAGCTGATTTCGGTTGTTACAACCAAAATTAAGGACAATGTGTTTACATGCTGAAAATTGTGCATGGTTTTTCACTATTTTCTCCTGACTCACACAACGGATTAAGCCCAAATTTTCACAGGTTTGTTATTTCATTTGTATGGTTGATCACACAAAACAAGAACGCTGTCTTCGACTATTTTGTCAGCTCTACCAGTCCTGTATATTCCCTATAAAGGGTGTGTGTACTTTTGGTAATTGTCAAAGACCAGTATGCACACTTAATGTGACCCAACATGTACATAAAAGAACAAACCTGTGAAAGTTTAAGCTCAATTGGTCATTGGAGTCGCGAGTAAAAAGTGGATAAAATCCTTAAATGTTTTCACTGTTTTCAAACATAGAGTTTTTGTCTCGCGAGATCAAAACTAATTGTTTCACTCATTTTTCAAAAACTATTACATTCCAAGCAAAACTATTTCAAGGGATGTTTCCCACCATGACCATCTTTATACCATGTAAGTTATGTGTAAATCACACAGTAAGCTGCTGTAGCCGTTTATCCCGGTCCCCTTGACTACATTTGTTGATATCTGTTGCCAATTCCCTTTTCAAAAACTGACTAAGAGTTTCTAGTTTTCTATTCTGAATCTCTGCTACAAAGGACCTTTCTGACAAATCAAATAAATATTTGAATTGAATGTATGTTTACTTAACATACAATAATCTAAAATGGAGGTGAGGTCCCAGTATAGAAATATGCCATTTTTCAATGTGTACCAATTTGAAAGCCCAAATATTATATGGGCCTTACTCACCAGCGGGGCCCAATTTCATAGAGCTGCATCAAGCAGAAATTGTTGCTGAAATGTTTACTGCTTAGCATAAGCTAAGCAAGTAAGATTTGAAACTAAGCAGGAAACCAGTCAAAGACAGTACAAGTAATGAGGTATTTTGGCTGGTACCCTAATTCTGGTAGCAAAATTGTTTATCACTAACCCTACAAATTCAAACAGGGCAAAGTGTTTAATTTTGTTAGGTTAGGTACAGTGAAGTTAGGATTGGGTGTTTGATTCTGTAGGATTGTGTATCCTTGCTGCCAATAAATGGTGTTGGAATTTGATTGACTGGGTATGGTGGATGTGTGAAATGTACCTCCATGGTCTATTGATGTGTAATTTTGTTTGAGTGGGGATAGTTGTTTGATTATGTTACGTTGGGTACTGTGTGATTTCACTGATCAAACTTTGCACATGCTAAGTGTACACACTCCAACAAAATCAAACAAAAAAGTCCTGTTGGAGTTTGCTAGGTTGTGTATCGTCCCTTCTTGATTGGGTACAGTTCCCATCGCATGGTAGTGTAAGCTGTTGGATTGTGTTGGGTTAGGGATGGATTCTAGTAAAAACGCTTTGGGAGTTAGGGTCATAGATTAGTAAATACTTCATAAATTAATGGCCATACAAACTTACTTGGTAAGAAGCATTGTTAAGAAGCTCTGCAGCTATTGGTAGTATACATTTTTTTGAGACAGGATTCCTTATACTGTAATATGGTTTTGATAATTTTTCACCCCAAAACATTTGAATCTGAGAAACATTCATGCATGAACAGTTTCTCAGATTTCTCAGAGGGTTGACTGAATTTCAAATTTCCATGGTGTCCGTTTGCGATTGAGGTTGGTACCCGCTGTCACCTCACTAATGAACATGGATGGATTCAACGTTCTTTATGAAAACTTCATGACAGTTTTTTGCTGTTTTTGACACAAGTAGACACTGTATTTAGCTGAAACTTTCACAAATGACTCTTATTGTATTGTTCTTTATAATTTTGCCTATATATCAGCATTACGTTAACACAACCCAATCTATGATCCTATAAAATTGTCCTACTTTTTTCAAGGGTCAAATATCATGTCTACTTATTTACATATTATTTGTTTTGGCCAGCAAATTCAGTTGGTGACCAGTCTTATAAACAATGCAAAGAACAGTTATTATCTGCCCGGTAATCTGTCTCTGCTAAAGCATATTTTTCCCCCTATTCTCAGTAAACTTGTCACCATTCCAAACACCAGGGTTGCTTTTCAATATCTCTACTCATCTGTGACTAATCCGCCTTGCCATGTGCATTGGCCTATCGTGGAACTTCAATTAAGTTTATAATAATATCACAATAGATGTCTACTACAGTTGAGTCAAAATTAATTTGTTGTTGTTGTGGCTAAAGATAGATGAAGGCTCCAGGAGAACATGGCCAGGTGTGTATAAATTAAATCCTAAAGTTTGGGACAGATTTTAAGGCTTGATAGCACAATATCTGTAAGGTTTCGTTTTCACAGGTTAGTTTTATTTTATATATCTACATTTATATAGGATTAAAACAATCGAATGGTTCCAAAAACCAAAGGTTTACTTCAAGGCCCATAATCAGGAATTTTCTTTTTTTTGGGGGGGGGGGCGAATATGAATTTGGTGGGGGGGTGTGATAATGAAAGAAAAATGTACATCGGCATGTTAGTGCGCCCATCTCGCAGCGTCGTGGGGTAGTTGGACATTTTTTGAAAATAAATGCCCGATTCAAGCCATTTGGTCCATTTTTGAGCTTATATTTTGTTTGCGTACCATTTTTGTAAAAAAAATTGTGGACTTTTTCTTCTTCTTTTTTTGACTTTGGGGGCCTTTAAAAAATTTTTTTAGGGCCTCCGCACCCCCCCCCCCCCAGTTACGGGCCTGGTTTACTTTGCCTTTAATCTACAACAATGGGTTGGGTACAGGAGAGCAAAATAAATACTATCAAAGCCAGTCCCCTTTCAGAGGTGAAACAAGAATCATGATAACTACTTATGATACTTAACAGACGTAAGACACTGAGAAAATACATTAAATAACCGATCAGACTAAAGTGAAAATAAATGAAACTAAGGTGCAGAGGTGAACAGAACTAGGACAAAAAATAAATAAATATGAAGTTAGATAAATAATGATGTGCATGTACGTTTATGTATAATCAAAAGGGTGGTTACTGTGGGCGGTAAGGTGTGAGGAATTTTGTTCATCATTTTTTTTTTAATGTATTGGTTTTTGCAGTGGCTTGGATATTAAGGGGCATAGTGTTAGCCAGAGGGGTGTCCAGGTGTCTTTTGGACACCCTGTTTTAAATTTGGACACCCAGTTTTATTTGTCATTTTACATGTAATTGTAGTGTAAGTGAACAATTTGGACACCCAGTTGTTAAAATTTCCAGCAAAGTTTGACACCCTTTTACCAAATCCTGGCTAAAACCTTGTTAAGGGGGTGTTCTTTTCAATACGAAACCCCAAGATATTTAACATTAGACCATAGATAGTAGCATTTGAGAATAAAAATATTATACAAAAAATTCAAAATGACAGATTGCTTATTTTGATTGCTGCAATCAAAATAAACCTGATATAGTTGTATACAAAATTCAAGAGGAAACATGATCTGTTTTGTTCGCTATCTGAAAAAAAACATGACCATTGGATTTGAAATAAAATATCGCATCCCCATTAGGTGATCCTTCAATTGCCACTTCCCAGGTTGTATCATTAACTTGGGTATGATCCCTGGCTACACGGCAGTTACAGGTTGAATGGCTTCTGACTGGCACCCCGGAACAAAGATATTGAGAAAATACGGAGACCACCAACATTAGGGCTAGGTAGCTCAGTTGGTAGAGCGCCGGCACGTTAATCCAGAGGTCGCAGGTTCAAATCTCACTCTAGTCAATTTTTTTTTGTTCAATTCAAAATTACCATTGGGTTTGATGAAATTTTCACAATTTGGTTGTATAGTGTTGTATATTGAAAACTAGAGAACAGAAATTAATCAATTCTTCCCAGAAAACAATGATGTATTGTACCATGTAAAATGCAGTGAGTAGGACAACAATAAGTGAAGACTTGATGGGATGTTGTTAAACAACTCAAATGTATATTAGTGCATTATTAATCAGGGCCTGAATTAGGTGGAAAAATCCACAACACCGCAGGGCTTGCTGTTTAATTGTAGCCCCATATTTTTACAGGCCCAAAATATATTTTACAAGACCGTAATCAAAATGAGAAAAGACTACCGGTATACACAGTTTTAACATATAAACTGTTTCTATTTGAACAAGAGATAAGCTTGGTCTCATTTGTCTTATAGGTAAGTGTACTTGGATGCTTAACAGAAAGTTATTTATCTTTGAAAAAAACCCACAAGTCCAGCTTCGGGTTTGCTGGCCCAACGCTAAAACCAATGGCCTCAGGCCTGCGGTCCAGTGTAAATTTCAAGCCCTGGGATTATATCTGGTTTTGTAATAAACCACAAGGGAAACTGACTGGGTAAATTGTTTGTGATTTATTACTTGACTGGCACCCCTGAACAAAGATATTGACAAACTATAGGGCTAGATTGCTCAGTTGGTAGATCGCCGACACGTTAATCCGGAGGTTGTTGGTTCAAATTCCGCTCTAATAAATTTTTCTTTGTTCAACCCCAAATTATTAACAAATTTACCCAGTCAGTTTCCCTTGTGGTTTATTATTTGACATTTGAAATAAAAAGTTGCATCCCCTTAAGGTGATCCCCTGGCTGTCGCTTTCCAGGTTGTATCGTAAACTTGGGTGCGATCCCTGGCTACACGGCAGTGAACTGCTGTATGGCTTCTGACTGGCACCCCCGAACAAAGATAAAGATAATGACAAAATAGGGAGACCACCAACATAGGGCTAGATAGCTCAATTGGTAGAGCGCCGACACGCTAATCCAGAGGTTTTTGGTTCAAATCCTGCTCTAGTCAATTTTTCTTTGTTCAACCCCAAATTATATCTGATTTTGTGCAAGTCTTATGACCATAAGATTTCTTTTTGAGAAAATATTTTTATTTTAAAGGCGGATCTGTGGTAACAAAATCTAGTACAAACCTCCAACCCCCCCCCCCATCCTGAATTGGTGTGTTTGTGTATCAGGGGATTTCCCTTTGTGACCGATAACACTCGGATATCAACACCAAATGCTACACCCACTGTAACATAAATGAATATCCAACAAAACAGAAGCCCGCCCTCTGTCATCATGGCAGGGAAAGTCTCAAGTTTGTGCTATTTAATCCAGTGTGAACCGTTTATTGATTGTCATTATTGAACACAACGGGGGAAGACCAGGCACACGGGCATCCCACAACCTTTAAAGTATCGTTATTGTCCAGAAGACTGCCAGGTGCATACGCAGCCTTTGTATGGATTTGTTGATGAACAGAAGATGGTGATGACTTGAAGTATACACAGTCGATATCGAGGATGGTTTATTTACTTGTCTGGCTCGGAGGAAAAATCACTCTAACTTCAGATCAGTAAGTTTGGATTTTTCACTGTTTGTGACTTTTATAGTAGCTGTTTCAGTTTTTCTAATGATACACTGACATTGTGTGGCAGTGTTTTTTGTTGTTATATTTTTAATTGTTTGTGTGCTATTTTTTTTATTTCTACGTCCATGTTCATATGTCATGTGAGGTGTAGCTGATTTTCTGGGGTTTTTTCATGTGCGTATTTTTAAAAGTAAATATTGAGGAATATGTAAACGAGGCAGGTTTAGAATTTCCTTCAAGGGAAATAGTATGTCGTTGGGGTTTTTGGAAGGGTAAGTTTGTGCACAGTTTCTTTTCCTTTCAATAAACACACGATACCCTCAACATATACAACATGCATCAATTTCCAAGGCCATGTCTCAGTGAAAACAACATGTTGATAAGTTATTGGGCTTATTACAATTGCGGCAATCAAAATAAGCACAAAATAAGCAACAGTGGTTTGTGGGCTCTTCAAATACTGTTCTCTGGACTTTTACGGTACAGTAATTCATACAGAAATATTTCTCTGGTACTGGTATGAACTTTATACAATCAGTTGGATTTTAGATTAAAACTAATCAAACAATATTTTTTTAGAAAAATTGCTAATTCCATGCTTTGTCTTTTATTTAAGTTGAAATGAAAATTCATGAACTAAAATGGTAGTACCTCAGACCGAAAGGTCTTCAATTGAGGGTTTGATATATCATCATCTTGTTTGACCCTAACTCTAGAAATCTAACTTGAATTCAAGTGTATTTGGCAAGACTTTGAATCCGTTTGTAAAACAAAAGTGCAAATGCAGGCCCGATCCTTCGTTCTTGTAAAGATCAAGACGGTTTTCCGTATTACTGTCGGTGTACTCTCCTGCCCTACTGGCACTCAGGAGACTGTGGAAATGTCCACAGCACACAAGCCATGGGGTTTCCTGATAAAACCAGCTGTACAATCATAAGAAACCCAAGCACTCAATGCTAACCTGGAACTGAAAGGTATGTTCTTTTTCTGCAGCTGCACCACGCATCTGGAACCCTCTTCCACTTAATCTTAGATCTTGTCTTTGTGCCACAAAATTCAAATCACTTCTCAAAACTTATCTTATGTCACAGGTTTTCAAGGACTAATTTAGTTGTGTCTGTTTTTCTTTCGTTTGTTTTTGGTTTACTGCGCCTTGAACACCCAGCAGGGTGGATATGTGCGCATTACAAGTCTTTATTATTATTATTATTATTATTATTATTATTACTTTGGGGGCAGTCTGTGGTACCAGTAGTGTCAACTGTACAAACAGAAGAAACCCATGTACCCAATGCTAGCCTGGAAGGTATGGTACTTTGGGGGCAGTCTGTGGTACCTGTGTATTGGAGGGGAGGGCACCTCTATTTCTCTTGGAACATTCCAAGGGGCACTAAGGCAATGACCAGGGGCATGCAGCCAATTGCCTCCATTGCCGCTGTAGAGCATACGGCCTGCAAATGGTTAATAAGATTGCTGATTGGTTGAAGAATTCTCTGTATATAATATGGAAATTGATCTCTCGAAAGGTCAATATCCTACACACAAACTACAATTTTTTTCAAATGTGGATTCATCTGGCTTTTGGTAAACATTTAATTTATTTATATAAAGCAGACTCAAATAATTAAACACAGTCAGTTTTTAAACCTCAATAAGTGTTATAATACAGACGAACTTAGATGCTCTTTAAAAGCGCACAACAAGCAACTTGATCTCTGCGAACGTCTTGTAAATGCTTAAAAAAACACAGAGTCAGTCCATTCCCACTCAAGATGAGCTTGAAGGGATACTTAAAGAACCCCCCCAGGCCTGTATCTTTGATCTGTTCTACCGTCTCATCTTCGAGTGCTCCTGGTAAATCGTCGGGGTTTAAAACTCACTGACAGAAGAAAGCTTGAGAAATCCTGTTTGTTTTTTACTGGAGTGTGTGATTGCCTATGTAAAGTGGCCCATGTGTGTTCTTTGCGGGACTGTGTAAATCCTGGCTTTACTACCATCTTAGAATGGTTAATTAGGCCGTTGTTGCAGTGTGGTCGATCTTGTTTTGTTCACTAAACACACAGTCAGAATGCTAGTTTGATTTTCTAAGAGACTGGACTATTTTTGTACTTCTCTGTGTGGGTTAAATGTTAGAAAAGCAAATGATCAGTTGACACAATTTTGAGCACTTTTTTTTTCTTTAAATGATGGTGCCATGATTAAGGGTTTTTGTGGGGTGGGTTTACATTTTTTATATAATTTTGTTTTCCTACCCCCTCCTTTTAAGTTTGCTCAATTGTTTTACTTTTTGGACCTTCATGAAACAAAGGAGATAATATTGAATCAATAGCACCAACTTCAAATTTGAAAAGTAAATGAAAAAGCTCACTAACTATAAAGTAAAAAATCAGTCACCGTTCCAACTACTTCTGCTTTAAGTGTACTCTAATTTGGGAGACAAATGGCAAATAAATAATCATATGCTGTGTAAATCATTGTCTTCCAGACACTTCCAGACAACTTGGCATAAAAATCATAACAACATAACAGGTCTTGGACATCATAAGAGGCGTGCCAACTTCCCCCTGGTAATGGGCACTCCTATAGCCCATTTTACATCAGACAACTTTCCCAGGAAAAATTCTGGGAAACTTTGGCCGACCCTTTCACACTTGAAATACTAACCCTGGCAAACTCCTGGGAAATAGCCATGTCCCAGGAAATAGCTACTCCTGCTTGGGGAGTATGGTTATTAAGCGAATAACCCAGGTTTAACCATATTGAGTGTTCATTTTCTCTAGGAAAATTGCCTCAAGTGGTGACATGAACATGGGGTTGAAGTTCCCCAAGAATTATCTGGGGTTGTATTTCTTGAGAATTGGCTTGGTAGTGTGAAAATGGCCTGAAGGTAGGGTCATCCTTTGGTTTTTGTCAATGCTGATTCATAGGCAAAACGAAAATACAATAAAAGTCACGTGTGAAAGTTTTAGCTGAATACAGACTCTACTTGCTGAGAAAACAGCAAAAAACTGTCCACATTTAGCAAGGTGACAGCGGGTACCAACGGCATCTCTGGCCACAGCATTCACTAACAGACACCAACCCTCAGAAATCTGAGAAATGATTCTGAGATTCAAGTGTTTTTTGGGTGAAAAGTTAATCCAAACCATTACTTTGTGGGGAATTCTTTCTCAAAATAGTTTATACTATCAACAGCTGTAGTGCTTCTCTCTCTGAGGTTGTATGGTCTTTAATTTTTTTGGAGTACTTACCAATCTATGACCCTACCTTTAATTAAGAGGAAAGTGTAAATTTTTATTGCAGGCTTGATGCTTTGTTCTTGAAAGGGCGAGGGCACCGAGGCGTTTAATCGTTTGTAAAGGGCACCTCTATGAGGAAATTGTAAATTTCTAGTAGCACATTCAAGGGGCACCAAGGCAATGACCAAGGGCATTGAAGCAATTGCCTCCGTTGCCTCAGTGAAGCATCAGTCACTATAGAGGGGACCACTTTAAACCATGGCAAGAGCAAAGGGAACTCACAGCACATGAGGTGACCATGACCATTTTTTAATCATGCTTTACGCTTTCGTCCACTCGGCTTATAATGATGATAGCACATCAAAACAGAATTTCAGGAAATTGCCAAAACTGAATCCAGTCTAGGCCTTTCAGTCTCATGTTATTGACTGTTGTCCTATTTTGTCCTTGAGTGATTTGTTAATAATTGAAGGCCTGTCATCACAAGGTATTGTGTTTCTCATAAAACCCCATGGCTTGCATTATTAGACACACTATTTACCACCAGAGAAGTTTTTGACAATGTTTCAGATCCAATTCCTCGCAGTTAATTGATTTTTAAAAATTTAATTAACGGTGACACTTGTGAAATATGTTGGGCAGTTTATTAGTCTGTCAATAGTTAATGAAATGGGATTGCACTAGTTTCGTAAAGATGTTAAATAGAAAAAATCGCTTAGTGGAGACTTGATGCATTGAGCTTCATATATACAGTGCTTTTTACTACTTTTCATTCTAAATTAATAAGCTGAATGAAGTAAGAAAGACTTGTGTTAGTTCGTGGCGTCAAAAATTAATGAAAATATATTAATAATGCCAATATGGCATAGGATGGTGAATCGTTCGCAATTTAGAGAATGCTTTTTAACCAGTGTTTGAAGAGTTTACAAAAATTTTGTCTGAAGTGGCAGAGTAAATGTAAATTAACTTGTGTTTTTTTGTGAGAATGGAAGAGTTACAGATCAAAATCACCTAGACCATTCTCACTGCATTATAAATTGATTCTTAATTGGGGATTGAAGTATGAAATTTTCTGGCAAAGTTAGCCAAAGTAAATTAACTTGTATTTTGTTAAGAGTAAAAGAATTACAGATCAAAATCCCCTCAATCAGTCTCTCTAAATTTATAAAATGATTATAAAATGATTCTTAACCAATGGTTAAAAATTAATAAACTTTTCCGGCAAAAGTGGAAAAAAAAAGTGTACATGTACATTAACTTGTATTTTGTCAGGAATGTCAGATGAGAGAGTTACAGAAATCATTCTCACTAAATTATAAAATGATTTTTTTTTTTTGCAATATTACTTATTTATTTAGTACACGTCCAACAGTACAATTAGTGCTAATAACAGGATGAATAGGAAATGAGGAGAAATGTTAAGTTTTAGATGTGGGAGGAAAACCCCAATCGGGGAAAAACCCACGCAATCAGGTAGGGACTGAAACCCCAATTCACATTCAAGGCATTGGTCTGAGGTGAGATTCGAACCTGGGTCCACAGAGGTGAAAGACAGGAAAAGAAACCACTGAGTTAACCTGATTCTTAAAAAGTCACTGAAGTATGAATTTCTTCCAGCAAAAGTGGTAAAAGTAATTGCAAAAAAGAAGCCTGTTTTTTCTTGTTTTAGAAATGTCAGTTGAAAGAGTTTCAAATAGAATCATGTGGAGCATTCACACTTGAATAAATGTATTATTCCATCTCCCTGCTCAGATAAAATTATGGGCTCACACAAAAAAAACATGTAAGTACTCAAAAAAAGATATTTAGTTCAGAGATTTGTATGCAACTGTTAAAGCCATGATACAACGTCTAGAGACGATTGTAGCGGATTATAAAATTAAAAAGATTCAGGAGGATCTAATGTGTAATTAAATTACTGCATTAGACCGGCAGAGCATCGTCTTATTATTAATTTGTAATGGTTCATGGGGACTAGCTTTGCCATAAATTATAAACCTGTGCCCAACTTCATAGAGCTGCTTAACGGCCGATTTTGTGCTTACTGCACGATTTCCATTTCATATTGCTGCTAACTGTAAGCATATGAAAAGGCCTGGGGCCCAGTTTCATAAAGCTGTTTAGCAGAGAATTCTGCTCAGCAAATTTCTTTACTAAGCAAGAAATGAGTGGGGGTACCAGTCACAGCAATGGTAACTGTATGTATTTTGGCTGGTATCCTATTTTTCCTAAGCAAGAGTTTTCTGTGCTTAGCAAGTTTTTTTGCTTACATGCTTTATGGAATTGGGCCCTGCTTATCTTTACGGTGCTTAACGTAAGCAAATAAATGGCATATTATAGCAATACACATGTTGAACGTGCAAGCTGGCCACGTAATTTTCTTGCTAACTGTGAAATACACTGTAACTTAAGCAAATTTTTTCGTTTAGTTAGCACAACAATTTGCGTATTGTTAAGCAGAGCTATGTTATGCTATCTTTCTTTATAGTTTGCCTACAAGTAAGCATAACATTGACAAAAACCAATCTATGATCCTACTTTTAAGGCAATTTTTACAGACAACTTACTATACATTGCATGCAAAATGAACACCCGTGTAGTGTTCTCCAACTTTGGAAATTAAAGGTTGGGGGGGAGGGGGCTATGCAAGCGTGAAGCACGAAGCCTTTTTGGCGTGGGCCCACCTAAGGGCCCAGAAACATTATTGATTGTACATGTTCTTTGATGCACTCTGAATTGATTCCTGATGGCCATTTCCTCCTGACTTCTTTGAGCAAAGGTTTGAACGGATGCACTGGATTTCTGGAATGCATAAACTTGAAAAAAAAGTGGGGCAAAAAATGTGGCAGACGGATTTTAACATTGGGAGCGACTTCCTAAACGTGGTGGTGCCACAGCCAGCGTGGTGGTGTGCTAAGCCTTGTTTACATGTTGGAGAACACTAATGGTGAATTCTTTCTCTGGAATTGTTAATTTATATATGCATACATGTATAGGCAGTGTTCTCTGTTAACAGTGGTCAGCTGACCAAATGCTCGTTAAAACATCCGAAGACAAGTCAAAATTGAGTCCAGTTAGTCTGGCTGTGGCTACCGCTACATGTTAGCCACTGACTGTATATAGTACTTCTCAATCCCCCAGGCAAATTACAATGTTGAAATGTAGGACATTGGACCCTTACAGAAGCTTGCAGACCCAGTGAAATGATGATCTAACTGCTTCCACTGGCTAGTCAATAAAAAAAATTGAGAGCAAACCCTGTTAAGGTCACGTACATGTACATCATTGGTTCGGGGAAGTGTTAAATTTGGGAGAAGTGTAGAACTGGTGCACATACATGCCTATACAATAAACTCAACTGAACTGCGGGAAAAAATCATCAAATGATTTTGAGAAACACATGGATAAATGTTTTTGGGGTTTTGGGGTTGTTGTTTTTTCTCTCGTAAGGATCTTGTGCATGTTCATGTAGGTGCTTTCTTTGATTTGACAAATTAATTGGAAACAAGAACTGAGGCGGGGGGGGGGGGGATGGTCAATTTCCTCAAACACGGCAGTATTTCAGATGGGAATATTGCTCAGAATAGTTAGAGTTACTACCGGCAACAAGCTTATAAAAAGTCAGCTTTCAAACTAAGATACTTTCTGGATCGTTTGTAGTTTTACCTTTAAAGACAAGACTGGTATTCGTTGGGGGAAGTTTCAATCTGAAAAATCTATGATTATTGAGTTTCTATGAGTGCCAATCCTCCAACGGAATATTTCCTTCTGAAAAAACTTTCGAAAGTTGAGGAAATTGCACACAAAGACCCAACAAATCACCATTGCTTTATTTTGATTGCCGCAATCGAAAGAAGCCCAATATTGATTGCTCACAAAATGATATACTTTCCCTTTATTTTCCACATGTTGATGTATTGAAGATGAAAATGATTGAAGACCCACAAATTGTTTATTTCTCCATTGCTTATTTTGATTGCCACACTTGGAAGAAGCCCTTTGTGAGCAAGCACAAAGTTCCTCGAAAAAAATAACAAATTGTTTAATTGTTGTTGTTGTTTTCACTGCAACAGGACAACAACAACAACAAAATGATACACTTGCCCTTTAACTTTTACATTTTGATTAATACTGTATAGATCAAAATGACGTTGATTGATATTCATTTTCTACAAACCACGGCCTCAATTCTTGTCCGCCTAAAATATCTCTCGTTTTGATGAGACTCTAAATTCCAATAACAGCGTTTTACCTCAATGCCTCCACGATCCACAAGCCGCTAGCCTTGGGGACAAATCTGGCAGATCCCTGGGTTGAAGTGTAATTAGATTTCTGTGTTGACGTCCGGGGTAGGGTTCGAGTCTGATGTAAAAGCCAAGATATCAACAAATTGAATGTCACCAAAAGCCGTCGAGGGCATGCATTTCTATTAGATTCCTCCTTAGTAGTGTAATTTTGAAAACGTGCTCCGGTCAGGGTTTCTTGATTACTGTCATTCCTCAGTCACTCCCCCCAGAGCATGAACACCTCCCCCCTCCACAAAAAATAAATGTTAAGTAAATGAATAAACAAGTGAATAAATAAACAAATTAATAAATAAATAAATGAATAAATAAATGAATGAATTGAATAAATAAATATATAAATTAATGAATCAATCAATCAATCAGTCAGTCAATCATTCAATCATTCAATTAATCAATCAATCAATCAATCAATCATTAATCAATCAATCAATCAATCAATCAATCAATCAATCAATCAATCAATCTACAAAATAATCAAATCAAGAGAGAGGGAAAAAGACAGGGCTTCGGGAAATCTTCAAGGTAACATTGGGGGGTTTTTTAAGAGTAAACTAATTTTTATCCTCTAGTTTTCAAATTAAGTGTAAGACTAATTGGTTTTTAAAATAGTCATATCATTGTTTTGTCAATTTTTTTAAAATGTCAACAGTTCTACATCGCAGCATAATTTTTTTGAATATTGTTTTGTGTTGTTCTTGTTGTCAGTTATTTGGGTTTCTTTTTCGCTATTTATTGAGTGTTTGTTATTCTACTGTTTCTATTTCAATGTTTACACTGTCTCAATTTAGCCTTTGATTACAAGTACAATGTTTTTACTAAACCAGTGTAATAATAATAATTATTATCATTATAATTACTATATAAAAAATTAGTGCATCACCAAACTGAATTTGGCCTTGGAGCCCCTCTTTAATGTTATACATCAAACATTGCTTGAGAAGACAGTCTGACATACAGTGTACTCTACTCGGCTGTTATTTTCAACCTTTTTTTCCCTGTGTACTTCTGAAAAGTCTATCCTGGTTGGAAGCACTGTTGGTGAACAAACATCGTTTGTTTTTTCCAAACAGGAAGGATGACTCTAGTAATGAAAATAAAATGTGCCTGTCAAAACAAAAAGGGTAGTTGTTTTTCACAGGTTTTTTTTCTTCCTGTCCATATCATGAATGACTTCTGTAGGCTACAGATAGCTTTAATTGTTGTGGATCCTCATTAGTTTCATTTGATTCAAAATCCAAATCGCAATGTATACAGCCAGTATAACTATCACTTAAAGGGTCTGTATGCGTTTGGTAATGACTCTGAAAATTAATGGCAATAAAAACTTACTTGGTATGAAGTACAGCAGCTTTGCATAGTGTAATGCATTTTGAGAAACTTTTCACTTCGAAGTACTGTGGTTATGGAAAAAGATATCACTTTTTATCCCCCAAAAATATGAATCTGAGAGGCGTTACTGCAGTAACGTTTCTCAGATTGTGTATTCCAATTTCAGGTTATTCTTCCTGTGTGGACATAACCGCTCCAGATTTTCGGCAATATCTCAAAAACGCTACTACCTTTTTGAATGACATTTTCACAGGTTAGTTTTATTTTATATATCCACAACTATGTAGGATTGAAACAAACAGTGGGTTCCAATTACCAAACAATCCCTTTAACACAAAATACAGTGAAATATTTGAGTAAACAAATCATAATCACAATTCTTCTGTCTGGCCATTCAATATCAAACAGTGCACTGTGGTTTTCCAATAAGGGAATCAAAGTGCGGTGAAGAGGTTTTTAAACTAGTTGTTGAAACATGGTGAGGCCTAGTTCTTGATCATTTTACCGAGACGAAGTCTAGAAGCTCAACTAATTATGAAGTTTATACCAGTCCTCTAGAGAAGGATTTGAAATACAATGTTACAAAGTTAAGAAAGAAGCATTTTGAAGGCTCTTAAAGTCATTCGCTGCTTATTTATTGTAAGTAGGCATTTATTGGGTGCTTTTATACATTGTATCAAAGCGCCTTAATACACTATTACTACCTCAGTTCATTGGGTGGAAGCATTCCTGAACCCATCTCAACTCCTTAGGAGTATGCAGCACTGGCAGCCAAATGGGCACACATGTTGCTAATCAATGTTAGGGTGGTTGGGTTGGCGGTTGGGTTGGTGTAGTGGTATCTTTTCTCGCCTTTCCTCGCCTTCCACCTCTAGGACCCCGGTTCAAATCCCACCGGAGGCACTATGTGGATTGGGTTTTCAGTCCCTACCGACTGTGTGGGTTTCCCTGGAGTATTTCTCTGGGGTTTTCCTCCCACATCTAAAACTGAAATTTCCTTCTTTGTCTTCTCTCCATTGGGTTCTTGGCGAGTATAGTGATTAAGTTCACTTTCTGAGAGTCCTTGGCTTCACAACCAGAATAAATGAAATTAAATGAAATTAAATGAAAATGTTCCTGTTAATGGTGATGTTACAATTTTAAAGTAAATGTTTACAGTAAATTTCAGACTTCTAGACCCATTTTTAACCACCTGAAATTTTTCTTTTCAAAGGAAGGGGGATGTTGTGATATGTACTTAGGGACTACTTTCCCCCGGTGAAGAGGTCACGCGACCACCATTCTTGAGTTGCAATAAACATGGAGAAACACGTATCACTTCATTGACTAGATCAACGGATAGCGATAGCCCTTTTGTAATTACCAAATGCTGATTTTTTTCTTGCAAGCTAAATCTACCAGCAAGTTGCATGCAAAGTTCAAGGATTAATTGTATTTAACACACATGTCTGGATTTTATTTCACTCTACGTTCTTCAGCTATCTTGACCAGCATAAATATTTCATCTCTGTGATTGTTTTTTCTAAATTTTCTGTCCGGTCATCTATCAGTGATATTAACAATCCAGGTTGTTTTGAAAACGGAAAAAAGAAAAGGTGAAAAAAACAGTGAGGCATAATTTTGTTTGTCTCGCTTTCATGTAACAATCTTTTTTGAAAGGTGCCTTCATCCAATTCCCGAATTCTTCAGGAAATTCATTTTTCATTACTTTAGCTCAGTCTGATACGATTCTTCAGAAACTTATGTTTAAAGAGGGGCTTTAAGGTCAAATTCATTTTTGTGATTTCCTCATTTTCTATTTCGGGTTGAACAAAGAAAAACTGACTAGAGTGGGATTTGAACCTTCAACCTTCAGATTAACGTGCTGTCGCTCTTCCAAATGAGCTATCTAGCCCTAATGTTGGCGGTCTTCCTATTTTGTCAGTATCTTTGTTCGGGGTTCTAGTCAGAAGTCATTCAACATTTGGAAAATGTAAATTAGGTTTGATACCTTTTCTTTTACCCTCTTGTTTGAGCTGAAGTAAGTCAATTCTTGTGGCCTTATTAGCGGCTGCTATGGGCATTTCGGTACAAGCCACTTGCGGCTGCTATGGTCTCTTGTAACTGTATGTGGCTAGTTCATTAATTAAAAATCATGGCTGTTATGTTAAAGGAATTTTGAGCTTTTACCTTTAAGAGCTTGACAACGCATCCTTTTATTATAATCCATCAATAATATCCTAAGTATTCAATATTTGATCCTGAGCCGAAGGAGATTATCTGCTCGAATCTGATTCAATAATATCATCGACTTGTGTGCACTTTGTGCCTCCCCGACCTTTGACCCGAGTCAATGATGAGTCGTCAAGTCAATATTCTCTCCATGGAATGCTTTCCCAGTCAGTCAGACAAACCAGCATTCTTCATCGAGATAAGACGATTAATTCCAAGACTGTCGAATATGTCTCCTAAACATCTTCAGATTGGCCACTCGTCTATAGTCAAGAGGTGCCAAGATCCGATCAATAAACTGATAATAATCAAACGAGACATAAAAGCCTCTTTCTTAGTGGAAATGAAAGGCAAATAATTGTCGGTAAATACACAGCAGCTGTGATATCTGATGCGATGGGTTTAATCAAACGGAGGCGGTTAAGTTGGGATGCCTGAATCTGTGTTTTCCATGGGGGATGAACTGAGCGAGGTGATCAAATACTTAAATTGATGATTGAGGCTAAATGTACACAGCCTGTAATAATGACAACAATAATAATAATAATAATTTATTTTTAAAATAGCGTTTTACGTAAAATCTCAAAACGCTTTACAGGAAATCACAACAAAATAAACAGTAAACCAGTAAATCAGTAGACAAATAATTAATTAGTTATATACCATAGAATAAAAGCACACAATGAAGAAGTAAAAACCCACAATCACTAAACAAAACGTAATACATTTAAAGTTGCAGCGCTCATACAAGTGTTTGATGATTCCATCTACACATCCAAACTGTGAATTCTTGATACATAGGGGTCAAGGAAAAAGCTCATAAACGAATCAAAATGAACATTTTTTTGTAGTTATTCCTTTATGGCAAATCATCACAACAAGATGGTGGTATTGGCAAAAAAAATAAGAGAGGTGGTGTCAGAAAACAGTGAGGTGGGCCACCTTACGTTTAAATGGGCAGAGGAATTATTGGCATGAATTATTTTAGACTTGAGTGATTCTGTGTAGTAGTATACAATCCAATGCCCTTGTAAGTCTATCATAGTTTCCGGAGCATAGATCATTTTAGGAAATAAACCATCCAATTTTACACCCAAAGCTTTTTACACATAGCAAAGGCTGTGGAAATGCAGGATTTTATTGTGGTTTTTTTATTAGGACAGCAAACGGATTTCTGGAAAGTGGCACAAGGCCACTCAATTTGTACTTTTGTTCCTTGCATTTCCTGCAAAAATGATTAGGCCCTATATGTATTCTGCCAAATAGTTTATGTTGTTAGTTTACAATTTCTTTATGTCTAACTTTGGAAAATGTAGATAAAAAAACCCACAGCTTTTGACAAACTGGGCCCAATTTTAGCAATTTTAAGCAAAGAATCGGCGCTTACAGAAGCAGGGAATTCCGCGCTTACGTAAAGCATATTTCACGGGTTAGCGGGGAATTTTTGCTTGTGCGCGAGCGTACAGGCATTCTTCGCTTACACAGCTAATGCAGAAATTTGGTGCTTGCACAGTAAGCGGAGAATGGAGATCGTAAGCGCAGAATTCGGTGGTAACCAGAGCCATGAAATTGGGCCCTGGTCAGTTGCTAGATCTGTGGCATGTGTCGTGGCCGAGCGAATAAGAACACCGTACTCAAGCTCTGGTGTTTCTGATCAGCAGAGTGTGGGTTTGAGTCCTGGTCGTGACACTTGTGTCCTTAAAAGCAAGACACTTAACCATTATTGACAAAATAGGGAGACCGCAAATATTAGGACTAGATGGCTCAGTTAGCAGAGCGCCAACTTAATCCGGAGGTCGCAGGTTCAAATCTTGCTCTAGTCAATTTGTCTCTGCTCAACCCCAAATTATTATTCAAATTATTATTATAAAAGAGTTAAACTTGTCAATTATGCTGTTGACTTCATTTTATTAATTTAACAGGATAAAAACAGCATTCAAATATTAAAAAAATGACATAAAATAGACTGTGCGAGTTTGTTTCCTTCACGCCTGAAAGCAATGTGCGTGGGACCAAAGTGGTCCCAAAAATGTTTGAATACGCGCGAGACTTGCACGGTCTATTGCACTAGATGAACACTATAAAGTTAACAAAAAAGGTTAACAACAACAGAAATAAAAACTAAACAAGAAAAGACACAAAAACATCAAAGAGAGTGCCTCCTAAAGAATTGCCAAAAATGCAGACTAAACTACTATTTGGTTGTCTTTAAAACCTGCCAAACAAACAAGCAAATAAGTAAACAAGGACATATTAAAAACAAACACAGTAATCAATGTGTAGAAGGAAGATGGAAGTAATCAATGTGTAGATATAAAAAAGCACTGTGTGGACGTTTGTAAGTCCACATAGTGTTTCAAGTCCCTACATTGTGTGACTCAGGTCCACACTTCATAAGTAACACCCCAACACAAGTACATTGTGTATTGAGCAAACATACTGAGACACCATACTCTAAAAAAAATGCCCTACCGAGATGAATTCTCTGGTATTATCTAAAACAAATTTGCACTGTTCAAAGACCCTGGTTATTGAATGACCATTTTCTTTTTCCACTTTCCCCCAAGTGATTTCAGAACAAGACACCCCCTGTGTCCGCTCTTTGTTTCACTCAAAGACCCACCCTTGGGTTTACTCATTGAGTTGTTCATCAATCCTCTGTGAAGAATACACACAACGGTCATTCATATCATCCAGGGGTTTTTGTCTGTTACCCCTTGTACCCCCCTGAGGGGGAATATTGGTCCTGACACACCCTGTTCATCTCTCGGTCACTCACCATCAACATCATCCTCTTATCGACCCTCATTTCATTCCTCCAAACTGTTTGTCTTCAAAGGAAGAGGGTTTTTTTCTATTTGGAAGCGCTCTTCTCTAATCATCAGGGATAATCTTCTCTGTAAACCTTTCATTGCATTTGTATGTGGACAAGAATAACCCCCCCTGGGACTCGGAAACTGGGCTGGATGCTTTCCAAGTCCTGCAAAGTGGGGGATGCCTGTTCTACGCAGAACGTACACTATCATTGGGTAGCAAAACGATATCGGATTGTTATTTACACGTGAATGTACCCTTTGCCCTAATGCACTACCAGTTAAAATTAAAATGTTAACAAAAGATACATTTCTGAGCTCTTTGAGCTGGAACATAACCACAAATAATAAAGATTTTATAGATTGATGGATTTAGCATTAGGCCACATGAAAAAACAAAATTGTTGAGCGTCCTTTTTTTTTTAGGGTTGGGGGTTGGAGAGCGTTTTTTGTGGGTTTTTTTTTGTTTATATGAGTTTTGTTGACTTGGCAAAATATAAAATAAACTATAAAGAAATCAACACAATCACTATAAAACAGGGTTTGTGTGACTTTGATGTTTTTAATTGTTTTGTTAAACCCTTAACTCGTAGATGACATTTCTGTAAACATTTTCAAAAAACTAAAACGCAGTGTAGCCTAAGTAAATATTTGAAGAATTGTTCTTGTTTTTTCAAACAGTATTTATTATTTACACATGAATGCACCCTTTGCCCTAATGAACTGCCAGTTAAATTAAAATTGTTACAAAAGATACGCTTCTGAGCTCTTTGAGCTGGAACACAACTACCAATAAAAAAGAGTTTATAGATTGATGGATTTAACACTAGGCCACATACAAAAAGCAAAACTGTTGAGCGTCCTTTTTTTTTAGGGTTGGGGTGGGAGAGCGTTTTTTAAATTTTTATTTTATTTTAATTGAGTTTTGTTGACATGGCAAAATATGAAATAAACTATAATGAAATCAACACAATCACTATAAAACAGAGGGTTTGTGTGATTTTGATTTTTTAAATTGTTTTGTTAAACCCATTTAACTCCTAGATGACATTTTTTGTAAACATTTTCAAAAAACCTAAAAACGCAGTGAAGCCTAGGTAATTATTTGAAGAATTGTTCCTGTTTTTTCACACATGAATAACATTTCTTCAAACATATTTTCAAACCTAACTGTGTGTGCAGCGCAGAACGGAGCTAAATTTGACTGAAAATATCAATGAAAATGCCTAAATAAAGAAAAGAAGAAAAAAAGGGGGTCAGGGGGTTTGTAGGGTTGGGCGGGGACGATCAACAATGGTTTTTTTTATGTGGCCTTATGAGACCAAAGTTTGGTTGGTAATTGGTCTGCATCAAGACAGAAAGAAGCCCCCAGCTTACATAACCAATGAATAATAGATAACCCTCTCATCCTAGAAGAGGTCAATATTTTACCTGTCGTTTCCCGTGTAATCCTAAACCGAGTCAAAAAGGTTTTGTGAATAATAACATGACAGGGCAATTGAGAGGGCCCCAGGAGCGTGTCTCTAATAGATTATCTGTTTAACCAATTGCTTCTTTGTATGTGGCTTTTTCATTTTATTTTTTAGGGGTTAGCATCCTCTCATTTCTCCATTATCAAAGCCTTGATGCAATTTGTCTTTTGGGATTTCCAAAGCAATTGGTTTCTTTTTTAACCTCAAGGACTTATAGTTGAAGGCCTTCATTGATTGTTTTTGTTTAATGTTAATTTATTCCCATCCTCTACTTTTTCAATAATCACATTACACAACCAACCTGTAAGTATTTCAGAAACCGCAAATGAAAAGGATAGAAACCGTGAAAGCTCAGCTGTTTGAACTATGACCTACATGGTTAACTGAAATCTTTGGTTAATTTTTCTGGACTCTGTTCAGCGCTGTGTAACCATCTTTGATGAGTAAGAGAGCTCTATAAATGTGTTTACTGTATTGTGACTGCAGTCAAGGCATACACAAGTTCTGTTTGGTTACAGCTTGAACTTTCACAAAGGTCATTTTAAGGTCATGTGGTGTGTTGTATTTAGAACAAATTAAAGAGGAATTTCTAGGGCTGATTTAATCAGCCCTGCCAATACACCCTTAGAAAATTAGGCCGATCAAATGCTAGGGTTCCAATAATGAACTGTTAGATTTATCATTGATGATATAACAACACAAGTAAGGTGTTTTCATTTTGTGTCTCCTAACAGATGAAATACGTCTGGCTGGTGAAGAGCGCCCTCTAGATATTGCCATTCACAGCAAGCGTAACGTGAGATTCATCCTCAGAATGGAGCCCAATCCCAAGAGCCTCGCCGTCCCAGATGCAGATGCCCCTACTCAGCGTAAATCCCTCTCGCGTTTCTTCGGTGTTTCAAACAGCGACTTGGCCGTGCCGTACTCGGCGGCGGTCTCCACAACGAGTCCAGTGGTAAAGACCAAAAGCCATTATAATAAGGCCGGCAAGAAGCAGAGCTCAGTGGACTCTGTAAGTCTAAGCAGCAACAGCAGCTCCAACAGCGGCATCTTCCTCAGCCCTCCTGCTAAGGTGCCAATGCGACATCATAGCGCGGGGAATGTCAACGTCAGCGGCGATACTTCTGGTCTACTGCTCAAGACTAAAACACCCAACTTCATCAGGAAATTTCAAGCGGGTGAAATTGCCTTCAGGAAGCTCACTAGGAAGGACAATGGCTGTGGCCAAAAAACATCCACGAAAAACTTAAGGAAGAGATCTCGCGCCAGATCATTATCAAGTATGTTTGAGAGGGGGATTACCCTAACTAAGAAGGAGCCAAGTGACGATTCCAAGCAATATAAGGAGCTGTCCACTGAAGAAACAGCGCCCGGATTGTTGAAAGTTTTTGGGGACCAGATCTGCCCCAATGCTACCTACAAAAGTGTCCTTGCGTCGGGACAGTCCTCTGCCGTTGAACTTGTGAAGGTGGTGTTGGAGCGATACTCATTGCCTGTTGACACCTACGGAGAGTACGTATTGTGTGATGTCATCGGGAGGTCAAAGATAAACCCCGAGAAAGCCTCAAGGGTTCTTGGAATCACTGACGAGTGCGAGGAGAAGCAAGAATGGATAACAGAGTGCATGCGGGTCATGGGCAATGACGAGAGACCCCTTACCGTCAAATCCTTCTGGAAGCCCGAGGAAGGGTTCGCCAGGAAGTTTGAGATCAGGCGTCTCGCTGACATTGAATCTGGCGATGTGGACACAATCACACACGGCATTAATGTCAATGCAAAGCGGTTACAGTTGTCAAGAACTCACCGCGCACCAGCAAGCCCAACCAACTCACCAAGCAATGGCCCCAAGATAGTCTTGTCATCCTCTGAGAGAGACATCAACTCAAAGGACCTGAACAGGAGACTCTCTCTCGGTCAGTCTGAGAATGAGGAGACAGAGAGCAGCGACGAACCGACCCCCACAAACTACCTCCTTCCCCCACGTTGTTGCCCTTACCTGCTGACTCTTCACGGAAACAGCCTTGAGACAGATCAGACACTCTACCCCTTAGATGATGTTGCCTGCCTCGTTGGACGTCTCATTGTAGGAAATTCAGGCACGGATATCGGGCTTGATTCTCCTGACATCAACCAAGAGCATTGTCGAATCCTACTTCAGTGTGACTCCATGTCCGCAAGCGTCAACCGCCACTGCAGTCTGTACATAGAGCCCATCGGAGACTCCAAAGTTCTCGTAAACGGCTGTACCATCACCAGATCCACCAAACTCAGTGCCAATGATCTGATCGGAATCGGCCAGCGTTACTTCTTCCTGTTGAAGAATCCACTCATGACGCCAACCAGAGAGCCATCCCATATGATTGGACTCTTAACCCCGGCTAACCAATCAGAACCCCTGTCTGATCCACACAGCGTTGCCAACAATGCCTTGCCAAAACACATGAGTTCGCACATAGCCAAGAAAGCTCGGGAGTACTTCGCCGACAACCAGAGACTCAGAGTCTCCTATCCGATGGTGATGGAAGATGCTGTCCTGGACGGGATTGCTGGAATCGTCCCAGCGCTAGTGGAGGGAAAGCACAACTTTACACTCACACTGTCTTATTTAATGGGCATGTGCATCGAGCATTCAGCGTATAACTATGATCAAGAAAGGACCAAGGGGTTGATGCTGAAAGTGGCCACTATTATCCAGTCCTTGGCATGGGTAAGTTTACTTTTCATCATTCAAATTATTTTTTTAACAATTTGTTTTATCAACAGCTCACCTTTTGAATATTATAATAATAATAATAATTTGTAAAGTGCTATCTATGACCAAACATATTCTGAGGCACTGAAAAAGAACATTTAAGAAAAGCATACTTTACAAAATACTTACAAAGTATACAAGGGATGTAATTAAGAGCGCACTAAAGAGAGATTTTCACACTAAAAAAAAACCAAGCGGATAAACACAATGTAGAGTCAGTCATAAGCAATGCAGAACAAATGTGTTTTAAGCATGCTTTTGAAAATGTCCAGAGATTCTGTAGCTCAGATATTTAATGGCAAAGAGTTCCAGAAATAGGGAGTAGATACTGAAAAGGCACAATCGCCATAGGATATAGTCGTTTGAGGGACAGAGTTAGAAGAAGTTTGTTTGTAGATCGAAGATTGCATTTTGGAATATAAGGTGAGAGAAGTTCCTTGAGATACGGTGGTGCCTTGTCATTCACAGCTTTTCATGCGAGCAACAACTGTGACAAAATATCAATATGAAACAAAAATAATTTATGAATTCAAGAGACTAAAGCCGGCCTCAGGTCGACCTACGATTTTCTTGCGCACGCACGATGTCCCAAATACTCACAGGTCGACTGCGATTGGTTCCCGACCGTCGGGATCACGTCGTACAAGTTGAAATTGTTCTACTCTTGTGACTGTTAATTTTTTCGAGCGGCGACTGTTTCCGATTATCTTAAAATCATCGCAGTTACGCTCAGGTCGTAAATAATCGCCGACTGAAAAGTTCCCGATGGTCTTAGCTCAGGCGCAGTGTGATCCTGAAAAGTCAGTCGCCGACTGTATTTTGTTGACGCAAGGTCGACCTGAGGCCGGCTTAAGATCCTTGTCGTGTAGAGCAATTTTTACAGGCAACTTGAAGGCAACCAACTCCACTGTATTCAAAAGGAACACTTTGGCAGCACAAGAGGAATTTTTCCAAAGGTGTCTCACTATCCGCAAAAGAAAATTATGTCCAAAAAATGAAATCTGAATGCTTCTCCTTGGTGATTGCCTGGAACTGGCTGCCTGTAAATTGACTCTTGTGACAGGGTTCAAACACAAACATCACACAAAATTGTAATTCTTTTAAACTTAAAGTTAACGTTGTCTTTCAGTTTATAGTATGCTTTCACAACTAAATAGTTTTAGATAAACTAAAACTAGAAAATTGTGGAGTACAATCCAGAATTTGAACGAAGAAGCATCTCTACAAAGCTGGTTGACTGTAACCTCTCTTTACAAATCCCCAAGTATCACACTCGATGATCAACTTGACCCTTGTCACTTTTTGGTTTCGAAGCGTTTCTTTTGAAAGCAAACCAAACATGCTTCCCGTTTCTGACAATAGCTTAAGATTCAATGGATAAAACTGCTCATTATGAGCAAAAAATACTGCGATAGCAAGCTGGGGGGGACCCATGGGGGAAGCCCCATCATAGACACGATCCATTTTATGGTTCTGCTTACCGCAGAACTGTTGAGTTTCTGCGCTTGCTGTGTAAGCAGAGAACATGTCGTGGTCGAGCGGTTAAGAGCACCGGACTAAAGCTCTGGTGTTTCTGATCAGTAGGGTGTGGGTACGAGTCCTGGTCAAAACACTTGTATCCTTGAGCAAGATGCTATACCATATTTGCTTTGTCCTTCGGATGGGACATTAAGCCGTAGGTCCCGTGTACTAGGATTGGTAGTGCAAGAACAAAAAAACAGAACACTTATCGTGCAAGAGTAGGTGTTTCTGGTTCACATAGCAAGCGCGCTTGTTTACAGGTTTCCTCAGGCTTGAGAGTAACAGTGATTAAGTTCACTTATGCACTTATGAGGCATCCTTGGTTTCATTTCCAGAAACAAATAATAGTAATAATTCGTCACTGACGCCACGAAGCAGCACACAGTGTACAAAACCAGTTTCAGTTTTTTACATATTTAAACAATGTTAACCCAGGCCTACAACTTCATGAAGTTTCAACGCTTCATGAGCTTTACTTTTTAAATTACAGTAATTAGGCTTTGCAACTTTGCACCGAACCTGACATTTTTGGACGCCACAGGGTAGCACTGAGATTCAATTTACCATTGAAACACACGGCGCACACCAACCTCAAAAGTGAAACAAAAAAACGTTTTCACAAGGTAGCACTGCAATCTTGTGTATAGCGTGACCTAGATTATCCAACTCACAAACACGCATAGTAATACATTGCTGTGAAAACGGAAAATGTTAATTTTTGTTACTTTTCGACGTCACAAAGTAGCACAAAGTTTTCTTACTTTATTGCTTATTAATTGAGGATGAAAAGTATTAAAAAGCACCGTATATATAAACCTCAATGCATCAAGTCTCCACTGTAAGAAAACTAGTTGAAAATACCCTGAAATTTTGTAGGAAAGCTTGATGAATGGCGTCGGTGATGAATTATTAAGTGTGTCGCGCTAAGACAGTTTTTGTGCCCAAGCAGCACCATGAAATACCCAAAATCCTTTCCTCTGTAAACATGAAGGCCTACTCTTCCATCTTATATCAGCACATAGTTTCTTCTTCTCTTCCTTGCTAATGGAAGGAATAATGGAGGCTTTATGCATCCCAAGGGTCCGTGAAATTGGGGAATTAATAATGGAGAAGAGAGGCATTCAGATGTGGCTTGCCTATTATGAATGTTTCAGAAGCGTGCCTGTAAGAATTTGAACGTCTTATGAATTATTCAACCAGAGGGCTTGGCACATCTGTTGAACAAAGTCTTTTATCTTTCTGTATTATTTTTTTGATGGGGGAGGAACGTAGATCGTTTACAAATTAACAATTTTACTGGGGAGAAGGACAAAACAATTATTTGAAGTGTTAGCATTTTGATGTTTTATTTATTTTCCCGTTCAATCTGTAGAAAAAAACTGTTAAGTTTGTTTGCCTTTTTGTCACTCTGTTCAACATTAAGGAAGGAACGTGTACAGTAGAACAGTTGCCAAAAATGAAACTAACTTCTGGATAAGGAAACACCGGTATTATTGGGTTGTTGTTGTTGGGGGGTTTTTACCGTAAATTTTCTTAAAACAACTGGGTTTTAAATCAAGTCCGCAATTTACCAATGAGACCATGTTTTAGCAAAAGGGTTATTGTCATTTCCTCGACTCCTTCTTCCAGTGATTAAAGGGACACATTGCCTTTCGGATTGGGTGCTTTGGGCTATAAAAGCGTTTGTTATGAAATGAATATTGTTGGAAAAATGTTTTAAAAGTAGAGTATAGGCCTAATGATCCCTCAAAATTGTGTGGTTTTCCTTTTACTTTGTAAACTAACACTGTCTTGTAATTTTGTGTGGAGTCAAAAATTTGGTTCTCCAAAATGACGGACCGAGTTAGTTTACAAAGTAAAAGGGAAACCATGCAATTTTGAGGGATATTTGTGATGTTGATCATTATATTCTACTTTTAGAACCTCTTTCCAACCATATTCATTTCATAACAAATGCTTTTATAGCCCAAAGCGCCCAATCCGGAGGGAATGCGTCCTCAGCCTAATGCGCTCACAAAACTACCAGCATCCTGGGAGTTGAGGGTTGGTGGAGGTTCACCCCCTCTCCCCTGCCCCCAACCCCATCAGGTTTGTCTCCCCTGCCCCCAACCCCATCAGGTTTTTCTCCCCTGCCCCCAACCCCATCAGGTTTTTCTCCCCTGCCCCCAACCCCATCAGGTTTTTCTCCCCTGCCCCCAACCCCATCAGGTTTTTGTTTACACCTCTAAATACACCCACAGATTAATCACTCTCCACTAGACATCTCAACAGGTCCTAATCATTTATTCATTAGCCACGAGCCGATCAATGATTACGTTGCCTTCAGATGATCATAGCCTGTGTGTTCAAGGTATTGATCGTATTGCCTTGGGATGTATGCAGAAACCCCGAGGCTCTCTTAAACATAGAGGGTCTTGTGTTTATGTTTAGGGAGAAATTTCTCGGTTTTAGCTTGCTGGAAATAAACAGATCGAAAGAAGAACTATATTTGTGTTTTAGCTTATTGAGATTACAGAGGGGACTGATGAGTTGGTTGAATATTTCTCAATAAATAACATGCAGTGAGTAGTAGATGGGCGGATCAGATTGGCTCAGTGGTTTCTTTCCCCTGCCTTTCACCTCTGTGGACCCCGGTTCGAATCCCACCTCAGTTTCGGAGCCTTGCATGTGGATTGGGTTTTCATTCCCAGCCTGATTGCGTGGGTTTGCCCCCATTTGGGGTTTTCCTCCCACGTCTAAAACAGAACATTTCTTCTCGTTTCCCATTCATCCTGTTATTGGCGCTGATTGTGCTGTTGGATGTGTAATAAATAGTTAATGAATAGATAGTAAAGTGTCATTAGGTTCAAAAGCATCTAAAATGTATTTCTGGGAAATCCAGTTGAAGTGAATATTATACACATGGCCACTGTAAAATGGATAACTGTGAGGTGGGATGAGATGTTTTCTTTGCAGTATCAAACAGCAAAGATCTCTCTAATTTATATCACAAGAAAACTTCACCCATATCAAGTTTTATTTTTTATTATTGTTAGTTATTTTTTTAAATCGTGCAAAGAAAGATGAGAAATATTTCTATAAAATGAAGATTAAATGGGACTAAAGGTCAAACCTTGGGCTCAATTACCTGAATTCTTGGTCCCTGGACCATGGACGTACAAGTAGGCCTACATTTAGCAACACTGTCTTTAGTCTGGGGAATCCAATTTGAGTGTACACTTGTGACCTATCAAGTCATTGTACCAGACATCATTCAAAAGCCCTTGTGAATGTCTCATATTGAGCTCTTGGTCCCATAGAGCTGCCTTAGCACAAAAAGTAGCTTAGTACAACAAAACTATGCTTAGCAGAACAAGATTACCAGCCTAACTACCACGTCATGTGTACAATCTGTGACTGGTATCCTGCTCGTTACTGCTTAGCAGAGAATTGTTGAGGCAATATTTTCTGCTTTATGCGGCTCTATGAAATTGGGCTCAGGTCTTAATATGACTTTTGGTACAGGAAGACACGTTTACAGAACTAGAATACAATTTGTTTAAATGTTAGCCTATATTTGTGTTTCTTATCTTCATGTAATAAGTGGTACTTCTTGTGCCAGGAAGCACTTCACGTTTGATTGTTTCAATTTATGTTTTGTATGACCGTTCTTTTTTTTCCACTACTGAAGATCGCTTTCACTTTTCAATCAATGTAGATGTATATTTTGACAATTTGTGCATGAGTTTTCAAGTACATTATTGTAGAGGTATATTAGTGTATGCTAAATAGTTGGATGATTTATCTCTCAAAAATAACAATAATGGTAATAGTAACTGTAAATGATGTTGGTCAATTTTGGTAAATTTAAAAGCAGCCAATTTCATACCAAAGCATTCAATTTCGTTTTTCAGGTAAGCAAAGTCAGTTAGTAATAAATTTAGCATATAAACATTGTTCTTTATACAAATTTGTTATTCAAATTAGCAGAGTAGGTCCGACTCGAGATTTTCACCCAAAATGTTGTATTCAAATTCATCTCTGGGCAATTGATCTCGCAAAATGAGAATTACAAAAATACAAATATGAGGGGGGAAAATGCAAACATCTCGATTAATTATACAAATAACCAAATATGTTTCATTTCTTTACTTTTATTTGAATATTATTTCTTTATTGATGAACAAATTTTATATTGTACCGTTTCATTAACCACTGTTTTATTGTTTGAGTGCATCTTTATTTTATGTTAATCTTGCTTTCTCACGCTGCGAACCGTTTTTATCTCTTTAAAAATTTAGAGGGAACTAAAAATAAACAATGAGTCTTTGAAGCTGCGCAAACTCAACAAATGCTATGCTAATTAATAATGAATTTGAATGACGAAATACTCATGTAGCGAAATGCTCCTGTGAATTTAGAATGCCGTTGGAGTCGAGCAGAGTATACTGTTCGAAAACGTTGAGACCCCGACGGCTCTTTTCAGAGCCAAGACTCCCACAAAAGAGTTTTTACACATGGTTGTACCCGCAAGTTTACTACCGGTATTTATTTTAGTTACTTCTTAGCCGTTGGAGTTGATTGTTAATCTGGATGTTTTTTTGGTTTTGTTTCAATTGTATGACACAAGAGCACGATTACTTGCTCATGATGTTAAATTGGATGATGATTTTGAGCAGCATTTGATTTTGCTCGGAGTAGAATAAAGCGTTGTTTTAGTTGCCTGCTTATTTGCCGAAATTGACCAAGCAGACTTACAATAATAATAAAAAACAATAATAATATTAATAATAATACAGGATTTAGGCATGGATTCACACAGCATCTTGAAGCACTGATTAAAAACAAATTACATAAACTGCAAACATATGGAAAGCAGAGGATTTTTTTTCTAAAGTGTAACTCTACCAAATTTGCAATTTTTCTGTGTTTTCCAAATACAGGACAAGACTAAAGAGATTGCAGCAAGTCAGAAAGAAAAGTAAGACAAATTCACTTAAATTCATATTTTTAATTAACATTTCAAGCTAATTCCTATAGAGACTTTGGATTCACTGTTCAATCTGCTGTTGTTTTTTTTATGCAGCGCCCCTGTTTCACCTGTCTTGCTCTTTGCACCATTGGAAGACAACCAGGGAGGAACTTTATTATTGGAACAAGCGCCACAAGCACTTTTCTGTACACCGGCGCTATAGAAGACGTCATTATTGTATTATTATTATCAACTGAGCAATTCAGTGTTACTAATACTAACTCTCTGATCAACTCTAGAACAATGATTTGAATAAATTTTTGTTGATGTGGCTACTGGAAGGGGGGGACGATAAATTTCATAAAGTACAATATATACAACCATAACAATTGGGTCTTAGCACAGGGCAATCCTTTAAATATTTGTAAAAAGAACTTTTAAAAATATAGTGAAAGTAAAGTGAAGAATGAATACTCATTACTTAATTTGAGATATTAGATTTTCTTGTTACAGAAGAAAGCATGTTGACTTTTTTGGGATTTTCTTTTTAAAGTATGAACCATTCAAAGCTGTTTTGCCATCATTGCCTACCTTTTCTTTTGTCTTTAAATGATTGATTGTTGTTGATTGGTTTTGGGTTTTTTTGGGGGGGGGATTTGGTTTTTTGGGGGGTGTTAGGTTTTGGGGGGTTTTGGTGGGGAGGGGTGTTTTTGTTGTTACAGATGTATAAACAAAGTTTTTTCTTGCATCAGTATTTAAAAACTGCTGATTTTACTTTGTGTTCTTGATTAAAGTAAACATGGGCACTTCAGCAAATTAAAGAGAACGATAAGTCAATTTTATTCCCCAAGTAACAATTTCACCCCTCTCATTATAGACCCACTGACGTCCAGTCCGTGATGGACTCCCTGTTCCCGGATCTCAAGACCATCCTGTGTCTGCTCACCAACGCCCTGGAGGTTCTTAACTTCCTCCAGACTAACATGGGAGATTACGTCCAGGTCGGCCAGCAGCAAGAGGGAGAAGCTCACCATCAGGAGAGGGACAAGGATGGGGAAGAGGCAGGGGCGTCAGGGGTGGAGGACGAAGCAGTGGTTGAGCTGCAGGAGGTGGTGATGTATACATTCCAGCAGGTGGTGTACTACCTCACCAAGGTAACGTTTTGGTTCAGGGGTAGCTTCAGCAAAAGATGTTTCAATTTGTTTAACAATAATAATAATAATACAAGTATTTATCAGGCCTGTGAGATCTTCGCTTTAAAAGCGGATATCCGCTATTTCCTTTTTTTGCCGATTTTTTATTTCCGCTTTTTTTTCCCCCCGTTTTTTCCCCCCGCTTTTTTTTCGGGGTTTTTGTTCGTGTTTTTGTGGGTTTTTTTTTTAACTCTTTGGCCTTATTTATGCTTGGCAACAATAATGTACAACTACAATAATGTGAAATAAGCCTAGTTACTGGATCAATGGGGTGCCCCAATTCGACCAGCGTAAATGCGTGACGCGCTCTCACTTGACGTTCCACGATCATTCTTACATCATGTAGTGTTTCAGCTCTTTTTTTAAGGGTCCACTCACAGGCCTGATTTATAAAGTGCATTTTTTCAAATGGTTGCAATGTGCTGAGGGCAGTAATTCCAGAGAGGAACATTGTATTAAACAGGAACCTCAAGGTAAAAATAGGTATGACTTGAGTTTAAGTTTGAACTGATGAACAGAGTTGCAAGTACAAATGTTGACAAATGTAGCAAGTTCCAGCATCTGGGTCCAGCTACTGAGAAATCCTCGTCACCTGCATGTTTGTATGTGCAATGTATTTTTAAGTAGCGCTCTGAGCGGAGGCCACTTCTGTTAGGCATGCTGAGATCAATTTGTTTGTTGCTAGTATAATAACAGCGTCAGTATCTGCCAATGTTGAACAAGCTTTTTACTAATGTGTGTGTTTTTGCTATTATTGTTGCTCTCCTGAAAAGATTTTATATAGCTTTATTGTCTTATTGTTAATGCCTTTTTACCAATTTCTTGTGCTCCAATTGTTAATGCCAAAATTTTACCGATTTCTTGTGCTCTTATTGTCCTTTTTCCCGATTTCTTGTGCTCTTAATGTAAATTTTAAACATGATCTTGTATGGGGAGTTCAGCAAGGGTCTTGTCTGATCATCATTTTTTATGAATTTACTGTGGTATTTCCTAGATTGTTATCATCTTATTTGTGTTTTTATTGTGATTTTCCTTTTTAGCTTTTTATCATCGTCCTTTCTTGTTGATTTAATTATTTCATAATTGTTATGTGCTTGTGTACCTTGTGTATAGAATGGGTGCAATATAAAACTATCATTATTATTATCTTGACGCTTATGGTGCGTGCACCTTATCACCCCGGTTACTGAGCTGTTAAAAACCATCTCAGCTCCATGGGGAGTATACAGCCTGTGCTGCCAAGTATGTAGCACACAAAGCTATAACAATCACAAGAACCATCATTCGTTCTCTTTTCATAAGGTCAAAAGGTCAAATTGAACTATGTTTTGATTGAATATATAGGAGTTTCAGGAATGAACTGAAAAAAAATCCCTGCACAAAGATAATGTAAAGACCCATGTAGGCCTATTAGAAATGTGACGGTGTTTTTGGACGTTAACAACTTTCTCACTGGTAGGGTATCAAATACAGTGGTATTTTACACAATTTTAATGTGAGGTAAGAGACTTGTCATTATGGCCACTTCCATAAGGACTCTATCTATTTAGAAAATAAGTGCATCACAAAACTGATTGTGATCTTAGAACCCCTCTGTAAAAGAAGTTTGCATAAAACATCCAGATGCAATTTCGAGAAGCTTCCCCCCCCCCAATCTTAATGAATACAGAAATATGCGTTGTTTTCCTGAGAACAATGCAGAGGTCTGGTGCATCCACTCATCTCATGATTTCATTATTTGTCAACTACTTTCTCCACTACATGCCTTCTCCATTTACACCAAGCCAATGTAGACGTAATGTCAATAAAGTGATGTGTACCCAGGGCAGAAGCATTTGTTGAACAAACTAATTTCAGACAAAAGCACTTATTTTAAAAACTCTAACTGTGAGGACATACCTCAACCCCTCCCCACTCCCCCCCTCCCCCAATTTTTGTTTTTATTGGTCTCTTCCTCTCTCCCATCCCCCCATTCACCCCCCCACTCATCACCCCCCCCCCCCCACACACACACACACACACCTGCCACTCACCTCTTTCCACCTCATCCTCTAATGTTTACACAAGCAATTTGCCTCATGTTCTTTGGTGAAGCAGAGTTGCTATAAATAAAGACTAAATCACTTTAGTTTCTAGGAAGAAATAAAGGCAGAAAGGATACTTTGTGTAGACTAGACCACTGATTGTTTTTTGCGAAAAACATTGTGGGTTAATTGGTTTTTTTAAGGTATTTGTAGGTGTCTTTTGGATGCATCTGTTACTCTGTTTGGTTGTGGTTGTGCTGGTGTAGGGAATTGGTTTACACATTTATGGGTAACCTCAACATTTGTGGGGAAATGTTTTTACACTTGTTGAAAATATCCTCATTGTGGTCACGGAATGGTACAGACAAAATGTGCCACTGTCTCCTGTGGTGGTGGCACATAAAAGTGTACTGAGTAAAGGGTAAGTAACCAAAAGTTCATGATAGTGGTCTTCATTATAGCATTACGTTATACAGGATTGGTAGAGCTGACAAAATAGTCGCAAACAGTGTTTGTGTTTTGTGTGATCAACCATATACATGAAATAACAAGCCTGTGAAAATTAGGGCTTAATCCGTTGTGTGAGTCAGGAGAACATAGTGAAAAACCATGCACAATTTTCAGCATGTTAACACATCCTTAATTTTGGTTGTAACAACTGAAATAGCTTTTTTTAAAGGTTTTTAGATACGGTTTTCTCCAATATTACCATGAATATGGAAATTTTAACAGAAAAAAATGGTTCTAGTATTAACTTTTAGTAAGCTTTCAGACTAAAATTAAACAATGATGTTTGTTATCCTGACAAATTCTGTATAATACCTTTAATCATGCCTGCAATTCTGATATTTAAATTGGAATATATTCAGAAGAAAATTTTGTTTCGCTCTATAAGTAACCTTGAATTATACCAAGTCATAACGGCAAAGGTTCACAGCAGTTATATAATGTCACAATATTGCGAAGAGTGTAGTTTATTTTTTAACAAATTTATATGTAACAGTAGATTCATTACCAATCTACAGTTCGCGGTAGATTCGTTTAAGAATCTGCAGAAAACTGTTCAATTGGAAAAAGACCTTTGCAAACTAAAAGCATATACCTTATATTAAAATCCAGTCAGAGTTGTTGATTTTTGAAAAAAAGGGAAAACTTGAAGCAATAACATTGCAAGGAATACAGGATACATTTTCCAAGAAAACAGGCATGATATTCTTCCTACTTTAGTCTGATTTCCAATGTTGTTGCCCTCAGAAATATCAGCAAAGTTGTTTTAAAATAGACTGAAAAGTCTATAGGAGCCTATATCATGTACTGTACATGTAGGTCAGCCCATGTACTCCATAAAATGTTCCTACTTTCTGCAGAGGGTCAGGTATCATACCTGAAGAAAAGTAATGAATTTGTACGTAAGTCCCTTTACAAAATGCATGAAAAGGGCGTGAATGAACAGATGAAATCATTAGTTTGGGGGAATAGACTTGTAAGTGAAGATTCGTTCAAACAATGTTCTCGCCTGTACATATTCAGTTTCTCTACACATTCTCATCTGTTCTCCTTAACGTAAAAACGAAATGTTCGTCATAGCTGTCTTCAACACCGAATCATAGCCTAATTTGCAAGTCTGAGTGATACATGTGAAAGGCTAGAGACAGGTCTTGTGGTTTGTTATTATTTCTTACGCCACATTTGAGTCAGCGTGACCTATTCACTTCCTGGGCAAATCCATCCATTTATCTTGGCAGTATTATCCAGCTGTCTTTACCTCGGATGTTTGTTAGCATTTCGTTCTAAAGCCACAGATACTAAATAAAACTACCTTGGATTCCCATATCCTGCCTGTTGTATTGTGCTGGTTCCCCTTTGGAAACAGGAAAGCTAGCCAAACAGGAAAAAGGTGGTGTCCGCCAGTACCAAGTCGTTAAAATGCACACATGATTTGCTCTAGTTTGGTGGTTTTGGTTTGTCATTCGCATCTTTATTTCCCTTTGGTTTGTTTTTGGTTGTATTTTTAAGGTTTGGGTTTTTGTTTTTTGTTTTTTTAATCAGAGATCATTACCGTATGTACTCAATTAGTATTATCATTACATAAAAATTGCAGTTTCTGCCATGCAAAGCCTCAGTTTAAATGTTTTTGTTATTATTCACAAGAAATGGGTGCACGTTTCAACCCTAACGTCTTTCCTAAGGGCTAAAAAGAACAAATTGAATTTGCAAACTTCTTACCAACCAAAATGGCATATGGTATATATTAACTTTTTTTTTTAATTGCCTCAAGTTTTGACCCTTGCAAAGTCTTTCTCAAAGCCTAAAGGGCTTTTTGAAAAATAGGCGTTTTATTATCAGTACAAACAAATATTTCACTCCATTCGCGTGTCGTGGCCGAGCGGTTTGGTGCATCGGACTACAAATTCTGGTTGCCGAGTCATCGGGGTATACGGGTTCAGATCCCGGTCATGACACTCATGCAAGACACTTAACTATAATTGCTTCTCTACACCCAGGAGTATAAATGGGTACCTGTGAGGGCAGAGATTGTTCTTGTGATTGATTTAGCTTAGTGTGCTACATTACTTGGCAGCTCAGGCTGTATACTCCCCAGGGAGCTGAGATGGTTTAAGGAATGAAATAAATGGCCCAGTGACCAGGGGTAATTACGTTCGAAGCGCAATGATCAGTTTTTGGAATTGCGCTGTAGAAGAGTCGATATTATTATTAATATTATTTCTCATCAGACGTTTGAGCTCTTTCTTCCAAAGGAATTGCATTTGTTAAAACGTTGCTCGTTTCCTTTCCCCACAGACTTTGTTTATCGCTATCCCCATGTTTATGGACTCGAATCCATTTTCCGACGATGAGGTCGATGAGGAGGAGGGCAAAACCAAAGGCATGGACAGCGTCCTGTCCGTGTTTCAGATGACCTTTGACCTCCTGTTAGACCTGGACATCCATCCGCAGATCACATCCCAGCTGTTTGCGTATTTGCTGTTCTTCACCAATGCCTCGCTGTTTAACATGCTTGTGGAGAGAGGTTAGAACAAAAAAACATTTAAATGGTGATTTGAGGTGTCCTCATATGCTATATTTATTTCACTTTTTCATCTGGAAATATGTCTATGATTTGTGCTGGTATGAACTTTATAATTGTAGTGCTTCCAGATTAAAACTAATCAATTTTTCCATTTCTGTACTTTGTCTTTAAATAATCAAATCGTAATCAGGGGATGAATCACGTCAATAATGTTGCAAATAATTTCAAAAACAACTTTGTTTCTCATTGCTGTGTCATCATGATCGAGGCAGGCCTGTGAATGTACATGGAATTATGAACTCTTGTTCGTGCGAGGCATTTTTTCCTATGCAAAGGGCATCTTCATGAGATAAACTCAATTCAATTCAATTCAAAGCAACATTTATTACCACATTTCATCATCAAAAGTACAGTCAATTATATATGAAAGTGGAGGCACGTTCCAAAAAGGCTTGGGGCTTGTCAAGGAACAGCCTACAAAACAAAACAAAACAACAGCTTTACAATAGACGAGTAAACAAAGTAACACCTACAACAAGTACAACAAGTAACAATAACAGTGTGTGTTTACGTGTACGTCGGACGACTAGCAACAATAGTAAGATGAGATATAATTCAAAGAACATTTCTACTGGAACATTTCAAGGCATCAAGGCAATGGCCAGGAGGCATGGAGGCAATTGCCTCTGCTGCCTCCATGAAGTGTCAAGCCTGAGGTTTTGTAAAAGTGGGCAGATAGGTTACTTCAAGACACCATTCTTTGCCAAGCGTCCTGACCCAAAAGCAACGGATACAAACCATTTATCCAAATCTGAATTTTGTTATTTCAGGGGGTAATGGGAGGATCTACAAGTGGTCCAAGGGAGCTCAGATGAGAGGCAATCTGGATATACTGGAGACATGGCTGAATGACCACGATCTTGAAGAGCTGACTAAATACTTGACCAGGGTGTCCATGGTCATTGACCTTCTGGCCACACCCAAAGTTCAACTTATGCAGGTACGCAGGGTGGTTTTGTTTTTGTTTTTTTCTTTCTTTTTTAAATCGTTGCATGCATCCTTTAAAACTCTACACACACAAAATCATGGTCCATGGTCATTGACCTTCTGGCCAAAGCCAAAGTTCAACTCATGCAGGTACGTAGGTTTGTTTTTTGGGTGTTTTTTTTTTCATTTCTTTTTTAAATCGTTGCATGCATCCCTTTACTCTACACACACAAAATCAGAGACATTTCTAGTGAATTATTTCTTGTGATGACTCAATTGCTCTTACTGATTTTGGAGTGAAAACGACCATATTTTCTTCTCTTTAATTATGTTTTTTTGTGTGTTTTTGTTGTTTTGGGGTGGGTTTTTTTGTGTTTTTTTTTTTTTTTTTTGGGGGGGGGGGTTTAACAAAGAAAAACTGACTAGAGCGGGACTTGAGCCTGCGGCCTCTGGATTATTGTGCTGGTAATCCACCAACTGAACTATCTATATCCCTATGTTGGCGGTCTCTGTATTTTTCAACATCTTTGTTGGGGGTGCCAGTCAGAAGCCATTCAACCTTTAACTGCCGTATAGCCAGGGATTACACCCAAGTTTATGATACAACCTGGGAAGCGGCACAAGGAGGTCCCAGGTTCAAGTCCCGCTCTAGTCAATTTTTCTTGAATATTCAACCAAAATTATTTTAACATTTACCCAGTCAGTTTCCCTTGTGGTTTATGACTTGATATTTGAAATAAAAAATCGCATCTACATGCAGTTAATTACTATTATGCACTTTGTATGTTCTTGTCTGATGTATAACTCTTTGAGCAAAACCATGTATGATACTGTATGTTATCGGAAAGAGACAACATTTTTTTTAAATGACCTTTTAGGAAAAAGGTATTGTGTATTGCTGAGCCAAGTGTATTTGTAGGTCTGCTAAGTTAAAGGAAATCAATGTTTCAAATAATTAGTTTTACATTGATGCTGTTTACTTACTTCTCCTTCATGATGTAAACCACAATTTGTACTATTTTAAATATTGTTGTATTCCTTCCCAAGGGTAATGGGGTATGTTCCTTTTGGAATATAACAATAAATCAATCAATTATTTAATAACATGACTGTTTTGATCTTTCCTCCTTGCAAGGCGGATTGGAGTTCTCTCCAGCGTGATTTCCCATCCCTGAACACTCTCCAGATTCACCATATCTTGAGCAAGTATCAGCTCGGACCGAACCAGACACGCCCGGCCGGATGGCTACCTGCATCAGAGGTACTACTGTCCGCCGCAGAAACAGGTCAGAAATCTCCCCAAATAAATGAAACCCAAAGAATTTAAGTTCCAAGCGCAGAAGTTTTCAATGATCTCTGTTAGAATCTCTGTCTATTGTGTTTGATTTTATGAAATTTTAATACTTTCTGGAAAAGAAATTGGCAAACATGGTTGGGTTTAAATATTAACTTTTAATTATAATCATATCCTCTCTTAGGTTTGTTTGTTTATGTTGTACTACTTTATATATTTTCTCTTCTATACATATTTTTCCCTGGAGCTGGCCTCTTTTGTGGTTTTGTTATTGTCTCATCATCTTTTTAACGTTTTTAAATTGTTATTTTATATAATTACTGTAAGGGGATTGCTCTTTTAGATAGTAAATTTGGTTCCTTTTTGGGCAATCCCCAGGCTTATGTTTGTTTTTGATTTGTCTTGTTCTTGTATAACGCCAGAATTAATCAATAAATAAACTCGGCAAACAAACTGACAAGTTTTCTAAAACGTTGCCGTCTTTTCCCCCAACTTTACACAGAGAAGACCTTGGAGAGGTTTGACAACCACCCGGCTCTAGTTCTGCCCAATCAGGGCTTTGAGCTGGATCTGAGACAGCCAATCAACAATGAGCATTTCATTGGCCATTTGCAAGAGTTGAGCAGACAGCTGCCATATATCACGTTCAAGATGGGTAGGTTTGGTTATACAGACCTTTCTTTTGCAATGTCACAGCCGTGAGTCATTGCCAAACTTTTGTTTCAGTTGGCAAGAAAGCAAAAAGTACAATTGTTTATCATTTAAAGGGATTGTATACGTTTTGTAATTGGAACCCACTGTTTTTTTCAATCCTATAATAGTTGTAGATATATACCATAAAACTAACATGTGAACACTTAATTTCAAAAGGTGGTAGCGTTTTGAGGATATTACCAAAAATCTGGAGCGGTTTTCTGTCCACGCAGGAAGAATAATCTGCAATTGGAATAAACAATCTGAGAAACGGTAATGTCAGTAACGCTTCTTGGATTCAAATTTGTTGGGATAAAAAGTGATATCTTTTTCCATAACTGCAGTATTTCTAAGTGAAAAGTTTCTCAAAATGCATTATACTATCCAAAGCTGCTGTACTTCTTACCAAGTAAGTTTTTAGCCATTGATTTTCAGAGTCATTACCAAACGTAAACAAACCCTTTCATACAAATGCTATCAAGTTACCCATAACACTGTTAAATCATTTGTGCTACCCAAAACAAAAATTACAGATGTTCTTCATTTTAAAGAATTTTTTTTTTAAACAGCAAATTTGTGCCAAACAAGTTTTTTTGTTCTTAAAAGAAGTGGCGGTTCTGAAAAGAACCAGAATTGAGATAAGTCTCTCCATTTCAAACTGTGTGCTTTGTTCATCTTAAGACTATAAAACACCTTATGTTTGACAATCGTCATAGATGCTAAGATTGGTCTATAGGCTTTACAAGAGTGGAGAATCATGGCCCGTTTATAAACCACAAATTTAGCTTCGGCTTCAGCTTAGATTCCTATACGACAGAAGGCAAAGTTCTTCCACATATGGAAAAGTTTAATAGGAAAAGTCTCAATAAATCAAAGCGCTGTGTTTATAATGCACAGTGCATTAACACTGTGTGCGTGCGCACGCGGGTGGTTTACATACAGAGGTCAAATTGTAATACATTGAACCGTACCGTGGTGTGAAGTTACATCGCATTTGATTGGAAAACAGTTTTGATGTTTTCACTGTTTTATCCTGTCCGACGGAAATATTCAACCAATCACAGCAAAGTTGATACACAAGGTAAAAGAATAGTTACAGTGGGAAAAGGTGGCAACCCCACCTACACAAGTGATTTAGTTAACAAATGAGGGCATCTCACAATCGGTGGGCAGAGTTGTTTATTGGAAGTGCGCCGTGTAGGCCACACAGTATTTATCTAAAATGCTGCGTTTTGGGTTATTTTGAAAAACATTTTGCATGACCGTCCGACGAGTTATTGTGATCATTTTATATAAAATCACAATGATTTTAAAGACAAATTAATATAAATTAGAATGCCGAGCACCCCGTTCTTGTACATCTTTTTAATTTTTCGTGGCCAAGCATTTTGCATCGAGATACTGATTTTCAGCCTGTACTTTGAGTGCGTGTTTAATTATCGAGCGCAAAAGAGACTACTTTTCCATATGTCATACTGTAATTTTGTTTATTTTATTATCTTTTATTACCATGTATTGATAATAATGTTTGGGTTTCACCAAACAGTACATGAATGTATGAATGTAAATAAACAACAAAAACAAACAATTGTTTGAAACATCCATGGAAAGTGCATGCTTTCAAAATGATTGACGGAGCCCAAGCCGTGTTTTGATGAAGGGCCTATATGCATCTCGTTTAGGTATAATCTTGATACTTTTACCAATTGTCCAGAGAAATATTTCCATCCCCATGAAGTTCTACCACCTCTCAGTTCTTAAGTTATTTTTGACAAATCAAACTTAGCAAGCATATGAACAGACTACCTAGTTCAGATATACATCCGTGGTATAGGCCTAGATTGGGAAAATCAAGAGACTACCTTGTACTGATAAGAACTCATCCTGCTGTGAATGTATATGAGTAATTGGAAATTGTATATAAACAAAACTTACAATGATGTATCAAACTTGTATGAATTATGTTAGAATCTTTAAAGAAATATTAATGTGAATCTTAGAGGTAATTGTGAGTTGTTATCTTGTGATGACAATAAAACTATTCTAGTTTCATAGCATCAATGTAATCATTCTAGATGCAATTATTACATCAATTAAATTGATTGCGGTACCCGCTGCTACTTACAGGATTTGAACAGGCCTCTCGGCTCCGGGCACGCTAAGTGGTCAAGTAGTTAAGACATCTGCTGTAGAATATGGGGAGGGGGGTTGTGGGTTCGAATCCCAGCCGGGTAGTGGGAGTAGTCTTACTGAGTATACTGTGCTTATCACACATCAGTGTAACAGTAAAATCAAAATAATATAGGCTCATAGCATTTGTGAAAGATGGACTATTTTATTAAAAACAATTTTTTTTAAATAAACACAGGGTGTGAAGAGGATGTCTTTGACATGGAGGGGAAACCATCAGCTGTGATATCAAACACGGGCAAAATTCTGTCAAGTCCACGCAGGAATCCAACTAAACCCAGCAACTACCCGCAACAAGATACGGAATCAGCCGCCGCCGATGTCTTGAAGCACCCTCTAGAGGTAGAGCAAGTCGTCCCCATCGCCGTCGCCAACACAGTGAGGGTACCGCCGACGGAGCTCGGGTTGAAGTCAGACGAGGGCAAGATGAGCCCTCGTGTGTTTCCCGACAAGCCACCGATCGCCGCCAAGCCCTCAATCCCCGTCAAACCGCCGTCAAACAAAAGGTCAGCGGTCGGCCGTCTAAACATAAACAAGGAATCGCCGAGCCAATCGAAAACAGACAACAGCGACGACTCGGGAAATGTTGCAATAGCAGTTATACCCTCAATCACCATGACGATGGACGATGACGCGACGTTGGAGGAACCTTGTTCTGTCCATCAGGAGTCGTCTAAAGTGAATAAAAATCAGAGGGCGGGAAAATCAGTGGTTTCAGGCAATGGGTTTCAAAACCAATTCAACCTTGTTGGTATGTATGCCAAACATTATCTTGTTTACATTAATAAATGATGTATGATTAGTTTAAGATAAATTTATTTTTTGTTTTGTTTGATGGGCTTACATCAAAAATTGTAAATGTCATATCTTTGAAATAGTAGGTCAGAATAAGCATTAACTCTTTCAGTGCCAAGGTCGTACATGTACGATCTATTTTATGTACTCAAAAAGCGCCATTATTGTACTTGTATGATCTATTTTATGTACTCAAAAAGTGTCATCGATCGTACATGTACGGCCAATAATATACAAGTACATGTTATCACATGAGGGCATTATCGCTCTAACAAGAAATACTGTGGACTTTGGGATGTACCAAGGCAACACAAATCAGCAAGATACATGATTTGTATAAGGATTTTTCCTGATTTCTTGATTTGTGGTTGATTTCCCTGAGAAATAGACCAAACTTCTAGGTTTAAGTTTTAAATGTTGAAGATAGTCTTCGTACTTCTTAAATGTATCATTCTCTATGAATGTATCATCCTGTAAATTCAGAGAGCTTCATCTCCAGACCAATAGGATACTGCTATCCAATATTCCTGATTATTCATAATAATATAATCACGACCCAGGCTTACATATTGCAAAGCTGCCAACTCTCCCTGATTCTGCTGAAAGTTCCCAATAATAAACCAATCTTTCCATGTTCTGATGAGCAAAATTTGAAAATCTCCCTGATTATGGAAACTTTGTCCCTATTCTGTTGAATGTAATTACAAATATCTCCCCGATTGTTGTACAAAAACTCCCTGATTGCAAGATGCAAATGTTGGCAGCTCTGATATGGTAGGGATGAGAAATTTTAGACTTTTATCTGAATTCATACCTTTTTAAGCTGGCATGGTGAAAAAAATAGCAGGGGTTTGGGGTTTTTGTTATTTTTTTGTATAGATAAGAAATTTTCTTGTGCTAAGAATACTGTTCCTAAAATCTCCTTGAAATGCAGGTGTTATCAAAATGTTGAAATGCCATCATTTTTCAACAAACCTCCTTTAATTTGGATCTTGGTGTCTGATGTTTTTGGTGTCCCACGTTTTTGGTGTCCGACGTTTTTGTCAGCAGTGACACTCACCCCTGCTATTGTTATATTTCACAGGGCAGAAAAGTTCTCCAGAATTGGAAGAGCCAAAGAAACCTTGCCCAACCTTATCCTCATCTACCTTGCTGAACTCATCATCGCCTCTCATCACCACGGAGACGGAAGAGAGTTCATCCTTGCCAAAGAAGAAAGACACTGTGGATGACGTCTTCGTGGTGGACTTGGAAAAGGGGCAAGGTGGCGTTGGGCTGGGACTCATCGACGGAATGGTGAGTTTGGGATTTTTATCAACCTTTGAAGACATGGGATGGTTTTGCTGACTATTGAAGAGAGAAATTCAGATTTTTTTTTTAGATATTAGATTGCATATGGTTGTACTATACCAAATATTCTAATTTATATTCTTTACAATGCTTTGATTGCAATGGTTTGAATTTGGTCTTAGTTCTCTTTCTTGTTTGAGCAAGAATGGAGGGAAACAAATTGTATAAAAATTGGGAAATTACTTGACTTTGTATTTTTAGTTCAGTGCAATTTCCTAGGTTCAAGCTCTTGAAAATTGACAGCCTCTCAGACAAAAGTTTTTCTCTCCACAACTTCAAATCCTCACAAACCAAAGTTTATTTCTTTAATGCGTCGTTGATTCCAGAGCTTTGCATGGTGATTTAGAAAGTAGCTAAATCTTACAGGTTTATCATTAAAGATTTCTTTTTGGAAGAGGAGGTGGCTCTGGAAAGAACTGGATAGATTATTATCATTTGGGTTTCTTTAGTTTTGATCTTAGGACTGCCCATGTAATAATCTCCTTTTTTGTCAAGAGGAGGTGGGTCTGGGAAGAGCTTTATGGTTTATTCTTATTTGACTTTGAAAGGAATTTGATTTCTTTAGTTTTGATCTGACTAGGCCTACTTAAACAATGCATAATCTCTTTTGGAAGAGAAAGGTGGCTCTGAAAAGAGCTGATTGGTTTATTCTCATTTGGGTTTCAAATTTCCTACAAACCCAAATGAGACTTTGAGGATTTCTTCATTTTTAACCTGACTGGTTTATGTTTCACAGCATGTAATAGGCCCTAATATCTTTTTTCGGAACAGTTGTTCACACTGAAAATAAAAAGCTCTGGTTGATCTATTCTCAACATTTCAACTGTAGTGTGTTCTGACCATTGTCAGAGGATTTTAATGTAATTTAATCCTTGCACAGAGCATAATGGAGGTCAGCAGAAACCAGACACAGCGTTTCTTTTTCAGTAATGAAACAACACCTAATTGGGAAGGTGGGCTGCATGAGAATTAGATATTGGAATGGATTTTCATGCAACAACCCCCCAAGGGCATTGGTGTCAACTTTCCCCCCTTGCTCTGAACTGCTGCTCCCAAATGCTGGAGAAAGTGTTAGCGTCAGGGCTCAGGCAGGGAGAATTTTTAAGCCATTGCGACTTGGCAAAAGCTCTTATAATCGGTGAGCCTCGTCACAGTGACCCGGACTTTGTAATATAATGGTCATTCTTAGGGTCATGGTTGAAATGGTGCACCTCCTCACATGCAGTTCAATGTAAATGCAACTTTTAAAATATTGATGACTGGGTAAAATATGACAGTAAAGTTCAGGTTGAGCTAAACAAACAAAAATAACAAAGTACAAAATTTAAAATCGATTGAGTTTAGCCTACATCTTATTAAAAATAAAGTTACAATCCCTCTTCAGAAGAAACACTAAGAATTTGTAATGTGGAGAATGGTTTTTTGTTCAACCCTTTCATGCACCATTTATTTTAGTGAAAAATTGATCATATGGACACATTAATTGTTTACTTGTTTTTTGCAAATGGCGACCCCCCCAAAAAAAACAGGTCACAATAGCACCCTCAAGAGTCCTCTTTACCATTCTGAAAACTGTGTTTTTTCGTTTTATAATTATTTTTCTGAAGGGATTTCAACTGGTTGCAGCAACCGGTCGGTGGGTGAAAGCCTTTCCTATTTTCATTCCACTCATTCTACAGTAGGAATCAATCAAAGTGAAGAAAATTAACTGTTTGTTTTATTTATTTATTTATGTTATTATTTCATTACACATCAAAAAGTGCAATTAGTGCCAATAACAAAGAAATGTACATTTTTTAGATGTGGGAGGAAAACCCCAATGGGGGAAAACCCACGCAATCAGGTAGGAACTGAAAACCAAATCCACATACGACCTCCGGTTTGAGGTGGGATTCGAACCAGGGTCCACAGAGGTGAAAGGCAGGGAAAGAAACCACTGAGCCAACCTGATAACTGTCACAATAAATGAAGCTTTTCAAATGGAGAACAAACTATATTGCACTCAAGACAGACAATCAGCCTAGGAAATGACACAAAACAAATAAATGAAAACTAGAGATGATTGTAAAAAAAAAAAAAAAAAGAACTGTGAAGAAACTACCTCAAAAGAAGAAAAACTACGGGAAGTAAGAAAATAACTACTATATATCCTTCTCTGACTGCTTTTATTTTAAAACTAGCACACTTCGCTGAGGTCACAGGGCATCTATGTACGCAAACTAGTACCTGATAGTACAGCAATGCAGGACGGCAGGATCAAGATTGGCGATAGGATCTTGGCTGTGAACGGCACCAGTCTGGTTGGGGCTGATTATAACAGGTAAGGAGAGAGGGTGTTGGAAACAGTAGCTGATGACTATGGATAAAGCTCTTGTGTTTCTTTTACATAGACCAATCCGTGCATGCAAGTGATGCACGCCGAGCCGCCATTGCTGGGACACATGCAGCGGAATGTTTTGTACACATGGGAAAATTGTTGTATTTTTTTACTTTTTTTGTGAATTAAGTGTCTTCCCCAACGATTTACACAAGTACCACAGCATGACATAATGAGGTAGAACATACTTCATATGGAAAAGTTTAATAGGAAAAGTCTCAATAAATCAAAGTGCTGTGTTTATAATGCATAGTGCATTAACACTGTGTGCGTGCGCGCGCGGGTGATATACACACAGAGGTCAAATTGTAATACATTGAACCGTACCGTGGTGTGAAGTTACATCGCATATGATTGGACAACAGTTTTGATGTTTTCACTGTTTTATCCTGTCCGACGAAAATATTCAACCAATCACAGCAAAGTTGATACACAAGGTAAAAGAATAATTACAGAGGGAAATGGTGGAAACGCCACCTACACAAATGATTTAGTTAACGAATGAGGGCGTCTCACAATCGGTGTGCAGAGTTGTTTATTGGAAGTACGCCGTGTAGGCCACACAATATTTATCTAAAATGCCGCGTTTTGGGTTATTTTGAAAAACATTTTGCATGACCGTCCGACGAGTTATTGTGATCATTTTAGATAAAATCACAATGATTTTAAGGACAAATTAATATAAATTAGAATGCCGAGCACCCCGTTCTTGTACATCTTTTTAATTTTTCGTGGCCAAGCATTTTGCATCGAGATACTGATTTTCAGCCTGTACTTTGAGTGCGTGTTTAACTATCGAGCGCAAAAGAGACTACTTTTCCATATGATGAACTAAACAGAAAGTGAATACTGAAATTCCGACAAAGAACCTTGCTGATATAACCCATTTTAAACTGACTGTGCAGTTTCCGTGCAGAATCACACTGAAACTCTCCTATTGTCTGCACCAGTTTCAGGATTCAGTTTCTGTTTAGTTGCAGATATTTATGGTCGGTGTTCTACACCGTTGTGTCATGCTAATTGTGCAAATTATTGAAAATTTTATTAGAGCCGGCGCTCTACCAACTGAGCTATCTACCCTAATTTCAATGTCTTTGTTCGGGGGTGCCATTCAGAAGCCATTCAACCTCTAACTGCCTATAACCAAGGATCATACCCAAGTTTACGATACAACCTGTGAAGCGGCAAGTAATAAACCACAATGGAAAGCATACATTTTGTCAGAATAGAAAACAAAAGTAATGGTAATTATCGAGAAAAAATAAATTACCATTTTTAATCTGAAAGCTCAGTGGTTATGAAACTCGTACCAGTGACCAATACTTCAAAGAAATGTTATAATCTGAGATGAGTAAAAGATGAGACAATTCATTTGAAGACCCCGAAAACACCAATGTTCAGGTTTATTTTGATTTCGCAAACAATCAAAATATGCAAGCATGTGAACATACTTGAAATCCCCCTAATGAAACATGAGCAGGTTTTCATTATTTTCACTATTTTCACCTAGGCTAAATATTTTCACTTGTTTGATGAAATTGTCACAGGTTGGTTGTATGGTGTGTTATTGGAAACAAGAGAATGGAAATTCGTTTTACTCTTCCTAAGAACAAAAATACTCTTTCAATATTTTTGTTTGCTTTTGTTTGTTTGTTTGGGGTGGTTGCATTCTTCAAATTTTTCTTATTTTAATTTCAGGGCCATGCATCTGATCAGAAGTTCAGGGGAGAAACTGCGTTTCTTAGTTGCCAAGTCTGAGCCGTCTGTGGCCTTGAAGATAAGCGCCTCTGTCTGCTAAGAAGGAACCCAGGATCCGAATTATCCAAACGGTGGTTTCTTCTGGAATGCTCAGAGCATGATGAACAGGGAATACTGTTGTAATATATAGAGGCTTTGAAATGACTACTTTGCTTGAAAAAGTGCATCACAAATTACACATTATTATTATACTTATTATACATGCGTCTTGTTTTATGTCCAGTAGAGCCAGGTCCAAACCATGGACCTGAAGGGCTATAATTATCAATAATGGCCCTCCAGGATCCCCATCCATAGATCCAAGCTATGGACCTGAAGGGCTATAATTATCAATAATGGCCCTCCAGGATCCCCATCCATAGATCCAAGCTATGGACCTGAAGGGCTATAATTATCAATAATGGCCCTCCACAATCCCCACCATAGATCCAAGCTATGGACCTGAAGGGCTATAATTATCAATAATGGCCCTCCACATTCCCCATCCATAGATCCAGGCTATGGACCTGAAGGGCTATAATTATCAATAATGGCCCTCCAGGATCCCCATCCATAGATCCAAGCTATGGACCCGAAGGGCTATAATTATCAATAATGGCCCTCCACATTCCCCATCCATAGATCCAAGCTATGGACCTGAAGGGCTATAATTATCAATAATGGCCCTCCAGGATCCCCATCCATAGATCCAAGCTATGGACCTGAAGGGCTATAATTATCAATAATGGCCCTCCACATTCCCCATCCATAGATCCAAGCTATGGACCTGAAGGGCTATAATTATCAATAATGGCCCTCCACAATCCCCATCCATAGATCCAAGCTATGGACCTGAAGGGCTATAATTATCAATAATGGCCCTCCACAATCCCCATCCATATATCCAAGCTATGGACCCGAAGGGCTATACTTATCAATAATGGCCCTCCACAATCCCCATCCATAGATCCAAGCTATGGACCTGAAGGGCTATAATTATCAATAATGGCCCTCCACAATCCCCATCCATAGATCCAAGCTATGGACCTGAAGGGCTATACTTATCAATAATGGCCCTCCACAATCCCCATCCATAGATCCAAGCTATGGACCTGAAGGGCTATACTTATCAATAATGGCCCTCCACAATCCCCATCCATCAGGATTAATTTTTTAAGGCCTTTTCACACTACGCAAAAGCCCTTTTCACACTACCTACCTTTGATCCATGTAATTGCCGACCCATGTAAAAAGTCTTCTACACAGATTAAAACTGACCCAGAGATTCCTTTCACACTACAATATCTAACCCAGAGAACCCAGTTCCATACTAACTCGAGATTGGTGGGTTTCCCTAGTCCTGGGCAGGGTAAAATTTTACCCGGATTAAGTTTTGGGGTCGTTAATCCGGAGAATTTGTATCCCTAAAAAGTGTAGTGTGAACGCTCCACTTAATCCTGAGAATCTCTGTGTTAAGTTTGTCCTATACACGGAGATTCTCCGGATTGAAGTGTAGTTTGAAAGGGGCTAAAGTCTCTGTGTTGGACACGGGTCCAATCTGTGAAAGTTTGACTGAAATTTTTCACACTGCAACATTTCAGCCCAGCCACCGGTCATGCCCGACTGGTTTATTACATGAACTCTTACTGTAATCACCATTTACTACAAAAAAATTAAGAGTGTGTAAAAAAAATTAGTCATATGGTTTGTCCATTGTTGTGTATAGATGTAATGAGAAAAATGTGTATGAAGTTTAAAAGTTTAAATCTTTATATTATGTTCTTAGTAATAAAAAACAATAACTGAAGTTATCTAAATGTAAACAAGTTTTGATAACTTGATGATAAACAATAATTTGACATGCCAATTTTACTATTTTATTCTGCATTAACTGATTATGCTTAATAATTCTTGTATGGTTAGGTTTTTATAGTTTATTTGCTTATTTGTTATAAATTCGAAATAAATATTTGGAAAAAAAATACCAAATTGACATTGATAAAATCCAATTGGATTTGGTCAAAACAGCATTGCAAATGGGAAAGGGTTAGGGTAAATATCAGCAAATACAAGTTGACATTTAGATGTTTGTTATTTGCTTGGGAAATATGCATAGGAAATTTATGCAAATGAGGATGGATGTATATAAGCAATTTGTTTGATTCAAATCTTTTTCCACATCCCTCAAGTTGTTTTATTGATTACAAGGATGAAAACGTTCAGACTTTTATCTGAATAATTTTGGGTTGAACAAAGATTGACTAGGGCGGGATTTGAACTGGTGATCTCCGGATTAACGTGCTGGTGCTTTACCAACTGAGCCATCTAGCCTTAATGTTGGGGTCTCCCTATTTTATCAATATCTTTGCTCTGGGGTGCCAGTCAGAAGCCATTCAACCTGTAACTGCTGTATAGCCAGAGATCACACTAAAGTTTACGATACAACATGGGAAGCTGCAGCAGAGGGATCGTCTTAAGGGGATGCAACTTTTTTATATCAGAAACTGAATTCAGACTTGTTATGTCTGCTTGGTGGCAAAAGAAGTGGTTGTTTTCTTCAATACAAAGAAGTGGTTGTTTTCTTCAGTACAAAGAAGTCATGCCCTTTGATCTACTTCTCAAGTGCTGAGGATACTAGTTCTAAAAGCTTCTTGAAATCTATAACTCAAGAGGGTACTAAAAGGTGGAAATGCCTTAGTTTAACATACCTTTTTTTTTAAATTGGATCCTTGTGTTAGATCTTTTTGTCAGCAGTGACTCTCACACATGCGATTAATTTTAAAGTGAAATTTACATTGCAATTCTCTTAATGTAAGAAACATTTTAAATAAATTTTAAAAAACCATTGTAATGAAATAAAAATTACTCAATAAAGAACGCTTAGTATTTTTGCATGATGGAAATATATCGGAGTTGGTAGTGAGGTTGTAGCCTGACTAATCTAAAGGGGCTTTTCAGAGTTATTTCAATTTATTGGGTGTTTTTTTTTTCAGGAAACACAATTTACCCACCCACCTCAGTTTGCGATTTCAACCTTTCTGTGTTATTTCCTCTTTGTTTAATGATTTGTATTAAAAAACTAATTTTGATTGCCAAAAGTTTTGTTTGACCAACCCAAAACCCAACATTTAAAATATTGATAATTCTGAATAGCCCCTAAAAGGCTTTGAAGAATGTGTGAATTGTAAATAACATGTAATGATAATTCTTATAATACAAAATATAAAAATATTATAATTTGACAATTATGATTCAGGCTGGAACTGAATTGAAAATCAAAGTTTATTAACTGAAACAAAATTGTTATAAAAAGGGTCCATCCACCAGACATGGACCAACAAATATTATCAATGCTGTTGTATATTTCTGTGACATTTCTAGTTTCAACATAAACACTTTGTATTTGACAAGAAACACAAAAAGGGTACCACTTTGCATCATTAAAAAATATATATAAAAACAAAATTAAAAACATTATTTGTCCTCATCATTAACAATTTTAGAAGAGTTTTTAAAAATAAATAAAAAATAAGTAGTTTGAATACACTAATATTTACAGTCAATACAATTGCATTTACAGTTAAAAAAGATACAACTTTCACTATTTAAACCCAATGTCACATTTGTCACATTTTCAAGTTGTAAATGTTGGGGTTTTTGTAAATACCTGAAACCACCCAAAAAGTGTTTCAACATGTGAATGGACATGCAGGCTTATACTGAAAACAATTTGAGTTGATTCATCGGTTGTTGTCACATTTACATCAAAAATGGACGGGGAAAATACTTGTTCTGTTCACTTTTTGATTGAAATTTGAATGTAATTAAGGAATTTATAATAATCAACTCAATCTATTTTCAGTATAAGCCTGCATGTTCATTCATCTGTGAAACCTTTTTAGGATTATTTCAGAGACTCCGGTTTTAATTTACAACCGTTGTAAAAACTGCTAACCTAGGGATGCAAAGTGGTAGACCCCCTACACTTTTTCGTGTTTCGTGTCATTCACCTCTTCAGTAAAAAATTGAAATCCCTGTACCATTTATTAAGATGTCAAGGGGTTTTTCATTGGACATTTGCACAAAGTTACCTTTTTATTTGTTTTATTTATTTTACAGGTTTTCCTGGCAGAATTTCATTTCATGTGTTAGTGTCATTTACCTCTTCAGTAAAAAATTGAAATCCCTGTACCATTTATTAAGATGTCAAGGTTTTTTTATTGGACATTTGCACAGAGTTACCTTTTTATTTGTTTTATTTAGTTTACAGGTTTCCTGGCAAAATTTCTTCTTTTTTTAAAAATTATATTTACCACCCGGCTCATTCATTTTCGTTTGAAAACGAATGCTCAGTTGCATCAGCATTCAACAGTCAAAAGAAGTAATTCAGTTTCAACAGTTTAGGATTCAAATTCACCAGGTCGCAAAGATCATTCAATTTCGTAAAAGCCAGAAGCAAGAGGCTGTGGTCAACCATTCAGTTGAATCAATTGTAAATAGGTAATAGAAATTCAACTGAAGAATGGTGAAAATATAGTCTTGAATGTTTACGGAATAGAATGATAGAAACGAACCTGCATGCGAAGAATGAAATCATGTGTGCTTGAAAATTAAATTGAATGCAATAGTAGCTAATAAGAAACCCTGGTTTGAATTAATTAGGGAACTTAAATGCAGGTTAATGAAACTGAATTGAGGTTTGCTGAAATTGACCGGGAAAACCCTTTTGTTCAGTGGAAAGCATTTTCTATATGATGTATCCTATGGGAAAAGATTCTGCAGAATTATCAATCCAACTGTCTCTACAATTGTGGTTAAAAATGAGTTGTTTTATTTGTATTTTTTTAACAGTACTATATCTATAATGTTTTATGGAGTAATAGTTTGTTTTGCTTGTGTGTGGTGTGATTGTAATGTAAAGTTTGCTTCAAACAAGAAATATTAATATATACTCGTATTTTCTGTAATAACATTGGTCAAATTAAAGCTATGGTTCGCACATGATGTAAGTATAAACAAGGAAATGTTTTAGTTTTGTCTGGTTATTGTTGATATCCTTGGAATACCAGGAAGCAAGGTCAAGGGTCAATAGGTTAAATGCACTTCCTATGAGCTTCTGGTATAAACTGTTGGAGCCAGTTTGTGTGATGTGGGCGTGGCTTACAGTGGAATTCGTCACACTTATTGGCATGTCGTGGTCGAGCGGTTAAGAGCACCGGACTCGAGCTCTGGTGTTTCGGATCAGCAGTGTGGGTTTGAGTCCCGGTCGCGACACTTGTGTCCTTAATCAAGACACCTAACCATTATTGCTTCATCCTTCGGATGGGACGTAAAGCCGTAGGTCCCGTGTGTTGTCTAATGCACATGAAAGAACCCAGTTACACTTATCACTATATGAGAAGGGGTTTGCCCCGGTGTGTCTGGCAGTGGCTGCTGAATGCGCCACAGCACCTTGTAAAACCCTTGTAAGTTGCTACATAAAATTTGGTCTCATAATTTCAAAAAAATTTTAAAAACCTGTCTTAGAAATGTTTCTGTTTGTTCAAGCACATTGAGTACCTTATTGGTAGGTATGTGCGCTATTTAAGACTATATATTATTTATATTATGAACAGGATAGAACCCGACTAGTCCACCAGTCAGCGTTGCTTATTTCTTTATAGAATTACAGCAATCAAAATAATCATGATATGAGTGGCATAAAGTCCCTGACAAAACATTATGTACATTATAACCTGCTCGGGATGGTTTAGGGACAATCACCGCCGTAAGTCAAATACTTACTTTCGTTGGGAGATAAAATCAGCGCGGTGTCCTCGGCGTGGAATGTCACCTGGATACTGGAGTCCTTTTGCTAATGATGATGTATTGGCCTTCTTTGCAAGGGCGTCGCATTATTTGCTCATCTGAATTAACCAAGGCACATTATCTGAATCTGGAGCACAGAGAAGTGATTGAAGTACTGTAAATGCATCCACGGTTGAAGCACTTAATTTGACAGATAAAAATCAATAATATGAGGTTTATTGCAGACCCTTCCCTATAATAAGTGTGGTGTGAGCCTCGTGCGATTGCTTGCAACCCGCACAGGACAACATACCTGTACAGTGGAGACGGTGATCTTCTGGGTGCGCTGGAGCGAAGACTGCCATGTGGTTGGCCGAGAAGTGTGGAACTGCTGGCCACGGGCACGCTTGACTGATTTATTACCATATTCATGACACAACATTATCACTCATTTAATAGGCCTTTAAGCAATAATGGTCAAGTGTCTTGCACAGGTGTAAAGAGAGGACTCGAACCCACACTGCTGATCAGAAACACCAGAGCTTGAGTCCGGTGCTCTTAACAACTCGGCCACGACACACCACATACTGTGCTTTCAACACACATTGATGTAGGGGTAACCCCAAAATAATATTCTTTATCCCAAATGCAATTATAACATCAATGAAACTTGACACAATCTCAGTCGCTGGCAAAACTTTATTTTTGCTAATTATCACATTTCTTTCTACTTTATAATCACAACACTCTCGTTAAAATGCACCACTGGCACTATACTTACATCCCTGATACATTTAAATTAATTAAACACTTAAAACTTTTCCGGCAAAACAACTTTTCTATCAACAAACTCTCAACACAAAGTTGAAAAGAAACACGTCTGATGTCGGTTTTGCTACAATTAAAACAAACAGTAATTACTTAAGAAACCAGTCTGTAATAGAAAAGGTAAACTTGATAGAACTACATAGAACTTGATAGAACTTAGTTCTAGATGGAACAACGTAAAACTAAACAGAACCAAACACAACTAGATGGAACTGGAAAGAACTGGATAGAACAAGACAGAACTTGATGGGGCAGGACAGAGCTAGACACAACAGGATACATGTGTATCTTAACACCCATTAGAGTGCTGGAATGGAGAGGGGCAGTTCTACGCAGAGCTGGATAGAGCTACTCATGACTGGATGAAACTAGACAGAACTGGATAGAACAAGGCATAACTTGATGGGGCAGCCAGAGCTAGACACAACAGGATACATGTGTATCTTAAAACAGCTTCAGAGTGCTGGAATGGAGCAAGAGAGTACTACGCAGAGCTGGATAGAGCTACTCACGACTGGATGAAACTAGACAGAACAGGATAGAACAAGACAGAACTGGATAGTTCAAGACTGGATGAAACTAGATAGATCTTGACAGAGCTAAGCTTGAACAGAGCAAGACAGACCTAAATAGAGCTAGATAGAGCAAGATACAACTATATGGAGATAGATAGTTCTGGATAGTCCCAGACAACTGGATAGAGCTGGACAGAGCTAGAAAACTGGACCGTTTGAGATACTGCTGGAGAGAACTGGTTTTAACTAGATATCACAGGATTCAGTGCAAAGAGCTTAATAAAACCAGATGGATAGATGAAAGCAAGGATGTTCAATGTTTTTAGTTTCTTCTTTATGGGAGTTCATCTTAGACTTATCAAAATTCCAAACATTTTTCGTTTAGTCTAAAATTAGATGAACAAAATTACTAACAGAAGGTTGAAAAGAGAAGTGGAGTAGAGAATGTAGAAAATGTCAGAGTAAAACAAAGAAACAAATTCAAGCAATATAAATTGTTCTATTTGTTTTCTTCTAAATTGTGTAACATCTGTCAACATTGAAAATAAGTAACTTTCAAAAACGTTGAAAAAACTAAAACAAATCAACTGTCTGAAAGACTGGGCAAGTAAGGTATTAATTAAAAAGTTGCCTGTCACAATCAAACAAGATCAAAGTTTTTAAAACCAATTACCCCCCCCCCCCTTCACACCCCAAAAAGGAACATTAAAATATTATGTGACTAAATTAAAATTTATCCTATATCTTAATATCCTATTTTAAAATCTTGGTTAAAAATTGGCTGGTTTATTCTCTTCTCATTGATAATTAATAATATTCAAACATTGCATCTTCCAGTTAACGATCAATGGAATTCATGCAACCTTTTAACTCCATGTTAAATTTTCCGATCAATGCCCAGCTTTCACGGAGAGTAAAACACAATACAACGTTTAACCATAGAGATAGGACCACGGAAGGAGTTCGAACCTCCCCGGCAGTAACAATAGTGATCAATGAGCCAAACGAACCCTTTGTGTAGCATGTGCAACGCCGCATTTTACACTGGTAAACTACAGCTCATTTGGGACCTGCGTTGAAGAATACTGTGTCATATTTTCTGACGTCATTTCGCTGCAAGATATTCCACAATAATGGAGTAGATATTTCGCATCAAATAAGACTTCATCGAATGCGCAGTCGAGTACAGTTCACCCTGGTTCATAAAGACGCACGCAATCGCGAAGATTTTAATGACAAGTTTCCGTCAATGTTTTGTTTTTGAAAATCAACCAAGGCTAAGAGAATATACACAAAAATCTTCAAAATTCATGCAAGAATTATGACTTTTGTTAAAACTGACATATATACAATTTTCATGGATTTTCTGAGTCAAAAAAGTGTGCATCTGGAAGGGAGTGAGTTTTTCTTGTTGAACATGTTAATTGATGATGTGGCCAACCTTAGCCAACTCCAAACCACAAATCCAAACATTTTAAGACTGTGAATATTCTTTTCCTGAAATGCTTTCATTCAGCAGAACTACTGGTTTTTGGGTTCTGTGCATGCCGATTACCCAAAATTCACTGCGCAGCTCTGCTATGGACAATTGGCTGACCGCAAGGTGGATGTTTGTGTCAGCAGTCACAATATGATTAGCATATGACTGCAAGGTATTTGCGGCGGTGATCATGTTTCCTCTGAAGTAAGAGAGTTGTAACTCCTTCCGTGGTCCTATCTCTATGGTTTAACTTAGTATAAATATTGCATATCCATAACCACACATCATGCATGCCTAAAACATCATTACATTCATAACTAGTGCATCTCTCCACCTATATACATGTGTACATGTATACATATCTATATTTATATATTATGTATTATATATTTATATATATATATATGTAAACTAAAAGTGAGCAAAGAAGATTTGGGTGATGCCAAACTCAAACCCGCGACCTCTTGATTGTACAAGCGCTATTCCAACTGAGCTAACCAGCCCTATGTATAAACGGGTATTGAGCAAAAAAAATTGACTGATGTTGGACTAGTGACCCCTCGAATACCGTACAAGTGATCTACCAAATCAGCTAACCAGCCCTTAATGTTGGTTGAAGGTCCACTTTTGCCATAAGTTCTGTAAATCAAAACAGGATGACCAACAGACACCCTCAGACAAACCTCTGACTAGACACACTGGACCCAATCGCACAGAGCTGCTGAAGCGCAGAAAACAATTGTGCTTACCAGAAAAAAGGGTTACCAGTTAAAATACAATGTCATATGTATTGTATGCAACTGGTTTCCTGATTTGTTGCTTAGCAGAAAACTGTTCAGCAATATTGTCTACATAAGCAGCTCTGTGAAATTGGAAGTAAAATGGTTTTACATGTTTTCATATAATTTCAACATTTCAATACTGCATGTTTTCCCCTATGAATTTCCAGCATAGATTCATTTTTTTAATAGTTTCGACGGATTTTTCTTAATTTCTTAAACACTTCAAGTTGGTGATATCATCCAATAATCTCCTGGTCGAGTATGGACCATGTGACCTGTGACATCACATGTTACAAAAGAGCTGCAGAGACTGTAGTTCCTGCAGGTACCATTTGTACACAGCTCAACGGAAGAAAACATTAAATCTGATATTCTATCGAGATTGCACTGTCTGAGTTTTGATCAACTTTTGATCTGAAGAAAGGGGGCATATCTCAAAACTTGTTCAGCTGTTATTTTTATAACTCTTGAATGTTGAAATGATGACATAAAATGTCAAACTTCTCATAAATGAGCAATGCACTGCAGTGTAGTATCTTGCCTGTCAGGAAATGCCCTGGAATGTACACGATCACTCTCTTTGTAAACAAAGGTTAATAATATACAGTCAACACTCGTTATAAAGAGCACTGTTACAAAGAGGTTCTGCTTATAAAGAATATATTCTGAAGTCCCAAATCTCATTTCTGCTTTGTGTTTCTTTGTTTTGCTTTCCTCTTATAACAACAATCCTGTTATAAAGAGGTAATTTGGACAGTCCCAGCGATCATGTTATAACGAGAGTTGACTGCATCTGTTTTTGTATTGTCCCCTTGCATTAACAACACACACAGATACTGTCTGCCACTCTCATCATTTGCGGAATCACACTGCACTGGAAAAAAATGATAAACGTGTAAAACGCAGCGTCGCCTAAAATGCACACTACACTGTACACCACATGGGGACAATGACTACCGAAATGGTGCAACCAAGATTATTGTTCTGATGACATCTGGGCCCAATTTCATGGCTCTGCTTACCGTAAGCAAATAATCGGCGCTTACGGAAGCAGGGATTTCCGCACTAACGTCAAAAGTATTTCACGGGTTAGCAGGGAATTGTTGCTTGTGCGCATGCGTACTCCACGTTACTGGGCATTCTTCGTTTACACAGCTCGCGCAGAAATTCGGCCCTTGCACAGTAAGCGGAGAATGGAGATCGTAAGCGCAGAATTCGGCGGTAACCAGAGCCATGAAATTGGGCCTTGTGAACTGGGCCAAAATAAAACTACCACTTTGTTACGCTCCTTTGGACTAGAGACTGTTTATAAAAAACTCATAAGATGTTTTTATACATTTTGAATATTTCACATTAGACACAACTCCCTCGACTCAGCAGTACACTCAAACAACGCATTATATAGCACTTCATTTCTATTAATATTTTGGTCGGTAGTTTCAGTAAATTCATCATTATAAACATTTAATCTGTGTAAGATATTAATTTAAATGGCTAAAATAATCTACCCCGAATGTCTCATAAAAAGAAACCATTTATCATCACGTCGTGTCAGTGCAAAAAAGTTGTATCTCCGGAAATAGTTTTAAGGAAGCTCACATTATTTGAAATTGCACACAGATTCAATTCAATTCAATTCAGACTAACAGTTATTTCCATACCAAATCAAAACAAAATAAATCAAAACAGAAAATACATAAGGAAGTCAATGGTATAATCAACAAGATGTAAGAAGTGTCTAGCTGCTCTTAAAGGCATCGTACATGTTTGGTAATGACTCTAATAATTAATGGCAATAAAAACTTACTTGGTAAGAAGTACAGCAGCTTTACGATAGTATGACGCATTTTGAGAAACTTTTCACTTCGCAGTACTGTGGTTATGGAAAAATATATCACTTTTTATCCCCCAAAACATTTGAATCTGAGAAGTTACGCGTGGACATAACCGTTCCAGATTTTTGGCAATATCTCAAAAATGCTACCACCATTTGAAATAAAATTTTCACAGGTTAGTTTTATGGTATATATCTACAACTATATAGGTTTGAAACAAACAATAGGCTCCAATTACCAAACGTGTATGATGCCTTTAAAGAAGTTAGTAATAATAAGACCCCTGGTTGTGATGGCATCCCAGCTGAATTTGTATAAAGTTTTTTGGTCTGACATCAAACAATACATGATTGCTTCTTTTAATTTTTCTTTTAACTGTGGCAAAATGTCTGTAGATCAGAGGAGAGGGATAATTAATTTAATTCCTAAACCTGGTAAAAACCCTTCAGTGATTTGAAAAATTGGCGTCCTATCTCTCTCCTTAATGTCGACTACAAAATTTGTGCCAAAGCTCTAGCGAACAGACTTAAAACATTATTCATGAAGACCAAACTGATTTTATGAAGAAACTTTATATTGGTGAGTATATTCGTCTGGTGCTTGACACGGTTAAACTCACCTCTGAGAATGTTACTCCAAGTACGATTCTTTTTTGGGATTTTGAAAAAGCGTTCAATAGACTAAGTGGTCCTTCAAAGAAAAAAACCTGAAGTACTTTGTGGCGTGTCGTGGCCAAGCGGATAAGAACACCGAACTCAAGCTCTGGTGTTTCTGATCAGCAGAGTGTGGGTTCGAATCCCAGTCGTGACACTTGTGTCCTTAAGCAAGACACTTAACCACATGCTTCGTCCTTCGGATGTGACGTTAAGCCGTAGGTCCCGTGTGTTGTGTAATGCACATAAAAGAACCCAGTGCACTTTTCGAAAAGTGAAGGGGTTCGCCCCGGTGTTCCACTTACCTTGTAGGAAAAATACTGAGCGCTTTGAGACACCCATCGGGAGTATAAAGCGCTATATAAGAACTGCATTATTATATATTACTATATATTATTATTTTGGTAAAGACTTCATTAAGTGGATCTCTACTCTGTATTGTAATATTCTCTAGGTGTATTACTAATAATGGTTATGTCTCAGACTCATTCAATGTTACCAGAGGGGTCCGCCAAGGCTGTCCATTGAGCCCATATTTATTCATTATTGCTGCTGAATTACTTGCGATTTCCATCAGACATTCTAATGCCATTACAGGTATAAATAATAATAATAATACGCAGTTCTTATATAGCGCTTTATACCTCCCGATGGGTGTCTCAAAGCGCTCAGTATTTTTCCTACAAGGTAAGTGGAGTTATGTTGAAGTATGAGACCTATTCCTTTGCATAGCACCATGTAATGGTTTACAAGGTGCTGTGGCGCAATATGCAGCCAATCAAACCAGGAACACCGGGGCGAACCCCTTCTCTTTACGATAAGTGCACTGGGTTCTTTTACGTGCATTACACAACACACGGGACCTACGGCTTAACGTCCCATCCGAAGGACGAAGCATGTGGTTAAGTGTCTTGCTTAAGGACACAAGTGTCACGACTGTTATTCGAACCCACACTCTGCTAATCAGAAACACCAGAGCTCGCGTTCGGTGTTCTTTTCTGCTCGCCCACAACACGCCACGTATTCACACCACGATATTCAAACTAAAGGTACAGAATTGAAAATTAGCTCTTACGCAGATGATACTACCATCTTTTTGGATGGGAGTAGAAAATCCATTTCTTATACTTTTAAGATATTGGACAGCTTCAGGTCAGCCTCTGGTTTTAAGGTGAACTTTAATAAATCTGAGGCCATGAAACTCGGTCCATTGAGATTTTTGCAAAGATATACAGCCGATTGGCAGAGGTCTCTCCAGTGCGATTTCTGGGTATAGTATTCACTCATAATGAGAATGATCTATTTCATCTGAATTTCGATAATCAGTTGAATAAAATCAAGACTTTGTTAAATTTGTGGTCCAGGAGAGACCTGATTCCAATTGGCAAAATCACTATCATTAAGAGCTTAGCCTTGTCACAATTGACTTTTTTGTTGACAGTCTAACCCAATCCTCCTCAGCAATTTATCTCACAGGTGAACAAGCTGGTTTACAAATTTATATGGAACGGGAAACCTGACCGAGTACGCAGGAAAGTTGTTATGAATGATTACATGCATGGCAGTTTGAAAATGCTTGATTTGGAGTCTTTTCAAAAGGGTTTTAAATGTGGCTGGATCAAGAGACTTCTTAATAGCTCAAAAGATGCAAAGTGGAAGCTTTTTGTCAATGGCGCTTTTAGGCATGCTGGTATTCAGGACATTATTTGGAAGCTAAATATTTCTCCCTCTGATTTCCCATTCCATATTTTTAATAATAATTTCCTTAAATATGTTGGCAGGGCTTGGCTAGAATTGCAAAAATTGAGTCGTTCTACTAATTTTTTTCCCGAAATTATCTGGTTTAATTCCAATGTTAAAATCAATAACAAATGTATTTTTTACCATTCTTGGAAGGATGAAGGATTTTTAAAAGTTATTCAGAAGATGGGAATCTTTTAACTTTTTATGATTTTCGATTGAAGTAAAGCAACATCAAATGTACTTTTATCAAGTATTGTGGTCTACCTAGGACCTGGAAACAGCTTTCTGGCTGGGACTTGACAGAAGAGATTGAATCTAACTCATTGTTGATTCATGAGCTTTGTAATCAGAAAAAGCCTTCTAAATTTATGTACAGCTCAATTTTCAAAACTGTAGCTCAATAGCCTACTAAATACCAGCAGAAGTGGACCACTTTACTTGATTTTTCCCCGCAATGGGACGAGGTACATCTAGTTCCTTTTAGAAGTACCAAAGATTCTAAGCTGCAAAATTTTCAATATAAATTCATTCACTTTCTCATTCCGATGAACACCTTTCTTTACAAAATCAAAAAGAAGGACTCGGAAATGTGTTTCTTTTGTGATGAAGAGCGTGAACAATTGTTGCACCTTTTCTGAAATGCAGAAAAGTTAAACTGTTTTGGAACGATATCATTACTTGGCTTAATTCTACATCCCTTTCTTCTGTGACTTTAACCTGTAGAGATATTTGCTTTGGCATATTACTAGAAAAAGATGTTTAGGCATTTGGTTGGTATTGTCTAGTTCTTTGTCTTTGTGTTGTCTCTTTTTGTTCTTTTTTTTCTTTCTTGTGTTTTCTTCTTTATTGCCCTTTTAACTCTGATGGTTTTGTGCTTTTATTTGCTTATTTTGCTATTTTTGTCTTTGTATGTTCTTTGTCGCATATTAAATAACAAAAAATAACAAAATTAATAAAAAAAAGATGTAAGAAGTGTAAATAATATAAACAGAAGCATTTTCTAGACGTTACAGCTGTCACTGGGTGAACACACAAACCCAATGGTGCCAAGATGTTTCTGAACACAGGCTCTTTTAAAGTTACGACAACATCAGGATACAAACGTTTTTGCACTTTCGCGACGATCAACTCCTCGCTCTGCACTATCTTAACCATCACCTATAAAATGATGAGCTGGTGGTTGACCTTTAATCTTTGACCCCATGAGGTACGTCTGTATTGCGTAGAGGTGGAGCCCTGCTCCGGCAACGACAAACAGATGCCAGATGGCGTGAGCGCACGGGATGATGCCATCACTCTTGAAGAAGATGACCCCTAAGACATAGATCAAACCTCCGAGGGCAAGTTCAAATATACCATCATTGGAGCATTGCTGCATGGGAAGAGAGATCAAGGAGAGAGTGGATTAGGGAATTAGGGGATCAGAATGGCTTTAATAACAGTAGTAATAATAACAACACTTGGTTCTTGTATAGGGGGTTAATCCAACACAATACTGTCTCAGCCCTCTCAGGTTCCCATTTATAGGGTTGAGAGAAGCAATTATGGTTAAAAGCCTAGCTGAAGGACATGAGTGTCATGACCAGGAATTGAAAACCACACTCCGATGATTGAAACATCCAAACTAGAGTTCAATGTGTTAGACCGCTCACTTTGTGGTTTCTTTCCCTGCCTTACACCTTACATGCTGGTTCGAATCCCACCTCAGACCGGAGCCTTGCATGTGGATTGGGTTTTCAGTCTCTACCTTGGTTTCCCTATTTGAGGTTTCCCTCCAACACCTGGAAGTAAAACTGACATTTCTTCACCGTCTTCTCTAGTATACACAGGTATCTTCAGGCCTACAGGTAATAGTGATAGTCCCTTTTTGGGCATCCCGTGGTTTCATTGCCAGAAAGAATTAAAACAAAATAAACAACAAAACAATAAGTAAGTATTTTGTTATTCATAGGATGTCGACAGAGGCGAAAGGCAGGGGGAAAATACCACAATTGAACCTGATCGAAATAGTGTCAGTTTGACTTCTTAAAAGAATAGGATCCTCAAAAGTGTCTGGCAAAGAAACAGAATTAGGGGCATTTTCCAAACTTTGGCTAAGACGCTAGCTCTGTAGCACCATATAAATAGCTCACTGTTTCGAAATTGATGATGGAGCCCAAGCCGGAGCTAGAACCCAAGCCTACATTTGGAAAATGTCATGGCTGAGCGGTCCAATGCACCGGACTCAAGTTCTGGTGGTTAAGTCATCAGGGTGTTTGTTTGATTCCCAGTCATGACACTTGGTGTCCTTGAGCAAGACACTTGCCTATAATTGCTTCTCTTCACCCAGGGGTAAATGGGTACCTGTGAGGGCAGAGATGGTTCATGTGACTGATTTAGCGTAGTGCGCTACATTACTTGGCAGCACAGGCTGTATACTCCAAAGGGAGCTGAGATGGTTTGAGGAATGAAATAAATGGCCTAGTAACTGGGGTAATAATAATTTGAGCACCATGAGCATCACTGAACGATGGATTTCAGCACTGTACAAGAAGCCACAAATATTATTATAATAATGGTCTGAAGATATTGAACCTTTGATGAAGAGAAGGTGATGAAGAATTAATAAGATGAAGACTTACCACGTCGAGAACGGCAATAGATGGACCAATGCCAAGAATCAGGTACAACACAGTCTCAAGACGTTTGAACCTAAATAAGAAAAAAACTTAACAGTCAGTGATGGTCTGAACCAACTGTCAATGAACCTCATTTTGTGAACCTTAAATCAACCGATTGAAAGGATATTATTTTGGTTCTTACCTTATATCGATGTTTATTAAGCATCATATATTAAATTCTTTCCCAGCGTCATACGGAACAAAATTCACAGGCATACTATTTGAAAAAAAAGCAGCCCCCCCCACCCGCCAATTATTGAGCAGATGTAGGGTAAAAAACAGACTAATATTCTTTGCTATTATTACATCTATTGTTGCAGTACCCACTGCAAATTGCAGGATTCGATGCTGGCCTACTGTCACCAGGCAAGCTCGATGGTCTAGTGGTAAGACATCTGGGCCCAATTTCATGGCTCTGCTCACCGCCGAATTCTGCGCTTGCGATCACCATTCTCCGCTTACCGAGCAAGCGCCGAATTTCTGCGCTAGCTGTGTAAGCGTAGAATGCCTAGTAACATGGACTACGCACGCGCACAAGCAAAAATTCCCTGCTAACCCGTGAAATACGCCTGACGTAAGCGCGGAATTCCCTGCTTCCGTAAGCGCCGATTCTTTAATTATGGTAAGCAGAGCCATGAAATTGGGCCCTGTTCTAGAATGGCGGGGGTCATGGGTTCAAATCCCACCCCAGTTCTAACCTGTGGATTTTTTTTTCTGGAGAACTCGGGAAAGTATTATTGGTGCAAAGGTAAAACACAAAATAACATTCTTTATCCCTGATGCAAATTGTTACATCTATAAGATACATGATTGATGCAGATAGTAACAAATGAAAACAAGTCTTGATTAACCCTCCCACTGTCCGATCAGTCAATCCACTGTGGTTTTTAATGACAGCTCAACTACGCAAGCCTACAATATAATATGTTGTGGGGAATTTATCTACACAGTACACACAAGTACATGTACATGTTATGTGAACATTTGTGCCAACAAACACAACCCATGTCGTTGAATGGTTACAAACGGTTGCTCAACTTGCCTGAAAACTTTACCAAGAGTAGGATGCTTAAGGGCCTTGTCACACGAGGCAACTTTAGAAGTGCATGCTACAGGACTACTTTGGAAGCACTGGAATAATTTTTCAAACAATGTCTTACAATCCCCAAGACAAATATGTGAACATTTCAAATGTGAAATGCCCTTTTCCTCTTTCACCCGAGTAACGGTATCTTTGTTTTATTTTAGCATAAATGAACAATCAAAACGTTGGGGGACATCTTTATGCCATCTCCACTCTAAAAAGTGGATGGAACATGTCACCCATCCCTTACCCATTGAGGCCCACACCTGTTTAATGTTTAGTACCAATCTTTGCCGACAACAATGGATCCTATCACGCTATGTCTCTATAGGCCCAGGCACACAGAATAGAAGACATGTTTCTGTTAGCGTCTGCAGTTTTTGACTTGCTTTTTAGACAAACTTAGATATTTTCCAAATAGTATTAAAGGCAGGGTGTACTTTTGGTAATTACTCCACAAGTTTATAACCATAAAAAACTTACTACAGTAAAATATCTCACTTACACAAACCTTTTATCCAAATATGGATATAAATCTAAATCAGAATATAATATTTTGGTGTGTACCTTTCATAGAAGCAGTAGGAATAAGCAACACCCAGGACGGCACAAATCCACACCATCCAGAATATACAGTAGCCAATCATTCCAACTTTCTTCAAAGTTAACCTACAGGGTATAACAGGTATTATTATTATTATTATCACATTTTCCTTTGTGCCGGTAACTCCTCGAGTCAGGCTACGAAGCAGAAACCCAAGCCTTGGAAAAGGCCCCCATTAGAAGGTCATGGCTGAGCGGTCTAGCGCGCCGGATTCAAGTTCTGGTGGCTATAGTCATCAGGGTGTGGGTTCGAATCCCGGTCGTCACACTTGGTGTCCTTGAGCAAGACAATTAACTTGTTGGAGGGAAAACCCGAAATAGGGAAACCCACATAATCAGGACTGAAAACTCAATCCACTTGCAAGTCTTTGGTCTGAGGCGGGATTGGCACGGAGGTGAACAGCAGGGAAATAAGCCACAAAGTGAGTGGTCTAATGCATTGATCTCTCAAGGGTCTTTCACAGGATCCTCGCTGTTCCCTCGCCTTCTGTAGCAGATCCAACCTCACAGTTGTGAGTATTCGATCTAGATGCTTCTCCAGTGCCTTCGAAATGGTGCCCAGTGATAAAAACCACCTTAGTCCTGTACACTAGCCGCTCAGCCATGACTCGCTACAGAATGAAAAGATATCTCTTTGGAATGGTGCCCAGTGATAAAACCACCACTGTACGGTACACTAGACCGCTCGGCCATGACTCGCTACAGAATGAAAAGATGGCTCTTTGGTATGGTGCCCAGTGATAAAACCACCACAGTCCAACACACTAGACCTTGACTCGCTACAGAATGAAACGATATCTCTTTGGAATGATGCGAAGTGATAAAACCACCACAGTCCAGTACACTAGACCACTTGGCCGTGACTCACTACAGAATGATACGATATCTCTTTGGAATGATGCGAAGTGATAAAACCACCTCAGTCCAGTAAACTAGACCGCTCAGCCATGACTCGCTACAGAATGAAAAGATATCTCTTTGGAATGGTGCGAAGTGATAAAACCACCACAGTCCAGTACACTAGACCACTTGGCCGTGACTCACTAAAGAATGAAAAGATATCTCTTTGGGATAGTGCCCAGTGATATAACCACCATTGTACGGTACACTAGACCGCTCCGCCATGACTCGCTACAGAATGAAAAGATATCTCTTTGGGATGGTGCCCAGTGGTAAAACCACCACTGTACGGTACACTAGACCGCTCGGCCATGACTCACTACAGAATGAAATAATGGCTCTTTGGAATGGTGCCCAGTGATAAAACCACCACAGTCCAGTATACTAGACGGCTCAGCCATGATTCGGAATGAAAAGATGACTGTAGAAAGATACTCACCAGGGTGTGTAGGAAGCGGCGATGAAGACATAAATAACTGCTCTATCAGAGATGTGAAGATAAAACCTCAGTGGTCTGACAAAAAGGGAAAAAAATACTTCAAATTATGGCATGTGATTGGAAAGGCTGATTTTTATATCAAAGCTACATATATATACTTGGTACAAAGTTGGCGCTGGTGCTAATCATCTTGAAAAACTGCTTGTCTGAAATGTTTTGGGTCCCCAATGCCCCACAATTTTTAAATCCTGAGGAGAACCTTGCTGCGGGTGGGATTCGAACCCACGGCCCCTGCCTTCTAGAGCAGCTACCTTTGAAATCCAGCCTAAGGTATACAAATTGCCTTGCATGGTTGTGGCATGTTTGAATTGGCTGTGCAGCGATGAATCTACCCCACATCAGTTGAATTTGGGGGATGGATTTTGGTTATTAAAGGGGTAGTTCGGTACCATAATCACTCTCAGTCCTCAACAACTCATCTGACAGTTTTGTGTGAATTGATGGGTATGGTACTTCATGACGTGTTGTAACCGAGTGGTCAAGCGCACTGGACTCAAGCACACTGGACTCAAGATCTGGTGTTTCTGATCAGCAGAGTGTGGGTTCAAGTCCCAGTCTTGACACTTGTGTCTATAAGCAAGACACCTATCCATTATTGCTTCGTCCTTCGGACTGGACGCAAAGCCGCAGGTCCTGTGTTGTGTAATGCACATAAAAGAACCCAGTTACACTTATTGCTAAGAAAAGCGGTTTGCCCTTGTACTTCTGGCAGTGGTTGCTGAGTGCGCCGCAGCACCTTGTAAAAGGTGCTACATTATTGGGTCTCATAATTCAAAAACTTCAAAAACCTGTCTTAAAATAATAATAATAATAAACGCTTTGAGACGCCCATAGATAAAGCACTTTATAAAAACTAGTTATTATTATTATCATTATAACACCGAAACCACCCACTGTTAGCATTCCAATCTTATCACAGCATAGAGTGGAGTATTTTGATTGATGTGGAACAAGTTTACATCTAATGCAAAGTTTTGTAACACCACAGTAAAAAAAACACAGCAAATAGCAGTCCGGGAGTACAAAATGAAACTTACGACTGTTTCCTGCACCAGGATATAGTGTGGAAACTTGTTGATACTAGGAAGAGACATGAAAGAGCCAAACCAAACAGGATTGCGTTTGCCTTCTGCCCGAGGGTGGATGCACTCTCCAGCATAACCCCAGATGCGTAAATACTTGGTAGGATCCATAACTGGGGAAAAAACAAAGATGAACAAGAAGTCTAATTTACTAAATTAGTTCTGCATATCATTTAGCCAGGTGCCTGTTAGGTGTTTGATTGAAATTGCTGCTGTTTTATTGACAAAATGAAGGGCAACAACTAGAATAATTCTAGTAGAATCCTGTATATACGGTTTACGGTAACACCATGTGAGAACTCACTCCATGGCAGTGAAGTTATTAACGAGAGGGTAACACCATATATCTACTTTGCTGTGTAGATTTTGTTCTTTGAGAACTTGTCTTGCTATGTATTCTACTGCCGCGAAGTAGATTTCGGAATTCAGGAGAATATTCTACTACCGCAGAGTAGATTTCGGAATTCAGGAGACTACCAAGTTCTGAAAAGAACTGTCCTGCTTTTTAACTACTATCTGGGTGGAAGGTAGGAAATAGGTCGGGACTACTACTTTTGCATAGTGGATCGGGGGACTTCTCGTTAATAACTTCACTGCTGCGGAGTGAGTTCTTAATTGGTCTCAACTAGAATCCCATCGTTGGTATGTTTGTTATGTATTGTTTGTGTCATCTAAATTTCACATCAGAGACTCTTCTTCAATTGAGACATTTAAAAAGAATCCTCAAAACCTTCCTCTTTTTTATTTCTGCTTACCTTCTGCTATAGGTTCTAGTTTTGCTGTGAAGCGCTTTGATCTTGTCAAAGGCGCTATATGAAATACCCATTATTATTATTAAATTGTTGTCATTGTTATAGCTTTTTAATGATGTTATCATCGCTGTTGTAAACGATTGTCGTTGTTAATGTTGTTATCATTGCTGTTGTAAACGATTGTTGTTGTTTGCCGCAGTTGCGATAATCGTAACCCTCGATCCTCCCGACAGTCGTAAGGAGCACGAACCAAGGGCTACAAGTATTGCAGCTATTGTTGGAGCAGAACGACATCATCAACACCAAACGTTTCTCGTCAACAAGTTCTCCCTCGCCATGGAGTAAATAACGAGGGATTCCTATTTGGACTGTAGAAAGGACATACCCCATGGGTGAGGCAGTTGGCAAGATGTTCAATAAAGGTGGGCTTGTACTGGTTGCCTCCCTTAGCTGGGCTGTTCATCCATCTACAATGAAAAACAAAATAGATCAAGGGATTCAAGTCTTAGGACCTGCATAAGAGCCACAAAGCCTGCTCCATCCAACCCCCCCCCCTATACTACCTTCCCACTCTACTACCTTCCCAACCCCAACCCCACCACCAAATCCTCCATTAATCCAACCCCTTCCTCAATCCACAGTAAAAGATTATCCAGAGTCTAAGCAACACCTAAATTCCGAAGATGGCAGGCCTGGAATATCTTTGAGAGGGCACGGCCATTTTCATTTTGCAAAGGGCACTTCTGAAGGGGCACCACAAAGCCAAGACCAGGGGCAACAGTGGCCATGGCTGCCGTGTAATTCCAGGCTTGAGATGTCTGTGGGTGCATCCACGGGTTCTCCCTGCAAAGCAAGTAAGTCCATTGTTCCAACCATGACAAGGCGTCAACACAACATTGTTTTTGATGTATTCCTTGAAATCATGGGACAAAGCATTCAGTGCTGAAAAGTAATTAAATAAACAAAACAAAACAAATCAATTCGGAATCGGGCTTTTAACTCCCACTCAGGAGTACAGACAACTTAAGGCTTTTCACCAGTTTGTAAACCAGCAAAATAAACTGATCAAACTAAAGTAGAATGAGTTTAAAAGTAGTATTAAAATTGTTTGGGGCTGGAGGTTTACGATTCTTGCAAGTAACTCATACACAACTTTTCAAAATATGTACTTCCTTGGTTGATGTTTCCATACAGACCAGGGTCCAATTTCATGAAGCATGTATAAGCACAACAACTTGCTAAGCACAGAAAACTCTTGCTTAAGAAAAATAGGTTACCGGCCAAAATACCATACAGTTACCATTGTTGTGACTGGTACCCCACTCATTTCTTGCTTAGCAAAGAAATTTGCTGAGCAGAATTTTCTGCTAAACAGTTTTATGAAATTGGGCCCAGGTGGCCTGTTCACATTGCTGGTTCACATTACATGTTTGTACATAGTGTGCTAGCAGGAAATTGGTACTTTGTAATTTACCACATCACCGTCTTACTACATACAGTGTCTTCCCGAATACTGGTCATGTCGCCCCCTCGCAAGCTCGCCCCCAACAAAGTCGCCCCCTGCAAAGTCGCCCCCTAGCCGGCTCGCCCCGGGTTGTTACAAAGTCGCCCCCTGGCAATGTCGCCCCCAAACAATGTCGCCCCCTAGCAAAGTCGCCCCCTGACAATGTCGCCCCCAGCCAATGTCGCCCCCTCGCAAAGTCGCCCCCACATGTTATTTTAGTTCGGAAAATAATTAGGCTGATGGTAACGGTTTTGAATTGGCCCAGAAAGAAAGATCCATGTAGCAGCTGTGCCAAAAATATTTTCAGTTAAAAACATTTTCAGAAAAGTTTCCGTATGAAGTAGGCTTAATGCTTGTGGAAGGTCTAAATAGGGCCTAGTATCTATATCGTTTTTCATTCCCCCAACATAGTCTACTCATGGAGGATTTCCTTCCTCCATGGTCCACTCTACTATAAATTAAATGTTAAATTTAGACCAGGTTTCCTGGTCCTCGGCCACAATTTAGTGGGGTTTTTTAAAGGTGACTCTTTTGAACCACTAATTTGAAAAGACACTTGGGTGGCGTGCCACTACCCCCGGATCGTTCCCATCTGGCTTGGGGAGTAGCGTCCAAACAAATCTGTAAACCTCAGTTTTAAATGGATACCAACCTCAAAGTTGGTACCGCTCCGTCAGTGCCAAGTATGGAGTCATCGTAAGACGTTTCTATTGTCCAAATGTGGGATCATTCTAACGACAATTTCATTGTCTGGGTGTTATTGTTCCCATCTGTTTTGAGTGACAGGAAACCCACACTTGAATAAAATGCTCATTTGATAAAATCTTCACTAAGCTCCCTGCAGCTGTAAACTCTCAATTATGCTGGATAAGTGTTCGATAATTTTGTTCATGTAATATTTTGTAATGATATAATAATAATGATTGATTGCAAAGATGAGCCTACAAAATGGAATTTCTTCTTCTTTTATTTGTTTTTCATTACACTCATATATACATTCATAAATACCTCGGAGATATTATCAATTCTGATTCTGTGACAACAAGAATTGAGCAATATGGTACAAACAGCACGCTATCCACAGTTAGCTCACCTGTTCATCGTTGCCCCAATTGCCTTAGACAAAGGGATTCCTGACAATATCGCCAGCCCTTCCTCTGGCGATAAAAATGCCGAGTGGATCGGTCGGTCATATGATGCCGGTGAGTGTCGCTCGATCCTAGGCAGTGCCTGGTCGCCTCGTCCTCGCTGATCCCGCAGTTGTACGCTAATTATGTCGGTTGCTGCTGAAATGAAAATAATTACTTTGGTGACCTCATGCTGAACAGATGTAATACAAAAACGATTCGAGTGAAATAATCTGCCTGAAACAGATCTAATGCTTTGGGGCTTGTTGGTAGTTAGTGACGTTAAACCAAAGCCACAGCTGTAGTCCAGTTGTTGTGTCACCCTCTTTTATTGTTAACTGTGAACAACGCCACCAAGCGTTTGCAATGATGTCAAAACTTCAGTCGTCGTGTACCAGCCCCCCCCCCCAACACCAACACCAACAATATCTAGGTAGGTGCAAAACAAAACCAACAACAACAACAACAACAACAACACAACAAATTTTTGTTTGTTTTGTTTACTTTTTATATAAATTCTTTCTTTAGTTTATATTTTAATGTGTGTGTTTTTGTATATTTTTATATGTGCAATTTTTACATAGTTTTCCACCTTTTATTGCTGCAGTGTACATAAAATTAATTATTTTTTTTGCTACTTTTGATTATTCTCTGTCATTCTGTATAACCAGTAGCATTGGAAACGAAGGCTCTTGGGTCACAGTTACTAGGTTAACTTTTTTTTTACCCGGCATATGTTGCTGGCTCTATTGTTTGTTCCCTAGTATTTTTATCTTTGTCTCTAGTGTTTTGTATTTTTATTGTCTTGTGAAGTATGCCGAATAAATAACAATAATAATAACAGCAATAATAATAACCACAACAATCACAAACGAGCAAACAAACAACAACATGGTGTCTTTCTCTTTAAACAGTTTTGATGGTGTAATTATTTGGTATGCAGTATTTGTACTGTTGATGAGGGCCTCCCATCAGAAAGCGGCGCTGGGTGCTGATCGGAGTTTACCCTAAAAAAAGATGACGTAAAATGAAATATATAAAAATAAAATAAACATTACCACCAATTTAATTTGATAAACTTCTTCCCATGCATGCATTTATTGCCGCGACCATGTATGTAGGATGCTGCGAATAATTACCCCGTTGATACACTTCAAAGACGCCGCATCCCGGCCATAGATAGACTTGCCGTTTACCATATAGAAACTCACTTCATAACTCCGTACAATTGGTAACTTCTAGTGCAACCTAAGGATAGACCGACCAACAACTCGGCAAAATCAGACTGTAAGTTGTAACACCATCTCACTAAGGACTGCCGATCTGGAACTCATTCCCGCCACAAGTGAGTTAAAACAGTCCCCCCCCCCCTTCTTGAAATAAGTAGGAGCTTGCATGCATGAGAGTTTACGGTCCAGTAGCGGTTGGATTGTGCAGAAGACAAGATAAGACACAAAGTGACCAGAGACCCCCCCCCCCCTCCCCCGGCCCCGTGCATGCCCCCCCCCCCGGCGGGGGGGGGGGACACACTATAATGGGGTATAGTTCGCTCGTCCTTGGTTGAAACCCATGGGGCCGCCGAGCGAAGGGGACAAAGGGGTCAGTGGTGGGGGGAAGGGGGGGGGGAGTGATGCCTAATGTGGACTAGTAGTGCTTTGTACAACTCCATTTTACAGCGACTGACAAGCAGAAGATTTTTCTCCCCTGAGGTCAGGCCGATGATGATACAGGCTTCTTGGGCCATGTTTGCTTTACTTAATGTCATTCGGAAAAGTAAATCACTTCTTCTTCTTCTTCTTTTTAAAATTTAATTCCAATATGTAAATTCTGCTTCTGCATTTCCGGTATTTTTACTTTCGACAATCCATCAAAAGCGGAAATTATCAGCTTAAGTTATAAGCATAAAAAATGAGTGAATGATCACAATAAACAATTGAAACACAGTCTGGTAATCATTATTGTAGAGACCTCTATGGTTTTCGATTGTAAACACAAGAGGGCGTTTACTTCCCTCTGCTTTTCACTACCTGCTGATCGGTGTTGAATGTGGGGGTGAAGCTGTTGTGCATAGCTAGTTTGAGTCACGAGTGGCGTCAAATTTTTGTGTCGGGGATATGCAAAGGGTACCCAATCCCCACCACCCACTTACATAAACAAAAAAAATCAATTTAGGTATTCGCACAACTACAGTTTCAGTATGTTTGTATACGTGAATAAATTACTTTACTTTATTAAAAAATAAAATCAAATCAAATAAATAATAATTTGTATATGTTTGTGTTATTATTTTACTTCTTTATTAGCCTATTTAGGGTCGTATTTTAGTGTTATTTTTGAAGTGAATAGTTCCGTCATGTTTGAGAAGAGTGACTCAACCAGACCATGACCAGACCCTATTTTAACGATTGCAGTAGTTTTTAAAACACATCCCCTTGCAATGCTGTGTCTAATCAATGATTAGAGCGAAGCAGATTTGGCTTAGAACTTATATTTGCGGGTACAGAGCTGTAGCTAGATCCTTCTAGATTTGTAGGGGTGGGTGTTTGGCCTTGACATTTTAGGGCGTTCGTAAAAAAAGTGATTTAATTTCCTTTGCATTCCAAAATTGTAATAATTAAAGGAGTACATGATGGGCATTTCAAAAAGTTTAAGGTGGAAAAATAAATAAATAAACAAATACATAAATAAATTGTATAATAACGTTTATAATATCAGTCACTTCTTTCGAACAGGGGAAAAATGTTTAGAATTTAGAAAACACCCCAAAGACACTCCCTCCAGTTGACTAGATAACTACAAACAACTGAAGAAGAAAAAAAGGAGAACAACAAAATTGCATCATCCAAGTACTAAATAAACAAAACATGCCATTATTTAGGCCGACATAACAAAAACCCTTGAAGAAAAAGTCAAATTCTTTCCTCTCTCTATATTTTTTAAAATTTTGTCTGTGTGTGGAGGTTTCACAACCAAATAATAACAGCTGTAGCTATTTTTTTATAACCTATATCATGTGCCTATTTTTTAATTTTAAAGCCGGATCAAACATAATACTTAACTTTTATCAGTCACACAATATTGTTCGAGCAGGTGTGAAACCACATTGGCTCAAACACTTTTGCAAAATGAAAATCGAAAATTGTCGATTATCAGTTGTAAAGTGGGACATTCCTGCGGTCAAACTACTTCCTCAACAAGTGTGTAGTGCATTTCCGAGAACTCACTAAATATAAACTGTCAAAAATCGAATCGGAAATATTCAGAAATAAATCTTACACAGTTGAAACAAACCCATCCTGGTTCAATTTTGGTGGAAGATCTGCAATGATGGGCGTTGTTTTGGGGAATTTAAAAAGAATAGACGAGTGTGTCGGCAGATTCAACAAGTTCATTTTCATTAACGTGGGTGGCTTGAATGACTACCATGTCATACAATGTGTACGCCTTTTGATAGAATAAACTTTGTGCCATTGAAGCGCAGACGGCTTATTTGCATGAGTAAATTGTATTGTGGCTGTCTGGTGCGCCAACCCTATTGTAATGACGTATACATCGCGGAAATATTTACGGTCACCAGACTATTTGTATCATTTTAGTGTTGAAGCCGCGCAGTAGTGGTGGCGGTGTCATAAAAATGAACCTGTGGTGTTGGTCGAAAAAGAGGATTTTTATATCCGTTTATTTGCTATTGAAACGTAATTAAATGAAACAGACATGCAGTAGTATGACTTGGATACATCCTCCGCCAGTCCCACGTTCTCTGGGAGTAAGTTTGGCTTGTAGTTTTTGGTGTTGAACGAAGGGATTTTTACCGGTCTAACCAGCAGCGCAGCAGTAACGACCAACCGCAGTTCAGACGAAGCGATAGTACGCGGCCAAACGACGTGGAACACACAGTGCATTGAGCGTCTTCGTGGTACATTTTTGGATCCAGTGGAAAAAGTTATTCTTGTGTTCAACCGATTGTGTAGATGTTGCATGCAGTTGGAATTGGTAACTATATATTTGAGTTGTGCAACACAACTGAAGGCTGCCAGCTGGGGTCATTTTTGTTCTAGTCACACGACTTTAGGAATTCAGTTTTGTATCCAAAATGATGGGATTTCCTAAACGGGGTGAGGACAACCTCACCCGGACAACCTCACTATGCAAGAACTTCCAGCCGAATATGTTCAACAAAACCAAGTGCCAGAATTGCTTCAGGACCAGGGAAGCACACGACTTGGATGGAGGTGGAGGCAACAATGTGAGTATTATCATGTTTACTATATTTAGTATGCGCAGTACATGTTGTATTGTAGAAAAAATAAATAATAAGAACACAATAAAATATAACATTATAAAATAAATAAATGACAAAATAGCGATAACAAAAAAGACCCCAAACCAAAAACAAATAAATAAGAACATGATAAAATATAAAATTATAAAATAAATAAATTACAAAATAGTGTTTACATAAAAGACCCCAAACCATACAAACACTTAGTTAAAAAGATTGAAAAATATGCCGAATGTGACCGGTACTTTTTCATGCATTATGACCAAAATAGTATTTTATTTTTGCTACCCGCAAGATTTTTGAAGAGGACGGTTTGGACGACAGATTGTAGAATTTTTGATCGCTTCACAAATTAGTTTTGATTTTTGCCATGCCCCTTTCAAACATAAAAAAGTATTAGCCATGCTAATTTTCTGAGTGTACATGGCTAGCTCTCTATATAATGTCATCCATTATATGTAATTTTGCCTCATAAAAGCAAAATCCCTGACACTGTATTTGTAAATATGATGAGAACAAAATTTACAACCTTGTTTGGCTAGCCCCACTACATGTACCACTACCGCTCCAGTACTACATAGTACCGTGGAGCAAGTTTATTGCTCCATGGTAGTACGTGCTAGCATGGAGGTGTGCCACTGTTGATTCGGAGCTAAGATAGTGGAGCTAAGATGCCAAACAAAACGTCTGCCCAAAATCATATTTTTGTGAAAAAAACAGTGGGTATGAAAAGTTGGACAGTGCTGAAAGTACTACATGTTACCTCCATGATTTAAGTCTTTGAAATAGACCATGAAAGTATTCATACATTTTTGGTTTCCCTGGGAAACTTTCCCATATGTACATGTACATTGCTTTAGCGTGTGAAGGAAACATCACATAACACTAAGTTCTAAGATTGGAATATAGGTGAGACCTGCATAGTCTATCCATGGATTAGTTGTCATAATCGAACCCCAGATGATAAGTCGCATAAGGAGCCAAATCGCTAGACAGGTGCTGTTTTAAAGCCCATTGATGTTAAAGACTTTACAAAAATGATCTTTTATCTCTTCACCCTCCAGCTGCTGAATTTGGAAGGAATAGAGATTAACGTTTGGCTGCTGTGGGTTTTTTGTTGATCATAGAGACAACCTGGACATGTAGTTGATAATCGTAGCTCATGTTTATCACCTGCCCCAAGTGGTGATACTGAAAACAAAAACCTTGACTGATGATAATCCCAACCGTTGTTTTTTTATTGAATGGTTGATAGTGAGCCAAATAGAACAGAAAAGAGAATCATTATTTTATGAAGAGGAATTTGCTTAGCTCAGTCACTGAAAAACTTGAGGCCCTGAACACTAACATAAAATTGTTAAATAAGCTTATTTTTGTGTGAATATTCAGTTATTAAAGAAGAGGCATGGCAAGGTGCAATGCACTTCACACGTAACTCTAACATGTACTTTGTTTTATTTTTGATTAAATTGGATTAATTTCTTCTTTTTTGAAATAGTTGTAACAAATTGAAATGCTTCCATTAGAAATAAAACACACTAAAAGTTGTTCCACCCAAATCAGTTTACAACTCGACCTTCATCACCAATACCACACAATAACTTAAATAAGGAAAGTTAGGCTGTCAGGGAGGTCTACATATTACTACAAAACCTCAAATTATTATTATTTTTTCCCTAAACTACTTTATTTATTTAAGTTAATACGGAAAGACTTTGAATTGTAAATTTCGAACCTACTCTATTTGCTACATGTAACTCTTTAGAACAACCAATTAAAAAAAACCACCAGAGGATTGTGATAAGGCTGTGATGGTGCCATAAAAAATTATCTGTAGATTCTGAATTTCCCTTCAGCGACTTCTCTAGTTAAACCTAAATGCCGCCGTCTATTCTACTTGCCTTAAACTAACTAAGTACATGTAGGTTGACTTCACTGTCCAATTATGATATAGCTGTCAGATGGGTTTACCAGTCAAACAACGCGACTGTATGGAGCTTCAATTAGATTCTGATGACATTCTGAGGTACTTTATAAATACACAACAATGGCCTCGTTTTGGAGGCTCACTCTAATTACCGATGATTAATTCCGACCTATGTGTTGTGAATGCAAACAGATCTGTGGAAATAATGAACTTGGGGAGAAAAAACCAAACAATAACACCGGTCCTTCAGCAGGCTAAAGTACTTTTATGAGACTGTGGTCATATATAAATGATTTAGGTAGATTTTTCCTTGAAAAATTATTCAGTTGTGGAAACTCGGACCATTATTTTTAGTTTGGTCCTTGAACTCAACCTAAACCTGAATAGAGTACAGTCTGGCTGTTTACAACTTTCAAAGCTATCATAAATTACAATCTTTTACATGTAGATGTTTCATTTTAAAAGGAATGCTACAGTATAAGTTAAAGAAATTGTTTGTTTAAAACCATCCCAAGAAACTTTTTAACATGATTAATTTGTTGAAAGTGTCACTTACATATGTATGCCTCTAAAATGTATTTTTTTAACAATAATGATATGTTTTGTGTGTCGGGACTGTCGGTTTTAATTCAAAAGAAAAAGATGAATACGGACAAATAACTGACTAATAACAACAGTTTAAACTTTTGTCATGGTACACTGTTACTGTGCAGTGTTTTTCCTTCCTCGCTCAAAATATTCACTGGGGTACAGTTTGTCATAAACTTTTATGTATTTAGTATCAACTATCAAGCTGAGACCACTGTTTATACCCGGTTTTGTATATTTTCTGAAGGATTCCAAGTTTTTATGAATTTGATGAAAGAATAACTGACCACAGGAATTTGCCATTGACTGTCTTTCTGCCGGACAATACAGATTAGGCACTGATACTTTATGATTACTGCATGATTAATTCTACTATTGAATTCAGTCCACTGCAACAGATGATAAAACTTTAAAAACTAACTGAAATGTAAACTGGCCTCGCTTCACAGTTAAAATTTGGTGGTCTAGTGGTTACAGGGCTCAAATTTGGGGCAACTATCCACAAGACCGTAGAGGTTGTAGCACAAGTTTTTTACTGGACCAGAAAATGTGTTACAAGAACAGAAACAACATGAGAAAAAACCACTATCTATACACAGTTTCACATTTGTTAAATTGTTTTTATTTGAACAAGCAATGAGAGAAGATTGATCTCATTTATCTCATTTGCCTTATGGGTAATACTAAACAGAATTGAAAGATATCAGACTCAAAGTCAACATTTGAACAAAATTTGTTTTCATTAAAGATAACAGTGAGGTATTATTATTCAAAAACACAAGACCACTGGACTTTTCAGGTGGTAAGTTTACTGGCCCACTGCTTGAATCACTGGCCTTGGGCCTGTGGTCCAATGTGAATTTCGAGCCCTGGGGTGAAGACATCTAATGTGGAATGGGTGGGGGGGGGGGGGGTCGTGGTTTTGACATTAATCCAAACCGAGTAGCCTGGTCCTTTTTATTAGCAAGCTCCGAGTTCACAGTGCTTACCACACATCAGTGTTAGAGTAACAACAAAATTATACTCTTTATCCTCAATGCAAAAATTGACTGTACATGTACATCAATTAGAGTATAGTCTTTAAAGTAAGATGATTAAAAGTAAAACGAAAAAGGGACAACATTATGTGAAGCTTGCAGAGTACAAAACTAGAAACAATGTCGGCTTGTTCGTATTGCTCTGTATTCTGCAAATTCTTAATGGATGCCATACAATTTTTTTGAATGAATTGCCAGTGATTCATCTACGCTGGGGAAAAACATCTGGAGTTTCATTTGGATTTATGACAAATGTCTGGAGTATTTGCGAGTCTGAATTCTAGGAGTTGATGTCATACCTAAACGTCTGTATACACGAAACTCAACCCTGCTAATAATAGCATGAATTACACTCATTGTACAACATTCTCCCCGGTAAAAAAAATCTTGAGCAGGTTTATGAAAAAAGGGTCGTGACCTACGTGTGTGTACGTCTCCTTAGCCATCATAACAATGCGGTTTTTAAACACTGTATTGGTAGCGGTTCAACAATTCTAGGCAAACTTTGTGAGACGTAGAATAGAATATTGAGTTTCACACTTTCATCCAGTTGCAGCAGCTATTAATCATTAGTGCAGGGCCTATACATTGTCCAAATTGACTCGGTGAATTGGTTCTCTGCTTTTCTGTGGAAAAGTTAGATTTTTTTTTATATGTCTGGCCGTGTTTTGGAATTAGAAAAAAAGAACAGCAGATGCCCACATTTTGTCAATGGTCTGAAAACATCCAAACTGATGTTCAAATTGACAGACACTCCATCGTCACTGAACTGATTTTAAGTTAAAAATAATTTGTCCACTAGTACTTTATCTTGATGTTAAAATATGCACAACACATTGTTGAGTGTTAAAAACTTTTTTAAACAATAAATGTTTTCAAATCAATTCAAAAATATAATTGTCTGATTTTTGGATTGTGGGAACACTGTATCTTCATATTTGTTTTCCTTTTTATTTTTAATATTATTCTCATAGTGGAATGAAGGTAGTTTAGTAGGTAATCCAAAGCCCTGATGGAAATATAATATTGTTGTAATTATTTTCTTGCGATTTAATGTTATGTTATTTAAATTTTGATGTTGTCATTGGCTTGTATCACTGGCTTAACACTAGCCCAGCATACAATGTCTAGTAAAAACTGCTGTGGGCTAGTAAACACCACTCCTTAACTTGCCTTGTGGGCTACAAAAAACTGTGCAACCAACTTGTTTATAACAGTCATATTTCTTCCTTTTCAAATGTGAACAACACATTTTAGAAATGTTTTAATATATTTTTGAGTGAGTACATGTAGTTTCATCTGACCAATAAACTGATTATAATCGATACCATTAATACATCAGAAAGATAAAGTTTTGACAATACATGTCTGAAGTTTGGGCTTTTAAAACTTCCTGGGGGCAAGTAAATACAGTTTACTAGCCCAGTTGGTTAGTTTTTAAAAAGCTGAAAGGGACACATTGCCTTGGATTGGGTGCTATGGGCTATAAAAAAGAATTGTAAGCATTTGTTATGAAATGAATATGGTTGGAAAGATGTTTTAAAAGTAGAATATAATGATCCACACAAATATGCCTCAAAATTGCGTGGTTTTCCTTATACTTTTGAACTAACATGGTTCGCAATTTTTGTGCCAGAGTCAAAAATTTGGTCGACAATATGGCAGACCGTTTTAGTTCACAAAGTAAAAGGAAAACCACATAGTTTTGAGGCATATTTGTGTGGGTCATTACATTCTACTTTTAAAACATCAGAAACATTTCATGACGAATGCTTTCAAACGCTTTTCGTAGCCAAAATCGCCAAATCCAAGGCAACTCGTCCCGTCAAGCGCCAAGGTCTGATCAAAGATGAATTAGTTTCAATCAATCTTGAAAGCTCAGTACCAATCCTCCAGACAAATATTTCCGTCTGATCTGTCAGAGTCAAGGGAAATGCATTTGAAGACCCTAGACATCACTGCTCATTTCAACTGCTACAACTGAAATAAGCCCGATCTTTGAATGTGTGCATAAAATCCATTACAAAACATACACCTGTTTTGAATGCCCTCTGAAATTGATAGAATTGGTCTAGGTTGGTGTATGGTGTGTTTATTGAAAACTAAGAGGTTAATTTAATTTAAGAATTAATTTAATGTTTAAAAATACTACAACAATACATATTAAAAGTGAAACAGCTGACTGTTCATTTTTGTTGAAATTATATTGCTATACTACTACTTACACATAATTTTCGAAAGACTGACAGTTTTTTATTTTCCCTTTTCCCCCCAATCCTTTATCCAGAAGCCTAAGAAAGTTCTTTTATGTGGATATTTGTTCATCGCACCGGGGTTAGACCCTGAGAACCCTATGCCTCGCTCAAGGGTAAGTTCACATTCTATCTTTTCGAAGGTGTTGGCCGGGAAGGACTCATAGTACATGACATATTATTCATTGTCAGTGAGTATGAACACAGGAATTTTAAGAACGTTGTGCAACAGTCCACTATAACTGTAGTTTAGAATTTGCAGTTGTGCTCAGTGTATTTGCTCAGGTTGATCAGTAAATAGAGCAGGGTGAAGACACGTACACAGTTTATCTTGGGCGAAGTGGGTTTTTTTCGGAGTGAGCGTAGACCATTTTGAGCACCGGTTGCTACACACACGGCATGAGTGGAAAAAGTCAAGAAGCTGGATTGTTATGTCAAGTGTTGATGCATGTGAAAATATGAGGATTTTGAGAATTTTGTGTGTGGAAAATTAAACGTGTTCCTCAATTTGCTAATCATGTTGTAAGGGGGAGGCTTAAGTACATGTATGCACAGTTTGTCAAAATATGCGGAAAAAAAGCCTGCCAGCTTTATCTAGTGGAACTGTGCATTTTGTTGAGCAACTACCATGGGCCAGCAGGCCTGGGGAATATGGAAACTTCCCATTCATAAAAACAACAATTTCTCTTGGAATCTTTTCAAGGGGCATTTTTTGGTAGCCATTTTTTTCTGAATCCATGCAATGTATATAATAACATGTACAGTACAAACATGTGCATCAGCACATTGTCCAAGACTGTACTCTTCTCTGGAGGTCTCAAGGCAATCTATGAAGCCACTGACATTAGCACTGGCCTCGCTGTCTAATCTAGATCCGACACTCCAGCTGCTCATCATGGCAAAGAGGAACAAGAAGTAAATGTACATCAGTAGTTTTTTATTCAATTTTTCGGCACTAATCAGTGAAAACCTTGCAGTGGGTCTGAGAAAATTGTTCTCATCACATTGCATGAGCCAGGGACCCTCTTTCAATCCTGATAGGTAAGGGGGAGAACATTTCTACCTCCAGTAGCTGGCCTTGATTCTATTGACAAATGTTTATTATTCATGCCCTGGCTGTTACCAATAGGTGTTTTGATGTCACTTACTGGAGAGCCGTGATTTGTAACATTTGGATAAAGACAAATAACTGACTGGTTTTTATTGGAATGGCCCCGTCTGGGCCTCTGTCATTGGAATAACACTGTAATGGATTTCTTCTTGTTTTGTTTAGGAGTTTATTCTGCCTTGATACTATTAAGGTGTTTTGTTGGAAAGCAAACAAGTGGTCCACAGTTTTGGTTGTTCATTCTTTGTTTTCAAAGTTAGGTAACTGGAATGGGAAAAACTCAGAGTTAGAAAGTCAGTTTATACGCTGCAGGCTTTGCAAAAACAATTGGTATTTAAACTACTATTCAGGGGTCAAAATGACAATGTGTAATGCATTTTCTACAGAATGATGTGCAGTGGAAAGCAAATTTAGTACATGTATGATGTATGCTGCATTAAGTTAATGTGATTTGCCTTAAGCAGCTGCTTTTAAAGCAGAAAATAGCCTACTACTTGGACATTTTCTGCTAAGCAAAAAAAAGCAGGATGCCAGTCACAGATTGTACATGTTACATGGTAATTTGGCTGGTAACCTTATTCTGGTAAGCATGATTTTTTTGTGCTTAAGCAGCTCTACGAAATTGGGCACTGGAGAGCAACATAATCATACAATAGGGTCCGAAATACCTGCTAGACAACTGGCCAGAGTACAGTAATTTTACCAATAGCACTTGGCAAATGTTTTCCCCCAAAACTAATCTTTGTATTCTTCTTAAAAGCTATTCTTCTCGAAACCTCCTAAAAAGTCAGCAAGTACATCGACGAAAGAAATGTTGTAGGTCTTGTAAAAAGAATTGTGGTCCAGTGAAAGTTTTGAACTACAAGTCGGGTGGTCCAGTGGAGATTTTCTTGAAATTTGAGTCCTGTGCAGGCCTTAATTTGGTCTTGAAGGGGTATTGTTCAGGGCACTCCTATGATGAAAGCGTAAATAACTATTGCAACTATTACTAAATGGATATAATGGCAAAATTGATACTCTGGGTGTTGCGTGTTAGAATTGGTGGCTACGTAGGGTTCTCCCAAGGTTTTTTTCCAAATCTGTGGGATATTCTGGACCTAAATGTTTGGATGTTTGGCCAAAGCACGCTGAATGGACCATATTTTTGACCGCATGAGGGCGCTTTCTTCAGGAATGTACTGCATCACAACTACAGATTCATCTTATTTTAATTGCCTGTAGGTAGTTTTCTTGCATCAATGACGAAATACATAAACATAATAATAACAAAAATGAAAACCCCCTGTTTGTTTACTTGTTTTTCATCAAGTAAAAATTGGTCCACAAACGCCCTCACGCGGTCAAAAATACGGCGAATTGAAACAAGGACCTTTGGAATGTTTTCTACTTGGTGTTCATCTTGGTTTTAAAAGCCCTACTGTGCAATCTGGAGCATTCTATTAATGGTTTTCTCTTGATGTTTTTGTGAAGAAAAAAACCCTGATAAATTTTTCTTTTTTGCGTATCGGACAAAATTTGCGCAAAACGGCCCGATTGTGCATGGGGAGAACCCTGCAGTACGGCTGTTGCTGTAGCTGAGGTTGTTGCTTCAACGCTTGGTAATGTGGGGATCAAGCTGTAGCCGCTAATTTGGAAATGGCCTTATTTTGAGACCTGATAAACATTTTCAAAAACAACGAGTTGAATTCTATGAGGATTTTTATGTCTGGATTATGTTAAGATAAAAAGAAGGTTATTCTGTTTTGCAAAAGCCTGTATGTCTTTTTGGGTGTTATTTTTCCTCTAATGCCATGCCAGACTGGTTCAACACCATTAAAAATAACTCAGTGTTTATTTGTTTGTCTAACCATCTAACATTAAAAATCCCCAGTTCCTGGTGTTGACTTCCACCATTATTTTGTAATGTTGTCATAGCAACTTGCTGTGGTGTCTGCCATGTGTTGGCTGTTATTTTTTATTTGTGCATAAGTGTATCATGGGATGTGGGTTTGAACCGGGATATCTCATAACAAAACCAACAAGCAGGGTAGGTGTGGGAATGCACCCAATTCTCTCCAACGGGTTCCTTTCAGTTACTGATTGTGTAATGTAGGACAGTGTACACACCTCATCTGTATCCCTAGGCTAATTTTCTAGGCCATAATAATGTGTTGGGCAAACTTTGCTGCCCTAAATGATAGTGGAACAAAATACACATGACACATTTTATGAAGGATTTAAGCATACACGTCCGTCCGCAGCAGGGCTTGAATTTTACACTGGACCCCAGGCCCTGGGCCAGTGATTTTTAGCATTTGGCCAGTAAACTCATGACTGGACAAGTCCGGCGGTCTTGCATTTTAGCTCAAATATTGATTCGTTCAGTCCGATAAATATAATTCTGTTGATTATTGAAGAATACTTACCCATAATGTAAATGAGATAAATCTTCTCTTAGTGCTTTTTTTTCGAAATTCAAACTGTGTAGGCATTTTTTCTTCTCATTTCAATTCTGGTCTTGTGTACAAAATTCTGGTCCAGTAAGCGACAAGCCCTACGGTCGTAAGGGTTTCCCCCCCAAATTCGAGCCCTGCCGGCACAGTGGTGTCATTGTTCAATCTGATTGAAGAATACAGCAGACGTGTGATTTGTGTCAGTTTTGTTCTTTGGTCTGTTTGAGCCTGTCAGTTTATGATTTGTTTTGTTATGGATAATATTAACTTTTGTTGGTGCATACCTCAGTGTAAGTACATTGTAAATTCTAAAGCAATTATGCAAAATTGTTTACAAAACTACATTGTACACAGCTTAAATATAAAAAATTAAAAAAACATTTTTGTTGTTGTTTTAGGTTTCTTTCAGTGTAGTATTTTCAATTTTCCCAGAATGTTCACACTGTATACATGTACATCCAGCACAATGGTAGAATGTTGACATTAAGTCAAAAAGATGGCAGAAAGTAAACGACTTTGAAAATTTGTATTGATCATTGTAGAAAAGACTCGGTGGTTGGTCTTAGTGCTATCTGCATCGTATTGCATCCGCTCCGATCATTGACGTTTCACACGTATCAATGTAATGTTCACAGCTATCAATGTGATCCTCCTCCAGTGGAATGGCTCCAGCACAGCTTGATCGTAATCCGAGATTGAATTGATGATGTTATACAGGGAGAAGGCATACAGGGAGCTTACTGAGCCACCACGGGCGGATCATTAGCAGTCTTAGAATTTTCACAAATTGGCCGGGGCTCCTGACCTCTGTCTAAAGTTTCTAAATAAAGAAGACAAGAGATGAAGAATTATGTGATACTGAAAACAATGATTGTGTTCGGTCTCTTGCTAGATATACAGTTTGTACTGTGAAATGAACCAGCTGGGTTTTTGAATCTGATTTTTTAACTCCAGGGCATAATTTCATAGAGCTGCTTAAACAGCAAATATTGCTTAACGGTTTTTCTGCTAAGCAAAATTAAGCAGGATACCAGTCACAGATGGTACATGTGGAATGGTATTTTGGGTGATTACCTTATTCTGCATAATTTTGTTGTGCTTTTGTGCTTAAGTAGCTCTATGATATTGGGCCCTGGTGATGTGTAGTTTGGTCTTGGTGCCCCTTCAAAAAGTTTCCCATAGATTTAAGATTTTTTCACAATGGATAATGAAAAATGGCCTTGCCCTCTTGAAGATGAAATGCCGTCCTGCCACTGCCTTTAATATATTGAGTGAAACTGATTCCGTAGCTTCATTGGGGTGGACCGTAGGGGGGTCTCTCTTTTAGTAGAATGCCTCAATATATCGCCCTAATTTTGAATATTATACAGTATAGTACGTGTACATGTACAGTGTCCAGATATTATCTGCTCCCACATTAACATTTGTAGCCAAAAGATTCTTGTAACAATTTGTTTTCATCTAAATGATGAGGCTGTTTCAAAACGAAAAACATACAAAAACTTTCGCCCATGCCACAGACGATGCACAAAATTTGAGTGTAATGCAAAATTGTTTTGTACATGGCTGATGGATGTTATCGATATATTAGTCAGGATCCTGACAATAATTACTACCGTACCACTAATCATCGGCGGATTTTTTCATTGGAAAGCTTGTCACTTTCCTGAATCTATAAAACAAGCCATTTAAAATTTGTAATCTAAATTTTCGAGTCAAATTGGCCAAAATGCAGACGTACGTTGATGATGTGGCACATTACTGCCACAGGCATTATTGCTAGCTGCCCGGTAATCAGCACACACAATTTCATCAATGCGTTATAATTGTGGCAATGTCTACAGTATGATCATCACGTGCTCGGTTACCGGACACTAGAGGTTTATTGTTGTATGTTGCGGTCGTCATTATTAGATCAGTGTGTGACTATAATGTCGTTATCGGTTGGGTTGCATGATTTGTGGCAATGCTTTTTTAATTTATTTTTTATTAAAGGCCGAGCCCCCTTCCCAAAAAAATAAAATAATAATAATAATAATAAATAAACAAATACAAAATTATGTTGAATGGTTAAAATAGATATTAAAAATGCAATTCTTGCAATGGGAATATACATGTTATGGTAACACCATATGATACAGTATCTGCTTTGATGTGTAGATTGTTCTTATGAGAACTGTCCAGCTATCTATTGCTGCAGAGTAGATTAGGAATCAGGAGAATGGGAGACTAGGGTTCACCCCATGCATAGGCTAGAGTATCAGGCCGATCACGCGAATTGCGAGCTGATACACGCAAAATTGCAGCCGATATAAAAAGAAGAACAAAAATTGTTTTGGACTTAAGATCAAATTCATAAAAATCATAAAGATAAAACCATATTGAATGCCCCATATTGCACTTAAGGCTTTTAAAACCAAACATCAACACCAAGTGAAAAACATTCCAAGGACCTCGTTTCAATTCAGTGTGCTTGGGCCAAACTTCCAATATTCCAATATTTGAGCCCAGAATGCTCCACAGTTTTAAAAATCCTGGGGAGAACCCTTCGGAGACTTTCGATTAGGATTGAGTTCAAATATAATATTATTACATAGTTTTGCCGGATACCTACAGTACACGTGTATGTATGCAGGGCTCGAATTTTACACTGGACCTCAGGCCCGAGGCCAGTAGTTTTAGTGTCGGGCCATTAAACTCATAAACAGAAAAGTCCAACTGTGTTGTGTTTTTCAATTGAATAAAAATACCTCACTGTGTAAGTGTAATATCTTCAGCAAAAACAAATTCTGTTCAAATGTTGACTTTGAGTCTGAAAAACACCTTTCAATTCTATACTAAGAATAAAAAGTGTACTTTTAACCCATAGATATATGAGACAAATCTTCTCTTGCATGTCTTAGTACTTGTTCAACTTAAAAAATATATAGCTTTTTCTCATTTTGATATTGGTCTTGTAAAAACAATTCTGGTCCAGTAAACGTTTTGCGCAACAAGCCCTGTGGCTCTTGCGGATTCACCCCCCCAAATGCGAGCCCTGATATGTACATTATGATGATTAGCACTGCATATTTGTGCTTCCAAGTGGGAAAACAATGGAAATGCATACAGTTTAACCCTTGGGGCATTTTCACAGTTACTCATGTTACTTTTTTTATGTTCATCTTCCACAGATAACACAGATCTGGTTTACTGAAAGAGTTTTTGCGATTTGATAATTTTTGGGGGTTAGTTGTTGTTTCACAAGTTTCAACATTTCCAGTCTTAAAAGTCATCCAGAAAAGTAGTTGTTATATTGGCAAGAGTTAAAAGGTTGATTACATCATTTGCAGACATGAAAACAAATGTACTCCCAAGTTACTACAATATTTAACGTACATATTATTCCTAAATATCCAGTGAAATTGTTTCGTCAGGTGTTATTTCAATAAAGAAAAGTACAACTTTGTATAATTTTTTAGCAATAGTTGGCAGATCATCGTTTGAAAGTGTGAGTTTTAATACAAGGTCTGTCTGACAGCTTAAAATCGTCACCATTTGCTCTTGTTTTTCTCAGCAGTCAAATGTAAGACAGGTCCTTGGAATGATATTTCATATTCCTACCCAACAAATCCACTTTTTCTTGAATAATACAACAATTACCAATGAAACTGATTCCTCGGTTCTTCGCAGCAAACCATGGAGCAAACTAGCTGACATCATGCGCACGTGACGTGGCTTGTATAAATAATGGAAGTTTTACCTTTTCAGCAGGATTAAATGAAAGAATACAGAGCTGTGATATTGACTTTCATCCTGATAATCCACATTGTGATTTGTCATATTTATGCACTGACCTTGACATTCTTGATCGAGAGCTTATGAAGTGGTTTAATTGGCTGTGTTAAATTAGGAGTCAGTGTGCAATGGAGGTTTTACACGTGCACAATGATACAGACACGTACTGCACCTTTGGTATTCTGTGCTGGTCTTGTATTATTATAAGTGTGAGGTAAACTCTATGTAGGTGCATTTGTTTGCCAGACACCCATCCCTGAACTTGTTTGATCTAAGTTTCACCGAAAATCGTATTTGGGGAAGTTCATATTTGGGGAAGTTCATGAAATGTTTTTGGAGTATTCTTTAAAGATTTCTGTGTACAGTTATTCAAGGCCTTGTTTACTTGCTGTTTCTCTTTTAAATCAGTCTTGAAGTACCGTACATACACATAATAATACATGTAGGCCTACATGTAAAGTACATAGATCATGTACATGATGTAATGCACTGTTAGTATTTTATTAGTCTACATTGTAAGTGCATGATGGATGCATTCAATGTCCCTAAGGCACCTTGCCTGAACATGTCAAAATCATACTTGGTATCAGGTTGAATAATGTTCATGTACATTTTTCATTGAGCATGAATACAGTTCGGTAATTTGTAGCTCATTCCTAGGTAATGTAACAAGTTTGGAATCCAGCTTTCCATTGTACATGTAACTAAAACACCAAAATTTTACACCACTGCTCATTCTTTGCTGAATATTAATTTTCACAAGAGTAACTATAAATATAAATATGAATAGTAAACTTGCGGGTACAACCATGTGTAAAAATCTCTTTGAGGGAGTGTTGGCTCTGAAAAGAGCCGGTTTTCAGAGCCAACACTCCCTCAAAGAGATTTTTACACATGGTTGTACCCGCAAGTTTACTATTCATATTTATATTTATAGTTACTCTTATTCTCCTCACCATGCAAAGCTTCAAACAACATTTATTAATTTTCACATTTTTACAAACAAACCTCTCGATTATTGTACGTTGCAACGAACACGAGATTAGTGGTTGGTTGGCAGAATTTCTTTCCAAAAGAAATTACACCAAGGTTGTGTAGATTGGTAGTTGAAACCACCTACTGATGACCGATTATTCTGCAGGTTACCAGTGTTCCACATACCCAATGTCACCGGTACCCTGTGGCCATTTTCAACGCAATGCCAAAGCACACAGTAGTGACAATCTGACATGTTAAAACCAAAACCAGCATTGTGTACACACCTACATGTTGTGGTGGCTCATGGGTGGCTTAACTACATGTACATGTACATACACACAGAGTGAACAACCAATGTGTTCACAGATTAGGTACACAAAGTCATGCCCTTGATGATTTTTTTGTCCCTACAGGTTGCGGTTGGATGGTCATGGTGACTCCCCAAGCGGCTTCCATTTGGTACAAAACTTTGTCAACTTATGAACTCAACAGGGCTCAAATTTTTTGGGGGAAAATCCACGAGACCATAGGGCTTGGAGCTCAACATTTTTACTGGCTCCCAAAAAAACTGAGAAAAAACTGTAAAGTTTAGTAAATAAACTGTTTTTTATTTGAATATAAAATGCACAAGAGAAAATTGATTTTGTTTGTCTTATGGTGAAGTACATGTATGCTTCAATACTCAACAGAATTGAAAGATATTGATCAGACCCAAAGTCAACATTTGAACATCATTTTAAATTTTGTTTTTATTGAAGTTATTACACAGTGCAGGGTATTATTTTTCATTGTAAAATACAAGACCTCCGGACTTGTCCGATCGTGAGCCCTAATGATGATGGCATGGGGCAAGTGGTGCATCGATTGGCATGCCTGATGCATCAGAGATGATGACAGTGATTTTTATCTTCAAAATTGTTTTTTAATTTGTGGTCCAGCTTATGGAAAGATTTGTAACTTTTTAAATTTTCCTGTAGCTTGTTCATTTTCCATTTGTTCATGTGGGCATGCATTCTTTATCTGGTAATATTAATAATAACAATAATAAAGATATTTATAACGCGCAAAACATATCCACCCAAGGTGTGCTCATAGCGCTCACAAGAAGAAAAGTAATTAAAAATGGCATGTCATTAGGTGTGATTCATGTACGTGTCCATTGATCAAATTTATGTGAGAGAAAGTGCAGGTGTTGTAGTTATCAGGGAAAAGTTGTAATTAGTTTCCATCTGAAATCTCATCAATTATAAAGTTTCTACAAGTACCAATCCTTCAAATGTTTCCATCTGAAATAATGTTGAAAATGAGAAAGTAGTATTTTCAGACCCCCCCATCACCAATGCTTATTTTGATTGCCACAATGGAAATAAGCATATCTGTGAATGCGGTTTGGTGACATTCTAACAGGTTGGTTGGATGGTACTTTTATTGAAAACTACAGGATGTAAATTAATTTACTATTCCCCAAAACCATCCTGGGAGGTGCGGGAGCCCTCTCCAAGAGATGGCTAAGTACGGGGTTTGAGGGCAGTCGCAGTCTTACTCTGGTGAGGCCTGGCGGAGTACCATTCTCCAAACAACTGGCGGGATCGGTAATAATTTCAAATGATTTTTTTTTTTACATCAATGCAAATTCCAGACATGAACTTCACAGAGTGCCAAGCCCTGATTAAATCTTTCAAGCCTTTGGTCCACTTTCTGGTTGTCTGATGGAAGTGCTCTTTGCGGAATTGGAAAGGCCTTGCCTCGCCGAAGATGGACAAAACAAAACAAACCAAACCAAAAACTCCATGCCTGAAACTGAATAAACATTGCGCGTCACTGAATTCATGTCATATTGCATTTATGTATGTATGCAACTTGCAATCAGGGAGATTTTGTACAACAATCAGGGAGATTTTGTACAACAATCACTGAATCAGGGAGATATTTAGAAATACATTCAACAGAATTGGGAAAAAGTTTCCATAATCAGCGAGATTTTCAAATTTGTTCATCAGAACGTGGAAAGATTGGGGGTTTTTTTTCAGGGAACTTTCTGCAGAATCAGGGAGAGTTGGCAGCTCTGATGTATTCCAATTATTCACACATGATGTGTACATTGTGTTATCCGATGTGCGCATCAAAACGCTTCAGTACCAGTCGCACTGTGGAGATACAGTATCTCTTATAATGAATTTTCTAGAAAGACACAATGGTGTAACAATCTACATGTACATGTAAAACGAAACGGTGGTGTAACAATGTACAATGTGATGTATGTAAATTTTGATTCTCATACAAACACTGTATAATTGACAGAGGACTGTCGCTGTAGTTGAGCGTTACTGTATGAGACTATTAATAATAAATAACATTGAATTTTACAGTGCTGGTTGCTCTCAACCCATCACTATCTTCTTCTTTCCCCACAGATTGCTCCAAGGCATTTAGAATCCCTTATCTATCATGTTAGACTCAGGAAGGTGCAGTTTTTTAATATTTGCTCAGACCAGACCTGAAAAAAGCTACGCAGGGAATAAAAAGAAACGAGGGAGAAACAAAAATGGGTCTATAGCTACTCCAGAGAAGATCCTCGATGATAAGCGCATTCCAGTTGACACTGTGTACTTTTGGTGTCAATGTTATCTTCTCGTGGTCCTGCCTGTCACTTGTACAATGATTTGTTGCTATTTGTCCGGCCCACAGGGGAGGGCAGGCATTGACCTTTGACCGCAACCCGGAATGCGAGCTTTGTGTACAGTGTTGATAAAATAAAGTTGAGAGTCCAAATACGGCTGGTTTTTATTATAATGTAGTTTTGGTTTTGAGGCAGAAAAAAAAGGTGGCACATTACGGTTTCATTGCATTTTTATGAATGGATTTCATTTTGTTGTACTTTTGTGCATGATTTTAGTTTTCGTGCACACTTAATTCCAGGCAGCTACTATAGATGGAATATACAGTTTACATTTCAAAAATGAAAAGAAAAAGATTGTATTTTTCTTTGTAACATAAGGTAACTGAGTATGTTTGCAAAAAAGCTTAAACTCTATGTACATGTATGATATATCTATACGATAAAAGATATGGGCCACAAAGTTAGCTTGTTTCTTTTTTATTGTGTTTTACTACATCTGGTAAGAAAGTTAGGAAAGAGTTTTCCTAAACTCAAATAGGATTAACAGGCCTGGAATTTCATCATTGCAGGAGGAACTTAGGAAGGGTATTTGCCTTAAAAGGGTAATTTTTTATCAGAATGTCCAAGGATCTTATACTATAGAGAATTTATTTGGGGGGCAGCAAGGCCAAGACCAGGGGCCGATTTCAAAAAGAGCGAAGATTAACCTTAACTGCAAATCAATCTTAATTGCTAAGCAAAGTGTGATGTCACAGTACAAATTGCTATGGTAATACTGAAAACTCATCTCACACATGTAATATGAATCTTCGCGCTTCATGAAATCAGGCACAGGCATAGTGTTAGCCAGAGGGGTGGCTGGGTGTCTTTTTGGACACCTTGTTTTAAATTTGGACACCCTGTTTTAAATTAGGACACCCTGTTTTATCTGCCATTTACATGTAAGTGTAAGGGGAACAATTTGGACACCCAGTATTTACATTTCCAGCAAGTTTTGACACCCTTTTACCAAATCCTGGCTAAAACCCTGGCCCAGGGCTGCTGAGGCATTGGCCCCAGTGGCCTTCTTGAAATTATTGACTAGTTCAAAGGTATACTGAGGCAATTGCATCTGTTGCCCCTAGTCATTGCCTTGGTGCCCCTTGAAATGTTCCGATAGAAATTTCCAATTTCCTTATAGAGGCGCTTTATACCAAGGAGGAAACGCCTTGATGACCTTTGGCCTTTCAAAAATGAAGTTGATCTGTAGACTATACATGAAGAATTTTATAAGATTTTAATGGAAATGTTTGTTTATCTATTTAGTCATTCTCACCGGTTGGTTGAAGATTCTTGGTAAAAAAGAGAACACTCTTAAGTTTTTGGTGAATTATAAAAAAGACGGAAGAGCTACCCTACCTCTTGACCAGCACTTGACTATGTTCTCTGCACTTGAAACTTACCAGGTTGTCTGTGCTTCCATAATCTAATGATATATCATTGACCAAATGTCCCTGGATTATACTCAATCCAGGGGGCTTTTTTTTGTTTTTTGTATCCCAGTTCACATGGAACTGAAAGTTGCAGACACAATAATGAACTCTAAATCTTGGGACTAATTTGTCCAGGGAATTGCCTGGTTATCAGTTTGGATGCTGTTAACTTGAGATTGTATTCATGTGAAATAAAATCGTCTGTCATGGTCTGTGTGGCTTTTTTTAAAATTTTGTTAGGTTAGCATCGATTGCTTTGGAAAATGATAGTGGCGTTGTCGGTGCTTGTAGAGTTTCACTTCTTGGTTTTGTTTTTTGTTTTGTCTGTTAATAACAGCCTACACTATAATGGTCTGTGAATGATGGTGGCAGCCAAACTTGAAAATGAAAAAACTGTCCATAAATGTACAAAATAAAATGATTGATTTTAATGTAGGATCTGTTTGCTGTATTGATATTGTTTTTTAGATTGTCTAACTTTAAGTTTAAGCCTTACTTTGAAGCTAATGAAGGTATCGATCTGACCAAACCAACAATTTTACCAAAATTTCTGTTGTTGAACATTTAAAAGAAGAAACAAATGTACTTTCCATGTTATCATTGAATTGTATCAAACTTCTGGACTGGCATCAGGTTTGTTTTGTGGTTTATTTTCCTGCCTTTCACCTCTGTGGACCCCCGTTCGATTCATATTTCAGACCAGAGCCTTTTTGTGGATTGCGTGGGTTTTCCCCCCATTGGTGTTTTCCTCCCACATGTAAAACTTAACATTTCTTCCTGTTTCCTATTCATCCTGTTATTGGCGCTAAATAAATACATAAAGTAAAGCATTTCAAATTATTAAAATATATGCATCTTTAAAGGGAAGGTATACGTTTGATAATCACTCTCTTAAAATTAATGGCGATAAAAACCTACTAGGTTAGAAGTACAGCAGCTTTCGATAGTATAAAGCATTTTAAGAATCATTTCACTTTGAAGTAATGTGATTGTGGAAAAAGATATCAGTTTTTAACCCACCAAATTTATATCTGAGATTACTGTCAGATACGTTTCTCAGATTGTGTATTCCAATTACGGATTATTCTTCCTGCGTGGACATAACCGCTCCAGATTTTTCGGCGATATCTCAAAAACGCGACCACCTTTTGAGATGAAATTTGTACAGGTTAGTTTTATTGTATATCTACATTTATATATAGGATTAAAACAATTGAACGATTTCAAAAACCAAAGGTATACTTTCCCTTTAAATGATCATTGAAAATGCAAAACAGCTATCCAGCAGAGCCCTTCTTATCAGTACAGATAGGGGAAAAAGTGAGAGGATTTGAAGTAATGAAGTAATGGATGAGAAATAGTAAACTTGGTTCCAAAGTTTTCCCAGGAGTGCAGTGTCTGTTTTTAAACCCTAACTTCCTTGAGTGATTTACTAGGATCCTTCCTCACCGCTGACTCTAACCTGTTAGCTCATTGCTCTAACAAAATCCGTACGGTAACTCAGCACCCACGCTGTTTGACTCTGACTGATTATGGTGGCATGCCTAAATCCCACGTCAAGCATAATCAGGGCCTGAATTTGGGGCAAAAATCCAAGAGACCGCCTGGCTTGTAGCTCAAAAGTTTTACTGGACCAGAATGATTTTTACAAGAACAGTATCAAAAGAGAAAACCCCCCAACTATCTGCACATTTATTTGAACAAGCACTAGACAAGATTTATCTTATTTGTCTGAAATAGGTAACTAAACAGAATTGAAAGAAATTTATCAAAGACAACATTTCAACAGCATTTATTTTTCATAAAAGCTTTTTATAAAAGATGTTACACAGTGAGGTACAGGTATTATTATATAATCTCGGTGGTCTAGTTGGTAAGACATCTGCTCTAGAATGGCAAAGGTGGTGGGTTCGAATCCCACCCGAGTAATATGCCTGTGATTTTTTTTCACTGGACTCGGGGAAAGTACTGAGTATACAGTGCTTTACACACATCGGTGTACGGGTAAAACTAAAACGGCCGAATTTGTCCGTTCTTAAGTTTACTGGCCCAATGCTAAAATCACTGGCCTCAGGCCTGCAGTCCAGTGTAAGTATCGAGCACTGATTATCAGTTCATGTCAAGCTATTCAGTTTACAAGTGCAGTTCTCAGTACGACAGAATCAACCAAACCATGCAGTTGGATTTTGATGGGTTGGGGATGGTTGTGTCATTCATGAATCAACACCAGTCACACATTGCCAATGACAACAACAGTGTCACAAATATACACAGGTTCTGCTAGCACCTTTTCTTTCCTCTGAATACCCCCCCCCCAAGTTGGAGATTTTAAGTGGCCTGATTTTTATTCTTCCCCTGACCCATTCATTGGAAAAAGAAAAGCGGCAAGGTCTCATGAAAGAGACATCACTGAGAGACATATGAGGGGGTCGCGGCTGGTCATGGTAGGTTTTATGTGTGGACAAGTTGGATATGGGATTGTTTTTTTTTATTACTTTGTAAAATGTTTTGGTCCAGAAATCTTGAAATTTTTCTTCATATTTTGATTCTTAGCAAAATATGCAGTCGTTCCAGTGCAACATTTCAACAGCATTTATTTTTCATAAAAGCTTTTTATAAAAGATGTTACACAGTGAGGTACATGTATTATTATATAATCTCGGTGGTCTAGTAGGTAAGACATCTGCTCTAGAATGGCAAAGGTCGTGGGTTCAAATCCCACCCGAGTAATATGCCTGTGATTTTTTTTCTCAGGGCTCGGGAAAGTACTGAGTTTACAGTGCTTTACACACATCGGTGTACGGGTAAAACTAAAACGGCCGAATTTGTCCGTTCTTAAGTTTACTGGCCCAATGCTAAAATCACTGGCCTCAGGCCTGCAGTCCAGTGTAAGTATCGAGCACTGATTATCAGTTCATGTCAAGCTATTCAGTTTACAAGTGCAGTTCTCAGTACGACAGAATCAACCAAACCATGCAGTTGGATTTTGATGGGTTGGGGATGGTTGTGTCATTCGTGAATCAACACCAGTCACACATTGCCAATGACAACAACAGTGTCACAAATATACACAGGTTCTGCTAGCACCTTTTCTTTCCTCTGAATACCCCCCCCCCCCTAAGTTGGAGATTTTAAGTGGCCTGATTTTTATTCTTCCCCTGACCCATTCATTGGAAAAAGAAAAGCGGCAAGGTCTCATGAAAGAGACAGCACTGAGAGACATATGAGGGGGTCGCGGATGGTCATGGTAGGTTTTATGTGTGGACAAGTTGGATATGGGATTGGTTTTTTTTATTACTTTGTAAAATGTTTTGGTCCAGAAATCTTGAAATTTTTCTTCATATTTTGATTCTTGGCAAAATATGCAGTCGTTCCAGTGCTTCCAAATGGCGATAAAAACTTCAAATCCAATTCAAGTGTAGTTGTAGATTTAAACTGAAAACCTCAAATCTAATTAAAATAAGAAGACACTGAACCTAATATCACCGATGTGTGTAAAGCACTGTATACTCAGTACTTTCCCGAGTCCTGTGAAAAAAAAAAATCACAGGCATATTACTCGGGTGGGATTCAAACCCACGACCTTTGCAATTCTAGAGCAGATGTCTTACCAACTAGACCACCGAGATTGTTGAACTGCCTCTAGCTACCGGGCAATCTCGGTGGTCTAGTTGGTAAGACATCTGCTCTAGAATGGCAAAGGTCGTGGGTTCAAATCCCACCCGAGTAATATGCCTGTGATCTTTTTCACAGGACTGGGGAAAGTACTGAGTATACAGTGCTTTACACACATCGGTGTACGGGTAAAAAAACAAATATAATATACATGTATAGTAATGACTTGATTTGAAATGGTTAACTTAAGGCCATGAATAAATGTACAGCTATATTCACCAATTCACCAATGAAAGACAGTTTTGTAAGGCTTTAGATATACTGTAGTCACCTGTAATTACTTTATGCATCCAGGTTCTATGTCTCTTTTTTTGCTATCCTCATTCCAAGACTTATCTTACCACAAGGAACTAAAGGCAAGGCCTAAGACCAAACTCGACTGAACTCTCCCTTTTTATGACCTTTTGTTAAATGTCTGAAATCACACAAAGAGAAGGGGGGCATTGTTCATGTTTGGAAGATGACGTGCCATAGGCTCATCCTTGGTCCAGAGCTGTCCCATTTTAAACGGTAGAGAAAGACTGGAGCAATGTCGCTGAATGGGCCGTTTCCACCTGCGCTAATCCATCCATTCAATGCAGGCTCTCTCCAGATAGAAAGATATCCTTGGGTTGACATGGGCAATGGGGTTTGCAAAGCCTTCCCCAAGGACAATCGGCAGTTGTTTTTTTATTTTAATTTTTTTTTGTGTTTGGTGGAAGGAGCGTCGTGATGCGACATTTCGGAAGAAACGATTGTTGTTTCAAAGGTGGTAGCTGCAAGTGTGTTGAATTAACAGGAGGAGGGTCGACTCGAATGTGACTGCAGCGGCCTGAATGGTTTGAGCTGTATTTCTAGAGACCCTGGGTGGCTGGAAGTGCCAGATGAGATAATTTCAAGTCAATTTCACAGCATGATTGTGACATGTTTACATCCCTCTGAAGAGATCTTATCTTAATCTTACTCATTCACCTGCCCTTATTTACACCTTTTGATCAGGGTATCGGCCTAGATCTAGAAAAAAAGGTTTTGCCGAATCCACTGAAAAAAAGAAAGAAGTCACTGGCAGTACTTTCACATGAAGGAACAGCTTAAGCTGGGTGCCTAATTGAAAACAGGGAGACCAAAAGACACCCAGATATTCCTCTGGCTATCCATAGAGAAAAGGACTAATCATTCTTCTTATCTCAAGACATTTCATTGTGTCATGCTAAATTCATTTTTTTTTTTTAAGTGGTTTTGTTTCAGAAAATAGCACAAAAATCAGTAAAATCAAAGAAGGTGCACAGTGTCTTATTTGTTTGTCTGTGTTTCCTAGTGGTTGCCGGTTTTCAATGAGACTTGCATTTTCGCGTCTTATTCATGCATGAATGTCCCCTGGCACCAAAATCTTACTTACACGGACCTCCTTACTTGTCTTTGTCCATACAGTGCAACAGACTTCAAGGACTTTCTGTGTTAAGTAAGCCAATGAGCTTTACTCAACCAACATTTGTACATACTCAGATGTAGCTTTGCTTATGGAAGGCTTCGGTGGGGATAATCCTTCTGTGTTACACTGCACAAAGCCAGCCGGGGCCTCCTGTTACAACATCCCTACAGCCTTCTACATGTTCAGTATGATCATATGACCCAGTATTATTGTTAATGGGATGGAATCGGACCTTATCGGCAGTTGATACCCCCCTCTTTCTGACCTTTTTGGAAACCTAGCCTTAGACCACCCTTCCCCTCCCCCTAAACCCTCACTCTGTGATTGTACTTCAAACGCAGCCAGTCGCCAACATCATTTTTATATAAACACTCTTCAAGACACAGGAAGTCTTGTGATTAGGTGTAAGGCAGATAGACCTGGAGATATTTGGCTCAGGAAATTACTGACCAGTTTACTCTTTTTATCTGCTGCCCCCATCTTTGTCTTATTCCCAGAACCTGCTGTATGAAATAGCAACTGTTATTAGTGTTAAGTTATTATATTCCTAAACAAGGAGCCAGACTTATTTTCCTTCTGGCCTCTGTTTGGCTTTAATGGTTTTGAATAGGAGAGAAGCTGGTCAGTTCTCTTCACTCTCCTATCTTGGTCATGTTCCCAGAACCCTCATGTGAAATAGCAAACATTGAGTGTTTAGGCCGTGTCCGAACTAATAGCTTCGGCAGTAGCTAAGGCATTCAGCCAATGGCCGTAGCCATAGCCATATCCGAAGCCGGTCGCTTCAGATCGTGCCTTATATTAATAAAAAAGAAGGAAACATTTTTCCTCCTGGGCTCTGCTTGGTTACATTGGTTTTGAATGGAAGAGAAACAAACCAGGGTCCGATTTCTTGGAGTTGCTTAAGCAGAAAACAGTGCTTACCTATTTTCTCCTAAGCAAAAATAAGCAGGATACCATGCAGCTACAGTTGGTACATCTGACATCTGACATGGTATTTTGGCTGGTAACTTTATTCTGGTAAGCATAATATTATTGTGCTTAGCTACATTTTGTGCTTAAGGAGCTCTATGAAACACGTGTAATTCTTGTTCTGTTATTCTTTTGATAAATCCAGGTAATTTCAAAATCTGCTGAAAAGCACAATACTTGTTTTACATCTTTAAAAAAAGAAGAAGTTTAAAACAAATAAATAAATGAATAAATACTGACACACACCCTTAATCGAACCGTGTTTAAGTTTCAGAAGTTGAATAATTTATAATATTAATGTTAAATAATAATAATTTATTTTCTGTCAAATATGGCTTTCTCAACATTTCTCTACCCGTCTAGCAAATACAGTATAACAGGTGATTCAGGTCAATCCCAGCCTCAGGTGTGCACTGTAAATTATTACACATATTTCATACCAATCCATCAACAAAAAAATAAAAAAAATAACTTGAGTGCCAGAGTATCCAGGCAACCACAGGAAAACCCAGTCTTGCAGAAATAAATTTGCTTTTCATTGTAAACCCACAATCTTTATGCCAAGTTAACCCCATATACCAGAAACCTTGCCCCATGGTACATGGTACATGGTACATGGTTTAAACACAGTACTTTAACCCAGTCTGGGGTTTACAGATAGAATAACTTCCATTATTTATGATTTTGGTGGTTGTAGTTCCATTGATAATTTTTTCTACGGTGGATACACTATCTTTCTATTCAGGTCAGAGCAAGTATTTGGCCTACCTGTAGTGAGATATCTCACCTTACTGTTTACACTGACCAACTTATGGAGATTTTACAGCTAATAAATCAACCTCCTTTTGTTGAATGAGATCTTTTGCTTATTTTGTTATTAATCACATCGTACTCTTCAACAAGAGTCTATTGTGTATTTTACATGTAATTTGTATTACAAAACTTGTACATGTGTAGGTTTGACAGTGTTTTTCTGTTGTTGTGTGTGTGTGTGTAAACAACCGAGACAAAATATGACAAAACTTTTTTTCTAACAAGCAAAGTAAGAAATACGCCCCCGCCTTTTCCCCTAAAAAACCCATGACAAAACTCCAACAACTTCCAAACACTTCATACAAAGTTACTCTCTTTAAGGTGTGAAATGTTGACACATGAGTAGGGCCAATGATTTTCCGCGATCGCGGAAAACGGGATTTGAGTTTGAAGTAAAAAAAATTGAAAATATAGTGACAAAAACGTAGGGTTTTTTCATGTTATTTAGGCCAAACCTATTGAAATTGATCAGGCAAGCTAACTTAACACTGCATTCTTTATTAAGTTTCTTTTTGTTAAACTAAAAAAGCATCAGAAATCAGACCGTAAAAAAGTTACGAGATCGTACTGTTGACTTGACCTGACGTACATGTACATAGAAAATGAATACACGTTAGACGCCGGGCAAAATCATCACATTCACGGCACGATCTTTACATTTTTTTCACCCAAATTGCATTTTCACCCTCCCTTTTATCAACAATTATACTCAAACTAGCTTACCTACGCTCTATATGAACACAGACATTGATTTTTCATCTCGGAAAGGTCTAACATCAACCATAAACTTTCAACATTTTGTCGCCTAAGCGAAAACAAAATGGCCGACAATTTGTTTCTGTGTGGAGGAGAAGTACACGGTGACGTCATATGCAATGATACTGCAGTGCAACGGCTGTTACATGTTTCTTGTTTTTGTTGCAGCGCACAGTGAGTCAGTGCATTACGTTTTTAGAAATTGCCAACTCCGGAACTGAATCGGCCGTTGATTTAAAAAAATAAAATAAAAATTTACAATCTTTTTCAGGAAAATTTTCAATTCAAATTAACATTTTAAGAAGTCAGCAGTGCATCTTATACAAAAGTTATGTTTATAATCGATTCCCTGTGTGTTAACAACCTTTTATCAGTTAAAGAACATGAAACGGAATTTATTTTGTCTGAAACGGAATTCATGTTTTTTAAAAACGGAATTTGCACTTTTCTGAAACGGAAAATCATTGGCCCTACATGAGTAGCAATAGTGTATGGAGAAAAGTGTGAAGCAATTTCATTCTTTCAAACACAGTGTGCCATTATGGCATCGATGTGTCTTCATTTATATTTCTTTATACAATGAACAGACGCATTCATACTTGAAGACAAATGTGCTGTTGATTAATTAGTAATATGATAAACCTGTTTCATAAAAACAAACGGATAAAGACAAAACACAACAATAAAGTACCGATCATTTCTACTTGTACTACTGAGGAGTGCCCTACATGTAGCAGAGCTGCCAACTCTCCCTGATTCTGCTGAAAGCTAACTGAAAATAAACCAATCTTTCCATGTTCTGATGAAACAAATTGGAAATCTCCCTGATTGGAATTCTAAATATCTCCCTGATTGTCGTGCGAAATCTCCGTGACTGTAAGATGCAAATGTTGGTAGCTCTCATGAAGACATTCCCCCTAGCACATTATGACTATGAGTGTGAACCCAATTTCCTGCCTCACACATAGACAAATTCGGCCAACTGTGACATTGAAAAAACATTCGGTGAAGGTTAATAAACGTTCTGTGCTAGAAATCATCAGATTGATAAATCATTCACCCTGAACTTAAAGATTCAGTTGAGGGCCCATGAAAAGATATTTGTTTTGAAATCTGATATGCATTTGGGCGTAAAAATGTTCGTCTGGTATTTGCTTTTTAGAATTTCTATTCTCTACTCGTTGATTTCTTGTGGAATAAAATTGTTTTTGTTGTGATTTCTGTTAGATTTGTTTGTTTAACTAGTTTAAGAGTTGCATGAGGGATAGAGAATAGTATTAGTAGTTGAATTTTTACCCTACAGCCTACATAATTTGTGTAAAGTTGAAAGCTTAAAGTCATAGCTTTTTAAAACATTGTATATATACATGTATTTTCCTTCAAAAGTACACTGTTGCACAATCAAAGAGTTTGTTTTGAATATGATTGTATATTTTCCTTAAAAAATGCACTGTTGCACAATCCACAGTTGAAACATATCTTCAAATGTTGACAACCTCATTTCATTAATGTTCCCTCTTCTTCTTTTCTTTATCATCTTCAGAAATGGCAGCGACGATGCTTCATCTTGTATGAGAACGGAGAGCTAGCCTTCGCACTCGATGACAGCGTGAGTTTGACAGATTCTTTTTTTGGAAGTAATAGGTTTTTCTAAAAGTAGAACAGGCGTTGAAAAAGCAACTATGGAACAATATACACAGAACTTAATTACGGACTTCCTTGGCTTAACATTTAAACATAGCCCTGAATTTCCTTGAATGACATTTACAGTTAAGTCAGTCGTTACGGTTGTCTTCCAGCACAGCTATTAGAACGTGGTGTTTTGTAATTCCTTGTATCCTATACCTTCAATTTGGGAAGGAAGCGGAAAGAAGTCATGAACGTGCAGAAATAAGAAATAAAACCCACTTGATAACAATGTTATTTTAGTCAGTTTCCATTTGGCGGACCGATTAGGTTTAAAAGAAGAGTCTACAGCTTTGGAAAAAATTAGTGCTTTTTGGTTTGACTTGCCTGACATTTACAGGGGTTTATTTTGCGATTTCATTCAGCACACATAGACAACTACAGCTGGTGAATTAAATGACAGGACTTTCATTAAGCATGTGATTACTCAGGATTTTTTTCCTGATTTCAGGATTGTCTCAAAATGTCCTTGTACCTTCAAATTTTCTTGAAAGGAGTGAAGGGAGAAAGAGAAAATTTGTGTCTAAACCTGTATTTTTTTTATTTTATGGTGATGCACTTAGTCTGTAAACCTCCTGAATTGTAACATCTTGGAGGTTCCAGGTCTAGAATAAGGAAGATTCCAGGTCTGCAAGACATTTCCCAGGAATTTTCACATTATGTTAAACCTCATCCCTATTTCATTGTTAAGTCATTGTGATTTTTCTAGTATTCAATGATCAATACTTCAACAAAAAATCTGAAATATTTGTTAATTAGTTCCTCGGACTATAAAGGAAGTTAGCTTAAATGCATTAACCTCAGCAATCACTATCAGGTTTTTACTCTAATTTTTCAGTTGGGATATATCTAGTTATTCTATAAAGGAACAATCTGCCCTTGCAGCAATTTATAAATAGTGCTTTTAAATCGATCAGTTCTTTTTTCTTATGTCCTACAAATCATAACCAGGAACCATGAGAGTTTGAGTCATACTTGTACGTTAACTACTCCTAAAAATGGAAGGTTTGTCGAACGACTCCAGGGGGAAAATGAAACGTGAGCTTGACCCAGTCAACCTGGGTATATGGTTATGGTTGTGGGTTACAAAGTAGCACAGTATATATACTGAATTCATCAAAATTCTACAGTATTTTTAATATCTCAAATAGCCAAACTGGTGGGGTCTGACACGGGATTTTCATTCATAAGGCTCTCTTTGAGAGGGCAAAGTCATTTTTAATTTGCAAAGGGCAATTCCATTGGAAAATCTATGGAAAACATTTAAAGGGGCATCAAGGCCAAGACCAGGAGCAACAGAGGCCATGGTCTCTATGGCCTGCGTGCAATTCCAGGCCTGCATTCATGAAGGGGGCATTTTCATTTGCAACAATTTTCGTTGGAAGAAGTCTTAGGTGGACCGGCGGGCTCTTAGGTGGACCAGCGGGCTCTTGGGTGGACCGGAGGGCTCTTAGTTGGACCCGCAGGCTCTTAGGTGGACCGGCGGACTCTTAGGTGGACCGGCGGGCTCTTAGGTGGACCGGCGGGCTCTTAGGTGGACCGGCAGACTCTTAGGTGGACCGATGGGCTCTTAGGTGGACCAGTGGACTCTTAGGTTGACCGGCGGGTTCTTAGGTGGACCGGCGGACTCTTAGGTGGACCGGCAGACTCTTAGGTGGACCAGGGAACTCTTAGGTGGACCAGGGAACTCTTAGGTGGACCGGCGGACTCTTAGGTGGACCGGCGGGCTCTTAGGTGGACCGGCGGACTCTTAGGTGGACCGGCGGGCTCTTGGGTGGACCAGGGAACTCTTAGGTGGACCGGCGGGCTCTTAGGTGGACCGGCGGGCTCTTGGGTGGACCGAAGGGCTCTTAGTTGGGCCCGCAGGCTCTTAGGTGGACCAGTGGGCCCTTAGGTGGACCGGCGGGCTTTTAGGTGGATTGGCGGGCTCTTAGGTGGACCGGCGGACTCTTAGGTGGACCGGCGTGCTCTTAGGTGGACCGGCGGGCTTTTAGGTGGATTGGCGGGCTCTTAGGTGGACCGGCGGGCTCTCACAATGTAGGTGGACCGGCGGGCTCTTAGGTGGACCGGCGGGCTCTTAGGTGGACCGACAGGCTCTTATGTGGACCGGCGGGCTCTTCGGTGGACCGGCGTGCTCTTAGGTGGACCGGCGGGCTCTTAGGTGGACCGATGGGCTCTTAGGTGGACCGGCGGACTCTTAGGTGGACCGGCGGGCTCTTAGGTGGACCGGCGAACTCTTAGGTGGACCGGCGGGCCCTTAGGTGGACCAGCGGGCTCTTAGGTGGACCGGCGGGCCCTTAGGTGGACCGGCGGGCTCTTAGGTGGACCGGCGGACTCTTAGGTGGATCGGAGGGCTCTTAGGTGGACCCGCAGGCTCTTAGGTGGACCGGCAAGCTCTTAGGTGGACCGGCGGGCTCTTAGGTGGACCAGCGGGCTCTTAGGTGGACCGGCAGGCCCTTAGGTGGACCGGCGGGCTCTTAGGTGGACCGGCGGACTCTTAGGTGGACCGGCGGACTCTTAGGTGGACCGGCGGACTCTTAGGTGGACCGGCAGACTCTTAGGTGGACCGGCGGACTCTTAGGTGGACCGGCGGACTCTTAGGTGGACCAGGGAACTCTTAGGTGGACCGGCGGGCTCTTAGGTGGACCGGCGGACTCTTAGTTGGACCGATGGGCTCTTAGGTGGACTGGCGTGCTCTTAGTTGGCCCGGTGGACTCTTAGGTGGACCGGCGGGCTCTTAGGTGGACCGACAGGCTCTTAGGTGGACCGGCGGGCTCTTAGGTGGACCGGCGGGCTCTTAGGTGGACCGGCGGGCTCTTAGGTGGACCGGCGGGCTCTTAGGTGGACCGGCGGGCTCTTAGGTGGTCCGGCGGGCCCTTAGGTGGACCAGCGGGCTCTTAGGTGGACCGGCGGGCCCTTAGGTGGATCGGCGGGCTCTTAGGTGGACCGGCGGACTCTTAGGTGGACCGGAGGGCTCTTAGGTGGACCCGCAGGCTCTTAGGTGGACCGGCGGGCCCTTAGGTGGACCGGCGGGCTCTTAGGTGGACCGGCGGACTCTTAGGTGGACCGGCGGACTCTTAGGTGGACCGGCGGACTCTTAGGTGGACCGGCAGACTCTTAGGTGGACCGGCGGACTCTTAGGTGGACCAGGGAACTCTTAGGTGGACCGGCGGGCTCTTAGGTGGACCGGCGGACTCTTAGGTGGACCGACAGGCTCTTAGGTGGACCGGCGGGCTCTTCGGTGGACCGGCGTGCTCTTAGTTGGCCCGGTGGACTCTTAGGTGGACCGGCGGGCTCTTAGGTGGACCGACAGGCTCTTAGGTGGACCGGCGGGCTCTTCGGTGGACCGGCGTGCTCTTAGGTGGACCGGCGGGCTCTTAGGTGGACCGGCGGGCTCTTAGGTGGACCGGCGTGCTCTTAGTTGGCCCGGCGGACTCTTAGGTGGACCGGCGGACTCTTAGGTGGACCGACAGACTCTTAGGTGGACCAGTGGGCTCTTAGGTGGACCGGCGAGCTCTTAGGTGGACCGGCGGGCTCTTAGGTGGACCGGCAGACTCTTAGGTGGACCGGCGGACTCTTAGGTGGACCGGCGGACTCTTAGGTGGACCGACAGACTATTAGGTGGACCAGTGGGCTCTTAGGTGGACCGGCGAGCTCTTAGGTGGACCGGCAGGCTTTAGGTGGACCAGGGGGTCAGTCAAATTTTCCTCTTAGCTAGCTTGGCAGGCTGGTAAAAGTGGCCCCTTATGTAGCCTGCCAGGTTAGTATCTTTGGAATTCTGATTTGAGGTGTTGTCATCTGAAAAGCTTGTTAAAATGGATGCTGGCTACATGTAGTCAAATGCATGGCTGACTAAACGACTAGCCAAGAGAAAGAGTTAGCGCAAGGCCTTGCAATTCATAAAGTACTGTATGATTTTTCATTTTGGGGGTAATTAAGGGAAGCAAGGCACAAACATGTAACTGGATTAGGCTTTCCAACAATAGCTGTCACTACACATGATGTCAATGCCAGTTTTCGACCACGGCTTTCCACTGTGGCTTATTCAATTAATGATAACTAGAAAATTGTGTTTATCCAGTTGATGAACGCTGAGCTGATTCGAGAAGTCTTTTTTTTCTTTTCATGATGTCTTTTTAACAAAGTTGAAGTCCAAGCTGCATGGATGATTGGCCGTTTTCGAAACAACGGCTTAGGCTTAGGCTTTGGTTTTGGCTCCGTCAGTTATTTTGGAAGCGTGTGCTTTCCTTACATGGCTTCAAACAGGTGAACAAAGCCCAAGCCGGAACCGAAGTAGGAACCCAAGCCAAAGGCGTGGTTTTGAAAACGGCGATAGTACAATGTATTGGATTGCTACATCACATCAACTCAATCACATTATGTCACTCGAGACGCTTGTCATCCCCCATCGTCTCTGTCATCAAGCTTTCATTAGAGTAATTCCGGGATCATTCTTAACTTCCTTGGCAGTTTACAGAGGCAAATTGGACAAGCACTTGGCTCTTGTAAGAAAAGGAGAGAAGAGAACTCCAGTTTCATTCTTCCCTCGGGATAGAAATTATGTTTCATCATCTTGTTCAGGCAATAGGAAGTCTATTTGTCCTCATGAAGGTTATGATGTTGTCCGATGGATTTTACAATTAGTCGTAATAAAAAGACAAAGTGTTGACTAATTAATTGATAGATTAAGTTACACATATTAAGATAGACTCTGTGAGTTGAGTCACACAAGTCTTAACAATAAATCCATTGTACTTTTTTCTTTTCTTTGTTCACTCTTTATATGATGCCAATGCCATTAACTTCCAAATACCGTAAGTGGTAAAGCTTCACATTGCTCCACAACCTCCAAACAATCTCCATGCTCTGTTTTCTCCATGACTCGAGAGTGTGCTGACATTTGCCGTAATTGTTAATACAACGGTTAAAAATGTCTTGTTTCAAGATTATCATGATGGCTTTTCATTAAAGGCACTGTACACGTTTGGTAATTACTCAAAATATAAATTAGCATAAAAACTTACTTGGTAACGAGCAACAGAGAGCTGTTGATAGTATAAAACATTGTGAGAAACGACTCCCTCTGAAGTAACGTAGTTTTTGAGAAAGAGGTAATTTCTCACTAAAATAATAAAAGACTTCTCGCAAGAAGCCTTTTATTCCTATCTGAAAGCACACAAATTTGTACAACAAGGGTGTCTTTTCTTTCATCATTTTCTTGCAACTTCAATGACCAATTGAGCCCAAATTTTCACAGGCTTGTTATTTTATGCATATGTTGGGATACTGGTCTTTGACAATTACCAAACATGTTCAGTGCCTTTAAGGTGCTTTACTGTTTAACTTTCCAGCCTCATTTTGGTTACATTGACTTGAGTGGGAGAAAAACAAGATGGCTGCGTCATGATAAAAGCCATTTCTTGATTGAAGCTGTGGATAATTCTTAAAGTGTCCACTCCCAAAAGTCTATAGAAATAAATCTCTTGTTATGCTTGGTACAAATACTTAAGCATTGCTGTGATAAAATTAAGAATTGGGCTGTCTTGAGCACACGCTTGAGTCTACCCCCTTGCCTTTAGTTCAAACACCTTCAAGTGGTTTCCAGTGTCTTGACGAAACCATGAGATAACATCCTCTCATAAAGATCTCCTCTTCTTCCCTACTCCTCCGTATACAGATAAACACCGTACCCCAAGGCGTCATCAACATGTACCAGTGCGAGAAAGTCTTCAACGCCGATGCGCAAACGGGACAGAAGTTCTCCCTCGCCATACAGACCACCACGTCAACGACGTTCATCCGAGCGGAGACGCGAGAGGAAAAAGACAGGTGGGGATGTGCTTTCCAAATGAATTTGAAATAGAAACAGGAAACTATCAGTTATCCAAACCGGATGGAGATACTAATTGCTCAAGTTTCATGAATTTCTCTTGTTAAATTCCCCCCCCCCCCCAAGATCAAATTGAGTGTACCATTACCATTGTGGGTAAACGGCTTTCCTAGTCCTGGACTCTTTAATTAAGGATGGCTTTCAATCATGGAGATTGCTATAAACAATGCTTTTATAATAGTATTAATTATACAAATTATAAAACTTATAGAGCGCACACATTCTCCTAATGAAAGGCACTCATGGAACAACAAGAAGAAAACAAATTAACAAAAACAAATATACTGCATGTTAATGTACAGTCTGACAAGCAGGAGAAATTATGCTCTGGTAATGTAGGCTAAATTGTAGTAATGAGTTTTTTGAGAGCCATTTTGAAAGAGCTGAGAGATGGTATGGATCAAATATTTATTGGGAGACTGTTCCACAGATGAGGGGCTTGTGATGAGGAATAGAGGAATCGGGGAAAAATGATCTTGTATTCAATTCTGTAACGTTGAAGTGGATGCAAGATTGTTTTCCCCGGATGCAAAATGAATGCATCTTTTCCCCTGAAATCATGGGGGTGTTTTTGTGTCTGAAAAGCTTTCTAATACTGAGCAAATAAAACCAGATAATAAAACTAATTCTAATAATTAAGAGAGATTTATAAAGCGCAAACAGTTGCAGATCGGTTCCGCCTCAAGGCGCTGAATACAAGCAAAAAAGGGATTAAACAACATAAACTGAATTAAAAACAACGATAACTAAACAATTTTACAAAAAAAGTACGTCTTGACCAGCCAAATACACAGTAAACCAAAAAGATGAACTAGTTAAAAAGTTGTAGGAAATGAATAATAGAGGTCAAATTCTGGACGAAGGCAGTTAAAGTCATCATGTGAGAATCGGGCATGTAATTTTCCACCTAATTTTCTTTTGCAAAAAAGCATATAATAGTGCCATAAAAAACAAAAAAACAAAAAAACAAAACACTGTATGAAGTGTTGTGAGCTTGGCCATTTCCTTATTTTTTGCCTTTACAAAGAATGCAGACATTGGTTAGTCCATCACCATTGGCTCCTGAAGGCTGTCAAGAGAAAAATGCCCCCCCTTACATCTGTGGTTATTAATTATATAAACAGAAGAACACTTACTTATTCCCTTTGTTTTGGTAAACCCTACCCTTGTTATTTCTGGCCTTTTCTTTTGCATTGAGGGGCTCATACTTTATTAGGGAACCCTTTCAGCGACTTATTTATAAACACATAAATGTCAAAGTATCTCCTTTTGGGAAAGATAATTGTTTCCTGTACTCAGATGTATTGTAAATGTCATAGTCCTCAATTTAAACAAAAACAAAATCTTACAGAAATCATTCAGGAAACCACAGTCAACCCTACTCAAGCCTAGCCTGGGCGTTGGCGTAGTCATTTGTTTCCCCCGCACATTTTTTACAGTGTAGATAAACAAGGCTTAGTTTCCTAACTGGTCTGTAGGGCGAGTCATAAATCTCCCCTTGCTTCAAGTTGTAAAAGAGTTTGGAAGCTGGTGGAGTACTTGGGGAAATAGGAGCTGTGGTTAAGGAGGAGAACTTGGGCAGCCAAGATTGAGTCTCTGGTGTTGATGCTCAGTTGATGTTGGGGGGGGGGTCACCGGGAGGTCAATGCTGTTACACCGTAGTTCGAGAAGGCTAGCAAAGTGAGGTTTATTATTGTGTTGCAATGGAACCGGGTTGTTGTGTTTTCTGAGCAGGAATTGCACTAGCAACAGAATGTTATGCTATATCATACACTGTGCATGTGTATCAACTGTTTACCAAGTCAACGATGATGATAACTAGGATTTTGACACGTTTCGCATGGGTTGTGAATACCATTGAGAAAGGATAAAGGACTTGTACTATGTAGGCTACGCACATGTCTGCTATATGAAGCCTGATCAATTTATAGGTCCATGACCAATCCTTTGGAGTACTTAAACATGAGCATAAAAAAAATCATTCACATTCCATGTCAAGGTACACTGCTCTACCATGTTATTGAATAACAGCACGCATACATTGTACTTGTTGTCATTGTGGGCGTGTTTGCAATACAAAAGGGACTTCCAATCTCCACTGTATGGTCTGCTACATGTACCATTTGTAGCAACTTATAAAACGGATTTCTGTCCTCATAGCTACACTTCCTCGCGAAATCAGTGTCAGACAAAATGCGTTTGCAGAGATTTCATCCCTTCTCGGATAAAATAAATCCAATAGTCAGTATGAGTACAACTTCACACCATGTAAGCTGCTCGATTCAAAATCTTCAATTTATAAGCCCCCTTGCTCATACCCCAGAGTTGCCCTTCTCCCCCCCCCCCCTCTAACTTGCCATGAAAACCCCATTAGATGCTATACCTTAAAACTACCTAATTACTTAAGAAGCACTTGGAGGATTTAGTATAGCGACCCTGTTAATCAGAATCAGTCCAAGGGCGGCAGATAGTCTGACCCACCCCGCCACTCATCATCCAAAAGGGAATTGAACAAAATGCTGAGGATGAGATCGCTCCAGCTGTAAAACACAGCCCTGTATAAAACTGCGTACATGCCTGGGGTATGATTCATGCTTTCTGGTATCACTTTGGGTTTGATATCGATGCGATGCGTTGACAGATGCTGTCGCACAGCCAACTTTCAATGGACAAACTGCTGACACACCTTCGTACAGTAGTTTTTTACAAAATTTATCATCTGTTGTGGTTGTTCATAAAGATATTTTATCTTCAAGCATTTATATGCAGTTGGAAATTGGACACTTTACTTTTGTATCTCAATTGGAGAAGTCATCTTCAGAGATGACCGCCCTGTCCAGTGTACTTGGCTCAAGCTCTGGGTTCCTGGTTGTAGCACTTGTGTCCTTAAGCGAGACACTTAACCATAATTGCTTTGGCTTTTAGGATGGGATGTAAAGCCGTAGGTCCTGTGTGTTTTCTTTTTTTTACATGTTAAAGAACGCAGAACACTTATTGTTAAGAGAAGGGGGTTTGCCCTGTGTGTTTCTGGCATGGTTGGCTGCAGATTGTGCCACAGCACCCTGTAAACTTTCACAAGGTGCTATATAAATGGGTTTCATAATTGAACAAAAAAGAGCTCTGTGTACCTGTCGTAAAATTGCTAGCATTTTGAGACACCAGTACACGTAGATATAGCGCTATACAAACTTGTGTATTGTTAATATTAGTATCCCTCTATTTTTGTGTGTTAACAATAGACAAATTTAGCTTCCCCCTAAATTCCACTAAATTTACACGCATAAATAATGCATGCATACATAATTTATGCTCGCCAATACCAGTAGTAAATTTCTTTTTAGAATGGAACAGTTTAACCTCTCATTGAACTGGATGGAAGCATTGTCTAATATGGGGCTTGTCTGTCAATTTGGTTTGCCGGCTCTACCATCATATATGTGTCTGTATCAAAGTTCACGGTGAACCAGGATTCGGTTCGGGGAATATTATAGCTCATTATGTGGTTGGATAGACTGTAATATTCATGAACTTCAAAGGGCATATTATGCTTCACATTAGAGTGGCTTTGCTCTTGGGAAAGGGGGGAAGACTAATATTGCTCTTTAAAGTTTGCAATACCTATAGACCTTTATCATGCAGCCACCATCTTGTTCATGTTCCCTTTATCCAGTAACAGTAATGGATGACAATATTCATCGTAAAAACAGGAACCAGACTATTTCTCCTTCCAGCCTCGGTTTGGTTACATTGAGTTGAATGGAAGAAAATCAAGATGGACACACCATGATAAAGGTCTATTTGATTGCACTACAGTTGTCATAGTCTAAAAGATCAGCCCGTAGACATCAATGCATTGGAAGAGGAAATCAAATTCATTTTTGAGTTATGGGATGGGATTGGGCTGGTAAAAACGTCCAAGTTGTGTTGAGATGTACGATGTTGTCAGCCTTGTTAGTTTCACTGTGAGGTTACATAAAGTCCACATGAACACTGATTTTAACGGAATTGGAAGAGCAAACTCAATTCATAAAGTTAATCACCTGCATCCACATTATTTGTTATCCGTGGATGTCGGTAATGTCAACTTCAGGAATAAAATTCGCGTTTCCCTTTTTATTTTTTAATTTAAGTTCACCATTTACCTACAAAATTAGTTAGAGATCTGGCAAACAAAACATGTCCCACCGAACCCAGAAAATGATTGTGCATTTTATTTGAGCACTGACAAACTAAAGAAGTCTGCCTGCGATGACATGTAAGCTGTTGACTTCTGACTTCCAGGGCGCCCGCTTGTTTACCAAAGAAGTTAATATATAAAGCGTTCATGATGGGTTCTTTTGTAAATTCCGAAGCAAACACTTGTATTCCTTTGCCATGAAAATATCAAGTAATACATGGGGGGGGGACATAGAAAACAGAGCATATATTTCTGTGTCGGAAAAGAAGAAGAGACAAATTTGTTTTTGGTTTTTTTAACGCTTGGGTTTCGGTGTCAATGTGCACTGAGGCTGACAGATCTGTAGTGTTAAAACTGTTGGATTTAATTGATTTCAAATGTACAAAAACCTTGTAATTTTTTTCCTTGACTTGTTGTCCAAAAAGAGAAGATAGCCGCTTAACATTTGCATGACTGTGGTTTGGCAGGATTTTCCCCCCTGATTTCAGAATAAAAAAAATAAAAAAAATTGTTGTACCCCCTTCAAAATGCCCCGAGGGTTTGAACTTGCAATCAAAGAAAGTAAGATGTATGTAGGCCTCCTCAGTCCAAACCTTGAGATTTGTCCTTTGTGGTCATGTCGAGAATCTGTAAATCCACCCTGGATATTCAGGGGTTTCATCTTTAGACAAAAGAGGAGACCACTTTATCCCTTGTTCAGAATCTGTAAATTTTGCTCAATCACACTCCTAGGATATTTGTGTTGTAGGATGTAGCCTCCAGCATTTTAAAAATATTTTTTAGGTAGGAAAGGTCAGTTACTTCTCAATCACATAGAAACAGTTGTTTTCTTGCAAAGTTTTAGTTTACACTCAAGTATCATGCAGTAATTTTCAACATCAGCACAAAAAGGTGCATTATACGTGTACTTGCACCATAACTAATGTTGTGTGTTGTTTATTTGATGCTAGTATGTAGATTTGTAAATAATTCATTAGAGAAAACAAGCCATAAAAGATGAACCCTAAAAATGGGTATTATAAATCCAAGGACACTGTGGTTATGGCTTAAAAAACCAAGGCAATCATGCATATTCAGTTATTTAAATAAGGAACATCCAGGGGTGTTAATTGATTGGAGTTGTAATTTCTCCATGCTCCTCCCATGTCTCCACACTGTCCGACTTTTCAGAGTCCCGACTTCCCCTTTTTGAAAGGTGTATCATCATTCTCTCATTGGATTTAATCTTAAGTAATGAGTCTATCCTCATTAATGCTATCTCAGACCCCTCAATTCCAGAAAATGTCAATTAAGATTTTGTGGGGGGGGGGGAGACTGGGGAAGGGGGAACCTGTCTACAGGATCATTTTGTGAGGACTTTTAAACTTGAGCTTTGAGATTTGCCATTCCAACAGAATTGTGAAAAACTGCAGTTTTGTGAAAAAAATCTGGAGCATGTAAGTACTGGTTTTATGTTGTGAATTTTGTGTGAATATCCAGTAATAAACCACAAGGAATAAATCGTCACATTAATCTAGAGGTCGCAGGTTCAAGTCTCCACTCCAGTCAATTTGTTCAACCCAAAATGATTTTTTTGTGAAGATAACCTTAAACCTTTAAATATATATAATCAAATAAAATATTTATTAACATTTTAAGATTTGTTTTTTTTTTTTTTTTTGGCAATGTGCGCATATTGACCCAATATGCTAATTTATGCATGGGGAGAACTCTGGAAATGTTAATAACATTGGGAAGTAGCAATACTCAGGCATAGCCTGTAACATTTAATGGAGTAAACTATAAACTTTACGGACTTGACCGATTTGTGATACGACCTGCAAAATAATAATAGCTCAAGAATGATTGATATCACAATCAATACTGTGATGGATTTTCCAATCATCTGTCGTTCATTCTCGCTGTTTGGTCTGTCCCAGTGTAGCAGACATCCTGTTATGATTCTTTTGTTATTGGATTTAGATCCGTTTGGAAAGGCACTTGACATTTGATAAAACAAAAAATGTTTTTAGTAGATTAAAGCTATTCATGAAAGAGCTGAATCATGACGACAGTGTACCCAGAATCAACACCTGCCAGCAGAAGAAACACGTCCAGTTTCTATTACAAATGCGCTAAGAGCGTCTTGCACAAAGACTAAGAGAAGAGCTGTTATTTTGTGTCAAGTGTGGTAAACTTAGCTGTGAAGATTCCTTAAATGTAAAACAAGTTCATTGTGTGAATGCATACTGATGATCATGAGAGACTAGATGGGTGACACAACCCAGTTTTATTGTAGACTTGTGCATCGCTTTAGTAGCCCCAGGGGATGGAGATGGATACCACACAAGAAAGCCAAAACCTTTTTTGATCCCCTCTCTCGTTCGTAAAATGTTTTTCGTAGATTAAAACTTTTCAGCCAAGATTTACATAGAGAACTTTTTACGATATCCCTCTTACTTCTTGCAATAGAAACTGGACATGTTTCTTCTGGCAGGTATTGATTTTGAGTCAAATTTCAGAAAATCCGCCACAAAACAAAATGAGGATACTCTATTATTTGTTTTCTGCTAGCTCAATTTCTCGGACTTGGGTTTGAAATAGTAGGTCTCAAGCAAATCTTGTGTAATCGGCAGGTGTTTTTTTTGAGGATATCTTTGGTTGGCTTTTGTATTTGTGGACCCCTGGGATATGGTGTAGGATAGAAGATCACTCAGTCAAAACAACAATCTGGATAACATTGATGAATATGGTTGTAGAGATAATGGTACTGACTAGTAAAATGGATACTGAAGATAAACTGCAACCCGGTTTTATAGAGCTGGGGCAAATTTTATGAAGTGGCTCAGCAGAAATTGTCTGCTAAGCAAATACAATCAAAGGACCAATCGTACACAGTTGTACATCATGCTATTTTGGCCGGTATCCTGATTCTGCTAAGCATGATTTTTCTGTGCTTAGCATCAATGTGTGATTGACATAAAGTTAGGGGCTGATTTTCATAGCACTTTTTAAAGCAGACATTTTCTTTTTGCAGAGCCCCCATTAACAGAATTTCTAAGGGAAGAGTATAGTCTTGGTGCAAGACATCGTTAGTGCATTTCGCTGCCAGTTTGTTACTGTACACTGTATATATTGTACACTCTACAGCGATTCACCGGTAGCGGGCACTCTACGGGTCTCCGGACTCAGTGCGGCTGTACAGTTGGGAAGGTTCGTTGATCAGTGAGAGCTGCATGTGTGCAGAACACCCTCTATCAGTGTACAGTAACCAATGGGGCAGCAAAAATGCGCTAAGAACGTCTTGCACGAAGACTAAGGGAAAAGCTGTTATTTTGTCAAGTGTGGTAGACTTGGATGTAAAGATTGATATATATTTCCTTTTGTGAAACAATTCCATCGTGTGAATGCATACTGATCATCGTGAGATTAGACTGGTGACACAACTGATAACCCAGTTTTTTTTTTATAACCTTCTGCATTGCTTTAATAGTAGCCCCAGGGGATGGAGATGGATACCACACCAGAGAAACCTTGCGTTTTTTGATCCCCTATGGTTGTCGTTGATTCTTGATGAATCATCCAATCATTAATACATTATAAGTCCAGAGACCCTGAGATAGTAATTACTCTCATCTCCCATTTACTATTAATGAGCAACATTGTTGACAGCTTGAGGGCGCTCCTGAACCGCTTTCTGTAGATACAGAATCACAAACAGAAGATGCATTCTAAACTTTGAAATCTACCAATAACTGGTTCAGAGGCACTCTAAAGGGAATGACAGCAAAATAAAAATTTTCATAGAGTTCCAGATAGTTAGCTTAATGGAAGAGTGAGTAGTAAAAATGCAAAGTTAAGCATCACTGACTGCGGTCAGTAGTTGGTTGGGAGACCTCATTCCATGTATTGTTATGGTTTGTGGCATCTCTCTGACACTTTTGGGCTTGAACTGTAGGTTCTGTGCATTTTAGTAATGCACTATAAAACACCCAAGACTCTTATTGTAAAAGAGAAAGGGCTTGCCCCGTGTTTCTGGTTGGAGTGTAGTTGCTCATTTGAACAGTCATATGGAATTTGTGCAATTATACATAAATGAATTTGTTTATTTATTTTTGCAATGCACAAAAGTAGTTAATGGCCTGACGTTTCAACCCCTAGCAGAGTCTTCCCCATTTAGCCTTCGAGAAAGACTCTGCTAGGGTCGAAAAGTCTCTGCTAGGGTCAAAAAGTCAGGCCATTAACAATTTTTTTGCATTCATACCATAGGTCCTTTTGGTTGGTAAGCAGTTTGCAATTAGCTAATTCGACTTTCTCTATTTTATTTTAAAGTAAAATCAGTGATAGCTTCATACCAAACGGCAACAGGATGTTGTTAATAACCAGAAGTAATTAATAACGTGAAACAGATTATTATTACTTTTGTAATGGTTACTTTCGCTTCCATTCACAGTTGGTTAGAAACACTAGGTGAATATCCGGAGATCAACAAGGAGAACGAGAGAATGAAACAACGTCAGTTGAAACTCGCTGCTCAACACGCTGCTAGACAGGTTAGTGTGAGGGTATTTAATAATAATACACAACATTTATTAGGCACTTAATACGGATGTTTCTAAGTGCACCATTGTCTGACTACAAATTTTGTCCTGCAAGGTATGTGGAGCTATACTGTTGAAGTATGAGGCCTATTCATTTATAGCACCATGCAATGGTTTACAAAGTGCTGTAGCGCAATATATGCTGCCGATCACACCAGGAACACCGGGGCGAACCCCTTCTCTTTACGATAAGTGCACTGGGTTCTTTTACGTGCCTTACACAACACACGGGACCAACGGCTTTACGTCCCATCCGAAGGATAAAGCATGTGGTTAAGTGTCTTGCTTAAGGACATAAGTGTCACGACTGGGGTTCGAACCCACATTCTGCTGATCAGAAACACCAACAGCTTGAGTCCGGTGTTCTTATCCGCTCGGCCACGACACTCCACGTATTTAGTTCTGGTTCAAGAGGCCATTCAGAATAATCCATGTTCAAAAGAAAAAATTCTCGAAATTATTGATGATTGGGTCAACAATTGAGCCCAAATTTTCACAGGCTTGTTTTTTTATGCATATGTTGGGACACACCAAGTGAGAACACTGGTCTTTGACAATTTCCAAACGTGTTCAGTGCCTTTAAGGGATAAAAGAAAACACACGGAGGCGTCTTCCTGATTGTCTGTCATGTCTGTGCTTTCCATTGTTATATCAGTCAACCTTATTTCGATAGCCGACCTCCACACCCGATGGGGAGATGGTGTGGATTTTCTCTTCTGTTTCAACTACAAAGTTGCGTACTTGAAGCCAGGAAAAGCCATTGAAAACTCTTGAGCTGGGAGAAAATCTATATAAAGTACATGCTTCATTTGAGGCATTACTTTGTTTTAGTCTGTCAATAATTAAAAATCTAAAGTTGGGGTGGTTGGGTGTGTCAAAATAATTTCGAAAAAAGATTGAAATTTCAAAAACATTGACTATTTTCAATGGCCCCTAACTCACTCTGAACTCTCTACCATTTCTTCTTTATATTCAAACACATGTATAGTGTACATATAGAGTTGATGAAGGTAAAAATTTGCTAAGCAGAGAGAAGTTTTGTTGAACAGAAAGCTCTGTAGAACGGGTTACCGGCCCGGCCGTGTAATGTAAACCAATATATGACTGGTTCCCGGCTGCTATTTGCTCAGCTAACTTATTTTGCCTAGCAAAATATCATCTGATTTGGCTAGCTTTGATAGTTTCCCCACAACAAAACAAGAAAAAACAGTATTGGCTGAGTTCCAAATTGAACGCCAGAGTTGAACTCCATAGTTCAAGGAAAAATAAATAGTTCTCAGCTCATTGGTTTTGGTTTATGATTTTCCATTTTTCAATCGATCTTAATAAAAATAATAAAAAATTCGACCAAATCAATGTATGAGCAAATCACAGAATTTCAATGGCATGTATTTATAACAAGCAAATGTGACCTTACACACTTCGGTCATTTGGGTGTAGTGTTTGCCATGCATTATAAAGCAATGGAATGGTACCCCCAAAATAAATAAATAAAATCGGACATCTAAAGTCACTTGACATCCTGATAATTCCAACTTAATGATTGATGTAATTCTCTAAACAAAATCTGAAAACAAAAAAACCCAAGAAGCATTCTGAGTTAATATCGACCTGTTTTTTAAATATTCTGCTGTGCTAGGTTCAAAATGAAAGAAATCTACTTACTGTTTTTCAATTTACATATACTTTAGGCCAAGATTTCTATCCCTAGAGTTGCCTAGGATTTTATGCAAAACATCAACCCCCCAAAAAAGAAAAAGTGACCTGTGGCCGTAAAATATCCTCTTTTGTAGTAATGGTTTGTGTATTTAATACTTTGTAGTAATGGTTTGTGTATTTAATACTGTACCGATAAAAACAGTAAACTGAATTTATTCAGACATTTCTAATTAGTTTTATGGGGGACATTTTCAGTGGTATTAATTAAATGTTTAATACTGAAAGACAATCATGTCTAGACTATTTGATGACCTTTAAAATGGAGAAATAGGCTTGGCTGTTGCCCAGGTTTGGGTATACCGTGGAGGTAGTTTTCTTTCGTCCATGGTTTTACAATCTCTGTTTAATCCCATAGGACTCGGGGGGGGGGGGGGGAGCTCTGAACAAATGAATCCCCCCCCAAATATTAATAAGAACTACTAAATTTTTTTTATTTGCATCTGTTCATGTTATGTTCAAATGTGCATTACATAAAAAAAAGCTTATTTGTAAACATGCTCAGAGATATCCAACATCTTTGTTGGGCAACTATAGTCAGACATGATATGCCTCTTGTAATCTGACCCCCCCCCCCCCCCCGACAATCGGTAAGATTATTATTATTAATCCTTTTTTGGGGGGTGGGGGGGGGTGGAGAATTAAATAGTATGCCTTTATATATGCGGATACTATGTACATGTATATTTACATGTCTACATTACTCTTCAACACAAAATTCTCCTGTTGCCCTGAGACTACCATTATCTTATACAAAACACATGTATTTTTCATCCTTTTTTTTCACATTTTAATTTTTTAATTTTGTTTTATATTACCCACATTTTATACAGACATTATATTTATTTTTTGTATATTACCCACAATGTGTACACTCACACTCACTCACATCCATCCACAGACCTTGGTTTGACCAATGTGTCCATTAGTCCTGTATCCTGGACTCTAAGAATCATTTATAATCATAAGTTCATCCACAGTAGTAGCCTGTGGCTGTAGAATTGAAGTCAAGGTTAATTTGATACACAGATGACGGCCAGTTTGCGTTAATAACTGGGGGTCACTGACCAAGAACCTGTCTGACCTTGACACACTATCTTTTCAACTATTATTGGCTCATTGGATCTGGAGGGGAAACAAATCTTTGGAATGCAGTGCAAATTGTTTCCCCTTTTATGTTAACTTCCTTACCTGTTTTGATAATGAGCAGCAGTCAACAGACCTTTGATCGCATTGCCACCTATCTCTGTCTTGCTCCCTGAACACTTGTTTGAGAATGATTAGGCAAATTGTTATTGTATAAAATGGGGGTAGACTAATTTATCTGTCAGCCTCAATTTTGATTTGGGATGGAAGGTGTCCAGAAAGGCTATACAGGGGTAAAAGATATTATCCTGGCGCCGATTTCACAAAGAGATAAGACTCATCTTAAGATAAGTTGTCAGTATTTCCGTAGTGATTTGTATTATGATATCACACTTTGCTTAGCAATTAAGATTGATACAGAGGTAAGATCAATCTTAGCTCTTTGTGAAATCGAGCCCAGGTCATACATGTACCTGTACCAATCCTTCGGAGAAATTATTCTGTAAGAAATACTGACAAATTGACCTGTACTTAATTTGATTGCCGTGATTGAAATAAGCCTGATATGACCAGGCAATTTTTTTTTGAATGGCCTGATGTTACGACCCTAGCAGAGTCTTTCTTGAAGGACTAAATGACAACATAACACAGCACACATAAAACTACATCAAAACACATGTTAGTTGTACATGTATGTGTGTTTATTGGAAACGCAGAGGATTTGAACAAAGTTGCTCAGATTCCAAAAAACAATTGTGTAGTACCCATTTTATGAACCATAATGTTCTAATCATTGATCTTCGGTGATTGGTTAAGCGTTTTCGCGTGATCGGTTTGACCGCAGTGATTCAGCTGTTGCAACCGAAGCATAACCGAGTTGTCGGCTCGGTTAGGCTTGGTTTCTAGATGGCGGATTCTACGAAAAATGTCATCGGAATTCTTTTCAAAATGAAAAACTTTGAAGAATACCATTCTAAAAATCTTTACAAAATTATAAAGAAAATAGTTTGTTTCACAAACTTGGGTGTGATCCCTGGCTGGACGGCAGTTGTAGGTTGACTGACACCTCTCGAACAAAGATATTAACAAAAATAGGGAGACCGCCAATATTAGGAATAGATAACTTGGTTGGTAGAGCGCCGGCACGTTTATCTGGAGGTCCCAGGTTCAAATCCTGCTCTGGTCAATTTGTCTTTGTTCAACCTAAAATGATAAAGACTAAGTTCCATAACTTGAAAATAAAAGGAAGGCTGTATATTTTGAGAACATTCATTTTCAAGAGATGACCTTTGTTATGACCTGGTTACCGACCTGGTTACTGACCCGTTTTTGTGTAGCTCTCAGAGGTTGTTTCGGTCAAAGAATTTTACGTCAGAAACTTGTTTCTTGTTAGGGTCGCCAAAACACGCCCCTGGTCAAGTCAAGGCAGCTGCACCATGCATCCATCTTTGTGTGATTCCATGAAGGCAATGGCAGTATTGCTATCTATTCCTAACAAGGGACCATACTTTTTTTTAACATGAAGCTTCAGTTTGGTTGAAGTGGAAACAAATCCTCTTGGAAATACCAAATCCTCTCTCGATGGAGTTTTTTGGGGTTTTTTTTTCGGGGGGGGGGGGGGTGTTTGTCCCCATGGCCAAGGGAAATCCAGGCCTCCTGCTTAATTCAGAAAAGTTCACTTATGTGGAGTCTCATGCCTGACATTGATGATGATGAAGCTGATAGCTGTTAAGAGCCCAATGTAGATCCCCACCCCACCCCCACAGACCTGGCATCAAGCTGTTCATGGTGTCTTGGTGTCTTGGTAGTAGTAAATGCAAGTATTAGGTTTGAAGTAGTGCCATGGGCGATTGTCTCTCTTGAGTAGAGCTGGAGAAGAGATGGTTGTTTTACTTGACAGTTTCGACCAGTGTGCTCTTGGCCAAATAGAGCTGCTTAAGCACACACAAAAAGTAACTAAGCATAAAACAAACTTGCTACACCAGAATAAGGTCACCAGTCAAAACAAATGCTATGTCACATGTGCCATTTGTAACTGGTTTCCTGCTCACTTTTGCTTAGCAGAAATTTGTTAAACACTTTTATTAAGCAGCTTTATTAAACTGGCCCATGGGCCCAATTTCATAGAGCTGCTCAAGTACAAAAAGTAGCTAAGCACAACAAAATTATGCTTACCAGAATAAGGTTACCAGCCAAACTACTGTACCCTGTCATTTGTTCTGCTTAGCAGAAAAACTGTTAAACAATATTTTTTTGGAAGCAGCTCTAATAAATATGGCCCCTGGTCATCTTCAGGAGAATCTGATTCACCTTGCAGATGTTTCATTTCAGGCAGAAGGTTTAGGTCTTTTTTCCCCAATCATTGGCTTCCAGGTGAAAATGTTGTTAAAAAACCTGCTCTATTATTTACATCTAGGTTAGCCCCAGGGCAAAACTGACCAACTAATTTCATAAAGTAAGCCTTACTAACCAGACAAATCAAGTAAATGAGAAAAAAAATAAATCAGAGAATCCCACAAAAAAGATGTACATCGCTTGATGATTCATAAACAAATGTAGTGTCTGTGACACCAGTGCCCCTTGTAGATTAATTAGTTTATTGACAGCGGCTGGCAGGCAAAGTACAATCCCCCCTTGAAATTCATCAAATTTCAGGGTTAAACCCGGTGTAGATTTGTCGAGGCAAATAGTAATACAAATGGATTTCTTGATTAGACACAGTTGAATGTACTCACCCAATCAATTCTGCAAAGGGGAGAGAATGGCAATTTAATAATCAAACTTGAAATGGATTCAAAAATTCCCCTTGATTTTTTTCTTCAAATTGACTATTTCCAATCATTCATATTTGAAGGGAACCATTTTTATTTTACAAATGGCATTTACACAGTACATGAAGAATCCATGGGATTAAGTTTTATGAGATAAAGGGGCAGCAGCAGAGTCCATGGCCTTCAAAGCATCTGTGTCATACAATAATGGTGCACATTCAGGAATCATGGTGCACATTCTGGAATCATTAAGCACGGTAAAGAACAACACAGTTTTTATTTTGAAAATAAATTTGTTTTACTTCTAATTTATTGCACTTATTATTTTGTATTTTCTTTCTGTATTTATTAGCATTTTCGTATTTATTTATTTATTAATTTATTTGTTATTATTTTTTAACGGGGGGGGGGGGGGGTCTTCCTGATGCTGATAATTCAACTGTTTTCATTTGATTTTACAACTTATCAATCTTGTATACTTGGATAGCTTATCAATCTTAATATAATAATATAATAATATAGTCTTATGTAGCGCACGTATCTACCAGTAAGGTACTCAAGGCGCTTGAACAGACAATCAGTTTTTCCCGCAAGGTATGCGGGGCTACATTTTTGAAGTATGAGACCTATTCCTTTAGATAGCACCATGTAATGGTTTACAAGGTGCTGTGGCGCAATATGCTGCCGATCAAACCAGGAACACCGGGGCGAACCCCTTCTCTTTACGATAAGTGCACTGGGTTCTTTTACGTGCATTATCACAACACACGGGACCTACGGCTTAACGTCCCATCCGAAGGACGAAGCATGTGGTTAAGTGTCTTGCTTAAGGACACAAGTGTCACAACTGGGATTCGAACCCACACTCTGCTGATCAGAAACACCAGAGCTTGAGTTCAGTGTTCTTATCCGCTCGGCCACGACACTCCACTTATCTTGTATACTTGGATACTTTTAAGAAGTGTCTTTACTCTTTACTACTGTTTAATAAACATTGCATGAAATGTATGTCATAGTTCTGGAACCATTGGCCAGCCCAAGGTTTAAAAAACCCTTTATTTTTTTTAATATTTTTTTTTTTTGGGGGGGGGGGGTCGGGTCTTGATGCTGATTTTGTTACTGTTTTTTCATTTGCACTTATCTTGTTTACACTCACATACTTTTGTTTTTGCTATATTTTGTCTTGTATATTGTTGACTAAACATTGCATAAAATGTGCATCATCACTCAAAATGTCTTGTATACATTGTGTGAAAATATATACAGTCTAGTGTCAACTTACATGGCCACACATTGTCACACCCCAACGTTTAAATTAACTCGAAATGTCAAAATCATAAAATATCCAGAACGCCAAGATAAGGGTTTGGAAGTAATACAAGCTTGTCTATTAAGTGCTGTTTGGTATGTCAAAGGCAAATGAAAACATGATTTGCCTGACTGGATTTCATATTATTTCAGCCGATGATATCGTGGGCGTTTGACAATTTATTTTTGCCATATGTGGAAGATGAGACTAATATTTTTCTTAATCACAAACAGATGTTGGTAATATCCTGCCCCAAAACAACAATTTGATCGGCTGTACTTTTTGTTATTTCTGTTTACAAATCTTATCTTGAAAAGACGTTTATTTTGTTAACAGATCTTGTTGGCAGCTGATCTTGAGTGTCTAAAACTGACAGGTTTTAGACACGAACTTTGTATTTTTGAAGTACAAAGTGAAGAGTGTGAATGATTTATCAACCTGGATTGTCATTTTATCTGAAATTGTTTATAAAAACATAAATGTTATGTATTGTTATTATTTTAGTCTATGGTTAAATTATTAGTAGTAGTATTAATTATTAGTTTTTTGGTGGGTTGGGGATGGGGAGAGATTGAAAAAAAGTAATTGAATTTTTGTTGTAAAGAAATTTCAGATCGTTGGGCTTAATAAACTGTCATGTAATCATGTATATCATTATGCCGAAGAACACCACTTTGTCTTATTATCTTTTGGTACAATCTCATCTAAAAGCTTATTTGGATGAAGGTTCGTGGAGATGCAAAATAGCATGAGAAGTCAACAGAAGAATGAATATATTTCAATTGAACACTATTTCGCATTTTCTAACAATAGCTAGACACTAGCAATAAAATAATTTTACATATTCAGGACTGTCAATATAGTTACAAGTTAAACAAATTCAAAAAATAATTAGCACTGACTTTAAGGCACTCGTGTTATACCTTGATATTTTGTAAAGTGCACGTCACAATTTCCTTTCTGAAAGGGCAAGGCTATCTTTGTTGAGGTAAAAGCACTTCTGCTGTTAGAAAAACAAGAAAGAAGACAAAATTTGAGATTTGATTTTGTGGAGACACTAATAAAGCAGAGAGCAGGGTGCCGAGTGCAAATTGCCCCCTTTCATTTTGCTTATATTCGGCGATAAGAAATTTCAGAATTTTATCTGAATTCAGACATTTTTATGTCTGCTAGATGAAAAGAAGTTGGTGTTATTTTCTTCTGATTTAAAGAAATTATGCTCTTTGACCTAGATTTATCTAGTGCTAAGGATACTGTTCCCAGAGGCTCCTTGAATCTATAATGCTAGTGCGGAAATGGCCATCATTTCAACAGACATCCTAAAATTTTGATACTTATTTAGAGATCGTTTTGTCAGCAATGACTCTATAATATTCCGTGGATGCTTTTCTAGACCGTTCACCAACGCTTCAACTCTTCCTTTTATAACCGAGAGAAAAAGTCTGACAGTCATTAGACGGGGGATTTAAGCTTGATTTCACCCCGGTTGTCAGGGTAGCGTCACAACACACTCCAGAAATTGTAAGGCAGTGGAGATTGAAAGGACTGCCACTACCATGTGGAGAACCAATCTCATTAATTTACTCCAACCGTGTCTCTCTAATTCAGGGATTTAGGAGTCATACTTTCTTTTTTTCCCCCCACCAGCAATCAATTTTGTTCTCCTGTGGAAGGTCATGATGAATATAAATTGGTCTGTTGGGTAGATTGTTAATGTTAGGAAAATTAAACTGTAGTAAAATAAAGACATACTTGGTATGATTTGCAGATTTTTGTTTATGTATTTGTATTTATTAAACAAAAATTATTACAATTTTAATTTTTTACTATTTATTATTTTGTTTATTTATTTATTTATTTTGGGTTTGGGTGGTTTTTTGGGGGGTGTTTTTTTTGGGGGGGGGGGATGTTTACAATACACAGGGGTGTGATTTCTCACGATTTTCCCTGATTTTAGGGTTTTCTCATAATCTCCTTCAATATTCTTGAAAGAAGTAGTCACCAAGGGAAGAAAGAAGCAGCCCACATTGTGTCCAAACCTGTAGTTTTTGTATTTCTGGGGCGGATTGCACCAAGCGGTCTTAAACTGGTCTATGTGCTATAGCTGGCTAACTTGAGACGCGCTTAGACAGTCTTTAATTATAGACCGATTGCAATAGCGCGGTCTATAATTAAAGCCGGTCTTAAATCTTAAGCCCGCTATGAGCTGGCTATAACCGGTCTTAGTTTTGGTTTTTAAAGATGGCGCTGTTAGTTGTAGACGATTTGATGCGACGAGCTCTACGACGAGATGATGATACCATGGAGGTAGAAATAGATCGTAAATATAGATTCCCAAGAGTAAAAATATTACAACTCACAGATTTGATATCCGATGATTTAAACCAAAGCAATAAGAACAATGCCGTGCATCGAGGCCATTGATGATGTATTGTTGTTTACGGCTCGTTTGGCAAGTTTGAATAATAGCGGCCGGTCGCTACGGACGGAGCAAAGCTAAGTAAGGGACGTTTGTTCGTGTTTCATTACTCTTCGCCGACTTAACTAAGACCGGCTTATTGCAACGGGCTTAAAGACCGACTAAGCTAAGACCGTCTAAGGCAGATAGCCGGCTATAACTTACTGGTCTTAGACCGCTGACTAAGACCATTATATTGCAATCCGCCCCTGGTGATGCAATAAGTCTGTAAACCTCCTGAATTGTGTAACACCAGGAAGAGGTTCTGGTTCTGGAATAAGGTGGGGGGGGGACCCAGGCCAGTGAACAATTTTTCTGGATTTTCAGGATTTTCAAATCTCATCCCTGATTACATTTCAGAACATGCAGTGGATATTTGTGTACATTGTTTACTGTACATTAATACCCAACGATCTCAACCAATATAAAAAGATTTTGTTATAATTTGTTTTCACATTTTCAAAGTTGCAAAGTTGTTTTCAGATCTTTTCTTTATTTGCTGGAAACTACAAGATTTTGTGAAAATAGGACAATTGATTGAAATTATTTGCCACTGATGATAACTTGACTCTTAAACCTCACCCCTTCTTTACTTGTTGTTTCACTCACAGGAGAAGTACGGCAAACCTCCTACACTTGGAAGCAACAACAAATCCAGTCCATTACCCAGCTCCAAGTCGGACACATCGTTGAACAACACCCTGAATGACTCTTGGCCCAAGAGTAGCTCAGAAACACGGGATATCCTGAAAGATCAAAACGACCAACGGAAAGATGTCTACCAACGATCACAAAGCACCCTCGAAACGAGGCCCCGTTACTCCGATCCGACCAATTCTTTTTCCAGGAGCACCCCCGCCATGGTGGGACCGGCGGCAGCCGGCGACCAACAGGACAGCCCCACCCAGTCATCCAAAAGGAAAAATGAAACCACGCCCACCCTAGCCTCAAAGTCTAAACGGGCCGATGAGGAAATGAGTTCTGCTCGACAGAATGAGGCAACCTCCGTCCCTGCCCCGCTGAGCAGCAGAGCGTCTCGGATGCGAGCTCGTGTCAGGGCTTCTGACACCGGCATCTCGGAGCTCTCAAAGAGTGGAGCTGCTCTTGCTCTTGGTATTCAGAGGAGTCGGAGCGACGTTGTCGTTGACCGGGGGGCATACACCCCTCTCCATCAGAACAATAACAATGTCAACTTTGATCTGTCGGGATTCAGTTCCCGCAGCGACCCACAGCGACGAAGCTGGAGGAATCGCACCACCCCAGAAGAACCACTGCCGTCCACCAAGGAGGTTCCATCACCTCAAGAGAAGTCCCCGCGGGAGACGTTTCCTCCCACCAAGGTGCAGACCCCGACCACGGTCAACGAGGAGAGCGGCGAGTCTGGTAGAGATCGGTCGAGTACAAATGAGTCTCACACGTCGACAGTCAGCACGGGAAGTCAGTCCAGTGATGACTTGGAGAGATTGGATAACCCAAGGAAAGCCAACTTCCTTGTTAACAAGGTAAGGAGGGGGTGTACTTACAGAGAAAATAATTTCACCTTCTGACTGATTAACATGTTTCAGCTGATGAGATCATCTTTGTGTCTTTTCTTCTTCTAAGTCGATCAGGAAATCGAGGACAAATGCACTTAGCTCATGTACCACATTACACCTGTCATTTAAGTGTGGAGATATTGTGGTGTGTGCAACATTAGTCAACCATAGGTCAGTGTATCAAACTGGATTAGCACCCATGAAAGTGTGACGTTTTTACCGCAGTTGCAGTAGCTGGATTCACACTGAATGGGCTAGTCATTAGTCAACCATAGGTCAGTGTATCAAACTGGAATGGAAACAATGAAAAGTGTGACGTTTTTACCGCAGTTGCAGTAGATAGATTCAAACTGAATGGGCTAGTCAAAGATTGCTTTCATATTGCCTATGATGCTTTACCAGGTATGTGGTGAACATGTTAATACACCCTTCATTAATGAGAGCTCTGAGTGAACTGAAAGACCTGGGCCAAATTTCAAAGAGCTGCTGAAGCAGACAATTTTGCTCAACAGTTGTCTGCTAAGCAAAAATTAGCAGGATACCAGTCAAACATGGTGCATATGACATGGTCATTTGGCTGATAACCCTATACTGGTAAGCATAATTTTGTTATGCCTAGCTACTGTTTGTGCTTAAGCAGCTCTATGAAATGGGCCCCTGTTCAAGGTTTACAACAGTGTTTCTCCTGCCCATTCAAACAGGAGGCGGCCCACGTCACCACTTTCAATTCGCTCATTTTTTTGCCAGTACCACCACCTCACTGTGAAGGTTTGCCATAAAGGAAACACTAATCAATAATATCGTTTGGTGGCATTTAGGAGCTTTTTCCCTTGATCTTTACGGATCAAGAACGCACAATGTGGATGTGTAGATGGAATTGTCGCGCGTTTGTGTGTGCACAGCAATCTTGTCAGTTTGCAGGCTGTGTGCATTGTGCTTCAATCATCAATTTGAATATGTACCACCTCACTCAGTTCATCAGCCAGGGAAAACACTGCAATCTGAGCCCAATTTCATAGCTCTGCTTACCATGGAACTTTGCGCTTAACTCCTATAGAATGATGTGCTTCACAGAGCTTCGTAAGCGTAGAATTCTGCGTCAAGCAGGGCCATGAAAACAGACCCAGGTTGCGTCATGGCAGCAGCCTTACTGAGTAAATCAGTCATCGAAGCATGATAGTCGGTCATTGCGGATAGTTATTAAGATAAATCCATTTGCAGGGTTTGCCCTGAAATTTGTCAGTGACTTAGCCAGCAGGACCAGTCAGCAGGACCAGTCAGCTTGTCATATATCACTAGTCCGCCAGGGTCGCTTTTCAACACTGAACTAGCCAGCCGGACTACTTTTGACTTGACCTGGGGTGTTTTAACTAGCATTTGGCCAGTGGACCACTGTTAAGGGAGAATGCTGGTTTGTGCGCATGCTCAGAACTTTGTAAACAATAGAGAAATATCTGGTATGTTTGCTGCCCTCTAGTGACCCAAAATCTCGCATTGAGATATATTTGTCACAAAGATTATGGACTTTCCTCCATGCAAAGATGATCTTTTTTAAATAAAAGAACTAGTTAATGGCCTGACGTTTCGACCCAAGCAGAGTCTTTCTCGAAGGCTGAATGATAGCACAACACACATAAACAGGTATAGGTATACTGGTGTAACAAAAGCAATCAAGTGGAAAGCAGTTTGCAACAGCTCATTCTTATTTCCTCCTTTTTTTAAATCAAGAAGTCAAAATTGTCTTTATTTGAACATAACTTATGAAAATTATGAACCGGTGACGAATCGATGCGGTTGTGCTTGCAGGCAATGCTTGATGGGGAATCGCCGTCTCCAAGTAAGAGGACGATTGAACGAAGGAAACACGCCCACAATCGACGCACCCGACACACCATGGATGGAAGTATGCACGTCACTATACCGCCATCTAGTGATGAGAGTGAGACCAATAAGGTAAGAGCCTTCAGTCTGGACTAATGAACAGACCTGGAATTTCACTTTTGAGAGGGCAAGGCCGTTTTCATTTTGAAGGGGGCACCAAGGCCAAGAACATGGGCAAAAGAGCCGGTGTTATTCAAGGCCTGATTGAGCATAATATATTCACTCCTGGCTGTTTTCTAGTCACCAGGTAAAGCTTGTGGGGCCAAGGGTGAGTAAAGGCCTGTGAACTTGACCCAATCATGGTGGACAGGCAGATTTGATGTCATGGTTGGTAAGGTTTAACCCTTGAAAGGCCATAGAGGCTGCGAGCGGCTGGTAACAAAATGCCATTAGAGGCTGCTAATGGCTGAAGGATTTGACCTACAAGTATACTTCTTGTCCTTCTCATGTAAACATGTACTATATTGTATATATACAATTCCAAATCAAAACCAAAATCAAACCCCCCCCCCCCCCCAATATTAGCCATGTTTTGGGTGCATGGTGATGATAATTGTGGAAATGAATGGTCCCTAAATGGTGTTTAAAACAAGGTTCCAAATTATCAAAGGCTGTTGTATACAAATGAAAACTAATGTTTGTGTAAACGGTTTACCAAATTGGAACTTAAACATTAAATCTACTTGGCATGTGCAAACAATACGCCACATGGAAACATGACAGAACGTCAAGCAACTGCTCACTTTTGCCATCAGTTCTGATGAAGCAAATGTGTATCAACCTAAAGTTATCTGTCAGAAGATGGGTTTGAATCCAACCCAGACATTGGTTGAATATACCTTTAGAACTGGAAAGCACCAAATATAAAGAGGTTATTTATTTTTTTGTATTTATTTATTTATTAGTTTTGTTGTTGGTTTTTTTTTTGGTTTTGTTTTTGGGGGGGGACACCAGCAGAGCTGTGAATGCAACTCTAAATAGCTCCCTGATTGCTGTACAAAATCTCCTTGATTGCAAGATGCAAGTGTTGGCAGCTTTGAACCAGTTGTAAGAGTTGCCTGTGTTTGTACGGGAGTTAAACAAAATAATTACACTTCTTTCACTCTGAAAAAATGTGATATTTAAAATCTGAGAACCAACCCTTGACTATTATTCAATGCTAATTGACTAGGAATGCAAATTAAATTAGCAAAGTACAAACAATTTTGATGTGCAGCCAGAGATATGTTACCATCTTCAATGCCATTTAACATAAGTCGGTTGTGACAAGTTCTCAAAATATTAGCTGAAAATATTTAGCTCTACGAAGCTGGCCCCTGTCCTTCTAAACTTGGAAATTCCCAAATTTGTAGATGTCCCCTTAACCCCTGTAATAACCCACTGGCTTATCGTGTCAGACACATGTCATCTGCAGGATTGTTCCCCAACCTGTCTCCCGACAGTCTGTTTCATTGGGAAAAAAACACCTGTTTTTATCGATTTTGCATCACCTCCAAGTTCAGATATGAATTTACCGGGAATACCAAATTAAAACATTACCAGCTGAGCCCTGGTAGCTTTCATGGTTTGAAGGACGTACACCATGTCCTCAAAGCCTGATTTCTATCGGCTTGATGCCAGAGTGGGACGGAACGAAAGAAATAAAGTGAGCCCAATTTGATGAACCGTAGCAGCTTGGCACAAAAAAATGAATTAAGCACAGAAGCGTAACAATGCCTGGGCCCAATTTCTGGAGCTGCTCAAGCGGAACATATTGCTTAAAAATTTTCTGCTAAGCAAAAGTAGGCGGGATACCAGTCGCAGATGGTACACAGGACATGGTATTTTGGCTGGTAACCTTATTCTGGTAAGCATAATGTTGTTGTGCTTAAGCAGCTCTATCAAATTGGGCCCAGGTGCATGCTTCCCTTCATTTAGCTATTTTTAAGAGGAATATTTAAAAATAGAGTGTGCAAGTCTCGCTTGTATTTGAAAGATTGGCTGTTAAAGTGTGCGATTTTGTTTCTTTCACACATTAAAGATGCACTGCTCAAGTTTTTTTTTGTAGCCCTGTACCTAGAAATGGCTTGGACAGACTTGTTCATGTAAATTTACGGGGAAAAATATTCACAAAATACTTTAAAACAGCAGGTGAAGTGACCACCGAAAGGAGAATTAATTTTTTTTCATAATTAATGACATAGTTAATGACTTGACACTGATTTACTTTATTGTGACGATGTTGAAAGACTTCAACCCTTTGAATTGTATAGTTGCCCCAGAGTTCAGGGGCCTTCATCATCAGCCTTAATCAAGGGGAGCACAAGGCCTCCAACCAAAAGTTTCTTAGCAAATCCCTAGGATATTTATGCAATCATTAAGAACATATTGGCTGTATTCCACACCTAAAAAACACTCCTCACGGGAAACAGCAGTCCTTGTCGAGGTGATTCCGTTGACGTCACGAGGAGTACAGCAATAAACAGTGTCATCAAGATGCTTCAATTAACGTACGCATTGTGACCGCACGACCAAATACACGCCTGCACCTCATTAGCGATCACGCATTGTACCATCAAAGGAAGTGGTTGTGTCTGTAGTCCCCTCTACTGCAGCACACTTATAGACTTAAATATACCTCCCCAAAAGGAAACGGCACATTTAAAGGGAATAAACATTTTTTGCGAACACTATTATGTTCTTTCCGTGGGCGTTCATTGATGCAAGACTCAATTTTATGCGGTCTGCATGATTCTGGTTTTTTTGCCGCCATGGTTTGCTCTGCATTGTTGTGGTATTTTAAATAGATTGTCTATTTTATATTTTAGTAAGTCTTATTTATGTATCAACAACATAAACACTTTGGATGGATTTGTGCTCTTTACAAATGTTCATTCTTATTATCATTATTAAAGCTCAAAGACCATAATGATTTGGAGGAGCTGCTTAACAGAAGGGGGGAAAAAACCAAAAAAACAACAACATGATGACCACAAATTTGTGAGGGAATTGGGGACGGACAATAGACCTTTATCATGCTGCCACCATCTTGGTCATTGTTCCCTGTATCCAACACCAGCAATGAATAATAACATTCACTGTACAAAAAGGAACCAGACTATTTCTCCTTCCAGCCTTGGTTTGGTTACATTGATTTGAATGGGAGAAAATCAAGATGGCCGCACCATGATAAAGGTCTATAAACCCATGTTGTATGATTTTTACACAAGGCCTGGAATAACACAGAGGCCATGTTCTCTGTTGCTCCGGGCCCGATTTCATAGAGCTGCTTACCAGAATGGTGCTTACCAGAATAAGGTTACCAGCCAAAATATCATGGAACATGTACCATCTGTGCCTGGTCTCCTGCTCATCTTTGGTTAGCAATAAAATTGTCATGCCAAATGTTCTGCTTTATAAGCAGCTCCTCGAAATTTGGCCCTGTTCTTGGCCACAAGGCCCCTTCAAAACATTCCCTCAGACTGAAAAAAGATCTTTCCAATGGAAGTGCCATTTGTAAATATGTCCTGAAAAATCAAATTCCTGTTTAGTTACACCCAGAGATTTTCAATGTAATGATTGTAAACAAAACTTGCGGATATGCTGTACCATTTCTGGAAGAAATTGACTACATGTACGGTCTGGTTGCAATAAGAGTTCAATGGATATCTTTTTTCATGGCCATTGACGTTATGAAAACACTCAAGTACTCAAACATGACAAGTTCATGTTTGCTCTTCTGTCGCGTCAATGGCTATGTAACCCTTACTCATCGTTGCTGTGTTCTTGGACAAATATATAGAACTCGATCAGAGAGATTTAGTGAAAATTGTTAGGACTTGTCGTGGCCTTGCTAAATATCCATGGCTTTATGCTTATGCTGTCTGCTGTTGCAATCAATTTATGGGGGGTTAAGGGCCTTTCAGTACTTCAACGAAAAATGAAGGAAAAAAAATGTTACTAATTTGCAAACTGATATTTGAGACTTGTCTACTGGCTAAAGGTCGTTGAATTTTAGGGTAGAATCCAGACTCGAGCTTTCATTTGAAGTCGTGTGAGGTGAACAACTGTATAGGGATTTCCCAAATAATGTTTGATTGTTGGTCTCGTGGGTTGGGCCTTTCCATTCTGCGTACTGCATATTGAGGGCGCTCTTTTCGAAAGCTCGTCTCCGAGTGTTGTGCTGTACTGGTTTTTAAAACATTTATATATCTGACACCCAATAAACGTTCTTCTGTCAATGCTACATATGAGGAGGTTTGAACATTTGTCAAGTGCAATTCCATGAAATCCAATTGCTGATATTTCCGGACTCAGGAGACTGACTCCTTCTCACCAGTAGAGGGCTCGGATGCATGATGGGGGAGGATAAAAACCGAACATATGGCCAGGTTAATTGCTAAACTGATGGTTCTACAAAATGTAGTTAGTGGGCCTCTAGGTTCTGTGTTTTTGAAACCCGTGGGAAGGTCTTGTAAGAAGCCATTTGTGGGGGTTTTTTTAAAAGAAAAATGTCTGGGAACAGTGACTTTCCTTGTCACAAGTGAGCAATCAAGGTTGAATTCCACAGACTAAAGCAGGGTTTGTCCGTTAAACTTTCTCAGTGACTAGCCAAAGGGGCCAGTTAGCTTGCCATTTAACTGATCTACCAGCTTTTTCACTGATCTACCAGCTTTTTCACTGGTCCACCAGCTTTTTCACTGATCTACCAGCTTTTTCACTGGTCCACCAGCTTTTTCACTGATCTACCAGCTTTTTCACTGGTCCACCAGCTTTTTCACTGATCTACCAGCTTTTTCACTGGTCCACCAGCTTTTTCACTGGTCCACCAACTTTTTCACTGGTCCATATTTGGTATTTAACACGGATGCTTTTCATCACTGAACTATCCAGCCGGACCACTTGGTGAAACTTTTGACTGGTCCTCAGAAATTTGTTACTAGCATTTGGCCAGCTGTTGCCACATGCTTCTGGGGGCAAGCTGTTGCTATGTAAATGCTTGCATTCCACCTAGTGACATAGCAAAACCGTTTGCAGTTTGAGGAATAGAAAATAGAGCGATCACTGGTGCGAGAAAAGCAATTGTTTGGACGTCGTTATTTTTAGTTAACTTGCAAATGGCTCATTGCGTGTGTTGTAATTTTGTATTACCCTGTCATAATATGCAGTTTCGTTGTAAGTGTTTGATGAATAACAAATTGACAAAATTGTGTCATTGTGTCCTGGTCATTGTATTGTTGGATGAGAATCGCTAAAGCCGCCCCCAATTAATGAGTAAAATGTGTATACAACACTCCAATATTGTCCTCATCCAATTTTTTTCTTCTCTGAATGCATACTAACTTGTTGATCATCCTACACAAATGAGATCAATGCAAATGCTTTTTTGTTGGTGTTCATCCATAGTTTTGTCTCCATCTACATTGACACCAAAAATTGCAGAGTTGAATACTTGATGTTGTAAAATTTTGAGAAAGATTAATTAGCAGATTTAAGTGTGTGTATCGTATTTAGATTCATTCAAAGAAAAGCTGTCATCATAATCGTAGCAGGCCTGTAGCTGTACATGGAGTTATGAACTGTAACACAGTTACTGCTCACGCCCTTGCGCTGGTCGTCACATCACAATATAATAACAACGTTGCGCCCTTTGTAAGGTATCGGCCAGCGCGCACGTGTGCAATAACTGGGTTAGAGTTGATAATTCCATGTACAGCCAACAGGCCTGCTATGATCATGACGACAGTACACCTTTAAGCATACCTGTTACAGGTAACAAATAAATATCACAAGCCAATGTACTTTTAAGATATTCTGTCTTCTGTCCTTTCGTAAAAGTGAAAAAGAAAGGTATTTTCCCACAGAAGTTCGGAATAATTTCACTTACATTGAACTGATTGAACATTGGTAGCATATTTTGGGATCCATTATGACTTCTGGTATTACAAAAACAAATGTAGGTATTAAAAGTTATCAACCCTCTGTTTTGTTTTTCTTTCTTTTTTCATCCTTCCCATTTTTCAGTCTTACCATGACTGTACCATCTGCAAAGTGGGCAAGAATTGTTTGCATGCAATAGATTTTGAATCTCCGATGTAAAAATAACACTGCACATCAAAGTGACACATTTTGACACTAAATACATACGTGGAGTTATGTCTACTGTATGGTTTTTTATAGTTTTATTTTTCAACCTACCCTTGGAATTAAATTGTCAATATCCACCTGGTGTTATCTTTTGTGCGAAATGATTACTATGCAAATATGTGGAGGGCAAACAGCAACAGATGAGTCATGGAAACCTGGTCATGAATGGCCACATGAGGGCACTGTTTGGCAACTCCATGATAATTGTTGGAATACCTTGTGGCTTTTTAAGTATGCTGGGGGATGTAACATTGATAGTGAAATCAAATTTATAACATTCCAATCTTAGTCAACAATTTGACACACTTTGATTCTGAGAAATGGTTCTCTGTTTTTAGGGATGTTAAAGGGTTCGTATACGTTTGGTAATGACTCTGAAAATTAATGACAATAAAAACTTACTTGGTAAGAAGTGCAGCAGGTTTGGATAGTATAATGCATTTTGAGAAACTTTTCACTTTGAAGTACTGCTGTTTTTATCCCCCAAAATTTGAATCTGAGAAGCGTTACTGCAGTAACTTTTTTCAGCTAGTGTATTCCATTAGCAGATTATTCTTCCTGCGTGGACATAAACCGCTCCAGATTTTCGGCAAAATATCAAAAACGCTACCACCTTTTGAAATGAAATTTTCACAGGTTAGTTTTATGGTATATATCTACAACTATAAATGATCGAAACAAACAAACAGTGGGTTACAATTATTACCAAACGTATACAATCCCTTTAAGTATAATGTTTACTTACAATGCAACTTTGATAAAAATAAAATGTGGTATTTGAAAAAGCTTTCCGAGTTGAGAATTCAATTATGTGGCAGAACTTTCTAAAGTCATCGCTACTGTATCTAATTAATATTTTTAAGTTAATATTTTGTCCCCTAAAATTAAAATGCTCTTTGAATCGTATCACTTTTTCATTGACTAAAATAGCTTCAGATTAGGGCCAGCTAAATACACCCCAGTAATTTAATACTTTGAGAGATGACATAATGGTAGTTTCCCCTTCAAGGTCAGAGGTTATCGTCTGGGTCATCAAGATTATGAACTATTGCCGAAGGTGCTTCAGTATAAAGTGACAAGTATCTGATAGGTTTGTGTGCACAGTAAGCGTTTATTCTTTCCCCCAGTTTATTTGATGAATGAAATCATCTGGATCTGAGCTGAAGCCCCGAGAAAGAGGGTCAAATTTCACAAGGATCGATCAATCATGGGGTTGGCTGTGTTGTTGATGTTGTTTTAATTTTGTTGCTTTTATGCAATTACTTTAAAAGGACAGTAGAAGATTGTGGGACTGGGAAATGGAATGAGAATAAGCGATATTGTTGCATGAATGAGTGACTGATTGTAAAAAGGGAGACATAGTCCATTTTGCAAAACCACGGCTTGGGCTTGGGGTTCGGCTTAGGTAGTTTTAACAAGCTTTGACGAAACTTACCGAAGAGCGAAGTCACTGGCAATGCTACTGCCCACAATGATAATAATATAATACCGGCGCTAACCAGCGACGACCCATGCTGTACACAGTACACTGCTATAGCGCGCACACCAATGCCAGGTACTAGTACAAGTCTTTATTAATCAAGTCATTTTTAGTATGGTATTGTGTGATGCGCTGTTAGATTTCGTGAACAGAGGCTGTACCAGGGCTGTACGATCTTGTTGTAAAGCATTATTGTGAATGCGCCCTTTAGCGTCTGCTAGTTCTCACATGAATTAAAGCATGCAAAAGAGCATAAGCGCACGCGTTGTGTGAAAAGAAAAGCCATAAAGCTATGATTTTAGAAAAAAATCTTTAAAACGAAAATGTAAAAATAATAATAAAAAAACAGAAGCGATGTTTTACTCATCTTCGTGATTAAAAAATTATGATCCCTTTACGTTATGGTAAGTGTTCTTATACCATCACAATGACCCCTGTATGTGTTGATGTACCAGCAGTGAATGGGACCTAGTGAGCCTGTGTATGAAAGTCATGTTGCGTCTCTTGGCGATGGGCCTTGTACGTTAGCACTTGAATCTTATTTCGGCAATTTATATAGGCTTATAGGCCGAGCGCCTTAAACGCATTTGTGACTTGTTTCCTGATTATTTTTTGCTTAGCAGAAACTTGTGAAGCACTGGTTTCTGGTTAAGTAGCTGTATGAAAGGCCCAATTTCATGGAGTTTTGTTAGCAGAAAATATTGCCTAAACATTTTCTGCTTAGCAAAAATAAGCAGGATACCAGTCACAGAATACAGTGCTATTGTATTTGGGCTGATAATCTTATTCTGGTAAGCATAATTTTGTGGTGCTTATCTACTTTATGTACTTAAGTAGCTCTGCGAAATTGGGCCCAGGTCAGTGCAGAAGAAGGTCACCTCAATAGGAACCCTGTATGTGGAAGTTCCAATTTCCCTCCCTTGGGACAATAACGAGACGTTGACTCTTGGTCTAAGCCTGTTAGAGACCCAGCTTAAACCAAGTGACCATCCATATTAAAACTTATATGAGTCGTTGAGATTTCCAACACGCAATATTCATCCCTTAGTAATCGTCGAGAAGCAGATGCGCCCCCCCCCCCCCACCCCACCTTTCCTTTTGGGCATTTTTTTCAAGTCATTACTTTTTCGTAGGACCATGCAGGATTTCCTACTAGGATTCTGAGTCATTGAGGAGTGATATTGAACTTGTAGTCTTAATGTCTCGGTGTGGTCGATCCTGTGGAAACTAGACTCTAAGATTTAGACTGAGTGTGTATCAGACAGATGGAAGGAACTTGCTTAAAGTGGAGGTTTGACATCCGTAGTCTGTACCCGTTTCTTATAGTATCTCGCCTCGGTTTGAATCATTGAGATCATATTAACGCTTGATTCATCTGAGCAAAAGCACTCGTCATAAAGGGTGGGGAGCTATATTTAATAATGTAATAAAATGTTACCTCGGGTGTCAGTCTGAAGGATTTTTTATTTTTATATATTTTTTATTATACAGTTTAAACTCCTCCCAAACATGGTTAGTTTATTTAAAAGCTGAAACATTCAGTACTTGTTAAACTTGTTTTATCCAAGTCCGTACCAATCTTCTCTACAAACGCCAGCTTGTGGTTCAGGGCCTGAAATTTTCATTAGACCACAGGCCCGAGGCCAGTGATTTCAGCACCGGGCCAGTAAACTCATGACTCGGCTGTGTTTTTGTTCAAATTTTGACTTCCAGTCTGATAAAAATCAGTCTGATAAAAATCTTTCAATTCTAATGAGTATTGAAGAATACTTGCCCATATTACAAATGAGATAAATCTTCTCTCAGTGCTTGTTCAAAATTAAACAGTTCAAATCTTTTCTTATGACTGGTCTTGTGAAAAAAACATCTGGTCCAGTAAATATTTTGAGCTACAAGCCCTGTAGTCTTGTGGATTTTCTCCCCAAATTCGAGCCCTGTGGTTACCCCATGTAATTGTCTCTCTAACAGGCATGATATTCTTCCTACTTAAATCTTATTTCCGATTTAGTCTGCCCTCAGAAAAAGTCAGTAAAACTGGTGTCAAATAGCCTGAAAAGTCTGTAAAAGCCTATGCAATAATGTACATTACATGTAGATCAGCTCTTGTACTCAATCAGATATTTCTACTTTTTTCAAATGGCCAAATATCATGCCTGCTCTAATGGGTTGTGTTGGTTCTGAAAAGAACCAGTGAAAAAAAAGCCATTTGATGTTTCGATCAGTAAGCTCTGATTGTCTTCAGTAGAAAAGTTTATTACCACAAAACTTTGGTTACTAATTAATTGTTTGCCCCACCTTGCAAAGTTTTACCCTTCCTTTGAAGGTAAGGTCATAGATTGGTTTTTGTTAACGTAATGCTTATTTATAGGCAAAATTATAAAGAAAGATACAGTTAAAGTCATGTGTGGAAGTTTCAGCTGAATTCAGTTTTTACTTGCTGAGAAAACAGCAAAAAACTGCCACAGTATTTTCACAAGAACATCAAATCCATCCATGTCTAGCGAGGTGACAGTGGGTACCAACCGCATATCTGGCCGCAGCATTTGTGAACAAACACCAACCCTCAGAAATCTGAGAAACGATTCATGCATCGTTTCACAGATTCAAATGTTTTTATGTAAAAAAAAAATGCCAAACCATTTTCGAAGGGAATCCTTTCTCAAAATAGTTATTACTATCAACAGCTGTAGTTCTTCTCACCAACAAGTTTTTATTGTCTTAAACTTTTGGAGTATTTACCAATCTAAGACCCTACCTTTAAGTTTGATGGTTTGATTCATTGGACAGTAATCCAAGTTCAAGTAGTGATTTGTCACGGATGCATTAATGAAATAATTAGTTGGCCTATGCAGTACACCTATCCATTAATGGGTGCAGATCAATTGCAATGTGCCTCTTTATTTAATTAATCCTAATGTAGAATGCATGTGATTCCATGGTTTGTCTGTTTTGTCTGACAGGGTTTTGTGTTGGCTGCTCTTGGTAGACTAGCGCCCTCTTGTGGTGAATATCCTCTTGGGAATTGTAATTGCGATATTAGTTTCTGTTGTGATATTTTTCCAAAGAAAAAATACTTTTTATTGTTTGTTTGAAGATAAGGTTCAAGAATAGTTGACTTTCTGGTCATCAAGATGTCTTGGAGTACACCAAACAATTTCTTAAAGTAAATTTATTGCATAAGATAAGGGTAAAAGAAATTGAGAAACAATTGCATAGGTTTTTTTATGAACTATGTAACTGGGAATTTTTTTAAAGAGTTTACACTACAGGACCTTTTTTGTTTTACTTAATAAGAACAATTTATTTGATGATTTGGGAATAGTTCTCTTCCTGTAGGACTGTTTTGTTTGGTTCAGGCATGATATTCTTCATACTTTAGTCTGATTTTCATCAGAAAAATCTGCAAAAATTAAATTAGATACATGTAGCCTTATAAAAGCCTATATCATGTGAACATGTAGGCCAGCTTAAAATTGTCCTTTTTTACGCAAGGGCCAAATATCACGCCTTTGGATTGGGTGGTTTGTTTGGTAAGTGGGGTGTTGGGGCATTTGATTTTTTGTTTTTTTGTGAATTAGCAAGAAGAAATTATTGATTTGACAGATTCTTGCCATTTATGCTTGAAGTCAACACAGCTGCTCATTGCTTTTCAGCAACAGGTATTAGTTTTTTGTAAACAACTGCCTTTTCCCGATGTCATAAGTCAAAGTAGGCCTACCCCTAAGTGGGATATAATATTCACGTGAGTGTGACTGGAGTGGAAGGCCAAAACCATAACACTCTCACCATGTTTGGGACTAAGTGGATAATAAATCCTGGTTTGAGCGACCAGGGTGACATTCTTGAGATGAAATTGGAGGCAGTTTGCTTGGTGTCCTGAGGGTGTTGATGAAGGTTATTTAAGGTGTAGCATACAAGAACAGTATACGGCCATACTATGGATTAGCTGTCGGATTTTCACTTTGGTTTGTCTGTCTTTTATTTCCTTTTATTTCCTTATATTGAAATTAGTAGGGGAGATGGCCTTAGCTTTCGATCCAAACTGGACCTTCGTCACAGGCATAAACAAACACAGACACAAACATATCCATTTATAGCAAAAAGAGGAACAAAGGATTATGGGAAGGTATCCAGAAAAAAAAGAGGGAAAATTATAGCCAATCAAAGTTATATATTTATTTATTTATATATAAAACTAGTAGGGGAGATGGCCTTAGCTTTCGATCCAAACCGGAGCTTCGTCGGGGTCATAAACAAAGACCAAAAACAAACATATCCATTTATAGCAAAATGAGGAGCAAAGGATTATGGGAAGGTAAATATTTATATATAAAATATAAGAGATATCAAAAGGGCGGCACTTAACGATGATGATGACATTTCTTGGCATGGTTCCCTCTGTCATGACTAAACTTTTGGTATGGACCTCTTGCATTGGCTGCCATCACCGAGGTAAAACAATGAAAACATGTACGCACCGCGCACAACTCTCAGGCCAAAGATAAGTCTTCCTTGACCTCAGTGAGGTTGCTATTTGGGCTTGTGATGTCACATGCGAGGGGTCTATTTTCAAGAGATTGAAATGCCCAAGATATTTTCCTCAAATGGTTGCCTTTTTTAAAAAGGGAAAACTGCCATGCCCTTTACAGAACAAAGTATCAGGCCTGCTGTTTTCCTAAAGATTAAAAACTTGAATTTTGAAGATGATTCAGGTTTCTACGAACTTAAAACCAAAGGTCAAATGAAGCAGTAGTTTCAAATGTGCATTAATGTGGTTGCCAAATGCAATAGCATTGCTTTAAAGCCGGTTTATTTTGACAGTGCTTGCCAGACACTGGTTGGCAAGCCAGCAACCCCTGTCTGTGGGGGGAGGGGGGGGGGTCTCACTTCCTGCTTCTTGAAGGCATTGAGTCACCCTCTCCAGAGACCACCACCACCATGGAGCAAGACTTTTTAGCTACTCCTTCCTTAAAGGCTTTAAATGCTCAGGACATTGCAGCACATTATCATGCATGTCATTTAAAGTTGCATACCAAGGGTTGACATCAGGAGGCCATGGGGCAAAGAAGGACCAAAGCATCGGCATGTGGATGATATCGTATACCCGTACCTCTATAGTTCTGGCTCAGTCAGAGCGGGAACGAAGGAGACAATTTTGAAGTCACAGATCAGAGACTCTGATCAGATCGTGATGATATGAGGTAACTTCTGGGCGTAGATCCCCGGTGTATTTGGAGGAGTGGCAGTGTCAAAACGCTGAACTGAAACACATTCCAAATGAGAGTCGTCCCAGAAATAATTCTTCAACTGCTCGAGATTAGGGGAAGCTTTCGAATCGGAGTGAATTTTTGTTATAAACTAGACCACTGCATGGAGATCACTCAAGACGTCACGCCATCCAGTCTCTGTGTCTAGTGTGAGAGAGAGTCTCTCGTCCTCCTTCTGCAGTTTTTCTCAAGGGTCAATGTAGGGGTGTCTGACCCCCCAGGAAACGGCATCACCCTATGACTGTATGTTGGATTTCTATCTTGACGCATTGCATGACTTTTTCCGGGGTATGGATGTAATCATCTCATCCCCCTTCTCCCTTGTGATCATGTGGAATATCTGCGGGACAGATTAAGTCAAAAGGAGAACAGCTGGTGATTCATTTCAACTTGGAAAGTATTTCTGTTATTCAGAAGAAATTTTTGTTTTATGATATTTTAATTTTAAATGAAATTTATTTATACGGAATGTATATTGTTTGTGACATTAACTCTCTCACGCGCCGACCGGTCGCTAGTGACCGGTTTAAATCCCTTCCGGAAAATAGTTGTTAAACAAAAAGTAAGATCGCACAGCCACACAGTTTTCAGAATGGGAAAGAGGACTCTTGAGGGTGCTATTGTGACCTGTTGTTGTTGGTGTGTTTTGGGGGTGGGGGGGGGTGCCATTTGCAAAAACAATTAATGTGTCTATATGATCAATTTATCACTAAAATAAATGGTGCATGAAAGGGTTATTAGAGTCTATGAAGAAAGTTTTATTGTTGGGAATTGGTGTAAAATTTACAAAAAAAAATTGAGAAGCTTTGTCTTCCAAAAAATTTTGGGGAAACTTTGGAATTCTTATAGGCTTTTCTAAACTCTGACTGTGGCTTCTGTCAGCCATTTTGAAGACCCACCCTGAAAGCTCTCATAATAATATCTTCAGAATGGCTGATGTAGACACAGCCGAAGCACTGTTGCCTATTGAATCGTAGCTAATCCCCCAAACATATGTGCAATGATGTTATCAGCCACAAGTGCAAATTGTGATTGATAGACTTTTAAACGTAATGTGGATCTCGGTTAAAACGCTGTACATGAAAGTGAAACCCATCAATGGGCAACCCTGTTGTCAACATTCCTGATTCACAGATGTGCAACCCATTCCGTATTTTCCAACCCGTTCGCCACAATGCTGTGAATGTGATGCAAATTGAAGACCGTGAACAAGCATTCATGCACCAGTACATGTAACCGTCATGCTTTTCTAGGTGATGACTTTGTCTCACTGACGCAGAAACATGTTTCCGTTTTACACAGGCTCTTTTGAAAAAGAGGTCACAGTATTTCTCATCGATTGTTCGCTGCAGGTGATATGAATGTCATCCTGTGAATGTCATCCTGCACGCATGGTCGGTGGTTTGTAGTAACCCATGGAAAATGAGCAGGGCTCAAAATCATAAAACAAAATTGCTTGGCACAGTCAACAATTGCTTAGCAGAAACAGGAAACCAGCCAAAATACCACGTATATTGTTTGTGACTGGTTTTCTGCTAATTTCTAGGAATGGGATCTTTTGTTTGTTCTCTGTGGCAAATTGTGCAGACTTATCACTGAAGCTGCCAAACCAGATTTTACTGTTCATCGGAGAGTGCGTTCGATTAGCTTCCCCCGGGTCCACCCAGGTCTGACCCCAGTGCGATCGAGTAGCTTTGTCGTCATTGTCGTGGCTCACTCGGGTCAGACCCAAGTAACTCTTCGTGGAGCAGGGATACTTGGGTCTGAAGTTTTGCCATGAAAAAAATTATTTTACGATCTTTCCGTTAATCTATGAAGAGTTTCTGACATAATGTGCACTCGATGAAAGCAGTTCCAGTTGGCTGTCCCAAGATGCAAATGAATACTGGCTGGGGGGAGTTTACCTTCAAATAGCTCTTGTTGGGGGGGGGGGCTCACCCAGATGAGCACACCCATGTTAACCTGGGAAAGCTAATCAAACACAACCTGAGAATGGTGACAAAACCCTCGTGAAATTGAAACAAATTCTTAGATCCATTCATTTATTGTACAAGCGATTGTCATTGAAAAGAGAATGTGAAGTCAAAGTTGAGATTTGGAAAAGTTACGCATCGTAGATCAAGTGGGAAGAATTGTTTTAAACAACTTGTTTTTCTTTTTTCTGTTTTTTTTTCATTTCTTTTTTCTTTTTCGACTTGATTAAATGTTAGTTAACTTGAAAATGCGTGTTGCATTTGGTGAAATATTGGTTTTTATTAAACTGACTAAATTACCAGAAAATGTTTCCTGGAGAGAGTGATGACACAGGGAACCAGGCAAATTCTGATGAACCAATCACGGAAGCAAACACTTTAAATAAATGTGCTTATCTGGCTTTTATAGTTGTGAGAACGGAGGTTGTACCGGTACACATAACTCCTAATTAATCCTCTCCATGGTTCAAGTTAAGCGGGGATGATCGATATGTTGGATGTGAGGTTGTCAGTTTTGTTGATGCGATAAATGTGCTTGTTTATTTCTGGAATGATTTCCTTAGGATAGGTTGAATGAAGCCCTCATCCTGTGCTCCGACACATTGGCAAGCCTGTGATATCACTGATAACTGATCCATTTTAATGTGGTCTATAATTTTGGTCAGGATAGCACTTAAGACTAGCAGTTTTTTTTATAGAATTACACAGTTCACGACAAACACGCAAAGTTGAAGGATGAACTGCGGTACACACACCACTATCTATCTATTTCTCTATTTAAATTAGTGTTTTCTACTCGCTTAAAATGAAGAGCTTTCCCCATCAACATGAAGGGCTTGTCAAAATTGATTAAAGAGTGTAATTAAGAGATTCAGTGCTCATTCATTCCAATCCTCTGGTTTTCAAGAAACATATCGTAAAGGAATGGAACATGATTGACTTTTGGAAGGTTAAATTCATTCCAAATCCCTAGTTTTCAAGATACTTATCATAAAAGAATGGAACATGATTGACTTTTGGAAGGTTAAATTCATTCCAATTTCTAGATTTCAAATTTCAAACAATATCCACAAGACTGCATGTCTTGTGGCTCAAAACATTGTCACTGGACCAGAAATGTTCTTAAGACCAGAAGTTTTTTCCTCTTTTGTTTCCATATCTGTCCATTGCTGAGCTTTAGGGGGAGGTTTATAGAGTTGAAAAACCTAACCAGTAAATTAGTAAATCTTCAAATGTTCGTATGTGTTTTTACATTGGGAGGAACACAGTGGTTTGCGGGAGTTATTTGTAGTTGTGGCTCAATGCTAGAATAACTGGGTTCAGGCCAGTGGTCCAATTTTTCAAAGCCTTGAGTACTTCAGTGTGGTTCTTGCATTCAGTGATGGGGCATGGTGTACCCCCATATTGTGTGTTCATCGTGTGCAAGGAATCTCAGGAATTCTTTGTGTTAAGGTTTGGGAACTTGGGGGGGATACCCTCTGCCCCATATCGAGCATGGTCTAGATTCTTGACGTAACCAGACGTTACCAGAGGCATCTTGGGTGAAATTGTATCCGTATTCAGTAACTGGTTGATCTTTAAAATATGTAAAATATTGAGTTGTCGGGAGGATGCTTAGGTACATGAGTGGGGGTTATCGATAATTGTTGGTACTTCCTATTGCCTTGAAGGAGGCTTGAAGAAAGGGTCGCTCTGGGATGTTACTTGACATTTTAATGATGAGGTCAGGGTACCAGATTAGTACTGGTTGATTAAAAATTGCAACGGTGAATCATCCCAAGGATCTGGGTTCTCGGTGTATTTTTAGGTGTACTTTAAAGGGAAGGTTGGCCTGTGGTTTTTTTTGAATGGTGGAAAATTAATTGTGTTTAGTGGATACAAGTCACCGATAAATATATGCAGTTGAAAGCCTGTCACTGTTGAGAGAACAAGACTACAGTTGTACATCATTCTCATCCTCCTTCCCAGTTGACTTATTGATCAGTATAGCTTTGCAAACTTCTTTGTACCCTGTCTTTTTTGTTCCCCTTCCCGATGTCCCCATTCCCTGTCCCCCATCCCGTTGTCCACCTGACTGACCCAGTTTCTATTTCTTGTCGTCAACGCCTTCGTGGAGCAGTAGATTCGAACGGTCTCCCATCACTTTAATCAAACTGTCACTGTCCTTACAAAACTCCGGGCAATCATCTAGGCAATTTGATCCTAAACGCTGAGCCCGAGACAGGTGCATGTGGCAGACTGAAGCTGCGTTGTTCTCAGCTCGGGTTTATTTTACTGGCTGTGATTAATGAAACAGGTGAAGGGATGGCACAGCACGGTCAAGATCTGATGACTGCTGTCACTCGTTAACTTATATCAGCACTGGATTTGAGAAGATAAAAAAGTTCAGATTTCATTTGGGACAGGACAAGAACAATTTATGCTGCTCTATTTTGTTTCTCCTTTCTTCTTTTATTGGTGAAATAGTCTTCAATGTTGGCTCATGTTAAGATTCTACTTCTCCACAAATTGAAATTTTCTGTCTTTGGGCAAAGGGGTAAAAGTGGTCAAATGAACTTCTGAAATGTTCATCATTTTAGCCAGGATCTTGAACATGGGGTCTCCTAATTTTCCAGAAATGCATTAAAGGGGAAAAAAATAAAATAATAATAATGGTTTTGAAATTGCTGACATTTCTTTTACATTTAAGCACATTTACAACATTGATAATTGTCAAAGACCAGTATCCACACTTTATGTGACCCAACATATACACGGAATGAACAAATCTGTGAAAGTTTAGGCTCATTCGATCATTGGAGTCACAAGAAAATAGTGGGGGGAAAATTCTTGTATGTTTTCACTGTTTTAGAAAATCAAGTTTTGGTCTCGCACGATCAAAACTTGCCATTTTACTCATTTTCTCAACAACTATAGCATTTCAGGCAAACGTATTTCAAAGAAAGTTTTCCACCATGACCATCTATATACCCTGTAAGTTATGTGCAAATCTTTCAAATTTACCAATGTTATGCACACCCTTTAAGTGACAGAAACAGCAGGGTGTCCACACTGAAAACAGGGTGACCATAAGAGCCACAGATGTCCCCTTACACAATGACGAGCAACCTAATTAGCTAAGAAATTGACTCGCTCACCGCCATGCAGAATAATCAAACTTGATTCATCGATGGCTCTCCGTGGTTTTGACACCAGCCGGTATAAACTAATACATAATAATCAATGTGTTTGATTCAAAGCATTTCCTTGTTTTGAGTATCAATCCCACCAGAAACATTAAACTCCATCGGACTTCCCTTTTCTCGATTTACAGGAACCACCGGCGACGTTAAAAAGATCCAATTCTGACCCGAATCTAGCAGACAGCGACGACATGTTGAAGCGCAAACAGATCGCCATGACCTTCCCTGTAAGTATTCCAAATGTTGTAGAAAATAATCATCGTAAATTATTTTCATAATGTTCACTTTTTGTAAATCGTCATTGTGATATCATCATATTTTGTCATGTTGCCCAGATACAAGGGCTATTCATGAATTTGATAGCTATTGGCTTTTTTAAAATATGGTGTTTTGTTTTGGGGGTTTTTATTGAACAAAGACAAATTGACAAGAGTGGGACTTGAACCTGCGACCTCCAGATTACTGTGCCGGCGCTCCGGAGGTCCAGGTTCAAGTCCCGCTCTAGTAAATTGTTCTTTGTTCAATCCAAACCTATTTAAACATTTACCCAGTCAGTTTCCCCTTGTGGTTTATTACTGTATTTAAATGTGCTGAGTATGTCAAGTATGAAGGCATCTGCCGAGATCTTAGAAGTAAGTCCAAAGAAGGAAAGCAACAATTCTTTAGAGAGTTGTATATTAGGAAACATTACGAACAAAAGTCGGCCTAGCCTAATTAATTTCATCCACATCTCGATGCCATTTTTCCCAGTCAGTTTCCCTTGTGGTTTATTACTTGATAGCTTGTTTATACATACAAATGGTTTCTGATTTCTGATGGTTTATAATAATAATAATACTGTACATTTATATTTCACCTAATACTACGTTTTTAAGCGCTACAGTATTTATCTTGCAAGGTATGTGGAGCTATGTTTTAAAGTATGAGACCTAGTCCTTTCCATATCACCATGTAATGGTTTACAAGGTGCTGTGGCGCAATATGCAGCCAATCAAACCAGGAACACCGGGGCGAACCCCTTCTCTTTACGATAAGTGCACTGGGTTCTTTTCAAGCATTACACAACACACGGGACCTAGGGCTTTTCGTCCCATCTGAAGGACGAAGCAATAATTGTTAAGTGTCTTGCTTAAGGACACAAGTATCACGACTGAGACTCCAACCCACACTCTGCTGATCAGAAACACCAGAGCTTGAGTCCGGTGTTCTTATCCACTTGGCCACGACACGCCTTTGAGTTTTTACTTGAGAATGTGTTCAGTTTGAAGGGACTGATTTCTGACATGTTCCCTTCCATTTTTCTTTTCAGGGTCTTTTCCATCTGAAGAAGGGATGGTTAATCAAGCAAGGAGATGGAGAGCAGGTTAGATTTTACTTTTAGTTCTGTTTTATTTTATTTTAAGAAAGGGTAGAAAGGAACCATTTTGGAGCAGTTTCTTACTTGAAGAGTGAGTGTACGTGTATTTAGTTTGTTTTGCAAAAAGTGAGATCAAGTCTAACAAGGATGTTGTTGAGAGGTACAGTGTGGTTTAAGAAAACAAACAAACAAACACCCCCAAACCCCCCAACACCCCCCAACCCCCCCCCCCAAAACCCCCAAACAAACAAACAAAAAAACCAAAAAAACAACAACAACACCCCCCCCCCCCCCACAAAAAAACCAAAAACCAAACAAACAAACAAACAAATCAAAAACTTACAAAAATTGTGATGGCTTCTGACTGGCACCCTGTACAAGGATATTGACAAAATGGGATACAGCCAACTTTAGGGCTAGTAGCTCAGTTGATAGGGAGCCGGCACATTAATTCGGAGGTCACAGGTCAAAGTCAACCCAAAATTATTAAAAGTTTACGCAGTCAGTTTCCCTTTGTGGTTTATCACTTGATATTTTAAAATTTTAAAAGAAAAAGGAGAATGAAAAAAAAGTTGGTATAAAATCAAAAAGTGGAAAATAAAGTCAGACAAAAGTTTGAAAACGAATTTGTACAACTGGTCAGAAGATGTTGAAATATATGCAAATGTGTTCAAATTACCATGCAGTGATTCATCAACAGTTGGTACCATGGAGTACCAGTGAAAACCATAATTGTAGTGTAGTTGGTACTCACCGTATCAATAACATAGAATACACCAATTTATTAGCTGGTATCCCAGCTGTACAGTATTGTGAAAAACATTCAGACAGGTAGGCATTTCCTTGGTGTAGCCCCGCCCCACCCTTCTGTCACGCCACAAAAGAAAATTTGACCTTTGGTGGTATCCGTGGTCGGGAAGTTGACCTTCCTGTGCATCCTGGTAGATAAACTTGTCATGTGAGCTCCCAACAAATTAAAACTCAATACATCCACATCCCAACACCAGGAACTTGTTCTGATAAAACCAGAGTGCTGCTCCTGACATACAGGTACACTGGAATCCATCATTTGTTGTATAAATTTATTATTGCTTATTTACAAATAGAGGGCTTTTATTTCAGTGTATTTGTAGAAACTTGTATGAATGCTTATGAGAAGGATTGAATTAGTTTTGTTTTGATGTAGATTGTATTCACCAACTGTATCCCATATGAATACAATTTTGTTTTTATGTATGTTGTTTTTTTGTTTTTTTTTGGATTGAACAAAGAAAAATTTAACAAAAGTGTGACTTGAACCTGTGACTTCCGAATCAATGTGCCGGCCCTCTGGAGGTCCAGGTTCAAGTCCTTTTTACTATTAAATTCAGCCCTTGCGCTTATGAGCTTTCTGTAAGGTAGCCCACCAGGCTAATATACTGTGCGTTTTACTTGCCCCCAGGAAGTTTTTCGTAGCCTGGATTTTAAACATGTATTGTCATACCATTGTCACCACCGGTTTATTGTACAACAATAACTGGAAAGCTGAAGTACTCCAGCTTTTGTACAGTTATTATATTATCATTGTTAAATACATTCTGCAGAAACTGTTTGAACAATTGTTCCTCAAATGTACTCCTCTTTTATTGTCTTTTATAAGTGAGTCGTGACTAATCGTTACTGTTTCCACCATTTCACTACATTTCCTTTCTATTGACAGAATTGGATTAAACACTGGTTTGTGTTGTGTAACAACAAACTAAGCTACTACAAAGATTCCAGTGATGAAGATGTAAGTCACACGCCCATTGTTTTTGCAGTCGAAAAAATCTTTGGCATACTTCTAGTTCAAGATTTTACTGATATTGTTAAAAGAGTTTGTTGTTGAAATGTACATTTCCTACGTTTCTGAAAATGTATTCCGTCCTTCTACTGTCAGACAAATGTCACCAAAGCTAATTTGTTTTCCTCCACACGACAACCCAAAATATCTTTTGCATAGATCAAGATTTTACTGATAATGTTAAAGAATTTGTTGTTGAAATGTGCATATAATTCAAAGTTCAAATGAGAAACATTTCCTAAGTTTCTGAAAATTTATTCCATCCTTATACTGTCAGACAAATGTCACCAAAACTAATTTGTCCTCGATACGACACCCCCCAAATATCTTTTGCATAGATCAAGATTTTACTGATAATGTAAAAGAGTTTGTTGTTGAAATGTGCATATAATTCAAAGTTCAAATAAGAAACATTTCCTAAGTTTATGAAAATTTATTCCATCCTTATACTGTCAGACAAATGTCACCAAAACTAATTTGTCCTCGATACGACACCCCCCTCCCCCCCACTGAGTTAGCAACTGTCTACTAAACTGTGATACATCATTTTATGACACTTACCATCCACTTGTGGATTTCTTTCACAGCCAAACAGTCTTGACGGCGTGATCGACCTGGCCAAATGTAACAAGGCATCTGAAACGCCGGTCAGCAGAAACTATGGCTTCCAAATTGAGGTAAACCAACAACTGTCCATTGCAAATTGGCTAGGGCTATATATACATATAAGCCAGGCACTTCATGCATGAAGTCGTAATGTTGCAAATTGTTATGTAAATGGTTCCCAGATATGAATGTAATCCAAATTTACGCACAATTGGACAACTTATTACATCTACAGTCCAAAATGCTTGTACATCCAATTGACAAAGTGAAGGATTCAGAAGGAGGCCCAAACAACAAGTGCTCATCAAAGGGTCAGGCATACCAACCTTATCTGAAAGTCCAAACAATTTGGTGTGGAGTGACATTGGAGAAGAGGAATTCGGCCACATGCTAGCGAAACTGCCTCGTCTGTAAGAGTTGAATAATAAACAACGGGCTAGAATTTACATCTACAGCAAACACCTTGACCTTTTTTAGTGAAATCTACCCTTCCAAAGTTGTAATTAGAAATCCATCATAATGATAAATTTTCTTGACCAATTAGGAATCCGTAAATGGGCATCATGTAAGATTCTTTGCTCTTGCATGGAGTGCCTGGATTTTAGCCTCAGCCTTGCAAATTAAGTGGAAGTTTTTCTCTTGAGTACTTAAGCATATTTTAATCCAGAGGCCATGATAATTTTAGAACCATCTGGGAACCTCAACAGCAAAACCATTTAGTTTGAGCATAGCGTGGTTGTTTTGACTGTGCAGTACTGAAAAACCCACAAAATTATTGAAGAACCAGGGGAAAGATTTTGGATTTGCGATTATCAAGGGGAACAAAGTTTACAACAAGCCACGAATTTCTCCTGACTTTTTGTACTCTACTCACATACATGGTTTAGATTGCAACAAACAAAGGGTAAATTTTATGAAAAATGTATATATTTTTGAACATAGCCTTTCAATCGAGAAGCTTGAAAGCATTCAGTGCAATCGTCCTTTAAGTTCACACAACAGTCATCAGCTCATGGATCAATGAAGGCAAATTCACTTAATCAGAACTTATTCCTCCAAGAAACATTAATCCGTACAGGAAACACAGTCACACCCTAATTCTTGCTTGATCTGACTTGACACCCTCTTTTGTCAGAAAGAATCAAACTCAGGATTCTCGTTGCCGTTGCGTGAGAATTTCTTAGCTTGAAGAACAAATCACCTGTCAAGTGCGATAAGTTCAAAACCGACTTGGGCTTTGGAGGATATATAGTATTCTGTGGAATACCTTGCTGTCAGCTTGGCAGCTATTCGGTTTTGCTTTCAAGTTCGTTTATTTGGTTGTTTGGGAATTGGTGGCTGTGGCTGTTGCTAAGGGTGTTGCTAAGGGCAGCCTGTGCTTCAACACATGTTAACATGGCAATCAAACAGCCACTGACTTAGAAACTGCCTTAGACATTGTTTTGAGACAGAGAGGTTGTTTTTTTAAGTGTTTTTTTTAATGTTCACTGGGAAACTAAGTAAATTTATCTTAAGAGAGTCTAACAGATGTCCATTTACATGATGTGATTTGTAGCATTTGAAAGTTTTGTATTTTGTCCTTGACTAAAAAGGGAAAATATTAATTGAAAAGTGTTGTGGGGGGGGGGGTTTGGGGGATGGGCATGTTTGCTTGAAATTCAGAAAAATTTGCCAGATCTGCTTGTTTGGGAGAACCCATTGGAAAGAAATACTGTTTTCTTTCAACTTTTAAACATTTGTTAGATGGCAAAACAATGTTTGTGAACCTCTATTTCCCGAAACATCAAAACTTCTTCAAATTTGGTGGTGTTGCTTAACAAAACTGAAGTAATAAAATGATCACACACACTAAGTTTCTATAAGTAATGTGTTATTTCTATGTATAATTCAATCAGGAACTTTTAAGTGTCAATTGTAACTTACAAGACGTTGATATTTTTTCTATCAGTTGGATACCGGCGTCATCATCCTTGCTGCGATGACATGCGGCATCCGTAACAACTGGGTAGGAGCAATCAATAAAGCTATCAAGACAGCCTTGGAGGACAGCGGTAAGAAAACACCAAGTGAGGAATCCTCATCCCTCAAGGAGAACCAACCTGAGAACAAGGAGAAGGCGAGAAGCAAACCCACCTCCTTATCGCTTTCCAAGAGCACCAGCGAGGTCCGGCCGAAAGAGGACAGGTCTTCCCCATTACAACCAACTAAGAAACTTATAAACAATGTAGATTTGACATCCACGTCGAGAACCATTACGCAAGCTGACGGTAAAGTTTCCCGTTCCCCGGTTGAAACAAAAGCACTTACTGAACGGGGACCGATAGCACAGCCGACCAAAACATCTCCCATCGAGTCCCTTCCTCCGCATTCTGGAAAGCCTGAAGGCAGGAAGAGTTCAACTTCCAAAGTCTCGTCTACCTCTGAATCAAGACCTCGAAGAGGTTCGGTCACAAAAGAAGCAACCTCTGAAGGAAGGCGGAACTCTGTGTCTAAAGAACCGGAAACTAGACGGAAACATTCCGGTTCATCGCCAAGGGACAGTTCAGGCTCCGAATCGTCAAGGTCAGGCAAGACCAAGGAGAGGCGGTCGAGAAAAGGCTCCCGAACCGAGAGGAGATCCCAGGAAGAAACTGCCGCAGCCGTCACAGCTGCACTCTCAAAAAGAACTTCCAATATGAATTCGGAACATAAAAAGGTCTCGTCACCGACGGACGGAACTGTTAAATCACCAGTGAGCTCCAACCAGCTAACCCACCGAACCCCGGCCAGTAACTCAGAGAGAAGGTCGCAGTCTTCCACTGGAGATGCTACTGTCATCGCACTCCTTGAACAGGAGGTGGGTTTCTTTTTCATCAGATTTATTCAAAAATATAGCAACATTGAGAGGAAAGTTGCATTGCACTGCATGTGGAACTCTTAAACAAAGCAGTAATGAAACTTTATGGGCAAGAATAAGATGGTCGCTGATACAAACAATTGAGCAGCAGTCCAAGATTTTAGACCGGTGGTTGTGAATGGTATCAACATTGGAGAGCTATCATGCAAAGCTCCAATGCACGATGCTTTGTCGTCAACAGTAAACACTTTATGAACTGAGCACAATCCCAACCAAAATGGTTTGGACATACGACAAAAGACCGTGCAAGTCTCGCGTGTATTCGAACATTTTGGGACCACTGTGGTCCCACATACATTGCTTTAGCGTGTGAAAAGAAACAAACTTGCGCACTTTAACTGGTCCCTCTGTTTGAAAACGCGCGAGACTTGCACAGTTTATAAGCAAACCCTCCCTGTCTTCTTCCCCCCCTCCCACCCAGTGTTGTTACCAGGAGGGCAGACCGCGCATTAAGAGCGAACATGACGCAAAAGGTGAGGGGGGCCCAGCGAGTTTTGGCGGGGATATGTAAATGAAAAGTTTTTCACATATTGTCTAACTCATTACTATTTCAATTAATAGGTGGACACACTCAAGGCACAGTTGGAGCAGAAACAAACGGACTGTTCGCGCTTCCAGCAGGATACTGTCAACCTGAAAGCTCGGTTGAATACTGAGCAGCGAGAGCACAAGGAGAGCTATCTGGATCTGGAGAATGAGCAGTCAGGGTACATGACCCAGGTATGCTTTCAAGTGTATTGTTGAAGACGAGGTTTTGGAGAAAACATATTTTTGGAAGATGAATGTGCCAGTTCTTTGTTTAAAGTAAATGCACTGTTTTGCTGAATAGATGTGGTGTTGTACCCTCAAGTGCAAAGGCAAAATGCAATACTCACCACAGTGTGCTGTAGATTAACGGATAGTTTACAATCTGCCTTGTAATCAATTGAAAGATTCTTTCTTAATAAATGTTCAACTTTCTTGACATTTAATCCAAATCTTAAGTTAATATTTTCTAGAATGTTTAAAACCGTTTGATTTATTTTCTCCAAATTGCAGATTGAGCAGATGGCCGAACGAAGCCACAAAACGGAACTGACCAATCAAAAACTTCAGGCCGAGCTTCGTCAGACAAAGAACGACTCTCTTCAAGCCCAACAGCAGGTCCAGCAGCTTGACGGTCAACTAACCAACATGAAGAATGATTTTCAGGGACGAGACAAAGAACTGGACATCATGAAAGCACGTCTTGAGGAGGTCATTCAGGATCTAGCGGCCAGCGAGAACGAGATCGGAGAGATCAGAGCCAATCTCAAGACGGAACGGGAGCGCAGTGAAAGTCTAGAGATAGAACTGACGGACACCTGGATGAAACTACGGACGGATGGAATCAAAGGACTGAATGTGGACATTGTTGAACGCTTGTCAGCGAAACTTGATGAATCACGGATTCGACTGGAGGAGAGGGAAAATGACTCTGTAACGATCGAGGAGAGATTTGAAAAGCGCTTGGGTCGCATACAGAGTCAGTTTCAGTCAGAACATGCTGCTTTGCAGGAGAAGCTAAATGCAGCTTTACAAGAGTCTGAGAGACTGAGACTTGTTGACAAAAGTGAACTGGTTGAAAAGAAGGAAGCAATTTCACAAAGGTCTGGAAGGACAGATCAGACTTCATCCTCGGGGACGGACTCGCGGATAGAAGAATTAGAAAGATCCTTGAAAGATGTTAATGCTCAGTTGAAAGCAGAAACAACTGCGAAATCAGTCCTGCAGAAAAATTACAATGAACTTGTCGCTCAGTCAGCGCATCAGTTTTTGGAAGGACAGGGTGACATGGCCTCTACTGGGAGTGATGACAATACTATTAAGTTGGAAGTTGATCTGGATGTTGCTGAAAAGGAAATTGACAGATTGAAGAAAAATAGTGAAGCAGAGAGAGAACAGAAGACAATTCTTGAAAAGGCCTTCCAGCGAGAACAGGCTCTCAGAAAAAATCTTGAGGAGAAGCTGTCCAATTCAACTCAGGAAAGTGGCAGCTCAGAAGTTGAACATAGGGATGCAGAGATCGTTACAATTCGTGCTGAACTGAAAAAAGCGAAGAAAGAGCGGGAGGCAGTCAACCTTGTGCGAAAGCAGCTGGTGTCAGCAGTGGACAGTTTAAATGCCCAGTTATCTGAAAAAGAGAGGGTTGTCGAGAAGATCAGTGCAGAACTGGAAACCCGTAGCAGTCAGAATACAAAACTAGAAGAGCAGATTCAGAAAAGTCTGTCTGAAACGGCAAGTCTGAGGAGCAAAGTTGAAAGCATGGAAGCCCAGTCAAATCATACTGGGAGGAGTGGACCTGAAGACCAGTCCCAACTGGAATCTCTCCGAGCGGAACATCGACAGCTGAAACGACAGATGGGCAGCCTCCAGGAGGAGCATGCCTTTGAGATGCACAATCGGCAAAGTGAGTTACAAACTGCAAAAAATGAAGTCGCTAGCCTTCAGGAGAAGTTGTCCGAGTTGCAGACCAAATGGAAAGATGCAGTGGAAGGAGCCACAAAGGCAGAAAATGATGCTGCAGCCAGCATCCTTGAGATACAGAAAGAGAACGAACAGCTGAGGTCAAAGTGCGAACGCTTTGAAAAGGAGATCAAACGCCTGCGTGCAGAGCTCCATGAATCCCAAGACAACTTTGATGAGCTGGAGCTGAAGTTCATTCACAAGAGGGAGGACCTGAAGCGGCTGGAGCAGACCCACGAGGAGCAGATTGGCCAGATGGGGTACAGGATTCAGGACCTCACCAGCAAGTTGGCATCAACTGAGCGTAAGGTGAGAGATCTGAGGGGGGTAGATCACAGAAATAGGGGAAAGGGTGGAGTGGGTGCTGGTGGGGTGGGAATGCAGCTAACGCAAACTCGCCAGATGGAAACAAAGCTCAAAGAACTGGAGTCTAAGCTGGGGGATGTTGAAAGCACCTTGCAGAATCAGGACCAGGACACTAGCAGCTTACTGGGAAAGATAGTCTCAGTAGAGCAGCAGGTCCACACTTGGGGACAAGGTCCTTCCACAAGTAGTTTGTCAAGTTTTGATGTTGAGCTACATCAAACCCAGCCGATACAGCTACTTTCTTGTGGCTCTTCGGCTGCCAGTGCCCCTCGTGATAGCATATCAACATCTGGTGCTGATTTGTCTGAGGATTCAGAGGCAGGGGCATCTGGTACTTCACCAGACCGGGCTAAGCAGACTTTCCGAGCTCGGTTCTTGGAAACCAAGCTCAGTGAGACAGAGCTGAAGCTGAAGGAGGTAACTAGAAAGCTGGTTGATGTGACAACGCGGGAGCTGGAGAACCGGAAGGCCTACCAGGGAAAAAGCATCTCGGAAAGCCGACTGAAAGAGAGGTTGAAGATCATGGATCGTGAGATTGCAGAGGTTACAAGGGAGCTCCAACAGGTACAGTCAAACAGTCGAACCTTTGCCTGCGCTGTGCGGGCGTCCTTGACTGACTGTGGACAGCTCTTGGGGGACATAAAATCTGGCTTAGGATGGGTTGATTTAGAGATAGACTTGGATGGGGATGGCAGGGATGGGCTGACTTACCAGCAGCAGCGGGTGGAGGTAGCCACTAACCCAACTACTACTAGTCACAGCAACATGCTTTCCTGCCTCAAAACCCTGCTCACCGATGCATGCCACAAAGTAGATCAGTGTAAACAGACTGCCTTGTCCCATCAAACCCAAATTGAAAAGCAGAGTAGGGATTCTTTGTTGATTAGGGAGCGGAGTGTAGAGGGGTGTTCAGCCGGCAGTAGTTTCACCTCAACAGGTGGCTCTAGTTTTGAAAGTACAGAGTTGAGCTTGAAGTTCCCCTGTCAGCGTAACCCAAGTACCATTGACACGCTGCAGCGTTTTGCAAATAGGCTGTCCATGGAGGTTATCCTCCTCGGCGAGTCCACTTATGTACTACACCAAACAGATAAGCAAAAACTTGCCAAGGTACAAATGTGTCTTGGTGAAATTGACTCCCTCACTGCTGCTATGGCAGACCTTGAAATGGCATTTAGCGAAGAACAAGACGGTTCGAAGGGTTCCTCCTTGTCTCATACTTCCCAGACCATAAGTGATCTTCTTTCACCAAGGTATCTCTTAGTGGCTGAGTCCTCTTACAATCACGCCTCTCCTGAAAGTCCAAAGAAAATGTCCAAATCCGATTTCACAAAGCCATATATTGACAGGCATTCTAAATCAAGATCACCTTTAAGGCGGCAAAATAGGATTAAAACATCTGAGAAATCCACACATTCCAAATCCTTCGATCAAGCACCAGTCTGGTCCCCCAAACTAGATTCCTTTTCAAATTCAATGGCGAATTCAATTACAAAAGCAGCTCAGGTTGAGTACCTGTCAAAAGTCAAAAAGGGTAATGTGACATCAACTCTACCAGGTAATGAAATATTCTCACAGTTGTATAGTTCAGAACTGAAGCTGGAAGAGGCAAGCATTTCTCTGTGGCGAAAGCAAAAAGTATTCAATGAAATGTTTGAAGAGCATCTGAAAAGCGTAATAGTTAAATTGTCCGATATTTTAGCACTAGAAAACAACAGGCGTGTAAAGGCTGACAAGGAAAAAAATAGGAAGGCTGGCCTATGTGTGGATAATGATGATGTGTTGGAAAGGTTGAATAAATTTGTATCTTCTGCTGCTAAAGAAATGGATATTGTTGACATTCTAGATTCAGTTGGCCCAGACCTAGTGTCGTATGCTAAGCAAATTGCTATGCAAGAAGCTAGAGGGATATCTTTGAATTTAGTTGAGGATGAGATGCTGCTTGTTGAAGTCTTCCACTTGCTCCAAGTCAGAGTTGCTGACTTTCTGAAAAAGCTGTCGCTAGAAAATGATTCCTGTCAGGTGGTTCTCAAGGCTCTGAGTTCGGTTGGTGAGAAGCGGTACACTCATATTGAGACTTTTCTTGAGGATGAGTTGATCCGGGTGAAGTATGAGCTACAGCAGAGTTTTCAGAGCGCCATGGCTGACGTCAAGAAGGGGAAGGGTCTGCAATGTGTCGATGGTGTTGACTTGCATGCCATGTTAGGGGATTATGTAGGTCTTTTAGGGAGTCTTATCATCAGGAAGGTTGTTGTCGGAGGCTTGGTGAGGCATGTCATTGAACAGATTCCACAATCTGTCAACTGGGAAGGCACTACCTTGAACAGTTTTGATACCAGCCTGGATCTTACAACTGGTAGTTTTGAGCAAACGGAGCCAGTTGTGTCCCGTATTCCTGAACCAGTAAGTGTTGATTACGAAGTTATGGCCGGTGAGTTAGCAAACACTGCCATGGAGCGTGCAGAGAGTGCGCATTTGTCCGGCCTTCTTCAGAGTGAGTGGGAACAAATAATGCAGAAAGGGCGCTACAGCCCCCTGGAACATGTCACAGCGGAGCATGCTCGCAACATGGCTGAAGTTCAACGCCGTTACGAGGACCAAATCAAAGCAGAAGAGCTCAGGCATGAGCAGGAACTGAACTCCTTGCAAGAGAAATACAGAGAAGCCCTCTGTGAAGTTGGTAAACTGGAATCCAAGTTGGATGCAATTACGGGCAGGAAGGCCAGCAAACCACAAATTACTCTCACCCTGGAGGAAGATCTCAACGATGTAGTGGATGACATGGTGGCTAGACGTCTTTCGGAGATTCTCAGGGAGCTCGATGGTAGTCGAGAGAAGCTGAACGAGATGCAGCAAGCCATGGCAGCTGCGGAGTCGGAGCACATCAAAGAAGTGGATGCCATCACAGATGTGATGGAGAACATGGAACGTCGGTATAAGAAGGAGATACTGAGACTGAAGTCCGCTCATGCCGAAGTGGTCTCAGGCCTCCAGGAAGACTTCCAAGATCACCTGAAGCAGCTGAAAAAGAAGCACACTCACGAGAAGGTCGTGCTGAAATATCAACTCACAGATAACATGCCCAAGGAGACCATGGTTGCAGCCAGTCCTGACAAGATGGGTCAGGTAAGAACTGGTCTGGACTGGTTTATTGTGATGACCCTTGTGGATTGGTGACTGTTCTTGGCCGCATCCTCGTTTTTGTTGTTGCAACGTCTGGTCCTATATCCGTCTTTGCCAATTTTGTTTTTGCTTTTTGGGCAGCTTGCATGTTTTCTTCCCTACACACACACGTCCGCAAGTTAAACTTTTTATCTACATACAAGCCTCTCTTCTCCAACATTTGGTCTTCAAGCTACCCCCTCCTTCACTTTAAGTTTCACCCTCTCTGCTCTCCCAATGCTCTGCTTCCCCACCTACTGTATGGCCTTTGCATGTGACATGCAAAGTACCTCTTAATACAAGCATGTCGAGATCTATGCATGAGTGTTCGATCAAGTATCACTCGTCATCCACATGGAGATTCTACATTGTACCTAACACATTGTCGGCACTGATCTGACCTAAGGTCACCTAAGGTCATCATCACTGATCCCCCCCATTGCACTCCGTGGGGGTGATACAGCATGTTGTTGTCTTTGTGGCATGTATCGTGTATACTTATTTATTTATCGTAATGTGCATTGCTATTGCCACCATTCGTCAGCTTCTAATTTGTTTTTATTTTATCATAATGTGCAGAGATCAGCAGTGATGTTTAACTACTTCCACAATGTATTAACTCATTTAACATGAGCTGTGTTGGTGTACTAACATCATTAATGTGTAATGCGTAATGGTTATTGTGCTCGGTTTACACAAAGTAGATCAAAGGTTAATGTGTTGTCGAGGGATATTCAGAAAGCGTATAGCGGGATCCAATTTCATGAAGCTGTTAAGCACAAAAGTCAATCAGGACAGAAGAAATTTGCTTAGCAAAAACAGGTAATCAGCCCAAGTGTATTATTTGCAGACGTGATATTTCCAATTTTGTTTGCCCTTGGAAAAATCAGAAAAATTGTGATTAAATAGCCTGAAAAGTCTTTTAAAGCCTACACCATATGAACAAGTAGGTCGGCTCTTGTACTCAATAAAATGTTCCTACTTTTTTCCAAGAACCAAATATCATGCCTGTATTTGGGACTGGTTGTCTGCTAATATCTGCTTAGCAAATAGCTTGTTTTGTGCTTAACAGCTTGACGAAGTTGAAGTTCAAACCCTACAGTGCTTTAGATGTTTATTTGTGTTTTGGTAGCCTCCGTAAGTAGCTGACAATTCACGATCAAAATGTGCTACTCTTATTTATGATTTCAGGAGTTAATGATCAGAATTTCTTGAGACTCCAAACTTTATTTCTCTCTCTTCCTCTCATCGCCACCATTTATGGTCCTTGTCTTTTAGATCACTCTTCCTTGATACAAAATCACTTCTTTCTTTATTCACATCCACCATTTTTTTAATTTTTGCTGGGTGAACATTGTTTCAAAGTTAGGCTGTGTATGAATTGGTGGCTATGGCTGTTGCTAAGGGTGTTGCTATGGGCCTCCTATGCTTTAACGCATGTTCACATGATGACCAAGCCGCAGCCTTCAATTTTGACTCTAGCTTGGTCTGGTGAATAATAACATGAAATAGAGCAAATCATAAAGCCAATAATTTTCATAGGTAGACAATAAAAATTTTTTTTTTAACTTTGCGGGATTCCCTAACTCCAAAATAGTAAATCATACACAACATTCAAAACTTCCAAAAGGGTACCTGCCTATTAACCTTTCAGCCTCAGTTTGGATGCTTTCATTTCTATGGAAGGAAAAAAACAAATATGGCTGCCGCGTAGTAGAGAACTTCTCTATATATTTTAATGGGTCTTTATTGATCTGTCACAGTAGCCTCAGAGTAGTATTAATCATCCACGCTTTATTTATAACCGCAAGTTAATTGTAAAATACTGCATGCTTTTTTTCTTCTTTTCATGATAGAAATTGCCATGTTAGTCCTAGACAGTGCATGAGCATGCAATAATAATAAACACATAATGGCTCCAACAACGGGTACACCTTTTATTATGGAGACACCATTATGAACAACAAGGAAATGAAAGAAAATTTTGAAAATGCTTGCAGACCTTGTTCTTGACAATCTGGAGCATGTTTTATTCTGTGTTTACAGCGTAACGGAGAATGTATTCATATATATTTGAAATAATGTTAAACCAATGATTTTATGATTTTTAATCCGTTGTTCATAATGGAGCGTAAGATTTAAAAAAGAAATTGTGTCCCACACATCAGTGTTTCTTTCCGCACATATTGCTGTTTTGCACACAAACATACTCTGCGCAGAGGGGAAAAAATATCTACGCAGGAACCGGTACCAGTCACCGACATTGCCACTTAAAGTGCTTGGTTTGTAAACTGGTTCCCAGTGAAATGCTACTTTGCAAACAATTTTAGTAAAGGGTTTAGTTTTCGTGCTTTAACAGCTTCATTAAATTGTACCAGCAGAATGGATGCAGTAGGGGAGGGGACAACAAAAAAGAGGGCAGGCCCTCATGGGATAATCATGTTTGAGCATTGTGATGAATCTTATTTGGGTGAGGGGGTGCACACCCCTTTAAACCCAGGTGATCTGGCTGTGGTTACATCAAGGAGGATGTAGGTTTTTCCTTTTCCTCCTTCCATGCTTGCATTGACTTGCACATTGGCACATTGCCAATGAATGCAGCCACCCTGATAATCTCATGACTCAGATTGTTGCCCTTGGCTTACTCCATATATCCAAAAAAAGATTGAAAATTATCCTCTAGAATCTGTTATTTTTAACTCCCGAACTTGTAGCATCAGGGAATATTCAGAAAAAGAGCCTAAGAACGTTTCAGCTTGCTGCATCAAAAACTAATTCAAGCTTTTTTGATTCATTTTATTTGAAAATTTATACACTGGAATCACTGTCTTCTTGAAAATTCAAAATCTTACTTTTTGGCGGGAAAATTTGGATATTGGTATTGGTTGTCTGTTGTAATAGCTTGTACATTAAAACTCACTTAAACAAAATGGGCTAAATTGTGGTGGTTATGGGGGTAGTTTCTTGGAGCTGTTGATGCTTACAAGTTATGCTCAGCAGAAATGGGGACCAGCCTTGATGTGCTTATAGTCTGTGACTGGTTGCCTGCAAATTTTCGCTTATGAGATAAATATGTTCCGCAATTTTCCGCTTAATAGCCAAGTCCATTTGATTCTTGGGGTCTTTCTGTGTCCGAATTGATAGCCTTTGGCTACGGCTGTTGCTGTTGGCTGCATTGACAGTGTTGAGTGAGTATCCAGGCAGTCACAGTGATCTAGCCATAGCCAAAGCCGCTGTTTCAAGCCTGTTGCATGTTTAATGAGAGCTGTAGGATGCTTAATTGCTTTGTAGTTGATGCACGTCCATATTGCATACCTTGCTTAGCACGCTTTTAGTAGTAGATCTTGCTGCGGTAAGTGTGTTCCACAGTGCAGTATTCATCCAAAACAAGGAATATGCTGAAATTGTGAAAAGTATATCTAACTAACGACAGATTGTGTGTGGTCCCCCCCCCCCCAAAAAAAGAGAAGCTTTTAGAGAAATTTGTTTTGGAAAAATATTTATGACGGTGTCTGTAATGCCTTGTGACCTTCAATTCAAGTTTATCTGGCAACATTTTTCCCAACGATTAATGATGACTTTTGGAACACTGCACTGTGAAACACATCTATTAGTTCTGCCCATCCCCAGAGCTGTATATGAAGAGAGGTATGACTGGAGAGTTTAAACAGAAAGTAAACGTGGTCGTGTTCCAGAGCAACTTATACAGTAGGAATACAGTGAGCATGTACACTGTTTGCCTCAAGTTGTTGCAACTATTCATAAACAGCTTTGGTACTTACATTTTGGGAAAGACTGGAGACTTTGGATTAAACCAGATAGTAACTACAAAGACTGGGTGGTGAAACGGGCAAGCACAAGGGGTACAAGACAGGACCTTCCAGACGAAACGACTGCCATTGGCTACGACACTGACTTTGTTAAGACACAGTAGTTAGCATACTGTCTACCACAAACACACAACTAGACAGACAACCGGACAAACCAATGGACAGTGTTCAGGGCTCATACCATCAAATCTGATGCTTCCTTGGTTTGATGTTTTCCCAAAAGAAAACCCTTTGAAAATTTTCAAAGGATTTGGACACCGTTGAAAAAAATTTTTAAAAATTGTCTTGAGGAATGCCAATGAGAGAATTGTATGAACCCTGGGGCCAGTAAAGAGTTTTATAAAAAGCTGAAAATGTTTAGCAAAAGTTATGCTGTCTCTTTCTTGAAATGAGCAAATTGTTGAAAATATTTCCTGCATGTGTGATAAGCCTCTATGTTGTTTGGAATATAGTCCTTTGTCAGTGCAGCGCTGAAACTCAAATCATGTTTGGTTCTCTTTTGTTGCAAAAATATATCACCACAGATCATAAAACAAAAAACTTTACTTCAACTTTTTTTTCCTCCTACTTGTGGAATTTCTTTCTCCTTTATGCAAAGTCTGTGTATATTGTACCAGATCGCATCAAAACTCACATGAACAATTTATGTTCTCGTTAAATTTTTCTCCTTTAGTAAGATCTCCTTCATTTGTGTTCATTGAAATTTCTTTGTCTGGGAAATAATTATGTTCAGTTGAAACCGTAAATGTTGCACTGCTAACGTCTCTGATTTTTTAATTGAAAACTTGTGATAGTTGTTTGAATGACCCTGCGTAAAGATACCTGCATTTTTACTTTGATGTATCTAAACACAAGATGAATGGTTGTTGTTATGTATACTTGAGCGCTCGATTTTATTTACAGTTTGCATATATAGTTTGAACGTTTGACTGCATTATTTGATACAATTGTCTCATTGTGAATACTTATCTAATGATGTTTGTATTTCCCCTCCCTTTATTCCCCTTCCTTACTCTTGGTCATTGGCACCTCATGACTGTATTCCCTACCCTCTTGTACCCTCACCCATTTATTGAAAATCTTTCTATAATTTCTAACCACCCCATCTGCATGCTCACCCCCCGTCCCCCTCCCCCAAATCAAATGTTTATCTATCCTACAATACCCATTCACAAACATTCATACCTCATTCATCTCTACCTATTTTGTGTTCTTACTTGGTTTATTTTAACCCAATCTATTTTTCTTCTTTTTACACTTTTGACTCGTCTCACTGTTTACAAATCCACACCTTCCTATCAATATGTCTTGTTATGCACTCTCTGTCATCAATTCCCCACATAATTTGTTATCCAATAACTGTTTCCCACCCAATCTCCCTGCCTGCCTACTTTCTAACCCTACCTGACCCTCCTCTACTCATTGTGGCACCCCCCCCCCTCCACCACCATTGGTACCTCTATCTTCATTCTCCTATTCCACTAATTACCTCCATCTCCGTCATTCCACTGGTTATCTTTCCCCCTCATGCAATTTCCTGAACCCTTTTCTCCATCTCTTAACCCTTCCACCCTCGTCTTCATCTTCAAAACTCTCATCGGCATCTTATTTTGTTTCTCTTTTATCATCTTCCGTTTTGTGTGCCTCCATCCCACTATAACACCGATTCGTTCAACCCCATTCCCACGCCATCTTCCTCCCCCTTCCCAAAACCGATCATCTTCCCCCGTCCTCCTAAAAACAGACAAGGAACAATGGTGACCTGGTCCTCCAGGAGAAGTCCCACCGTGACGTGATGGAGGAGATGAGGCAGGCCCACAACCAGGAGATGAAGGCACTGGAGGAGGAGAAGGAGAGAGATCTTGAAGAGGAGAGGAAAGCGACTTCCTTGAGTAAGTCCTTGATTTGATTTGATTTTTAATTTTGTGAATCAATATAGAGATGGCTTTGTTTATTTATCTGAATGACAGCATAGTCGTATTCATTTGTCGGTATGAAATCTGTTAAGTTCATATGCTTTTCTTCCCCATTGCCTTGTGACCTTAAAGCGTTCTGTGTGGAATTACCTGTACTGTCAGTGGAAGACATCTAGAAACACTTGGTGGCAGCAGACTGACCGTGTTGGTCTTGGAAATGCGTGTGTGCTCTGAAACTTAACCGTGTCTGTCTGCTGCCACCTAGTGACTTACAGTCTCCCATTAGGATTGCTGTGTTTTCGGTTTTTATAGTGTTATCTTTTGTATTGACTGGTGATCATTTGCCATCATTCAAGTAGCTCTACGGATGACGGCCTTTACACCTGTTTAACTCCACACTTCTCTTTAGAAAGATGTTCATGTGAACTTTCAGAACTCTGTCATTTATCTTAAACATAATGTTTGGCTCTAATTTGATCCGGGCTCGCTGAACAGCATTTGTGCAAAACTAGGTCTGGTTCTGAACTAAGCCAATTTCATCAAGACTGTAAGCAGACTTTGTCTGGAGCACTCCTTTTTTGGTTTCATAGCGCTGCCTAGAGTTAGTAAGGAAAAAGTTCTGCAAAATTGCCAGCGTTTTTTTTCTTTCTCTAAATGAGTGAAGCATTTTACGCCAATGATTTTTGAATGTGCATGCGCACTGAAAACCCCTTTTTTAAGTTCTTTTTCTTTTTTTATATCATTTACGCTCCAGTGTTGCCCTCTGCTATGATGAGAGCGCAAACATTTTCAAACAGCTCTATGAAATTTGGCCCTTGCCATGTTGATTTCATGTCAAAAATTGGAAAACTGTTTGAACACGCGGATCTTTCTCTGATGGTTTATTTGGGGGGGGGGGTCGGGAAACCCTTTCAGTACATCCCGTCTCTATTTGGATGGGTACACAGCACTCAAAATGGAAGTGGACACTAACCATTTTGCTGACAAAATTTAAGGAACATTTTTTGTTGTTAACCCGATATTTCCCCTTAAGTTATCGTAAACCTGGTAGGACTCCTTGTGGAATGAAAATGGTATGGCATATACGCTCCCTGCAAATGCAAGAAGTTCATTACTAAACAGTAACTCCCCCCCCCCCCAAATCCACAACGAATCCCATTACCCTGTTTGCCCTGATATTTACGGTACCAGCGCTACACACGACAGATCAGCCAGGAGACCAGGCATCGCAATCTTATCAGAATCGCAACAAATTCTGGTTGCGATATGCTCTGGAACTTTAAGGGATATTTAGGCAAAATGTCAAGATAGTTGGGGGTCAGCATAAACCACCCACTTATATCTAAATACCTCTATACCACTTCCACATCACTATCAGCCGTAGCACTCATTAAAAAAACACACGAAGAGGAGTTGCAGAAAGAGCGGGAAATGCTGCAGCTGATCGTGCCGAAAGACCGAGGCACGAAGGACATATCCAAGAAAGATAAGAGCAGCAAAAGCAGCAAATCCAGCCGACGAGTCCCTGGTTTGTAGTCGGCCTCTTCTTCTCATCCCTTGCGACTGTTCTCCCCGTTTGTTTGTTTGTTTGTTTGTGTGTTTGTCTGTCTGTTTGATTGTTGGGGTGTTTGTTTGTTTGTTAGTTAGTTTGTTTGTTTGTTTTGGCGGGTAGATTGCCTGGCGAGTAGTTTGACACCGAGAGACAAAAATGTAGATATGCGGCTGATGTGCACATGACGGGTGGCTTTTAACACTAACCTTGCTTAATACTGAAAGCTTTGAAGTGATTATGAGGATAGATTGAACTTTAACCGGTTTCAGAATGTTCCAAGGTTCATTATAAGATGAGTGTAATCTTACGGCAAAATCAAATGATGTCAGGCCGTGTCTGAACAGACGGCTTTGGTCAGTGGCTATGGCCAGAACACTCCTATTCTTCAATGTTATCCTTGCAGCCAATGGTCCTAGCCCTAGCCGTAGCCAAAGGCGTTTGATTTGTACGCGGCTAAATCTAAATCAAGATGGGTGATACCACTGATATCTTCAATAATTCATATAAGATGACATTTGTGGAATCTGACTTCACTGAAATCATTCTTAATTGTAAGATGGAACATTTGAATTGATTGTAGTTGGCAAGCAAATGGAGATATCACAATATGAGGTCAAAACATCGAAAAGCAGTTAAAGTAAATTTTATTTGTGGAATAGGCCTAAGAGAGAGTTTCGAAAGCTTCCCCCCAAAAAAATATAACAAAAATAAATAAATAAATCTAAATATCAGGAATTGTCAAAATGTTCATTCAAAGGCAAAACTTTAAAAGTTTCATTGTAATACAAAATCGGTTGTATGGAGATGGCAATCATTTCTGATTGCAGAAGTTTGCTTGGAAAAATTGCAAAGTAAAGTATGAAATAAAAAGAACAAACTCTCAGACTAGTTACTGAGAAGTAGTTAAACCATGCATGTTCAATGGGACACCCTGCTGTCTTAAAACGCCCTCAATTGTTATTTGTATTGCAGTGAGTGAAGATTGGTGGTTCATACCAAAGTCTAATCACTGTTTGACTCATTATTCTGCTCATTAGTTGCCAAGTCCACAATCTCTTAAAGAGGAAGGGAAGTGTCAAATTCAATTTGGTGATGTACTCATTTTCCAACAGATAGAGTCCTCATGTGAGTGGGCGTAAAATGACAAGTCTCTAACCTCACGTTAAAGTGGTGTAAATTGCCTTTGTATTAGATACCCTTACCGTGCAAAAATTGTTCAACATCCCAAACATCTGATGACATCATTCTGAGAAAAATGGGCCCTTACATTTTTGTACGGGGATGATTTGGTTTAAAACTGACTTTTTGAGAGCAAATTTTGAAGCATGACGTTATTGGATTTCAACAACTAATGGATCTTTACATTCCAAGGAGGAATTTTTAGTCAGTCAAAAGGTCAAAATCAAGGATGTTTTGATTAAATACTATTGAAAGTCATGAATGAACCAAAACATCCCCGTACAAAAATGTAGAGACCCATTTTTCTCAGAATGATGTCATCAGATGTTTTGGATGTTGACAAATTTTGCACTGGAGGAAGGGTATCGAATACAATGGCAATTTACACCATTTTAACGTGAGGTTAGAGACTTGTTATTTTGTCCCCACTCACATGAGGACTCTATTGGAAAATGAGTACATCACAAAATTGAATTGGTCAAGTCCCTTCCTCTTTGAACTGTTCACCTACCTCACGAGTGAATTCATACCTTCCTCGTCATTTTCATACCTTCCTCGTCATTTTCATAAAGAATTGAACCAAAGCATGGAACCACAAATCATCTGCATTTATTCCAAAGCTTTGCCGTTCATTAGTGAGTCATGCAGGAACATGAAGTAATGTGACCTCTTTTTGAAAAAAAGTGGTGTACAGAATATTTTGTTGGAACCCTACCTGGTTTTTCAGCAAAGCAGGTGTACTTGGGAATGCAACTTAAAGTGGTAAGTCGTGTCCAAATTGATGGCTTTGGCTGTGGCTATGGCTGTGGCTATGGCTGAATCACTGCAAAAGCCTATTCTTCAACGTCTTCCCAGCTGCCAGCCGCCATAGCCGTAGCCGAAAGTCGCTTCATTCGGATACGGCCCACGTTTCCTTGAGTCTTGGTTTTTCGGGTGAAGTTTCTTTTTATAAGGTTAGGTTTTGTGAGGATATTTGTATTTTTGAGGGTTCTTGGTTCTTCGCTGTTCCTTTCGGTGAGGTTTTAAGAGGATTTCCTTGTTTATCAGGGTGAAGTTACTGTTTGCCTACTTTTGTTAAAGGCTTTGTTTGGGTACATTATTGTTGTAACTAGAAGGCAGGGTTTCTCCCCGTCTCAAGCTAGGTTATCGGGCCGATACGTGCGATTTGCATGCCGATACGCGCAAATTTCAGCCGATACGCGAAAAAATATATATTTTGTTTTTATTTATTTATTTATTTATTATAATTTCACAAAAACCATCACAAGAAAACCTTGTTTCAATTCAGTGTGTTCGGCCAAACATCTACAAATTCGGGTCCAGAATATTCCACAGTTTTGAAAAAAACCTAGGGAGAACCCTAGAAGGTCAACCTTTAAAGCATTGAAGTAAAGGTTGCCAGGTGGTGTAAAGGTTTTGTATTGGTCTTGACTTTATGACTGGTTTTGTGTCATGGCTGATGGGTTGGGGTTTTTTTTGGGGGGGGGTAGGAGGTGTTTTCTTGGTTTGGGTTTACTTCGCTCCCTGCTACATGTTTGTTTGTTTGTTGTTTGTGATAAATAGAAAAAATGACGGAGTGATTTTATTAGAAAGTACTCCATGCTTTGCATGTTTTGGCACGCATCAACAGCAAACGGTTTGAGGTTGCACCAGAAATCCCTGATAGTACTTGTGTGAACCAACATTTGGTTTCCCCCGTTTCCCCCTAAATTCTTTTTATAGTTGGTTGATGGTTATTCCCTCTTTGAAATTGCACAATAATGGCAAACTTGCTGGTAACTTGGTATTCTAATCTGTACCCAATTTTATTCTAAAAACTGTTGACAGTTTTGTAAAATTCCAGTTGATATCAGGGGCATGTTTTGGCAACCCTGATCAGACCTGGCTCCTTTCAATATTTCGTTGATGGGAATAAATTATTACATTAGTGGAATTGTATTGAGAAGCAGCCACTTTCAGTTATCCCCCAAAACAACCCTTTTCCACAATCCTCAACTTAATAAATATATCCAGTAAATTGTGTGGGGTTTTTCTTTCTCCATTTTATTGAAAGTGTAAAGTGTTCCCTGAGAGAATCCTATGAAATAGGTTTGTCTGATTACAGAGTGGTGCAGAATTGTGTTTAGTCCTTTAAATGTTCTCTCCAGCGCTCGCAGCAGTTTACCAAAGGAGTAAAACACAAATGTTTAAGAAGCACTGCATTCACAGACAAAATGACAACAAGAATGTGCAGCACACAATTCCCTCTCCCCAGCCTCCATCAGTTTGCCTTCTCAATCTCCTCTACCTCACCAGCATCTTCTAGTAGGAGGACTCAATTTGCCAAGTTCTGAAAGGACCTCTTGGCATTGAGTTTTAAAATACTCGCAGCATGCTGCTACCTGTAACCTCAAAGGATGTAGTACTTTACCAAAGATTTAGTGATTTAGTACTTAAAGGCAGGGTATACTTTTTGGTAATTGTCAAAGACAAGTATCCTCACTTGTTGTATCCCAACATATGCATAACATAACAAACCTGTGAAAATTTGGGCTAAACTGGTCATTGAAGTTGCAGAAAATAATGAAAGAAAAAAACCCCTCATTGCATAGAATTGTGTGCTTTCAGATGCCTAAAAGGCCTCATGCCTGAAGCCTTTCTCAGATTCAAATTTGTGGGTGAAAAATTTCCTCTTTCTCTAAAAGTACTTACTTCAAAGGGTGTCAACAGCTCTATCAACAGCTCTCCAGTGCTTTCTACCAAGGAAAGTTGTTATGGTCATTAATTGTTTGAGTAATTACCAAAGGTACACCCTCCCCAACCATTCTTCAAGCAATTTACCAACAAGCTTAAACGTAGAGTAGCTCCTAAAGAATAAAGTGGCAATGATTAAGAGTTTACTTTCAAGCAGAAATCTGTCCCTTCCAAAATTGTTGTAACATTACTAATTCCTCCAACAGCTATTCACCAAAAGCCTTCCAGTAAACTGCTCTTCAAGGAATGAAAAAAAAGGGAATTTAGAACAAGTCACAAGTAGCGTGATATCATCTTTAAAGGGTTTGGTACTTTACTGACCCCCCTCCCCTAGAAATTTACCAAAAGCCTTCAAGGAGAAGCAGGTCATAATGTTTACTATTAGAGGAGGTTTGCAGGATATTTACCAACCACTACAGTTTGCAGTGAGTTATCTGCAGCACCCTGTTAAACTGTTTGTTAACTTATTTACCAACCTCTGCAATTTACCAGAATGCATGAGTAGAGCAGCTCTGAGCGGTAAATATAGCACCTAGAATGAGTTACAAATAGTAACTTGAAGGGTTTTTAGCACTTTACCAATCCCTCCCCTAGCAATTTACCAGAAAGCTGCAAGCTCAAAATGACAATCCGCTCCCTCAACTGCCTGCTTTGCTGTGAACATGTAGACGCTTATAAAACCCCCAACAAGTTGACCACCCCTGCTGCAAAGTGGCTGCAAGTGAACTTTTACAACAATCCAAATGCATTTTTTTTTTTTTTTCATAAAAAATGTTTGTGAATTTTTTTTCAACAGGTATATCGGCGATACATAAATCCCATAAGCAAGAACTTGAGACTCAGAAACAGCTTATTCATCAGAATGTTTCCAATGACGTTGAGGTAGTCATGAAGAGACACAGGTAAGACATTCATCAGGCGGCGGCCATCTTGGTTGGTGCCTACACATAAATGAAATACTGCACACCATCACAAACCACCATGCGGATGGCGTCCCAAGATGTCTTAAAGGGACACGTTGCCTTGGATTAGACGCTTTGGGCTGTAAAAAGCGTTTGACAGCGTTTGTTATGAAATTAATATGGTTAGAAAGATGTTTTAAAAGTAGAATATAATGATCCACACAACTATGCCTCAAAATTGTGTGGGTTTTCCTTTTACTTTGTGAACTAACACGGTCCGCCATTTTGGAGAACAAAATTGTTGACTCCACAAAATGGCCCAATCCAAGGCAATGTGTCCCTTTAAGCTGAGGCTGAAATACATACCATGGTAGGTGTTGCTGTTTTGGGATACTAGATGTCCTGTCATAGACAAACACATGGCCGAATATAGCTGAACTTGAGCGAGTGGTCATGGAGCTTGGTAGTCTGTTTGCTAACAAATTCTACCCAAAACTTTAATGCAATAGACCTTAAGCATTGACGTCATCAAGCCGCCGTCATAGAAGTAAACATGTGTGACATGGTATTTTGGCTAGTAACCTTTTTATTCTGGTAAGCATAACTTTGTTGTACTTAGCTACTTTTTGAGCTCAAGCAGCTCTGTGAAATTTGTCCCTGATAAGTAAGATTCATTATTTTCTCAAGGGAAAACAACTGACAGGAATAAACATTGAAAATGTTTCCACCTTAAAACAAAAAGGAAAAAAGTGAAGAAAACCCCCCCAAAACTACAATTTAATAAAATTTGAAGTTGCAAGGCTCGATTTTCACCAAAAGTAATTTTTTGTTAACAAATATTTTCTCTGAACAAATTTTAACAGCAAGTTTACCAAAGAAGTAAATATAAGTTTAAGTAGCACTGCATTCACAAACATGAAATGACACAAGGAATGTTGCAGCACACAATTCCCTCTCCCTGGTTTTCATCGGTTTTCCTTCTCCGCCACCCCACCCTCAAGACTTAAGTTTACCTACCATTTTATACAATTTGCAAGTTGCATGGCCCAATTTTTGCTGAAAGAAATTTAGTTAAATAATTTTCTCTCAGAACGATTTTTGACAAATGATGCTGTATCAAAATAAACAATATTACAAAAACTTTCTCATGTGCCACATACAATGCACAAAATACATGTAACATGCAAACTTGTTTGTACATTGCTGATGGACGTGAGATAATGTCGGTATCCGGACAATAATTCACTTTTAGTTTTTAAAAGAACTACCACAAATATTTTCAATATTTTTAATGAAAGCTTTTAACCTTTTTGAATCTATAAAAAAATAGCAATTTAAAATTTAAATTTAATTGTTCATGTCAAATCGGCCAAAAAACGGACCTAGCATCTTTAATACAAGCGTCCTTTCAAATACTTATCCACCAAATAAGTTCACAGAAGCTTGACAGGTACCGGGTTTTTGTCTTTAAACAAAATTTATTTGAAATATTTGGATGAATTTATCAAGTCACGGACTGCTGGTTATGTTGTATGAGTCGCCGTTGAATGATGTTTCACTTTATTTTTGCAAACGACTAAAGGTCAACTTGCACGATAGTCCTCTCAGGTTAGTCTGAATGTGAAGAGAAAAAAAAAAAAATGAAAAGTGGAATTAATTTCTCTATTTCGTTGTGAAAAAAAAAGTGTATGTATTGAAGTTTGTTTTATCTCCTACAATGCATGGCAGACTTCTGAAATGTTCGGAAGTGTTCTCATTTTTTCCCTCTTAACTTTTCTGTCACTAATCTTTTTATATTGCACTACATTTCATCTGCTCATACTTCACGTGTTTGTATCTTTGCTGAAAGAAAATATTGAAATGTGTAAAGCCTAACTTTTTTCCTTGAAGTACAGGCCCCTCTTATTAAGAAATCAGTTTTTCACACGGACAGTTCAAAATACAGTGCACCTTCCAGAGTTAACCCAGGAGAAGCGATTATTCCTAAAACTTGTTGACCCTTTTTTCCCTGAGTTCTGTGAAAAAAATAAAAATAAAAATCAAATAAAAAATAAAAAATATATACTTTTTATTCCCGATGCAACATTAACTTTTATTAGTTTATTTCTCTATTCCACTTTCTTTCTATTTTTATCAAAAAAAGTTCTGCTAAATTCACTCTGTGTATACAGTGTCTTTGTTGCAGAACACATGAAGCTTAACTGAAAAATCATTGTTATAATTTTCTTTTTTTTTGCAAACTTTTCTCTCTAAGAATATTTGTATATACCTTTGTAGTCTTACTTTTCTTTCTAAAGTGTTTTCTTTCCTAAGGACAAAGTCCAAGTACACATTTTCAAAAGAGCCACAGAGCCTGGACTTCCTGCAGCCACGATTTGTACACAGCTCAGTGGAAAAAAAACTTTAAATTTGATATTTAATACAGATGCACGTCTCAAAACTGAATTTCTTAAAATTTAGAATTTTATGTTTTCTTCCATTGAGCTGTTTACAATTCATGCCTGCAGGAAGACCAGGCTCTGTGGCTCTATTTATAAACATGTGATGTCACAGGTTACACGGTCTATATCACCTTTTACATGAAAGTTGAAGCACAGTGTTCAAGTTCAAAACCAGATTATCAGAATAGGATTTTCAAAAGACACCCAGATCCTCCCCTTTTCCCGCAAACACATGCCCGCAATTCTATTTTCTCCAATTTGTAAAGCTTGAAATCCGATTTATGTTGATTGAGCCTCTTACTTTAGATGCTATTACTGTGATTTCTATCAGCTGATTGTGTCATTAAGATTGTGCATGGTCAGGTTGGAAATGTTGGTGTGAATGTGCACACATGTGTCGTTGAGTGAATGCAGTTGTTTTGCTGCTTTGCATGCACATGTTCAAATCGGACCGAATCAAAAAATAGTTCAGATTTTATCAATCCTTGTGCTCAATACTTTATATGCATGGATATCTTTTACGCACAAATCATCATCTGTTGTGCATACATGTACAGTGTAAAGTGTTTTTTATTCTCGAAGGCAGAAATTCTGTATTGTTATTAATATGAGTACAGTGGAAACCAATAGCTAAGCCTACTATGCTTGGCTGAGGTCAGGACTTACCAATCTATCATTAGAGTCCCAAGTTCAGGAAGTTCAGTTACTAAACCTTTGGGTTTTTTGTTGGTGTTTTTTTTTGTGTTTTTTAATTTTTTTTTTAGTTAACCCTCTTACCGACACAAAGAACCAAAATGTCTAACCACTCAAACGTCAACCACAGATTCTTACACAACAGCAGGCATGTGTTCAGAGGCCAGTTTTACAAAGTCTTTATCACCCTGAAGATTTCTGGGGGGGGGGGAAGATGTTACTTATTGAATTTCCTTTCATTTAATCCAAAAATTATTGAGATTGGTCAATAAACGTCCAAGTTCTCCATCTTTCATTCCTAACCATGATTTGTAAACTCCTTGGGTGTTTTGGCATTTCGGATCTTTCCACTCGAATTTGAGAACCCTATGCTGTTCTTTTTTTACTACCATGAGAAAGATCTGATCTTTCTCTTTCCACTCATTGTAAACTTGCCTATGGACAGAGACAATGGGCAAAACTTGTAATAAAAGGCCATTGTATTCAGGCTTGAGTGCTTTTTTGCATTGGATCTTGGTTGACTAGCGTTGCCTATTGTAAGGAAGAGGGGATACGAGCGCAGTCGTCTATAATTTCCTATGGTAAGGGAAGGATTAAAAAGCCTTGGGAGTAAGGATTGTATTTCGTAAAGATTGTTCACATTGTCAACAAGTTTTCTAAACATCTGTGGGGTTTTCTCTCAAAATTTCAACAGGGAGGTAATAACCAAAATGGACCGAGACTGGAAGATCATATCCGACAAATTCACCAAGGTCTGCTCAGAGAATATGTCACTCAAGAAACAGGTAGAGAGCATGCAGAAGACGCTGAATGGCACCAGGCAAGAGCTGGAGACATGGCAGGGGCAGATGAAGCAGCTGATCGGTCGGAAGGCCCAGGACATGGCTACGTTGAGAGAGCGAGTACTGGCAGGATATGACGGGGAGGATTGGGGAGTTGACGGCAACGATAACGAGAGGAACCCATTGCAGGTCAGGATATAGAAATATATCTTTCTCTCTCTCTCTCGCGCTAGTCGACCAAGGTCGGAATCATGTTGAGATTTGCCCATTCTTGTCCATCCCTCGTTAACTCTTTCATGCGCCGACCGGTTGCTAGCGATCGGTATAGTTGTAAAGCGAAAAATAAAGGTCGCACGACCACACAGTTTTCAGAATGGGAAAGAGGACTCATGAGGGTGCTATTGTGACCCGTTTGTTGGGGGGGGCACCATTTGCAAAAAACGAATAAACAATTAATGTGTCCATATGATCAATTTATCACTAAAATAAATGGTGCATGAAAGGGTTAAGTTAGGAATATCAGTTGGAAGCACCGTGTTGTCCCTGGCAACAACATCTGTATAGCTGAGTTTTTTGTCTTCCCCTATTTCTCCTTCCATGTTTTGGTGACCAGGGCTTGTTATCTTAACTGCTAATCAATCTTAATTGCTAAGTGTAATACTGACAACTCATCTTAAAGATGAATCTTAGTGCTTTGTGAAATTGAGTCGTGGTGATAAAGCTGAGATACAGGTTCTTTGATGTTTCTGTATGAGTGCCCTGCTAGTCAAAACGACGCTGTTGTATTCAAGTGGATAATTTTGGTTCATTGTCATACTTTTAATTTTGGCGATAGCTTGATCACACTTGTCAAAATTCTGAAAATAATGTTTAGAAACTTGTCAGCGCTTCATGCCTCTTTGAAAAAAATATCATTACCTGATGTTTTTGTAAGATCAAAACTAACGAATCACATTTGCAAGAAACTCAGATAAAATTAAATAAATTTGATGCTTCAGTTATGAGTTCAGGGCTCCATTTTACTAAGCACTAAGATTCATCTTAAGATGAGTTGCCAATATCACCATAGTAATTTGTGTTGTTATGTCACACTTTGCTTAGCAATTAAGAAATTAAGATTGATACACAGTTAAGAGCAATCTTAAATCTTTTTTAAATTGGCCCCTGGTTCACCAAAGAAGATTGAATGTCTAGTGAAAGTGAAGCGAATTTTCTTGCATCCCAATTAAAAAAAAATCGTGTGCTGATTGTTTGCAACACCAAAATTCGCTTTGCATTCGATTTCGTGTAAAGTACAAACCACGCTTTATGTAAAACATTCCTCACTTCAGTGAAATTTGCTATACCTGCTGCCACATGGAACTCAAGCTGTTTACTTAACACACGCTGGTGGGAAACTTCAGTGTGTTAAGGCATTAAAACTCAGAACTCAGGAGATCACAGTTTTTGTGTTCCACTTTCATCCGAGTTTCCGTTTTGTGGTCCCTGCTGAACTGTTACTTGACAGTCACTTGGTGAGTGCACTGAGCTTTAAAATTGCATTTTAGTAAATGGCAATAGATTGATGGATTTTCTTATTCCTTTTGTAGGTTTTATTGAGGTTCCGTGAGGCAGAGTTACAGTGCACCACGAACGACATGAACGAACTCAAAAGCGCCCTGGAAGTAGGAAATAAGGTTAGTTGATCTTTATGTACAACACCACCATTAGGTAGTTTTTTAATCTTACATGGGTGTGTCATAAGCACTGTATACTCGATGCTTTCCCAAGTCTTGTGGAAAGAAATCCACTATTATACTACTCTAGTGGGATTCAAACCTTAACCCTTTCAATCCCATATACTTTGTACACAGTTACCCCCCATATCCCGTATACTTTTTTAAAGAACACACAATTTGGGTTGTGTTTACCTTAAAATTCATGAAAAAAATAATCTTCATTGTTTTGGAACAATATTCAAAGACTTTATTACCCTGATGATTGTCAACATTTTCGTGACCTTTCGTTGACCTCGGTGACCTTAATTAATTAATTAGAAACGTAAAACATTGGTGCGACTGCATCGTTGGCCAAAAAGTGTAAATGCGAAACTACACCGTTGAATATGACTAACCATTTCAATTGACAAAAGTTCCCCCAAATGATTGCAAATATCGATCATTTATTCATTTCAGTTATAAATATACACACCTGAATACTCTGTTATATCTTTAGAAAATCAAAAAGGCTCAGAAAAGAACAGCACAGATGAAGTAATGCCTAATGTTTTCAAGGAAAAACTCGGAGAGTAGAGGAAAAGCTCAACTTGACTGTCCCACAGCTTGACATACGTCACGATAAAAAAAACCTGGAAAAGTCCTCTATTCTCGACAGTAAACATTCTCAAAGCACATCAAAAGAGGGCGGCATTCATCAGCTGTGCTGTGCTGTTTTTTTTATTCCTATAGCGTTTATGGTACGACCGTGACATATACAAATGTAAAGCGACCCCGCTACCCGGGATATCCCGGGAGCGGGATCTGGTGCGCGTCTACGGAACCCGGGATATCCCGGGAGCGGGACTGAAAGGGTTAACCCCTGCCATTCTAGAGCAGATGTCCTACCACTAGATCACCGAGCATGCCCGATGACGAGAGGCCAGTCGGAATCCTGTATATTAGCACCATCCTTGTCATGATCCCTGTATGTAGTAACAGTCACTAATACTGATTCAGATCATACCGAAAGAGGTACCAGACTATTTTACACCTTTCTGCTTCAGCTTGGTAAGGCCGTGTCCGAATTGGCAGCTACAGCTACAGCTACAGCTATGGCTAGATTTCCGTGTCATCATGCGTCAAAGAATAGGACGTCCTTAGCAACACCCTAAGCAACAGCCGTAGCCGTAGCCGTAGCTGTAGTCGCCATTTCGGATGCGGCCTTACATTGGTTTGAATGAGAGGTTTCCAAGATGGCTGTACCATGATGGAAGGTTGCACCGGGAAGTTTAGATTCAAACTTATCTGTGATCTTGTGATTAGAACTTGGCATCACAGCCAACTTCACAAAACCTGTGTAGTAGATAACAATATTGTTGAATTCAAGATGTTTGAGTTTGATAATTCATAGCAGCACTGGAGCGGGAAATTTCAGACTTCTATCTGATTTCAGACTTTGTTTATGTCTGCCTGGTGAAAAGAAGTAACTGTTGTTTTCTTCAGATATAAAGAAATCACGCTCATCAGCGTTCTCCCTTAACAGTGGTCCACTGGCCAAATGACAGTTATAACTTTCGAGGACCAGTTAACATTCTGTCCAACTGGTCCGGCTGGCTAGTTCATTGCTTCCAAAAGCTACATGTAAACCACTGACTGTACTGAACGTTTGTATGGTTTCAAACTCAAGTCCCATACAAATAACAGTAGAAAGAAAAACAAAAGCACACACACACAAGACAAGATACTTCCATAGTACTACTTTAATCAACCCGCCCCACAGGGTGTAGGAATGTAGGAACTGTTTTTAAGAAATTGCTGGTCACAAAGTTTCTCTAATCACTCCTCACAGGAGAAGAAGAAAATCTCAGAGCAGAACGTCTTATTGGAGGGCCAGCACCGGTCCCAAGAGGAGTACATCAAACAGCTCCTTTTGGACATGGAGGAACTCCAGCAGCAGTTTGAGAGAGTCAGGACCAGCGGTGAAGGAGAGGCGGCTCAAGACGAGGTGGTGGAGAAGAGTAGAGATCAGAGCAGCGCTGTGGGGAGCGGTGACACCAAGAGCGATGCCAAACTCAGGTCATGGATACCATTCTTGAAAAGGGGTGAGTAGTTATTAAAAGGGGTGTGAATAACATTGGTAAGAGTAATACAAAAAAATGTTCACATATTTACTCACAACTTACATGGTATAAAGATGGTCATGGTGGGAAACTTCCTTTTAAATATTTGTGCTCAAAATGCAATAGTTTTTGAGAAATGAGTAAAACAATTAGTTTTGATATTGCAAGTCAAAAACTCAATGTTTTAAAACTGAAAACATTTAAGGTTTTTCCCCATTTTTTTTCTGGTAACTCCAATGACCGATTGAGCTTAAACTTTCACAGGTTTGTTATTTTATCAATATGTTGGGTCACATCAAGTGTTGATACTGGTCTTTGACAATTACCAATGTTACACATGTGCTTTAAGGAAAGACATGATGTGTGAAAAACAAAAAAAGGCTCAGCGATAACTTGAAACAGTCCTCTGAAAAAAAATCCACATGCACATTACTCGGGTGGGATTTGAACTCTCGACCTTTGCCACTTTAGAGCAGATATCTTACTTACCACAAGTGCAATTAGCTTGCCAGGTGGTAGCTAGAGGCAGTTTGAATCCTTTATTTTTAGCAGCGGGTACCGCAACAATTTTTTATATAATGAAGCATTTTGAAAATTACTAATTTAGAGATAAGGAAGCTTTGTCAGGTTCAGTTTGTCAATTCCACGGCAACTTGTAACTTTCATCGACCACAGACGTCTGTGATCTGGGCCCGATTACATAGAGCTGCTTAAAGGCACTGAACACGTTTGGTAATTGTCAAAGACCAGTGTTCTCACTTGGTGTATCCCAACATATGCATAAAATAACAAGCCTGTGAAAATTTGGGCTCAATTGGTCATCGAAGTTGCAAGAAAATGATGAAAGAAAAAACACCCTTGTTGTACAAATATGTGTGCTTTCAGATAAGAATAAAAGGCTTCTTGCAAGAAGTCTTTTATTATTTTAGTGAGAAATTACCTCTTTCTCAAAAACTACGTTACTTCAGAGGGAGTCGTTTCTCACAATGTTTTATACTATCAACAGCTCTCCGTTGCTTGTTACCAAGTAAGTTTTTATGCTAATATATATTTTGAGTAATTACCAAACGTGTAAAGTGCCTTTAAGCAGAAAATAAAACCAAACTTAATACACTATTGCAGGCATGTGATTTCTCAGGATATTTCAGGATGTTCTCAAAATCTTCTTGAGCCTTCAAATTTTCTTTTAAAAAGGTAAAACAGTCACCAAAGGGAGAAAGAAATAGTCCACATTGTGTCAAAACCTGTAGGTTTTTTTTATTTCTGGTGAAGCACAGAGTCTGTAAACCTCCTGAAATGTAACATCTGAGAGGTTCCGGGTCTGGAATAAGGGGAACCCAGGCCTGCAAGCCATATTCAGGAATTTTCTCATTTGGCAAATCTCATCCTGCTAGTGGTGCAGATGTGTTTATATGGAAATCTCTCAGTAAATGTGAAGGTATCATTCTGGTACACCAGGGAATACCAAAAATGAAATGTAGTTTCAAACCCAATCTGAAAATCAGTCCTTAAAGCTCATGGCATACATGAAGACCCCAACCAAGCCAAAATATGGCAAGCACTGTCTGCTGATCTCCAATCATCCCTGTGTTTGAGATTTAGAATATCAACCGATACCAAGAACCTACCACTCTACAGTAAAGATCAGATCAGATCTCCCCTTAATCCTCCATTTCCTGTCATCTTTGCTGGATCTGTCAACGAAACCCAAAAGTGCAAATATAATTTGACTACTGATAGCAGGTCGGTGAGAAATGCTAACTAAATGGTCGTCTAATGTCAGAGATAGTAGTCTGGTGTTTCGATGTCAACATCTAATTCTCTAGAGAGTAAATAGGGGGGGTAGTCACATACTATTAGGATATTTAGATGCATCTTCTTTGTCTATGACTAGGGGGAAGGGTAGAAAACTTTGGATTTATTTCTCACAAGTCTTCCTTTTATTTATTGTGTCAAAATCAAATCAAATCAGTCTTATTAAATCAAATCAAAGTAACTGAGAAAGTACATCAATGTAATATTGGCAATAAATGCTTCTTTTTTAACTACATGTATGCAATTTCTTTTTATAACATTAGCTTCTTTGTTTCAATGAAAACTACACTGGTCCGTTTAAAATTGCAATTCTCAAAACAAACAAAAAGTCAGTCATCTTAAATCATAATAATTTAGAAAATTACATAAATAAAAAGTGGGTTATTTTTTTCTTTGAATTTTGTATAACATTAGCTTTTTTATTAAATAAAAACTGCACTGGTCTATTTAATGTTACATGCAATTCTTTAAACAAAATGTAGTCAACAAGAGGATTGAAAAAGCTAAAGTTTGTAGTCTCTCAAAAGAGAACTGTCTTGCCGATGGATGGTAAAAGATGGATGACCAAACAAAATACATATCTTCAAATCAGAAGTGATACATTTTTCGTTAGGATGGTAATTGTCTTAGACATGACTCGACTGATAAAATTCCCTCTAGGTGTCTGATAGCATCTTAAGCCTCATTGAAAACATTCAGTGGGAAGGAAGTCAAGTCTAAACAAAGTTGAAACAGAAACTGACAAAATTTGAGCATCTTGGATGAGACCCCAGTGCGAATTGACAAGAGTTTTCCCTCTGAATGACGAATGGAATCTTTCTCCTGAATTGAAACTTTCAGTGGGGAAGGAAGTCCTCTCTCTGCTTAGAGAGTCTTCAGGATGTAAATCGGGACAAGACGATGACATTAGATGTTTGTGATTTCCTTTACAGAGCGAAGTGACTCATCAGGAAAGAGCACCTCCTCCTCGAGAAGACGATCGGGATCTGACGGGACGCAAACATCTGTCAAAATAAAGGTAACTAGGTTCTGGGTGTTAACGACACTCTAACGCTTCATGCTCTGTACTGTGGACAATGGAGTTTCTTATAAATAGACTGTGCAAGTCTCGCACGTGTTCGGACTTCCAGGACCAAGTTGGTCCCAACTGTATTGAGTTTTACGTGTGCGCGATTCTGTTTCCAAAACCCAATGATGTATTATCCTTTTATTAAACACAAAATTCTTGTCATCTGCTTCACAGAAAGGCGTCACTGAATGAAAGATGAAATATCTTCAAACTCTGTCTCGAACCTGTCTCTAAGATCGCCGCCATAAAGACTCTGACTGGGAAAATCAACCCTGCGATTTGCACCAGAGATCCAAGAGGAAAGCCGGTTTATCAACCGTCTCTCTCTCCAACCACTCTCAAGTACCAAGAACCTCCTACTTCTTCCAATTATCTGCAACTTTCCTCAAAGTCCCTCAAGTGATTTTGAACGGCCAGCTCCCCATTTTCCCAATTATTTATAAAAGATGAAAGAAGTCAGCCGAAGTACATTTCTACCTCAGTCTTGTGCTAGATATACACATTCAAAAAAGTGCCTTTCTTTGTTGGTCGAATTGTGATTAGAGTTTGACCGGATGAGTGTTGATTCATGTTTACAAAAGTTACAAAACCGTGACCGGTTTTTCCTTTTGTGCTATTTCTGGATGTGACGTAACAGATTGATTTCAGATTGGTGTTGAGCGAGGGCACCCTACTGAGCTTCTTGAGTGGCTGTCATCAAAACATAAAGTCTGAAACAAAGACTTTGGCTGCGGCTGTGGCTTGTTCATTGCATCCGTCTGTACTTCAGCTTCAACATGGCTGGTGTAGCCGATAGCCACAAGCCACAGCTTATTGCAACAGCTTTGGCTGTGACTAGCTCACCAACTAAATCTGTTTTTGATTTGAGTTAGGATGAATTTGTTAATGCCAACATAACGTATCAGCATTTACATTCATGGAAATGAATCAACTTTTGAATTATCTTCTGAACGAGATCAAGATGAAACACAGCATTTTTTGTTGGCAAAGCTGCTACTTCTCATATGCCCCGTTGGCATCAAGCTAAGGTACGGCATCACTAGTGGTGACAAAACTGCAGCTGCTGGCTTGCTTAGTCTCTATGAATCAAGATAAGGTATAGCAATGATAGCGGTGGTGAAACTGCTACTACTTGTTTGCGCACTCTTTGAGTCCAGGGCCCAATTTCATTGCTCTGCTTACCGCAGAAATCTTGGCTTACGGCTTTACAGAGCACAGTAAGCACAGCATACGGCGGTAAGCAGAGCCATGAAATTGGGCCCACATAAGGTACAGCATTTGTAAATTGTGATACATTTAGGCCAGTGGAACACGCTTTCTATTTTAATCAAAATATGTTTTCAAGCATTGGTAATGTTCTGTATTGGGTTTTTTACCGAAGACGAGATGTGTGAAAAAATTGATCATCCTGTTGACATTTCGAGTTGTATGTTGTGACACAATTCACATGAAATCAAACTTTGAAATCTTCCACATATTTTGAAAGGTATTAAAGCATTTTGGTGGAATGGGGGGCGGGTAGATTTCCTGCCATTGTTACCTTTTAACACTGAAGATTTCTCAAAACATATTTAATTTTTTTTTTTTTTTAATTCAATGCTGTACATTATCTTAAAAAGCAATTTAAAATGGTTACCTGCAAGAAATTTTCCATTTTGTCATTCTTCCGAGAAGAGTAAATCTGTCAAGACACAAGACTACTCTTCTGTTGTATCATAAAGGAATTACAGCTCTTTAGAATTGGGACCCAAATAGTTTAAACCGTTAGCTATCTTTGGAATGCTGTGACAGATTTTGACTGGAAGAAAAATCGTCATGGAACATTGTTGAACCCTTTTTGGTGTTCTCAAAAAAAAAAACATTCAACTTGGTTTTGATATTTGATCTTTTATTATATACTCATCTCTATTTTTGTACAAATGCAGATTGTGTTTTCTCTATGCAAGCATCATGCATTAGACATTAACAAAAAAGCAAAATATAGGGGGAAAATATTTGTACACTGTGCTTTGTTTTTTACAAAATTAAAAACTGCCCTGGTTTGCTGTTCAAAACTTCTTATTTTTGTAATATTTGGTAGGGTACAATCCACAAGTGACTATTTGATTCATTTGTCATCTTAGTTTTCATTTGTTTAATTTTTTTCAGATACAAATTATAGATAGTCGCTTAGTTGTTTTTGTTTGTTTTATGAATTATTTACCTTTTGTTTATTTGGTTCATGGCTTTTCTTTGTGTTTTCTTTGAAGAAATCTTGAAAGCGTGAATCAAAGACGATGAAAAGGGCTGAACAAACGGGGCATACAGAGTCCAGACACCTGTGTTCTTTGTAAATGTGCCTTTATACAATACAATACAATACAATTCAATACAACTTTAATGTAATAAAAACCTTATTGTGCTATTAATTATAAATGTTTACAAGGCTTCCATGAATATACCTTGCTTTTTTTTTACCGGCAAGAATTTTTGTATGATCTTCAAAGCTAATCAGGTTGATGTAGCAAATAGATCAAAAGAGAATGTAGTCTGTGTTTTTGTTTCTCCCCACTTTCAACGGGAGGTCAATATCACTGGTAGTAAATTAACGGTTCATGCAATTTTTGTAGTATCCACGCTTGGATGAAAGCTAGGGGTCATTCTGAGTTCATTCAAAACATCTTGTCATCCATAATTTGTAGTAAGAGTTTGTTTGGTAAATATAGGTCTGTATTGGTGACCTACAAGACGCAAGTATGAAGTGAAGAGTCTCTTGTGGTTGGGATATTGATTTTGGGGGTGAGAAAAGGTAAATTGTTGTCAATTTCTCTTTTGTTGTGTTGGCACAGAATGATCGACATACCAACAAAAAATTGAAAAGCTCACCAACAAGAAACTGTCGGCCAGCAGTTCAAATCTGCTGATCAGCAATTATTAAGAAATACAATAAGTTGTCTGTTTTGTCTTGAAGAAGTTATCAGAGTTTTTCAACGTTTATCCGGATTCTTATAATACAACAGAGTTTGCAGACATTTAACCCAAGATACACATGTCCTTTGAGACAAAATGTCTAAAAAGACTCTATAATGTCAAGCAGCTCTTATTATTTGTTGTTGTCTTTATCCCAGGTGAATATATTCAAGAAACGATAAATGGCTCAACTGTAGGGCTAGTTTATACATGCAACTGGTTTGGAGCAGAAAAATATCAATTAACAAAGGTTCATGATTGACCATGGCAAAATTTCTTCGTAGTTTCAGATAAAACTAGAGAAAAACATCCATAAATGTGTAATCTGTTTGGGGTGTATTTCCAAAAGGTTTCTCTGTATCTTCATAATAATTAATTGTATGCAGATTTTTTTTTTGACAAATTGTTTGTCATCCAATAATTATTCTTAAACACTGCCTTGATTTAATTAATTTATATTAATTATTTAGTTTTCTGATGCTCGAGCTTTCAAGAAAATATAATTGTTTGATTACCAATCAACCTTTCGTCTTTTTATTTATAAATCCATTCAGTGCAGGAAAACAAATGTTATATCAACTTTTTTTTCCGCCAATGTAGCACTTTGTTGATGATCTGAAATTAAATGCTAAAAATAAGCACTACCTTGTTTAAAACGTCCCGTTTTTCCGGGAGTCTTAATTTATTAAACAACATTTTGCGGTAATGATTTTATTTTGATGTTACTGCAGTTTGTATTCAACCGATCGAGTAAACTTCTTGATTTCAAATATAATTATGCTTTGGGAATAGTGAGGAAAGTCATCAACTTTTCCCTATCAGGTGTAGTTCTAAAGCACTTGGTGATTACTTAATTGAAAGGAAAATGAAAATGCATTTGCGATGTCTGTGAATGTAGAACTCTTTTTTTTTGGGGGGGGGAGGGGTTGGGGAGGTTCTGCTGAGCTTGGGAAGCTTTGCTAAATAATCATGTTGATGGAGGTCGCATTTGATCGATTCATTTCTGAAGTCACAATTATGATAGTTAAGGTATACTACTGCAGCTATTAAAAATATTGTATGTTTGGGGGTTTTCTTTTTCTTATAGCACTTCTGCTGGAAATTTTGTTTAATACGAGTGTTTTAAACAGTTCCTGGACATTTCAGGATATAAATGAGTTCTGTATAGTGTAGTAGTTATTCATATTTAATTGGTTTAAAGACACTAATTGTTAATAATTATGGATGATTTTTCCATCTAGTATATTATGTTTGTTTTAAGTTGTTTTTTTAGGTTAACTGTGTGAAGAACACCTTATTTCTTCAAATGTATGTTGTTTTCTACAGAATTATATTCACATTAATACAGTAAGGATCATCACACTAATATTGTTATTGTCGTGTATTTATGCTGAAACCTAATGAACAATGTTTAATTACTTACCTATAGATCCTAATGACTTGTGTATACAATTGTATCATTAAAAAAATGCTAAATTTAGTAAACTGCTTCATGTTTTGTTCATATTATGTACCTTATCGACCACGTAAATGCGTTTACATAGCAGGTAAACATTGTTTATGCGCTTAACTAGTGTTAAGACAGTGTTGTTATGTAACACGGGAATCAGAATGTATTCCACTGAGTTCCGCCAGGTGGCGGCAAATTTTAATATGAAAAGGGGAAATGGGGCCAGAAGGGCGTGTACTGAATGAGGAGTTCATTCTAGCCTTGCACTTCATGCAACTAGCACGTTTTTTAACAAACTTCAAAATACCATCAAAGATTAATAAATTCAAGCAAACCGCATAAGATATATTTATCCACAGCATGTGTTGTTGTCGGGTGGCTTATTAAGCCGTGGCCGAGGGTTTGCACTTTTTAAATTTTATCTGTGCTTTTTTAATCCCGGTCCTAATTTTTCTCTGTATCAGTAAAACAAGATACAAACAATATTGAAAAATTCAAAGTTGAGTGAGAAGTTGATTTAGAGCGAAAAAATAAAAGTAGCCGGCTTCTCGTGCAAGTTGCTCGGCAGGCTTATCGCAAAATTATGTATTTTGTGTTTTTATTTGAGTAAAGTATTGTAAGTGAGCGATTGTGACGAAGTAATGTATACATGACTGTGAACAGAATGAACCCCCGGTGCTCAACTGCATTGGCTCCCTGATCAGCAACAAATCAAATTTAAAATCCTCCTGATCATCTGGAAATCCACAACACCCAAGCACCATCTTTCCTCCCTAGTCTCTTATCATTTTATCACAGTAGATTAAGTTCAATTTGTGATCAACTCACTTTGAATATACCTGCTCCAAATATGTTGGTAGTGGTGCCTTTAGTTATATTGGCACCTGCCTTTGGTTATATTGGCCCCTGCCTTTGGTTATATTGGCCCCTACATTTAGTTATATTGGTCCCTGCCTTTGGTTATATTGGCCCTTGCCTTTGGAACAGTTACCTGCAACATCAGCTCTTCAGCCTCAGCTGCAACATCTTCCTGATCATCTAGAAATTCATCAACTCCAAAGCTCCATCTTACCTCTCAATTTGTTTTTCCTTCTTTTGTTTCTACCCAAATAAGGCTAAAAGACACTCTTGTAAGAAAATATTTAAGATAAAAATAAATTGGGGGAGCTAAAGTAGGAATTGGTATTCCGCTTAAAACAGTCTAGATTGAGGATGGAGGGAAACATGCACCAGACAAGGAGTTCCAAAGAGATAAAGTACATGGAAAAAAGTTGCTGAAATGGCGCTTTGTTTTACATCTCAGCAAAGCAAGAGTGTATGGGTGAGAAGAAGCAGAAAGCCTGGTTTCACGCTTAAACGCCCTGATAGGAGGAAGCAGGTCGGACACACTGGTGGCACATTTACCATGAAAATATTATGTAGAAAAGACAGAGGCTGGCTACAGACCTACGGTGGGAAAGAGGTTCTACTAGAACTTAAAAAGTCAAAAAATTGCACCACGTAAAGCCCTTCAAAATCTTCACAAATTGATTTGCACAAGCTTTTGGAAATGGATTGGTCGCAAGTTTTCTTTTGTTTGTTTGTCTTTTTACTCCACTTGCTAAATGTAAATTTTTTTGCACAGCGCCATCTCGTGGGGGTGGGGGGAGTGTGAACGATACCGGACAAATGTAAATCTAGTTCCCGATTACATGATGTGTAAAAGAACGCATTGCTGACAATAGTCTGGTAAACTAGCTCGCGTTCTCGGCGAATAATTTCACTCGGTGAATGAAAAGAAATTGGAGCTCGCAGTTTGGCGTATAATTGTCGTCCGTGGCGAAACCGCTTAGCCTATCGCGTTGGACGCTTAAATTCCACCGTGTTTATGGGACGATGATTGCATCCTCGTGTATGTTTTGACCAGCACGTTCATATTTCAGGAGATAATTTATGGAAAAGGTGATTTTGACCACAATTCGGCCAAATAATGCTTTTGGTTGGAACGAGTAATGGATTTAGATCAAAGTGCTGCGCCGAAGCAGCTGGTTTTATCCAAGGTAAGAATGATGTTGAAATCGTCCGCTTGGTCGAGGACAATTTGTGCACGAAAGTTTCAGCAAATCACGAAATTATAAAAAAACAATGCATGGATAATAAAATTGAAGATTTGAGTTTCTCGACGGCGTGAAGGCCTACAACATTTTGTTGGCAAGTTTTTACAAAGAGAGAAAGAAAACGGGGGAGGGAATGAGCCGTCGCGTTGCAAGCCAATGCTTTTTATGATTAGACCAAAATGACCCGTGGTGTAAAAGTGTTGTATTGTAGGCTACAGAAAGGGACATTGAGTAGGCCCTACGGAATTATGAATTAGCATTTAGTCATAATCATGCCTCAATGCCAACAAGTCATATTGACTTATACTTATAAATATGAGACAGGCCTATATCTTATGAAAATGACTTGTACTATGTCATTAGGCCCTACTTAATTGGCACAATCCGGCACAAGAGTACTATTTGTGTCAACTTATATCAATTTGAAGATCGCTGTGCGTATATGCAACGCATTCCTGGGGCACTAGTACGACCGCAGATGTCAAAATTTCGAAAAAAAACCGAGTACAGCGCCCCAGTTACTGGGTCTACTACTAGTACTACCTACTAAAAAATTTATGAGATATCAGTAATAATTATGACTTGTACTAAAGTCATAATTATGAGGTATTATAAGTCATAATTATGACCTTTTTTTTCTCTCAATGCCCCTTTAGCGCTTTCGTAGTCAAAAATCAAACTCCCATTTTCACACTTCTTACGACAAATGCTTACCTCTGTTACCTTTTTGGGTCGCAACAAGTGAAAAAATGGCATTTGAAAACAGCATCTTACCCTTTTAGGGTTATTATTTTATTACATTTTTCTGAACAAAGAATGATGCAAATTTTACCTTATTTTAAATATCAGGTTTATAAATATGTATGCTGATAAAGGAAAATATAGCCTGGGCCTAGACCAAGAAGTTTAGAAACTGAAATTTTAGCATCATCAAGTTCTTTGAGAAAAGAGCTTTTAAAGGTCCAATCAAAGTGGTATTGTTTTAAATTACATTTTGGGGGATTAATATGATATTGATATCAATAAAACATAATACTTACTATTTTTATGAGTTTGTTATTATTAGCTGTCACCAATCACAGTGGAGTTCGGAAAAATATAGCACTTCTGCAACCCATATCCTTCGAGGCCGATAGCCGAGTTGGATATGTGGGACAAAAGCCAAATATCAAGAGATTTGTCCAAAGAAACAGAGCACATGAGTTACATTTATTATAAGGTTGCAAATAATATTGTATTGCATCGACACATATTGATTGCCACGCACGGACTGAGGGCCTATTCCTATGTCAACGTCACAAATTTTTTCCGCTTTTAGGGATGTGGGTTTCACCCAAGTTTATAAACCTTTGGTAGGCTATATAAACCTCCTATAAATTTTGGACTAACTTGCATTTAGGCCATAGGTTAATAAGTGCATATTTGATAGTTCAAACTAACAAATATTTTTCCAGTTCATGGGACCTTTAAATGATTGGAGTTTAGGCCTTTCACGGAGGGAGTGGAGGCAAATACCTCTTTGCCCCTGCCTTTGTGCCCTTTGAAATGCCCCAGTAGAAATGTCCATTTCCCTCATAGATCTGATCTTCTAAATCGGGTAAAACTGCCTTGCATGCTCTAAGCCCCTCATCACGTAGACTAATTCCTAGTATAAGGACTGTGAGTGCAAGTTGTTGGTTGCACTTTGGAGTTACTGTTGTCTGAGCGATAGCTCAGTTGGTAGAGCACCGGCACGTTAAACCGGGGGTCGTTGGTTCAAATCCCGCTCTAGTAAATTTTTCTTTGTTCAACTCCAAATCATTTAAAAATGCACCCAGTCAGTTTCCCTTTTGGTTTATAGCTTGATAAAATAAATGATAGCTCTGATAATTTAGTGTTGTTTTATTGGCACTTGTGTGCACTCTTCGTTCTGCTGGCCAATCTTTACTGATGCAAACCAATTTTCCACAAAATTCTATGCTCAAAGAGCCTTCAACTTCATTTCACCTTCGTTATGGAAAGACTTACCTGTTCATATTCGCCAAGCGGACTCTCTTCTGATTTTTAAGGGACTTTCAAAGACTCATTTGTGTAAATCTATTTTTCTGTAACAAATTGCTTTATATATTTCATTGCAATGTTTTGTGATGCACATAGAGGCTCCTGCATTATGCGCTATATAAATTGTTTGTATTATTATTATTATTGTTATTATTATCATTGAAAACAGTTACAGCTGTCACATTGTGTTGATTGTTTATCATTGTACTCCAATGACAGCTGAGAATGGGTTTTAATGGATTTCTATCAAATCTTCAACTCAACCATAGTTGGCTTAATTTGTTTTTCATGTCATCTTTAACAGATGAGTTATCTTGATAAATGTAAGAATGATTTATTGGTAGTGGTAGTATTTTTTGTTTGTTTGCTTTGACCGATTTTTGATAACAATGATACTCTATGTGATTGTTGCTGCGGTGATAGCAATGGATCAAGGAACGTAAACACTAGTTATCTTTTATTGTTAACCTAGACAGGTGCACTGTTTAGACATAATGCATAGAGAGCATTTTTTTATTAATTGTTTCTGATAGATTTGTCCATCAAATGATTGATGAAAATAAGGTGGAAACGAGTGAAAAAGGCTGTGAATTACACAGTTTTTTGTATGGTACTTTCCCCTCTCCCCTTAGTTATGGCTGTACATTGTTACAGTTACAAAACATTATTTTTGATAGATTCGGCACTCATAAACAATTGCTGCAGCTTTGTAGATAATCAATAAGAATTTCGTACTTGCCCTTCCACCCCCTCAAATAAAAAAAAAATAAAAATAACAATGTAAGATGAAAACTAGTGGCTATGATTGTAAATGCCTGTATCTAATTAGCAAGTTTTTTAAACAAATTTGTGTGGTTTGATTTTGTTCAAGAGCATCGCAATTTGCTGTGGGCAGAATTTTTTTTTAACCAACAGAACCAATTTTTAAGTAGATATTGTAGGCCTACTGTCACCACCGTAGGCATTTGCTGTATAATACAATGATTAATGTGTTAACCCATATTCGCCTGACTGGTCACAGTACATAAACACTGTTTTGCCTTAAGTCCATGTAGCGCTGATTGCTGCATTACAATAAACATTTATTATTTACTGCCTTGCATATAAACATTCCCAACAAACTGTATACCATTGGAAAGAGCGCCTCATTCTCTTTAGTTGATAAATATTTTGCCGTGTTTCCCATCTCATATCACTAGTATTGAGAGTATAAATAAAGATACTAACTTCTCGGTTTTCGCGTAGGTAAGCGCTAACAACGTTTGTGTGTTCTACGGGAAATCCCGTAATGAGGCAAATATGGGTTAATAATAACAATAATACCTGCCATTCAAAACTTACCTTTATTTCCATACTGTACTTCATGAACATTTCTGAGCAATACATAACAACAACAAAAATGAATTTAAGAAGTTACAATAAATTCAGTTTTACGAGACAGAAACCAAACTAAGTATGGAGGCATCTTCTAGAAGCCTGGGCTTGTGGTGAGTTGCCTGATGGACAGACAAACAGAACATAAAAAGGAACAAGAACGTATGGACAGACAGGTAGAACAAAGACAGAAATGGTGAAAGACAATGATAAATTAAGTATAATAATGTAAAATCTATTGTTTCAATCTTTAACGTTTTTTCCCTTTAAAATATTTTTTTTTATATTGACCTTCAAATACTTTTAAATTTTGTTTGTTAATTTTTATGATAAACAAGTAGTTTAAGTGTCTTTTTACTGACATTTTTAGTTTGGTTCTATATTTGTAATTGTAATGTCACAATTCAGGTCGTGGCTGCCTAGAATTTTTAAAATAAATTAACCACTCAGTAATAGTATGCAATTTAATAAAATAATGACTCAACAATTCTATTGGAATTTTCCCTTCCTCCCCACCAGTGTAGAATCATTGCCACCATTAAATTTCATGGTGACTTTACTTGCAGCATGAAATTATCACTGACTTTGGATTCGACATGGACAAGGTGTATAAACACTGTTGACATTTGGAACAGAACATAAAAATTTGGTTTCATCAGAGTAATTATTTGATGTCTGTATGTGTACTGCAGCTAGCTATGAATATTATACAGGCCATCCATTTACTTATGCTAATTAGTTGCTAGTGGAAACATATCGCACACACACGAGGAGGGTTTACGTCATGCAACACTGATCAAACGATGTCGCTTAGTAGGAGAGCATCAACAGTTGTTATCTTTACCAATTCAGAGCGCTACATATAGAGTCGTGGCAACAAGTGGTTTATGGCTGTGGTTACTATGGCAATAGCCTTTCAACCAGAAATCCACTTGAACAATGGCATAAATTACAAGGATTCTGTCTTCTTGAAAGTGATGTTAGTGCCTTCTATGCATATTTTTATTTGTTTTTTATGAAACAAAAACAATTTTAGAAGATCTCATGATACACTTAAAATTGTGTGCACCTTTTTAAAATTAATACTGTTTACAAATAAAATTATATTTATCTGCCTATGTTTTTGATGGCAGTAAAACCATAAAACTCTGAAAAATTAAAAACTATATTCATCATCACAATATTTACAGAAAAATCTTGTTATCGATCATTTTAAGATAGTTTCATCTTTTAGGTTTTGGGATCGTAAGTTCATTTCCCATCCCCTAGATTTCAATGAAACACTGCACCATCCTACCTACCTGTGAAAGTTTCATGAAATTTGGTGGTCCTGTTTGAGCTTATTTTGATTGCACCAATCAAAATAAACAATGGGGAGGGTTGGAGTGGGGGTCTTCAAATGCTATTTCTCCGGAGAATTGGAATAAAAGCAAGTTAGATTTGAATAAGGCCAAATTAAAAAAAAATACCAGTTGATCATCCTGATTTTTTCAAAAAGAGGAGGATGAGGGCCTTTTTAATTTTTTTTAAATTTTTTTTTCCAAGATGGCCACCAAGTATTTCAATTCAAACAGGCCACTAATTCTTCAGTTTGAAATCACCGCTAACTTTCTATCTATTTGTTGCATGAGAACCCGGGTTAACAGGGATTATTACACTAAGATGAACATGAATAATTGACTCTGTAAAAATAATGGTACAAAGACACGGCTGAGTGAATGTTCAAAGCTGCTTTCAACGTTTCTAAGTCATCAATTCAATTCAATTCAATTTAATTAAAGGTTTCTCAAAATCTATTTGTGTGCAGGTACTTTTTCAAAGGATTAAAAAAATAGTAACACTTCACCCAAGCAATCTGAAAACACAAAAAATGCAGAATACATCAGAGACACCTAGTCAGATTTGATCATGAACAAAATCAAAATAACGTAAGTGATGTACAAGGCACGCCAGAATTTTTTTTTTTTAAATTGAAAATAAAAATAAAATAAAAAAAGGATGCGGGCGGGGACGGTCAACTGGTATTTTTTTTAATTTGGCCTAATGTCTAGTACAATGACTTGCTTAATAGTCACAAGTTACCACCTAAATTTGAAGTCCTCAGACTATAGAGACAGTTGCTGTGTCCAATGGTTCAGGGCAAGCTTTTGTATGGCAACCCCCAGATGAATAAACCCTGGTACCATTTGTGCCATAGACTTTAAATCAAAATTGTGCTTTTTGGTGTTTGCCGTCTCTTATGTAACTACACAAAAGCTTGCCCCAAACCATTTGACATAGCAGCTGTCTCGAAAGTCTGAGAAATACAAATTTAAGCAGTAATATCGTCACCGTTTTTACAAAGAGGCACTTCTTCAGAAAATCATACATTTTGGCAAATCTGTGTTTTACACATTTTAAATGTTAACATTGACATTTTCCCCAAGTTTCAAGTGATAAAACGTTGTAGTTTCGTTATTACACTAATTAGCACAAGGACAATTTCACAAAATTTACAGTTTTGTGTTTTCACGAACAGCTTCATTTCGTTTTGCCATTTTTTAAATTGAAGTACATAGTGCTGGCACGGTGCCGAAAATGAATACTCTGCTTTTTTAGTTTTCATGAAGAGACACTTTGTATGACCTAGATAAATTTAAGTTTTCACGAACAGACACTTGCGTTTACACAATAGTTTGTACACGACGCACTGCACACAGACCTCATTCGCGGAGTTTTCACGAAGAGACAATCATGTTAAACAATTAATTACCATTAATTAAACTTACTATGATTAAAATAACAACAGATTTGCATGATTTAAGATCTCCACTTTCATGCTTGGTAAAATATCAAAGTTTAAATGGCAAACAGTGTCCGAAACAATGATTTCAAAATAGATTTCAAAACTTCAAACGCGGTTTTCTCCAAACATGAAAGTTTTGCTGCAGGGGCTAAGGCCAAATAAAATAAAAAAAACATGTCTAGCGTCTTGCCTTTTTGAAAAAAGGAGGGAGGAGGGCCCTTTTTTTTCACAAAATGGCCGCCCGACAAGTTTTTCGAGACAACCGCCCGGGCTATTTTTCAAGATGGTTGCCAGCTTTTTTCGCTGTGCTTTTTTCGCTGTTCTAAAGTCGAAAATACGATCCTATTTATTTAAAAAAAAAAAAAATCGTTAGGGAAAATAAAAATGTATCATTTTTTTCTTTCAAAAAAAAAAGAAAAAAAAAAGAAGAAAAAAAAAAAGGAGGCGGCCTCTAAAAAGGAAGCAGGCGGGGATGCTAAACATGTATTTTTTTTAATTTGGCCTAAAGTGTCTTTTTTGTGAAAACGGTGACGATATGTGACTGATTGTACCAGACATTAATAAAATCTAACTCACAAGGGGGCTTATTGCTTTAACCCTTGCTCTATTGTTTAACAGTTCCAATCAGTGAGCTTACAGATGGAAACTAATCATATTCTGTAAAGATAATTACCAACTCTGTACTCCATCTTTAAGGGGACACATTTGGATCGGTCAACTACACAATGAAACCCAGGTGTTCCTTGGAATTATCTTTGGGCTGTTCGGTTTGAATTTGATATATAGTCCTATATAGTTATATTGTAAAAAAAAATTGAATTACAGCAGCCGATAGGCCGAAATAAAATTCAAATTTGCAAAAAGTTAAAAATGCTTTATACAATAAAATTACCAAATGTTAAAAGTGAGGATCCTAAGTTGTACAATACAAACAAAGATTTAAAAAAACAAAAAACCCCAAAACGTTACAAAACATAAATGATACAAAGTAATAAAAAAATTCTAACAAGTGAAAGAATGCGTGATCTTTTGTAGCACTCGGTTTTACACTTGATAGCAATAATAATAAAAAACCTCATATGGCATTTTTGGATATTTTAACAGGTCGGCAGTATCTTAGTATTTGATTAGAATGTACTCTTCCAAAAGACAATGATACGTTACACCTACAGTACACCACGGAACAGGGACCTTTTCAATGCATGAGTACATCGGCTCTTGCATAAGGGTACATTGCCCTGTCCAAACGCTGTGATAAATCACCATATATTGACAAGTCCTGGTCGATAAGGCATTTCAGTCTTAATGCCAACGCACTGTTTAAAGTGTCTACACAATCAGATTGGCCAAAGCATGCATTTTAGACTGTTACGACTTGATTCCTTGAAATTGTGAAACACTTCAGTGATACTGTGATAAGATCAATATGCCTCACTAGGTTGTGAATCTCTATTGTTCAATAGCCGTGTTTGCAATTTCTTCTGACATTAGTTTATCTTGTCGCTGGATTTGATAATCGTCTGTGTAAACACTGTGTTACCTTGTTATAGAGTAGAAAGGTGTGTTGAATGCTGATATGGCGCTACCATTGACCAGTAGCCAGACAAAGGGACCTTTTACAAATACAAGCAAGATGTTGATAGTTTGACCCAAAGTTGTTTGTTTTACCTTTAGATTCAACTTTATGTTTCATTTGCACTGATAATAACAAAAAAGAAGAACAAATTATGATGAGAAAAAAAATACAAAACAGAGCCTGAAACTCAATATGTACTTGTACATGTAGCTCAGGTCACTTGAACCCCCCCCCCCCCAAAAAAAACCCCACACAACCCAAAACAAAAATTTCCTTTGATTGCTAAATCCTGTTCAATCATTTAAATGTAGAATCATTGGGAATGAAACAAAACGGAACACCCCCGTTTTCAAAAACTGCTTTCTTCAAGGGATCTTTGTTAAAAGTTGAAGAAAAAAAGATACAATGTAATTTAAGTATAAATAATTTAAACATCAATTGATTTTGTTGTGTTTATTATAACAAAGCATCAAAGCAACAATATAATATAATATAATATCAATTTTTAATTCTTTTAAATTAGCAGGGTCTGGGAGGGCACATCTTTTTTGTTGACAGTTTTTTTGACTTTTGCCTTTCCCTGGACGGCCTCTGCTCGTAATATTGTATTGTCCAAAGAATAAAAATAAAATAAAATAACTAAATAACAACATTAAAACCATGTAAAATGTAGAATCAAAATCAGTATGTGTAAGTTCCTGGCAAAGACAAGGCTGCTAAAACTGATGACACTGGCATTTATTCCACGTACTGCGTCTCTTTGGAACTGGTGCATGTTTCCCTCCATCAGACAATCTAAACTGTTTTAAGAGGAGTATCAATTCCTACCTTCAGATCTACATATATCTACATGTCTACATGTCAAACAATGACAACCTGCAAGATAAAATAAAACCCACAATGCAGGAGTGGGAGTGATACAAAGATACTTGATAGGAGCTGTCATTAAAATAAGCAAGCTAAAGCTTTGGTTTAAAAAAAGGATAGGACAATGTGGATGATTTTGTGTGTTATCTTGATCTCAATGTAGAGTCCGTAAGCCAGTTGACGGCCAGGTGAAGGGCAGCGATGCCACCATGGAAAGGCAAAAGAGTGGACACAGTTGGCTAGCATATGGTGCATTGTCACAGGTCTGCCATAGTCTCAAAGCGGAGCTGCGGCATACCCCCTCTCTAGATCTGGTATAGGCTGCTATATGGCATAGGAGGCTTCGGGAAGGTCCAATTGCCGGGAGCTGGATGGTGGGATCGGCGACCAGGAACTTGTGCCGTGCATCAGTATGGTCTCACCACCTTGTGTGCCATTGATCTTACTGCAGTCACTAAGCTGTCTGGGGACGTTTAACCAGTTTGGATTTCTGAGTCTTTTAGGCCTTGGCTGGATGGATAGGATAAAAGTGATGAACATAATTATTTCAAAAGCCTTTTAAATTGTGAAGATGTTTTTTGTCTTCTTCTGTGCAGAGCTTGTTATCACCCCAGGGTGCCAAGATAAATGCTTTATTAGCCTTACTAACGACAGACACGTGTAGGAAGCCGTTTGATAATAAGCGGGTTTGGATAATGAGTGGGTAGTTTATGATTGTATGAGTTTTAAAGGGTCTGTATACGTTTGGTAATGACTCTGAAAATTAATGGCAATAAAAACTTACTTGGTAAGAAGCACAGCAGCTTTGGATAGTATAATGCATTTTGAGAAACCTTTCACTTCAAAGTACTGCAGTTATGGAAAAAGATACCAGTTTTTATCCCCAAAATTTGAATCTGAGAAGAGTTACTGCATTAACGTTTCTCAGATAGTGTATTCCAATAGCAGATTATTCTTCCTGCATGGACATACCACTCCAGATTTTCAACAATATCTCAAAAATGCTACCACCTTTTGAAATGAAATTGTCACAGGTTAGTTTTATGGTGTATATCTACAACTATATAGGATTGAACAAACAGTGGGCTCCAATTACCAAACGTATACAATCCCTTTAAAATAAATAAATAATAGTATTAATAATTTAATAGTTTTTATATATTCATTTATATTATATTTATTTTGATATATTCAGTGGTAATATTTTATAGCATGGGAAGTGAAGACTGCAATAAATAATGTTGGAAGCTTACCAGTTCAAAACTGGCAGTGTATAACTCAACGTAGGGGCCATATACCTAGTGCTAGACTGACTCATAGCAATCCCACAGTCTTTCAGAGATTACAGAGTAATTAAAAAACCAAATCTGCTTAATTAGCTAATCGCTGTCTGGTAGGCTTGCCCAGTAGAGGGTTTTTAAAAGGTATTAAGAAACGAGTTGTAAACCTCGCACCACATTATACCATATAGAGTCTTTCTGTTAGTGAAACCAAGGAACCCTCAAAAAAGACTTATGCTGTAACCTGAAGGCCTGAAGAAATCTTATCAGAGAAGACAGTGAAAAATGCTAGAGGAAACCCTTAATTAACCAACCAAACCTGTCAAAATCCAAATTTATTCTTTTATCCCTGATGCAAGTTCATTATCTATTAGATTGTTGCAGTACCCGCTGCTAAAATATAGGATTTGAACTGCCTCCAGCTACTAGGGCATCTTGGTCGTCTAGTGGTAAGACACCTGCTGTTAAAGGTCGTTGGTTCGAATCCCACCCGAGTAATACGCCGGTGGATGTTTTTCAGAGGACTCGGGGAAAGTACTGAACATACAGTGCTGTACACACATCGGTGTATGAGTAAAACCAATAATGTTCTTTTTCCCCGATGCAAAATTAACATCTATTAATATCCAACTGCACGCTTTATTTGATTCTCTTGGACTGAGGACTGCATTAGTAAACTGATCGTGCTTTACTGTGCTTATGCATATCATCATAATCAGAGTCCAATCATTTGGGTACTGAGTTATCGTACGGTTTGATTTTGTTAAAGTGAGTGACAAAGGATCCTATAGTATGATCTCATGGGAGGCTATAGGGTTAGATAATAACAATAATAATAGTGGCTTCTGATATAGCGCTTAAATCCTTCACTCAGTGACGCTCATTGACACTCATTGGTTAATAGGAAAAAAGACTGGAAACCCAATCCACAAGCAAATGTTAATAAAAATGAAAGGATGGAATTTTTTTTAAGGTATATAATTTTGCTTTGCGGATAACGAATAACAGTTTTGGTTTTATCCATACACCGATGTGTGATAAGCACTGTATACTCAGTGCTTTCAGAGTCTTGCAGAAACAAAGAAGCGGAAAAAGGATGAAAATTACCTACTGTCGCGTCTTGTTTTTGTGACTCTCTCACTCTTTTGCTTTTGTGTAATTAATTGTGTTTAATTGCAATGTACTGTTTTTAAAAGTTTTTTTAAATTTAATTTCCACTTGCTGTACAATTGGAAATAAATTTCATGATGAATAAATGAGTTTAATAATAAGTTAAATATTTTGATCCAAACCTACTTAAAATGTTGTCAAAACCGTTGGTAGAGTGCCAGACCATAAATCAGCTGTGTAAATGCCAAGATAATTTGTATGAGGGAATAGACTGGGCAGAACTGCCAATTAGTCTGCAGCAGCTGTGTAGTTTTTTCCATGTTTGTTTTAAGGAAGGTTTGTCTGTTTGCTTGTACAGCGTATTGGTCTGTTTTTATGTTAAACTATTACATATTACATATTTTGACACCACAATCATGGAATATTCTGTACAAACTTGTGAAATTGTCAAGTTTGTACAAACTTGTGTAAGTGTCAAGTTTGTTTGTGTTGCTTTTAGTTGGATTGTCCGTTTCCAGTTTTTTTTTTACAGTTTTGAAGACTCATCCCTGGACTTAGAAAGTTCTGAGTTTTTAAATGCTGTCATACATCGCTGTTGTGCAAAACTACATGTAAACATTTATCAAAGATGTTTTTTCAAAAATACAAGTTTTTCCTTCTTTGTAACAAATATTGAAGGTGATCATTTTTTAATGCAACATAAAAATGGCTCAGTACAGTGTAATTTCAGGGGAACTGATGTAAACATAAACGTAAAAATAAACAGTGGCTAAACTGGATGTCAAATACAAAATATGTTGATTACTCATTTTAATTGTGCTTGAAAATCTCTTTTTATATCCTGAATGCATTTATTAATCTCTTTGAAAATTGTCGTTTCTTTGCAGATAGAGAAAATAATTCGAGATATGCAACATCATGATCGAGGAATCAAGACTAGATCACAGAAGGTTTTTCTGACGTCCATTCCTTGTGCTTTTACAGGTACAGACATAGCGCAATCTTTCTTGATCAATGTCCTATTAGTTTAAAGGGATTGTATGCATTTGGTAATTGGAACCCACTGTTTGTTTCAATCCTATATAGTTGTAGGTATATACCGTAAAATTAATCTGTTCTATCGTTTTTGAGATATTGTTGAAAATCTTGAGCGGTTTGTCCACGCAGGAAGAATAATCTGCAATTGGAATACACAATCTGAGAAGCGTTACTGCTCAGATTAAAATTTTGGGGATAAAAAGTGATATCTTTTTCCATAACCGCAGTAATTCGAAGTGAACAGTTTCTCAAAATGCATTATACTATCCAAACCTGCCGTACTTCTTACTAAGTAAGTTTTTATCGCCATTAATTTTCAGAGTCATTACCAAACAAACACAGACCCTTTAAACTTTCGCCCCATTTTCTGGGTTACACTATTACACTGTTACAACAAGAAAATCATCTCTCATTCTAGTGAAGAATTCTTTTGCATGCACTGCAGTTGTTGTCACATGAGGCAATTTTAACTTACAGGCAACTTGGAGACAACAACTGCAGTGCATCTTTTGAGATCCTCAGTAACGCTTCTCAGATCCTCAGTAACGCTTCTCAGATCCTCAGTAACGCTTCTCAGATTCAAATTGGGGCTAAAAAGTGATATCTTTTTCCATAACCGCAGTAATTCAAAGTGAACAGTTTCTCAAAATGCGTTATACTATCCAAAGCTGCCGTACTTCTAACTAAGTAAGTTTTTATTGCCATTAATTTTCAGAGTCATTACCAAACGTATACAGACCCTTTAGATTGCCTCATGTGACATGGCCCAACAGGACTGCAAACGAGCCAATTGTCAGTCGCTGTGTACGTGCTATTTTAATAACTTGTTAAATTTCTCCCTCACATGCACAACATGTTCTTGTTACTATAGGAACCTTTTCTCTCAGCACATTAATTGCATATATGATGAATGTGTTTACCACGTGACACCGACAAAGCAACCTCTCTCGCTAAATATTAACCACTTTGTTTCATCATTAAGCAATTGATCAATCTGAAAAATTAAACTGTGTTTATTTGAACTAATGACCCTGATGAAACCTATGTTGAGCTTCACTACTCGCTCATCCGGTATTTATACATTTTGGCTAGCCGTAGTTTTTAACGAGATAAAGAGATAAAGATGAAGAGTTAGTTTTTGTTGAAGCAGAATCATTTTGATTCTAATGTTAAGTTGAATTTCACCATTGACAAAAAAAACACTTGGTATTTGCTCAAATAAAATCAGTTGAAAAAAGAAGAAAAAATTAACAATAATAATAAATTTACTTTAAAAAATATATATAGGGCCTAACTTCTAACTAAGTAAGTTTTTATTGCCATTAATTTTCAGAGTCATTACCAAACGTATACAGACCCTTTAAATTGCCTCATGTGACATGGCCCAACAGGACCGCAAACAAGCCAATTGCCAGGCGCTGCGTATGTGCTATTTTAATAACTTGTTAAATTTCTCCCTCACATGCACAACATGTTCTTGTTACTATAGGGACCTTTTCTCTCAGCACATTAATTGCATATATGATGAATGTGTTTATCACGTGACACCGACAAAGCAACCTCGCTCGCTAAATATTAACCACTTTTTTCATCATTAAGCAATTGATCAATCTGAAAAATTAAAATGATGACCCTTATTTGAACTGATGACCCTGATGTTAAGCTGTTAAGCTTCACTACTCACTCATCCGGTATTTATACATTTTTGCTCGCCGTAGTTTTTTACGAGATAAAGATGAGGAGTTAGTTTTTGTTGAAGCAGAATCATTTTGATTTTAATGTTAAGTTGAATTTCACCATTGACAAAAAAAACCACTTTTTACTTGCTCAAATAAAATCAGTTGGGAAAAAAAAAAAAAAAAAAAAAAATTACTTTAAAAAATATTTATAGGGCCTATATTTATATAAAATGAAGGCATGGCCTATCTGGGTTTTACAAGTAATAATTCAAATGCTTTAAATTCATACAAAAATTCCATCACCGTTTCCCTTTTATTTTGGATCCATCAATTTATGCCGGTTGGTTAATTAAGCCATTGTTTGTAAAAAGACTGACCTGTAATCAGGACTCTTGCATGTACATGCGTCGTTAGGTAAATTAACATAATAATAATTAGATTCGTTGAGCGCCTCACACTGATCATACCCTGAGGCGCTTATCATTAAAACTTCTTGAAGAATAAATGAAGAGACTAAATATAAAAGAGACTAGCACAGTAGTGGAAATTGCACTAAACAAAATACATGTACGTGTACTAGTAACGAAACAGAGAAATAAAGCCATATGTTGAATTAAAGGCACTGGACACTATTGGTAATTACTCAAAATAATTGTTAGCATAAAATCTTACTTGGTAACGATCAATGGAGAGCTGTTGATAGTATAAAACAGCGTGAGAAACGGCTCCCTCTGAAGTAACGTCGGTTTTGAGAAAAAAGTAATTTCTCAATAAAATATTTGAATTCACGAAATCACATCTGAAAGCACACAACTTCGTGTGACAAGGGTGTTTTTTCTTCCATTATTATCTCGCAATTTCGATGACCAATTGAGTTCAAATTTTCACAGGTTTGTTATTTTGTGCATATGTTGAGATACACCAAGTGAGAAGACTGGTCTTTGACAATTACCAAAGGTGTCCATGTCTTTAAGTTAAAAACAGTACAGAGTTTTTAAGAAGACCTAAAATACAATCCCAGCAGTTAATACAAAAGTAAGCAATCAGCCTGGACCAAAACAATAAGAAATACTAGAAGCATCAAAGCGAGAGATGCATAATCAATCCAAGTTTCAGTGTAGTTCAATTAAAATATTTTTTTTTTCGCAAAAGGTAAAAGTTTAGCAAATTTGGCAATACAATTTTAAAATAGGAAAAGAATTGTTTTAAATAGCCCTCTTGCAGTGGCGTAGCCCCAGGGGGCACAATTTCCAACACACTTTTCCAGTGCCTCCCACCATAAAATAAATCCATTTACATGTAGTGCTCTAGAAAAAGGAAAAACTTGGGCCCCCTGAGCCCCCACTGGAATGCAATGACCCCCCCCAGTGAAGAAATCCTGGCTACTCCATACTGCCCTCTTTGAAGTCAATTATACTTTCTGCAAGTCAAAGTTGTTTAGGAAGATTGTTCCAAGCCTTTGGTGCTGCAAATTGAAACATAGGCCTAATATTTTGGGATAAACGGCATAATTATTCATGTCAGTAAAAAAAGAAAAAACAAATCTGGTTCAATTTTCTCAAAGTTCCTGAATAGAAAATGATAAAATTGCTGAACATTTGAGAAGTAAAAATTTGCTATTAAAACAAAAAAACAGTCATGGAAATCAAAGATCAAGTATCCTGTGGCCCGAATAATTTTAATAATTTTTTTTTATGAACTGATGTTTTTCAAAAAAATAAAACAAAATATAATAATAATTTCTGTGCAGGTTCGGAGTTGATTGAGTGGATAATGGACAAGCTGCACGTCCAAAGTACTATTGAAGCAGTTCACATCGGCAACCTCATCTGTCACTATGGTTACATCTTCCCTGTACAAGACACCAAGACGATCCTTCTAAAAGATGATGCAACGATGTACAGGTTCCAGAGCCCGTACTTCTGGCCTTCCCAGAATAGCCTGGATCCCGATAACACTGATTATGGTAAGTAGTATCGGGTTGAGCCTGGGTACGCTCCATTTGAACCTCTTGCCAAAATCATACAGCCTACCCGATATGGGGCAGAGGGTCCCCCCCCAATGTTCCCATACTATAACACACTATTTTCCTCTTGTATGGAACTCCCCCCCTAAAATCCTCAAAAGAATTCCTGAGATTCCAAGCACGCAATGAAGACACAATAGGGGGGGGGTACACCATGCCCCATATCGAGTACCAATTCGCCGTATTTTTGACCGTGTGAGGGCGTTTGTGGACCAATTTTTACGTGATGAAAAACAAGTAAACAAATGGGTTTTTTCCTTGTTGTTAATATTATGTTGATGTATTTCGTCATTGATGCAAGAAAACCACATACAGGCAATTAAAATAAGATGAAACTGTAATTGTGATGCAAGACGTTCCCTGGAGAAAGCGCCCTCATGCGGTCAAAAATATGGTCAATAGCAAAATCATTAAACTGATTTGGGGACGTCATCGGCTTGAGGGTGCAACGGAAATGGTGACATCAGAATTCTGTTGTTTGCCAATGCGTAGGTTTTTTACAAATTGAACGATGGGAAGTCACGTCTGCTTTATGACGTTAGCATTTCACCTTTGGTCGGATTGGATGCGAATTGAAGAAAAAAACAGGGATTTTTAGTGATAGGATGTAACCAGATGAGGGTTTGTCTTCATTGGCTGTTGAACAAGAAGAATGACTGTAAGGGATCATGGAAGGTCAAACTAAATCTGACTTTCAAATCAACTTGTTGTAAGTTGAGAGGTGTTGATTCAACACTAGATCTCCTATAGAACCCCTTGCAGTGACGTCACACATGGCTTTTGTCTGTCCATAGTCTGCCATTTTGAAAGTCAAATTGCATGCGAAGATACGGTGCGCGTGTAACCACGCATGCGACGTCTGTAATACGCCTTGCACAGTAACGCATGAGGAATTTAACTCTGGCGCCAGCCAAGATTTATCGTGAATGGTGACTTCAGGTGAATAGACCCCCTTTCATATGACATCAGCAGCTCAAACAGCGCCCTCACTGAGGTCAAAGAAAGACCTCTCATTGGCCGAGAGTTGTGCGTGGCAGGTTCACACGTACAAATTACCATTGTTTGACCTCAGTGATGGATTTCAAGGGGTCTGTTGGGTCAACACTTAAGTTTTGGTATTTTCCATATATGCACAAATTTATGGTTCACTTTATCTTTGTTTAAAAAAAAGAATATTTTTGTTTACAATTCTTGCATAGTTCCAAGGAAAAGCAAGACATCCTAACGGTGCATTATATAAATATCTCCAGTTTAAAACAAACGTTGGAATATTTTCATTGGCAGTCAGTTTATTTGTTCAGTGTGTACAGCTTGCAACTGGGTCATTGAGTGTGGCAACTGAATGTTTATGCGCACCACATTATTCTTTTATTATTTATTTAGTGTCCTGCATTTTTTGCTTTAAGACAGTTAGTGTTTTGTTAAGACATTTTTTAGATAAGTGGGTATAAATTTAATTGCTGTTTGGAGGGAAGCATCCTGTTAGTTTTAAAGGTATACTTGAGTAGGATTTGAAACTTTGCGTGGTGGAAATACAATCCAGTAAGTTTTGCGGTAACTCCACCATCTTCATTACATTTTGATGAGTTGTGGTGGTTTTGAAAAGAACCAGAGGTGATATGAGTAATGACTCAATACTTAGTCAGTATGCTCTGATCGACTTCAGGAAGAAGAAAAAAATGTCACTGGTTTTTGGAAGAGTAAGTTAATTTCCATTCTCTTGTGTTCATTAAACACACCATACAACCAACCTGTGAACATTTCCTTGCGATCAAAAACCGGTCAAAATTTTATTGGGGATTTTTTGCATGTATAAATTACGCTTATTTAGATTAAGGCAATCTAAAGCACTGATGTTTTTTTATAATTTTTATTTATTTATTATTTATAATAAAAACATAAATTTGGGAGGGGAGAGGGAAGGGGTCTTCAAATGCTATTTTCTTAACCATTTCTCTTGAGGATCATTACTGGTATGAACTTTATAATGATGAGTGAACTTATAGATTGAAATTAATGTATTATATTTTTAATAATGACCAATCCTGGACTTTGGTTTTTGAAAAGGAAAACATGTGTGCAAAGATGGAAAAATATATATTTTTTTAAAGTAATTTTTTTTCAATAAGTGAAAATATGATTTACTTTAAGAATGTTCTGTCGAGACTGACTGAGTGCTCTGAGCCATAAGGGAATTGAAATAACTTGAACACGATCCAAGCTTTAATTGGAAAAGAGTTCTCAGCGTAGATCAGGAGGATTTTCCGAGGCACTGATGAAACAGTTGATGCAATTTGAAGATTACAGTCCCGCTCGGTTTTCTTTTTATCTCGTGAACCATTTCATGTCTATATACTGGGTAAACTGTTGTGTAGAGTGCCTGCAGGGGATGTAACCTCAATTTATTGTGGAAAAAATCTTCCTGACTACATGATTGTGCTTGCTTCGAGAGGCAATCTGTTTTTTCCAAGTCCTCCCAGGGCCTAAGGGTTTCGCAAATGATTATATCCAAACAAGGATGGCTCACGATTTATGTCGATGGTGGTTGAGCAATGTAAGGTTCTCTCATTGATTGATGATACCAACTTAAGCGTTCCCTTGGGATATTGTTTGGTAATAGCTTAAGTTATCAATCGATTGAATCCCAAGTGATTTGTAGATAATGTTTAAAGTAAAGCCACAAATATAGAATATATTATGTTGAGCGTCTCACTGTACATTTTGTAAATAAAAGCAGCGCGGTAAACATTTTGACATTTTCAACGGACCATGAGAGGTCTCAGGAGACATTTTGTACCATGGAATTTTGCAAACACTGCTATTCTTTTTACTTTTGCATGAGCATCAAGGAAAACAGTTGGATGGTAGGCCTCAATATTTGAAAATGTTTATGACTTTTTAGTGTTGAAATTTTACTCAGTATGAAGTGTTTACAGTTACCAATTATCGTCAGGAATTTTGTTTAATGAAGCACTGTGCCTTTTAAAAGAATTTGGTTTGAATTTGCTGGGATGAACTTACACTGCCTTTAATACAGGGCTGTATTAATCTAGCATTCATAAATACCCCGGTTAGTTTAGGCAGTCCTATTGGTTGAAAGGCGGTCATATGACTGTTTACTACCAGTTTTAAACAGCTGATAAAAACATAACTGTGAACGCGCATTCCGATCACAGTGACACGCGTGTTGGCATGCTATTTAATGCGGGTGCTAATTTACGCATACTGCAATCAGTACATACCAGTACCCAGTGTAAAGTCTATGCATGGACACGTACGCACAACCGTTGAGCATCACACATGCAGTTTGATCCTCCGCAAAACAGAGCCCGAGGACAAAACAGGAATTGAAATTTTAGCCCTACAAACATAAATTTTGTACAGATTTTCCACAAAATAATGCTTTTTAACAAAAAGGGCATTGAATGGGAACAAAAGAGTAATGACCTGGTTTTTAAAAAGCCGTTTAAAAAACTTGCAGAGTCGTGGCTATGCGTTAAAGGACCTCACCTTTAGCCCCAGTCCTTCATTGCACGGCCAAGACCCTGATGGATTTCAACAAGCCTTTTAAGACCACGCCACCTACTCTTTTTTCCCCTTACTGTAACATGTGCTAAGACTGTACAATTATAATATGAAACCATTTTATGCCATTTTTCGTTTAAATGCTAATGCTAAAATTTTCAGTGGATGCTCTACATTTCGTCACCGAGGCCACGAACTGACAAACACGTAGATACCAGTAAAAAGTAGCAATCAGGGAAAATGGGGTTTAAAGTTGAACGTTTTTTAAAATCAAGCTTTCCTTCAAAATATCAGGGTATTTTCAAGTAGTTTTCTTACAATTGGAGACTTTATACTTTGAACTTCATACGGTGCTTTTTACTGTTTTACATCCTAAATTAATAAACAATAAAGTAAGAAGGGTTTGTTTCAGTTCGTGGCATCAGTGACGATTTGTGTGTGTATGTGTCTTGAAAACGATGAGGTTTTGTAATTAATGTACTTATGATATATGTTTGTTGCTAAAAACTAGAGATTTGGAATGACATGACAACAAAAGAAATAAACAAATACTATACAGTAACAATTACATTTATAAGCAATTCAGTTAGTTAGATTATTAGCGTTTCATAATAACACACTTATTTTGCTGTAAAAAGGAGAAGAAATAAGAAATATAAAACTCTAACAATTTAAATATTTTGTTATGTGGGGATGTATTTCTTGATGCATCATTTCTGAAAAACAACATGCACTTAAGATTCTGTCATGTTTTGTGTAAGCCAATCAGAATTTTTAAAATTTATTTTTGTGTTTTGTAATTTTTTCCCTACACAGAGCCATGAAAGTTAATAAACACTTGAACTTATCAAAAGGAAAATTCAGTTCAGACGATAGTGGGGATAATTAAGTTATGTAATTATATTTTTTCGACCGCTTTCTGTCAGCAGAAAGCACTAGTGCACTTATCAATAGGACGAAGAATAAAGGAAATTGTTGTGAAGGTACTTTGCACACCAGACATCAAACAAAGACGCCAGGAAAATGTTCGGCAATGAAAGAATCTTAATAAGATTTTGCACATTGGAAATTCAAATTTGCATCGTGAATTTCTGATTCATGTTTGTATAATTGCTGTTTCAGTATCAATGTTTTTATTTTGTTTATAACAGTCAGCTACCTTGTAAGCAGCACCAAAGTTATTTGACAAATTTCAGTAAGACTTTTTTTCTCTGTCGGAACAGCTCAAATGTCCTTTTCTCACTACACAGCCAATTCCCAGGAAATTCATGGAGAATTTCAACCCTACCACCGTCACCCCCTGTGTTATTTTTTTCTCCCCTGAATGAATTTTCCTGGGGAAAAGTTAACACTCAGTAATTTTACAGTCTTTTCATTCACACTACAGGGCCAATTCCTGGGAAGTTCCTGGGGAATTTTAAACCCACTGTCACCCGATGTTTTGTTCTTACTTTCTGAGGAAAGCTAACCCTTGGGTTGATTCATCTTAAGTCTACTCTCCAAGCAGGGGTAGCTATTTTCCAAGGAAATGGGTATTTCCCAGGAGTTTGCCAGAGTTTGCTGTTCAAGTGTGAAAGGGTCAACCAAATTTCCGTGGGAGTATACCAGACAATTCGTCTAGTGTGAAGGGGGCTAAAGTAGACTGACATGATTCATGCCAATGAGGGAGTAAATGACAGTATGTACCCAACAGAAATAAAACCTGTTCTGGTGAAAGCCAGTCATGAGCCTGCGTAAATTGGATCATACCATAGAAATCTTAAAGTGATCAGTGTAATGTTACGATTGAAAAAAGTCAATGTTTACAGAATACTCATAACTTACATGGTATAAAGATAGTCATGGTGGAAAATTTCCCTTGAAGTAGTTTTGCCTGAAATGCTATAGTTTTTGAGAAATGAGTAAAACTCAGTTTTTATCTTGCAAGACCAAAAGGTTGATGTTCTAAAACAGTGAAAACTTATAATTTTTTCCCCCCACTATTTTCTTGTGATTCCAATGACCGATTTAGTCTAAATTTTCACAGGATTCTTATTTCTTGTTGGGTCACATAAAGTTTGGATACTGGTCTTTGACAGTTACCAAAATTGTACATGTGCTTCAAAGACAAAATACAGGATTAATACTTATCGGAAACATTTGTTATTTTTTAATGTGAGAACTCACTGATTATAAAAGTCGTACCAGTACCAATCCTCTGGAAAAATTAACAATCAATAAAAATAGCATTTGAACACCTCAAATTACAATTGCTTATTTTAATACACATGTAGCTGCAATCAAAATACACCTATGAATAGTTCATGAACTCCCTGACAAAACCTAAACTGGTTTTTTTCTAGCGTTCTCGCATAAGATTATAGAGCTCCGAGATTTTTAGGGATTTTGGGCTGAAATGTGAAATGTGCAGTGGAGGCCATTTTAGCAAGCAACTCTTTTGATGCAACAATAGATCAGTGCAGACAATGATTATTGCTATCAATGTAATATGTAATATACCTTTAAGATGAGACTTGTGATTTCCAGGAGTGGAGTAAAGGTCAGTTTTGATTATTTCTGCCAAACCTTATACTGATTAATGATTCAAGATGAGCCAAGGAAGTGTATTGACAACTGGGAGAATCTCACTTGTATTCAGAAATGTTTATCAACATTTTGACAGGTAAATGGCATCTGAGAATGATAAGCCATCAGTCGGTTTTTATTTATTTATTTTTTTAGAATAAGCTCATTCTTATCCACTAGAGTATAACTTTAATCACATCACAAAAACTGTCAGGCTGTGGTACAAAATCTAACTGTAATAATAGGTTGTTATGCTTGCCAGAAAATAGGGTTAACCTTTGGGGGGAGGGGGAGGGGGGCCTGCGTGATTTGTAAATAGGGATAAATTCTTGCTATCGTGGGCAAAAATAGGTGAGCATAAACAAACGCTAGTAAGCTTTGCCAAACAAATTTTGACTTGTTTCTTTCAAATTTCCTTAAAGTTTAAGTGGAATTTTAATGGGGCACTGTTACCGTCTGATATGTTCAGCACAAAATGCATGTATGGGAACTTTAGAGAGTAAACAATGGAGAGTTCTGAGTGCCAAAGGGCACCCAGGGTACCAAAGGGCACAGGGTGCCAAAGGGCACCTGGGGGCCAAACGGTGCCCAGGGTGCCAAAGGACCTCTACCCCTTTGAGGAAAAAGAGAATAGATCACCCATCACCCTTGGCTATAGAGGTTCGGGTTCATCACATACTTTGCCTCTCTGGTTGTCAACTCCTTGGCATGAAGTTAATTGTGATGTTTATATCTCAAAGAGCCCTTAAAAGCTTCAACGGCTGGCCCTCCGAGACTTATTAGAAGATCAGATAAGAAGTCAGTTGCTCCCAAGGTAGCAATGCCTTTCTCCTTTTAGGAAGAGGAGAACAGATCACTTATCACCCCCTTGGCTGTAGAGGCTCTGGTAAAATGGGTTCATCATTTTTTTTTTCTTTTCTTTTTTCTCATTTATCAATTCTGGTTGTGAAGCCAAGGATTCTCAGAAAAATGAACTTAATTACTATACTAGCCAAGAACCCAATTGAGAGAAGACAAATAAGGAAAATTCAGTTTTAGATGTGGGAGGAAAACCCCAGAGAAATACTCCAGGGAAAACCCACGCAGTCAGGTAGGGACTGAAAACCCGGTCCACATAGTGCCCCCGGTGGGATTCGAACCAGGATTCTAGAGGTGGACGGCGAGGAAAGATACCACTACACCAACCCAACGGCCTCATCACAACGAGGGTTGGGTGGGATTTGAAGGGGTGGCTTGGGAGGGCTATTAAATACCATGGAAGACCTACATCCTGTGAGCCACAGAAATGAGCCCAGAGAATGCCGAGTGTGTACAAATATCTGTGCGTATCTAGTTAGTGCGCGCTGCCATTTTAGCTGTTTAGCTTTCCCATTGGTTAATCTGGTTAGTATTGCCATACAGGCAGGTAACCTGGTTTTGATACTCTATGTCCTCTGTGTGCGCACCGCAGACTCAGACAACAATCGAGCTAAGCTTTCTCGGTGTTCTATTTCTATGATATAAGCATATTTTAAGATTGCTTTCTTATTCTGCCTCATCAGTACTAAAAGAAAGCAGTTCAATTTAAAGAAAGATACAATAATAGATAGTTCCTGATAGACACCATCTTTACAGGCAACTTGCACAAGCTCAAACAGCACTTCACTGAGATCATTGGCTGAGAGATGTGCAATGTGCACTTTGTCATTGTTTGACCTCTGCAATGGTGGCCTATGGAAGGGGTCTATGTACAAATACTTCACAGTGTACCATTTTAACCCCATTTTCTTGACACTTCCCCTGCTCTTTTAACATATTTTGTATTTTATTTTGTTTCTTTCAGCCATTTATCTAGCCAAGCGATCAATGAGAAATAAGCAGCAGCATGGTTTGGAGGAATTTGAATCGGTGAGTAAGAAAAACCCTCTGTAGAAAATACCTGTTTAAAGAAAAGGTCCCAATTTCATAGAGCTGCTTTATGCAGACTGTAGTGCTTAATAATTTTCTGCTAAGCAAAAGTAAGCAGAAAACCAGTTGCAAATGTGAATTGTCTCGTGGTATTTTGGCTGGTGATCTTGTTAGCACAATTGTTTTGTGCTTTATTTGATATTTTTGCTTAAGCAGGTGTATGAAATTTGGTCTAGGACTTGTGAAATGACAAACTAACTGGCCACACTTGCTAGTCACTGAAATTGTTTAACCCTGTAATGGCTAGATTTATATATTGCTTTATCTACAGCTGTCTCAACACACGGTATTATTTTTTAAGACAGGATTTTGAAGGTTTTGAATTATGAGACACATTTGTAAATCATCTTGCGAGGTTTACAAGGTGATGTGGCGGCATACATCAGCCACTGCCAGAAACACTGGGGCAAACCCCTTCTCTTAGTGATAAGTGTAACTGGATTCTTTTATGTGCATTACACAATGCTTTCTCCTGAAGAAAACAGAGTATACTGTTCGAAACGTCAAGACCACACCGGCTCTTTTCAGAGCCAACACTCCCACAAAGAGATTTTACACATTGTTGTACCCGTAAGTTTACTATTTATTTATTACCACATACGACAAGTATAGACACTACTTCTTACAATGCACAGGCTTTACGTCCCATCCAAAGGACGAAGCAATTAATGGTTAAGTGTCTTGCTTAAGGACACAATGGTCAAAACCAGGATCTAGAACGGACACTCTGCTTCTCTGAACCACCAGAACTTGAGTCCTGTGTGCTTGACCGCTCGGCCACGACACAAAAGTTGGAGTGTATTGTTCTTTTGTCATATGTTTCTTGAGAACCAAAAAGCTTGAGTGGATATAGTATCATCGCCTCTACACAGGTATCTTCAGGCCACTGGGTTACAGTGGTAGTTGCTTTTGGGGATCCCTTGGTTTTATTACCAGAAAGATTGAAATGAAACAAATAATGTTAATATATCACGGTAATAGATAGTGGATTTTATTGATCGAGAACCAATCATGTGATGTGCTCCAAAAGTGCATGTAATATGGCTCAGGGGAACATGAGTAATGTAACCCGAGGGGTGGGGATTACCCTGATTGTGCCCTCCGTTGGTCGTTTCCAGCGCCTTGTTCAATATTATAAATAGCCCCGGGTGTGACATTGTAATTAAACTGGTACTAATTTGATTGACATTCCATTCCTTTTCAGAGCCAACACTCCCTCAAAAGAGATTTTTACACATGGTTGTACCCGCAAGTTTACTATTCATATTTATATTTATAGTTACTCTTAAAGAAAAGTAAAGTAATTAGGAAGGAGAAAGGGGGGATGAAACTGGCTGGTGCATAGAGCAAGGACTGTGGCTGGTGTAACCACAAGGATGGATAGAGACACACAGAAGACAAATCCAAAGATGGGAAAAAGAGAAAAAGTAATTAATTAGTGAATAGCATTTGGAAAGAAGAGAAGGCAAAGATAATAAGTAACAAATCGTGTCTTTCGTGGATGTTCAGACCATGGGGTTGAATGGTCTGGAGGCGCCTTACCACAGTTTCTCCCTACTCAGACGAGCAGTCTCTCTATGTGGTTACCTATTGTGCCTCAATGCCCTGTAAAATCATGTCAGAAATAGAGATTTTAAAATCAATTTATAGTGTCATCCCTTCATGATATATTTCTTGAAAAACATAATTTTAACAGATTCTCCTAAAAAACGGTGTTTTACCGCCCCTTTAAATTTATTGAATGTAACTTGGAAATGTATTGTTAAATTGTATTTGTTGGTATTCAAAGACAAAATGACCAATAGCTTTAGCTGAAAGGGTCACCTAACAATAATGCAAAATATAATTACAATAAAATGCACTCTTAAAAACTACCATGAACTATTCCATTATTGATTTCTTTTTTTAATTAGAGATTTGAGTTGATTCTTCTTTTTCTAAAACCACTATATTTTTCAACAAAATGGCAGATTGTAATATGCAAAGTTTGATATTTCTGGCTTGTTATAACGCCACAGAGTTCCAACATGCACAAAATTAAAGCTTAGTGACAACCTTTCCATGTATATAATCACCCAAAAAGTAATTATACAAAAATAAAGGAAATTTATTCAAAAGAAGGGACATTTTTGCAAAATAAGGTACATTTTTTTGAAATAAGAGAAACTGTTTGCAAACTAAGGAACATTGTTTTTGAAATAAGGGACATTTTTAGGATAATGGATTTTTATTTGAAATATGGTGAATTGGTGAGAAATAAGGCAATTTTTTGCAAATTAAAGGAAATTTTTATAAAATATGGCACAGTCTTTTCAAATAAAATCACATTTTTGCAGAGCCGGGCACATAATTATTAGTAAGAGTAGGGAGAAAGCTAATGGCTGTAATCTTGTCTCAGCAGTAGTAATTGCAATAAAATGGAACAATTCAAAGAGTGAATGCATAACATTAAAAGTCTAGCCGGTTTTGTAACACATATCAGGCCTTCAGGGTTTAATTCAGTTCAGTTCATTTATTTCCATCCGTACCGTGATTTAACATGATAAGGAGCAGGATGTCCTGAAGGAGACGAGATTGAATTAGGGAAAAGACCGGAATGGTTTCAAGATGATTGAGCAACAACATTATTTAAAGGTCCTATGAAGTGGTATTTTACTTGGTAACAAGCAACGGAGAGCTGTTGATAGTATAAAACATTGTAGGAAACGACTCCCTCTGAAGTAACGTAGTTTTTGAGAAAGAGGCAATTTCTCACTTAAATAATAAAAACTTCTTGCAAGAAGTTTTTATTCCTATCTGAAAGCACACAAATTTGTACAAGGGTGTTTTTTCTTTCATCATTTTCTTGCAACTTCGATGACCAATTGAGCCCAAATTTTCACAGGCTTGTTATTTTATGCATATGTTGGGATACACCAAGTGAGAACACTGGTCTTTGACAATTACCAAACGTGTTCAGTGCCTTTAATGTATGATTTGAGATTAATAAATGATAACACTTTCATTTTTATGAGTTTAGTTTGAGTTGTTACCTTTTAATTTATTCCTCATAATTTGTTATATCCTTTTTGATATCGCCTGGTGGCGTGCTTTAATGACGTAGAGGAGGCACCGAATGACAATGCACATGCAGTGACAATGCAAATTCATGACCATCTAGCCCTGGTATGTTTCACTGCAGCCGTCCGTTTTCATTGGTATTTTGTATCTGATGGGAATCTGTGCAGAATGACACCGTTGTTAGTAGTGTTGCAACCGGCAACAACACACCTTGTTGGAATTTTCCATAAACAAAAGCCAAACATCAAGAGATTTGTCCAAAGAAATGAAGTGCATGAAGTTGGTTGCATGTTGTATCATATCCACCCGTATCGATCGCTACACACCAACCGACGGCATGTGCCTTTCTCTACATCACAAATTTGTCCTCTTTTATGGGCGTGGTTTCCACCCCTTATTCTTTTTGCGATATAAGCCTCATATCAATTTTTAACAAACTTGCATAATAATAATAATAATAAAGAGAGATTTATAAAGTGCAAACAGTTGCAGATCGGTTCCGCCTCAAGGCGCATAGGCCTATATAGGTTTTTAAAAAGTATGTTTTAGGCTATAGTTTAAAAGGTATTGTACACTTTTGGTAACAGCTCAAAATCAGTGTCCACATTTTGTGTGATTCAACATATGCATGAACAAACTAACCTGTGAAAATTTATATTTGTACATTTATATTTGTAAGTAATTGATGATCTTGACTTCCAGGAAATCGTGCCTATTTCATGACAGTTTGGCAGTCATGACTTCATTTAATCGTGATGTTAACTTTCTCTAAATGTCAGATAGCCTGACCTATCATTAGAGTGCAAACACCAAGATGCGGATCATTTTTGGGTTTGTTGATTAGGGTCAATTTTCAAAGAAGAAAGAAAAAAACCCAAAGACACTGCATTCTCCTTGGATGGATGGATCTTAGAAAGGTTGGGATAATAATAATCATAATTTGGGAGGCTAATCATCCTTACTCGCAGCTGAGAAGCTGAATTGTAAAGGACAATGCATTCGAGACGCAGGCATGCAACGGCACCTTTGGCAGCCAGCCACATTGACCCATATTATGACCAAGGAGCACAGCCAGAGATCAAAGGTGTTTGATTTGTGGAAGAGGAGAGAAACAATGCTCAACTCTACTCACATATGGCCTCATACATGTACCTGGGAATCGAACCAGGGCCTTAGTGGTGAGAGGCAAGTGCTTTAATGAGTACCGTAAAATGAGGTTACTTTTGCACCCTGGGTAACTTTGGCAGGGTTGCATTATTTTTGTTAACCGGTGTTAAGATCGCGATGAGCAGCTTCTTTGTTAATATGTTTTTTTAAAAACAATTAACCATTAGGGCGTAAAGTTTATATTTTTGTTTTATTAATCTTGACATTTTGTGAGTAAATTATAATATATTAATGGTGTGTGTATTTTTTAAGACAAACATTAAGCAAAAATAATTGGTTTTAAAATATATTTATAATTTATGAACAAAACATTTTGAAAGAAGCTGGCTTTTTTTAATCACTGTTTGTGGCATCAAATGTAAGGAAAACACATCGTTTACGTCTGTACAAAGCTTTGTGTTTTTCTCCATTATAAACAAAACATATAAGCTGCCAAAGTTGCCCTAAACCCCGGGGTAACTTTGGCAGCAAATTAATTGACCCCCAGGGTTTTAATTGAATTTTTATTTTTTATTTTTCATGATTAGTAGGGTACAGGATTTCCTTAATGTCCCATAGAAGTTAAAATAAGTATCCAGCTAGGACCATGGAAAAACATGACTGCACTATTTATACAAAAATTTGCCAAATTTACCCCATTTTACGGTACTTAGTGCTTAGTGCTCGGTGTAGGGTAATTTATTTTTAATTCAGACTTTAAAAGAAAATTGAAAACATACAGAGAATTCTAACTACAATTGGACCAACAATTATGAAAACAAAAAATGAAATATGAACAAAACTAAATCACTCTCCAAAAGAACAATCCCTTTAAATTAATATCCTTTATCCCCAATGCTATTAGGCCTATTACATCTTTTTTTAAAAATTGTTATTGTTGTCAAGTTTGTAAAAAGTTTAGCTTCCATTTAAAATGTACCCTGATCTTTTAACCAAGGGAGTGCAGGACTTGACACCGCCCCCTTGTCCCCCAAGTGAGATTGAAAAAAATGCACAAATGAATGGTTCGGTACATTAAATAGCCTTTGCGCCCCTCCAACGCCCCCTCCCTCCCCATAAAATAATAATAATAATAATAGTAATAAAATAAATAAATAAATAAATAAATACACTAGCAATAAATTAATTTTTTATTTATTTTTATATAAAAAAATATATAGGCCTATATATAAAATTAAATTGAAAAAACCCAAATAATAAAATAAAAAAAAATTAAAAAAATGGAAATGCTTGGTTCTGCCACTGGAACTTAATCAGTCATGTACTCACATCACCTTTAACTCTTTCAGTGCCAATGTCGTACATGTACGATCTATTTTATGTATTCCGAAAGTGCCAATATCGTACATGTACGATCTATTTCATGTACTCAAAAAGTGCCATCAATCATACATGTACGACCCATAATATACATGTTATCTCGAGAGGGCATTATCACTCTAACGTATTATACAATTTAGTACATGTACAACCTTTTTCTCTAGGTTCTTACAAGAGGGCACATTGTTTTCTGAGCTTTTCTAATGTATTTTATTTTTAGCTACGATTGATACCGCCATGGGTCGATCTATCGTCTGCTTGTTTGTAATTACACTTTGAAACAATGGCAGCCCCCAGGAAATGTACACGCTTTTGTCCAGAAGAAGTTTGTGATTATTTTGCTGATTCAGACAGTGAAAAGGATTACTTTTCCGATTCAGAAAGGATCAGACCAGGATGGTGATTTTTACAGAATTTTGAAAACCTAAAAAACCTGGGCATTTTAGGGTCAAAACACACAAAAAACACGGGCACTGAAAGAGTTAAGAGAAGAGCGGGAAAACAAAAATTGAATTAAAATTAGAATGGTTTATTTAGCCAATGATTAAAAACAATCACAGGAGTTTGAAATATTGATCTCAATGCTCACAACATCATGAAAATTAACAGTTATCATTACAATACAAAACAGTTAAAAACAGTATTTACACACAATCATCAGGGGTCGTCATTATTTAATCATGTGGGATATTATTTTCAGATTGCTGGTTCTTAAATTATCACTGTCTCAGTCAGGTATGTATTAACCAACCCACGTAGTGTTGATCCTAAACAACATAGCTCATTAAAATAAAACTGCTTTGAGTGTGGTGTTTACAGACGTTAAAGGCATCGTACACGTTTGGTAATTGTCAAAGACCAGTTTTCTCATTTGGTGTATCCCAACATATGCATAAAATAACAAGCCTGTGAAAATTTGGGCCCAATTGGTCATCGAAGTTGCAAGAAAATGATGAAAGAAAATACATCCTTGTTGTACAAATTTGTGTGCTTTCAGTTAGGAATAAAAACTTCTTGCAAGAAGTTTTTATTATTTTAGTGAGAAATTACCTCTTTCTCAAAAACTACATTACTTCAGAGGGAGTCGTTTATCACATTGTTTTATACTATCAGCAGCTCTCTGTTGCTCGTTACCAAGTCAGTTTTTATGCTAATATATATTTTGAGTAATTACCAAACGTGTACTGTGCCTTTAAATAAAAACTTATTTTGCGATATATAATTCATTACTAACCACCTGTGGCCCCCGCAGAATTTTATAACAAATCAAGGCAAGGCCTCTTCAGTTGAGAACGGCCGGGATCTAATTACAAAATCCAGCTTTTCATTTATTTATGATTTTACAGCACGAGACTATTCATTTAACTTGTCCTTGATAAGTAGAAATGTCCCCCGTGGCTCCCGTAAAAAACCCGAGAGAATGACACTTTCTTGCAGAAGCTTTTCCTTTCAGCAGCCTAGCAGCCTGAAATATCTTTCAAAGGACATTGTCATTAGGGGGCGGGGGGTCGTCGTTATTTAATTATGGGGGATATTATTTTCAGATTGCTGGTTCTTAAATTATCAAACAATATCCCAGCGGGTTCAACTCACTCGCTAAATTCTGCAGACAACAATCCTTGCTCTGGTCTTTGTTTGTCTTTTTTTCATTTATGGTTTATTATTTTCATTCCATTTTACCCTGCCGCAGCAACTTTTTTATTAAATTTGATATTAAAGCAGCAAAAGTTTATTACTGATGGGTTGGACTAGATTCCACAAGATTTTGTTTTAAATTCCACACATGTGTGATTAAGTAAACGAGCATAGGCGCGACATTTTCTTTGCTTGTTTAAATTTGTTTTCCCTTTTTTTTGTTTTTCCTGTCAAAATTGTTCCAAAGACAGATTGGAATTGTGGGTTTTGCAACTGAGCTATTTTCATCCTCACAGTATTAACAAAACTCTCAATCTTTTCACAAACCCAACCCCCTTTTTTCATTTAAAAGATTGTATTCAAGCACTAAATAGCATAGCCACTGCTATAGTATTTTATTTCTCCATTGTTTACACGGATTAGTCTTCACATTTAAGAACAACTGGGGGGGTCAGGTTGGCTCAGTGGTTGCTTTCCCTGCCTTTCAACTCTGTGGACCCCACATCGATTCCTACCTCATACTTCATTACTTTCGTATTTGTTGTCATTAGGTGTTTGGCCATCAACTTATTGTTTTTCACAGAAGTATTTAAAGAAATTTGTATCTGAATTGACTTGATTTTGTGTTGAACAAAGACAAGTTGGCTAGAGTGGGACTTGAACCTGCGAACTCCGGAATAATGTTGTGGCGCTCTACCTAGCCCCAATGTTGGAGGTCTCCCTAATGTATGTAAACTTGGTTGTGATCCCTGGCTATACGGCAGTCACAGGTTGTATGGCATCTGACTGGAGCCCCTATGCAAAGATATTAACAAAATAGGGAGACCGCCAACATTATAGGGCTAGATAGTTTAGTTGGTAGAGCGCCGGCACATTAATCTGGAGGTCGCAGGTTCAAGTCCCACTGTAGTAAATTTTTCATTGTTCAACCCCAAATTATTTAAATTTAGCCCAGTCAGTTTCCCTAGCAGTTTATTACTTAGGTTGAATTGAATTGAATTGAATAAAATTTACCAAAGCCTTCCATGTGGATTGGGTTTTTAGTGATTACGTGCTTTTTCCCCCATTTTGGGGTCTCCTCTTAAAGCATTTCTTCTTCATCTCCACTTCATCATCTTCTCTTCATCCTATAATAGAATGTGCAAGTCTCGCGCATATTTGAACTTCCGGGACCATTGTGGTCCCAACCATATGGAGATTTACGTGGGCAAGATTTTGTTTTGTCAATTATTTTAGTTTAGCGTGGTTTATGACCATGAAAAATATATATGTTGTTGTGAATGTAATACTTAGTGATAAAAAATAGGAAAGTAAAATCAATTCAACAATATAACGAAGAAAACCCGAAAATAAAACTTGACCTTGGCTTCCGGTTGCTGCAAAAAAAGAACAATTTTGTGCTCACCTCCGATCACAAAACTTATGGTAACGCTTGTTTTGGATGCGCGATGATAATCGCCATATATGCTGTAATTAAAACGTGAAGCCTTTTCATAGCAGTCTATGGTTGTTGAGGCCTCAGTGTCCTCTATAAACTGCGTCAAACGCTAATTTTACGCTCGTGTGACCATCGCGAATCCACGTAAGTGGTTTCTGAAAAGTTAAGATCAAATAAGCATCCTTGTCCCAGAGTTTTAATTTTGCTTCGATAATAATTAACACATTCTTTGTGTATTTATTATAAAAACTAAAACTGATTTTATAAACATGTAATGAGTATTTTTGTTGTTCAGATTTTATCATTGAATATAATTCAAAACAAAGATTTGATATCAGTGAAAACATGCATTTCGTTTGACGTGTTTTCTCGTTCCGATACGCGCGAGACTTGCACAGTCTATTGGCGCTTGAGCTGTTGGATGTGTAAATAAATAACAAATGAAATAAGCCATTCTCCCGTTCAATTAAACTTGCATTTATAGTCTCTGTTCAACACTCTACTGTAAACAGTTTTAATCAGAATGAGCAACCTCTTCATGGCAGTGGATGTGATATGAAACTGATAGCGCTTAGAATCAAGGCTATATTGAGGTGATTCATGACACAGTTGATTGTGTTTCATTGGATCTCCTGAAAGTGCTCCCTTGAGATCCCTGTTGGTGTGCAAATAGAGGTCAATACATCCAGTTGTTTCTTTACCAGTAACAATTGAAGAATGTAACATTTTGAGATTCAATCTTTACAGGTTTATATTTAAGTTAATTCCTTCAGGTGAAATTATGTGAGATGACAGGGCCCAATTTCATAAAGTCACTGTAAAAAAAAAATTTGCTCAGCAAATTTCTTTGCTAAGCAAGAAATGAGTGAGATACCATGGTTACAGCAATGTAAACTGTGATTTTGGCTGGTAACCTATTTCTTCTAAGCAAGATTTTCCTGTGCTTAACAAGTTGTTGTGCTTACAGGCTTTGCGAAATTGGGCCCATGGGCAAATATTATCAGAAATATTAGCTAAGCACAACAAATTATGCTTACTAGGAAAAATGTAATATGAACAATATGCAACTGGTATCATGCTTAAGTTTTGCTTAGTAGGAAATTGTTAAGCAGTATTGTCTGCTTATGACTAGCAGCTCAATGAAATTGTGCCTCGTTGATCTGTTACAAGATGATCGTTTACTGTTGTTCAGTAGGACGTGTTATTTATATCAGGTGCAATTGAGTAGGCCTAGCCTATCATGTTTTTTTTAGCTTCCAGCAATTATTAGCTATCGGACATGTAACCCGTGAGATCCCACACAAAAGATCCACAGAGCCTGCATGGACTTCCTAACGCAGGCAGGATTTTGTTCGCAGCTCAATGGAAGAAAACATTAAATTATATGTTTTGTCTGGAGATTGCTCTGCACAATTTGTAAACATTTTTTGGGGTGAAGAAATGTTTTAAAAGAAGTGTTTGATTTTGGTTACATTTGAGGACATTTCATTGTTTTCATTGTCTCCCCTTTTCTATTGCTCCCAATCTAAAATTCAAACCTGATGTTTAATTCCTTTAAAGGTATGGTAATACTTTGGTAATGACCCTGACAACAAAATTGTGTCATTTCTATCCGAATGCTTACTTGTTATAAAGATGGTAATGATGAAAAGCACCCTGCAAAATTATTTTGTCTGAAGTGCCCCCGTTGATTAGAAATCATTGAAAGTTTGTCAAAAAATGTGAATCTTGAAAATTCACCTCAAGGCGAGTTTTGGAGATTCAAATTTCTGTGGTGTTCGTTTTGGAATGCTGCAGCCAGGGATGCGGGTTGGTACCCGGTCACCTCGCTAAATGTGGATGGGTTTGACGATCTTGATGAAAATACCCTGACAGTTTTTTGCTGTTTTCTCATGAAGTAGTAGACGTATTCACTGTATTTAACAGGTGACTTATATTGTATCTTTATTGACAATTTGGGCCATAAATCAGCATTACGTTGACAAAAACCAATCTATTACCCTACATTTAAAATAGAATAATTTGAGATAAAACTGGTCAAGACAGAAATAAATGCCACGCATGCCAAGTTCTATTCTGCGTTGAATGCCCCAATCCCCCTCCCACCCCCAGAATATCCATTGCTTTCCCAATTCGTCATGCCACTTGAGATGGCAGACTTTTATAACCTACAAAATCAGGGCATTTATGGCATACGATCAAACAATTATTAGATTTTGACCTCACGCCGCCATCGCTGGTACATTATAACCCAGGTTGTCATGACGACCATAACCTAGAAACCACTCTTTTGAGAGCAAGTGGTAAATGGTTCCGTGGCCATCGTGGGTAGATTAATGCAAAGATCATGTGGCCATAGGATCTGTTTCTATAGTTTGCCATCGTCTTATTGTAGTCTGACATGACGTAAATGTTTATTTGAGATGGATGATGGGTTGGTTAACACAGATTTAGAGTGTTAAATTGCCTTGTATGCATTTAATTATAACCATAGATGTTGTGTTTGTCTGTTATTAGTGGGTTTTTTTAGTCTCTGTTTAACATCTCGTCACCGACGCCACAAAGTAGCACAGAGGTAGATACCAGTAAAAAGTAACAATCTGAGAAAACGACGTTTAAAGTTTAACGCTTTTTAAAATTAAGCTTTCCTACAAAATTTCAGGGTATTTTCAACTAGTTTTCTTACAGTGGAGACTTGATGCATTGGACTTCATATATACGGTACTTTTTAATATTTTTCGTCCTTAATTAAGAAGCAATAAAGTAAGAAAGGTGCGTGCTACTTTGTGACATCGAAAATTCACGAAAATGGCCCTTTTTCGTTTTCACGAAGTAGCACTGCCATGTATTACTATGCGTGTTTGTGACCTAGATAATCTAGGTCACGCGCGCGCGCTCACACAAGATTGCAGTGCTACTTTGTGAAAACGTTTTTTTCACTTTTGAGGTGTGTGCGCTCCGTATGTTTCAATGGTAAATTGAATCTCAGTGCTACTTCGTGGCGTCAAAAAATGTCAGGTTCGGTGCAAAGTTGTAAACCCTCATTACCGTAATGAAAAAGGTAAAGCTCATGAAGCGTTGAAACTTAATGAAGTTGTAGGCCTCGGTTAACATTGTTAAAATATGTAAAAAACTGAAATCTAAAAAAAAAGTGGTTTTGCACACTGTGTGCTACTTCGTGGCGTCGGTGACGATCTGTTACCTATTGATACTATATTTCCCCTCTGTAGAAAAACATGCACTTCACACTGTATCCGGGAAGGGGGTGGGTATAGTGTGTCCCACTTACTTTTTAAAATATTATTTGCCGAGTTTGCCCCTTGTTAATACAAAAGCATTGGTATTTGATTAAAACATTATTTCTGACTGAATCACTAACAAATAAAACTTGGTATTTAATGTCCAGAAAAAGAAAACAAATTCCCATCTCCTGTGTCATTGTGTCTAAGAATAAAGAGGCACTCATCCTCCCTCTTGTTATGATGTCGATTTGCAACTTGGCCTCCAGTCCTCCTTACTGTAGAGAATCTGTCTTGCACTTGAAAACGAAAACTCTATCTGGGTGTTTGCAGGTCAGGAAGTACACAGATCCAATATCTGTCCTTTTCTTCTACCACCGTGATACCCATTTGTTTACAATTCACCAGTAGATAAAAAGACACCGGAAGGGCAATGAGTCTATTTATTGGTCGGCACTGGATGCGTTCTTGAGGCGTTCCCATAGCAACCGACTCGTGCAGCACCATGTAAATGAGGTGTAAAAATCAGCCTGATGAAGTGGTTAACAGCATGACTGAACAATTGTGTGCAATATAGAGGAGAATCTATCCAGTTTGAGTACGTGATGTGTCGCTTCTAAATGCTGGGGAAATTGTTTGTCACTTTCCTTTCGTTTGGGAGGACAGCATTGTTTCAAGGTCTGAATTGTTTGCTGGAGAAGATTGAAAAAGCTTATCTCTTCTTCCGGAGAACAATGCCTGATTGTTGCGGCTGATGTAAAAACAAAAGGGGGGGAGGCAGTGATTGTTTTAGTTTTTGAAGGTAAAATCTGAAGGCTCAAATTGTTGTTTGTTAAAGGAAATTGCAAACGATAATTAATGGCCTGACGTTTTCGACCCTAGCAGAGTCTTTCTCGAAGGCCTTAAAAGGAAATTATAACTTTCTTTGTGTTATCCCTTAAGCGGGTAACTCTAATTCGGTCAATTGAATTAAATTCAATTATAATAATACAAATAATAATTTACATACACAACTAAAAGGGGAACTTCAAAATCAGAATGCATTAATTTAAAAATGTCTTTAACTGTTAAAAGAGAATAAACGCTAGTGTACCTGATAAAAAGCCAGCCAAAAAGATGAATAGCACTGGGTAAAACAAAAATAGTGTTAACCGGTTTGAATAAGTAGGCTACAGGGATGAGTAATGTCAGACTTTTATTTTTATTCAGACTTTTTATGTCTGCTTGGGGGAAAGTGTTTAGCTGATATTTGCTTCAAATCGTTGATTTACCTCTCTAGTGCTGATTGACCTATTTAACTTGTGATTAGGATACCGTTCCCAGAAGCTCCTTGAAATCTATAACTCCAGGGGTTACCAAAAGGCGGAAATGCCATCATTTCAAAATACTTCCTAGAATTTGTTTGTTTGTTTGTTTGTTTAGATGATATTCCTGTTAAGGTAACTCGGCAAACTCCCACATGGGGATATAAACACCAAGCTGGCAACAGCCAATCTCTCTAATACAAACATCGGTTTAACGTCTATGATTATGAATTGCACAAATCAAGAAAGTGTGATTTAGTAACTAGACGACAATACTTAATCTAGTCACTGTGAAATCAGCGGTTAGCTTGGTAGGATTCGAACCCACAACCTTGTGATTGCAAGTCCTGCTGGACCACTGTGACATAGTTTCAGACCTTTTTGTCAGCAGTGACTCTTTCTCTCCCGTGGGTAAGAGAACGATTACCTTCATGATGAGAATGTGAATGAAAGAGTGAAGGGAATGAGTGGGATCTTGGGTTATAACATTTAATTTTGAGTAATACACTGATTGGTTCATCGATTTCATTATACAGTTACTTGAGCGAAAATGTTCTAACAGGAATGCTATTTAAAGGGATTGTATACGTTTGGTAATTGGAACCCACTGTTTGTTTCAATCCTATATAGTTGTAGATATATACCATAAAACTAAAAAAAATCATTTCAAAAGGTGGTAGCGTTTTTTGAGATATTGCTGAAAATATGGAGCGGTTATGTCCACGCAGGGAGAATAATCTGCAATTGGAATACACAATCTGAGAAACGTTACTGCTTCTCAGATTCACATTTTTTGGGATAAAAAGTGATATATTTTTCCATAACCGCAGTACTTCGAAGTGAAAAGTTTCTCAAAATGCATTTTATTTCCAAAGCTGCTGTACTTACCAAGTAATTTTGTTTTGCCATTAATTTTCAGAGTCATTACCAAACGAATACAGACCCTTTAAACTTGTTTATAATTTGTTGTTTATCTTTCTTTTGTAGTTTTGATATTTTTAACTTCAGATATTTTGAAAATTATTGATCAACAAAATTAGGCCCCAACCTCAAGGTTTTGAAAAACCAGTAACATTTTTGCCATTGACGGCAGGCGTCAAAATGACAATACTTTGACGTCATTTGTGGGATGTTGCTTTATTATACCTTCATGTGTCAACAAAGTAGCTATACACAAATGACGTAACATAGGTGATGACGTAAACAGGTTTTCGCGAATCTTTCTGAAAAGCACTGGAGATTTTGTTGTTTGTTTCCAATTAAAATCTGTTTAATGTCATGTGAACTCAATTTCCTTATTGATTGAAAACACTTTAAATGACTTTCAGCAAAGATCGCTTGTTGCCGTTTTCGTTCAAGATGAGCACACGACAAGCACATCATGCCAAAAACACAAGACATTACCAATATAATGAGACAGTCTTTATTCTCCGAGTCCGTCAGTGTGTGGAACAAATTCCCCCAAACCACAGCCGATGCTAAATCAGTAGCAATATTTCAAAGAATCATAAAAAAAGCGGACACACTTCCAAAATCCAATGATGTACCGTTAACCAGTTAACCAATTCGCTTCGGAGTACACTATAAAACGCAAATCTCATACGCAACACAAAGCGGCTGGCTTATAAAATCGCAATTGAGTTTCTGTGCATGTTGGTGGTGGTCATTTCAACAGGCCACATGTGGTGAGACAATAGCGGATTGCGCGTACATAGGCAACTCTTTCATATTTTTCTTCTTGTAGCCTATTACCAAGAGTGGCTTTTAGCCTTGTTTGAGGCAAACTTGCATACAAAAATATATATAAAAAATTGAGTCATTGTGGTCATGGTTCAGTGGCCGAAGTCAATAGGCACTGCAAACAATCACCAGATTAAATCTTTGGATGGAGTTGGGCCTAATGCCTTTTTTTTGAAGACCTGTTCCTTTCACATAGCACTCAAGATTTCATAAAGACGGATTATACTGCATTGTCATAAGGCCTTTGTTTCTCTTTGGGATGCTGTCTGTTGGACAGTGTGTGGGTCGATGATCAGCCGTTGCGTAACGGCTTTCCAATGGTCTGATTGTGCTTCAGCTACATGACCGTAAGCAAAATGCAAGCCATTAAAATCTGTAAATGTCAATGAGAAAACGTCTTTATTTGTGTCCAAATTGAGTTTCATTGACTAAATAAATTATTTATGGCTAGAAAGAAGAAGAAAAACGTTTTGGCTGAAAATAATCCCGCACAGGTTTTTTTAATCCTGAAGTAAACTGGTTAAATCTCCAGAGAGTAGAGTGATAGTTATAGCACTGCAACAAATCAGTCCAGTTACAGCCAAGTACTTGACAAAAAAAGGCCGGAAGCAAGAACCACCAATTAATATTGTGATTACTTCGTTAATTATGCATGCAGAAAGCAGTTTGGCCAGCAGCTGGTGCAGGGTTGGGATTATTGTAATTTGCACACATGAATAAAATTTGCATACATGAATGTAAATGAGGAGATGATCTACACAGTGGAGGAAGTTGAGATAATCAAGTGATTTGAAACTCTGAATACAGGAGTAACTTTGCGTAAATGAATGTTTGAAAAGGCAAGCTGTTTGAATTCTATACTGAAATACAAATATATATATTTTGTTCCCCCAATGTTCAAAACAGATGAGTCATTTTAAAAAAAACCAATTGCTTGTGACTAATTTGCTACAATGTTATGTTTCTTACAGACTGCTTTTAATAAACTACAGCGGATGTTGAGACACAAGTGGGATTTCGTCCTGGTGCAAGCCCAAGAACAACTCAGGTACTTTTTCTTTTCCCTCTCTTCGGGGAAACCTTCTTGTTTTATCCCTCATAGCAGCCTCCTTGAATGGCTTCTTGACAGTCCCTTTGGCAATCTCAATCTTCAAACAAAGGCCCTACATCAATCACCTACCTGCTGTGGTTTTGTTGCCAAAAGGAAACCACTTTTTTTTTCCTTCTCCCCTCGGGTTAGAAATCTTCTGTAAGAAATACAATATTTAACCTGATGTAATAATTGCATTGGGCCAAAGATCAATATGATTTTACAGTGTTTGCCCAACATCAACCGAAGCTAAACAAAGATCATAATTCCCCAATATTTGTTTTTTAATCTACACTCTATATTTATGAGCATCGCCAATGAAATGCCATCTTGTTGAAAATGTACATCATTGAGCTTTTCTTGAAGTTTACCAACAGGGGACATTGTTTGTATGATGTGGGCGGGATGAGTGCGGTATTTCATCTCTACGGACCCTTGTTCACATCCCACTTAGACGCTCTCTACCCGACCATGTCCACTTTCCCGAGCATGAAAAACAAGCAACATTTCTCGTCTTGGTTTCCTTTTAAAAGATCTTTCCCGTATACTCCACAGAATCAGACTTTCCCTTTAGACGCTCAGCTTCTAAAAACAAAGAAATCAGAAGTTGAAACAAACATGTTGTCTTCGTGGTAGATGGACTCGTATGGACTTCGGTCCATCTAAATCCCATTAAAAATCTCCAGTGAATGATGAAACAAAAATGAAAAATATTTTTGACTAAGCCTGACTATTCACAAACAGGAAGAACACAAATGAGCGTGTAACTTAATCTTCGTGTACTCCTGACCAAACAGTACGGTCAGTGACTTGGAAATTATCACTTTAATTTCTCAGTGCTTGCTTTATAATTGCTTTTCTTTTTTTTTCTTTTCTTTTTTTTCTCTTCTATTTGTTTTATTTTATTGAATATACTTTGTATGAACGTCATTTCTGTCGAGTTGCTCTTTATGAGACCGAACTAATTTTGTTTCTGGTGTTTGATAAGCTGTTTTAAATCAATTAGATTGCTTAACGTTGATTACAAATTTGAGTACAAATAAGGCATCTTGAAATAGTCATTCGGTTTTTTCATTGCAATCATCAACGGGTGCAGAATTTCTGTACATTTTTTTATTTCAAGTTTTTTTTCTGATAAAAATAATAATAATTTAACATCAAATTATTTTATTATTGTTTTAATTAAACAGGCTTCCTGCACACAAATGCATTACTTTTAGAATGTTACACTAAGTCAGGTTGGCGTAGCGGTATCTTTCCTTGCCTTCCACTTTAATGATCCTAGTTCAAATCCCGCAGGGGGCACTATGTGGGTTGGGTTTTCAGTCCATACCAGATTGCGTGGGGTTTTCCTGGATACTTCCATGGGGTTTTCCTCCCACATCTAAAACTGAAACTTCCTTCCTTGTCTTCTCTCCATTGAGAAGCGTTACTGACAGTAACGTTTCTCAGATTGTGCTTTCAAAATGCAGATTATTCTTCTGGGTGGACATAACTTAAGATTTTCGGCAATATCTCAAAAGCGCTCCTCCTTTTGAAATTAAATTTTCACCGGTATATATCTACAATTAGGATTGAAACAAACAGTGGGTTTTTAATAAGGAAATATTTATGGAAGGGCATCTACGCAAAACCGTTTTTAAGCTTCAGCTTTTGCTATAGCAAAAGCTGAAGCTTAAAAACGGTTTTGTTTTCTTGACAACAGATTAGCAAAACATCGGAAGAAAGCGGACAGGATTGTCGTTGACAGTCAGGAGAAGGCCTACTGGAAAACTCACAGACCGCCGGTAGGTTTCATCAATTATGAATCTTAGACCATAAATTGAATTCAGAATTTCTGCTTATAAAGCGGGCAATGATATCAACAGCTGAGGAATGGCAGCGAAGTGGATGTTATGCAATGTTTGCACAATGAAAATAATAGCATGACGTATTTTTTCTCTCAATATTTTGAAATAATGTTTATTAGTTCATGGTCTTTATTTCTGGGTAGGTTTTGTTCACATCTTTGACCTCTGTGACCTGTTCTCTCCTGTAAGTCATATACAAAATAGAAATATATGTTTATATATATATTGTTGTCATTTTGACTGTTGTTTTTCAGTATTAGATTGTGATGTAATAAATATTAATAGCATACAGATGTATGAGGCTCTTAACAAATAAAAGACAAATGTATTCAATTATCGGAGGGTTTTGGGAAGTAGCCTAGGAATAATATGATGCAAAGTGGAGAATTTTGTCAAATTGATTTGGTAATATATTTTGTAGAAGGGTATTCTCAATGGAAAGCAATATTGTGGTTTTTGGAAGAAATGAAAAAGAAAGTAAAGGAAGAGACACCATTTAACAAAAAGAAAACAATCTTGGGTTGAACAAAGACAAATTGACTGGAGCAGGATTTGAACCTGCAACCTCCGGACTAACGTGCCGGCGCTCTACCAACTGAGCCATCTAACCCTAATGTTGGCAGTCTCCCTATTTTTTGTCAATATCTTTGTTCGGGGTGCCAGTCAGAAGCCATACAACCTGTAACTGCGGTATAGCCAGGGATCAAACCAAAGTTTACAATACAACCTGGGAAGCGGCAGCAGCTAGGGATCACCTTAAAGGGAATGCAAAGTTTTATTTCAAAAATCAAGTAATAAATCAACCAGTTTCCCTTGTTGTTTATTACTTGATAACAAGAAAACAAATTGATATTGAAGTAATAAATACTTAAAGACAAAGAGAGACAATTGAGAAAACAAAACACCAAATCAGGTAATGGGGCAAATGTTTGCGTAAAAGACAAAACTTATCTCATTTAGGGATAGTGAAGATATTTACAGTTAGAACTCAATTCTTCAATTCTTCTTCAAAAACTTCAATTCACCAAGGGAATGTAGAAGTCCACGGGTTTTCCATTCTACCACTTGACAAGTTCCTCCAGAAGTAAGCAGGACTTAAAGCATGGCTCAAAATTTACACTGGACTGCTGGCCCGAGGCCGGTGTCTTTAGCATCGGGCCAGGTAATTTGTGGCTAGGCAAGTCCGGCAGTCTTGTGTTTTTTCAATAGAATTTAATACCACACTGTCTAATACCGTGAACAAAAACAAGTTATGTTCAAATGTTGACTTTGTTGACTCTTATATCAATCTTTCAATTCTGTGAGTATTGAAGTTACTAACATGTACCCATAAGACAAATCAGACAATTTTTTTTTTGTTTAATATTTTTATTTTGGTCTTTTACAACAATTTCTGGTCCAGTAAAAAATGTTGACCTACAAGCCCTGTGGTCTTGTGGATGTTTCCCCCAAAATTCGAGCCCTGCTTAAATTCTACTCAGCGAAAGTAGATAGTATCACATGGTGTACTGCAAACCGAAAAAACATTTTGATACTCCTTCACCATAGTATATCGAAAATAGCAAAAGGAACTTTTTGTTATCTATAGTTATCGTCATGCCACCACCTTTTTCTACCTTGTGTTCCAAGTAAATACTAAATAGTAATACCTATTATATAACCGCCCCCTCCCACACCCAACCCCCTCCCCCCCCCAAAAAAAGTGCTGGAACTTTTTTCCCTCACAGCCTTCGTTTGGTTCCATTGATTTTGAATGGGAGGAAAACAAATTGTCTGCATCAGAATGAAGGGTCTATAACTTAGTCTGAGATAAATCATGTCATTTATAAATTATTCAAAGTATGGCCCTAATCCTCTGTCTCCATTGCAAGCGACTTTGCCAGGGGGCCTGGGGGACATGTCCCCCACTCAAACAAATTCCAGTGCCCCCCCCACCCCACAAAAAAAATCCAGCTACATGTAGTGCCCTAAAAAAAAAAAAAATAAAAAAAAAAGGCTCCCCCCACTAGAAATCAATGCCCCCCCTCCCACTGGAAAGTGATTCCTCCTGCCCCCCCCTTTTACCCCCAGTGCAAAAATCCTGGTTATGCTGCTTCTCAATCCCAACAAAATATAGCATTGCCCTGTTTGAAGCGAGCCAGCTGTTTTTATTAGGCCTACATTAGGCATGTCTTTTTTTGTTGTTGCTTTCTCTCCATCCTTCAACTCCATCGCAAGAAAAATATTACATGTACATGATAACCCCGTTTGAAGCAATATATTTTTGATAAGAATCTCATTTTTCATTCTGAAATTATTAAAAAGCTCATCGATGTTACAGTGACTCCATTTTTTCATTTCGTCTGCGGGAGAGACATTCATTATCCGTTGACCAAATACACATGTACACCTGACGTCATCATAGGATATAACTCTTGATTGCATCATTTTGGGAGATAGATTCCCTGTGTGTTACTGTTACCATGTAATGAGCATTTTAAGCGACGTGCTTTCAGTTAAAGGTGCATCAGCCAGCCTCTTGTCTTTTTCTACAGATATTTCTATGGTAATTGTGCCCCCAGTGTGTCCGACCTGCTTCCTCCTATCAGGGTGTTTGAGCGTGAAACCAGGCTTTCTGCTTCTTCTCACCCATACACTCATGCTTTGCTTTGTAGAACAAAGAGCCATTCCAACAGCTTTATTCCACGTACTGCATATTCTTTTGGAAGTCTAGATTGCCATCCTACAATCTAGACTGTTTTAAGGGGAATATAAATTCCAACCTTCTGCTCCCCTGATTTATTTTCTTCTTAAATATTTTCTTCTTGTAGCCCCTCATTAAGAGTGGCGAACTTGCATAAAAAAAACCCACCCCAAACCCCATATCTTTACATGCATTTTGACTCCCAAAATGGCAGACCATGGTCGTCAGACAGTAGCTGCGTGTGATTTCTGCTTTAAGGGCTCTAAATCTGCAAGCCCTTTTCTATAGCTTTCTCTCCATCCTTCAACTTCATCGCAACAAAATGTAACATTACCTCGTTTTAAAGCGGGCCAATTTTTTTTCATTATGGAACCTCATTTTAATTCTAAAAATATTAAAAACGACTGGCTATGTTACCGTGACTCAATTTTGTCTAATTTCGTCAGAGGCAAAGAATTCATTATCCCATCTATGCGTGTTATTTAGGCAAGGAGCATAAGCTTTCCCTCTAGTCTGGACAAAGTAGGATCTTAATTGAATATAGGAACTGGCCATGGGTTTTTTTCTTTCGTCTCTTTATCATGCAAATTTTCTCTCCAAATTTGGAGAATACTAATTCGGCATTTATTACAGACATTTTGCATACTGTCTGTGTGAATACACTACGATTCATGTAGATATATGCCAATGGCATGGAAATTGTTGGGGAGGGGGGAAGATGATCGTTGTTGTTGTTTGAATGAAGCATGACAGTAAATTTGAGAGCCTTACAGTCCCAGCCTACTTGGAACCATTGATTTCAAGAAAATATAAATCAATCAAAACATCATCAGACCGTGTGTGGGAAGGTGTGAATGTAGACGCCGGCGCGAGAACTTGTAATATTCACCATGAAGAGTATGGAAACATATTTATATGTTGCTCAATGATGATCGATATGATATGGAGAATTTAATGAAATAAGAGGGCTTGTAATATTACATTAGAATGTCGTAGACATATTGTTATAAATACTGGATCAACTAAAAGGGTTGCACATGTCTTGCACAATGCAGAGCGCACTTAAGTGCGCCTTTTCTGTCCGCCATTTTCATTATGGAACCTCATTTTCATTTTGAAAATATTAAAACAACCGGCTATGTTACAGTGACTCAATTTTCTAATTTTGTCTGAAGAGGAGACGCTCATTATCCCATCTATGCGTGACAAAGTAGGATCTCGCACAATGTGGAGTGTACTTTCACGCGCCTATCCTGTCCGCCATTTTGGGAGTCAAAATGTACACAAAGGAATTGACACCCAAAATGGGGGAACTATTGACAGGCATTGTGCAATCGGTCATTAGGCACCTATGCTTATTTGTTGTTAAACATTTGTTAGAACTACCGGTAGTTGAAATTAGAACTAATATTTAATTTACTTTTGGAAATTAAAATACTGCTTGCATAATTTTTTTAGGTTGCATATTATCATTCATGTTTGCCACTGCTTAAAGCACTCCACTGGCTTCTGGTTGATAAAAGAATAGCTTTCAAAACCACTGCTTTATGTTCACAAATCTCTCAATGATCACGCTCCAAACATATCTCACTGACTGTCTTTCTGTCTATATAGACTGTGCAAGTCTCGCACATAGTTGAACTTTCGGGACCATTGTGGTCCAAACCATATGGAGTTTTACGTGGGCGGGATTTTGTTTCGTCAATTATTTTAGTAGAACGTAGTTTATGGCCATGAAAATTATACATGATGCTGGGAATGTAAAACTAAGTGATTATCAATATGAAACTAAAATCAATTCAACAAAATAACAAAGAACACACGAGAATAAGATTTGACCTCCGTTTCCGGTTACTTGTAAAAAATTAAGAATGCTGCCCAACTGACGGGCATGTTGTCATTAAACCTATGTGATAGATGCACACATTCGGGCGTGATTGGCAAATGGAGTTTCTATCAATAAGCATCCTCGTGCCAAGTTTAATTTTGTTTTAATGTTAATTTGAACAAATTATTTGTATTATACAAAAATTGAAAACAATTTGTAACAACTTGCTATGGGTATTTTTATTTTCAAGAATTTTACATAATTATAATTTAAATAGAAGATTTGATTTCATAGAAAAATATAGTCTTTGTTCGATTTTGTTTCTCATTTTCGATATGCGCGAGACTTGCACAGTCTATACCTGGTAGGGAAGGCCTTTGATCAACATAAAAAAGAAGGCTTTAAAAAAATAAAGAATGTGCACACACAATGAACATTCATTGCTTGCAGAGCAGGGGGGGGGGAGAAAAGAAAACAAAGAAACCTCCCCCCCAAAAAACCCCAAAACAAACCCCCAACCTTTTTGTTGTGGGGGCCCAATGAGATATGGTCCAGAATGTAGCTCGGCCGGGTAGAGTAGTGCGGCACAAAGAAAAATAAATAAATACATAATAGATATATGAAATCAAAACTACAATGCCTTGGTCAAGGCTAGATTGATCCTGGAACGTGTGTTGATATATATATTTTTTTTACAGGTCAGCTCATTGTTAGAAACAGTTAACTGGAAGTCACAAGTTCTGTTTAACTGTTTAGAGAAATAAACAACCCTGTTAAAATATGCCTTGTAAATGTCTATTTTAAGGCTGACTATTTTTGTTACTGTGTCTAGTAAGGTTTGCGGTAACACCATGTAAATAATCTCTCTCTTGAGTTGTGGCGTTTCTGAAAAGAATCGGCGGCGAGTTGTTTTGACATTGAAGTAGTGTTTGAGAATTGCAAGGCCGTGTTCACACTTTTTTCTTGTGTCCACATTCTGTTGTCAAACACTTCTGTGTGTTTTCTTATGACGTCAATGCGGAGAGCCATTTAGTTGTCACGTTAATACCTGACCTAGATTATTCAATATACAGTGATATTGCGCTGATCGAGCGATGGCACTGGGGCCATAATAATTGGAGTCAAACTGGCCTGTGTTTTTAATTGCTGCACCAGTATACGTCAAGGACCAAGTGTGCTTAACAAAAGCCCACCTTGAAGTTTACTTGGGTAAAACGTCGGCTTGTTTTTTCTTCTATAAGCAGCAATATTAGAGTCATGCTTTGGTTATGACTCCGAATTTGTTTGTGTAACTTCCTTCCGAAAGCCCCCTTAAAGGGTGTGTACAACATTGGTAAGGTTGAAAATATAAATGTTCACAAATTTGCACATTAATACATGGTATAAAGATGGTCATGGTGGAAATCTTCCCTTGAAATAGTTTTGCTTGAAATGCTATATTTTTTTTTCGTCGATAAGAAATCAATAAAAGTATGTTCAACAAATTTGAAACTCCAAAACTCACCTCAAGGCGAGTTTTGGAGATTCAAATTTTCGGTGTTGTACGTTTGTGAATGCTGCGGCCAGAGATGCGGTCGCTACCGGCTGTCATCTCGCTAAATGTGGATGGAAGGTTGAAGGTTTTAGCTGTTGCAATGGAAACGTCTAGATTGTTGACTTGACTTGAACTGATGGTGCTTTTTACAAATGTGACCAATCAGGGGGAAAATTGTTGACCTGTTCTTAAATTGAGAGATTTAGTAACATGCAGTTTTCAATTCAATTCAATTCAATACAACATTTATTTCACATTGACATCCTCAATGACAGTTGATAAAATGTATGAGGAAGATTTAAACACTTGTATAATCCCAAAAATAAATATTGCACATTTACAGTATGTATGCATATAATTAAGTTTCCATTTAGAGCATGAGAATTGACTAAAAACAAAAAACATTATAATAAAATTATGTAAGCATGTAGGAAATGTGGAGCATAGCTTTTGTACCTTTCACGAGAGAATAGGACAAGACTTCAAAACAACAACAAACGGACAACAGGACAACACAATTACAGTGGTTTTGGCAGGCAATATTACCATTACTACAGTAGACCAATTTATTGTGGAAACTCTGTATCAAGTGTTTCCCGCCATTACTGGGTCACAAATATGCCCAGCTTATTGACAGGCATGTCTGACCAATGATGTTGACACAATACAAAACGCTGGCATGGGACACAAGTTAAAGACTGCGCGCTTTGCAGGCGTGATAGTAAAAGCATCCCAGTCATTATTGCAGAAAACACTGGTACACTAGGACATATGAAATGAATGACTAATAGTTTGGCCAATGCTGTACCTTGTATTGATTCAAAGAGAGTAAACGGTACCTATATTTTGACCAATGCTGTACCTAATTGTATTGATTCAAAGAGAGTAAATGACCAATAGGTTGACCAACGCTGTACCTTATATTGATTCAAAGAGAGTAGATGACCATGACTAGTTTGACCAATGCTGTAATTTATCTTGGTTCAAAGAGAGTAAACGGTACCTATATTTTGACCAATACTGTACCTTATATTGATTTAAAGAGAGTATATGACCAGTAGTTTGACCAATGCTGTAATTTATCTTGATTCAAAGAGAGTAAACGGTACCTATATTTTGACCAATGCTGTACCTTATATTGATTCAAAGAGAGTATATGACCAACAGTTTTGATGCTTTATATTATCTTTGTATAACCCTTTAGAGACCATAGCCGTCGCAAATGGCTTGTACTAAAATGCCCATAGCGCTCGCAAACAGCCGCAAAATTTGACCTACTTCCGCTCAAAGCAGAGGGTCAAAGAAAAGGTATCTGACCAAATTTTCCAATTTTCCCATGTTAAACATAGAATCTACAACTCTAAAACAAAGCCATGTATTTCTGTTTCATATTAATTTTCCTTACATTTTTCCTGAGTATAACGGAGCCAAAAATCTCTAAGATTAGCAATGTCTGGGCGTATGGTGATGGTTATACAGAAATGAACAATCTCTAAAGGGTTAAAGAGAGCAGATGACCATTAATTTGACCAAGTGCTGTACATGTACCTTATCTTGATTCAAAGAGAGTAATAAAACAGTTTGACTAATTCTGTACCTAATCTTGATGCAAAGAGATTCAACAGAGCAATGGTTTGACCAATGCAGTTGCTGAGCAGCAATTTTGAAAAACCTCAGGGCCCAATTTCATGGCACTGCTTACCAAATAATTCTGCGCTTACGCGCACTGTAGTGTGTGTATTTCTATGGGACGCAGCTGGGCGTAAGCGCAGAATTCCGCAGTAAGCAGAGCCATGAAATTGGGCCCAGGTCTGCAGAGGCAGTAGAGGCATTGTTGTGTAAGGCCTACCTGAATTTAATTTAAAAAACAACAACCAAAAAGCCAAATGTATGGACCTTGGAATGGTTGAGGCATTTTGCATGACCATGTCTCCAATGGGAAATCACCGGGGTAAAGTGTTCAAGTCCATATAGTCCCTGGGGAATAAAAGCATGCCATGATTTAATTAAAAACAAAATTTAACTCTGTAAAGTGGTCAATACAATACACATCACACAATAGATATAGTCCCTGTGTTTGCAGTTTGAATGTCTGTTTGCTTCAGTTTACCCAAAGATAATGTGGGCTGTTATTGTGAATGCACATTTAAAACAAAATTCTCAAACAAAGATGCAAACATGTAAAAGCTCTTATGTGGTATGGACAGGGTACGCACCTCTGCAAAAGCATTATGTATTAATGCTGTGTTGACTCTGACTCCATGGTTATGTGAATTTCCTTTGTGCGAGTGTATCACACAAAATGACAAACAGATCTGATTCGCTGCATGATAATAAACCCAAATGTCACCCTGCCACAAGGGAAGTCTGAAGGGCTTGGAATTAACCGGAGAAGGTCCAAATGTTCAAAGAGCGCTGTAATAATTATAAGAAATCAGCAAGGTTTTTTTTGTTATTGAGGAAGTGTTTTGTTTTGTTCAAACCATGTATCTTTTCAAGAGTAATATGATTTTTTGGTCAAGTAATTTTCTTTCTCGGATTTTCATATTGTTGATTGAGCATAAACTTCCTCCTTGGTTAGGGTCAAGTATGCCTCATCCTTCCCTCAGGCACATCTACGTGTACTTTTTGAAGGTGTCTTTATGTCATATACCTGGCGGAAGGACAAAAGGATCTAAACCTTTGGTGGGGAAAGCTTATTACCTGAGGTTTTAGCAACGAAATGGCAACAATTTTAACATAAATATATTATTCTTTTTGTCTTAAGCAAATTATTACATCTATTAAATTGTTACTGAATCGTCAGAAGGTCATAAGCAATAGACCTTTATTATGGTGTGGCCATCTTGATTTTCTCCCATTCAACTCAATGTAACCAAACCGAGGCTGGAAGGAGAAATAGTCTGGTTCCTTTTTGTGCAATGAATATTAGCATTCATTACTGTAACTGGATACAGGGAACATGACCAAGATGGTGACAGCATGATGAATATGAAGGTTCATTACATGACCATCACATTGATCTTGTGCATAATTGCAGTACTATAATTTATGCTGCCAGAAATAGTCCTTAGAAATACTTTCTTAATTTGTATGCTAGAATAATCAATTTTCTCATTTTCTACATTGACTTTAAGAAATGTCTAAGAAATGATTGAACTTTCCAACTGGGTTGTCTTGAAGCTCAAATTTCATATCAATATTGCTCCAAAAGACCTTCTGCCTATGAAATTGCTTTTCTGCCGGGCACTCATTCACTTCATCAAAATGAGACACTAGTGTTTTCTGTCTGTTGCTTATTACAAATACCGCATTGTTTTCTTTCCTTTTTCTTGATACAGCCTGGTCAGATAAATTCATTAGAGACCGACATCAGGAGGTCGTATCGTCCCTTCACTCTCGTTCCAAACAAGAAGCGGACCACAGAGGAACTGAAGAAAGAGGTGAGAATTGCTTGGCGGTCAATATTATGGATTTCCTGCTATTATCAATCAGGATCCAATTTCATAAACTGTCAGAAAAATGATTTGTTAAGCAAAAAAATAAGCAGAGGGCCAGTCACAGGTAGTTTGTATTACTCGGTGGTTTGGCTGGTAATCTATTTCTGCTAAGCAAGAATAAAAAATTTATAAAATTGTGCTTGGTAATTTATGAAATTGGGCCCTGGTGGTTATTGAAATGCCTTTTGTGGGTGTGTTCCTAGAACCGTTCCATGAACCCTGTCCATGGAAATCTGTTCTGGGAACCCTTTGCGTGGAAACCTTTTCAAGGAACCCTGTCTATGGAAACCTGTTCATGGAGCCCTGTCCATGGAATCCTGTTCCAGGAACCCCTGTCCATGGAAACCTGTTCCAGGAACCCTGTCCATGGAAACCAGTTCCAGGAACCCTGTCCATGGAAACCTGTTTGAGGAACCCTGTCCATGGAAACCTGTTCCAGGAACCCCTGTCCATGGAAACCTGTTCCAGGAACCCCTGTCCATGGAAACCTGTTCCAGGAACCCTGTCCATGGAAACCTGTTCCAGGAACCCCTGTCCATGGAAACCTGTTCCAGGAACCCCTGTCCATGGAAACCTGTTCCAGGAACCCTGTCCATGGAAACCTGTTCCAGGAACCCTGTCCATGGAAACCTGTTCCAGGAACCCTGTCCATGGAAACCTGTTCCAGGAACCCTGTCCATGGAAACCTGTTCCAGGAACCCCTGTCCATGGAAACCTGTTTTCAGGAACCCCTGTCCATGGAAACCTGTTTTCAGGAACCCCTGTCCATGGAAACCTGTTCCAGGAACCCCTGTCCATGGAAACCTGTTCCAGGAACCCTTGTCCATGGAAACCTGTTCCAGGAACCCTGTCCATGGAAACCTGTTCCAGGAACCCTGTCCATGGAAACCTGTTCCAGGAACCCTGTCCATGGAAACCTTTTCAAGGAACCCCTGTCCATGGAAACCTGTTTTCAGGAACTCCTGTCCATGGAAACCTGTTCCAGGAGCCCTGTCCATGGAAACCTGTTCCAGGAACCCCTGTCCATGGAAACCTGTTCCAGGAACCCCTGTCCATGGAAACCTGTTCCAGGAACCCTTGTCCATGGAAACCTGTTCCAGGAACCCTGTCCATGGAAACCTGTTCCAGGAACCCCTGTCCATGGAAACCTGTTCCAGGAACCCTGTCCATGGAAACCTGTTACAGGAGCCCTGTCCATGGAAACCTGTTCCAGGAACCCCTGTCCATGGAAACCTGTTCCAGGAGCCCTGTCCATGGAAACCTGTTCCAGGAGCCCTGTCCATGGAAACCTGTTCCAGGAACCCCTGTCCATGGAAACCTGTTCCAGGAGCCCTGTCCATGGAAACCTGTTCCAGGAACCCTGTCCATGGAAACCTGTTCCAGGAACCCTGTCCATGGAAACCTGTTCCAGGAGCCCTGTCCATGGAAACCTGTTCCAGGAACCCCTGTCCATGGAAACCTGTTCCAGGAACCCTGTCCATGGAAACCTGTTTTATGAACCCTGTCCATGGAAACCTGTTCCAGGAACCCTGTCCATGGAAACCTTTTCAAGGAACCCCTGTCCATGGAAACCTGTTCCAGGAACCCTGTCCATGGAAACCTGTTCCAGGAGCCCATGGAAACCTGTTCCAGGAACCCCTGTCCATGGAAACCTGTTCCAGGAACCCTGTCCATGGAAACCTGTTCCAGGAACCCTGTCCATGGAAACCTGTTCCAGGAACCCTGTCCATGGAAACCTTTTCAAGGAACCCCTGTCCATGGAAACCTGTTCCAGGAACCCCTGTCCATGGAAACCTGTTCCAGGAGCCCTGTCCATGGAAACCTGTTCCAGGAACCCCTGTCCATGGAAACCTGTTCCAGGAACCCCTGTCCATGGAAACCTGTTCCAGGAACCCTTGTCCATGGAAACCTGTTCCAGGAACCCTGTCCATGGAAACCTGTTCCAGGAACCCCTGTCCATGGAAACCTGTTCCAGGAACCCTGTCCATGGAAACCTGTTCCAGGAGCCCTGTCCATGGAAACCTGTTCCAGGAACCCCTGTCCATGGAAACCTGTTCCAGGAGCCCTGTCCATGGAAACCTGTTCCAGGAGCCCTGTCCATGGAAATCTGTTCCAGGAACCCCTGTCCATGGAAACCTGTTCCAGGAGCCCTGTCCATGGAAACCTGTTCCAGGAACCCCTGTCCATGGAAACCTGTTCCAGGAACCCTGTCCATGGAAACCTGTTCCAGGAGCCCTGTCCATGGAAACCTGTTCCAGGAACCCCTGTCCATGGAAACCTGTTTCAGGAACCCCTGTCCATGGAAACCTGTTCCAGGAACCCCTGTCCATGGAAACCTGTTCCAGGAACCCTGTCCATGGAAACCTGTTCCATGAACCCTGTCCATGGAAACCTGTTTTATGAACCCTGTCCATGGAAACCTGTTCCAGGAACCCCTGTCCATGGAAACCTGTTCCATGAACCCTGTCCATGGAAACCTGTTCCATGAACCCTGTCCATGGAAACCTGTTTTATGAACCCTGTCCATGGAAACCTGTTCCATGAACCCTGTCCATGGAAACCTGTTCTATGAACCCTGTCCATGGAAATCTGTTCCAGGAACCCTGTTCAATATATTGACTAAGCTATAGTCACATTTCTGATGGAAATAGATGGTGCAAGTATTTGAACGTCAAAGTGTGTGACTTTGTTTTCTTCTCACGTTAAATCAATGTTCATTTGAACCAAAGGTTCCCCAAAATGTTTAAACATGCACAAGACCTCACGGTCTATTCCTGGATGGTACTTCATAGTCTTACTTTGTATTTTAGCATGTGAATGACCACTTACTAAAATGTCTGTTAATTACAAAAGAAAACAGCCATGGGTATTCTACAAATAAAACTGTCCTATTTCTTTTCAAGGTTTACATTTAAGAGAAGTTAATTGACAGCTGATTAATATCCTCTCGTGACTGATGGCTTATGAGTTACTGTTTCTAGTCAGGTGTCAACATTTTCTGTAGACCTCACAATTTGTTTTGGATTTAAGAAATTAAGTGGCTCTGACATTAGTTTAAATTTTAAAAGAGACAGAAATGGGAGAACAAAATTTCAAATTAAAGGCACTGAACACGTTTGGAAATTGTCAAAGACCAGTGTTCTCACTTGGTGTATCCCAACATATGCATAAAATAACAAGCCTGTGAAAATTTGGGCTCAATTGGTCATCGAAGTTGCAAGAAAATGATGAAAGAAAAAACACCCTTGTTGTACAAATTTGTGTGCTTTCAGATAGGAATAAAAACTTCTTGCAAGAAGTTTTTATTATTTTAGTGAGAAATTACCTCTTTCTCAAAAAACTATGTTACTTCAGAGGGAGTCGTTTCCTACAATGTTTTATACTATCAACAGCTCTCCGTTGCTTGTTACCAAGTAAGTTTTTATGCTAATATTTGTTTTGAGTCATTACCAAACGTGTACGATACCTTTAAGATAAATCAAATATTGTGTAAAAGCTTTTTCAAAATTCTAAAGTTTATGTGATAATCAATCTTGAAAAAAAGAAAAGAAGAGATAATACGGTACACAAATACAACATGGTTTGAGGGTGGACTGTCATATTGCCGCCCGAGGTATTGGAAGTTGACAAATTAGTAAGCCTCTAGTACTAGTTTGTCAACTTCCAGTACCGCCAGGGGAGCTAATATCAGCTGTCCATCTGAAATAAAATATGTCATGTTTGTTTTACTACACCTCATACTTCTCTAAGTTGGCATCATTGAGCTCGGGGAAAACGCGGATTGACATTACGTGTGCCACCATCTTTACATGTGTCTGTAGCAGATGAAGTATAAATATTAAATAACTCTAAGAAAAAGACTAAAGAGATAAGGCGAGCTATTAGAGTATTGACTTATAATCCCCATGTTTTGATGTCATGCTGATGGTCTCTGTACATGTCCGGTGTTTTGTTTTTTCTGCATTCCCCCGCTAAAATATACATTGGGCATACATAATTAATCCAGATTGAACAGTATAGAGCGGGATGAATACTCCAAGATTTACAGCTATGAATACTTGCTCCAGATTAACGTTTGTTTCAGAGTTGGATTTTGATATTGATCTATAGTATATAAACCAACAGGGTCAGTGTTCTAGGCCATTGCTGGCTGTGCATTCTCACCAGTAAAATCTGCATTTACCTTAGTCTAAGTCTTAGAATCCATTTATTTAGGTCGCAGCATCATTTCTGAGAATTAAAAGAAAATTTAAAAATTCAATGATACAATCAAACAAAATTCAACTATTTAACCAGTTCATGTTGATACTCTGAACAATTTTCTGTGCCCACCTGCGGTATAATTTTTCTGAACTTTTTGGAGCGTCTTGAGTAATCGTTTTCCTTCGAAAATATCGTTGCCACAATGAAACCTTGACTTCTAAAAGGAAAGACAACATAATTAGCACCAGGATGAGCCATGGCGAAAAATCTGCCATGGTATGCTGGAATCTCGGAACGCTCGGACTCTCACATTGAGCCGAATGTAATGACAAACAATGGTGGCAGACTTTCCATTCTTGTTTGCTACATTTGTACAACAACAGGACAAAAGTCTTGAATCGGAAAATACACATTAACCCGCCCGGAAAGGGATTTGACAAGGCATGTTTTCCAGAATCTGTTGTCGCTCTTTGTACAAAGCATATTACGGTAGGTGCCTGCCTGTGTTGCACACTACACACTGGAAAATCTGGGTGGATGTAAACGTCAATCGTCTATCTACCAGCAACAAATTGAGGGAAATCTGAAGTTGTTCCGGGTGTTAAAAAGCGTCTGCTGTAGTCTGTCCAAAACAAATTGGCATACTCAGACTATATGTGTCGTGAAGTGGCTATAGCGTGAAGGACAACATCGGTAACTGTCAAAGAGCAGTATTTGACCTTAAGTGACCCAGTATGAAATATAACAAACCTGTGAAAGTTTAAGCTCAATTGGTCATCAGAGTTACAAGAAAATAGTGGGGGAAAAAACCTGATATGTTTTCACTGTTTTAAACATCAAGTTTTGGACTTGCGAGACCAAAACTAATGTTGCACTCATTTCTCAAAAAATTGAGCATTTCAAACAAATATATTTCAAGGGAAGTTTTCCACCATGATCATCTTTATACCATGTTATTTATATTTTCAATCTTACCATATTGTGCACACCCTTTCAATACAAAAATGCGCAGTTGACGATCTGCTCAATACGCACTACAGAAATTACAACAGTTTGCTGAAGATCCTGTTCATAAAGAAGAATGAAATTGTCCTCAATTGCCTTTTGCTCCTAAAATTGTAGGCCTGTATGGCATGTCAAGGCCGAGTGGTCAAGAACACTAAACACAAGCTCTGGTGTTTTTGTTTTTCCGATCAGCAGAGTGTGGGTTCGAGTCCCGGTCTTGACACTTGACCATTATTGCTGCGTCCTTCGGATGGGACGTAATGCTGTTGGTCGCGTTTGTTGTGTAATGCACGTAAAGGAACCTAGAACCCAGCTACACTTATTGCTAAGAGAAGGGGTTTGCCCCAGTGTTTCTGGCAGTGGCTGCCATAGCACCTTGCTAACACTTACAAGGTGTTATATAAATGGGTCTCAATGTCAGATAATTCATAAACTTTAAAAACCTGGCTGGAAATAAATAATGATAAGCGCTTTGAGACGCCTGTAGATAAAGCGCTATATGAAAACTAGTTATAATTATTTAACATCTTTTAATCATAATCAAGTCTGTCTTACTGGCTCCCTTTCCATGTAGGCCCCTACTGTTGACATTCTTTTTGTTTCATTTGATATATATTTTGATTTTTTATACCGATGTGTGATAAGCACGGTAGAATCAGTGCTTCCTAGAGTCAGCTGTTTTTACTTACATTTGGCCATTGGACAACTGTTACCAACCAGTTATCAATTCAAGGCCTAAACATTATACCGGTTGTGCATAAATTCAGTAACTACTTATCCAACCTTCCCACTGAAATGTCAATCATGATAGTCCAATTTAATTAAACGTTATTGTCGTAGACATCAAAACAGCTGATTACTCCCAAACAGTAATGACTAATTTGAGAACCAAAGTAAACAGCATGTTTTTTGGAGTCTACGCAATATCTGATTTGTGTTTGCATAGACTGACCAATTTGTTTTTAAACGGGTTTGCACAACATTGGTAAGGTTGAACAAATAAACGTTCACAGATTTGCACATAACTTACTTGGTATAAAAGATAGTCATGGTGGAAAATTTCCCTTGAAACATTTTTGTTGCCTGAAATGCTATTGTTTTGAGAAATGAGTGCATATTTTGCTCATCTAATGTAACATTCTGTTTCGAGAAGAGTGAAATAAACATGGACTCGAATGAAAATGTCATTAGGTGCCCCTGCACCAACGCTCTATTTCAACAGCTGTTTCTGTCAGTGCCTTTTTTAGTACTTGAGGAAGAATTTATAGGCTTGGGTTTCAACCATCGACGATACAATTTTCCCCAAAACACTCTTTTCTTCCGATTGCAAATATAAATGAAAATAAGTGTTTTTTACTTTTGTCATTGTTTCAAAAATGTTGTGTCACAGTTTTCCCAAAACCTTAAAGAAATCAATGTTTGGAAACTCACAATTTCTGGTATTGATCTTAGAAAAAGTTCTTGCCCACTCTTTTTGTCTCATCTTGTTTAGGCTCTAAAACAAATAATCATAATGGAGTGTAAAGTGAGGTTGTTGTATTTATACTTTTTCCTCCCACATCTTAAACTGAAACTTCCTTCCTTTTCTTCTCTCCATTGGGTTCTTGGCTAGTACAGTGATTAAGTTCGCTGAGAGTCCTTGGCTTCAGAACCAGAAAAAATGAAATGAAAACAAATGAAATACCTATAACTTGAACTGAGAAAAACTATTCAGACCAGGACATATTTTGTTTTGTGATGTTTAATACTGATAATTTATTATAAAAATTCATATAATTTGTAATTTGATGTTTGCTTTTTTTGATAATTCACAGGTGTCTTATTTGACGAGGCATGTAGCAAAAGCAAAACTCAAAACGTCAAAAGCCTTAGAGGGGTAAGTCATAACGTTCTGAGTATTATCATCCTTTGAATTTCATTCTCAGTTTGTTGCACATCTTTAAGTGACAATTGAAGCTTTGCAGGGTGTGGATCATAGGAAGTAACTATAATTACTAGTAAACTTGCGGGTACAACCAAGAAAGATATAATAAAAGTCACCTGTGAAAGTTTCAGCTGAATGCAGTGTCTACTTGTTGAGAAAACAGCAAAAAACTGTCACAGTATTTTTTATCAAGATTGTCAAATCCATCCACGTTTAGCGAGGTGACAGCGGGCACCAACCGCATCTCTGGCCGGAGCATTCATAGACGGGACACCATGGAAATTGAAATCTCCAAAACCACCTTGAGGCGAGTTTTGGTGATTCGACATTTTGATTGATTTCTAATCTATGGGGGCATTTCAGACGACATAATTTTGCAGGATGCTTACTACCATTACCATCTTTATAACAAGGAGGCTTACGGATAGAAATTACACAACTTTTTTTCAGGGTCATATAACCAAAGTATGACCCTACCTTTAATAACGTATTTTTCCCTATGCTGTATATTTGTTGCAAAACAAGTTTCTACAGTCATTTAATTCATTGAGTAAAATCCTTGGAGATAAGATGATCAATCCGATACTTCCTGTGAGGATATGAAAAATGCCTTAACAATTTACATTTTGGTTTTTGTTGTCGGCAATAGGGAATTGATGGGAAAAACAAGTCTTTCTCTTCAAAGACACTCCAAACAACACCTTTTTTTTCCCTTTTTTCTTGAGGGAATCAATTCGGTCATGTTTACTGTGAATGTAGTCAAAACAAAAGTTGACGATGTTTATTTGTGGAAATAAAGCGAAAATGAATAACCATCTTTCTAAGAATCGTTTGAACAGGTAATTGATAGTTGATACTTTGTACTCATTAAAAATCAGTCCAATATTTTTTAAAAACAAAGTTCCACTATTATCCGGTAAGGCTTTTGTTAGTAATTGGCGAACTCCTTAAAAAAATGTAGAGAAGCCCATTCGTGGACCTGATGTCTTCACAACAAATTTTGCTCTCTCCAAACATCCTCTTTGGGCAATGCCTGATCTAGAATCATTGTTTGTCGAGGGAGGGGGGAGTGGGGTTCTGGAAGAGCAAATTTGCGAGTGTAAAGTAAATCACACTTTTGAATTAACAATAAATTGTCTGAAACAAAACGTTTGATAGTTATAAAAATCACCTCTTTACCCCTAAGGACTCCTATTACTGGGGGATTGGCATGGCCTGGCGGAGTGTTGGAATCAGTCTTTTTAAAGAGGGGCTCCTAGGTCAAATTCAGGTTTGTTATGCACTCATTTTCTAATAGATAGAGTCCTCATGAAAGTGGGGGATAAAAATACAAGTCTCCAGAACCAGACATTAACAAGGTGTAAAATGTCATTTTATTTGATACCCTTTCGGAGGGAAATTTGGAATATAACATCTTCGGACATCAAAAACAAATGGGTCTGTACTTTACAATGAGGAATTTTTGCGTGCCAGTCAAAAGGTTTAAACTCAATGCCGTTTTGATTGAATATCAACAAATTTCAAATGTACAGACCATGTGTTTGAAATGTGACGTCATGGAACATCATTTTTGGATAAAACATTTTTAAAATGCAATTGAAGGGATCAAACACAGTGGCATATTACACCATTTTAACGTGAGGTTAGAGACTGGTAAATTCGTGTCCATTTTGAGAAGGACTCTATCTATTGGAAAATGCGTGGATCACAAAACTGAATTTAATCTTGGAGACTCTCTTTAAGGGAGATGGGGGTGGGGGGATTTCCCAAAATTTCATCAGGGAGCCACGCCCATTTGAGGACAATGGGGTGTATGTAAAACAGTTTGGCACAAACCACTGTAATAATGCCCTCTGGCCATCTTTGTCTGGGTTCCTATAATGCAGTAATGATTATTAGATAGCTAATGCACACTGGGGCCAGACTATTTGCACTTCAAGCCTCATTTTAGAATGATTTGCTGCATTCATTGTGTTAAGGCCTCATATAATATAGCCATGCGGGGGATGGAAACAGCATGCTGACTTTGAACTTCAAGGGGGGGGGGAAGCACTCAAAAAATGACATTATCCACTGATGCATTTCATACTGAATTTTTAATGCAATTGTGAAAACCCTATAACTGGTTTCCGATGGAGGAGTACCGTTTTATTGCCATATATTGGGGCAAGGCTGTTGTACCACCATGGTAACAGATGCCATGGCAACCTAACACCAACATTAGTTCTGAACAATTGGGTATTGATTATAGGAAGTTCACTAGTAAGTAATTGCCTTTTTTTGTTGCGTGACTGTAGAATATTGCTGATGATTAAAGTGTAATAAGCCCTACAGTGAGAACAGAGAATAATTGCAAAACTACAAAACAGAGCGTGTCCAGAAACCTTTCTTAAATAAGATCCGAGACATCAAGGGGGGGAGAGGGGCAGTCATAATTATGCTAATTAACTTGCGTTCAGACAGAATCTAGTTAAACCAGATATGGTTTATCTTTGGTTTTAACCACTTTAAGTTGATATTCCGAAACAAATTCTGTGCCCCCGCACGGTTTTATTTTTCTGAAATTTTTGGAGCTTCTTGAGTAATCCTTTTCCTTTGAAAATATAGTTGCCACAATAAAACCAATTGACAAAAGAAAGACAATAAAGGTTCTCTTAATAAGCAGTGGGATTTGTTGTTTGTCTTGTGAGAAAATATGAGTTGGGACTCGCAGTGAATCACAGAACCTGGGCGATAGGCCACGGCTGAGGATCTGTCACGGTATGCTGCAATCTCCTTTGAAAATATCGAGGCCACAATAAAACCAATTGAAAAAAGAGTTACAATAAAGGTTCTCATAATAAGCACCAGGATTTGTTGCTTGTCTTGTGAGAAAATATGAGTAGGGAACCACAGTGAATCGCAGAACCTCAGCCATAGGCCATGGCTGAGGATCTATCACGGTATGCTGTAATCTCAAATCCTATCATTTCACCTTGAGGTTCCAGTTTAATACAACGTTCCTCTCTGGAAATGCTGCCCTCAGCGCATTGCAACCAGTGGAAAAATGCGCTTTATAAATGCTTGTATTATTATTAATCTCTGAACGCTCAGACTTACCTGCCATTCAGCTGAACACAATGGTAGACAATGGTGGCAACCTCTCCATTCTTGTATGCCACATTTGTATAAACAAAAAGAACAAAGGTCTGGAATCGGGGATTACAATGGAATGTCCTTCTGGATATTCATATCAACCGTCCGTCCGACTGACAGTAAAAGATTAGGGCGCTCTGAAGTTGTTCCAGGCGTTTAAAATCGTTCGTCGTAGACCAGTCAGACAAATTTGGCATGTATATACGTGTCAACTGACGTGAAGTGGTTAAGAGGCCAAACAGCAATGTGACCCAATTTTACCATCATCCATCATTCGCAAAAATCATCTGTGCACCATCTGTGTAATGATTACCTCATGCTGGTAGAATACAACAGTGTCACAATATTCCATGGTACGCGTGCACTGAACAAAAAAACACCAAAAACAAACAAACACCCCCCAAACACCCCCAAAACACCCCAACAAACAAACAAACAAACAAACAAACACCCCAACAAACAAACAAACAAACAAACAAACAAACAAACACCCCAACAAACAAACAAAACACCCCACAAAAACTTCTAGGTGGTTGGTACCAGCTGTGAATTTAGCACACAAAAACATGACAACTGCGATTTTGTTTACCTCAACCTGTGAAAACAAATCTTTGCCTTTAATAAATAAATCAAATAAAAAATCAAATTATATTTATTTTGTTAAAGGCCGGTCAGACTACAGGAAACAAACAGAATTTTTTGTTATGCCTAGACACAGGTACAATGCAGTGAGATCATTCTTTGTTTGCAACTACAATCCCGGCCATATCTTGTTGGGCCCCCCTGCCCCCTTTCAATGTTGAATCACATTGTTACACGGTCTTCTGCGTTCCAGTCAACATTGAGCGGGGGGACGGGGGATGGGGGAGAGAATGTTTATTGTCAGACAGGGAATGGTTATAGTAACGTTAGGAACGGGTGGTCCAAGCATTTTGGCCGGGATTGTAGATGCACCCACATTTCGTCGGCTCAGTGCTATATAAGGTCATTAACTGCAATTTCATACTTGTAATGATCAAAAGGTCAGTAATAAAAAATGTGTATGAATTTGAAAAATAATCTAAATCATCAAATAAATGTTTTTACTTAGGGAATATTTCTTTTTGCCAAACGAATACTTTGAAGACCACTCTTGATCAATAAACCCCATTTAGCAGGAGCTCCAAAGTATGCAAAAGCAATTTTATGAAATCCATACAAATTGCACTAATGACCTTATAGTCCCGAGCCGACGATTTGAAACAAAGCAAATTGTGTTAATACACCCATTGTGTTGCAAAGTTATTCACACAAAATGTGCTGTTCACAACCCGCCTCCTCCCTCTTTCTCCCCAAAACTCCACCCTTTATTTTTTACTGTTGCTCTACATCTTGTTTCAAGTGAATGCTAAGTTTTGTAAGGAAAATTTATAGAGAAATTACAGTGTTGCTAGGAGAAATTATCCCTAGTCATACTTGAATGATACAGTTACACTGCAGATCCATTATATGATATTTTTCGTCCAGTTCTTGTGTCTCTCTCCCTCACAGCACAAATTGACAATAACTGACAGGCACAAATACCAGTTTTGACCCTTGGCCGTTCTGTTCATTGATAATACGTGAATCTCCACGGCAACGTGTTGAAGACTATCTAGTCTTACAGGCGTAGGAGCTCGGCTTATTTTGGCAGGTTACCAGTGTAAACAAAAACCCTGTCGGATCGTATAGTGATTTAATGCAAGCGTGCGGAGAATATTGACAATTTGACCACTTAAAGATGTCATGGTGAGAGAAATATTATCGAGTTGAAAGAAGACAAAAATCTTCTGCCTGTTAGGAAATTTTTATGAGGACACTCTCGTCAAGAGCTTCGCTGTTCAAATAAAGGTTTGTTTTTTTGTACCTTTCAGAGCGATTGATGCATTAATCTGAGTTACTTGTGTCGAGTAAACGGTATCCTTATTAAGTGACAATGAGAGAGGTATTCTCGTCAGTTAATATTTATTCAAACTGTCATTTTCTTATAAGAGGATGGTTCTCCCCCAATCATTTAATGAAAACATTAATCATTTTTAATTTGACATCAAACATTGCAACATGTTGAGCCCCAAGGTTTTGTTGTCATAGGGTTTAAAGGGATTGTTTTGGGGGTAGAATGTAATCACTAATCTTCTAGTCTCCGAGAAAAGAATCATTAAAGGGTCTGTATACGTTTGGTAATGACTCTGAAAATTAATGGCAATAAAAACTTACTTGGTAAGAAACACAGCAGCTTTGGTTAGTATAATGCATTTGGAGAAACTTTTCACTTAGAAGTATTGCGGTTATGGAAAAAGATATCACTTTTTATTCCCAAAAACTTGAATCTGAGAAGCGTTACTACAGTAACGTTTCTCAGATTGTGTATTCTAATTGCAGATTATTCTTCCTGCATGGACAAACCGCTCCACATTTTTGGCAATATCTCAAAAATGCTTCCCACCTTTTGAAATGAAATTTCTACAGGTTAGTTTAATATAGTATACATCTACAACTATATAGGATCGAAACAAACAGTGGATTCCAATAACAAAACGTATACAATCCCTTTAAAGGCAATCACGTCATTGGTTTTGATGAGAACATTCATTCCGATCCCCTAGTTTTCAATTGGTCCTTGAAGAGTGAATTCATTCCAATTATTCAGTTTCCAATGAAGGGATGGCAGAGCATTCTTTTTGAAGTCAGAATACATTTAGTCTAAAGCCCAAATTTCCAGTGCAAGGGGAGGATGGTACATCACAATAGTTTTCTGAAGAGAGCATTTATTCCAATCCTCTAGTTTTCATTAAACATATCAACAAATGAAACCTCTGAATTCCTATAAAGAGACCAGCATCTCAAACACTCTTTAGTCTCCTGACAATGACTAGAGCAGGCTAATTGGAACGTTGAGACCAATTAATATCTCACTCCACGGCAGTGAAGTTAATAACGAGAATTCCCCTCGATATCACTTAGTAGTAGTCCAGGCCGATTTCCTACCTCCCAGGTAGTACTTAATAAGCAGGTCTCCCAAATTCCTAAATCTACTCCGCGGCAGTAGAAGAAATAGCAAGACAACTCCTCAAGAACAAATCTACACAGCAAGAAGGTAGATATGTACACATGGTGTTACCGCAAACTGATTGTACATTGATACCTCACCATGCAATGCCTAAAAACCCATAAAAAAAATGGTAATACATAATTGTTTTTTTGTTGGTTTTTTTAAGAAGAGTTCCCTAATTCCAGTCCGGTACTTATAGGCCAAGCAATTTATAAGACGACACTAAGTTAACGCGTGCGTTTTCACACAGGAATACAAATTTAACGCGTATCTATTTTTTTTATTTTGATGAAGTATGAACGTTAAATCCGAATTCACATTGGCTCTCGACCTGACAATTCTGGCGGTCTTGTGTTTTGGAATAAAAATACCTCACTTTAATAAAACGTTGCCTTTGAGGAAGATAAATATTTTTGTATTCTGTTGAGCATCGAAAGGATACTGATCAAGACAAACGAGATCAATCTTCTCTTAGGGCTTGTTAAAATAAAAAACAGTTTATATGTTAAAACCGCATAGAGACTTTTTCTCATCTTGATTCCGGTCTTGTAAAAATATTTCTGGTCCAGTGAAAATTTTAAACTGCAAGCCCTGCGGTTTTGTGGATAACTCCCCCAAACCCCGGTGAACATCAAAACGGCAGTAATATATTGCTCCATAAAAGAAAATTAAATTACTCAATTGATGCATTTCTTAAAAGCAGAAGCGACAAACATCTGTATTTATTAGTTGAAAAAGCACCGTACTAGACACCCCTTTTAACACACTGTTTAAAAATAGTCGTTTGTTATAAAAGCAATTATGGAAACCCGCCAAAGAAAGCAACGATGGCTGTTTCTTTGGATGGTTTCTTGTTAATTAAATCAACCTTCATCCAGGGATCTTTCTAGTGTCCTAAAATGAGAAAATGTTGGAGCTTGAAATCCTTGTGCTAAATTTAGCCCTTTTAATAGATAATCACAACTGGGATAAAGAACATGATTTTGTTTGTTACTTTTTTACACATCTAACAGCACAATTAGCGCCAATAACAGGATGAATGCGAAACGAGAAGAAACGTCAAGTTTTAGATGTGGGAAGAAAATCCCATTGGGGAAAACCCACGAAATTAGGTAGGGACTGAAAATCCAATCCACATGCAAGGCTCTGGTCTGCGGTGGGTGTCGAACTGGGGTCCACAGAGGTGACGAAAGGGGAAAGGAAACCAGTGTGCCAACTCGATCTCCAAAAGCAGATGCGACAAACAGCTGTAATTATTATTTGTAAAAGCACTGTACTTGACTCAAATATTAATGCACTGTTTAAAAAAACTCCCTTGTTATAAAACCTTACATTGATGTGTGAAAAGCACTGTACAGCTGTTTGCTTTCCCCCAAGTCCTGTGGGAAAACAATACAGGCACACTACTCGAGTGGAATTCAACAACTAAACCAACGAAAACTAAAATGGAATTCTAATCCTCATTTTAAAAAAAAATATCTACAAGCAAAAAAATGCATGAAACTTTTAGCTTTCTCCCTTAACAGTAGTCCCAAATGCTAGTTAAAACCCCTAAGGACAGTCAAAAATCTCTGCAACTGAGTTGCCGGCTTGCTAATTCAGTATTGAAACATGCCTCTAATTAATCTGAAATATGGACTAGTGACGAACCTGTCGGACCAGTGAAATGACAAGCTAACTGGTCCTGCTAGTCTTCAAATCCTCAAGCTGATGGTATAATTTGTCAGCAATTTCACGAAGGGCCAAAAAGTCCCCTAAAGCCAAAAATGTATGTTTGGAGAAAACCGCGTTTGAAGAAGCTAATTTTGAAATTACTGGTTGGTAGACTATTCGCAATTTAATCTTTGAAATTTTACATATCAGGGAAGTAGAGATTCTAAATCATACAAATCTGCTTTCAATTTTGTCCATAACATGTTTAATTAGTAAGGAATTATTTAATTAACAAGATTGTCTCTTCGTGAAAACTGTACAAATTGTGGTCTGTGTGCAGCGCGTCGTGTGTAAACCTTTTGGCTGTTCGTGAAAACGTAAAAACAAAGTTTTGGGCCCTTTGTGAAAACGCAAAAGCCGGATCACTCATGATTGGCACTGTGCCAGCTATACAATCAATGTGGCAGCGAATACACAAAATGACAAAAAGGTTTTTGGCTCTTTGTGAAAACTCAAATCGACTAGCATAGTTAAGAAACTAGATGCTTTTGAGAGCTGTAACTTTGTAAATTGTTAGATACCGATCAACTAAATAGAAACCACCACAAAAGTCAAAATGAGTTTTCGACCGATTTTTCAAGTTTTTGGCTCTTCGTGAAATTGCTGATGAAATATACAGAGCTCAAATTGTGTTATTCAAGACTCTTTTTTCTTCTTAATTTAATCAGGACTTTAATCATTTGAATAATTTAAATTGGATATTTCCAAGATCACAAACATTTACACATAAATGACTTATTTGCCGAAGGTGTGATTGTGTTGGTTTAGCAATTGATCTAGATGCCAAGAGGATTATCACTGTAGTCAATGCACTCAGCAAGTCACAATGCACTCGGCATGTCATGGCCGAGCGGTCAAGCACACTGGACTCATGCTCTTGTGTTTCTGATCAGCAGAGTGTGGGTTCGAGTCCCGATCTTGACACTTGTGTCAGTCTTTAAATATGTACAAGACAAATAAAAATCACAATAAAAAACAAGAACATTAAAAGTGCAATAAGAACATTTCAATGTCCCAGGATATTTCAAGCCGCACTTTTTATTTTTGTTTGTGTGTTATTAACATTGAGTCCTAATTAGCATGACAATAAGGCAATTAGACTAATTTGACTGTGTTGTATAGGTAGAAAAAACCCAATTGTGTTTAATGAGCTCAGTACTTAATAACTATCAATGTTGTCTGGGTGATTTATTTTTGGTAACAACGCCGTCTGACTATTTTCGCTTGTCGAGTATCATGACTGAGGTGTCTAGTGCACCGCAGGCAAGTTATTGTGATGTGAGAGCGTGGGTTGGAGTCCTGGGGCCAATTTCATAGCGCTGCTTAACGGTAAGCAAATTTTGGCGCTAACTATTGAGCAGAATTTTTTTTGAGAGTGAATTAAACTCTCTCAACATCTCTATAATCATGTGTACAATCGAACGGTTCTTTAAAAAGTGCATTGAGTAATATTTATGAACTTATAGACAAATCTGTATGTGTGTACTCTGAATGGCTCAATAACACATATCACTTCCCATCAACCAATGTCAGTTTATCCCCTCTCTATCTGTAAAGAAAATGAAAACAGATACTCCCCCCCCCTCCAAAATAGGACCGCAATTGAATAAATAAGAGAAATCTGTAACAATAAATGGACGGAAATCTTCAAAAGCTTTAGCTAGCCACCTATATCACTCTGGATTCTAGGGTTGTGTCAGCAGGACCGGATGATCCAATAGCCACAGTAGACACTGTGCTTAAGGCTTCTGGGGATAAAGAAATAAAGGGTTACAAAAATACAATGCAGAAAGTACTCAAGTATTTGTTTGAAATTCTAACAGCGTAGTCTCCAGACTATGGTAAAAGCTTCAGACTAGTACAAAGTTTTAATTTTTTAAAAATATTTTGTTATATGATATATCGCCTAACATCCCAAGGTCGGACGGCCACTTCAAGGTGAGGGCTACACTTATCTGATTTGGGCTGTTGCTGCAAATCAACTGTCACAAGGGGCACGTTGCCACCTACTCCTGGGGCTGAAACAGGGTTACCCCCTTCACAGTCCGTGAGGATGTAGGCATTATCATCCACTAGGAGCCTGTCTGGTAGAGCAGAATGCACTACCTTTCTCAACTTTTTACAAAGCAATAATGATTAAGTGCCTTGCTCAAGGGCACAAGTGTCATGACCAGGCCTCGAACCCTCACTCTGCTGCTGACAACACCAGATCTTGGGTCTGGGGAACTAGACCGCTCGGCCGCGAAGCGCCACACCCAAATCTCAATACATGTAAGGCATTGTAATAAAATTCAGCGCTAAAAGTGCTATGGCCCTAGCGCCTAGGGCCTACGGAACACTGGTGCTTACAGACCAATACATTTTTAGTTGAATTCAATATTACCCGTAGCAGGGTTTTTCCCTGAGACTGGAACGCTTTTACGCTTGTGTGCGCGTGAGGCTTTAACTCGCGTCACGCTGGCATTTTTGTATAGCTGCATCAACATCATTGGTTTGAGATGCTCCTGAAGATGTTAGCGCTAGCCATAATTGGCATCCATGTAATGGCGGAAAGCTTTGCTACAGGACATGCCCCAAGTGGATTTGTCTACACAGAACACCCTGATTGCGTGATGCAGTTGCATCTATTGCTGACCAAGGACTTTTCACTTTGACCAAGTGTCAAACAATTAAAGATACGTTACAGTAACTGTCCTTATGGCTAACAGAGTAAAACCTTCAATATGCAATTTACTTAATGTGCTCGAAAATTCTAGCCTGTAAAAGTAAAGGAAAAAAAATCCACCCAAACCAAATTGTGCAGGTCTTTTAGGTTGTGGCGTAAATGACCATGAAAAGTAATCTCTAATCCGTTTGCTTTTTAATTTCTCAAAGAGACCTCACGGTCTGAGACGAGCTCTGAGGTTAGTTGAATCCCATTAGTATTTGATTTACTACGGATGCATGTTCAGAGTTGAGTTCAACGGTCATACATCGGGCTATCGATCTGTAATGAAATTCCAAAACCTCAATTACAGTAATGACTTTGAACAATACACTCCACGGAAACGAGTTTAGTGAAAAATGCTGGGGGGTGGAAGGGGAGGGGAGTTCTGATGACTCAATACATAATTGTTTCTGTTGAAAATGCACGGTCAATAACTACAAGAGCGAAAATCTTGACAGCAGGTATACAAGAAGAGAAATTCCAATGTCAATCTTTCCAATGATAAGCAAGTAAAAAAAAAACCAACCCCCCAAACACAGCATCAAGTTGATGTAACACAGTCCATTATCCCTAGATCTACTAAAAACAAACAAACAAACAAACAAACAAACACCCCAACACCCCAACAAAGAAACAAACAAACAAACACCCCCAACACCCCAACAAACAAACAAAACAACAACCAACCCAAAAAATTGCACAGCTCAAATTGGAATGATGTTTTTGATATTGAATAGGAGGGGTTAGTGTGTACAAGGCGCTTAAGTATTAGGTGGAAAAGTTTGAGAAGAAAATACATCCTAAGGCTGTTGCTACAGCTACGGCTACGGCTGGATTGTCACGTCATCATGCGTTAAAGTATAGGAGGTCCTTAGCAACACCCTTAGCAACAGTCATAGCCGTAACTGTAGTCGCCAATTCAGATACGGCCTAAGCTTCTACTTGAAAGGGAACTCTTTTCAAATATTTATAGCAGTTAATAACACTGAGGTTTTTGTTGTTGTTTTTTTCCCCATAAATTAGACGAACCACTCAATTCCACTCGACTGACTCCACTGGTCTCTCCATTATGCTGATGGATCGTGATCGTGAAGCCATATAACAACTAAATTAGCCTTAACACAAAAAAAAAGATGACCAATAATGTATTTGTTCTTGTCGCCTCCGCAGAATGGTGAGACGATGTGATCGGTATGCTGAGCATGATCCATTTCTTGCTGGAGCGCAGCCTAGCAACCCGTGGATAACAGACGACACTACGATGTGGACGCTAAACACAATGCTGTAAGTCTGTGTAATAGCTATTGATTTATTAACCTAAAATGCACCATCACTGAATTTTAAGTAATGTGTTGTACAATGCAGCGTTGGTTTGTAGGCTGTAATTTAGGATGAAAGCATTTGTAATTTTGTTCCATGATGATATTCATCAATGTCATCGTGGAAAATAGGGTGGTTGGGTTGGTGTAAGGTTATCTTTCCTCGCCTTCCACCTCTAGGACCCCGGTTCGATTCCCACCGGGGGCACTATGTGATGCGGACTGGGTTTTCAGTCCTTACCTGATTGCATGTGTTTTCCCTGGGGTTTTCCTCCCCGGCATATCTAAAACTGATACTTCCTTAGTTGTCTTCTCTCCATGGGGTTCTTGGCTAGCAACAGTGATTAAGTTTGCTTCTGTAAGCGTCCTTGGGTTCTCAACCCGGAATTAATAAAGAAATGAAATGAAATGAAATGAAATGAAATGAAATGAAATGAAATGAAATGAAATGAAATGAAATGAAATGAAATGAAATGAAATGAAATGAAATGAAATGAAATGAAATGAAATGAAATGAAATGAAATGAAATGAAATGAAATGAAATGAAAATAAAATTAGCGAAAATGATAAAGTTTAGAATTGTTTTAATTGAGTTTGTGACAATGTCTTAACGACAGTAAAATCTCCGCACCGCCCCCCCCTCCCCCCCAAAAAAGGAAGAAAATATATGATTTATTAACAATTATTTATAACAATTCTGCTTGTGGTTCATTGAAGAAGATTTTTTTTTTTAATAACAGGTATAATTTGAATGTTTTTTATTTAATTATTTCAAGAAGACAATTTTGTTTATAACAATTTTTTTTAATTTAGTATGTTGTTCTTGGCAGCGTACAACTTTGTGAATTCCCTTCACTCAACTTTGTTTGTCAGAGGACACAATTTATGATCACCTGAGCATATTCTTACAAAACAAATCGGCAGCATGAGAAACAGTTTCCTCACACAGTACAAGAATATATTTTTAAAAAATCCATTTCCTTGGGTAAAAATATATAAAAACAACACAATTCCAATTAAATATCTATAAATCACACAATTCCAACTAAAAGTCTTGCAGAGTTCTTGTTTTTTTGCGCCAGGAGTGTCAATTCTTGACAGACATGGCGCACTAGAAATGTTCAATATTATTATTATGAAAAAAAAAGGGAACACTAACAGGAATATACATTTTGTATCCTTCCAGCGTCGACACTCCGACTGAGCGACGAATCAGCCGCTGGTGCATCAGTCTCCGGGAGCTCCTCAGAGACGCTACGGGACGTCACGAATTTGAGATGTTCCTCAGGAAAGAGTATAGTCAAGAGAACATCCGATTCTGGCAGGCGTGCGAACAGCTCAAGTATGCCCCGCAGTCCGCAGTACCAGACCAGGTGCACGAGATTTATCGGTAATGTCGATATATGATTGATAGTCAACCCCCTTCGCTTTGTTAGTTGTATCCGGATCAGACAAAAACGATAGTTAGGTATGGTTAAGTAAGACCACACTGATTTATTTATTATTTCCAGAGGCAAGAAATAAGGATAAAGTGCAGTGGTTTTGAAACTACATTCTGCTATTATATTTTGCAGTGGACAAAATTATGCAGTGAACAAAAATGTTTCAGTACAAGTTAACATTTCCCTCCCAGCCCTTTACTAAAGAAAAACTGCCTTACTGTGACACCTTCAAGAGAATGTTGTGATTGGATAATCATTTTCTTGCCTTAGCAAGGAAAAGGAAATATAAAGTGCAATATTGTAAAACATAGGTAATCATTTCACACAATTTTTATTTTGTTAACAATGTGGGCGCAATTTCATAAAGTAAACTTTTGCTAATTATAGCAGGAAAATGTGCCTTAAGCAAGAGTGTACATGTATTTTTGAAGTGTTCCAAGAAAGATTTGACAGTGCTGGTGCTCGTTCATGAATGATTTGCATTGTTGCATCACTCATCTGCTTCCCTAGAACCGCTGCCAAGTTAGTAGCGGGCCCTTTGCTTTGCTTACAGTAAGCAGTGTTGTTATGAAATAGAAACTGTGCTAAGCGCCAGAAAACATCTGCTTATAGGCTTTTTGAAATCGATCCCCCCAGTCCCCAATTTTACTCAGGCATCATATTCTCCCTACTTTATTCTGATTTCCGATTTGAATCCCCTCAGAAAATCAGTAAGATTATTATTAAATAGCCTAAAAAACCTCATCAAAGCCTCTACCAAAAGAAGGTCAGCCTTTGTATTCAAGTCAATAAGTTGTTTACCTTTTTTTTTCAAGGGTTATTTTTCATGCCTGTTCACTGAAACTTTAACTAGATACTTTTGAAGGTATTTCCATCGAATTCTAGATGGTTTGAAACAATCAACTCGGCCACCCCCTCCCCCCCCCCACCAATAAACCTCCAGTGTAGGTAGTGGAGTGTGTATCTGACAAGAACACCTGGGCCCAATGTCATAAGCCCTGTAAGCACAAAAACTTGCTACGCACAGACAAATCTTGCTTAGCAGAAACGGGTTACCAGCCAATATTCCATAAAGTTTATACTGTTGCCACGGGTGCCGCACTCATTTCTTGCTTAACAGCTTTACGAAATTAGGCCCTGTTCAGTTGGTTATGATGAAAGATGGAACCATTATGTAAGATTGGTTTTCATGAAGCCAATATGGGACAGAGGATAAGCTATCGACCACAGACAGACTCCCTATGGCCATTTGAATAGCCCTCCGCACTTTTGCTCAAAATACCTGTATGTCAGACAAACATTTTAGCTCTCACGCGATCAAGCCTCATTTTGATACTATTGATTTGAATGGAGGACAAGATGGATGCATAGTGCTAAAGGTCTTGTAATTTGTTATTAAAAAAACACAAAGATACACTTTTCTGTATTGACAGAGAGTTTCTTGCCCCGGGCGCACCGTGCGAGATCAACGTCGACGGAAGGACGGTGGAAATGACACAACTCGCCTTAAGGAAACCGAACCGGTTTGCCTTTGAGGCAGCTCAGCATCATATATTCCTCCTGATGAAGAAAGATAGCTACCCAAGGTTTCTTAGATCCGATGAATTCAAGCGACTGCTGTCCAATGCGATGAGCTGCAACATCAAGAAAAAGTAAGCAGCGACGGTGAAACCAAAACATTCAGTTTCTGTCTGCAGATTGTCTTTTGAGGAATGACCTATGACGTCATCACTCCATAACCAACTTTATGCAAAACAAGAATTGCGCGCATACCGCAGGGCAGATTTCAATAGAGGGTGGTTTGGAAAAGGCTCAGGGTCCATTTTTAACTATCACACAAGCATGAGTGGATTACGGTAAAATATAGCACTTCTACGTCCCATATCCAGCGAGGCCGAAGGTCAAGTTGAATATAGGATGGAGATGCACTATATTTTTCTTTATTTTACAAGTGTGCGTGTGGTTACAATTTTTATCTTCAATCAAACTTCACGCGCAGCATAAAAATAGCGCAAAATGCGGAGTTATACACAGACAATACACAGGGTGTGATATTGATCGTGCAATATGGGTTAATTATCTTCAAGCAAACTTCAATCCTCAATTCTGATTGGTCGATCCATAGCAACAAGAGTGTGATATCAACCTTTATAACATACCTCTTGCTTGTTCTGTAATCTGGTTGGCTGAAACACTGTCACGTGGGGTGAACTAATATAGTCTAGTGATCGCGCGTGCGTGTTTTGCGGAATAGTGCCCGCCGGGCACTAGTCTTTGAAAATAGTGCCTGGTCACAGCGCCCTCTCTTGACTTGAACCATGAACAGCAACTACAAAACTTCCTTTCTTTTCCAGATTTCTGTTCTTATTTCACATTTAAGACCGAGGTGTGTTATAAAACACATATTGACTGGCATAATTCGGTAACTAGTGTACGTCTATTCCCCCTCAGGCCTGTGAGTGACCAGAAGAGTCTTCTAGTCACTCAAAGTCCCTCGGGGGAATAGACGTACACTAGAGTTACCTCATTGCCAGTCAATATGTGTATACTATTGCACGGCCCATAATCAAACCCTGTTCTAACACCCTGTTCTAACTCTGCATATCGCATTATTTCAAGGGACTTTGGGTTTAAAGACATCTTCATTTTCATTGTACTCCTCTTCAAACTTCATTTTTGTCTTAGCTCTGTCTCATCCTCATCATCATCATGAATCTTCCCTCCTCAGGTTTTTCCCCTTTGGCCGCAACTTCATGAGGACCGCCAAGGTGACCCCCGACACGACACCGATGTCTTTAAGGAGACGGGGAAGCTTAGGAGACGAAGATGGAGACAGACAATCTGTGGGGGGAGAGCCTGGGATGGTTCACTCCCTCAGCGCCAGCAACTTGCAAGACTATGAACTCAATAAAATGTAGGTATTTGTAGAATAATAATAATAATAACATATCAATGCGCTTTACATTAATGCCCTGGTCATTGGGCCAATATTACATTCCTTTGATCTTTCTCAGCTCCCTTGGGAGTATACAGCCCGGGGGTGCCGTGGTGCTCAGAAGGCTTTTTCAAACACAATATCAGCCTCTACCCTGGCAGGTACCCATTTATACCCCTGGGTGAAGAGAAGCAATTGTAGTAAAGTATCTTGCTCAAGGACACAAATGTCATGGTCGGATTTGAACCCACACACCGATGACTTAACCACCAGAACTTGAATTCGATGCTCTAAACCGCTCGGCCATGACAGTCTATAGACCTTTATCACAGTGCAGCCATCTTGAGTTTTTCCCACTCAAATCAACGTAATCAAACCGAGGCTGGAAGGAGAAATAGTCTGGTTCCTTTTTGTACAATGAATAATTAGCATTCATAACTGTTATTGGATACAGGGAACATGACCAAGAATGTGGCAGCATGATAAAGGTCTATTGGATGTTGCTGACTCTTGTTCAAAAGTCTGGACAGCCCTTGAATTAGACTAAGGTCTTCTGATCCTTGGCCTCCCTTCAAAAATCTTGCCACTGAAAGATTTATAAGATTTTTGTCCCCAGGGTGTGTCGAGCAGTACGAGGTGTACGTCGGAGGTTGACCACTCTCTCACCCTGTTATTGGATCATTTGCATATCCAAATTTTTTTGATACGTATGCAAATTAGAATAGTCTGGCTGTGAACATGGTGAATACTGATACACTTTTGTACACCAGTCGTTGTCCAATCAGGGTCCAAGTAAGGAGTTTCCCTCCCAGGGTTTACTATTGTAAACATGGTTGGAAATAAAGTAAACCATGGGGACGAGGTTGGGTGCCCTCGGCTAGAGGTCAAAAGAAGGTAGCCCATTGGCTGCATCCCGTGTGTCGCACATACATAGAAGCGCGTTTTTCATTGTTTCATCATCGTTTATACCTCTAAGATGGTGGCTTGATGATGTCAATGCATAAGGTTCGTGGAAGTATCCTTTATCCTTACTTCCTATGGAAGTACCCCTTTTGAGCAGAGTTGTGCGTTAATTTGGGTTCTCTCCTATCCAACAAGGGTTCTTCTCCAGGCCCTCTAGTTTTCCTCCCTCCGGAAAAATAAAACACTTTCAATCTCTGGCTGTGCTCAGTTTTTATGTATGGGTCGATGTGGCTGGATACTAAAAGTACCATTGCATGCCTGCGGCTCAAACACATTGTAGCCGCGTCCTTCGCAATTCAGCTTCTCAGCTGCAAGTAAGGATGATTAGCCTTCCAAATTATTATTTACAAAATAAAGACAGCTTTGCCCATTTTTTAGATGAAATTTTACACCTGCACAGACACTATAACAACAAAGTTGGAATGCTTTCCTGAAAATGTGTTTTGTGATTCTGGAAATCAGGATTTTTCACATGCTTTTTAGAAAGAAAAAAATCTACATTTGGCTTGGAACTATGTCTTTTATTTAACCCTTTATTAGAGACCATAGTGGCCGGAAACGGCTTGTACCAAAATGACCATAGTGGCCGGAAACGGCTTGTACCAAAATGACCATAGCGGCCACAAACGGCTTGTACCAAAATGACCGTAGTGGCCGAAACGGTTAAAAGATCTGACCTGCTTCCCCTTAACCAAAAAGGACAAAGTAAAGGTCACATCCTGAATTGACATTTTTCAAGTTTTTCATGTTAACATAGTATCTATGTTTCATTTTTTCCCCCAGACAATTGCACAAGAAAGTTAGTGTTAAAAAATATCAACAATATTGTTAATGTCTGGGCATATGGTGATTATTACATAGAAATGAATGGTCTCTATAGGGTTAATCACAATGTTTAGATGATTCAATTCTGATGGTTCTTTCTTGATGTACAGATACAATGTTAAAACGGCGAAGAGCAGAGCATCAATTGAGAATGGTGTTCAGCCACAGAGGAAATCTATTAGGTATGGATCAACAAATATATAACTAACTGAAACATTTGTACTTTTTTATTTGTAATAATTTCTATCTTGAATTGCCTGTGGATTTTTTCACAGAACTTGGGAAAGTACTGTATACAGTGCCTTATACATTGGTGTAAGGTTAAAAACAAGTTGTATTCTTTCTCCCCGATGCAAAATTAACATCTATTAAATCGTTGCGGTACCCGCTGCTAAAACATAGGATTTGAACTGCCTCTAGCCACCGGGCTAGCCCGGTGGTCTAGTGGTAAGACATCTGCTCTAGCAATGCAAAGGTTGTGGGTTTCTAATCCCACCTGAGTGATTTGCCTGTGGATTTTTTTCACAGAGCTCGGGAAAGTACTGAGTATATATTGCCTAAAGGGACACGTTGCTTTGGATCGGGCGAGTTGGTCTATAAAAAGCATTTGTAATCGTTTGTTATAAAATGCATATGGTTAGAAAGATGTTTTAAAAGTAGAATACAATGATCCACACAAACATGTCTCGGAGTTGCGTGGTTTTCCTTTTACATCGTGAACAAACACGGTCAGCCATTTTGTGGAGTCAACTTTTTGACTCCACAAAATATCCGACCGTGTTAGTTCGCAAAGTAAAAGGAAAAACACGCAATTTCGAGGCATATTTGTGTGGATCATTGTATTCTACTTTTATAACACCTTTCTAGCCATATGCATTTTATAACAAATGGTTACAAACTCGTCGTTTTTAGACCAACTCGTCCGATCCAAGGCAACGTGTCCCTTTAATACACATCGGTGTAAGGGTGGTAAAACAAATTATGTTCTTTATCCCCGATGCAAAATTAACATTTACTAAATTTCTATCTTACCTGGAATTATTTGTAGATTGTTATCTTAAGTTCTTTGAGGCATTTTTCAGTTTCTTTTGAAATACAATTGTTACATGGAGGGTTTTGTAACCACAGTGCAGCGAACAAGAGGAATACTTCAAAAACTGTCTGTGACGAAGGCCACCTTTTTTGTGTTTTTTGAAAAATGGTTGCCGCAAGGAATAGTTTTATCCAATGCCCAAATTTTGACTTTAAACAGCTACTTGAACAAAAAAGAATATTATTTAAACTTGTTTATAATGCGTGTGATTATCATTTAATTGTAATTTTGATATTTGTACACTTCTGAATTTTGTGTAATTATCGATCACAAAAATTAGGCCCCAACCTCAAGGTTTGATAAACTAGCTTCAATTCTGCCATTGACGGCATGCACCAAAATGACAGTACTTTGACACTATCTGTAGGATGTTGCTTTGTTGTTGCAACAAAGTGGCTATACAAAACAGAGCTCCTACAAATGACGTTACATGAGTGATGAGGTCACAGGGCTTTTCGCGAATATTTCTGAAAAGCACTGTAGAAGGGTTTTCAAAACTATTGTTTTTTTAACAGTTAAAATCTGTTCAACTCTCATGTGAACTCAATTTCCTTCCAGATTGAACACATTTTAAATGAATTTCAGGGATCCTAAAGAGAGAGAGACGCGACAAAGGAGCTTTGTGTTTCTGAGCTATGTGGTGGATGATAAGTACAGGGATAAATGAAAGAGCAAGAGATGTCTTCAGAGGGATGCATATTTGAGAATGTGTGAACTAAACAAAAACTGATGTTACAGTATTGAACAGATGTCCTTATTGGCTTAATTTACTGTTTGTTTTCCCTGTGTTATACGTGGCTTGTGTTAGAGCACATTTCTTAATAATTTTTCCGTGACATAAATGTGATTCAAAGCTTTTTTGATGACAAGCGAAATGCAAACTGATTGATCCGTTTTTCCTGTTTATAGACTAACCTTATAAGAAATGATTGATGGTTGGACAGCACCTTGTGATTAAAAAAGTCCATTAATGTTTAACTCGCAGGTTCTCATCGCTGCAGCCGATAGACAAGACAACCCTCATCCACAACAGCTCCCTCAACAGGCTGGAGCTGGCCAACCGTAACGGCATCGCAGAGCGAGGCGGCGGGGATGTCATCATGAACTCTCACAACATCACCACCACGACCTTCACAACGACGACCAACAGCAGTGACACGCAGCAGTTGTTTACAGTGCCCATGTGTAACCTGCCCACCAAGAAAAGTCTTATCACACCGTGGGAAGAAGACGGGAGTTGACCCTAGTTCAAAATTCAGAAGATCATCAGTGTGAACTTGTGTTTATATAAACGCTTAAACAAATTTGTTATCGGGGAAAAAAATTGCAGTTGATTTGGTTTTGTTCTGAAGAAAAAATCTGGTGAGTTTTATCAACGCAGCTGTGATTTGGTTTTCATAAAGACAACAATGGTGTACTTTCATTAAGGGCAGTTGTACAGTTTTGAAGGTCTTTTTTTTTAAAACTGTCGACTTTGTTTAACAGATTTTATCCTTTGTATACGGTTAAATGGTTAACCGGTTCAACGACCCAACCCAAATCAAAGTACATTTTTGCGACTGATTCTCAGTTAATTTTGCTCAGCAATCAAATCTTCTTAGCAATTCATCTTGCTAAAAAAAAACCTGCTGTTCATAATATAGTTGCTGAAAATATGTCTTTAAGTACAAGGCAGAGCATTTGCTGTGACTGCTACTGACTATCATAAGAATCAGTGAAGAAGTGAAGGCTAGAAGATGCAAGTGGATTGGTCATGTTCTAAGAATGGAACGACAACTGCCACTGTAATGACATGGGTTTCTGAGGGCAGGAGGAATATGGGATGCCCGAGAACAACATGGTAGAGTACTAAAAATGGAAGACAACTGCAACTGCAGGGACGGCAATGACATCGGTTCCCTAGGGCAGGAGGAAAGTGGGATGCTTGAGAACAACATGTAGGAGTACTAAGAATGGAACTCAGAATGGAACGACAACTGCCACTGCATGGACAGTAATGATATGGGTTCCGGTGGGCAGGAGGAAGTGGGACGCCCGAGTGGAGGAGTACTAAAACTGGAAGACAACTGCAACTGCAGGGACGGCAATGACATCGGTTCCCTAGGGCAGGAGGAAAGTGGGATGCTTGAGAACAACATGTAGGAGTACTGAGAATGGAACTCAGAATGGAACGACAACTGCCACTGCATGGACAGTAATGATATGGGTTCCGGTGGGCAGGAGGAAAGTGGGACGCCCGAGTGGAGGAGTACTAAAACTGGAAGATAACTGCAACTGCAGGGCCAGCAATGACATCGGTTCCCTAGGGCAGGAGGAAAGTGGGATGCCCAAGAACAACACGTAGGAGTACTGAGAATGGAACTCAGAATGGAACGACAACTGCCACTGCATGGACAGTAATGATATGGGTTCCTGTGGGCAGGAGGAAAGTGGGACGCCCGAGTGGAGGAGTACTAAAACTGGAAGACAACTGCAACTGCAGGGCCCCAATGACATCGGTTCCCTTGGGCAGGAGGAAAGTGGGATGCCCAAGAACAACACGTAGGAGTACTAAGAATGGAACTAAGAATGGAACGACAACTGCCACTGCATGGACAGTAATGATATGGGTTCCTGTGGGCTGGAGGAAGTGGGACGCCCGAGTGGAGGAGTACTAAAAATGGAAGATAACTGTAACTGCAGGACAGCAATAAAATCGGTTCCCTTGGGCAGGAGGAAAGTCGGATGCCTGAGAACAACATGGAGGAGTGCTAAGAATGTAAGACAACTGCAACTGCAGGGCGGCAATGACACGGGTTCCCTAGGGCAGGAGGAAAGTGGGATGCCCGAGAACAACTACTGTTGAGAGAGAAAGGAAATAGCTAGGATAGAAGTCTTGGAATGAAGCCAAACCTGTGGCCCACAAACAGAGCCAACTGGAGAGAGTACACTGCAGCCTTATGGGCCACTTTGCCCCAAGAGGATAGGTGAAGTGACTAGTGACGATATCATTCAGTTTTGCTCTCTCTGATTGAAGACAATGCAACAAAAAAACCAAAGTATATATTTATAAACTATCAGAGAAACCATTGAAATCAATAAATACAAACACAGCACCAACAAGACATTGGTTTCCACTCGACATAATCTGGCAAATGAAACTCTGGCAGAGCTGACTACCTAATAATGATGCCACCACAACATCTGAAGCACCACGTGGCGTGTCGAGGCAGAGTGGTCTAGTTCACCGGACCCAAGCTCTGGTGTTGTCAGCCGCAGAGTGTGGGTTCGAATCCCGGTCGTGACACTTGTGCCCTTGAGCAAGGCACTTAACCATAATTGCTTCGTAAAAGTTGGGAAGGTAGTGCAGGTAGGCTCCTTAATGGATGATACCCATGCCTACATCCTTACGGACTGTAAAGGGGGCAACCCTGTTTCAGCCCCAGGAGTAGGTGGCAACGTGCCCCTGGTGACAGTAAAAGTGTAGCCCTCACCTTGAAGTGGCCGTCCGGCCTTGTGAGTTGGGTGATATCTCATAAAAAAACCAACCCAAAACCACAGTTTGTTCTTTTGTGGTCACCATAGATCATCTAGATTGGCAGGTCCGAGGAGACCCAGTTAATAGTATGGTCATCAAGTGCCATCAGGCCAGCAGCACTGTTTTGGAGTCCAAAGATTTTGCATTCCTGGATTATGTGGCTCATGCACTCAAGTGAACATCATTACAAAGACAGGAATCCCATCACCAAGTACCAATCACAACAGTTTCCACCTTTTTTAAAAACAAAATCGCTGAAAATTTGTTTTTGCCACTCACATTTGCCAACTTGATTTGTCAACTTGATAACCTTATAATCCAATAATACACGGTTCTTACAGCGCTTTATCGCACCCTTAGGGGCGTATCAAAGTGCTCATTTTCTGTTTTACAACAGGATAAACAAAACTATGTTTTTAGAGACCCGCTTGTATAGCACCTTGTAATGTACAAGATGATGTGGCACAATCTGCAGCCAACCATGCCAGAATCACACCGGGGCAAACCCTGTTCTCTTAGTGTAACCGGGTTCATTTAAAGGGTCTGTATACGTTTGGATAATGACTCTGAAAATTATTGGCAATAAAAACTTACTTGGTACAGCAGCTTTGGATAGTATAATGCATTTTGAGAAACTTTTCATTTTGAAGTACTGCGGTTATGGAAAAAGATATCACTTTTTATATCCCCCAAAATTTGAATCTGAGAAGCGTTACTGACAGTAAGTTTCTCAGATTGTGTATTCCAATTACGGATTACTCTTCTTGCTGGACATAACCGCTCCAGATTTTCGGCAATATGTCAAAAACGCTACCACCTTTTGAAATGAAATTCGGACAAGTTAGTTTTATGGTATATATCTATAACTATATAGGATTGAAACAAACAGTGGGTTCCATTTACCAAATGTATACAATCCCTTTAAATGCATTACACAACACTGGACCTACAGTTTTTAGTCCAATCCAAAGAAAACGGCAATGTTTAAATTAATAAGTTATCAGTATATTTAACCATTGAGTAAAGAATAAACGTTGTTATGAGAAGTATTTGCATACCAATGGCATTAGTTCAACACTTTTGGATAACTTAGCCTATTAAAATAAATTTATGAATTTTTTCAAAACTTAACTTCAAAGTGTGCTTTATCAGTCTGCAGACACATGTTTCAAAATGTGAGCAAGACGGTCTTTGTGTGTGAAGACAAGAATTAGCTTTCAATATTTTAGAACCAACGTACTTATAGGGGCCTGTAGACGATTGTAAATCATTAGAGAGTTACTGTTGTACAAATTACTATATACCATGTGACCTGTGACATCACATGTTTACAAAAGAGCCACAGAGCATGGTGGACTTCCTGCAGGCACGGTCCTCAATGAAAGAACACTAAAAATCGTATATTTTATTGAGATTGCACCGTCTTATTTTTTATCAACTTTTGATATGAAGAAACGGGGGCACATCTCAAATCGTGTTCAGCTGTTATATTTAAATCTCTTGAATTTATGTGGAAATGGTGACACAACATGTAAGGCTTCTCATTTGACCAGTGTAGTATTCTGCCTGCCAGAAAGGCCCTGGAATGTAGAAGGTCACTCTTTTTGTAAACGAGGGTCACATGGTCTATGAAGGCGTTCTCTTATTGTGCTTTCCGTGGCTACTCTAATTTGACCTGCTTGTGTTCAACTCTACCAGAAGGGTGCAGGCACACTTTAGATTGGACTATGCAGAAGCTAGAAGGTGCGGTCTGAGGGACGTGCCTCGGGCAACGCTTTTTTTGGGGGGGGGGCAAGTTGTGGGTTGTTGTAAGTCATGGTTATTACCAATATCTAAACATAATGCAGAGATTTTCAAAACAAAGACAAAGTGAGTGAAGGGGCACATCCTTTCACCCCTGCCCCCGCCAAATAAAACATAAGCAGTAAAAATGCTTTGGCTATTTCTTTATCAATTTGAAACTTACTCCAAAAACTACTTAGAACACATAACACACATGTTTGTTTTTCTTGTTACGATAACTTCAAGTTTCACCTGTCACTGATGGAGTTGTAGAATATTTTGAATAAGTTGTTTCCCCCCCAAGTCCAAATAGAATTCCCACCAGAGACTTGGGTGGGATTCTAACCCTTGACCCTTCATATGTGAGAGTGGGATGTATTTTACTTTTGCTGGGCTTGTTAAGCACTTATAGTAAACAGTGCTCTCTACCTGCATCAGTAGAGCGAAAAGCTAAAACAATTTTCATATTGCAAACTTTTTGGGGAAGTATATTCATGTTTTTGAACATTCCAGGTAAAATTGTGAAATAAGACTAATTGTGTGTGTAGGTTGACCATCAGGGAAACTGTAATAGTGTATAGAATGAAAACGCAAACAATTGTACAGAAAAACATTTTTTTAAAGCTACATATTGTAAATATAAATATTTATTTATAATTACGTGGAATTGAGGTAACTGACAGTAGATTTTCTTGATATAAAAAATTATATGTATATAAAAACATTTTTGGTGTTCATATTTATAAATTGTTGCATAGTCATTCATCTAATTTTCTACAGAATAGTTTAAAGACGCAAATAGCTAGATCTTTTCTGTAATGTTACTGATTTGAGCGAGTGGGGAAAAGATAAAAAGGTTCAAATTCACCCTACGTTACTTTGGGAATTTTCTTATCAAATTGCAGCTCAGTCAATTATGTTATTATTATTATTATTTTGTTGTTGTAATATTAACATTTTATAAGGGGTTGGGGCTGTGGCCTAAAAAGCCACAAAAAAAACCAAACAAACAAACTTTGAAAGAAGTACAGCAGAAATAGTTTTGTACATCATCCAAGTTAAAAAAGATACGATCCTTAACCCTTTAGGGACCATTCATTTCTGTATAATTATCACCATACACCCGGACATTGCTAAGTTGATTTTTTGTCCACTTATTTTCAGGAAAAATGTAAGGAAAATTATTAAGAAACAGAAATACATGGTCTTGCTTTAGAATAGTAGATTCTATGTTTACATGGGAAACATTGGAAAATGTCAATTCGGTCCGATACCTTTTCTTTGACCCTCTTGTTGGAGTAGAAGTAGTTCAAATCTTGTGGCCATTTGTGGCCATTTGTGGCCGTTATAGGCATTTTGGTACAAGCCACTTGAGGCCGCTATGTTCCCTAAAGGGTCAATAACGTCCACATGTCTTTGGCTGGTAACCCTCCTGAATCCTCCACTCTTTGGTAACTCAAATGTTTGGACACTGACAATAATTTGTATGCGTGTTCCACTGATGGCCAACTGTTATTTGGGCCTGCAGTATCATGCCCTACAAAGGCAGACTAGGGCTCGAAATTAACACTGGACCACAGGCCGGAGGCCAGTACTTTTAGCGTTGGTCGGTAAAATCACGACTGGACAAGCCCGGTGGTCTTGTGTTTTTCAATTGACTAATAACAGTTATACCTTATTGTGCAGTATCTTCTTTGTGAAAAATGTTGACAATGAATCCGATATATCTTTCATTTCTGTTGAGCATCGAAGTAGCATGACAAAAGTGGTTAGATCTTCTCTTAGTGCTTGTTCAACTCATTTTGAATCTGGTCGTGGAAAATAAATTTTGGTCCAGTAAAAATGTTGAGCTACAAGCCCTGCAGTCTTGTGGATTTTCCCCTCGAATTTGAGCCCTGCAGACAAATTTGTGCATAGGACTTTGGAGGACTTGGGACTGTCAGGATTAATTCTAATCCCCACTCGTATGAAACAACGTTACTGTAATCACTCTGGGGTTTAAACTTATCACATTTTCTAGATTACTTTTTACAGGGCTTTGTTTCATTAATTTAACTTCTGTTTCATAAATGAAATTTGAGGTGCTGCCGATTTAGGAATGGATACAGCTGTTTTTTAAAAGTTACGGTGCATATGATATAATGTTCTCTTGTAAATAATAACCCATGCAAATACTGAGAGCTTTAACATTGTATATTATTTGAATCGGTATCATGTTTATAAATTAAGGAAGACAGATATTTTGGTTTAATAACAGTTTATTCAGAATGTCAAATATATCGTTAATGGAGAATTTTCTTCTAAGAAGCCTTGAAATAAAACTACATGATGGTTACTTGTGGGGTTTTTCTTTAATTGTATTTGTCGCAAAGTCTCCTTTAAGTTTGGGTGAACAAAGACAAATTTACTAGAGCGGTATTTGGACTTGCGACCTCTGGATTTTACGTGCCAGTGCTCTACCAACTGAGCTTGTTAGCCGACTAACTGAGCTAGCAAGCCCGCTATCTGGCGGTCTCCCTATTTGTCAGAGTCTCCCTATTTGTCAACGTGTTTATTCGAGGGGCAGAAATCTTGCTTTGAAGTTATCATCTTAAAGATTGGGATAAGTTCAAGTCAATATTTGAGGTTGTTTTTTCCATGGTTGACTATAAAGTGGACATTTCTCTTTGGGAATCATTGCCGCTTCCCTGGTGCTCATATCCTTATTAAACCATATCTTTTAAACCAGTCTAAACAAAAACAAGGGAACTATTTTGACTTCCAACTTTTTGGGTTCCAAAATACCATGTCACAGCTTCCATCTGTGACTGGTATCCTGCTCATGTTTGCTAAGCAGTAAACCTTTAAGCAATTTTGTTTTCTGTTTGACAGCTCCATGAAATTTGGCACTGAATATAAAATAAACTGACCGCAGACTGATCCCAGAGACCAACGTCACGATGCTACCCATACACGTAGAATCTGTATACGGCAGCTCCTGTCAAAGTGAAGTGTTTTGTGTGCTGGGCTCTCCATCTTCTCAATTGACACACGATGTTTATCTGAGAATAGAACCAGCCAGAATTTGTTTTTGTAAAAATCAACCTGGCCTGCGATTTTTTTCAAGATTTCTCCCTGATTTCTTATTTTGCCTTCAAGGCTGTCCTGAAAGACCTCAAGGAATGAAAGATGACCCTGCTCTCTGTCTAAACATCTACTTTTTCAATTTGGTTGAAATAAAGAAAATTTGACCTGCAACCTCCAGATTAGCGTGCCGGCGCTCTACCAACTGAGCTATCTAGCCCTGACGTTGGCGGCTCCCTATTTTCTAAACATCTTTGTTTGGGGGGTGCCAGTTTTTCTTTGTTCAACCCAAAATTATTTAAGAATAAAAGTCTTAACAGTTTGATAATCTTACCAAGAGCTTGAAGGAATGCCCAGTAAGTTGCTTCGTTTCTAATGGTGGATGCAATATAGGCAGTTGTCCTCCCTTGCCCATCCCCTTGACATCTTAACAAAAGATGAAGCAGACGGACTAACGGCTCAATAATTCTTGGGTCATAAACCACGTCTGTAAAGATATAACGGATTGTCTGGTTACTCTGTATATTTTTGTTTATTTATTTATGTACAAACAGTACATACAAAGAATAAACAGTAAAAATAGGACTACACAGAGAACAAGCCTGCAGATAACCAAAAAAGCGAAAATAATCACTATCTAAAGGCGATCCAGACAGTATAAACCTACAAAGGCACAAAAAAGTACAAGAGGAATACATCATAAAAATTGTGAAAATTACACTTAAAATATCAATTAAAAATATAAAATCTATTAAAATTCCATAAAACTGCACAGGCAGCAAAATTGTATAAACAATTTATTAACCAAAGGGAGAATTAACCAGCCAATACCCGGTCCCCAATAACCCATTACGCCATATTATAAAGCCAAGGATAATTTTTTTAAGAATATTGCACAAAACTAGTTAAACCAGGTGATTGACAGCAAACTAGTAAGGTAGAACACGTTTGTGGATTACTGACTTGTACTCATGGGAGTCAAAAGCTTTTTTCTCTAATGGGTAGGGGTAAGCTATTTCACACATAAGGGAAATGAATAAAAACGGAGTTTATCAAGCAACATGATTTGGTATTCCTTACAGAAGCTAAGAGATCTTGTTTATACATCATGAAGACTGGATACTCGACTTGAGACTTGTCCTAAATGACTTTGAGACTTGAGCCTTCCCTGAAAGACTTGAGACTTGGGTTGAGAGCCTGCCATGTATGACGTGAGACCTGACGTGAAATTAATCAACAGGTTGGCATATTTTTGTTTCATGTAGGCCTAAATGAAATCATGGACAATTTGTGAAGTATGGGAGTTACCTGCAGCTATTATAACTCCAGCTTTCCACCGTTGCACATCTTTCTCTTCAACAGCATCCCAGTCAATGCACTCAACAGAAATGTCTGGAATCCTGTCTCCTTTTGTACTATCTACTCGATCACTCTCAGGTGCCACACTATCCTGTACATGTTCACCTAAAGAAAACCCAAGGGATAATGGGAAGGGGAAAGAATGATTTGCATGACAAGAAATACCGAGTTCTGAAATATGGCTTTTGAAACGTTGGAATTTTAAACCTAAGGACATTTTTGAGAACAAAGAAAATCATGACCATGGACAACCTTAAGTATACATTTATTTATATTTATTTATTTATTTATTAATTCTGGTTGTGAGGCCAAGGATTCTCAGAAAAGCAAACTTAATCACTAAACTAGCCAAGAACCCCATGGCGAGAAGACAGGGAAGAAAATTTCTGCGGGAGGAAAGCCCAAGAGAATTATTCCACGGGAAAGCCACACAATCAGGTAGGGTCTGAAAACCCAATACAAATATATTGCCCCCGGCGGGATTCAAACCAGGGTTTGAGAGGTGGAAGGTGAGGAAAGATACCACCACCACGCCAACCCGACTGCCCAGAGTAACATGTAGAGAGGAAGTAGAGGCCATTGTGCTAAACATCAATCCAGGATTACTTGAGCTGAGCTGCTCCAAGTGTTTTCTAAACTCGATGTTTAGTGGACTTTCATCACACATTGCCTTGTCATGTCAAGTTTGCCTCCTAGCCTCACTCTCATCACCTCAATTTGAATAGACAAGAAACAAGATGGCAGCACTATATCAATAGTCATACGATATAGTGCCTCATGCTTCACAACAGAATAAATAAATAACAATAATAATAACAAAGATACAAACCTGGCACATTGATTGCAATGTTCTCCTTAAGGCCCCTCAGCACACTAGCATGACTGTCTGAAAATATGTATCGAGTTGGTCTGCACATCTTGCAGATGGTGAGTCCGGTCAGCCCCATGCCGCTGCCAAGCTCAAGAACGGTTCTAGAAACGGGAGTAAACATTGACCAAACTGAAACATCAGATGTCACATTTCATCTTGTGGATCCAGTTATCAACCTAACCTTTACATGCACCACAGAATTATACTAATGGATAGTGTCCTCCTTACCTCCCACACATTGCATCTTTGTTTTCCATCGCCCACTCTGCAAGGAGTCCAGCTGCTGGCCAAGTATTCAGACCAGTTGTTCCTTCTGAAATCATCTTCACGGATTCTTTAAGAGTCACTGAAGATTCATCTGTGTTGGACTTGGGGGGTCAAAAGAAACTTGCAAAATCAACCAAAGTTGTCTCATAGTAACAGTAATAATGGATATTTATGATAGTGCCAGTTATTTGAATTCCTGAGACCATCTCAGCTCCCTGGGGAGTACTCTGCTGCCAATTCTACCCATCCAGCAGCGTGTTTTATTCAAAGTCCTCTTGATGGTAAGTGCATCCATGGTATCAAACCCCTTGCATTGGCCGCCATCGCTGAGGTCAAGCAATGGAAACATGCACATTTTTCCACGCTGCACACAACTCTCGGCCAATGACAGGTCTTCATTGACATCACTGAGGGCGCTGTTTCTTGCTTGTGATGTCATATGCAAGGGGTCTATTGCTCCTCAGCAGTACAGTACTGATCTACTCACTTTGTATCAGCCGGGCAGGGAGGTGGTGCACGTGCCCCCCCCTAGTTACGCTACTGTTTCTTAAAAATTAACATAAGTGCTGGAACTTTTAGTGGATTTCTTTGCTTTATGTATGATTATCTACAGTTTAATTAACAGAAGCCTTCAGTAACAAACCACAAGGAGAACTGACTGGGTAAATAAACATTATTTTTGGAGTGACCAAAGATAAATTTACTAGAGTGGGATTTGAACCTGCGACCTCCGGCTTAACGTGCCAATGCTCTACCAACTGAGCAATCTAGGTTGAATGGCTTCTGACAGGTTGAATGGCTTCTGACTGGCACCCCCAAACAAAGAAATTGACAAAATAGGGAGAACGCCAACATTAGGGCTAGAAAGCTCAAGCAGAGCCAAGCAAGCTAATCCGGAGGTCCCTGGTTCAAGTCCCGCTCCAGTTAATTTTTCTTTGTTCAACCCAAAATGATTTCAAAGAAGTCTTCACAACATCTCACCAGTAGGTACGTTCTGTAGCATTCATCATTTGTCTCAGGTTTGGAATTGCTCAACAATTCCGTGTACATTTCATACAGTTCATCTCCAAGTTCATATCCTTCTGCTTCACACTGTTAATGACAACAACAAGAAAAGAGAAAAGCAAACCCTTAAGTATACAAAAGACATATTTTTCATCGAGACAAAAACAAGCCAACTGATCTAGCTGAAAGTAAGCTGTTTGGGAGGTTTTCATAATTTATAATTTGCCTTTTCCCACAAACATCCCCCCTTTTTAGTCTGCCTCATTCACTAATTACTTACTTTGTCTTTTGTGTTTTCAACCTCTTGTGGTTAAACCAGCCCCTTCACTGAACCCCCCCCCCCCACAGTCTCTCCTTCTACATTTCTCATCCCTTGCTTTTTCTATGTGCTTTCTGCATCCCCTCTCTCCTTTCACTTCTTTCCACTTGACTGTTTCTGTTTCACCAGTCTACCTGTTTATTGTCATTTAGCCTTCGAGAAAGACTCTGCTAGGGTCAAAACGTCAGGCCATTAACTATTTTTTGAATTTATAATTTCTAAATTATACTTGCCTTTTGAATGAGCGCTTTCAGAAATGCTGCTTGGTATTTAATTGATGGAGGATATTGTTGAGCTATGGCAGATTTTATTGTCTAAAAAAAGGAAGAAAACACAAGAAAAATCCAAGAGTCAGAGTTGGGAATCTCGAGTCTGAGACTTTACTCGAGTCGCACCTGAGTTTTATAATTGTGAGACTTGGAACTTGACTTGGAATTGAGTTTGATGACTTGTTGACAATGAACACTCAGCAGTAAATGACTGCTTTGGGAAATTGGGTTTCTCTTTTAGATCTTCCGTTTAATCTGTTAAAAGTGAGATTGGTGCAATTAAAATGAACACATTATTTAACTTCTAAGTTAAAGTTATATTTCTGTTTTTTGTAAATTCTCCGAGCTAGGGGCCAACACTATCTTTTCAATTTTTATAAAAGTGAATTACATGAATCTGAACTTATCCACCGTTTCAGTTTAGTTATTGAGGACATGTTATGAGCTTGTATTTGCTAGTACTAGAAGTAGAAGACTGAAAACTTGAGACTTGATGACAACTCTGCCAAGGATTATAATAATTAGGTGAAACACAAAAATGCAATAGAAGATCAAGAAATTACCATTTTCAGCAAATCTGTCTGTGATTCCACACTTTTAAAAAGTTCACCTGCAACTTCCAGTCCCTGTTGGTTTCAGTAATAAGAAATATTGAAATTTAAAGAAAGGTAAATACGCGGCTTATTTTGATCGCCGCGGCCTGCACCAAAGAAGATGTTTGAACAATGTTCCCCCTCCCCCCTCCCCTCCCCCATTAACTAGCCCAAAAAGTGTTTTTTTTTATCATGTATAAACAATAAATACCAGGCTTTACCATCTTGCGGACGGGTGCCATTGCAAGGAACTGGGCCGATACAGTTGAGAGATTCGGCACATCTTTCATCTTAAAATCAGTCATGACTGGGACTTTGGGAGAGAGGTCTGTCACTTGCTCCTCCAGTCATGCGTGTGCTGCCCTCCTCCATCATGCATCCGGCAACAGGAGCACCGCCGGATTCGTAAAGAGCGCCGCCGGAGACAAGTCGACCTTGAGGAGGATTTAATTAACCTGCTGAGCGACATGTAGAAACCCGCGCAAGTAGGAAACTGCGCGCGCAAGTTTTGTACTTAGCATGGCAACTTAAAAACTTGTGCAGGTAAATTTAAAACTTGCGCGGGTTTCGACTTTGCGCTTAAGATACCCATGTGTTGTCGTCAGAGCACACAGAGGAAGAGATGTCGGGGAAAGAGTGGTCCTTTTCAAGTAAAGAAATATAGCTGAAGCTGCTAGCCTTATTTGTTAAAGTCAGGTAAGAGTAAGTTAGTTCATTCGATAAAATTTCCCGTTGTAATTTTGGCTACAATACTAATACAATATACTTTGGATAGGGAGAAGAGCCAAACAAAATAATTTGCTGCAGTGTCACTCGACTCGGATCGGATTCGGAGTCACACTAAACTTGCTGCTGGGTGGGATGGTCATGATTGTGGGAGGGTGGGAGGTTCGTTCCGCAATCGTCTTCACGAATCATCATAGTTCTAGTAGCAGGAGGCTAGCAGTGGTGCCAGACCTGCTGTCCCTGATCTGTGGGGGATCATGGATGTAGAGTGGGAGTGGGAGGGGGAGGGGTTGGGTGGGCAAAACATACATTCGTCTTTAATACTAGTTTAAGCATGGAGGGGTTTGTAAAGCCCGGTTCATACTTCCTGTGAATGCGAAGCGAATATTGACGTCACAAATTCGCAACAAGTAATTCGCAAGAGTTGAGCTGCGCTCAACTTTTGCGAATAGTCGCAGCGAAAACAGAGTTGTGACGTCAAATTCACGTCATTCGCATTCGCAGGAAGTATGAACCGGGCTTAAGGTAATTTAATGACAGTGACACTATAGACAGTGACAGAGGCACATATTTCTTTACTTACCGACGACCCACAAACATGAATACCGCAAGCATTGATAACTTTAATTTCGGGCAATGCCAACGGTTTGGGTTTGGCAAGGGTTTGGCTTTTGCGGTTATTTTGATTTTGGCCCTTGGGGCAAAAAATGGGGATGGGATTTATTATGGGGAGCAAACTGAGGGGGTGGGGTGGATTTTCCCCCTGTAGCGTTGCTGCTGTTAACAGGACAGGGGGTCCAGTCCGGGTACTCCTACAGAAGTATATGAATGAGATAGCGGAACAAACCTCATCATAGTTCTAGGAGTACAGTCCAGGTTGATCAATTCTCACCAGCCCTTGGTCATGGAATCATGGAGGAAGCAATGGATACTGAACTTCCTCCATGGTCAGTGCACTGTCACTGCTCTAGTGCTAGCAACAGCATGCAGTGCTGCGTGTGGTATCGATCATACTTATGATTAATCAAGTAATTGCTAAAATACCTGTTAGGGTTATTGTGTTATTGAATGGTACAATATATGTAAGTATGACAATCTGATTCAGTGAAATCTTGCAGGACAGCAACAACATAGCCAAAGCACTAGAATGGATGAGTTATAAGTCGGTTTATAAGTCGGTCGCGCAATGATAATCATCGAGCGCTGATGATCGCCAACAGCCTCAGCGACTAGACACTTTTGCCTTAGCGATAAAAAAAAATAAACTGTGTTTTTTATGGTCGCATGTCACGTTTTCAGCTGCACAACCATTGCGTGACCGATTATACTGGCTTTTAGGCTCTGCCGTTTATCCTTTTTTTCCTAAATGTTCTTTCACTCAGTAACTGTGTGATTTCTTTATTTGACTCAATTTTATAGATTCTGAGAACAACTCACTCTAGCCATGCGTGCATCTACCTCTAAGTCAGCAGACTTGCCAGTCCTTTCGGGTGACCTTCATGATATCCTCGAAATCGGAAGGAAGTTCGACTCATTGGAAGATGTGGAGCAAGTCATAAAAGACTTTGAAGAGGCAACCTCGGCAAAGTTCATCAAGAGAGATTCCAGGACGGTCGAGAGCTCGAGGAGAAGACTTCCGAATCGACCGTTAAAAGACAGCCTGAAGTATTATGCTGTCACCTTCAGTTGCATCCATCAGGGTCAGCCTGCAAACGCTTCCAAGGGACGCAAACGGAAAAGGAAATCACAGCGAATCGGATGTCCCGCATTGATTCGGTACGAACAATCCCTCTTTTTTGACGATTTGTGTGACTTTATATGTTGAAATTTGCTGTAAATAGTAAAATTTAACATGATAGTATCAAGTCACAATAATTCCCAGGCCTGATACAACGTCTGGTACAATGACATGCTCAGTCACAAGTTCCTGCTTTTAATTTGAATTCCTCAGACTATATCAATTGTTGCTATGTCATGATTCGGGGGCAAGCTTTTGCGTAGTTACCGTACTTTAGAAGACCCATACACAATTCTGAATGAATGTCTATGGCACAATGGTACCATGGTTTGCTCATCTGGAGGTTGTTATACAAAAGCTTGCCCCGGATCATTTTTCATAACAACTGTCTCTACAGTCTGAGGACTGCAAGTTTAAGCGGTAGCTTGTGACCAAGCAAGTTAATTTACCAGACATTATTTAAATCAAACATGTAAATGGCTTATTGCCTTCATGCTTTTTGTTACTGCCTTAGGGCCCTTTTAAAATGTTCCAGTAGAAACTGGACTCCTCATAGAGGTGCCCTTTCTTCTTCTTCTTCTTCCTTTTGAGGCGAACCCCTTCTCTTAGCGATAAGTGTGTACTGGGGTCTTTTACGTGCATTGATAGTTTTTATTACAACACACGGGACCTACGGCTTTCCGTCTCATCCAAAGGACGAAGCAATAATGGTTAAGTGTCTTGCTTAAGGACACAAGTGTCAAGACCAGGACTCGAACCCACACTCTGCTGATCAGAAACACCAAGGTTTGAGTTCGGTGCTCTTAACCGCTCGGCCATGACACTCCATAAGCCCTTTACTATGGAAGAACTACCCTGTCCTTACAAGAATGTAGTTCGAGCAGTAAGATTCATCTTAAGATGAGTTGTCATTAATACCGTAGTGATTTGTATTGTGACATCATACTGTAACATCATAACATTGTGTGGTGGTCAGTTCTGTAAACTACCACTCATGATCAAAACTCTGACCCAAAATACCAACTTGATTAATATCTTCTTTCATACAGGAATTATAACGTATATTATGTTATTTTTTCTTTTCAGATTTTCAATAACTCCTGATGGCCAACAACTCTCTGTAGTAGAAATCAACATAGAACACAACCACCCACTTGGTGAGGAAAGCCCTCTCTCCATAGCTCAGAAAAGGCATCTGAATGGTGATGAACAAGAGGCGTCATGCAGCGTTGTGAAGGTAGTTCAGTAAATGCCATATGTACCCCATAAATAGCTGCTTAGCTTCCCCACCTGCCCGGCAAACATTTACCGGTCCAGTGTTTTCTTTTACCAGAACAGTTGTGGCGTGTCACGGCCGAGCGTTTAGTCTGGGTGCTAGCCTTTTATCGCAAGTGCTATATGCATAGTGAGTGCAGGCAGTGTGGTAGATGGTGTTTGGAGAGGGGAAAAAGTAAAATAAAATTCCTCTCGACCTGCAGAAATTGAAAAGGAAGGATGCTAAACAAGTATATTGTTTTTACATAGCCTTTTCTATTCCCCAGAAACCATACATTCAAAGCAGATGGCTGCAGTGTTTCTGCTTTAATTGTCAAGGAAAAATCAGTGCCAACATTAGCATGACAGCCTGTGCGAACATAAGCATATTTCACAGGGTCCTGCTACTAATTATAATCCCCTTTCACACTATAGGAATTTCAAAGGAAATATGCAGGAATTTTTGTTTGACCTTTTCACTCTGCAATTTCTAACCCTTGCAAACTCATGGGAAAATACTCCATTTCAGCCAGATATTAATCCCAGGGTTAACACACTGAGTGCTCATTTACCCAGGGAAAATCACATGAAGTGTGAAACGAGCATAGGGCAGGCACGTAGGAAGATGACTTCAACAGGGGGGGCCAGGTTCCTGTGAAATTTGCCTGGTCACTCACCTTAATCATTAATAACTTTACCCACATCCCCAGATCACCAGAATTGCATAAAATCGTTTAATGTACTATCAGTTAAAATCCGCGATTTAAAACATGAAGTTAAAATATTTAAAAAAATAAAACTGACACGGTGTATGGTTGATGATGGTAGAAACATCCCTCGAAATATTATTGATGCTAAAATACTGTTCGATGCTATTTTGTTTTAAGAAATGAGCATGCGCGGACCCAGGATTTTTTTAACCGGGGGTCATAACAGCGCACACAGGCTTCTCCATTTGTGGCTCAAATAAATTTCAGGGTTGGGGTCCAGGGGCCGGCCTCACGGCCCCTGGTGGGGTCCAGGGGCGAAGCCCCGGTGGGGGTTCAGGGGGCGAAGCCCCCTGGAGCTCTGAGCTTTTGGCATTTTGGGGTCGATAAATCAAGCTTCCGTGTGCCTAAACACAGAGGAAAAGAGCACTTCTGATCAATATCAATCGTCTAATTTTACGGGAAAATTTCCTGTAACATCAACGAAGGACTCCTAGAAAATGTTAATCCCACGCTGGCTTTTGAATGCACGCATATGGAATGGGCGCCTCCTAGGATCCCTTCACTGTTCACCCCATACACATACTGTGTGGTACAAAAAAATTGTGGCCGGGCGTTCCTGCGCACGTGTACAATTTGCGTCTGTTGCATGGGCGGAAGCACCGACGAAGGAACTTCAAGATTCCGTAAGCAAATGTATTCAAATAGCCACTTTGTCAATGTTATCTGATTAAATGGCCTACAGACTGCAGCACTGGAAATAAAATTGGCTCAGATTGAGCCAAAAAATGCCGGCTCCTGTGTTCAAAAATGGCTCAACATTGGCTCAAATTATGAGCCATGATTGGCTCAAATTGAGCCAATCTTGAGCCATGTTTGAACACAGGAGCCACTGCTGGCTCAATTATAATAATTGAGCCACTGCTGGCTCAATTATCACAATTGAGCCACTGCTGGCTCAATTATCACAATTGAGCCACTGCTTGCTCAATTATGAGCCACTGCTGGCTCAATTATGAGCCACCATTGGGCATTGGCTCATATGAATGAGCCAGTGGTGGCTTTGGTTGAGCCAATGATTGGTTGAGCCAAACACTCCCTAGTTGAACCTATTTCAAACACTGGATGACTAGACTGCACATCACTTGGTGGAGATTTTATGTGGCGCTTAGTAACACTCTTAAATTTGTAAGGGGTTGTAATAATTTAAAAAAATAATGATTTGATATCCGCTAGTTAGTACCAGCTCACTTAAACTTTGTTTCACTGTCAGTGCCAGTCTAATGCATTTGCTATGGCCATAAGGAAAATGGTAGTGATTCAGGAAGATCATGACCTGTGGCCTGTTCAAAACATAAGATTTAACAGGCATTTAATCATATACTGGCAATATACTGGATAAAACTTTTGACCATAAAACCATAGCCCTGTGCCATTCAAAATGATCTGATAAAACGTAAATTGTGTTTGGTGTGAACAGGCAACAAACTGAGGCACCGGACTTGCTTGGAAAGCTATATTTCAATTAAAATTGAAATTTTCTCCAATAATGTTTGTGAAAAAGTCTTATTTATTTATCGAATCTAACATAACAATAGAGCACATTATAAACAAGGTTAAACTTATGAACAAGGTTAAACTTTTAACAACTTGTGCTTTCCGATCATTCACTTCACCATACAGATTTGCACTACATGTGGGGGTGTACTGCCAGTGTCTTCGCTAAAGGCATTTAAAACAAATTGTATTCCTTAAAGGGTTTTGATACCTTTTGTAGATCAAGTTTTTGGCCATGACGTGAATCCCTACTCACTGTGAATGAACATGTAATAATTTACCTGTAGAAGTTTCAGCTTCATTAGTCGTCAAGTTTTTGAAAAAAAGTGAAAATCACAGAGCACATACACAGCAAAACAATTTCATTCCACCATGTCCACTGGCACTAAATGTAGGCAGAGCACAGCCATAAAACATGGCGGCTACTGCACATACATCACCAGTTTGAATCTAATTGGACTGCAGTACATGGCTTATTGTCACCAGTAAATGCAATTAGGCTTGGTTGGCCATGGGTTGTACATGTACAGCAAAACAGTTTCATTCCACTGGCACTAAGTGTAGGCAGAGCACAGCCATAAAAAATGGTGGCTACTGCACATACATCACCAGTTTGAAACTAATTGGACTGCAGTACATGGCTTTTATTGTCACCAGTTTAAATGCAATTGGGCTTGGTTGGCCATGGGTTGTAAATGTACAGCAAAACAAATTCATTCCACTGGTACTAAATGTAGGCAGAGCACAGCCATTAAAACATGGCGGCTACTGCACATACACCACCAGTTTGAATGCAATTGGGCTACAGAACATGCTTTAAGTCACCAGTTTAATGTGTGGTTTACCATCAGTTCCAAATCCGTTGACATCCTGGCAAATGCTGCAGACAAAACTGCCAGAAGGTGGTACAAATGGTGTAGAAACAATAATGAGCCCAATAACATGACATATTTGGGAGGAACTTGTTATAGAAGGTAAAAACTTAGCCTTTTTGGAGAGCTAAAAAACCCACAACCACCATGATGAAGAGCGCCCTCGGATTCCTTTTGAGTCAATAAAGAAAATGAGCCAAACACGGCTCAATCCGAGCCAAAAGTGGCTCAGTAACAAATGAGTCAACTTATACCTAATTCATGACTCAGCCTGAGCCAAAAGTGGCTCAGTAACAAAATGAGCAAACTTATGCCTTTTTCACGGCTCAACCTGCCGAGCCAAAAGTGGCTCAGTAACAAATGAGTCAACTTATACCTAAGTCACGGCTCAGCCTGAGCCAAAAGTGGCTCAGTAACAAAATGAGCCAACCTATGCCTTTTTCACGGCTCAACTTGAGCCAAAAAAGTGGCTCAGTAACAAAATAAGCCACTTCATGGCTCAACCTGAGCCAAAAGTGGCTCAGTTAAACAAAATGAGCCAATTATGGCTCTGTTTGAGCCATTTTTTCCCCAGTGAGTACTATTCCCTCAGAACATATGAACAAGCCAATTTATCATCCGGACAACATTTTTTTAGGGGGGGCCCGGCCCCCCCCTCATGTTTTCAGCATGTTTTCAGCGGGGGCCAGTGGCCCCCACGGCCCCCCCGGTTCCTACGTGCCTGTAGGGTGGCTGTGGGGTTAAAACTCCTCAGGAATTCAGCTTGCATTGAACTTCTTCCTTAACGGTGGATTTGAAAGGACACAAGGTAGAGAGTGGTGCCCAATTTTGTTACACTGCTTACGACCCCCCCCCCTGTGGCCCATAGAATCACATGCTTTACATGGTGCTTTCAGTGGGGGACTCTGTGGTACACAGTGCCATATATTTTGGCCCCAAAGTGCCTTTATTGGCATTGTCTTCAGTGCAAGATGGTAGAGGAGTAAGGTCAGATTCAAACAGTTTGTTATCTCTCTGATATCCTCCTAATGGTTAATTGGAACTTGTGATGTCCAGATAACTGTTAAACAGTTTCTACCGATTTCAATTGGAACTATGAGCCAACCTGTAAAAGGAGCAGATGTCAACACACTTTGCAGGATTAAGAATAGAACACTATAACCAGTCAGTCTTCACAGTCACAAAACCACAAACCACAGTGGGGCTGGGTGCAAAGCAAAATGTATAACAAATTGTTGGAGATTGAAAATAATGTATTACAAATTGTAGGGGATATAAGACACATTCTGACCAACAAAAGGGTTGTCAATCATTCTCCCTGGATAGTGTCTGGGGCTAACATTTTAAAGAAAAGGAAGGTCTTTTATTTGTTTTTACTGTCGGCGTTGTTAAACTTGGAAACTGATTTCAACTATTTTGTTATGGTTTTAAAAACGGTTAAACATCCCAACCCTAAAACACATGTACATGTTATAAATTGTTTTTTACCCTTACACTGATGTGTATTAAGCACTGTAAACTCAGTACTTTCCCGAGTTCTTTGAAACAATTCCACAGGCAAATCCTCTAGACATCTGCTCTAGCAATACAAAGGTTGTGGGTTCGAATCCCACCCGAGTGTTTTGCGTGTAGATTTTTTCACAGAGCTTGGGGAAAGTACTGAGTATACAGTGCTTAATACACACGGTGTAAGGGTAAAAAACAAATTGTATATCCCTGATGCCAAAAATCTATCTATTACATGTACATGTTGTTTTTCTTGTTGTTGCAGAAGAAAGGGAGGAAAGAGGCCCAGAGTAGTGCAGAGGACAGAACAGGACAGAAACACCCAGTAGCTTCAATTCAACAGCAGACAGAATACAACAACAGAGTCCGATCAATTATTGATCAACTATCGGATACTGGAGATCATCCTGGAGTTCTGGAAGTCAAAACTGAAGATGACGGAACGGTCACAAGTATTTACTACCAAGATCCAGAGATGAAGAGAGTCTACGCCTCATATCCAGAGTTTCTCATTCTTGACGCCTCCTGCACGCCTGATTTCTTGAAGATGCCCATGTACATTTACGTCTTGCTAGCCGAGGACGGTAATGGAGACAGGGAAATTGTCGCTTTCTTCCTCATTAAATCTCCCGATCCCAACAGCCTTCATACTATGATGCATAAGTTCAAGTTACTTAACCCGGCGTGGGTTGACATGCATGTCTTGATGATTGACCCAGACTTTGCAGAACGCCAACTCTTGCAGGACCAGTTTCCATGCGCAGCAGTGCAATTTGGTCATCACCAGGTGATCCAGAAATTCCAACAGGAACTGAGGAAAACAGAGCTGGGCTTAAGTCGCGGGCAAAGACTGTTTTGCATGCGCCTCTTCAGGAAACTAGAAGCTTCTGTTTCTGAACCAGAGTACAACAAGTTGTATCAACAGCTTTTAAATTCAGCCTTGAATCCCGTGATTGAGTGTTACAACACAACGTGGCATGGCAACCGTGAAGAATGGGTGGAAGGTTTCAAGTCGAGAGCCTTATTTATAAAGGGAGCAAATCCAGACAACCTGAAGCCAGTAAGCGAGATGCTAAAAAATATCTCGGATAATCTTTCATCCGCAGAGGAAGTAGTTAGTAACATACAGGAGTTGGTTGGGTTACTCAGAGAGAAACGTGACCACAAAGCATCGACGATTCTCGCCAAGATTCCAAATCCGCCGGCAGACTCTACGGTTAGGGAGTATCAGGAGTACACCACACCCCACGCCATGACGCATATTCAGAAGCAGCTGAAGCAAAGTTGGAAAGTCAAAGTCGTGTCTGGCATCAATCAACACTCCTCTTGTAAGGCGATCTCAAAAAATGAAAGCTTTGATGTCACGGTGAATTCCTGTCCGTGCCAGCTCTTTGAGTGTCTGTATCTGCCTTGCAGTCACATCTTCGCCATCCGTCGCTTTAAAGGTCTCCCCCTGTTTTTGAAGGAGGTGGTGGGGTCAAGATGGACTATGGAGCATTATAAGTCCTCCTGTCGACTCGTTCCTCAAGACTCTGGCTCATCTTCAGGGGAATGTGTCAGAACAATCAGACCCCACCTTCTCTCCCACCAAGAGAAATACCAACGGATAGCTCGAATCACTAACGAGCTGGCGTTGATTATATGTGATGCGCCACCAGACAAGTTCGACAATGAAGTTGATACTGTCAAGAAGCTCTTGTCCATCATTCAGAATGGTTCAACAGCGAGATTAACTGAGATACCCGATACACTTGACTAGGTTGATAGGAGTTTGGTCATAAGATTGGCTCGTTAAGCGGACTCAGATTGAGGACTCGTAGTGAGCGATCTGAGAACCTGAGAATCTCACAGACAAAACACATTTTCTATGAAGCACAGCCAAGTTTGCTCAGACCGAAAAATGAATAACAAAACTAAAGAACTAAAGCTTATTTTCTAGCCTTGCAGGCCATGGCCCCTTAGGGCGCTGTCCAGTTGGCAGAAATAAATAAATAAACAACAAGGCCATGTAACAAAAATTACATGTTTCTCGTTTGGACCTTTTGAGAAAAGGAAGGAAGAGGTCCCTAATATTAGTTATTTTCCATGTCCCAAGACGGCGGCCATGTTTCCCGCACCCCTAATTTTCAACAAATTGATCTGTACATGTATACTGATCGTATTTTGCTGTAAAATTACTTTTTAAGTGTCAAATAAAATGGATAATGATATTTAAGCTTTAAATACCCTTGAAAAGAAGGTTAATATGACTCTACGAGCGATTTACAGAAAAAGGGGGTGAAAATTACGATTTAATTTAAAAACAATTTTTTTAAATAAAATCTAACTAAAAAAAAGAAGGTATTATCAAAAAATGAAGCGGGCGGGAATGAGAAACATTTAAATTTTGTTATACGGCCTGACAATAAATAATAGTAAACAGAATTTTTGTTGAGCTCATTATGCAAAAATAAATTTTTGAAATGCCCAGTTTAAAAGAGATGAGACTTGGGCTATCTCTAGAAGGTTGATAGATTACTGTGTGTTCTGAGGTCAAACAAACATTTAAACAAACAGCTTGCCAGGCAGAATGTGATATAGTCCAGACTGTTTTTGAATAGTACTCCGCTATAGTAGGATTTGAAACTTTGCACGGTGGAGATACAATCTAGTAAGTTTTGTAGTAACACCATGTACATGAGTAGGATTTGAAACTTTGCATGGTGGAGATACAATCTAGTAAGGTTTGCAGTAACACCATGTACATGAGTAGGATTTGAAACTTTGCATGGTGGAGATACAATCTAGTATAGGTTTGTAGTAACACCATGTACATGAGTAGGATTTGAAACTTTGCATGGTGGGAATACAAGGCAACTTTCAGATCACTCTTAGTTTCCAAATTCGCAGCTTGGCTTCCTTTCTCCTTTTTATGCATTTCTACCTTGTTGCCAAACTGTTGTGTTATGTAATATTCATATCTTCATTCTGCACAACTCCTTCTTGTCATTGTTATTATTATACTTATTATTAATATTTTCGTTCAACATATTCCTCTTTAAGTTAAATTGTTAATATTTGTTTGTTTTTTGTTTTTGCATTTGTCAGTGGGCATTTCAATACAAGCCTTCTTTTGGCTTCTGAAAATGCCCCCTTATTGGTTTGCTCCTAATCCATTTCATTATTTTGTTTTGTTTTCTTCATTCAGTTCTTGATTGTCTTTGATTTAAATAATTGTTCTAATTTCGTAGATTTTTCTTTGTTTTTCACCAATGTGGAAATAAATGTTGAATTGAATTTAATTGAAAAGCAGTCTATTAAGGTTTACAGTATGGCCATATATGTTAAGATTTGAAACTTTGCATGGTGGGAATACAATCAAGTATGTAATTATCTCTCTATTTTAGTTGTTATGGTTCTAAAAAGAATCGGTGGTTTAAAGGCACTGTACACGTTTGGTAATTGCCCAAAATATATATTAGCATAAAAACTGACTTGGTAACGAGCAACAGAGAGCTGTTGATAGTATAAAACATTGTGAGAAACGACTCCCTCTGAAGTAACGTAGTTTTTGAGAAAGAGGTAATTTCTCACTAAAATAATAAAAGGCTTCTTGCAAGAAGCCTTTTATTCCTATCTGAAAGCACACAAATTTGTACAACGAGGGTGTTTTTTCTTTCATCATTTCCTTGCAACTTCGATCACCAATTGAGCCCAAATTTTCACAGGCTTGTTATTTTATGCATCTGTTGGGATACACCAAGTGAGAACACTGGTCTTTGACAATTACCAAACGTGTTCAGTGCCTTAAAAGGGATTGTATATGTTTGGTAATTAGAACCCACCGTTTGTTTCAATCCTATATAGTTATAGATATATTATACCATAAAACTAGTCTGTGAACATTTCATTTCAAAAGTGAAAAGTGAAAAGTTTCTCAAAATGCATTATACTATCATCCAAAGCTGCCGTATTTCTTACCAAGTAAGTTTTTATTGCCATTAATTTTCAAAGTCATTACGAAACGTATTTATAGACCCTTTAACAACTCCACATTTCGATCAGTGTGCTCCGATCCTCTTCAGGAAGAATACGTTGAGTTGTTAAGCTGTCGGTTCTTTTCAGAGCCCTCACAACTTATGAGACAGAGAATATTACACGGTGTTACCACAAACCTTTACCAAATAGTATCCTGCTTTTGTTTGCTTTGTAAAACCTTGTTCAGCAGTTTAATAGTTTCTGCTTTAGGCCTGTTAAGCTTTTGTAAATAAGCTCCTTCGTGGTAATATTTCTATCTTGTTCAAGGGGCACATTTCTTTACTTCGAACACACGTTGCCATTTGCGACTCGACGCTTGAACTTCCACGCACATTCCAGATGCATGCATGAAGTTCTACTGTGCTGAGTTAGAGGCGGCAACACGTGTTTAAAAAATCCAATCTGCCCCTTGAACAAGATGGGGCGGGGCATATAACCCTGAAATCCACCAGAGAAATGCTGGAAGGACTATGTCAAGTCAAAATTTGTTCTTACTGCTGTGGTTACTTCGGATCTTTAATCACGATTAGCGATCGACCCGAGGCGTTTGGAAAGTAACATCTACCTTGAAAGTGCTTGTATGCCCAGAGTATAGTAGATGTTTGGAGTAATATGCAAATCAACATGTATATTTAAAAAAAATAAAAATAAGAAATGTAATCACACTTGCCCATAAATGTTAGATTTTTGATAATTGTGTTTTGTAAAAACCAATCATGACAATCAAGACAATAAAGTTAACGAGATAAATGTTATTAAGGATAAATGCTTCATTAGTGTGTCTTGAAGTTGTGTTTTGCTTTTATTGTCATATTCTTTAAACTGGTAAAGATTTTTAATGTCATCAGCTTTTTACATGAAATAATTGGCTCATTTGTAATTGGAGTTTTATCCGTGATCATTTTGTGAATAAGACAATTGTTATTAATGTGAAGAGTTGTTTATTAAATGCATACAAGATCACAAACCTAAGTTTCATATGTTTTTTATTCCATCTTAATAGCACTTATGCACTAATGACATCACTTTGGCTCAAAATACTCGGCTGTCAGACAAACATTCCACCACTCACGCGATCGATCAAAGTCGGTCCACGCAGGTAAACATAAAGCTTGGACATGTACGCATGCTTACGTTAGTAAAAATTAAGCACGTTGTCTAAGATCCGGGTACTGAGCTTCTATTTTTAGCATTGGTGTGGAGTGCTATTACGTTTTGTCAATCTATACAGTTTGTATGTAGCCCCCTCCCCCACCCCCCTCCCCCACCCCCTCCCCCACGACATTTCTGTTTCTATTTCTATGCTGGTACTTGTTAAAAGCCTGTTTCAGCAACCTAAGAGGATTGAGGTGTGGTGCCTTAAACAGTGGACACTTTTGCAAGGTTCTCTTTACATATGTTGTGCAAGTAATAAGCCTGTGACTTTAGGCACTGATGGCTCCCTTGAACTGCTCCACACTGTGGGCAGTTCAATGATGTTCTGGGGAGTGCATCCAAGTCACGTAGAGTTCTTGGGAAGAAACTTCGTTTGTTCACATGACCCAGTTGAACTTGGTTCTTGGTAGGCTGTCCTCCAGAATACTCCATGAAAGCGTTATGACTGGAGGTGGCGGAGGATGAAACTTATTGAAGAAGAAGAGATTTTTCATTGAGAACAGAAGCTTTAAATGTTGTTGAACTGGATTGAGTAACGTGGAGCATGGAGGTAGAATTGGAGTAAGTTGACAGCTGGAAGGTGGTGACTGCTCTATATTCCGACACCCCTATATTCCGACACCCCTATGTTCCGACAACCCCTCATGATTTATATAGGGTTAGGGTTAGGGTTAGGGTTAGGGTTAGGGTTAGGAATAGGAAATAGGAAAATACACCAGGGTTGTCGGAACATAGGGGTGTCGGAACATAGGAGTGTCGGAACATAGGGGTGTAACCCTGGAATTGTTACAAGACTTGACCAAAACATTCACATTTTTGCCATTCTGAAGAAAACAAATCCTTGAACAAAATGTTTCAATATGTCCCTGACACAACCATCGATCTCTAGACCTTTTAGTTGTTAATTGTGCTGTTGAATATTAATTTAAGTATTTTTAACCAAAAATGAGAGCCTCCATTAAGGTTACGCCTCCCCCCGTCCTACTGGGATCCGCCTCCATTGGAGCTGCACGGACTGGTTCCCAGTCTCAACGTCGTGCGAATGTCATAGTTGTTTATATTGGTACACAGACTACACAGTGCATCATTAGATATCCGTACGACGCCGAATTTACCCTCTGGATCGCGTAATCATGTGAGTACAAAATCCATATTTTGCCTCGCCATCCTTCTTGTTATTTACTGCACAAGCCTTTAACTTGTAACTTCACAGCATAAATATTTATTTTTTGGGATAGAATTAGGTATTTTCTTTATTCATTTATCTTATTATTGCAGTTGAAATTAGTATATTTTCTAGTAAAGAAAGAATAATCATCCATTAAAAATAGTTTAACCCATTTCGTGAAAATTCAGTAATTCTTTTCTGCTTCAGAACACCGTAACGTTAGCAATACAGGTTATTTTGAAAGGGGACTGGGTACGAAATGTTTGTCCGAGCATGACGTTAAAAACTATACCCCCATGGTCCAAGTAAAACAAATTTTTAACGTGCTTTTCATTTTTTTGGTTGGGGGCATAATCATAAATGGAGGTAGAATTTCATGATCATACTGCCGTAGCAAAATCTAACGTCACCACTGGGCCCACTTAGACTCTTAGAGGTAGAGCTATACTTGCTTAAATAACAAAAAGTAGATTGGTGCATAACATTAACAATAATTATTGCTTTAGTACAAACAACAAAATAAGTTTGTCAAAGGGGAATTTGAGTTTTTATGAATTTGAAATTCGACCAGGGGCTGATTTCACGAAGAGCCTTTATTTTTCTAAGACTGTGTTGTGTATCAATCTGTATTGTTCAGCAAATTGTCACTGTGACAAAACAATAAAATATGGTGATATTGGCAACTCATGACTTAAGATGAATTTTTATACTTTGTGAAATTGAGACCAGGCTTACTTCTTTCAAATAAAATTGTTCATGATGTCTTTGATTAAAATCTTGCTATTCTCACGCTAGGCCGCGCAGTAAAAGTCGCAGTCGTAGCAGAGGACGTAGTGATCGTCGAGATAAAGGAAGAAGCAGAAAGAATCGAGGAGGGTCAGCCTCGGCTAGCTCCGGCAGTAGTTCAGACAGGTTTGTTTTCAATTTGAAAATTGTTGTCAGCATTTATATGGTGCATGTGCATTTTTTAAAAACCTCATTAGTAATTGGAGGCAAACTTTAGCTTCAGATGAGCTATACACAAACAAATTTTAATTGTGTAAGTGCCCACAATTTTCAGAAATTGTTTCTTTTCAAACGTTGTTATTATCGTGTTGACCATGTTTTTGTTTTGTTATTGTCCTGACTACCCTTTAATCCTGGTTACCTCAGCTGAACTTAGGCATTAGAGGACTTCATTTAATTTTACACTTTACATGATGCTGAAAATTGTATTCTATTTAATTAGAACTACACTCAAGAGGCGTTTCTATGGCCATAGATCCACAGTCAACACCCCAAAGCTGGATACACCAGTAGGACATCACTTCAATCTTCCTAATTACTCCATTTCTGACATGATTTTATAGGGCATTGAGGCACTAGGTAACCACAGAGAGACTGTTCGTCTCAGGAGGGAGAAACTGTGGATAAGGCGTTAAACCAGCCCCTTCCCTCTACCCCACCCCTTTGTCTCCTTCACTGTTCATCCCTTGGTTTATCTATGTACTTTCTGCCTGCCTCTCTCTTTTCACTTCTTTCCACAAGACTGCTTCTGTTACACCTGTATACCTGTTTATGTGTGTTGTGTTGTGTTGTCACTTAGCCTTCGAGAAAGACTCTGCTAGGGTCGAATTGTCAGGCCATTAACTATTTATTTGCAATTTAAGTAAAGAAATAATTTGTTTTTGTCAGCTCCAGTTCTAGAAGCCGTTCTAGTTCCAGTGGGTCATCCTCTAGTGGTTCATCAAGCAGTTCTCGATCCAGGTCCAGCAGTAGATCCTCACGGTCTAGCAGTAGCAGCAGTGGAAGTAGCAGCTCAAGTTCCGTCAGTCGTAAGAGTGGACAGAGGAAGAGCTTGGAGAAGAAAGGAAAGGAAGACAGGAAGGGGAGGGAGAGAAAGAGTCGGACAAGGTGAGTGTGAAGAGAGGAACAAAGTCAAAGTAATAAACCACAAGAGAAACTGACTGGGTAAATTTGAAATAATTTGGGGTTGAACAAATACAAATTTACTTAAGAGCAGATTTGTACCAACGACCTCCGGATTAACGTGCCGGCGCTCTACCAACTGAGCTATCTAGCCCTATGTTGGCAGTCTCCCTATTTTTTCAATATCTTTGTTCAGGGTGCCAGTCAGCAGCCATTAAACCTGTAACTGCAGTGTAACCAGGGATCAAACCCAAGTTTACGATACCTGGGAAGCGGCAGCCAGGGGATCACCTTGTGCGACTTTAGAAGAAAAATAAGATAAATGATAGTTCTTAGATAACACCTTGGGACGACATGGGTGACAAATTGAGATGACAAATTCTCAGAATGAAATGTGTAAACAATTCCTAAATATTGAAAATCTTAATTTTATTTGAAAACAAAAAAGAAAGGGAAAATACACATCAAATCTTTTGAAACCAAAATTGTTGTAGGTGGTTCAAAAACTAGACATTGAATGTTTGTTCCATTACAAAGATACGGTGTTCAGGTTTTCAAGAGTACCATGATTTCTGATGTCACAAAACATTGTAATGAAATAACCATCTCTGAGTGTTATACTAAATAAATGTAGGGCTTGAGGTGAATACATTTGCCATTTTGCCATTTGAGTTCCGGTTTCAAATTGTTGATTTAAAGTAGGCTGCATGTTCTTCAAAATTTTACAAGAGACACTTCTTGTTCTATTTTGTTAATGAAGATAATAGTCAACAAGGGGAAATTTAATTCCTTTGAACATAACAAATCTCATTAACAAAGTTCAATGTCAAGAGCATCTTAGTGACAACTTTGAAGGATATTACAAGAAAAGAAAAGCGTTATTAGAAACAATCATTCAGAGGGAATCATAGACTCATTTCCGTTTCTACTTTATCATTTAAAATCATCCCCCTTGGTTCTCCAGATCCAAGTCACCACGTCGGCGTAAACGGAGCCCCTCTCCAAAGCCATGTAAGCTCCACATCGGTCGTCTGACGCGCAACGTCAACAAGGACCACCTCATGGAGATATTCTCAAACTACGGCGTAGTCAAGACGGTTGACCTACCCTGTGACCGTTCCAATACACACTTGAACCGCAGCTTCGCGTACATCGACTTCCAGAAACATGACGATGCCGAGAAGGCGTTGAGACACATGGACGGAGGTGGGTACACATACAGGGCTTTGATAATTTTTTCTACTTCATGAATCCAGGATTTTTCATGAAATACTTATTTGCCATCACAGAGGCGAAAGACTTTGCCTTGTTATGACCAAACATTCGTATTTCCATTTGAAATGATGTAGAGTCGGGTGGTCGGGTTGGCGTAGTGGTATCTTTTCTCGCCTTCCACCTCTAGGACCCCGGTTCGAATCAAGCCGGGCGCACTACCTGGATTGGGTTTTCAGTCCCTACCTGACTGCGTGGGTTTTCCCTGAAATAATTCTCTGGGGTTTTCTTCCCACATCTAAAACTGAAAGTTCCTTCCTTGTCTTCTCCCCATGGGGTTCTTGGCTAGTACTGTGATTAAGTTCGCTTTTCTGAGAGTCCTTGGCTTTACAACCAGAATAAGTTAAATGAAATGAGTCTGTAAACGTGAATTAATGTAACATCCTGTAAATTCAGGAAGCTTCATCTCCAGACCAAGAGAAAACTGTTGCCAACATTTCAGGATTGTTCACTTTCATACCCCCCCCCCCCCCCTGGAGACATACTTTGCTTTTTCCTTTGCCACAATTCCAATTTCTGCCATTATTAGGTTGTCATAGCGGAATCTGTCCGTGCAGGTCACTTCTGTGTACCATGGTTCGAGTCTCCCTCGGACCCGAAACCTTTGCATGTGGATTGGGTTTTTCATTCTGTCCCTTTTTACATAGGTTTTTCACATTTTTGTGTCTTCTAAAATTCACCATTTCTTCATTGCTTTTTCTTGTATTGGTTTGTGGTGCTTGTTGCTCTTGAGGATCCCTTTAGTTCCATTACCAGCAAGGTATAAATAAGTAACATTGACGGATTATTATTATTATTTTCAGGACAAATTGATGGTCAGGAGGTGACAGCCGCCTACGTTTTGGCTCCGAGGCCCCGCCCGATGCGGCGCTCACCAAACCGAGGAATGCCACAATGGAGAAGGTCTCCACCTAGATTCAGAGATGACAGAAATAGAAGAAGGTACCTTCATCTGATTTCTTTTCTTTCGTGCCAAGAAAAAAAGTTACTTTGTGTAACCCTCCTATAGTCTATTCTATGTCATCCACTGTGTTATGAATGATAGATGAACTATGCCAGCCTGCAATCTGATATCATGCGGTGAATGCATCTACTCCGTACACTGTCAACCCTCCTACTGTTTGACCATTCAATATCATCTGTTTTTGGTTTTGAATGATAATACCATTACCAGCCTGTAATCTGATATGGTGAATGCATCTACATAGTATATACAGGCCTGTGAGTGGAACGTCAAGTGAGTGCGCGTCACGCATTTACGCTGGTCGAATTGGGGCACCCCATTGATCCAGTAACTAGGCTTATTTCACATTATTGTAGTTGTACATTACTGTTGCCAAGCATATATAAGGCCAAAAAGTGAAGAGAAAAAAAGCGGGGGGAAAAAACGGGGGTGAAAAAAAAAAAGGGGGGAAAAAGCAGAAATAAAAAACTGACAACAAAATAAAAAAGCGGATATCCGCTTTAAAGCGGAGATTTCACAGGCCTGTTTATAATCAGTCCATGTACTGTCTGACCATTAAATATCATCCATTGTGGTTTTGAATGAGATAAACTATGACAGCCTGCAATCTGATATCATGTGGTAAATGCATCTTCACAGTATACAGTCCACCCTCCTACTGTCTGACCATTCAATGTCATCCACTGTGGTTTTGAATGATGGATAAACTATGCCAGCCTGCAGTATGATATCATGTGGTGAATACATCTACATAGTCAACCCATAGTTCTGTGCACAGTTGTGCCACCATACACAGTTGAATGATTTCAAATGGTTGGTCAACTCCCTGGAAAGCAGGACCAAGTAGGAGGATTTTAAACATTTAAAGATAAAACCTACACTTGCATTTTATCTCCCGGCTCACAGATTAATTTGACAAAAGTGAAGACATTCCTGTTGAATTACTTACAACGCCATGCAGGATAACTTTTGTTTTTGTTGAATTTATTTGTTGAAGATCAATTCTTTCATGTTGTTACAGGCCACCCCCTCCGAGGAAGCGATCCCCAAGACCTCGCTCAAGATCAAGATCCCGGTCACCCGTAAGACGAAGACGCCACAGCCGCTCAAGCTCCAGCTCCTCTCGCTAAAGACGGACTTCACCTGTGTCTTGTTTCATCTTGAAGCCTTACCACTTGCGGCTGAAAGAAATTCTTTAACCAACATGTTCAACAAGTAGTCGTCTTTAATATTTTTAAAGCATATATGGCTCCCCGTGACTTGCTGGTTAATGTTTATGTTAGGAGCGACAGTTTGGTCCAACATGGAGACTAAAGCCAGATTTGGCCGAAACATTAAGCCCTATTTTGCAGGATACTTGCTTCTAAAGGTACTTTCTTATAAACACTTTTGTAAGAGCAACGATCCGTTGGAGTTCCTTGGAAAGCTGATTGTTACGTCAGGTTATTTCATTGTTCAGTGACGCAGTGACTGGAAGACTAAAGATCAAGTGTGGATTATGTGCTGAAAGACCCCTTGCATTGGCCGCCATCTTTGATGATGAACAATGGAAACGAGTGCGCACTGCACACGACTGTCGGCCAATGATAGCTCTTTGAAAGCGCCGTTCATCAGCGATGGCGGCCACCAATGCTAGGGGGTCTACTGGCTTGTAGTTGTTTTATTTCATTGTTAGTGATGTATCTTTTGTTGTAATTGTAAATATTTCTGTACACGTTTTTTTAGTTTTTTTAAATGACTTCACTGATGTTTGAATGACTTAAGCTTTAAGTGGGGTAGTCAAATATAGGGTTGTTTTCACACAAGTACTTGCTTATAACGGTACCAAACAAGGACTTAAGTCAGTGCAAAATCGACCAAAAGGGTATAGGTACTTGTACATCAAGGGTCTCAATTATTGTGGTACCTGGCATGTTTCACGATTGTTGAAGTGTGTTGTCAAACACTCGTGCCAGCGAAACAGATGCCATTAAAAAAACACTTAAAACAACTGCCACTCATAGCCCAATCATTAGCACACATTTTAGCGACAATTTGGTAATGCTTGGACTTTGATTATGTGTGAAATACAAATTGTAACCCAATGAATTGTTAACCCTCATCTGAGGATTCAGTATCATCCATTTTGGTTTTGATTGACAAACTTGAGTATGATATCGTGTGAATGCATCTATTCTACACAGTACACAGTCAACCCTCCTACTGTCCGACCATTCAATGTCATCTACTGTGTTTTGGTACGAAGAATAAACTATGTCGGCCTCCAATATGATATAATGTGGTGTATGCATCTACATAGTCAACTCTCCTGTCCAACCATTCAGTATCATCCACTATGGTTTTGAGTGATAGATAAATGATGGTAGCCTGCAATTTGATATCTTGTGGTCACAGTACACACAGCACACAGCACAGTTAGTTCTGTGCACAGCTGCTCCCACCATTCACAACCAATGGGCTTGAATGGTTTCAAATGAATTGTTAACCCTAGTCTGACCATTCAGTATCATTGATTTGATTGACAAACTAGAAAGAGTATAATATGTGATGAATGCATCTACATAGTCAACTCTTATGTCCAACCGTTTAGTATCATCCACTATGTCAGCCTGCAATATCCATCTAGACAGTACATGGTCAACCTTCCTACTTTCTTACATTCAAGATCATCCACTGTGGTTTGGAATGATAGATAGATAAATGATGCCAGCCTGCAATATGATATCACGTTGTCACAGTACACACATATCACAGTACACAGTTAGTTCTGTGCATAGCTATTGCCAACATACACAACCGATGCATTTGAACGGTTTCAACTCGCTGGGAAACCTATAACAAGAGTAGAAGGGTTAATAGTGTGAAATAAAGTGAACCTACTGAGCTGTTAATGTCGATTTTTGTAGAGGAAAGAGGTAGTCATGGCGTTAACTGAACTATAATAAAAACACAAACAGTAGTCAATGTGTTGTATTTTGTGCTTTATTTCAACTCTGGTTGAAGTGTAATATCAAATAATATATATTATTAGTACAAATAAATATAGTCCAAGCGTACTTGATAATACCAAGTATCATCCAGTAAAATATATTGTATAAAAAATGTGACAATTCTTCAGTGCACGGTTGTAACCAATGTATGGTAATTTTTTCATTAATTAAACAATACGCATGATTCATGCATTTAGAGGAAAACAAGAAATTCTTCACAGTTCATAGAATAAGATTAAAGTGATTACAAAATGATTATTTTGGGGGGGAATGCCACCCACAAAACCTACTGCCTTAATAGTATAAATCCTGCAGCCAATCTTTTCAAGGCTCCCAGCAAAGTAGGTGTCATTTGGATCACCAGTGACTGTTTCACTGCAACTTAATTTGCTGCTCTGCAAAGCAATTATTCAGCGATATTTTGTTTGCACAAATTATATTGAAGCTGTCTTTATGGCTTTCAAATTCACAATAATGCAGACATATACATGCATCCCAGGCATGCAACTTCTCAGCTGATTTCCTCATTTTTTGGTTTCTCAGCTGTACGTTTGAAAACACAGTACTAAGTCTTGCTGTGCTTGTCATTTTCTTCTGTTTTTTGACAATCTGCAGTTGCATGTCTGACTCTGACATTCCCATTATGAATACAAACATTTAAAGGGATTGTTTACGTAATTGGAACCCAATGTTTGTTTCAATCCTATATAGTTGTAGATATATACCATAAAACTAACCTGAGCAAATTTCATTTCAAAAGGTGGTAATATTTTTGAGACGCAGGTTATGTCAACGCAGGAAGAAAAATCTGCAATTGGAGTACACTATCTGAGAAACAATTCTGACAAAAACGCTTCTCAATTTTTGTTTTGGATAAAAACTGATATCTTTTTGCATAACCACATTACTTCAAAGTGAAATGTTTCTCAAAATGCTGCTGTACTTCTTACCAAGTAACTTTTTATTGCCATTAATTTTATGAGTAAATACCAAACGTATACAGATCCAATAACATGTACAGTATTTCTGTCCACAATAAATTTTAAAGAGCTTTTAAAAAAACGCTGATATTAAAAATGGAATGTACATGATTGCTTGATCACTTATAAATTACGTGGAATTCAATTTTTGTTGACACAGACGTGACTTTTCTACCGTTTTAAACAACCCAGCACCAAGTATCGTTGAAGTAAATCTGACCCCAAATCACTATCTTCCTCCATGGAGGTAAAATACACTTCAGCATTGTCACTTGGTAGACAAGATAGATGTCAAGGTTTGTAAATAAAAACTGGAATTAACTTGGGGACCAACTATGGTTCCTGCTTTTAAAAAACAAGGTGAGAGTTTAGATACCATTAGAAATAATAAATACACATTAAAATAATATTTACACTCCTTTCAACAAAGACAATAACAAAAGTTCATGTTCTAATTGATTCTATTATAAGAACTCCTGACCCGATGGCAAGAAGTTTTACTTGTGCTGGTGTGCACACTATTAGCAGGAAGCATGTTTGAAGTTTTGCCTCACAGGACCTCAGACAAGTAGTCTGTATGATTATAACAAATTGCAGCTTAGGATTTTACCCTAGGTTTATGACGAAGACCTTTCAACGCTTATTGAAATCTAAACATGATACTTAACCCCAACCCTTGAGGATTGAGCACTGTAGGCCCAAATAACAATTGCATTATAAGCTTGTACCAATAACGTTCATGATATCGGCATCATTGGAAAACACAGTCACAATGTGAGGTGAGTTGATTACATTATTAGCTTGTACCGGTACCAACAATGTTCATGACTATGGCGTTGTCTGAAAACACGACCACAAAGTAAGGTGAATTGAAGGCACGGTAAGCATGCGCTAACAACGACATGATAACGACATCATTGGAAAACACAGTCACAAGGTAAGGCGAGTTGAACACATTATAAGCTTGTGCCAACAATGTTTCGTAATAATATGGCATTGTTGGGAAAACTTGCCTTGGCTTTGGAAAAACTTCGCAGTGATCATCACAATGATCTCAAGCGATAACAGATAAGACGCACCAGTAAATATTTAACCTGCAGTGATGTATTTGTACATTTGAAAGTCAGATAAGCCTTATAATACACGCAGGAAAATATGGGATGTCCAAACCTTTTGATGTGGAATGACCACACCTTTAATGGGAGACTTTGAAATGCTAGGTGGCAGCAGACTTACCAGGTAAACTACCATTGTTTACGCAGTTCTGAGCATGTGCACATTACTGAGAACAATGGATTTACCTGGTCAGTCTGCTGCCACCTAGCGTCCCAAAAGTCCCACATTGAGGTTGCCTGTGGGCAAGTGGGCCTAGGAGTGAGGGTTTTTGTAGTAATCCAAGATTTTCCTGATAACTGAAGACCAAATTTTAATAGGGGCTGGTGTGGAAGTTCAACAATTCCATAAACATGTTAAATAAAGGAAGTTCCATCTCCGTTGTAAACCATTTCTTATCCCATTGTCATAAGAAGCATGAACTGTAGAGGGCGCTATATTTCAAGATCACTACTGAGGAATATACCTAGTGGAGAACACACACACTTTGACTTCCCTATTTCAATGACCCTGGATGTCTTTTCACCACCGGAGGGCTGATGGGACCTGACCGACTGTCGCTTTCACCTTGTGAGTGGAACAGACTCCATTTCCTGAGGTTGGGGATAGTACTTTTGGAAGACTCTTTCCTCTCCGCAATGCTGACCTATGACCTTGTAGACGTGTAGAAGTAGTCTGGGGAAGCGAGATGTGAAATAGTGCATGAAGCCGTCCGGTACCGGACCCAACGACTCCTTGACCTCGTCTGGTAGCTCCCTGTAGTGGTGTTTCTGTGGGATACAAAGACAACTAGGAATTGGTGCCAGGAAAATTACCTTTTTAACCCTTCCATCAAAATCCAGCGGTGGCATTTGTTGGATTCTTTTGTATAACCCAGTGAAATTAATTGCATATCACCACAAATACAAAATTCACCAGATTCTTCTTGTTATTTGATGCTTTAAATTTGGATGTGAAGCGACTCTTTGAAATAGTGCCAAGGGGTTTGGGATTTGCACTTACTTTTAAGTAATGAAACTCAAAACTCAAAACCCTTTCGAGATCCTCTCAAGACACCTACCTTATTCCTCATTGCTCTGATCAGATCACGTACTGACTTCCCTTTGTAAGCTCGGAATTTACGAAGATCTGCAAGAACAAAATGTAAAGTTTCCAAGTAGTTACTTTAAATAACCGCTGTAAAGGGAAAGTACATCATTGGTTTTTGGAAGAGTATATGAGTTACGATCCTCTAATTTGTAATAAACACAGAATACAAACCAACCTGTGAAAATTGTGTGACAAAATCTTGGGTGGTATTTGAAAGGAACAGGTCTTTGATAAAGGCATTAATAGGCATAAATCCATGCAAGGAGTCAATCCGTTCATTGTATGCAGTGCCTTTTAGCCAGGGCCACTGAACCACGACCCCATGGACTCCATGAAACAGTTGCCTGTTTACCTGCAATTCGCTAAAGTGTCTCACCACATGTGCCAGTTTATAAGCCCACTGCTGTTTGCTGCATGGAAGGTTTATGTGTAACTGTGTCCTCCGAAGCAAACTGGGTTCAGATTGAAACTGGTCAAATTTTCTTTGGAAAATTACCAAACCTGTACTCTGTCTTTGAAAGTTGTTCTCTAGAAATGTCAAGCAATAAATCACAAAGAAAACTAACTGGGTACATTATAAATCAAGTTATCTCTTTGGAAATGTTAAGATTTAACTACTCCATTTTTAAGACCACATAGTTATGTCCTCACCTGTTTGTAACTCCACCGTTATATTTTCCCTCCAATCTTTCTTCACAACATCAGCTGCATTCGTTTCCATGGCAACAAGCAAGGCACAATCGAGAGCTTCTTTTTCGATCCTATCGCTGACATCCTATTAAGAATAATATAACAGACATTGAGAATAATTGAATGACCAAAGCAAAAGTAAACTTTACTGATATTTCTTGTTTTGATAAGAAATGATAAGCTTCTTTCAGATGAGACGAACTTCCCAGGAAATTCACGTGAAAAATTGGTTGACCTTTTGCCACGAATCCAACCCGATTATGGTTGCTAATAAAAATGATCCTTATCATTAATTGCTTATCGTGGCAAACTCCTAGAAAATAGATGTTTGCTTGAGGATATGGTTGAGCGAGATAACACCAGGTTGAACAAATTATTGTTCATTTTTCCCAGGAAACTTGAGGTATTAAAAAAACATGGTGGTGGTGGGGTTATTTCCTGGAAATTGGGCTGAAAGAAGGTATTTCCTTCAACAACAAAATCTGTAAAAGTCCCCATGGAAAATATGTATCTAGCTCTAACTAAACAAACCAACAATTTTCATCCACATTCCACATGCTTTTGAATTATAGGTTAATTATGCCAACATGCAATGTAAAATCAATGTGACGAATGCATCTATACAGTTCACAGTCAACCCTCCAACTGTCTCACCGTTCAATATCATTGACAGTTTTCAAATTATTTGCACTCTGCCAGCCTGCAATATGATATCATGTGGTAAATGCATCTACACAGTACACATTTAGTTCTGTGCACAGTTGCACAGCCGAAAAGAGTTCCATATAATTGATCAACTATTAATACTGCCAAATGTTGTGGGAAAACAGGAGGGATACAAACACCGAAAGTGCACATCAACTTCAAAAGAATTTTGACTTTCACCTGGAAGAACATGAGTTGTTTTTCTCGATTCCAGAAGAACGGATGCTTCAGAATGCTTTTTGATACCGGTCTGTCTGAAGGCAGACGTTCAATCATCTGCGTTATTAACTCCCTCGATATTAAATCATCTGGAAATCAAAGAAGAAAAATCATCCCACTTTTACACTGAAATCATAGACAAATCATAATAATAAAAGAAACATTTTCAGAGATGGATTTATTTCAACCAGATCTCTACGACTTATTGTAATATTTCTCAACTCTAACTGCCTTGTTGTGCAATTCAATTTGAAGTAATAAACCACAAGGGAAACACACCAGGTATTGACAAAAATATTGACAAAATAGGGAGACTGCCAGCATAGGGCTAGAGAGCTCAGTTGGTAGAACGCCGGCACGTTAATCCCAAGGTGGGAGGTTCAGGTCCCGCTCTAGAAAATGTTTCTTTGTTCAACCCAAAAATATTTGAGCAATTCAATTTGAGCTGTAATTTACTGCTTTTATTAGAAATTGCACAAGTATAAATAGGGCTAATATCAGTTATGCAACTGCAATTTGTCGAAAAAGAGAAAAGTGCCAAACACAGCAAAACTTTGTACTGTGTTTTTTCTATTTTCAATGGTACAGCTGAGAATCCAGAACATGAGGAAATCAACTGATCAGCTAAAAAGATCCATGCTTGCAATACACAGCCCGATAATTGGGCCAATTTTATTCCACCTGGGGCAAACATTTAAAGGTATTGTATACATTTGGTAATTGGCACCCACTGTTTGTTTTAATCCTATATAGTTGTAGATATATACCATAAAACTAACCTGTGAAAATTTCATTTCAAAAGGTGGTAGCGTTTTTGAGATATTGACGAAAATCTGGAGCGGTTATGTCCACGCAGGAAGAATAATCTGCAATTGGAATACACAATCTGAGAAACATTACTGCAGTAACGCTTCTCAGATTCAAATTTGGGGAGATAGAAAGAGATATCTTTTTCCATAACCGCAGTTCTTCTAAGTGAAAAGTTTCTCAAAATGCATTATACTATCTAAAGCTGCTGTACCTCTTTACCAAGTAAATTTGTATTGCCATTAATTTTTCAGAGTCATTACCAAACGAATACAGACTCTTTAAGAGCTTAGGACAAAAAGAGAGAGAGAGAGAAAAATGTTACCTTGGGGGATTTTATCTAGTGCAGAATTTCCAGCTAAGATGTTGGCCTGTCTGTGTAAGGAGTCGCCGAATGGATGCTTGCCACCAGAAAGGATGTAATAAAACACACAGCCAAGGGAGAATATGTCTACGGCTGTTGTCTGTTTAACACGTAAAGAAAATTTTAAATGTTATTATATCATTCAAGGCTCGAATTTTACACTGGACGCAGACCCGAGGCCAGTGGTTTTAGTGTCGGGCCAGTAAACTTATGACCGGACAAGTCCGGCAGTCTTGTGTATTTAATAAATCTTCTCTTTTATGTCTTTCGTAAGGCTTATTGTTCAAATAAAAACGTACATGTTAAACTGTGACTGTGTCAGGACTCAGGAATTTTTTTTCTCATTTTTATTCTGGTCTTGCACAAACATTTCTGGTCCAGTGAACAATTTGGATTTTTTTCCAGATTTGAGCCTTGTTCTTATTATTACTATTCTTAAATATAAATAAAAGGTGTAAGAACTACATCAGGGATAAGGAATTCTATTTGTGTTTTACCCTAAACCCCTGTGTGACATGCACTGTATACTCCGTGCTTTCCCAAGTCCTGCAGTAAAACAAATCCATAGGCATACTACTCAGGTGAGAATCGAACCTACTACCCCCCCCCCACTCCATTCTAAAGCAGGGGCCAATTTCATAGTGCTGCTTAACGGTAAGCAAATTTTCGTGCTAACTATAGCAGAAAAATTTGCTTAAGCTTAAGCTTAAGCGTATTTCACAGGTTAGCAAGAAAATTGGGCAGCAAGCTTGCGCGTTCACCATTGATTTGCATTGTTTTGTCATTCATTTTCATACAGCAAGCTTGCGCGTTCACCATGGATTTGCATTGTTTTGTCATTCATTTTCATACTTTAAGCACCGGAAGGTTAGCATGCCTTTTCGTGTGCTTACGGTAAGCAGCTCTATGAAATGGAAACTCGCGCAGTAAGCACAAAAACAGCCGTTAAGCAGCTCTATGAAATTGGGCCCTGATATCCTAACCACAACAAAATAAAAATGAGTGCACCCGGTGACGAGCGGCCAGTTTGAATCCTGTAATAAATAATATAAACACAAGTAGTTGCAAGTTACTTTGGAATCCCTATATTTATAAACTCATTGGTACATAACAGACTCACTGTTCGTTCTTCACCGGTCAACATCTCCGGAGCGATCCATCCGTCAGTCCCCGCGGCCCCTGACCTCCTGGAGAATGACCTCCGACCTGCAGATAGCTTCTTGCACAGTCCAAAGTCCGAGATCATGGCTTTGATCTGACCGTGTTGGTTCGGCTGCGATATTAAGACATTGTGAGGTTTGATGTCTCTGTGAACTGAGATCAGAAAAATTGCCATGTATGAGAAACAGTCCTGTGTAATCGCTACCAACTAAACACAATATATAGGATTGATAATCATAAGGAAAATAATTATAACAATAATAATAATGGGCATTTATAATGTGCCGGTATCCATCTTAAAGATGCTCGTGGCGCAGCGACACATCAATAGAGGGGAATGTTTATGCAGTCCTCATTAAGTGAGTCTTGAGGGAAGTTTTGAAAGAAGCCAGTGATGGAGAAAGTTTAATATGATCTGGTAAGTTGTTCCATAATGAAGGGGCAGAAGAAGTAAACGATCCATGTCACAAAGAAAAGGCATTCACATTTGAAATTTCACATGATTTTCTAGGGGATAGAAAGACACTCTTTGAAAAACTACTCCAGTGCTCCAGAAGTGTTCCTTTTGCATGCACATCAGTTGGTTGCCTCCAAGTTGCCTGGAAAAGTTGCTTGGTGTGACAAGGCCTAATAATAATGCAGCTTCCAAAAGAATTTTTTTCATGACATTTGCTCTGATGGTTGGTATTGGGCTAAATATCAATTTTAGATGTGGACCCACCTTGGGTCTCTCCTATTTGGGGGTGGGGCCACATCTGCATTGAAAGAGGGGTCTTGGATATAAATATTGGGAAAGGTTATGCTAAAAACTAAATAATTTTGACACAATAGTATAAACCGTAAAAAAATTGCCCTTTTGGAGTTTCAATCAAATCAAGACTGTTTTGGGTACCTACCTATGTTAAGTGAATGAAGATGTGCCAATCCTGACGTTGCCTGATATAAAACATCAGTTGTTTCTAGACTTTTAAAACTCTCCCTATTTGCTGCATACTCTTGTAATGTTGCTGTGCAAAGCTCCAAGGCAATGTATCGGAACTGTGGGTCTTCCTCCTATGAACAATAAATAAGTACAATTCATTAATCCTCCTACTGTTAGAACACAGTACAGAAAGCTACAAGCTTTCATTTAAAGGGATTACACAGGATTGGTAAGGATAAAAACATCGTTGTTTAATTTTAGTCTGAAAGCTTACTGATTATGACGTTCATACTAGAACTATTTTTTGTGTGAAATATTTTCATATTCGAGAAAACTGAATCTGAAAACCTAAAAAAATACAACAGCTGATTTCGGTTATGTGTTTACATGCTGAAAATCAGGCATGTTTTTTCACTATCTTCTCCTGACTCACACAACGGATTAAGCCCAAATTTTCAGAGGTTTGTATTTCATGTACATGGTTGATCACACAAAATAAGAATACTGTCTGCGACTATTTTGTTCTACAAATCATGTATACTACCTTCAAGGTATTTGCACAAAAAATGGTAAGTGGTAGTTAATTGAAAACTAACAATTAATTATGGTTCCTGACATTAATTCACATCCATCATCAGCCATGAACAAACAATTTTGCATGTTACATGTATTTTGTGCATTGTGGCATATGCAACAGTTTTTGTTTGATTTTTGTTTTGAAACAGCATCATCTGTGAAAATATAATCAGAAAAAGAAAAAAAATATAATAATAATAATAATTTCGGCGAAAATCGGGCCATTTAACTATAAAATTATGTTTATGCATATTTACAGACTGTCTACATCATCACAAATGGGAAAAAGGCAATTTGAACATGGTGGATGGACTATGTCTTTCAAGTTTGAAGACAAAATAGAGATGTGGAAAAGCCCTGATATCAGGAATAATTGTGACCAAAGTCAAATGCCTGTTATATTGTTTGTTTTGAAAAACAGAAAGAATCCTTTTTTTCAGGCATGATATTTGGTTCTTCCAAAAAAGTAGGAATATTTGATCGAGTAGAAGAGCTGATCTACATGTACACATGATGTAGGCTTCAATAGACATTTCAGGCTTTTCAATCACAAGTTGTCTGATTTTTCGAAGGGCAAAAAAATCAAGAAATCAGACTAAAGTAGGAAGAATATCATGTCTATTTTTTATGACTCTACTTTTGTTTAACTATTTTTTTCGATGAGAGATCGCCTAACATCACAAGGCCGGACGGCTACTTTAAGAGGAGGGCTACAATTAACCGATTTGGGCTATTGACCCAAATCAACTGCCACCGGGGGCACGTTGCCACCTAATCCTGGGGCTGAAACAGGGTTAACCCCTTCACAGTCCGTAAGGATGTAGGCATGGGTATCATCCACTAGGAGCCTAGCTGGTGGAGCAGAATGCGAATGCAATACCTTCCTAACTTTCTCCCCAATACTCACCATGCAGAAGTAGCGGATTACGTTTGGATGTTCGTCAGACTCCCTGAGTAGATCCACTTCTCTGTCAGCAAAACTGAAGCAGTCAGGCAGGATCCTCTTGACCGCTACGTCCCGATTATCAAACCTCCCTCTGAGAAATGGAGTAAGGGGGGGGGGGAAATGGCAACATAATCAGAACTGCTGAAATCTGGTAAATATTTCAAGAGCTAATTCGTCTTCATATTGAATTCATGTTGACAAATGCAATTATCGAGTAAGGGATGTGACCTTTGACCCAATCTAGGGCCAATGACTTTCCGTTTAAAAAAAGTGCAGATTCCGTTTTCAAAAATCATGAATTCCGATTCACAAAAATCAAAAATTATGTTTCATGTTCTTCAATAAATAAAGCCTTTTTTGTTAACATACACAGAGACTGAATATAAACATAAATCTTCTATAAGGATGCAATACTGACTTCTCAATTTTAATTTAACTTGACGTTTTCTCCAAATAACAAATTTGTTTTTACTGATTTTTCTACCAGGAAGCGGGAAAAAATTCCATGAAATTCCAGTTTTCTGGAGTTGGCAATTTTGTAATATATGTACTGCACGGATCGATGCAACCAAAACATGTTAGAAATATGTAACAGGCGTCTATGGCATCAGTGCACATCACTTGATCTTGTAGTTCTGAAAAGATCAAGTTCTTCCCCCAGTTTGTTTTCACTTGGCAACAAAATCTGAATAGTTTACGAGTAGATCTTAGACCTTTATGAGTAAATAAGCAGTGCATGATTTACTATAGAGCAGAGGTAAGCTCTTTTACATACAGCTGTTGATTAAAAAGAGAAAACAAAACCGCAAATAGAGCAACGGCAACTGCGAGAGCCTGCCGTGAATGTGACGATTTTGTCCCAGTCTGCTGACTGAAAACAACGGCACAGACCAGGTCTGTTTATTCGTTTCATGCGGTAACGATGTCGTAACTTTTACGCTCTGATTTTTTATCGCTGGATTGGTTACACGGTGGATCATAAAAATAGACTCAAACCAAAGAAGTACTTGAAATTTACAGCTTTTGATACATTTTTTGTACTGGTAAATACACAATTTACATTTTGTTGAAAACCTTTGAAAGGAAATAGGCACGGTTAATTCAAAAAGTTGAGGTGAGGGCTACATTTAACTGAATTGAACTGTCGACCCAAATCAACTGCCACCAGGGACACGTTGCCACCTACTCCTGGGGCTGAAACAGGGTTATTCCCCTCACAGTCCGTGAGGATGTAGGCATGGGTATCATCCACTAGGAGCCTGACTGGTAGAGCAGAATGCCTTCCCAACTTTGTACGAAGCAATTATGGTTAAGTGCCTTGCTAGACCACTCGGCTACGACATGCCATAATTCTAATGAGCATAAAACCACTTACTTGTACACAAACGTGCCCTCACATCCTTGGCCGAGGATCTCCTTAGGGTTGAACATAATCTTCCCCACCTTGGTGTATCCCTCTGGAATATCATCGGCATAACTGTCTCCGTTGCTTGACGACAGGCTCTGATTGGATGTTTGGGCTGAACGCGGCTGGTTAGAAACGATCACTATTGGCTAAAATTACAAAAAACAAAACAAACAAAAAAACACTCAGTAAGAATGAATTCCCAATATCCGTTATGAAATTGGGTCCTTCCTCAATCTAAGGCAGTTCAAAATGAAATGGAAACTCCTTGAACAGACCAGTTCTGTAAAGCACGCTTGACGCAATGTTTGAGTTCAGGTTTACAATAGACTGTGCAAGACTTTCACATTATTCAAACATTTTGGATTTCCACATGCATTTCTTCAACGTGTGAAGGAAACAAAAGGGTGCACTTTAAAAGAGGTTCATTACATGGAAGACGGGTATTGTCTATTACAGTTTTGACAGACTGCAGACAAATTTGAGGTCCATGGTCTCAAAACTTTGACGACTCACCTTAGGAATCAAGTAAAAGAGAGCCAAGAAGCCCAGCAGCAGAGTGAGAATCCCTCCCACAAAGACTCGATCAGTCAGCACGATACGGACCCACAACTCCCTCCCATCTACCCCTACCAGGGTGGTGTTGTCAGGGGTAGAATCTGTGGTGTCAGCCACTGGTTTGATGGGTAAGATGACGCGGTCGTTGCTGGTGATGGTGCGTTTGTTGGGGTAGAAACTGGACGGGATGAGGACGGCGTGGGAGGCTTCAGGCACTTCATGATGACCTGTAAGGTGGAATTTTTGTAAGATACTGAAACCAGTTTATTTCATAAAAGTGAAGGAAACTGACAATGACTTATGTCATACACCTTTACACCTTCACACCTTTATGTCATCACACGATAAATCTTGCTTGCGCCTATTTGGCAGTCAAATTCCTTGTGAGTTACTGTGCAGTGTGCATCGTAGGTGAGGCGCGTGTAATTAGACATTCACCATATCTTCAACGCATACCAATGTTCGAATACGCGCGAGACTTGCACAGTCTATTGTCAGACAGCAGCCCTTTGTGACATCAGTGCAAGGGGTCTACACAGGCATAATATTTGGTCCTTGGGAATAAAGTAGGAATATTTTGTTGAGTACAAGGGCTGACATACATACTGGTTTAGGCTTTAAGAGGCATTTCAGGCTATTTAATCACAATTTTTCAAAAAAAGAAAGAAAAGGAAATCAGATTAAAGTAGGAAGAATATCATGCCCGTCTACAGCAGACTTTGAGACTCTACAGGAATGGATATTAATTTACTGTTGTTTACAGAAGTCTAGGTATTGTACACACTCACAAGAACAATGAGTATACACAGACAGTCAACTCCCACCCCCAATATCTCTGAAAGTCTGCTATTTATTTTTAATATTCCAACTTTTTAGAAATATAAAGGATTTGCATGTCTGGCATCAGGCTGTACTAAATCCTTACAATAATCGATACCTGTTGAACGTTTTGGGGTCGTCAATGTTAAGGACTGATTTAACACCTGGGTCTAATGGACCTTTCCCATGAAATATGCAAATTGCACATTGCGCGTGCACACTAACGTTAATGGTGGGCACAATGAGGCCTTCTTGTATAAAGCCGAAGGTGGCGTGACGCAAACATGTTTGTACGTCTGCGTAGTGCACAACTTTATGGCGTTTGCCAACCAATAGTGTCTGTATGCATACAGAATGTAATTAGAATATTTCAAGGGAAAGGTTAACTCTGCTTCAAAAATTTATTTGCCAAGCACAAATTTAAAGGGAACCAGTCACATGTCATGTACATTGCAAGTTATTTTGGCTGGTAACCTGTTATTGCTAAGCAAGATTTTTTCAGGGATAACGAATTTACATTCACGCTTAAAATATGACTGTAGAGAGAGAGGGAGAGACCTACCCATTAACAGGACAGGTTTAGCTGTTGTGACTGTTGGGTTGTTGGGACCAGACATGATGGTGACCATCCGGCTAGCCACCGGTCTCGAATCAGTGCTTGGGGTGGGGTCTGGGGTGGATGATTTGGGCCCCTCAAGGAGAGGCGGGCTCCACCCCCTTGGCTGTGAATGAAATCATAACAAGAACTACAAATAGTTGTTTGTGTAAATTCAAACTGCAATCTCACAACCGTTTTAAAGCAATAAAAATCTAACCTCCCAAAAAGCATGCAAAGGTTAAAGGCACTGAACACGTTTGGTAATTGTCAAAGACCAGTGTTCTCACTTGGTGTATCCCAACATATGCATAAAATAACAAGCCTGTGAAAATTTGGGCTCAATTGGTCATTGAAGTTGCAAGAAAATGTTAAAAGAAAAAAACACCCTTGTTGTACAAATTTGTGTGCTTTCAGATAGGAATAAAAACTTCTTGCAAGAAGTTTTTATTTTTTAGTGAGAAATTACCTCTTTCTCAAAAACTACATTACTCCAGAGGGAGTCGTTTCTCACAATGTTTTATACTATCAACAGCTCTCCGTTGCTCGTTACCAAGTCAATTTTTATGTCAATATATATTTTGAGTAATTACCAAACGTGTACGATGCCTTTAAGTGTAAAGGCCATGTCACACAGGGCAATTTTTTTAGGCAACTGGAGGCAACCAATTGCACTGCATGCACAAGGAACACTTCGGCAGCACAAGAGACATTCTTCTAGCTGTAACTCACTATCCAAAGGAAAATAATGAGACAACTGAAATGTGAATGAATTTCCTTGTTGGAGATTGCCTGGAACTGGTTGCCTGTAAATTGCCTCGTGTGACATGGCCTCAAAGGCCCTGTACACTATTGGTAAGATCGAAAAACACAAATGTTCACAGATTTACACATAACTTACATGATTTAAAGTACGTAATGGTACAAAGGGTTTCTTAAAATATTTCTGCCTAAAATGCTATCGTTTCTGAGAAATGAGTGAAACAATAGTTTTTATCACGCGCGATATTTTGAAAAAACAGAAAACACATAAGGTCTCTTTTCACTATTTTCTCGTGATTTCGATGACCAATTGAGCTCAAACTTTCACAGGTTTGTTTGTTCATGCATATGTTGAATCACACAAAATGTGGACACTGATTTTGAGCTGTTACCAAAAGTGTACAATACCTTTAAGGACTGACAAAGCTTTAAAATCATAACAAATATTAGAGATGAAACTAGATTTAACTATGAAACAGAAAAGACAAATCTTGTTTTTAAAGTTGCACTGTCTGATTTTGGTTGAAAGAAATGTTTTCCCTAAATCTCAGAATTTTGTGAAAGATGATGCCGTTCAAAACAAAGAACATACAAAAACTGTTGCATATGCCGCAGGCAATTCACAAATAACACACAAAATTGTTCGGGATCCTGACAAAAATTCAGTTTTTAATTAACTACCACTTATATCATTAGACAATTTTGTTAGTGCAATAACTTTAGAAAAAGCTTATTACTATCTGGAATCTATAAAAATAGCTATTACAAATTTAAATTTAGATCCTAGCATCCTAAATGAAATAGGCACTTTATTAAAAAATAAAACAATTGCTGAAAAACTATATATAAGTTTGCTTACCACAATGGGGACAGATCCCTCCTCTACTACGGCCGGCATGGCAAACACTCCGTTCTCGTATTCGCCAACAAACAAGGTAGGGCTATGAAAACAAACGCAAGATATGAAATATGGATAAACTGAAAGCCCTTTAAAAAAAAGAGACTCAATAAATAATAAACCACAAGGGAAACTGACTGGGTAAAACAAAAATGGAATGAACAAAGAAAAATTAAGTAGAGCGGGACTTGAACCTGGGACCTCCAGATTAATGTGCAAAGATATTGGCAAAATAGGGAGACTGCCAACATAAGGGCTAGATAACTCAGTTGGTAGAGCGAAGGCACTGGTTTATTACTTGATATTTGAAATAAAAAGTCACATCCCCTTAAGGTGATCCCTCTGCTGCTGCTTACCAGGTTGTATCAAAAACTTGGGTGTAATTTCTAGCTATACAGCAGTTACAGGTTGAATGGCTTCTGACTGGCACCAGGAACAAAGATATTGACAAAATATGGAGACCGCCGACATTAGGGCTAGATAGCTCAGTTGGTAAGAGTGCTAGCACTTTAATCTGGCGGTCACAATTTCAAGTCCCGCTCTAGTCATTTTTTCTTTGTTCAACCCAAAATAAAAATAATATGTAAGTAACATCTACATCTATTTGGATTCGGGGAAAAACCGAACGTCATAGTTCATGATTTACAAACAATCCAGACGAACTTATTAAAAGATCAACTTGTACGAAATCACTCAAACTAATTGGACTATTTATCCTTGTTTATTTTGTGTTTAATTATTATTCGATCATAAGTGTGATGTTTTCCTGCAATATATTTGTGTTGAAATTAAATCAGAAAAAAAAGCCCCCACCCTTCTTCAATTATTTAACTATTGTTTTTTCTCGCCATTGGTGGTGCCCTGCATGGTTCCAAGCAAAGACCCATAAAAACGCAATGCGAAATCAACACTGAAGTACCAGTGCCTCAGAAAACCATAGTAAAACCAGACCGTATTGTGACATAAAATGCGTCACAGCATGCCTGGATGAAGGTTGTTTATTTTTGTTGCTATGCATTTTACATTGTCTTGTTTGGATCGAGTCCGTAGTGTGACGTCACAGTACTGTTTTGTTTCCAAGGCGCTTAAGGCCTCTTTGTGAAACTCAGTGTTTTTGCCCAGCGTGACGCTGATCAAAATGCGTTTTGTTTTTTCGTTATGAAACAATTTTGAGTGAGTTTTACTCAATTACATTTAATCATTACAACTCATTTACCTTTCTATAACAAAGAACAATAATACTAATTTTGTTCAAGTTGATCTTTAAAGATCGTCAACTCACGTGAGTGTAGATTTCTTCTCCTCATATCCAAGCAGCCTATTCCTCCATTCAGGAAACTCTGAGCCATCCAGCAGATGCCCCATGGTCTGGGGTGAGATACTCGTTACCGATACTTTGCGGATCCCTTCGGGGTGAACGGTGTAGATTGCGACTACTGGGGAGCTGTAGCTAACGTCCCACAGCATCTCACCGGTATGCGAGTCTAGAGTCACGAAGGAACCGTCTGCGATGGACGAGAAGTGCCGCAGACCTATGACAAACAAAAGCAAGAAGGAAGCAAATTAATTTAATAATAAGAATAATAACTAGTTCTTACATAGCGCATTTTTCAATAACATATCAATGCGCTTTACATTAGTGCCCTGGTCATTGGGCCAATAACATTCCTGTAATTTTTCTCAGCTCCCTGGGGAGTATACAGCCTGAGCTGCCATGGATCTCTGGAGGCTTTTCAAACACAATATCAACCTCTACCCCTGCAGGTACATCAATTTATTCTTTTATATTGCGGTTATGCACACACAAAAATACAAACAAATACAGGGCAGTGATTGGGACTTTCCCTTAGTGGCTACCTCACTTCTTTCAAAGCAGAAAGACATTTTGGGAAACCTCAAAACTTGAAAGGACAAAATATTGAATGATCAGTTTAATAGGGTAGGTGAGGATTAAAATCGCACACAACGTCTAATCTCATTCTTAATCTTATCCAGGCGATTAAAAGATTTAAGATATCTGCTTACCATAATCTTCCTCGTCCACTGTGAGATGGTTACCGTAATCAATGTAAGTCACATTCCATCTAGATACACAATTAGTAGAGAGGAAAAATAATTATCGAACAGTTGTTCACAACAATTCTTGATGTGGCATAGCAATACAATAACAATTTACCATCAAACAATCACACAAAAATGTTAGACACGAACATACTCTTGTTTAAATATTCCACAATTGTTCATGAAATATGTTAATTACAGTATTTTTAACAATATTTTGATATTAACGAATGTTTATAATTGCTGGGCACCTTTGAAAAAACGGTGCTTCACTAAAAGGTTTTCCCCGGATAAACAAGAAACAAATCAATTAAGGAAATAAAATAATTAATCTATCTTAGAACCTCCTTCTGTCTGACCATTATCTGTTCGGCCACGAATAGTTTCAAAGGGTTGGTCAACTTGCTGGAAAATGAATACCCGGAGTAGAAGAAATATTGGAATGATTTCAAACAGCTTCCCAATAATTGGAAACAAGAGACTGTAATATCCAAAATCCATGTGAAAGGCCTCTCCACAGATACAAAAATAGCCACAATGTAATCATTTTGTCTTACACCAATTAATTTATTTCCAACTGGAATAAGGCCTACAATCCGATCCGGTTACTGTGCCTGATCCATCATCCGTTTCAATTGCTCTATGGAGCGGATTCATTAAACAATATCAATATATGGAAGTAAGTATACATGTAGCCAGGGCCCAATGAAACAGGTTACCAGCCAAACTTTCATAGAGTTCACATTGTTGCAACTGGTTCCCAATTCATTTTTTTTGCTCAGCAAAGAAATTTGCTAAGTAGTATTTTCTGCTTAACAGTTCTATGAAATTGACCCAGGTGCACAGATCCATTTTTACATACTATGCAAATCACTTTATGACCCATTGTATAACACAGGTCACACACTAGTTCACAGAACTAACATTTTGTAAGTGGACATCTGTATGTAATTTACCAACAAGGATTCAAGCTCATGGTGGGACAGTGCGGTTACGTGTGTGTAACAACGAGTGCTCTCTCTGGTTCTATTATATAACTGTATGCCCTTGCATAACGCGAAAGGCTGCTGGTACGCTGAGGTTACGCGCATGTTTTTACGCACAAAGAGCAACTGTCGTCCATCAATCTGCCTCCATTTGCCTCAGTGACGGCACTGTTTGAGATGGTGACGTCATATGTAAGGGGTCTATTTCCAAAAGACAAAAATCTAAAGAAACTCACACTCTCTCTCTGGTGTCAGAATCAAACATGGTGAGCGTGAACTCCGTCCGCCCGAGGAACAAAGTTCTCGAGTCGGCCGTTGGACAGGACGTCTGCGTTGTCTCTGTCGCCATGGTGTGCTGCCTCTCCCCTGTTGCTATGTCAACCGCTATCCAGCTGTCCAACTTACGACCTAATCATCAAGAGATGAAGAACAATTTTACTTTCAAAGGGTCTGTATACGTTTGGTAATTACTCATAATGGCAATAAAAATTTACTTGGTAAGAAGTACAGCAGCTTCTGATAGTATAAAGCATTTTGAGAAACATTTCACTTTGAAGTAATGTGGTTATGGAAATATAGGATTTGAGGCATTGCATGGTGAGGTATCAATATATTTGGTTTGCGGTAACACCATGTGTGTATCTACTTGCCAGGTAGAGTTTGTTCTTAGAGAACTGTCTTGCTTAATTCTACTACCGCGGAGTAGATTGTTCGGGTGTTCGGGAGACTTCTCAGTTCTGAAAAGAACTGTCCTGCTTATTAACTGTTACCTGGGCGGATGGTATAGAAATAGGCTGGGACTACTACTTTAGCTTATAGGATCGTAATTAACTGTACTACAGCGGAGTCAGTTCTTGGATTGGTCTCAACGTTTCGACTGGCTTGCTCTAGTCATCGTCAGGAGACTGAAGAGGTAAGAGATGAGTGGGCTTATTTATAGGGGTTCAGAGGATCCAGTGTGAGTCAATCGATGCTCTGATTGGTTGAGTGGTTGGCGGGCTCAGGAAATATGGAAATAGATATCAGTTTTTATCCAAACAAATTTGAATCTGATTAGCGTTTCTGTCAGAAATGTTTCTCAGATTGTGTATTCCAATTGCAGATTATCCTTCCTGCGTGGACATAACCGCTCCAGATTTTTAGCAATATCTCAATTGCACAATTGCTTTAAAGAAAAACATCCCTACATTAAAACACTGTCTGATTTGGAAAACAACCCACACAAACAAACAAACAAGACATGAAGTTGTGTATACTTACCAGCATACAGTACACCATCAGTACTTCTACAGGGTGAGGCAGTCACGAGGTCAGGTATTGTAAAAGGTAATTTCTGTGAAGAAAAAAAAATAATAATAATGGGTCTGAGATTAAAATTTGACCACTTTGTCTCTTTGTTCAATATTATGTTAAAATAATTTTATGGTCTTATTTCTGTTAATTATTGTTCAACGCTGTATGTAACTGAGAAATTGCTGGTACTTCTGTAACAGAGTAAAATATTTTCTCATGTCACACTTTTGTGCCCATTAGTTTTGAGTTACCCATACATATATAAAGTATACATGGGAAAATCCACACTTATGGGCACTATATTTAGTTGTTTATTGACGAAACCAACAGCGGACGAGCCGCCAAATTCAGGAAAGGATAATATACAACAAAATAAAAAACATTAAACAAAACAAATAAAATAGAAATATCTTTGGAAATAAAATAAAAGCAACAATTACAAAGTAATTCAAATACACAAATAAGCATGCACAAATATGACTATAAAAATAATTATAAATAAATTTTAAAAACATACATTAAATTAAAAAAATGTGTATATATTCAATAAAAAATAAATAAAATAAAATAAAAATCTGACATGAAAGGGGAACTATGATAAAAAATGTATATATATTCAATAAAAAATAAATAAAATAAAATAAAAATCTGACATGGAAGGGGAACTAGGATAGTAATAACAACATGTAGTATATTGTCATGTATTTTTGTCTTCGTAGGCACATGAGGATTGTGGTTGAAAATAAAAATGAAAATGTCCGAGTAATTAAGAAACTGGAGGAGAAAATTTTTCAAGATTTATACGTTTGTAACGAGGACGGACAATTTTTGTTATCATTTAGTAGAATCTAATTTGTTTTTACCCTTACACACCCTTACACCGATGTGTATAAGCACTGTTTACTCAGTACTTTCTGGAGTTCTGTAAAAAAAAATCCACAGGCAAATCACTTGGGTGGGATTCGAACCCACGACCTTTGCATTGCTAGAGCACCGAGCTAGCCCGATGGCTAGAGGCAGTTTGAATCCTATGTTTGGTAGAAGTTATACAAATACTTATTGATTGGCCCAATGTTGTCCAGATACCAATTCTACAGACCCTTAGTGATAGTTACCGGCCAGACTTAATAAAAACTCCTTCCCCGGTTATTCATAAAATTATAAGTTTAAAAACAATTTGTATACCTACAACCATTTTGTCACAAAAGTGTCTGTCCAATGTTCGTACATGATTTATTTCTCAATGTTTTTTCCTTGATACCCACAGCAACATCCCAATTTTACTGCTTACAATCTTTTAAGGTAAGAACTAACTATAAATAGTAAACTTGCGAGTGCAACCATGTTTAAGATCTCTTTGGGAGAAAACCATTATATATACAATGTTCCAGAATGCACAGTAGGACTTTTAAAACCAAGATAAAAACCAAGTAGAAAACATTCCGAAGACCTTGTTTCAATTCAGCGTGCTTCGGCCAAACATCCAAAAATTTGCGTCCAGAATGCCCCACAGATTTGAAAAATCCTGGGGAGAACCCTACCATACATCTGCCTTTGTTGCATACCTAACACTGTTCAAATGACCTTGTAAAGGTCACGGATTCATTTATTCATTCTTGCTATGAACAATCATGAACAGCTTTGGAATGTACGGGAAAAGCACTACAAAGTAGTTTCTTTTGTCTTGCTCTCCCATGCCTCTCTTACAAAGTTATCTTTTGGCCCATTAGTGTGGAATTGCCCATGTGCAACTTTTAAAGAGAGAAAAAAAAGGGGAAAAAAGAGAGAAACCCACAAAATTCCAACACACGAACAAGATATTGATCTTCATAATGATATTACATGTAGTTCAATACTGTCCTTCGATCAAAGGTGAAATCTTGTGATAATGCATAAATCTGATATTGCATATATAGGCAATAACAATCCATATCATATTCCTGACCTGCATACTTCCCAATACATGTTTACTTCCATTTCTCATTTCGTTGTGTAAATTGTTTTCATTCCCTTCATTGTGTCAACACTTGACATAGTAAGTTGTTTTAACGTATTTGATTTGGTATCAGTGCACTATCAATGAGTGGGATTTATCCACTTCCATATTAGTTGTCTCTCTGTTTCCACTGACTGGACCGACCCGTTCTTAATTTTTGAAAAACTCTTTGGACATATATTGAAAGAGATACTTTTTGTAAAGTAGCCAACTGGCCAAGTAAACTGTGCATTTTACCTGCCCCAGGAAGTTTTAGTAGCCCAGATTTTAAACTTGTATTGTCATAAATGTATAATTAATGGTAGTACATGTAATCACAACCAGTTTAATGGTCAAATGACATTCACACTAAAAATTAAATTAACTCATTTTAAAAATTTACTCACATCTGAAAAGAAAGAAATATGAGCATTTCAAACAAACACTTTGCACAGTTTTTAGTAGCCCACAGGGCAAGTTGAGGTATGGTGTTTACAAGCCCATACCAGTTTTTACTAGATTAATGTACGCCAGGCACACCAGGCTAGGGGGGACATATTAACTTACAGGACATGTTGCGTTGGATTGGACAATTTGGGCTATAAAAAGTGTTTGTTATGAAATGAATATGGTTGGAAAGATGTTTTAAAAGAAGAGTTTAATGATCCACACAAATATATGCTCAGAAATTGTGTGGTTTTCCTTTAATTTCGTGAACTAACACAGTCCGCCATTTTGTGGAGTAAAAAAATTGTTTCTACAAAATGGCGACCTGTTGTTAGTTCATGAAGTACAAGGAAAACCACACAATTTTCGAGGCATAATTGTGTGGATCATTATATTTTACTTTTAAAACATCTTTCAAACCATGGCCCAATTTCATAGAGCTGCTTAAGCAGAAAATATTGCTTAACATTTTTCTGCTAAGCACAACTAAGCAGGGTACCAGTTACATTTTGTACATATAATATGGTATTTTAGCTGGTAACCTTATTCTGTTAAGCATAATTTGGTTGTACTTAGCAACTTTTTCTGCTTAAGCAGCTCTATGAAATTGGGCCCATATTCATTTCATAACGAACACTTCCAACTGCTTTTTGTAGCCCAAATCGCCCAATCCAAGGCAACATGTCTCTTTAAGGGTCAGCCCAGGATATCATCATTCATTCAATGGTTTCAGTTTTAGTTTCTATATTCATAAAAAGATACACAATATAAAAAACCTACCGCGAAGAACAAAGCAAGGTACTTGCAAACAAAAGAAAAGATATCAACATCTATTTTGAATTGAGAGGGCGTAACAGGTGCCAATTTCATAGAGTTGCTTATAGGTAAGTACATTTTTCTGCTTAGGGGTCATTCAGAATAATTGTTTTTAAAAAAATCATTTTGTTCTGAAATTGTGGATGGGTCAAAATAAATAGCTGAAAATCAGTTTTCAACTCAAATAATAGAAGAACTGTCTGTACAGTTCCATTATCCATTATTAACAGTCAACCTTGTTTTGATAGCAGACATCCGCGCCCGATGGGGAGATGGCAACGGATTTTCTCTTCGGTTTCAACTGAAAAAGTTGCCTGTTGGACGCCAGGAAAAGCCATTCAAAACTCCTGAGCTGGGAGAACATTGATCTAAAACATCTGCTTCATTTGAGGCATTTCTTTGTTCTTCAGTGTATAGGGTATATTAAATAGTTTGTCAACATTTAAAAATCCAAATTTGGGGTGGGTGGGTGGGTCAAAACAATTTGAAAAAAATATCAAAATTTTAAAACATTGATCAGTCTGAATGGCCCCTTACTTAAAGGAACGTTACAGAACTGGTAATTAAAATTGTCTTTATGATCACAGATTTACATAAAACTTACACGGTCTAATGACGATGATAGTAGAAAACATCCCTAGAAATATTTCTGTCTGAAATGCCATATTTGATGAGAAATAAATAAAATTAATTTCCGATTGGAGTTAATCGCTCATGAGCGTTTTATTAATGCATTGTATAACACATGCAAATGTGTAATCGGTTTTTAACTATTTTCTCGTGACCCAGATGGCCGATCGATCTCAAACTTCTACAGGTTTGTCAGTTTATGTATATGGTGGATTATATAAAGTGCTTACACTGCCAGTTAGCAAAAACCAATTCTGTAATGTTCCTTTAAGCAGAAAAGTTTGATTGGGTGCAAGGGTTTTCATAAGATAACTACATCTTGTATCGGGACGAGGTTGACTCTTGTCTTAGACTTACCTTAAGGCCATCGCTGCCACTGCTGACCGCATACAGGGAACCGTCTTTAGGGTCTGGAAGAAACATCGGTCCCTCAGCCATGTCAACTGGTACTTTGATGATCGGACCTACAGAAATAAAAAAAATTATAATAATAATTTGAGTAAGGACATAACTGGTCGTTATAAAAATTACTCCTGTTTTCTTTCCAATGGTCAAATAATTTAAAGCACAATGAAACACTACCTTTTCATTTAATAAAAATCTCTTAACCACTAGACCATCGTACGTAACCGATGATGAAAGGGCCAGGTTTAATCCTGCAATAGACTGTGCAAGTCTCGCGCATATTTGAACTTCCGGGACTATTGTGGTCCCAACCACATATATGGAGTTTTACGTGGGCGGGATTTTTTTCTTCTCTAGTTTATTTTAGTTTATCGTAGTTTATGGCTATGAAAATTAAACATGTTGTTGGATATGTAATACTGAGTGATAAACAATATGAAAGTAAAACTAATTCAACAAAATAACGAAAAAAACCTGAGAATAAGACTTGACCTCCATTTCCGGTTACTTGTAGAAAATTAAGAGTGCTGCCCTACTGACGGGCATGTTGTCATTAAACCTATGTGATAGATGCACACATTCGGGCGTGATTGGCAAATGGGGTTTCTAACAATAAGCATCCTTGTCCAAAGTTTTACTTTTGTTTCAATGTTAATTTGAACAACTTATTTGTATTACACAACTTGCTATGGGTATTTTTATTTGTAAATATAATTTAAAGGGTGTGTACAACGTTGGTAATTGCCAAAGACCTGTATCCAAACTCGATGTGACCCAACATATACATGAAATAACAAACCTGTGAAAGTTTAAGCTAAATCGGTCTTCAGAGTCATGAGAAAACAGTGAAAAAAAACCTTATGTGTTTTAACTTTTTTTCAAACATCAGAATTTATCCTGCAGGATAAATACTATTATTTTACTCATTTCGTAAAAACTGTGGCATTTCAAGCAAAACTATTTCAAGGGAAGTTTTCTACCATGACCATCTTGATACCATGTGATTTATGTGCAAATCTGTGAGCATTTATATTTTCATTCTTACCAATGTTGTACACACCCTTTAGAAAGAAGATTTGATTTCATAGAAAAATATAGTCTTCGTTCAAGTTTTGTTCTCGTTTTTGATATGCGCGAGACTTGCCCAGTCTATTAGCAGCAGGTACCGTAAACAATTTAAAAGATGTTATCGGCACACATGTAGGTCTGCATTACAAAGTTTTTCAAGAAAAATATATTTACTGCATTACCAGTAAACAAAAATATAAAAATTTAGCCTATTTCCATTTTTTTTAAAACAAATCACTGCTTTTCCAATAACACAACATTTTCTACAGTACGTCAATGTATGATTGTAAGTGATGGAATAACAATCACAATAGTTAACATGTTTATCATATTTTAATCATGGTATTTTGAACCACAATTGAGACAATTTTAAGCGAGATCTGAAAACTGTTATTGGTAGAAACTTGATGCGCAATCCAACGGGGAGATTGTTCCAAGGCCATGTCCGAATTAGCGGCTACAGCTACGGCTACGGCTAGACTTCCGCGTCATCATGCGTTAAGGTATAGGACATCCCTAGCGACACCCTTAGCAACAGTTGTAGCCATAGCTGTAGCCGCCAATTCGGATACTGCCCAACACATCAGGTACAGTGTATTAAAAATGTTAATGTAATTTAAATGTACCACATCTAATTTTGGGAAACATCTTTGCCACAAAGAGTCTTTTGTATTGACAAATTATGCATAGTACAAGTAGGTTGTACCTCTGCATAGTGCATGCATGACTGACCCATTGTTCTCTATTTGCACTTGAGACATTTGCTGAACAGACAAACAGCACAACTTCACCAGTACCATCTGCTCACGTGGGCTATCAATTAGACAGTGAATATGCCGGCAGTCCAAAAGGCCTTATTTATGATGAGGGTGGTTTTTTGTCTTTTTATGAAATTGAATATGGTTTGCAGTTGATCGTGATCAAAACCATTATCAAATAAAAAGACCACTCCCAACCCAGTAATGAACAGAGTAAACATTGTAACTGCGTGATCCTTTCATCAGTGAGACCGTATTTTTTGTTACTGTTGCTTGTATTTTAAATCGTTTTCATTTTGTATTTGGGTTTGTTTGATAGGTAATTTTCTGTAAATCTTAGTTTGTGTGAGTCTCTCTGTATGTATCACAGGATAATTTGGAAATGCCTGATAACATTGTTATAAATACATCCGACTGCATTATAATAATATTAATAATAATGGGCAGTTCTTATGTAGCACTTTATCACACCTTGAGAGCGTCTTAAAGGGTTCATTATCTTATCGTCTACAAGGTATGCAGAGTTGCGTTCGAAATGTTATTTACATAGCACCATGTAACAGTTAAGGTTTACAATTATTCTATCATTATTCAAACATATTTATGAAACTTTGTTTTTGCAAACAACATGAGGGAACTGCTCAGCAAACAACATTTTGTACAGTGTTTTCCGGTTTTCATTGAAAAAAGGAGGAAATGAGCTTTTCAAAATTGCATGCCTGACTATGATAATGTAAAACTCTCAATATAGGTAAATCTGATAATCGTTTTTTTTTATCAGGCTCTTTGCTACATACAAGCCTTGGAATATTAGATTTATTTCTCTATTATAATTAATTTTATTTTTTTATTTTTTTATTTGTTGTGTACTTTGTATGGGAATAAATTCAATTCAATCCAGGGTTTAACAAAATTGAATACAGGTATATCACAAAATAAGTTTGATAATTTTAAATTATTTTAAGGATTGTATTTTTAGATTTGGTATCAAATTAAAACTGAATAAAACCCTACAGCGCTCAATCCTCCACAATAGACCACCATCATGCTGCCACCATCTTGGTCATTCTCCTTGTATCCAATAGCAGTAATGAATGCTGATATTCCTTGTATTAAAACGGAACCAGACTATTTCTCCTTCCAGCCTTGGTTTTGGATACATTGATTTGAGTGGGAGAAAATCAAGATGGCCGCACCATGATAAAGGTCTATCAGACATCCTGAAGAAGATTTGGGAGGATTAGGAAAGAGGATTTCAGAGGATTCTGGAGGGTAAGGGAAGAGGATTTCGGAGGATTTTCAATAAAGGTTTTTTGGGGAATCTCTCTCCAAAAGTATTTATTTAATTCCTATATCAGCTCTCCTTGAAATGACCTCTACAGGTTGAACATTTCAGGAAATGCAACATCAAATTTTGAATATATATAAATGTTCCAGCCCTTCCGTTTACCCTTCTGACTGTGTGAATATTTAGTATGGAGTAGGAAAAATGTGTTGAGTTTCAATATCATATTGATGTACATCTTCACATAATTCAGTACAAAAACTGCTGGAGATAATAAGGACTGATTGTGTTCATGTTTAATGCAGTTTTTAGGTGTTTTTCATGAATTTAGAGAAATTAGGTTCTCAAAGAAAACTGTTATATTATTATCATTATTCTAGACAATGAGAAAACAAGTTGAATGAAGACTTTATTTTATGAAATAAAATCTTCTTTTAAAATTCTTTTAAATAGAAAATTCTTACAAAATAAAAATACTTATCGCAATATTTTATACACATGATATCAGTTTACAAATAATAAAAAAAAATGTAAAATTAATATTGAAACAAAATTAAAAATTGAGATGAAAGTACTTGTTGGCATACAAATTAACGCGATAAGCCATGCATTGTAAGGATGTTTGAAACAAAGGAATTTTTTTTAGAAACCCCATTTGCCAATCTTGCCCAAATTTGTGCAACCATTACAATGTACATTAAATGATAATATATGAATGTCAGTTGGGCAAAATTCTTAATTGTTTACAAGTAACCAGAAACTGTGGTCAAGTCTTAATCTCTGGCTTTCTTCGTTGATTTGTTAAAAAAAATTTACTTCAATATATTTCATTGCTAAAATGGAACTTTCCCAACAATTTATTATAATTTACACATGTGTTTGCTTTGCCATTTTTTATTGTATACCGTCAAAAATTTGTTTCTGTCATTCTTAGTGTAGTGCATAGTTCGGGGGGGGGGGGGGGGAGACAGTGATGTCCAAAGGTAAACTGAGGTACAGTGCATGGAAAATAAAAAAAAATACTCACTTTGATAAACAAAACAATTTGATAAATGATAATACAAAATAAATGAATCGGCCAATCTATTGTACATGTACATGTAGGCCAATTTGCAGTATTTCTTGCCGTGTAAGAACCAAATTTATGTGATGCAAAAAAATTAAAACTAACTGGGTTTTTTGTCCATTGTTGTTTTTAATATTAGCTATTTGGCCATTGATAAAGGTTTTTTAAATTTGTTTTTTTGTTTTTCCCATTTATGGTTTTTGGTAAACAACATTTTAATTCGTTGGTTTTTTTTCTATTTGTATACTTTGTATTTTTAACTCTTCTTTTATATTGTAAAAAATTAAACTCAACTCAGCCTCCTTTAGGCTGTGAAATTTGTATTTCTGAAATAAACCAAGCAATAATAAATAAGAGAAAATTGTAATTGTGATGCAAGGAAATTCACCCTCGAAAGCGCTCTCCCGCAGTCAAAGGAATATGGCCAATTTGATTTATCCTGGGTTTTGTCCGCCGTTACTGGAACGCTTTTAAACTTGTGTGGGCATAAGGGGCATGCTTTAACTGGCACCACGCAGGCGTTTTTTAGTGTTGTGTCAAAATCATCGGTCGGTGATGTCTGTCAGTGTCAGATGGTGAACACTCTAACACTTGGGCAGCGTTCTCCCTTAAAAGTGGTCCGCTGACCAAATGCCAGTTTAAAAACACCACAGGACCAGTCAAAATTCATCCTAAATGGTCCGACAGGCTAGTTCAGTGTTGAAAAGCTTTCCTATTTCATTTGAAATAAGGACCAGTGAAAAAGCTTTTGGACTATCTTTTTGCTTGTATTCAGCGCCTTGAGGCGGAACCGATCTGCAACTGTTTGCGCTTTATAAATATCTCTTTATTATTATTATTATTATTATTAAATGACTAGCTAGGCTGGCCAGTCACTACAACAAACCCTAATGGGGGTACTTTTGTCACATCGATGGTGGAAAAAACATTGATTTACAGAACAGCCTCGATGGATTTTGTTTATTTAGAAAATCCATAGTCTAACATTTGAAAATTGCCAATCACAGAAATTTAATTAACCCATCACAATTTGTACGCAAAAAGACACAACTCAACATCTGTTGACACGACCTTCAGTTACAAGTGAACATCTTTTGTTTGATTCTTAATGATTACCAGGGTATATATTTTGTAGCTGCACATTCTAACAAACAATCAATGAAAACAACTGCAGCTGCATATTTTGGCATTTAAACTACAACGGATCATTTTTCAGATAAAAGAAGCCTTGCTGTGCTTTCTGATCCGTCAAAACAGTCAAATTAAAGTTTATTAATTTTTGGCAAACAACTGATGTTGACATCATTTCATTTTTTCTTTAAATATTGATTTTCTGGTTGGTTTTATAACCAACTGACAAAGTGAACGTGACACATGTTTTTCCTGTCAAATTTTGTGCAGGGGTTGGTGGTTCTGGGGTCTGGATGTTGGGGTGGGGTGAGCGTGTCTATCCATTCAAACCGAGGACTTTAGCAAAAGGGATCCGGGTGTTTGACAGAGCGAGGACGTCCTCGCTTCGTTTTCATGTACAAACCCAATGGGGACGTCGCTAAAAAACCCAATGTCCAAACAATGGGAGAACAAAGAGAAGTCCTCGGTAAGCGGGATTTACAAACATGTGTGTGTGTGGGTAGGTATCCACATTCAAACCGTGGACCTATAACAAAAGGGACAATAGGTCCACGGTTGCTATCACAAAGGAAAACATTGTGGTCCACGGTTGCTATCACAAAGAGTTGAACAAAGGAGGGTCCACGATTGCCAGTGTTTACACACGTGAGCGTGTCTATCCATTTAACAAAAGGGATCCGGGTGTTTGACAGAGCGAGGACGTCCTCGCTTCGTTTTCATGTACAAACCCAATGGGGACGTCGCTAAAAAACCCAATGTCCAAACTATGGGAGAACAAAGAGAAGTCCTCGGTAAGCGGGATTTACAAACATGCGTGTGTGTGTGTGTGTGTGTAGTTTGGAGTGTGTTGTTTAAAGGTCACTATATTTTTATTGCTACATCCTTACTAGATTTATTATTATTCTTTTTAATGTACTTTTACTTAAAGGCACTGAACACGTTTGGAAATTATTTTAGTGAGAAATTACCTCTTTCTAAAAAACTACGTTACTTCAGAGGGAGTCGTTCCCTACAATGTTTTATACTATCAACAGCTCTCAGTTGCTTTTTTTATGCTAATATTTGTTTTGAGTCATTACCAAACGTGTACGATACCTTTAACTAAGCTATTTGCGAGTTTGTTTTGAATGATGTTTGGTTCAATACAATGATTTGCTTTAGTCAAAAGTTACTGCATAAATAACAATTCCTCAGACTATAGAGACAGTTGCTCTGTCACATAATTTGGTGCAAGCTTTTGCGTAGTTATTTAAGAGACGGTGAAAACCCATACACAATTTTGAATGAGTGTATATGGCACAGTGGTACATGTACCAGGGTTTGCTTATATCTGAAGGTTGCTATACAAAAGCTTGCCCCAAACAATTTGACAAAGCAGCTGTCTCTACAGTCTTGAGGAATTCACACAAAACAAAATTTCAGTTGGGGGGGAATTTCCTATACAAAAGCTTGCCACAAAACAATTTGACACAGCAACTGTCTCTACAGTGTTGAGGAATTCACACATACAAAATATGGGGGGGGGGAATTTCCTGTATTGAACAATTCATTTGTGCATGTTTTTGACCTCATTTTGGGGAGGGGGAGGGGGGCAGGGTTCTGAGCAAGGGTAATTCTCGGGTTTTCTTGGTTATATTTTTGAACTGATTTTACTTTCATATTTTTGTATCACTAAGTATTACATTCCCAACAACATATATAATTTTCATTGTCATAAACCACGTTAAGCTAAAATAATTGACAAAACAATATCTTGCCCACGTAAATCTCCATACGGTTGGGACCACAATGGTCCCGGAAGTTCAAATATGCGCGAGACATGCACAGTCTATGGGTATCCTAAGCTTTACCGCGACCATAAAGCTGCAGCCACAGACGTAGCCACTTATTCAGGCCTGGCCATACAAATGTATCATCCGAGTGAAATCAAGTTAAAGTGTAAAAGCAAACCTTCTTTAATGGTCCATAAGTTGTTGCCGGATTTCTGGCCGACTGCATGCACGCTGCCATCCAACGTTGAGACCAAAATAAGTCCCTCTAAGAACTCTCTCTCATATGGAATGCTGAGTCGACCCTGATTGGAAGCCTAAAAAATAACAAAAAATGGATTGAGAGTGAGATTATCCCCAGCTCGTTTAATGAAGAGCTGCAATAATTGTTGCTCTTGCTCAAATTCCTTAGACTTGTAAGAGCTACGATTGATCTAGCCCAACTTCTGTGGCCAAGATCTTAATCCTGGCCACGAAAGTGGGTCTATGATTGATCGTGCGTAAACATTTGGCAAATCGGTCTGGTACCACATCGCCCGTTTGTGAAAGAGGATGGGATAGGTCCCTCAGCTCGCCGAAAAGTACACAGGCGCTATGTTAAAAAAACGCAATGATAGAACTGCAACATTCAAATGTTCAGAAATTTGGGTCTGTACACTTTATTTCCACTTTATTTCCACTTTATTTCAATTTTGTGATATTTAAATTGGGACCTGTTTTAAAACAGTAATAGTAATTTAATTGTTTTAATTGATGACCAAAATCTTAATACTGAGAAAGAGGTAATTTTTCACCCAAACATTTTAATCTGAGAAAGGCTTCTTAGTTTGGGTAGATAAAGTTATGACAAAGGGGTGTTCACTGCCCCAAAGTACAATATCTCACACCTTGGAATAGTACAAATTAACTCATAGTTTGGGTAGATGAAGTTATGACAAAGGGGTGTTTACTGCCCCCAAGTACAATAATCTCCCCTTGGATTTGGAATAGTACAAATTAAATCTTAATTTGGGTAGATGAAGTTATGACAAAGGGGCGTTCACTGCCCCCAAGCACAATAATCTCCCCTTGGAATAGTACAAATTAAATCTTAGTTTGGGGGGTAGATGAAGTTATGACAAAGGGGCGTTCACTGCCCCCAAGTATAATAATCTCACACCTTGGAATAGTACAAATTAAATCTTAATTTGGGTAGATGAAGTTATGACAAAGGGGTGTTCACTGCCCCAAGTATAATAATCTCCCCTTGGAATAGTACAAATTAAATCTTAGTTTGGGTAGATGAAGTTATGACAAAGTGGTTTTCACTGCCCCCAAGTACAATAATCTTCCACCTTGGATTAGTACGAATGAAATCTTAGTTTGGGTAGATGAAGTTATGACAAAGGGGTGTTCACTGCCCCCAAGTACAATAATCTCCCCTTGGAAAAGTACAAATTAAATCTTAGTTTGGGTAGATGAAGTTAGTACAAATGGGTTTTCAACTTCTCATGATCTTTGCTGACTCTGTAAAGATCTTTGTTTTGTTTTAATCTTTCTCTGTATTCCTTGGAGCATTTTTTGGCTGATTTCTTTTGTGATGGCTGGATGAGTTTAATTTGTGGAAAACTAGGGAAGCTCTTGTTTCTTGCTCGAAATTCTATAAAATGAATTAAAAATAATTTAAGCAAAATTAATAATGCTTATTTCAAATCGTGCAGACTTTCCCCCAGGATACCGATGTTTTCAAACCACTTATCAATTTCTTTAATTTTGAATAACAGGAAAACTGCCAAAAGGGCAGTTGCTATATTTACGAAATACTATTGTTATATGAATCATGGGATACGTCATAGGAATGGCTGGATTTAAGACAAATACTAGGCCTTGAATTTTGTCATTGTAGAGAAAGGGCACCTTTACAGGCAGGCCCCTCAACCAGGGGAGTGGGGTGGGGGTGGTTGTAGCTCACTAGCATTTTTGAGACCCTATATGACGTTGATATTTTTCTGAAGTAATGTACATTGCACACGATATACCTGTGTGTGGTTCAAGTTACTATGAGCTCAACCGCTATTGATCCAGTAGCGACTCAACTTTGAAGAGTTATGTACGAAAACGATAAGTTTGATTTCATGACACAAAAAAACAACATCACAAAGAAATTTTTGTTGGCCATAAATGGCTGATTTTTGTTTACAAATGTCATACAATGTTGTACAGTGTGAGTGTAGAACCCCAGTTTAAAAAAAATCAATGCCGCGGATGTAACACGAACGCTATGCTTCGGGGGCCTTATATTTGTGTGCTAAATTTCATAAAAGATAAAACCTCACAAAAATTCTTCCTTTTGAGGTACATTTAGTTTTTCTTGGGTTACAAACTTTAAAGGCACTGAACACGTTTGGTAATTGTCAAAGACCAGTGTTCTCACTTGGTGTATCCCAACATATGCATAAAATAACAAGCCTGTGAAAATTTGGGCTCAATTGGTCATCGAAGTTGCAAGAAAGTGATAAAAGAAAAAACACCCTTGTTGTACAAATTTGTATGCTTTCAGATAGGAATAAAAGGCTTCTTGCAAGAAGTTTTTATTATTTTAGTGAGAAATTACCTCTTTCTCAAAAACTACGTTACTTCAAAGGAGTTGTTTCTCAGAATATCAACAGCTCTCTGTTGCTCATTACCAAGTCAGTTTTTATGCTACTGTAATATATATTTTGAGTAATTACCAAATGTGTACAGTGCCTTTAAAGGGACACGTTGCCTTGGATCGGACGAGTTGGTCTAAAAAAAGCGTTTGTAACCATTTGTTATAAAATGCATATCGTTAGAAAGACAATATAAAAGTAGAATACAATGATCCACAAAAATATGCCTCGAAATTGCGTGGTTTTTCTTTTACTTTGCGAACACGGTCGGCCATTTTGTGGAGTCAAAAATTTGACTCCACAAAATGGCCGATCGTGTTTGTTCACGATGTAAAAGAAAAACCTCAAGTGCAATTTCAAGACATATTTGTGTGGATCATTGTATTCTACTTTTAAAACATCTTTCTAACCATGCATTTTATAACAAACGGTTACAAATACTTTTTATAGACCAACTCGCCCGATCCTAGGCAACATGTCCCTTTAACATTCACCTGTTTTCAGTGAAATTCTATAGCTAGGAATTGAAATATATTGAAGCAATCAAGGGCCACTTTTCATAAACTGAAATCCTGCACTGCACACAATGTAAAATACTTCATAATTTTAATTTTGGATGTGCTGCGTGACGTGATTGAAGTGCTAATGTTTGCAACTGTGAAGGCCGAGGTTCGATTCCCGGGACAAGGAATTAAAATCTGAATTTCGTAAAATCTAATGTTCAGGGTTTTCATTCGAAGGCATTGCATGGGGACAACTCTTCTTCCAAATTGTACCTTATAAAAAAAACTTATTATGATAAACAGGTTTTCGTCATTGTGACATCATCAGGTGTCAAATTACATCAATTCAAAGTTTATTATTTAAAAATTCATACATGTAACTTCTGAACCGTAAACTATAGAGTTATAATCTTTGTACCATCTTGTAGCTTACAGCACATGTGACATTTTATTAAGAAATGTGACCCACTTCGACCTTTACTTCTGGTTCAAACAGGAAGCTCTAAAATAAAAAAAATCATATCTCCTGAACCACATGTCAAAAAATCATAATTTGTGTGATATTTTGTAGATGACACATTTAACATTTTATCAAAAACATTACCCCATTTTGACCTTTCTTCTGGTCTAAACAGGAAGTTCAAATTTAAAAATTTTCCTGAACCAGATGTAGTAAACTTGCGTTATTACCTGCGTTATTGCAACCTACCTACCTTATACCTTCATTTTTCCATGTAACAGTACAGTCTTTAGCCATGCGCACTGCGATCTTGTTTGCCCTTTGACCTCATCAGTGCGCCGCGGTCAGACACACTTTTCTCTGGTCCGTTGATTAATAAACACATGTTGTTCTAAACCATCACTCTTTGAGTTCTGAGAAGTGTCATTTCGGCCTAGTTTTTGGCCACCCAAGTAATCGTGGTAGTCTTAGGGGTTTGGCAAGACCTTGGAGAAGATCTGGGTGAGTGAACCTTTGAAATTACTACATTGGCGTCGTAGCTTGACAGGATTGAAAATACGACACCGGACATTTTCTTTCTGTGGCGTGTGGAAACCACGCGGTTGATCGGTGCATATCGGATTGCGAGCCGGGTTGAGGACGAGAAGGTGTCCTCATAGGGGTATCGGCAACATCGGTGTGTGATATCTCACGTGAGTATCGAGTTTTTTATTGTTGGGAACACAATTTGTGTGAGTGTTAAGCGTCCCAAATCTTGGTTTAGCATGTTTAGGGTACGTTAACGTTAGTTGTTGGTTGTCAGCGGGAACGGGTTACTGGTTGAGTAGATCACGTGACCGCGGCTGATACTAGGAACTATCCACAACAGGGTTGCCGATTTAATCTATGATCTAGTGAAGTTTTTTTTTTCTGGTCAGAAGGAACGGGTCATTGTATTTATTTTGACCTCGGCTGACAGGAAAAGAAAAAAAAAAAAAATCGTTTTTGAGAGTTGATGCACTGCTAGTGATCTCTGTTTTGGGAATTTGGTTTGTGTCATATGGCTTTGTTTTGCGTCATTATTCAATAGTTTGTCATGAAGCCCTCTGTGTGATTTTTCAATTTTTGTAAAAATTTTGACAAATTATCCTTGGATTTTTGGGATCATTCGGGTATTCTTCTCTTATTTACGTTACTGTTTCCTTAATTTCGGGAGTTGCTCGCTCTGTTTTTCAGACCGGAAACTCCTTTCAAGTTTTTTGTTCTTGATCCCCACTCTAGGGAGGTGCCTAGCTCTGTTTCTCAGAACTGCGTATCCTTTCATTTACTCTTGGAGGTCCTGTTTCGCAGACCCACTCGGAGTAGCCATTTCACACTAGGCGTGCCTTATTCCTATTTGGTGTGTCATTGCTTACTTGACTTTGTGTGCGTTGAAGTTGCCAGGAAGATCACGTCAACGGATACTCTCATAGCAACAACCAAGAGGGAGCGAATAAAAGCGAATACAGTATAACACGTATACACGGAACACTACATTATGGAGCACATACCAGTCAATTATTGTTCTTTTCGGGACCTGGTAGCTGTCCCTGGTGTGGGGACCACACTTGCAAACACAATCTTGGACATGAGAAGTGCTCATGGCAATGTAACACCCGAGCTGCTCATGGGCATCCCTCACTTGTCAAACATGTCTACCCTGATGGACGTCTTTAATTTCATGCCGTATGTGCCGTACCACGAGAGAGTGGGACAGGGTGATACCAGCCTACCTAGGTCACATCCAGCCAAGCCAGGGCGACCAAGATCCCCTCATGCACAAAGTCCAGTCATGCATGAGAGTTTTTTCCGTAGCCCTCAGGGGAGAGCACCGAAACTGGATTCTTCATCTAGATTCTCAGGGTCACACTATCCATTTGATAGCTATCCACCGGATAGGCAGCCAACTTCCTATCCATATGCTGCATCTCCACGTGCAATGCATTATGGGTACGAGGGTGTGAGCCCGACTCCCATCGAGCAGAACACTTTTAATCCGACTGGGTTTGCTGGACCAGCGTTCGGTAAGTGGAGAGAGAATACATCCACATCCAAGCATCCCCCTCTACCCAAGACAATCACATATGATGGCAAGAGTAGCTGGCAAGCGTTTTTTGCTAAGTTTACCTCATATGCAAATGAGTGTAAGTGGTCTGCTAAGCAGAGAAAAAATCATCTTTGCTGGTGTCTGGAATCCAAAGCAAGTGAGTTTTATGCCTTGCTTGCAGAGCGTGAACCTAACTTAGAGTATTTTGATCTGATCCAGAAGTTAGAAAAAAGATTTGGGTTGCGTGACCTACCTGAGGCCACACAAATGCAGTTTAATTATGCCAGACAATCTGCAGATCAATCTATTCTGGATTGGGCTGACCGAGTCCTGTATTTGGCAACACGTGCTTTTCCGGACTTACCAGAATTGCATGTGCAGAAACAAGTGGTTCTGAGATTTTGCCAAGGGTGCTCAGATCGTGAAGCCGGTCAGTACGCTATCAACAACAGGCCGCCCTCAATCGAAGTTGCAATAGACCAAGTCAAGTGGTTCCAGCACACGCAGAGGGCCATCTATGGTCGATCCAAGAGGGAGGTCAAGCAGATTTATGCCGAGGGAGACATGCTCGAGGTAGAGGCCGACTTGTGCAAAGTTGGCATCCATGGTCCGCCACAGTCCACTAATCCCACCACAGGTAATTATTTCACACTAGAGAAACGCATATCGACTCTAGAAGACAAGTTAGGCTCCATTCAGCACTCTCTTGACCAACTAACAACAGCTCCGGGAAGTCGAGGCCCCCGTGAGAGATCCCGCTCACCTGGGCCTGACCATTCGAAGTATCCATGCTACAAGTGTGGCAAGTCCGGCCATTTTAAGAGAGATTGCCCCGACAATAAGTCAGAGAAAACAGTCTCCTTCATGGCGGATGAGGATTTAAACTCCTACGGGTCGGAGACCGAGGCCACCCTCCGCCCCGAGCAGGTGCGGGCCAACCCCAGTCAATAGAGGCTGGATCGGGTGCTGGTGCCCTGGTTAAACCGGGCACTGACACTCCATCCACCACCAGTTCCCTGTCTGAACAACACGATTCATGCGACCCCATGGCATCGTTTCAGCACTTGTTTGAGGAGGATGCTACCCGGCCTAACAATTGCCTTACAGATAAATCTACAACAAAACAAGATATTCATTCGCAGCAACTGGAGGCGTATGACGAGGAACGAGAGGCCACCTGTCCTAAACTAGAAAGTGCAGGAGGAGAACTTGAAACATCTGAAGTTCCCTCGCAGGAAGGGGAGGAGGAAGTTGTCGTCTGCCAATTGCATTCACACTCCATGTTTAGTGTGAGTGTAGGGTTGGACAGTATCACCGTCAGGGCAATTGTGGATACGGCAGCGGAAGTCACAATAATCTCGGATAAGGTCTATAACTCTCTCAACCCTAAACCACCCAAGGTCAAATCGGTGACACTCAATACAGCTGGCAGAAACATGAAGATGCATGGGATCATTGTGGGCCCAGTAGAAATTACGCTAGGGAGCCAAGTATTCAAGGAAAACATATACGTGGCACCGATCGCAGATAGTATGTTGCTGGGTATCAACTTCCTGAGACGCCACCAAGTCGACATTCACATAAACGAGTCAATGTTGATGCTCGGAACTGAAAAAATACCTATGACGTTTGGAGCAGGAAATAAATCGGGGGTCGCTCACGTAAGCATATCAAAAACAACGGTTATCCCACCAAACTCTGTCAAGAGGGTAATATGTAAAGTGAGCGAGCTCCTGGACGAGTTCCTGTTTGAGCCATTCCAGGATCTCACGCCAGGGGTACTGATACTGCGCACAGTACATGACCAGGGGGACAAAGCTGAGTTGTATATAATCAACTCGTCTGACCACAATGTACGTTTCAAGGGTGGGCACAACATTGGAAGTGCACAAGAAGTAGTTGCCGTAATGGAAGTTCCAGTTGCACCCACAGACGAAGGTAGGCACGTCAATGATGCAGAGGTTCCTGAGCATCTGTGTGATTTATTGAGCAGGTCAGCTGAAGACTTGCAGGAAGGGGAGCGAGATGAATTGAAGTCCCTGTTAAACGACTTCAAAGCTGTCTTTGCGACTGATGATTATGATCTCGGGAATTTCACCTCGATAGAGCATAAAATCGATACTGGGGATGCCCAATCCATTAAACAGAAGCTTAGACGTACACCGATGAGCTTTGCAGGTGAGGAAAAAGCTCACTTAGACCGAATGCACGCAGCAGGTGTTATCCAACCATCTCAATCTGAGTGGGCGTCAGCACCAGTCCTAGTAAGAAAACGGGATGGCAACGTTCGCTGGTGTGTGGACTACCGGAGACTCAATTCGATTACTAGAAAGGATGTGTATCCCTTGCCAAACATCGAGGAGTGTTTGGATACGCTGGCGGGTAACGTCTGGTTCTCTAAGTTGGATGCGAATTCAGCGTATTGGCAAGTAAAGATAGATGAGGGTGACAGGAAGAAGACAGCCTTCGTAACCAAATATGGCTTGTATGAGTTTGCACGGATGGGGTTTGGTCTGTGTAATGCCCTGCCACATTCTCCCGAGTCATGAACCTTGTCCTTAGGGGACTTAACTGGGACATTGTCTTGGCCTTCTTAGATGATGTGGTCGTGTTGGGTAGGTCATTTTCAGACCATCTGGACCATCTTCGCCAGGTTCTACAGCGGTTCAACGATTACCAGTTAAAGCTGAAACCCAGGAAATGTGTGTTGTTTCAGCACAAGGTTGAGTTTTTAGGCAGAGATATCGATCAGAACGGCAAAAAATGAGCATGTGAAGGCGGTGAGAGACTGGCCTGTGCCCCAGAACACCAAGCAAGTAGAGCAATTCCTAGGTCTAGTAAATTATCACCGGGCTTTTATCAAAGATTACGCTTTTGTGGCTGCACCCCTGTATAGTATTACTGGGAAGAACAAGTTTGCCTGGACAGTTGCACAACATCAAGCTTTTGAAGACATCAAGAAACTATTGATGTCTGCCCCTGCCCTCGCCCTACCGAATTCGACAGACTCTTTCATATTGGACACCGATGCTTCCAACATTGCCCTTGGAGCTGAGCTTATTCAAATACAAGATGACCAGGAAAGAGTGGTGGCATATGGAAGTGTTTCGTTGTCCCCAGAGCAGCGACGTTATTGCGTCACCAGACGGGAGCTTCTGGCCGTTGTGAAGTTCACTCGTCAGTATCGCCACTACCTACTTGGCAAACACTTTATTGTCAGGACGGACCACAGTAGCTTAACCTGGCTACTGAGCTTTAAGGAACCACAGGGACAAATCGCAAGGTGGCTTGAAGAGCTGAGCCAGTTCGATATGACGGTCGAGCACCGGTCTGGGAAGAGACATTCAAACGCTGATGCACTTTCTCGCATTCCGGAAGGTGCAGCGGTGTGCGAAGATTATCGGTTTGGTTTCCGGCCGGAGGATCTTCCCTGTGAAGGATGTAATTACTGCCGCAAAGCTCATCAGAACTGGGCGCATTTTGTGGACGTAGTGGATGATGTGGTTCCTCTGGCAGTCCGACCTAAGCAGATAAGTGCAACACTACTTAATGACCCACCTGAATTGGATTGTAATGTCACAGGTGTGGACATACTGAAGGTAGAGGAAGGTCTCCTGTTCTCAATGGATGGAGACGATTTGCAGGGGCTCTCATCTCCTTGGTGACTGAGGAGCCGGATGTCTCTCTTCCAGATGAGACCCTGCGTGTAGAACAGGAGAACGATGATCAATTAACTCACCTACGACACTGGCTGACTACTGGGCAGGAACCATCAGAGGGTACAATTATGCTCTGGGGTCCCATACAGAAGAAATTATGGATAAACAGAGACCTGTTTCGCATCAATGGTGACACCCTCTGGAAGAAGACTGAAAACAAAGAGGTGCTGGTCGTTCCACGGGCGTTGCAGACTCAGGTTATGGCATTAAACCACGACTTGCCGTCTGCGGGCCATGCTGGAATGGACAGGACGATTGCAAGGGTTAAGTCCAAGTACTATTGGTGCAGAATGAACCAGGACATCAAGAGGTACATTACTTCCTGCTCAGTGTGTAACCGGAATAAGAAGGCCACCAAACACCCAAGGTGCCCAATGACTGAGTATCATGCTGGAATGCCGATGGAAAGGGTTCATCTGGATTTTTTGGGGCCTTTACCCAAAACTTCCCATGGGAATGAGTATATCTTGATGATGGTGGACCAATTCACAAAATGGGTAGAGTGTGTACCACTGCCCTCACAAACAGCAGAAGTCACTGCCCAGGCAGCCGTCAGTGGATTTTTCAGCCGTTTTGGTTGCCCACTCCAAATCATGACAGACCAAGGGCGGAACTTCGAAAGCAAGCTGTTTTCAAACATGTGCAAAGTTCTACAAATCCACAAAGCAAAGACAACTCCCTATAGGCCATCAGCCAACGGCCAAGTAGAAAGGTACAACCGTACCCTGATGGATGCGGTGCGATGCTTCATTGGGAAGTCACAAAACCAGTGGGACAAGTACCTCTCCCAGATAGCGGGCGCCATCAGATCCACTGTAAATCGCAGCACTGGGTTTACACCCAATATGCTAATGTTGGGGCGCGAGGTAAACCAGCCAGCAGACCTGATGTTTCCCTTGCCCACTTCAGCAAAAGAGGTGGATTCAGTAGATGAATACTGTTCCAACCTAGCTCAGGCTATAAGCGAAGCACATGAGACTGCAAGGGTGACTTTGCGCTCCACCCAGAAAAGGATGAAACGGGACTATGACATCAAGGTCCGGAAACATGACTACCAGGCGGGCGACTGGGTATACATACTAGACACGGCATCCATCAAAGGGAAGTGCCGGAAGCTTAGCCCTCCATGGAAGGGTCCTGCTCTGATCACCAAGAAGCTATCCCCATACTTGTATCGGGTGGAATACAGGAACACCCTTTTTACAGTGAATCATGACCGAATGAAGAAATGCAAGGACCGCAAGACTCCAGGTCAAGGGAAGGAGCAGGGCCGTCCAAGCAAGGAGGCTTTTTGCTTCTGTAGAAAGCCAGATGACGGCGACTTCATGATACAATGTGATGGATGTGATGAGTGGTACCATGGTAGATGCGTAAATGTGCCACCAGAAGAGGGAATGGCACTGGACAAGTATACATGTCCAATGTGCAAGGCCTTGGAGCAGTAGAAAAGTTTTCTTTCTTCACTAAGCGTTAATTGTTTGTTTTCCTTTTTCCAGGTAAATCACCATGGACAGTGACACGGGAAGTGACACTGAAAGTGGCAGCCCTAGGCGTAGCTGGGCAGTCCCTAGCCGTCGTCACCACTGTTCAACTGCTGAGAGACTGCAACAGGAGTCTTCACCATATTCAAGTTTATGTGCGTCCAGTTGTAGGGCACGGGAAAGGTCGTCCAGGGGAAGCACAGGCACTGTTCCTACAACAGGGGAGGAGATGGATCAACAGAGGGAAGAGATACACGGGAAGAGGAAGAACTTACATGCCACAGTAGCTGCAATACCCGTGTCCAAGAAGAGGAAGCAATCTTGCCCAATTGACGGTGTAAGCATTCAACTAACAAACTAAAGTGGCACGTATATTATCATCTCCCGGAGTATTGGAGAATTTCCAAGACCACAGAGTCACATAAGGAGGAATTCCGAAAATTAAGGGCTAACGGGTTAGTTTTCCTCAGTAAATGCCTTGTGGGGAGGACTGCCTCCGTCTATGATCTGGTCAAGTATGTGAATCGACACTGGCAAGCTGGTGAGGGCACGGTGTCAGCAGAAATTGTGGCGGAAATGGAATCATTAGTAGTCCAGGAGCATTGGCCCAGTATCGCCCAGTTTACATTGTGTCCAATCAACTCGCCAGCTGTGCTCATTCATTGGCGTCCACTGAGTTTTCTTTGGAACCAACTGAACAAGACCCAAAGAGAGGAGTTCGAAAATCTACCACTACCCGGCAGCCAGGCACCAGATCCACAGGTTACTCTCAACAATCCATTGGAGGGGTTCGACAGTCACTTCCATTTGGACAGACTTGAGGACGCACTTGGGAAGGAAGGTTTGGAGTGTATCCAAGAAACTCCAGGTAGAGATCCAGAGCACCCTGTAGTCTTGGTTGGAGGAGTTATCAACTATTGTGATCCGGAAAATCACCACAGAGTCCTCTTGAGTGCTGATCGAAGTTGGAAAATCGCTGTCGGAATCCATCCGAAAAAGGTCCTAAAGGTGACAGATCAACAGTGGGACCGACTACTACAACTCCTCGCTAATCCAAGGGTAACTGCCATCAGCGAGGTCGGCTTGGATTTCTCCATCTCACCCCGCTCTTGGGACACGCAAATCAAGTTTTGGAACGTCTGGTAGATCTGGGAACCCTGGGTTACGTGCTGGTTCTCCATCTCAGGGGCGCAAGGAATGATCCCACTGGAATACAAGTACAGGAGAAGTGCCGTGAAGTGCTTGTGAAAAAGTGTTCCAAATACCAGCGCATACACCTACATTCATTTACCGGAGACAGACAGCAGATGGAAGCATGGTTAGCAGCCTTTCCCAACTGTTTCGTCAGCTTCTCTGCACTTGTAAAAAACTTTTCAGTGGAGCAACGGAAGGCTTTACAGAGCACCCCCCTGACGAGGATCCTGTTGGAGACAGACTCGCCTCACCTGAAGGTTTATGCAGCAACACAGATGAACACACCTGCTTTCTTGGGAGACATTGGTTACTTAGTGGCCCAAGTGAAGAACATATCAACTTCGGAGATCATGCGGGCAGCAACAACGAATGCCATTTCACTCTATGGGATGTAACATTGGGATATATGGTTTTGTCCAGTGGACAGGGGGGAGTGTAGTAAACTTGCGTTATTACCTGCGTTATTGCAACCTACCTACCTTATACCTTCATTTTTCCATGTAACAGTACAGTCTTTAGCCATGCGCACTGCGATCTTGTTTGCCCTTTGACCTCATCAGTGCGCCGCGGTCAGACACACTTTTCTCTGGTCCGTTGATTAATAAACACATGTTGTTCTAAACCATCACTCTTTGAGTTCTGAGAAGTGTCATTTCGGCCTAGTTTTTGGCCACCCAAGTAATCGTGGTAGTCTTAGGGGTTTGGCAAGACCTTGGAGAAGATCTGGGTGAGTGAACCTTTGAAATTACTACACAGATATCACACTCAGTCCATTCAATCACACAATCGCGGCTGGTGGTATGGTATGGTATTAACAGTTAATGAATGATGGTGTAGTTCAACTCGAATCTGTTCAATTCAAATCAATTCCAAAACACATGAAACAGTCATTACTCAAATTTACGTCTATCTATTCTAAACTAATTCTATCAAAATTTAAAATACTACAAAAAGTTACAAAGGTGTTATACATAATAATAGTTTAAGTTCTTTGCAACGATATACATTGGCAAAATCCTGAGCAAGAACAAACAAATTTATTTACCAAGCGGTCGAGTTGACCATTGACCAACCATTATTAGTTCATTACCTTTTGTTGGGAATTGCTCGATGCATCGTCTGCAACGGCGGTATGCACAAATGGCATTAACAAAATCAACCACAGCCAAACCTTTCTAAAAAGTGATCCTATCTCCAGCCACATCTTGTCCTCTTGATTTTTCTCTCAACATTCGGATAATAAGCTCCTCGAGTAAAATAGTTCAGATGGCAATCAAAAGTGCACAACACAGACAATCAACGAGAGGGGGTGTTTGTGCAAGACTGACCACCGTAGTATTGTTGTTTTCTTTTCAGCTCAGTGTGTGGCACGGCAGCATATAATGGAATCGATTCTAAAATTATTCGATTCTCGGTTTCTGCAAAAGGTTTTAGGCGGCTAACTTACAACACACACAAACTTTATATATTTTTAAAGAGCTGGGGATGTGGTTAGAAAGAGTGGGTAAGAATTGACTTGAAAGCAAACACGGTGTTAAAAGGAACGGGCGGAGGGGGGGGGGGTGGGGGTGGGGGGGGGGTACTTCCACCATCCCTGCCACCACTGCTCCCCTCCCCTCTCGAGTCTACCAAGTAATCTATACATTTTTCATTGACAAGTTTTCCTTGATCGGAGAAAGGGCATAGAGGAAGAATTGATTTTTTTTTATACTTAAGGCACAGTGAAAGTAAACATATATGTTTTTGGACATTTTCTACCTGAAAACTATTTCATTTGGGTTCTAGTAAACCTGCGGGTACAACCATCACATAATCATTGGACTTCCTTGAGTGTTTTGTGAACCTTTTAATTCTTAAGATTGCTCTATGGTTAGGCATGTTATCCATTTTGTTGTTGGTGGAATATTTTGCGCACCTAGATTTTTTTGAGCAATTTTACGGTGAGGTGAATGTGGGTGAGTCAGAAACAGAACTTCTTTTCTAACCTAAAAAGCCCAAAAGCCCAAAAGACCCCCCCCCCCCAAAAAAAACCCCAAACCCCCAAAACAAAAACATGGACGGTGGAAGGGGCGGGGGGGAGGGGCAGTCCCACATGAACTGAAAGGTAGTTTTTTTACTACCCCCCCCATTGTGTCACTATAAGTTTTGTTTGAGGAAAAAACAAAGGAAACAACATTAATTTATTTTAAATTATTTGTTATTTTGTGTATGTTTATTTTTTTATATTTATTAATTTTTAAATAATATATATATATATTATTTGGTTGGTGATATATCGAACCATTCATTTGTTTTGCATCAATGCCATTTGGAGGCGGGACAGGGGGTGTCAAGGGGAGGGAGGTTACTTCCACCACCTCTGCCACCCTGCTCCCCTCCCCTCCTTTCTACCAAGTTATTTATAAATACTCCTTGACAAATTTTCCTTGATCAGAGAAGGGTATTTTTCTGCACATTGCAATCATGTGTTATGACTTTACGCCCCTAACGCCCCCACCCCCCCCCCCCCCCGCTTTTACGGTTCCGCCGCTCTGCTGATGAGAAAAACCTTCAGAAAAAATATATAAGAAAGAACACAAGTTAAGTATGTTAAAGGTATCGTACACGTTTTGGTAATTACTCAAAACAAATATTAGCATAAAAACTTACTTGAATAAGCAACGGAGAGCTAGCTGTTGATAGTATAAAACATTGTAGGAAACGACTCCCTCTGAACGTAGTTTTTGAGAAAGAGGTAATTTCTCACTAAAATAATAAAAACTTCTTGCAAGAAGTTTTTATTCATATCTGAAAGCACACAAATTTGTACAACAAGGGTGTTTTTTCTTTTACCATTTTCTTGCAACTTCGATGACCAATTGAGCCCATTTCACAGGCTTGTTTTTTATGCATATTTTGGGTTCCCCTAAGTGAGAACACTGGTCTTTGGCAATTTCCAAACGTGCTCAGTGACTTTAAATACCCCATGCCAAACGATTTCTGAGCTCTTTACTCAGCAATACTTGCTGCAACTTGGTAGCCACTCTAAGCTACTTCATACCGGTTAGTTATTCGATTACAGTATCGACTATTCGATATTGAGATATTTGCGAATACATTCCGAAAGCACAGTTCCGGGATCTCCCTAATGAATAATGCATAAAAAATGACGCAACTGTGACCCTAATTCACTCTCTTTCAGTAAGTTAATTTTCTTATGATATAAAATTTCAAAAATAAATATATCAGTAAAACATATACCATTAAAATTGCAATCATAGCACAGTTTAATATTTATTAACAGAAAAAAAAGAATAAATAACTATTTTCAAACCAATATTATTTTAATAAATAGTACAATTTATTGACAAGATGTAAACACGGTCAGGTCATCAGATCAGTAGTAAGTGTTTTTATATCAACCGACGACGATGATGATCGGGGGTCGCTCGGCTTTCGGAGATCCAATGTTATTTTTTTGCTGCACAGAATTAGGAACGAACAGCAGTATAGATCTATAGAGTTGATGAAAGATTACTCCGTCCCCAAATAAAATCTTAAACAAAGGTATGGACGTCTCGAGATTGTGCTTCTACTAGGGACTTCCGACGGTATGTTTGATTTTATTATTATTAACAACGTCTTTTTCCGGATGATTTGTTTTGTTTGCAGTAATGTAAGAAGAAGAATGACTTGTTGTTTGTCAGCTGATCCGGTGATGATAATGACTTGAACAGTTTAGTCACGGTTGTTCAGTTTCCTCCATGGGTCAACTGAAGAATAAGCGCACCAACACAAAGAAACAATCGTAAATAAACGTTGTTTGTGTAGACAAATACAGTAGAGTATACAATATGTTTATGATATTGATAACAACACTACAGATCTGGGATCGGACACTAAAATTGTTGTTGGTTTTCATGTTTTTAATATAAGAAAGATTGCCTTACTTTTTTAGTTAAAACAGTTGGGAGAATGAAATAGACATTTAGTGGCGATATTTCTGCTGTATGTATTCCATTATGGGGATGTATGCATTGCTTGCTCAGATTGTGGAGGTCTGAATGAACTTTGTACTCATTTGTGCAATGTTTGTTGTAGCACTATAGCACTTTCACTTGTGCAGTACTTGTAGTTAGTAGTACGAGTGTAGCAGTGCGTAGCTAAATCAGAACTACTTCCTTGCACTCTGCATCCATGGTGAAATGGTTTTATAGAGTGATTTTATCATGGTTTTATAGAGTAGAGTGCATTTATGTTCATGTCTCCAGTTGCTTGAGGTACTAGTCACAGAAAAGTACAGGGATCCGATTAGAAATTTCAGACTTTTATCTGAATTCAGACTTTGTTAAATGTCTGCCTGGTGAAAAAAAAGTTACTGTCATTTTCTTCAGATATAAAGAAATCCTGCTCTTTGATTTACCTCTCTAGATAGTAATACTTTTACCGAAAGCTTCTTGAAATCTTTAACTCCAGTCAGGGGTTGCAAAAAGGTTGAAATGCCACCATTTCTACAAACCTCCTTAAATTAGAGCCTAGTTTCAGCCTTTTTTGTGAGCAATGACTCTCACCCCTGGTGAAGAAGTAAATGGAAACAGGTTCATAAACTATCATTCTTTTACAGGAGGTGTTTAGGAATGTTACTTAAGTGGAATAGCTAACAACGTGAATTTAGATATTTCATGGGATTTCTACTGAAGTCTGACACTTACGCCATTTAGTAATTGATTGTTCTTTACAGAGAAAGAAGATAGCAAGCGACATGGCTGACAAAAAGACGAAACCCCCAAGACCGCCTGCCCCCAACCTTGGGTCAAAAAAGCGCACTCTCCAATCCACAACAATCTCTCTCCGTTACAACCCTCTGATGGGTAGTGACGATGATGACTTAAACGACGATGCAGATAAAGGGATTTCTTTTATAACGACAAAGGGACCGACAAACAGCGGTGGGGCTCAGCTCTCTAAATCTGTATCCCTTGACGGAGTTCCATCTGTTGCCAGGACTGATGTCAAGTCTAACAAGCAACAACACAGACACTCCTTGGATGCCAATTACAAGAAAGGCAAAGAGGAAGTGGTGAATAAACCACTTGACAAATGTAAAGAGCAGGAGCTCAAGACCCAGCCCTTTGCTTCACATACAAACGGAGTTGAAAAGAAGAAAGGAGCAATAGCCACAGACTTAGGGGATGGGAAACTTGGTAAGCCAGTGAGAACAAAAAGTGGCTTGATGAAAGTCCCCAACACCATTTTAAAGGATGACCAGGAAGTGTCGATTCTCCCGACTGACTGCGAGGAGGCCACAACAGACCCTCTTAGCTTCTTAGACAAAGTGATGGAAGAACAACTTGAGAAACAAGCGTTGGAAGAAGAGGCAGAGTACAGAAGTAAACCTAGTCTTGCAAGTCATCACAGAGCCCAAAGTCTTGATAATGGTGCGTCGTTCAAAAGCAGAGAACAAGCTGAAGAAACCTTGGACATAGACCCTTGTTACTACACAGTCCCTGCTCCATCAGAGCTCCCCGACGAACCAGTCATCCCCAGACCCATCTCGTCCGGAAGCCCACGGCTAAGACAACGAAAAGCAACTCCGAAGGACGTGAGTCTAAGTCTCTCAGGGCTTCTTGCCACATCCAAAGATGACGCTGAAGAAGACGAGAAGGAAGTATCCGCTTCTACGCAAAGCTCAAGGTCTACGCTAGACAGTCCTGAAGGGAAGCCAGAGTTTGTCTCAGACCCTGAACTCCAGAAAAGTCCATCCACTCCAACAGCCAAAGATGAAGTCCCTCAAGCAGCCGTAGAAACTCAGGCAACTTCAGGGTCTGATGCGGTAGATGACGAGCTGACAACCACAGCAACACTGATCTTTCTCTCCCTTTTTTCCCTCTGTGTGTTTGTTTATAATTTCCGATTCCCAGTCTATCTGTACCTTACTGACGTCTTCTCTGGTATGCTGCTGATGTTTTTCTTCATGCTGCTCTTCATGTGGCTGACGAAGCCGAGTCGTTCTAGGTATAGCAGAGAGGAAGTTGAACGTCTTTGGGACGACGAGGACAGAGTACCGCTCGTGATTCCAGGAGCTGCTCAATCTCCCTCTCTCATACGATCCAAGGAACAGAAAAAGGTTATGCAGAAGGTGAGAAAATCTCTTCTTCTATCAATTATGAGGGCCTTTGAGGAACTTGAAGAAATCTCAATGATTTTCTAATCATTTTTTGTTTAAAGGAATTGAACCTCATTTAAATTCTCATAATTTCTTCTAACCAGTTCGCTTCAGAGGACACAATAATGCACAAAACTGTTCTAGGATTGAGCGGATATTTCACTATTTCCATTTTGTTTCTTTCCCGAACTGCACCCCTAGACCCCAACCAAGAGCCTGTATATTCATTGATTTTGTCAGATTTAAGCCCAATCACATTGCGGCAGGGTACACATACACGTAGGATGACACAAGTTTGTTCATGCCGTGAGTACATAATGTTGGGATGTACTGGCTTGAGTGTACCAGTAAAAATTGTCAACATCTTGTACTTTTTTTTTAGCCTTAATACACTGGGATCAGGCTTGTACAGTGGGCAGCAGCGCCCAGCAGTCCCTACTCCCATCTGGCACTCGGGGCCAATAGCAATTCTCCCTCCCACCACAGTTTTTCCCGAATGAGCCATTATGATTTATCTGAATAAGTCAAAGTGCCAAACCTTTTTAATTTACTTCTTATCGGACTAAAGGCAATAAAACATGCGTTTTACCGATCTCAATTTTACGAATGGGTACTTTTGATACACTGCATATGTACATAATGTAATAATAATAATAATATTGATAATAATAATGATATAATTTTCTAAAGCACCATCTATCTTTGACCAAACATATTCCGTATCATCATCACAACGCCAAGAGCCGTTGACTGGCCCGTAGCCGCCCACTTCTGCGAATTGGCTGTGTTGAGAGTTTTTGAATTTCAATTCTGCGCAGCCCAGCGTCCATTAGATCGGAAACTGAAAGACCACTTCACTCTGCGTCGGTCATACTTTCTATAAATCTGCACGCAAATTGTGTACATCACATTAGAAGTGTAGTGTTGAGCACTGGTACTCTGTAGTGCCACCGGTACGCGTAATGAAAACGCTTATGTGGTCAGATGCTCCCACACAGCAGTTTTGTTGAAATTGAAATCAGCTGGATCATACATGTATGTGTGACATAAATTTTAGAAAGTTTATTTGTGAATGACAAGCGTGGATGCATTCAGAACCCTGCTGTCTGAATGTCGCAATATCGCATTGCATTGGGCCGATACGCGCGATTTGCGTGCCGATACGCACAAATTTTAGCCAATACGCCCCAATCAAACAAAACAAATTATTTATTTAAAAAAAAAAAAATTCCCACAAAAAACTTCAAAGGAAACCATATAGAATGCTCCAGATTGCACAGTAGGGCTTTTAAAACCAGGATAAATACCAAGTAGAAAACATTCCAAAGTCCTTGTTTCAATTCAGCATGCTTAGGCCAAACATCCAAAAATTTGGGTCCAGAATGCCCCCACAGTTTTCAAAAAACCTCAGGGGGAGAACCCTGCTGTCTGAATGTCGCCATATTGCATTGTGTTCATAACTAACTGCCCTTTATGTTACAAGGTCGAAGTTAGCAAATCACCGGATGACAAAAGCACTGTGCACACCAGGTGTTCATACAAGACGATTAAAAATTATTGTCCGATTCCAAACATATGGCGGCTCTACAAAAATCTGGAAAATGTGATAAATAATACACATTATCGTGTGTTTCAATAGCAAGAGATGGCCTCCAAATATGGCTAATCAAATATTTTCATTTAATACACTCAAAATGTACTCTTGTATTGAAAACCCTTGATGAAGCCATCAGACTAACGTCCACAGGTCGTTTGTAAACAAATTCTGTTTACTCCGCAAAAAAGTCGTTTAAAAAAACCTAAACAATTTCAAGTTCCCTATTGAGACCTAGCCAAATAGCATGGAAAACTTCAAATTACCCTCTGGGTTCATTCTTTGGCTAAAAACAATTCATATTATGAATTTTCCTTTTCCCACAGGAATCGTAAATAAATCTCGTAGCCTGTCGCTAATGGCAGCTTCTGATCAATCATTTCTTCGACAGATGGTTGGAATTTGTTTTAGTGGGTCTATTGTTAGGGCTCTTATTTTATGGTTCAGACCATTTGGAGGGATTGTGTTCACCCCCCCCCCCCTGCAAAAAAAAGTTACATGCAATTATAATACGGACTATTGGAAACAGTATAATGGTGTAAGCGTGTGTGTAGATTCTAATGGTGGCACGGAGGGTTTTAAGGAACTGTAAATTAGTTTGGATCCATTTTGATAAAAATTGTTTATTTATTCTTGGTCAACTTCCTCTTTGATTTCCAAAGGTTTCTCTTTCCTTGTCGGTGACAATAAAAATGAAAGAAAGTCACTCAGTTCTACAGGATCAGAGTTTGCTGCTTATTTTTTTAGTGACTGGCCAGCAGGACCAGTTAGCTTGTCATTTTACTAGTCCGTCAGCTTTTTTACTATTTCAAATGAACTAGGGATGCTTTTCAACACTGAACTAGCCAGCCAGACCACTTGGAGAGAATTTTGACTGGTCCTCGGGTGTTTTAACTGGCATTTGGCCAGCGGACCACTGCAGTTGGCATGATTGAGTTACCATACTTAGTAGATTTCAGCGTTCTCCGTTAACAGTGGTCTGCTCGCCAAATGCCAGTTTTAAAAAACACATGAGGACTAGTCAAGTGGTCCGGCTGGCTATTTCACAGTACTGAAAAGCATCCCTATTTCAATTCAATTTATGGACTTATGAAAAGCTGGTGAACTTACTAGTGAAATGACAAGCTAACTGGTCCTGCTGGCCAGTCACTAAAAAAGTTAAGGGCAAACCCTGCATTATTATGGGAATTTTTTGAGCTATCGATATAATTTTTCAAATAAATCAGCACCAATAACGATGTTGAAACTGAACGTTTTTTGGGGAGAAATAGCAGAGAGCTGTCAGAAAAGCTGTCTGCTTCATACTGTAGATGAAATCATCCAGCTATAAATGGGATTTAAAAAAGATTTCTGCTGACCAGGCCAAATTTCATAGAGCTGCGTTATGCAGCTAAGCACAAAAAATACATGCTTATTAGAATAAGGTTACCAGCCAAATTACCATTTCACGTCATGTGTACCATCTGCGACTGGTATGCTGCTTTATTTGGCTTAGCAGCTCTATGAAAAATCATGATTCAGTTTATATGAAGTAACTGGATAAGTCTGGCACTGGTACAATTTGATTTCCAATTTGCAGCTTTGCATTTCAGTAATGTCATTATATTCTCTTGCGAAAGTTGTTTGAGTGCAGCAAACAGATAGAAAATAGATTTCCTTGTACAGCGGGCAGACTTTGTCTTTTCCTTCTAGAATGTTTACCAACTATCAGTTTGAGTTTTTAACTGATCTATTATATGTATTTCTTTGCAAGTGCCTTGGAGCATAGTTCATTGATTTGAGTAAAAGATCTCTTTCATAAAATACACACATTATGGGCATTCATAAAGACTGTCAAGATGTAAAATAAAAACAATTCACTAGAAAGCTAATTTTGAGGGGGGGGAGGGGAAATCAAAATTATTCAGATCGAAATGACAGTGAAATGCTTTGAATACACTTTGTCAATATTTGCATGAGAATATTTTCAAGAATGAAAAGAAAAATCTAACAAGTTCATTGCATGCAAATTAAAATACTAAAATCTAACTGAAGTATTGATTATAAATACGGCAGACTAATATTTGTGTTAACACTACACTCTGGTAGTTTATTTACACATAAAATAAAATTGGGGTCGTTATTAACTTCGTGCAATGCATTCTGCTCGTTAAATGAGTGTGTGCACATACAGTCACAATCATGTGATAAACAGTTGGTTTTAAAGGGGCACATTGCTTTCTGATTGGGCGCTTTGGGCTACAGAAAGCGTTTCGTTATGAAATGAATGGTTGGAAAGATATTTCAAACTAGAATATAATGATTCCATAAATATCCCTTGAAATTGTGTGGTTTTTTATGTAATTGTTATGACAGAAGACAGTCTGCTATTGTGTAGAACAAAATTTTGTACTCAACAAATTGGCGGACCATACGTTCTGTTGGTTTATTTCCAGAATCACTACTCGCTAATCACAATACACTGTATGTGTTTTTGTACATGAACAACTCTTAAAAAGGATAAGCTGAGTAATTCAAAACTGCAAAATTTTGAGAGATTTGATACGTGTGCTAAACAAAGTGACCCATTTTTATGAACTGATCAAATGTTGGTCACATCAATGCACAGATTTCTGATTTTCAGAGGTTTTGTTTCTTCTCATTAAATGGTCTCATTAGATGGAAAAATCATACTTCATCTGCTGCAGACATTGAGGTTACTCAATCCCTACAGTCAAAATTACAATCGCCTCTAAAAATAGCAAGTGCAAATGTAGGAGATAAGAATATCACCCAAAGTTCAGATCACAACACTGATGATGACTTGTGGGATTATTGCAAAGTACTAATAAACCACTGGCCATAGCGATGGGAAATAATTGCCTTCGTGTTTTTTTAGAGCCATGTAGTGAAAGCCTATGGGAAAGACAGCAAACCCCCCCCCCCCAAAATGAAACTCGTGAATGCCGATCACATCGATCGGTTTTTATCTCGAGTCAGCTGCGTTGATGTTTTTTAATAATGGTCTGTTCGTAGTTTAATGATACCGTTTCTATTTTATTGGCCGTACTTCTATAGAAATATTTTAGCAACACAAACTACGACTTAATACAAAAAAAGGAGATTTCAATTACATCATTTAAATTTTTACTTTTTGAAGTAAGTTAATTTCTAAATCTTGTTTTCAATTTATTACACAGTATCACTATCAACCAATTACAATGATATATATAGCACTGGTACAGTAAACAAAAATATATGTTCAAATGCGCTTTGATAAAAGCAATATTACAGTACAAATGAATTTTCGGTCTGTTCTTGAAAATTTTCAAATTTAGTGACAATTTGTTGTCTAGCAAGAGATGTAGGTGCTGCTCTGGAAAATGATATTCAGTCAACAGGTGAAAATGTCAACAAATCAAGTATGTACACTGTCACCGTCTGTGTATACTAATTCCCTGTAACAGTTTATGTTTTAAAGGGATTTTGTGCATGGTAATATCAAACGGCAGCGTTTCAGAAGGATTATTTTTATTTTGTATTATATATTTCTGGTAATTAAATCAAGGATGCCTCATAAGTGAACTTAATCACTGTAACTCGTGAGCCTGAGGAAACCTGTCGACATAGATGCTTGCTATGTGATCCAAAAACACCTAGGTTAACCCCTACTCCACGAAAGTGTAAAACAGAGATAGTACATGCACATCCTGCATGTACATGTATTATGCATACATGTGTACCAAATCATGGTTGTTTTTTCTGGTGAAGCTGTTAACCTTACAAAGGTTACAGTTTATTTGGAAAATTGACTCTGACTTTTCAGAATATCTTTTCCTCTGAAATATTTTACACTTTCTGTGAAATGTGGTGCTGGTTCAGTGTGTAGGGCCTATAACATTGACTTCTTCTCATAATGTCTTTTGGTATTAGTCCAATGTCAAGTATTTGCAACCAGATCGAATAAACCCAAAGTGATCTTTTCTCAGTTTTGACACTATGCCAACTTTGTGTCTCTTGTATTAAATGTGTACAAAACTTCATATTTTGAAGATAAATCAGGCAAAAAGAAAGGTCACACACAGTGTGGCCTGCCTGCACACTCACCTCACCCAAATTATCTCAAATTTCCCCTTTCCAAGTCTGAAGGTGTAAAAATAATACCTACACAGGCCTGATACTTCACGGAGGCAACGGAGGCAATTGCCTCAATGCCCCTGGTCATTGCCACGGTGCCCCTTGAAACGTTCTAATAGACTCATAGAGGTGCCCTTTCCAAGGGAGAAAACACCTTAATGCCCTTGCCCTTTCAAGACCAAAGCATCAGGCCTGGAACGTTGATGTACATGTCCATGTCGTGCATGTTTGCAAATTTACAATCGCATACACCCGTAAAATTTAATATAAGGTATTTTGAAATTATTTATTTATTTGTGTATTTATTGGTATTCACAGACAAAATGACCAACAGCTGTATATGAAAGGGTCACTTTACAATGCTACAAATATAATTACATGTAGGAAGACAAACTCACACACACTTTAGGGCCAAAGAGTAGAAAAAATAAAAATTTACGAAACCATTCAAACAAAACTGAATTGCTTACTTCTAAAGAAAAAGATAAATAATCGATATCTTGGGTATAAATTTAGTATTGCATCAAGTCAGGGTGGTCGTGTATTCCCTTGTGAGTGGTTTTTTCCCATTACAATGTGTACGTTTGGTTGAAAAGGATGAGTCATTCTGTTGAAACAGTTGACAATCTTTCTATCATCAGATTTAGTAAATTAGAGGTTTCACTTGTTCTTCAAACGTGACTTGACCGGACCCTCAGCCATAAGCCTTAGTCGATAATCGGCTTTGGCATGCTGAAGTCATTGACTTGCTTTCACCCATGCATAGAACAATCGGAAACAATCACAGCAGTTTATTGACTCTCGAGTTCTCCTGGTTTGTCCGATAGAAGGACAAAACTCTGGAATTGTGGGGATTGCACAACAATTCCTGGTATTAAATGGAGATTTTGAGCATTAATTCCACTACCCACTTTTTGTCTCTCTTTTTATGGGGCAAGTGAATCATTCCTTCATTGCATGCATGGTGCAAACTACACCCAACAAATTTTTAATTTTCTGGGCATGTTATCCAGTGTTTGCCCCTAACTTTTTCAGTGATTAGCAAGTGGGATCATTTAGCTTGTCATGTCACTAGCCCTTCAGCTTAAGTATTAAATAGGATGTTTGTCAACACTGAACAAGCCAGTGGGACCAATTGGAGAGAATGTTGACTGGTCCTAGGGTGTTTTAACTAGACTTTGGACAGCGGACAACACTGTTTAAATATCCAGCCATCCTCGGTTGACCTCGTACCACATCTGGGGGTGTGTAATATCAGGCAGGGCTCGAATTTAGGGGAAAAATCCACAAGACCAAAGGGCTTTGTAGGTTACAATATTTACTGGACCAGCATTTATTTTACAAGACCAGAATGTAATGAGAGAGAACTTTCTACACAGTTTAAAATGTACATGTTAATTGTTAACTGTTTTTATTTGAACAAGCATTAAGAAAATATCTCAGTAATTTTGTCTTATGGTATTAAGTGTGCTTCAATACGCAACACAATTGAAAGATATTTAAAGATATTATTACACAGCGAGGTATTTTTAGTCAATTGAAAAACACAAGACCACCAGACTTGTCCGGTCCTAAGTTTACTGGCCCAAGGCTAAAATCACTGGCCTCGGGCCAGCGGTCCAGTGTTAATTTCGAGCCGTCAGGCCAACCTTTTTTCTTAGACTGGTTAAACTGGACTGGATAAGGACAGGCACTGATATTAACATTCAATGGTCTCACAGAACAGGTTATAACTTGGGCATGTGCGTGTGCAGCGCAAAGCTCGTTCATGGTCATCTTGTATGCGCTGCCGGGCAAGCTTGAAAATGTATAATTTGGGGGATAATGGGGCTAGTGAACTGTGCGTTTTACTTGCCCCCAGGAAGTTTTAGTAGCCCAGATTTTAAACATGTATAGTCATAAATGTATCTTTCTGCTGTATTAATGGTAGCAATCACAACCAGTTTAATGATCTTTCTGCTTATTATTATTATTATTCATGTTATCCATTGAATGTCCCCTTGAGGAAACCAAGTATAGAGGTCAAAGGTGCATGTCCATCCTTTACTGGTGCATGATGGTTTGGAAAGTTGGTATTTTGCGTCATTCACAAGCCTCTAAGTCAGTCAGGACGTCAAATGTTCAGGCTACAATTGTGCTTGCCATTTTTTGTTTTACAGTGACTGTGGTTTAACCACTCTGGTGAAATTGATGTATCAATTCTCAGTTATGTGCACATTTGACATTTCATGCTCTCACCTAAATGTTTCCTTCCATTTCTCTCTTTTTGCATGTCATCTCCATTCATCTGTCATGCAGCTATTTGCCGACGAAGACGGGGCCAAGTCACAGGTGATTTCTTCATTTTTCATTTTGCATGATTTGTTTTGTGAATTGATACTTTTTTTGTTTATAGCTAGATTATATTTTAACTGTTATGATAATTTTGGTTGTACAAATATAATGGACTAGATTGCTGTCTTGCAGTAGATCCATTGTAATTAATATATACTTCTGGTAATGAAACAGAGGATGCCTCATAAGTGAACTTAATCACTGTAGCTCACAAGCCTGAGGAAACCTGTAAACAAGGGTGCTTGCTATGTGAATCAGAAATACCGGGTTAACCCCTACTCTTCCACGATATAAGTGTTCTGGGTTCTTTTATGTGCACTACCAATCCTAGTACACGGGACCTACAGCTTAGTGTCCCATCCGAAGGACAAAGCAATTTTAGTAAAGCATCTTGCTCAAGGATACAAGCGTCATGACCGGGACCTCGAACCCACACTCTGCTGGTCAGAAACACCAGAGCTTGAGTCCGGTGCTCTAAACCGCTCGGCCACGACATACCACGTTATGGGATACGTAGGGCCTTTCCGCAACCACCGACTGTTTGCTGTAGGCTTTGTCCATTTTTCTGTCAGAATAGCTGAAGGAGCCTCAGCCTGGTACCAGGCGTTGCGCTTTTAAGCTTTTTGTAAAGTAGCCCACTGAGCTAGTGAACTGTGCGTTTTACTCGCCCCCAGGAAGTTTTACAGTAGCCCAGATTTTAAACATGTATTGTCATCAATATATCTTTCTGATGTATTAATGGTAGCGATCACAACCAGTTTATTGATCAAATGAAGTTACATTCACACTCTCAAAAAATATATTAATACATTTAAAAACATTAATTATTCACATCTGAAAAGGAAGAAATATGAGCATTATAAACAAGTAGGTTGCACAGTTTTTTAGTAGCCCACAGGGCAAGTTGAGAAGTGGTGTTTACTAGCCTGTAGCAGCTTTACTAGACACTGTACGCCGGGCTAGTGTTAAGCTTGAGCCCTAGGTAAAGCTCTGATCAAGTGTTAAAGGAAGGTAGTCTATTCCGCCAATGACACAAGTAATCTAGTCGCAGACAAACACAAATAACAGTATCAAGATTTGATATACCAAGGTGACTGTACGAAATGATTGCAGATTTGGTAATCAGAGCATTGCTTGCTTAATTTCATATTCAGACCTTCAGGTTATCATGTTTGGAAGTAGTTTAGATCAATGGTCAAACATTTAGGCCAGCAACCCAATGAGAATTTCAGGCATTCGACCGCGACCCGTTGGCCTGCAGATTAACCCCTCCCTCCCCGCCCCGCCCCCCCTCGCTGCAGAGGTAAATGTCTTGTTTAAAAAAGGCTACTCATTTGTCTTTATGGGTATTAAGTAGACTTCATTACATGTCATTACTCAGTAGAATTGAAAGATATTTTATCAGACTCAAAGAGTCAAAGTCAACACTTGAACATATTATTTTTTTGTTCAAGAATCAAGATGTTACACAGTGAGGTATTATTCTTCATGAATATTAAATTAAAAACCCACAAGACCGCTGGACTTGTCCTGCCAAAAGTTTACTGGGCCTGTGGTCCAGTGTAAAGTTCGAGGCCCTGCCTGTTGTCTCACCTGATAACAATACTAGTTCCAAAAATAGTAAAAACGCCAGTCTTTTTTCTGAAGTTTACCACATAAAATAAGAACCCACACTATAAGATGATTTCAAAGTTACCTCTAATTTCCCCCATTAGTGTTTACAACACTTCAAGGCGGATACTCCCCAAGACGTTACTAATGCCTTGAAGATGCCGTCATGTTTGTATACCCATCTTCATGCATGCCTGCATGTTCAAGAGGCTGCAGTACATTTCTTCTCCACGGTGGCTATCTGTGCATACAAAGAATGTTGATTCAGAATGCTCTGGGTAGAATTACAAAAAAATTCTCACAAGGGACATTTTTCCACCTTCCGAGGCGGTTATTTGACTTTGAGTGAAAAGAAAGTTGTTGAAAGCCTGCACATGCTTGCAAACAAAATATAATTTTTTCCCTTAACCCCCCCCCCCTAATACAGAGAGTCAGTTGTGACTGCTACTGAAATTAAAGAAATATTGGACAGAAATACATGTATCAAAATTAACCATCCACAAAATTTGCAACGGAATTAAAGGCACTGTACACGTTCGGTAATTACTCAAAATATATATTAGCATAAAAACTTACTTGGTAACGAGCAACGGAGAGCTGTTGATAGTATAAAACATTGTGAGAAACGACTCCCTCTGAAGTAACGTAGTTTTTGAGAAAGAGGTATAATTTCTCACTAAAATAATAAAAGACTTCTTGCAAGTAGCCTTTTATTCCTATATGAAAGCACACAAATTTGTACATCAAGGGTGTTTTTTCTTTCATCATTTTCTTGCAACTTCAATGACCAATTGAGCCCAAATTTTCACAGGCTTGTTATTGTATGCATATTTTGGGATACACCAAGTGAGAATACTGGTCTTTGACAATTACCAAACGTGTTCAGTGTCTTTAAGTATAGAATCGGAAAGGTTTTGGTATTGCAGAATAATGCATCAACCATCCTGTAAGTGTTAGCATTTTATCTTCCTCAGTCTATCATACTCTACAGCAAAGAAGAAAATATATGTGTACTGGTTTTGTCTTTATGTTAAAAAAAAATGAAACTTGCATTTTTGTTCTGCCTTCTTTTATCTATGAAATCCAACATTGCAGCAGCGCGTAAAATTCTATTTAGACAATAAGAACTTTCATTCATAAAGATTACTTGATGAATTATATTCCCTTCCAAATGTTATTATTAGCAGAGTACACATGCTCAACATGTCGTGAGCCACTTCTTTTAATTGCTTTCTCAAAGTCATCCAATATTTAGACGCAAGGCCATCAGAGCTATTAACCTTAATTCTAGTCTCCGCACAAGCAGTTAGTTACAGTATAAACAAAAGGTAGTCTCCGTATCAGCAGGGAGACTATAATGTTGAGATGATTACCGTACGCTATGTAAATGTCAGGGGCCTCCAGCATCCTGGAGTGGGAGAGAGGGGGGGGGGCTCTCGGAGGGATGAGTAGGGGTGTAGGGTGACATTTGTAATTCATCTCGATGGTCGCCAATCTAGGAGAAGCCAGGACTCATCAATATTTGGAAAGAGTTTTCGTCTTTGATAAAGGAATTTGACACAGGGCCACGATTTCGCTGGGATTAAACTGAAGTGGCCAAGATTAAATTCAGTGACAGCTTTCAGAGAATTTACTCATTTTATCAGGCTGCTGGAAGCTTTCATTAAAACAAGTATCAAAACAGAAAGACACAAACAACCTGGTAGAGACCATGTAACTACCGTGACATCACTTTTTGTACAAAAGAGCCACCGAGCCTGGACTTTCTGCAGGCACGATTTGTACACAGCTCAATGGAAAAAAAACCCATTAAATCCTATATTTTATGGAGATTGCACTGTCTGATTTTTATCAACTTTTGATGTAAATGAAAGCTGGCACATCCTTTACACTTGTTCATTTTGGGTTTTTTTTACTCCTGAGTGTATGTGGAAATTGTGACACAAAATGTCACCCCATATGACCAGTGTAGTATCTCGCCTGCCCAGAAAGGCCCTAGAATGTACAAGGTCACTCTTTTCGGAAACAAAGGTTACATATTAATACCTTTTTATTTATTATTATTTGTTAAATAAAGTATTTCCTTGTGTTATCTGTATCTTCGGTACTTTCCGGCGTTCTGTGAAAAAAACACCACAGGCATAAAACTGGGTTGGATTCAAACCCATGACCTTTGCCATTCTAGAGCAGATGTCTTACCACTAGACCACTGAGCTTGCCCGGTAGCTAGAGGCAGTTCTAATCCTATATTTTAGCAGTGGGTAGTGCAACGATTTTAAATAGATGCTAAATTTGCAAATTTAACTTGTATTACAATATTTTCTATTGGTTCAATGCCTGGTTAAGAATAGGGAAAATTCAATTAGTAAATAAGTTTTGCTTTCAGTAAAATTTGCTATTTACCAGCTTTTTCAAAGTTGCCTCCAAACCGGATTCGTACAGAATAACGATGTAGTATAAATTTAATGAGTAACTCAAGTACTGTATGCATTGATTGGAATTAATATGACCCTATTAAATCAATAAGGCAACCTAGTTCTAGAAAATTTGACCTTATACATGTACTGTATTTGGCAAAAGAAGCTTAACAGAGCATGACATGGTATTGCCATCAGAGTGGGGACAGCAGAACAAAGAAACACAAAAGGGACAATGCTGTCCTCACTTTGGAATCCTTTGTATTTTTATGTCCTCGTACATTTTTTGTGTGCGCTTAGTCTATGGAGAGTGTTAAGTTAGAGGGACAAAGGAAAGTCCTCACACTGATAGCAATAAATTGCTGTATGTACATGTGTACATTCGTTAGTTGGACTGGTACTCCGTCAGTGATGGTGTGCATTTTTAGCAGTCCCTCCTCTTTCGTCGTCTGCATCCTAATACCATGCATGAATTGTTGATTACCCATTGTCTGTCAGCATTATATAAACTGGGAGAATTTCACAGCTCTGTGTACCGCAGAATTCTGCAATTACAAGATTATAGCGCCAAATTTCAGCACTAGCTTTGTGTAAGTGAAGAAAGCTTTTTTTGTTTGTCACAAGGCGATTTTTACTGGCAACTCTAAGGCAATCAACTCCAATGCATTCATAATGAACACTTTAGTTCTACAAGAGCCATTTTTCTAACGGACACGAGGCAATTTACAGGCAACCAGTTCTTGGCAATCTCCAATAAGGAAATCCATTCACAGTCAATTTTCGTATCATTTTTTCTGGGACAGTAAGATTGGGGGCTATTTAATGTATCGAACCATTCATTAGTGCATTTTTTAAAATCTCATTTGGGGGCAAGAGGGGAGTTCCAGCCCTCCCCGCCCACCCCTCTGGTTACACTGCCTGTTACTAAGCATTCTTCACATACAAAGCAGAAATTTTGCGCAAACCTTGTAAATGCAGAATTCCTTGATAAGCCGAGAGCCGTGAAATTGGGCCTAATTCAATCTAATTCCAGAGATTCCCTTGTAAAGTTAAAATATTACTAGTGGAATTTGTACAGATATACCATATTGCACTATGCGGAGTATTTATCATGAATTCGGGAATTCCTCGAGTTGTCTGCTACTGGATCTAATAATCCAATTCAGCAATGTGCTTTCCACTGTCTGCAGGCGCCAGTAGATTAACCCCATTTTGGAATGGTTATAGGTGATTCACGATTCATCCACATAGTAAACGAGCATGTGATATGTGAACATTAGGTTGGATTTATCAGGCACTGTATGGGTCAGGTGGATAGAGAGAGAGAATTCTTTCCAGCACGCCATGAAATAATCTCGTCTGCATAATGGAATCAATAAAGTATTAATGGGATCCAATTACTGCTTCAATTAAACACTTAACAGAGAGTCTCCAGTCAATTTGTTTTTAATGAAACTGCGCATAAAATGTCCACCGTCAAAATGTGTGCAGTCTGACATAACATTTACAAACATTGTACTATTGAAGGATAAATCCAACATCCGAATGTGTGCAGTCTAATGGCCCTGTCACACGAGGCAGCTTTTACAGGCAACTTGGAGGCAACCAACTGCAGTGCATACTACAGGATCACTTTGATAGCACATGAATATTTTGTTTCAAACTTTGTCTTACGATCCCAAAGAAAAATCTGTTAACATTCAAATGTGAATGCCTTTTCTTCATGGAGGTTGCCTGGAACTGGTTGCCTGTAAAATTGCCTCGTGTGACAGGGCCATTCACACAAAGCAACTTTTACAGGCAACTTGGAGGCAACTATCTGCAGTGCATGTTACAGGACCACTTTGGTAGCACATCAGTAATTTTTTCAAACAGTGTCTTACGATCCCCAAGAAAATATGTGACCATTCAAATGTGAATGCCTTTTCTTCATGGAGATTGCCTGGAACTGGTTGCCTGTGAATTGCCTCCTGTGACATGGGCCTAACATTTACATACAATGTACGGTACTAATTGAAGGAGTTATCATGGTGCATCTATTCAATGTTATGTCATTGTGAACATGAACAGTACATAGTGGGAAAACTGAACATTTTTTGGTCAACTCATTTGGGATTGAATGTACATTTTGGGGGGTTAATGGTCCATGCATTGAGAGCAGGGAAATCAATGGAGTGTCTCGCTGGAGTATGGAGGTCAAAACCTGCTTAGTAATCCATCAGATAAACATTGGTTTATCTTCTGCTAAACATGGGTTGCGTAAATTAACTAATTGCGGCCATGAAACTCTACATCTATGGGTTTTTAGTTTTACATACATGCAGTCATTAATCTGTACTGGTTTAAATGATGATAATAAAGAAGGAGGGTGGGGGGGACACGATGGGTTTCAATACCATGACTGATATGTATCAGAGGGTGTGTGTCTCCCCCCCCCCCCAAGTGTTCCTATACTTTAACACACACTCTTCGTATCCTCTTGTACTGAAGCTTTTACAGAAAATCCTCTTAAGAATCCCTGAGATTCCCAGAACACAATGAAGACACAATAGAAGGAGGCGGGGGGGGGGGGGGGGGGGTGGGTACACCATGCCACATATCAAGCACCAAAGGGGGTTTTCTATATAAAGAGTCAGAATTTGAATCACTGGACCTTTTATGAAACCACTGCTTTAGCTTCATCTTTGGCTTACACTCTCGGTTATTTTTGAAAATGTGCATTTTCGTACAGGCTTTAAACAGGGTCTTAGCCTAAGCGGGAGCCAAAGTTAAGTGGTTTTGGAATATGCCCGATATTGGGGCAGAGGGTACTCCTCAATGTTCCCATACTTTCCACACTATTTTCCTCTTGTACAGCACCACCCCCCCTAAAATCCTCTAAAGAATTTCTGAGATTACAAGCACACAACGAAGACACAGTAGGGGAGTACCACCATGCCCCATATCGAGCATAACCTGTTTTGGAAAGGACCATTCTTTTGAGAAAGAAACCAGTCTGGTTACTTTTAGAGAAAGAAAATTGAGCACTATATTGCATGGGTATGAGCTGGGAATCTGATTAAAATGCAAACTCCCCTTCCTCATTTCTAACCTATCACTTCTTCTCACTATGATTTCACAGGGATGGATGAACGAGTTACCTATGACCTATGACCCTGACAACTACCACACCAACCAGACCCAGTCGGTCTTCGTTCGCCTGGACGGCTACTCGCTGAGGCTTTCGAGACCCAAGCACAACATTCCACGTCGTGCTATGTACAACGAACCAACCGTACACAAAGTTGAATATATTCATCAAAGGCATTACGATATGAGAGATAGCAAGGTAACGTACGATTTTAGAAATAGACCATTACATGGCCAATTATCAACGAATGCATGAGGGGTCATGAAGCACAGTATTTGATTGGCCAACTTCTACCCACATTTGATTGCAATATGTAACGGACAGTTGAAGTCAATGACCTTACGACATCATGCAATTATCACAAACTGCACAACTCAATTGAATCGTGTAAAACGAGTCTAGTGTCGTCAGTTTTGTCATCATTTCGGTCTACAAAACTTGTCAACAAGCTTGAAAATGTAATTCCACAGATTATCGGTTGCACCGAGATCACGGGACCCTCGTACAGGTTGAATTCAATCAAGTTAGCTTGAAATCTGGCTTCATACGGTCTGAAAAATAACTAAGTTTGAAACAAATATTTCAGAGCCTAGCCTACCCCAAAAACCCAAAGTTGGGAGTTTGAAACTCCCAGGTTACAATATTGGACCCTACATGTATTTCAACGATCCCTAAACTAATAACATTTAAACTGTTTTTAGTTGAAAAAGCACCTAAGAGAATATTTATTTCATTTGTTTTAAGGGTAGGTACAGAATTAAAAGAAATTTGTCAGACTCAAAGTCTGAAAAAACACAAGACCACCGGACTTGTCCAGTCCTGAGTTTACCGGCCCAACGTTAAAATCACTGGCCTCGGGCTTGCGGTCCAGTGTTAATTTCGAGCCCTGTAAATCTGTCATAATTTAAACTCCCGGAAATTTGATGGCACCCAAAATATTACTAAAGCTTAGAATTGATTCAGTAACTAGTGGGCTTCGATGCAATTTCTCAATTGATTCCCAGTGCAGTATGTTACAAGGCACTAGCTGCCATTGTACTCTTTCTCCTAAAGCCGATGCGATTAACGCTGCATTGAATCCAGTCACGTTTGTGTTTCTTGACGAGTTAACGCCTTGTTACTTGCAACACGTAAATGTAAAAGGCTTCTTTTCCATGCCGTGAACTCGGTTAACGGTTTTATATCAGCATCACTTGTGAACTCGGGAACGCTAGAATTGGCTGAGGGTAGAAGGTGTTATAGGGTACTTGTCTGAAAGGGCAGTGCAGTGCAAGAGCAGGTGGCTTGAGTTCGTAAAATAAAATCATTCTGTTCAGTGGTTTTCATGATACAAATTCACACCAATTTATTCGTAAACAGCTAAAACGAAAACAAATTGTTATTTTTAAAGGTATTATACAGGACTGGTAGTGCTGACAAAAATGTCTGTTTGTTTGTTTGGTTTATTTCCATCTGCACAACAAACTTGAAAATACATTAAATAACAACAGTTATAATTGTTAATGAATATGTAATAAGGTACAAATGGAGGTAACATCCAGAGGAGGTATAACTCTCCTGTAGTGGAGTACCCAGACTGCGATTGCTTCATTGTATCAAAACTATACTAATTGCAAGTGAAAATGCAGGATAATAATAAAAGATGATATACTATCCCTAGGTCATTATGAATTAAAATAAGATAAAGAAAAATGAAGTACAAAATAGTCGCAGAGAGTTAATTTTTTCTGTGTGATCAACCATGTACATGAAACAACAAACCTGTGAAAATTTAGGCTTAAACCGCTATGTAAAAGTCAGGATAAACTAATGAAAAACCATGCACAATGTTCAGCATGTAAACACATTGTCGTTATTTTTGGTTGTAACAACCGAAATCAGCTGTTGCTTTTTTTTATGTTTTCAGATACAGTGGGAAAATATTTCACAGAAAAAAAATGGTTCTTGTATGAACTTCATAATCAGTAAGCTTTCAGACAAATTAAACATTTGATGTTTTTTATCCTTGCAAATCCTGTAAAATACCTTTTAATTGGACCTTTAAAAAAAAGGATGTTTGGTGTGACCCAACTGGCCCCAAAATGCAGCTCACCCTTTTAAAAAACAATTATATTAATTGAACTCTCTATAAAGTTTATCATGAAAACTGTTTTTATTTGAACAAGCACTAAAAGAAGACTTATCCCATTTTTTGTTGTGGGTAAGTAGGCCTATATTTTGGTACTCAACAGAATTGAAAGGTATTTACCAGACTTCATATTTTTTTATCATATTTTTTGAGGATAATACAGGGTAAGATGTTAATATTAAAATGAAAAACACAAGAGCGCTGGATTTGTTCAGTCGTGAGTTTACTGGCCCAACGCTAAAATCAGTAGTCTCGGGCCTGTGGTCCAGTGTTAAATTCAAGCCCTGTGCTTATAGGCAAGGAACTGTTTATCATGCTAATTCCTATGTCACTACCATCTATAATCCACCTCCACAGACACGCATTGCCTGAAGGTTGGTATCTAGGCAGACACTAGGTATTGACCCATTCATATCAGTTCCTTAAACAAACTAAATAATAAATATCTGTGATAAAAACTTTTTTGTGCAACCAGATCAGGGCCCAATTTCATAGAGCTGCTTTAAGCGGACAATTTTGCTTACAAATGTTTTGCACAGCAAAAATTAGCAGGATACCTGTCTGAAATGGTGCATGTGATACGATATTTTGGCTGGTAACCTTGTTGTGGTAAGCATAGTTTTGCTGTGCTTAGCTACTTTTTTGTGCCTAAGCAGCTCTATGAAATTGGACCAAGTTGTTATTAAACAATAGAAACAAAAATTTCAGCACATTTTCTGGAAAAGACAGTTTACAGAGTTCACTTCCACTTGACACATATCAGTTGTTATTACAAATAGAAACAATTTGGCACTAAAGCAAATGAGTAATTTTCCTTGAGCTACCATCTTCTTTGGTCTGTCACAACGCTCTCCCTTAATGCTAGCGCGGCGTACATGTACATTGCAGTGTTATCTGTTAACAGTGGTCCACTGGCCAAATGCCAGTTAAAACAACTGAGGACCAGTCACAATTCTCTCCAAGTGGTCCTGCTGGTTAGTTCAGTGTTCAAAAGCATCCGTATATGACAGACAAGTGAAACGACAAGCTAACTGGTCCTGCTGGCCAATCAGTAAAAAAAGTTAATGGCAAACCCTGCATTGTCTAGTAAAATCTGCTCGGGCTAGTAAACACAACTCAACTTGCCCTGTGGGTTACTCAAAACTCTGCAACCTACTTGTTTAAAAATGCTCATATTTCTTCCTTTCCAGATGTGATTAATACATTTTTTTAATGAGTGTTTGAGTGTAACCTCATTTGACCATTAAACTGGTAGTGATCGTTACCATGAATACATCAGAAATATACATTTATTACAATACATGTTTAGCATCTTGGCTACTAAAACCAGGGGGAAAGTAAGACGCACAGTTTACTTTGGGTTTTGGACCTGGACTAGCCTGACCACAAATAAACAAAGGCTTGAGAGAAAAAACACAGGTAGAATAAGACATACACAAAAATGCAACAGTAAATCAAAATAATATGAAACATATTTCATAAAGTAAAATACATTCATAACCTAAGACCATATTTTGGTCACAGTTACATCTTATCAGCTTCTGTTTGGGTCTGTTCAGTGGGTTGAGTTCAATGTAGTATATAGTTACTGTATAAGGTTGATATTTGCAACGTGGGATTTTGCAAATTAATGCTGGTATAACTCCTGTCTACAAAGAGCCAAGATGCAAATTAATGCTGGTATAACTCCTGTCTACAAAGAGCCAAGATGAAATACATTCCTGATAATCAGTCTGTAATTTTCCTCTTTCCAATCTCATTGATTCTTCACCTCGTTATCATTCTTTTTTGCCTCAAGGTGTATCTGTTACCAAGTGGACTTGTGAAGAAACGTCTATGGAGCAAGAAATACCCCATCTGCATTGAGCTGCCTAAGAAAGGCTTCTTGGTTGAACGCAAGGAAGCCCCGGAAAAAACTGAGGACATCGACGCCAAAGCCATGGGATTCGACTACATCCAGAAGGAGGAGTGTGATGATCGCATCCTCTATCTCTTCACAAGAACTAGTCGCGACAAAGAGGAGTGGTTCTGGAAGTTCGACATTGCCTCCAAGTATGACAAGTTGGATCACGGTCGACGCCCAATCCAGACTCTGAATAGGGAGGTGTTTCTGATCGGGAACGAGAAGACTAAAGAGGGCGTCGCCCAGCACCTGAATCGTTCCGACCCCGAGGATACGGCTGCGATGAAAGGGGGCATCGACTTCTACCGGTTCATGACAAAATTTATGCCAAAGGAGAAAGACGCGAAAGAAGCCGTTACACAGGTGGTCAACGTCAAGGCGGGTAACGTCAACTACGCCAGCCCGGCAAGACGTCAGCCCAAGGTTGATGCTAACGGACTAGGGGGCATTACTGTGGACTGGGTGAACGCTTTTGTTGCGAGGGTGTTCTGGGACTTCTTGAGGGAGGAGAGTTGGGCAGATGTGGTTAAGACGAAGCTTCAGAAGAAGCTGAGCAAACTAAAGGTGAGAGCTAGTTTGTTTGCATCAGGTGAAAAAAAATAAGGTTAAAAAAAAGAAAAGCGTTGTTAAATTTTCTTTGGCTCAAGACCCCCCTTTGATCTCCTTTATCCTCCAGCGAATAATAAATTCAATACCCAAATGTTTGGACTCTGATAAGATTAGTATGCCTGGGGCCAATTTCCTGAAGAGCTAAAGATTGATCGTAAGCTTCCGTCTTTACCTCCTGGTCTTTACCTTGAAGCCTCTTCAAAAGTTTTCCCATTAACTTCAAGACTTTCAAATGCAAAGAGTTGCAAAATTGATATGGCCTTGCCCTCTCAAAGGTGATATTCCAGGCCTGTGAGATATTGGGAGGTCTCGATGTTTCTTTCTGGATACTCTCTGCTCATCTTCAAGGCATCCATGACAAGGATTGCCTGTGTACATTTAAGATGCATTCACCACATGGTATTACACCCCCAGGCTGCCATTTGCGTCCTTATCATACAATAAAAAACCCCACATAATAGCAAAGGATATTCAGTCGAAAGATGGGTTAAAGTGACACTTGTGTCCTTATGCAAGACACTTAACTATTATTGCTGCCTCCTTCCGATGGGACGTAAAGCCGTTGGTCCTGTGTGTTGTGTAATGCACGTAAAATAACCCAGTACACTTATCATAAAGAGAAGGGGTTCGCCCCGGTGTTCCTGGTTTGATTGGCTGCATATTGCGCCACAGCACCTTGTAAACCATTACATGGTGCTATGTAAAGGAATGGTCTCATACTTCAAAAACGTAGCTCCACAATACCTTGCAGGAAAATAATGAATGTTGAAGCGCCTTGAGCGTCACTGAGTGTCGGATATGAGCGCTATATAAGAAGCCACTATTATTATTATTACTATTATTAAAGAACTGGCCCAATTACATGGCACTGCTTACCACAGAATTCTGCGCTTACGGTGCCCTGTAAAATCTACGAGCCTCAAGCGCAAAATTGCACAGTAAGCAGAGCCATGATATTGGGCACTGTTACAAAAACTTTGTGATAATTTCTCACTCAGGTACCATACTTCATAGAGGAGTTAAAGATCACCGGCATCGACCTGGGAGTCAACGCTCCGCAGCTTCGCCGAGTCTCCAAGCCACGCATGGACAGTCGCGGTCTATGGGTCGATCTGGACATAGCCTACAGTGGGTCGTGTATGGTTTCCATGGAAACAAAGGTCAACCTCTGGAGGTTGGGGAAAGGGGAGAAGTTTGACAGGGAGATGGCGGATTTAACACCGGTGAAGAAAGAAACCAAAGACAGGTCAGTTTCCTGATTGGGAAAAGTTGGATTGTGGGAGTAAGACTTATTATTATGGGTGTGGGGCAGGTACTCTCAGAAACCTGCTGAATTGAAATTCTGCTGAATAAATTAAGCCCTTAAAGCAAAACACCTGGGCACAATAAGACATATGCGAGTTCAATTTGAATAATGTCTGGTACCATGACTTGCTTAGTCACAAGTTACCACTTAAATTTGAATTCCTCAGACTAGAGACAGTAATTAATACAAATATGTCGCAAATATAAGATTTTTAGTGTTCTTCCTTTGGGTTGTGTACAAATCGTGCCTGCAGGAAGTCCAGGCTCTGTGGCTCTTTTGTAAACGTGATGTCACAGGTCCTGAGGTCTATGGACCCCGCCATTATGTCCCTCCCCTTTATGCACAGCAGATATTGGCTCTTTTGTAAACATGTGATATCACGGGTCATAATATGGTCTCTAGACCACCAGTCTAAACCAAAAAATTCAATTACAGATTGGTAAAACCAAAATTCAGAAAAATATTTGCAACCGCTTGGGAAAAGGATAAATGAACATGAGCCAAACAGCCAAAGACAGATTACAATCTCCTGGATAAAACAGGCCTATGAAAGCAGGTGAAACTCAATCCTAACTTCCTGTTTACTTGATTGTCAATTTCTCGATCATAATGCATTATTGATACCAGTCTTGAATCCCGAATTAGCCAATGGTTTCAATAGAGTATAGAAACATTTGAGTATATGAAATATGATGCCATTTACTGTCATGTATAAACGGAAGTGAACTCTAACATGATTGAGAGGTTATGAGACAGACTGAATTGTGGGGTTTTGTTCAGTCGGTCCCCCAAAACTGAAGCTGACTTATTCTCAAAATTTAGTTGATATTTTAAGGGGAAATTAAGGTTATTGTTTAGTGACATATATTTACCAGAACCTCCCTTTCTTTTACACTGATTCACTTGACTACAAAAACAGACCATTGAGACGACAATATCGACCAGACGAAGAGAAGAGGATGCCAGGCTATGAGTATGAGATGCCAAGGTATCAACCAGGCTAGCTTCATTTTCAATCATCCGTCAATCATTCTTGCTAATCAATATAGACAGTAATAAATTGTAGTTTTTGTTTTGTCTTCGCATCACGGGCGCTGTCAGTTTCCTCATTTGAGTTGGTCATGCAGAAAGATCAGATGTCAAGGAAGCTATATTTTGACCGTTCTGCAATGTTCTAATAACAGTACAATGATCGGCAGCATATATTGTAAACCATTACATGGTGCTATAAATGAATAGGCCTCATACTTCAAACGTAGCTCCACATACCTTACAGGAAGAAAACAAATTGTTCGCGCCAGGAGTGTCAAGTCTGACAGACATGGCGCGTTATAAATGTTCACTATTATTATTATTAATTGAGCTACATACTCTTGTGTGTGGATTTCACCGCTATCTTAAAAGACAGTAGAAAATTAACGGAGGACACATTTTGAATGAATCTGTGGCAGTTGAGCCGGACTAAATTTCAAGCTCTGCTTAACTGCAGAATTCTGCCCTTACGGTCACCAATCTCTGCTTACCGGGTTTCTGCGCTAGCTGTGCAAGGCATAGAATGCTTTGTCACAAGAAGAGCGTACAAACTAAAATTTCTTGCTAAAACTGTGAAATACGCAGTAAGCAGAGCAGTGAAATTGGGCGGAGCTGCGGGGCACCATTTACAACAAACGTAATGTAATTTTGGCTGGTAACCTGTTTCTGCTAAGCAATAGTTTTCTGTGCTTAGCAAGTTTTTGTGCTTACAGGCTTTATGAAATTGAGCCCAGGGACCAATTTCATAAAGCTGTATAGCAGAAAATGCCGTTTAGCAAATTTCTTTGTTAAGCAAAAAAAAAGAGTGGGGCACTGGTGGCATCAATGTAAGCTTCATGGAAGGCTGGCTGGTAACCTGTTTCTGCTAAGCGAGATTTTTCTGTGCTTAGCAAGTTTTGTGCTTACATGCTTTATGAAACGGGGCACTGGTCTAAGTAAACATTTGAGGTGAGAATAACTAGTTTACGGCGTACAACCATGTGCTAATAATCTATTCCTGGAAGAAGTGGTGTGGTTCTGAAAAGAGCCAGTGATGAGATACGGGTCTGGATGTTTTGAAAGTTCGTCTCCAGGAAACTAGTTACTTTACTTCATCCACAATACAAAACTTCAAATCTTACTGTATGCTTTCCAGCTTCATGAAATTGGGCTTTCTTGTAAGTCTACTCTACCCAAGTGTGGCAGCCATGATGACATTCGTGATTGATGAACATAGATGAAGCAGAGAGCAACTGTTTCCACTAATAGAGCGCTCAAAAACTATTGTAAACTCAGTGATCAACAAATCATTTTTGATTTTATTTATCACCAATATGCAAAGCTTGAACTTTTTGTTGCAGGGTCAGGGAGAGGGGGGGGGGGTGAAGATCTTGATTGCCAAATTTCAGATTACAAAAATGCAGGTACTTAGATGATAGCAGTAATCAAACACAATTTTGTTTTAAAGCAAAGATGTTTTTGCAAGTTACAGTCTTGTCACACAGGGGAATTTTTACAGGCAGCTTGGAGGCAGCAAAACTGGGTTGCATGTAAAAAGAACACTAGTTGAGCAAGAGACATTTTTTCAAACAGTTTCTTAACTATCACCAAAATCATTATATGAAAACTTAAAGTCTTAATATTTTTTCTTCCTAGAACTGGTTTTCTGTATTTTGCCTCGTGTGACATGACCCTTGTTTTTTACCCCTTGCACCAACCTCACATGCGGATAACTGTCTGCCACGCTCACCATTCTTGGGAGTCAAATTGCGCGTACAAATTATAGCAAGCTTGTAACTGCCGCATTGCCTAAAATGTGAACTACACTGAATAACACACACAAGGTGACATTGACTCCCAAAATGGCACAATCGAGATTATTGTGATGAACTTTGATCAACATGTATGCACCACCATTAGTACAATGTCATCCATGAAGTTCATGTAGTTATCATGAGCACTTTGTAATGTCATTGTACCAGAAAAAGAGGTTGTTGACCTTTATTCCTTGTAGCCTTGATTTGATTAGAATGGGATTAAAACAAAATGTCTATACAATTATGGAGGTCTATGGAACATTTGAAGGACAGTCTTTTCATAAGGCTTTTTACTAAGCTATTCATTCATACATTTGAGTAAAATCACAACACGCACAACCATCCCATTTTGTTCACATTTTTCATAACATTCAAGTTATAAAACACAATGGAAACTGAATGGGTCATTATATATCATTATTTGAGTGAATAAAGAAAAACTGACTACAGCGGGAATTGGACCTGCGACCTCCAGGTTTACCTGCTGGTGAAACCTTGTTCCCGGGTGTGATCAACCTCGCAGCGCCATTCTAGCACTTCTTGCTCGCTCATAACCCCTGGTATTGGTTGATTTAAATGTGCTAATATTTGACACATTTTAATTAGGCCTGAGGTTGATCCACTCTACGCATGCACTCAAGTTTGGTAGCCCCAAAGGAGGCATCAAGTCAAAGAGCAATTGGTCATTCTTCTTTGATTTTGTGACATGTCTAGAACTGTATGAAGTTTAGAGTGATCGTGTAAAAACATTTGAAGCACAATCAAGTCAAAATACTTGCATTTTGACATGCGCGTACTGAGCGTCATACAAGTGCGTGTGCAAAGCAGTCACTTTTGGGAGCCAATCAGCATTGATTTTCAGCACATCCCTATTAGGGGTTAGTGACAAGAGGTATCAATACAGCAAGCTGCCCTCTACTAACCGAGCTAAATAACAATTTCTAGGCAACCATGCTTGAAAAACCTGAAATACAAGTATTATGTAGCAGTTGGAATACCGCAGTGCAATTTGCTTTCATAATCACACACATGTTTTGTCGCTTCATCAGGTCCCAATTTCATAGAGCTACTTAAAGTACCCCCCGTTGATTAGAAATCGATAAAAGTATGTCGAAAAATTTGGATTGCCAAAGATCGCCTGCAGGCGACTTTTGGAAATTGTTGTGGTTTCATTTGAATGCTGCCCTTATTTGGTCGGAGATGCGGTTGGTACCCGCTGTCACCTTGCTAAATGTGGATGATTTCAATTTTCTTGATGAAAAAATCGTGACAGTTTGTTTATGTTTTCTCAATAAGTAGGCACTACTGTATTCAAGTGAAACTTTCACAGGTGACTTTTATTGTATCTCTCTTGATAATTTTGCCTGTAAACCAGCATTACGTTGACAAAAACCTAACGATGACCCTACATTTAAGCAAAAAATATATTGCTTAACAAATTTCTGCTGAGCAAACATTAGTAGGCACCCACACAAATGGCACTTAAATGAGCTGGTATTTTGGCTGGTAACATTTTTCTTGTAAGCGCAATAAATTTGCTCCTTGCTAATGTTTTTTTGATTGATGAGTAGCTCCATGAAAATGAGCCTCGTTCGTTGCCCTTAGAAAAAAAAGACAAATGTCTCATTAACGCCAACATTTTATTATCGTGAGTTCCATTTGTGCGTGGTACTACTTTCTAGATCTCATTTCTTGGTTATTTTTCAGGAATCCTTCCTTAGCAGCATTAGATAGTGAAGAGGAAGATAGTGCGGAGTCGTCCGATGAGGAGACTGATGAAGCCTTCATCTCACCAGAAGCAACTCTCCCGACTGCCGAATCTGAATCGTAAGTAGTTAGTATTTTTGGTTTATACCCACAAGTAGAGGACGCTGTTCAGCTGCTGCTGTTGCTATTTTTCTGTGCCATTTGTTTCCGTCTTTTTAAAACCCTTTTTAATGTATCAATGTATTGTGCAATTATATGTACATAAACTGTCAGACTTTCATAAATTTAAAAATGCTTACTATTTCTTGTAAGCACAGACATATCATGCCATGCAGAAACGGTTTTCCCTATGTATCCAAAATGATCAAACAACAAGCTTTCATACTTTTTCCCGATTCAACAGCTCCAAAAGTTCAGGGAAGATCATGCGTCTTGTCAACAAAATCGCCAGCTCCAAGTATTTCCAGAGTGCTGCACAAATGAAGTACATCAAGAAAGCTATAGACGAGGTATCCAACACCCCGGTTGAACTCACACTGGAAGTCAAACAACTCAGAGGAAAGTTATGTGTGAACATTCCGCCTCCTCCAACAGATAGAATCTGGTAAGTCAGACTAGACCATTACGCACAGCGCTTGGTAAACCAGGCATGTGAGACCTTCTTGTTTACGTGGAAATCCACGTTTTTTATTTTCCCACTCCGTGTTTTCTTGCAGGCTCTGCTTTTTTCCCGTCTCCGCCGTGAATGGCCGGTCCGTGTTAAAAAAAAAAACTTTTAACGTCCAACATCGATCATCAAGCAGCAAGTAATTTTACTGCACAACACTCACACAGAGACGGGGAACCTGGCATCGGGAAGCACTTTAAGTTTACCTGTACAATCATATATCGCGGAACCACCAAGGCGTGCATGAAAAAAACGGAACATGAATTTCCAGGGTCAGAAGACGTGCGCTGGAGTCTAATTTCAACCTCGTTCCTGTTATATTTCATGCAAAATAATAACCTCGTACTCATAAACACATCGTTCTCGCCGCAATTTTTCTTCCCAATACACGTCGTCGACCGATCGTTAAATCTATAAATTCTGTAAAACCGATCCTCAAATTACGAATCCATGAAAGTTGCTGTTGATGAAAACACTTTTATTAAGGGCAGAAATTAGGGGGAAAGATCGTCCAAAATTGCAATTTTACGAACTTCACTTCCGTGTTGTTTTTTTATTTTTTTTATTTTTACACTTCGAAAATTGTGTGCATACTTACATGTGGGCTTGTGTAAAAACTTGTGGGCAACAAATTTGGGACTACGTGCTCGCTAACAACAAACAATTTTTCCTCTTTTTTTTTCTATGACCCACTCACATGCCTGGCATTGCAGGCCTAATGTGCACATTTTGATCAAGTGCCTGTGTTGCAAGGCACACTGGTAGAACGACAATGGAGTAATAAGTAATAACAATAGACCAAATTTGTGTAGCGCATATCACTGCAAAGTCCCTATGCGCTTATAGGAATAGAAAAAAGAAGAAAGAAAAACAACGGAAGAACAATTACTGATAAACGGTGAATAGATGACTTTTAAGGCAATTTGTAATTGCTCAGCCGTGTCTGCCTCCTTAAAACAAACTCAGGTATGCCATTCCACAGTTCAGCTACCTGGAATGAGCAAGCACAATAAGATTGTTTTGTAACAGGGGGGGGGGGGTGGAAGTGACTTTGATTTGGAATGTTAATTTCTAGAAAGAATATATTTGTGAACTAGGAGATAAACTGGGGCTGTGCCTTGTAAACAATGGACAATTAGGAGGAGAATTTTCAACTTGATTCTAACTTGGAGTCGCGTAAAGTAAGCCAAGTTTTTAAACTGGTAGAAGCCAGAATTCAAGCTTATTTGATAAAATTCAACCAGTATGAGTGACTTCAGCCATGAAGTAGGGGCCCATTCCCGCAACCAATAATCTGTGGAGTTGTATTTCAAAGTTTAATGGCTTTTGTAGCCAAAAATTTTGCGGAGATTTTGTGTTGACGCGAGAATATTTTATGTGGTTTAGTTGGCGAACGTGCAGTTTGCGATAATTGTGCGATGACATACAGCCAGTGGCTTCAACCGCCTGTTTACATATTGTGTTAAATCTTTGGTAGAATTTGGTAGCCAATTAACTAGCTGCAGGACCGCTCGGCTATAAAATGGTCTATATGGGAAGCAGATTTGAGAGAAAATAGCGAGCATGCTAGTGGTGGTCAAACTATGACACATCAATGGCAGACAGTTACCCCTTGTTCAGCCTCGCTACCATGGGCAGCGTGCCGTATCGATACCTTTCACGTCACTAACCCCTGGTAGGGAAATACTAAAAATCAACTCTGATTGGCTCACCAAAAGTTACTGCTTTGCGCACACGCTTGTTAAAAACATTCGAGCGCTTGTAGGGCGCTTGTCGGGCGCTTAGTACGCGCATGTAAAAATGCACGTATTTCGACTAAATACATTTCAAACGAATCATGTTTTTATATGGTCTCCTTAAACTGCATACAGTGAGACGTATCACAAGATCGAAAAAGAACTGAGAGGGGCCAGTTGCTCTGTGACCTGATGCGTCTTTTGACAGCGTGCTCTGCGTAGTCTGTAACACAGAATGGATCAACCACAGGACTAATTAAAATATCCAATATATTTGGATATTTCAAAGTCACACTTCCAGGGGTTACAATCGAGCAAGGCATTCTGGGGAAAAAACATAATGGCGCGGCGAGATTGTACACCACTGGGAACGAGGTTGCCCCTGGATGTCTGCACTTTGGCATGTTTCCATTCCAAGTCATTGTACCAGACATTCAAATTAAACTCGCAAATGGCTTATTCTGACATGGCCACGTGCTCAAAAGCGTGACCATTTCTCCTATTTTGCATGAATTACACGGGCTTCCAATAAAATACCGTATTTAATATTAGATACTTTCGTTAACATTCTTATGTTTGCAAGGTTTAGGCCCTACATATCTTCAAGACCTCATGTAAAAATATCATCCAGTTCGAAATCTCTGCTCAAAATCCAAGTCTCTGTTAGTATGTCCCTCGACTTTCACCAGATTTTATGGGGCCAGAGCTTTTGCAGTAGCAGCAGCAGAATTGTGGAATAGTCTTCCCGACAACATAAAACAAGTAGAAACAAAAACTTCATTCAAGACAATGCTAAAAGCACATTTATGTTTGCAATAGTCTTCAGTATTTCTTACTTGTCTCAACTAAATGTTCCTTCATGTACTTACTTGTCTCTTTTTTCTTACTATAACTTCTCTATTTTCATCTTAAAGCGCATACAGATACTTCTCTGTGAATGTGATATGGGCTATACAAGAATGTTTCATTATTATTTAGTGGCAAGCATCTTCATGGATTGACCTTTGATGGTATTCTTCTTCTTTTCCCTGGTGGGTTTATTCAACAGGTTTGGGTTCAGGGACAAACCTCACCTATGGCTTTCAGCCAAACCAAAGCTTGGTGCTCGGCAGGTCACCCTGACTCCAATTACTGATTACATTGAGAAGAAACTAGAGCTTGAGTTCCAGGTAACACAGTTTTTCTTATATATTTCTTAATCCTTAATCCTCAGAGTAATTAATTTATATTGTTTAACTCTTTATAGATTGTTCATTTCTGTAAAATTATCACCATACGCCCAGACATCAGTAATATTGTTGGTTTTTAACGCAAATTTTACTTGTAAAATTGTCTGAAAAAAATAACATGAAACAGCAATGTGGTATTGTTTTAAAAAACATAGATACTATGTTAACATGTGAAACATTGGAAAATGTCAATTCAGGTCATGACCTTGACTTTGAACTTTTTGGTTGAGTGGAAGTTAGTAGATCAGATCTTGCAGCCGTTTGTGGCGCTATGGGCATTTTGGTACAAGCCGTTTCTGGCCACTGTGGTCTCTAAAGGGTTAAACTAGTTCCTCACACTTTGCGAACTCTCTGAGAGGAACACAAGGTCAAGCAGTTTGTATTATATTACTTTTGCAGCCCTGACCCACATAACAACTTTTTATTTTTTTGTTTGGGGGGGGGTCCTGTTGTTGTTTTAATAATAATAGTGGCTTCTCATATATCCCTCAAATCCGTCACTCAGTGACGCTCATTGTGCTCATGGTGCTCCAACATGTTTTCCTACATGATGTTTGCATGCAATCGCAGCCATTCTCTAAATCTGTTTTGTTTTGTCAGCGTTTCCTTCCCTAAACGTTTACTCGCTGTTAAGTCACTGTTTGTCATTTTGTACGGTTGTCTTGGTCGACTAAATAAATAAATAATAGTTATGATCAAACAATCCCAAGAGGATCCAGTTATATACACCTGGGTGAAGAGAAGCAACTATGATTGAGTGTCATGCTCAAAAGACAAAAAGCATTCTTGACCACTACCATGACTCAAACTTCACACCATATGAGTGTTTAACCCATAGCTGGAATAAGGTTGGACCATGTCTTCGCAAATGTTGTACTCTTGGCTATGGCGTGTCGTGGCCAAGCGGTCTAGTTCACCGGACCCAAGCTCTGGTGTTGTCAGCAGCAGAGTGTGGGTTCGATGCCCGGTCATGACACCTGAGCAAGGCACCTAACTTCGTAAAAAGTTGGGAAGGTAGTGCATTCTGCTCTACCAGCCAGGCTCCTAGTGGATGATACCCGTGCCTACATCCTTACGAACTGTGAAGGGGGTAACCCTGTTTCAGCCCCAGGAGTAGGTGGCAACGTGCCCCTGGTGACAGTTGATTTTAGGTGGATAGCCCAAATCAGTTCAGTGTATCCCTCACCTTGAAGTGACCTTAAAAATAAATAAACAACAGGTATTTTTTCCCTAAGATGCTTAATATGCCTTCACCATATTATTTGTATTCTTTGGTCCAACAGAAAGTGTTTGTGCTGCCCAACATGGACGATCTCCCGATACCCATCATGATGAGCAATGTATTTGACAACAGCCCATTCTAGTAAACCTACACCACGCTGCAGCCATCTTGGTTGGGTTCCCTGCTTGCAAATGTGATCAAACTGCTTATATAATCGACACATGAAATGTGGCCTGACTGCTCCGTTGGTTTTATTTATAGAAGTAGAACTTGGAGAATGCTCTGCGTGTGGTTATCTGTGGATATCTACTTTGAGGCAGTTCATGTGTGTTGCCATTTTAGTTGTTTGGCAAATTTCAGCTTTCCAATGGTTGATCTGGTAATTTTTGCCATATTCAGGCATGTCACATGGTATAAAGGACTTGCACAGCTGATGCAGACGACAATTGAGCTCGGCATTCTCCATGTTCTTCTTCAATACACAGTTTATGGCTTTGATGTGAAGACTGCTTTAACACCCCCCCCCCAAAAAAAAGCGCAAAAACTGCATTGCCTCAGAATCACATTTTGAAGGTTACATTGAATGAATGAATGTTGTAATCGTATAATTTGATCTACACAAAGACTTTTTTATCATTGTGCTTCTTGTAAGTACCAACGCAAGATAGTTAAAAAACACCAGTTTTCCAAAAATCATTGTGGCCTTGTTGCTGAAAAGTAAAGAATTACTTTGAATGTCAGTATTTTATAAGTTCTTTTGTACGCCTACAGCTTGTTGTTTAGTTCAGATTCTGTGTTTAGTACAGTTTAGGTTTGAGCCTTATATTGGTGATTAATTGTACGTGTACACTTCTAGTATTCTATCTTGACCAACAATTTTAGGTTCATTTCTTGCACTAAATTATGAACTAGATTTGAAGAATGTCTAGTAAGAATGTCCAGTACAATGACTTGTTAAGTTACAAGTTACTGCTTACATTTGAATTCCTCAGACTATATAGATTGTTGCTAAATCACATGATTCGGGGCAAGCTTTTGCATAGAAGAACACAGTAAGTGACAGCGAACACCCATACACAATTTTAAATGACTGTGTACCAGGGTTTGTCCATCTAGAGGTTGCTAAACAAAAGCTTGCCCCAAACCTAGCCCTGGTAGGACGCCAGTCTCCGTTGCACCAATACTGAGGAGTCCAACCTGGGCTAGCCTTGGACCATAATATGACAGAGCAACTGTCTCTTTAGTCTGTGGAATAGCCCATTATATGCATGTACCAATGGTGCATGATTGGCACACAAAGGATTCGGGTGAAATCAGAATGGCGGCCATCTTGGCAGATGGCACTTGTGCATTATGGGCTATTCATATTAAATAAGCTGTGACTTACATGTATGACTAAACAAGTTATTGTATCAGACTTTATTCAAATCTAACTCGCAAATTTATTCATCTTAATTCAACGTTTAATTTCTCAACATTGATGGGATGAAAACAAACCATCTACTTCAAATTTTCTGGAGCACAAACAACCTTTTGTTTTGAAGCACACATGATTATTTCTTTTGCTTTTGTTTATTGTTCTTGATTACAATTCAACCTAAGTCAAGATTCTTCGTTTTACATGGAAAACAGAAAAATCTGTTATTTAGAAAAATCTCAAATTTGTTACGCAAAATAACTTGTTTATTTGTTGCTGCCTGAAATCAAGGTATCTAGTTTGATGCACAAAATATATTTAAAAATCACTCAGTATTACTCACAAAACAGTAACTATCCATTAACCTTTTGGGGACACAATAACACACATCTCATTTTCAATGTTTCCACAATGGTGGTTGTCTTTTTTCGTTGTTGTTTTTGTCCAGAGGATTGTGTTTTAACAGCTCCATTAGGCCTCGCCCAGCACATCAACGGTGCCCACGTAGTTGTAGCGTACAACACATACATCTTGCTATACCCAACATTACACACAAAAAGCCATGATGCAGCAAATGGAGTTTTAATATTCACTACCTTATGGAGACCGAGGAAACAAGAAAAAAAAGGGAAAACAAAAGGTCTCCATAGGGGAATTGTAAAGACTAGGGTGCTCTACAATAAATGTTGTGTTCAAAGTCTATGGGAGGATGTTAAGTACAGGGACAAAGGAGAAAACAAAAGATGTCTCAACAGGGATGTCAAAAATAGATTGGGTGTGCACTCGTTGTTGTTGGTCAATGTATTAAAGCATTAGCAAAACATTGGTAAGAGTAAAAATTTCATTCACAGATTTGCACATAACTTACAAGGTATAAAGATGGTCATGGTGGGAAACTTCCTAAAATGATGTATTTTTTTTTTAAATGAGTAAAACAATTAATTTTGATCTCGGTAGTCCGAAATCCCATGTTTGAAACAGTTAAGGGGTTTTTCACTATTTTCTCGTGACTCCGAGGACTGATTAAGCTTAAACTTTCACAGATTTGTCATTTCATGTATATGTTGGATCACACAAAGTTTGGGTAGTGGTTTTTGACATTTACTTGTGCTTTAAAGGGCGGAGCTTAATGGAACGGTATTATTGGTGAACTCTTTATTGGCCTGTCTTATGCAATGAAACAAATGGCATTGTTAAGAAACTTTACTTTTCCAAAATCTAGTATGCCTGTATGTTTTTTGAAAGATTCAAAAAGTGTGATGGAAACTACCACAACCTATATTTAGTTGTACATAATCTGATATTATTTTTCAGTTCACAATAATTATTTCAAAATATATACACCAAGCACTAATACTGACGTTTCTTTTCTGTTATGTAATTTTCTACTGTGGTAACATTCATGCCTATAATGTGTTCTGCATATATGCCACTTGTTTACTTTTTTACATTTTGTTTACAGCGTGTACATTATTTGGCCTACATCATCAATTTAAAATGTGGTTAATTTGGGTTTTTTGCTTCAGCTTGATCTGTATTGTATAAGAAAATATTTTGCAAAGTGTTTTTTGGAAAAGGAACGAAAAATTACTAATTTATGTGCAATATAGCAGATTTAGATTAATTTTGTCAAGACAGAAATGAAACTAGAAACTGAAAAGAATTAAAGTAATTTATAGGAGATCTATTTATGATTATATTTGTATTAATTGCCTTAAAAAAAAATGTATAAGCTTTACTGTTAGAGGAGTTAAACTGGCAAGTGAAACCAAGAAATCCTATTTGTATGGATCATCTGTATTGCACTAAATTGTGAGTGACTTGTTGAACTTGTTATTGACCCGTCTAAATGCAATGAAACAAGTGGCGTTGTGAAGACCTTTCACCTTTCCAAAATCTAGTATATCTGTATGAGTTTGAAAAATTCAATGAAACATTAGAAAATACTGAAATTTCATGAGGTGGTTATACAAGCGGAAACGTCTTGTAGTCCAGTCCACACAATCCTCAATTCATTGACAAAAGACCATGCAAGTCTCGCGCGTAATCAAAACATTTGTGGGACAACTTTGGTCCCATGTGCATTGCTTTTAATGCATGAAGGAGATGAACTCTTGCACTTTAACAGGCCCCACTGTTGGAATATGCGCGAGACTTTCACAGTCTACTGTGAGTTGGGAGTCATAAGTCATAACAATTGACTTGAGTTGTACTCGAGCCCAAGTCCGCGTCATGTTATTCAACATTGTCATTGAGTGCATACATCACACGTGTGTTTATGCCGCTAAATGTCTCGTTACATCGAAGAAGGAAAAAATAGAATTGTAACAAGATTTTACAAGTCTATCAAAATCAAGCCCTACACAACACAGTATGACTTTGAGCGATCAAGTTACGTTATTTGAACACACTGATATTTTATAAGCGGTTACAAAAGCAAAACCATCTTGTTTAGTGCATACCATCATACATGTGTTTATGGCCGCTGCTGTTTAACTGTAACTGTGTGTGTTTCCTCAATGGAGAGTCTCGTTACAGAGAAACAACTAAATATAGCCCTGCACAGTACTTTCTGATCTTAGAAGATCCAGGGTACGTATTGACATTTTGCAGGTGGTTACAAAAGCGAAATCAACTTGTTCAGTGCATACATCAATAAACATGTGTTTAGGTCTAACTGTACTGTGTTCTTCTTAATCTAAATGTTTCGATACATCAAAGAAGACAAAATAGAATTGTAACAAGATTTTACAAGTCTATCAAAATCAAGCCCTACACAGTCTGATTTTGAATGATCAAGTTACGTTATTTGAACACACTGATATTTTATAAATGGTTACAAAAGTGAAACCATCTTGTTCGGTGCATTTCATCATACATGTGTTTATGCCTCTTCTGTCAAACTGTTAAATTCTTAATCTGAATATCTCTTAGGATACCGTAACAAACCATGACTAGAATGACACTCTTGAAAAGTTCAAGTCAGAACAATATAACTTGGTGGAAGGTTACTAATTGAAATAAGTGTGGAGTTCCGTCTGTAAAGAATGTAATAAAACTGAGACTGATGAAGTAAAGGTATTGACAGTGTTTGTGTTGAACCGAAATGGTTGCATGTAAAGCCGTTAATGTTAATCTTAATAAGCCAGATAAATAAAAGATGCCTAATTGCAATTTGAAATTCAACGAACTCCTGTCTTGGTTCTTTTATTGATATTTATGAATATGAGAGAGTTGTTAATTTAACGCAGCATTTAAACTAAGAAGGAAATTGTTTCTTTTATCAATGTAACAAGCAGTAATAACCCCTTCATTAACATCGTTACCCCCACAAATCCTCTTCAGTAAGTTGGAGGATTCATGATTGTAGTCCCAAATAACGATTGTTTACGACAGGAAACACAATAAAGTGTACCATTTATCTACTGTAACGCCAACAGTTTTTCCAATGGTTGTATATTGTGTAAACACCTGAAACCACCCAAAAAGTGTTTCAACATGTGAATGGACATTTAGGCTTATACTGATTAATAATTTAAGTTGACCAGGACTGTAGTCCAAAATAATAATTGTTTATGACAGGAAACACACACAAAAAGTTTACCGCTTTATCTACTGTCACGTTAGCAGTTTTTCCCAATGGTTGTAAATATTTTAAGTACCTGCCGTCGATTTCACCAAACTCTTCCTAACTTAGGATTAATCCTAGGCAATGCTAAGAGATGGGACTAGTCGTAAGTTAGGACCAGTACTTAAGACTTGTCCTATCTCTTAGCATTGCCTAGGATTAATCCTAAGTTAGGAAGAGTTTGGTGAAATCGACGGCTGAACCCACCCAAAGGTATTTCAACATTGGAAAGGGGTGGATTAATGAGGTAACCTGTGGGTTAAGTTGGCCTTTATAGGGAGTTAAGGTTGTAATGATCAAGTTTTCAATGTCAAGTACTCTGACTTTAGGCAATGGAAAACCACTTAATTTAAACGCATTGGATTCCATTTTATTTCACTACAGCACAAAGGACCTTGGGCTCAGTTAAAGTCTAGTGCAGAAGTTTTACAGTAAATTTGATACATTTGGTTGTATCTTTTAGTTTAAAGAAAACCAACACACCATACAACCAACTGTCCAACTTTCACAGACCATTTTACTACTGCACAAAGTGAAGGTTTTTTGCATAGCAACCTTCAGCTGGAGTCTAGTGCATGCATTTTATAAAAGTAAACTTTATATACTTTGTAAATATCTACTAGTTTAGTTTATGTGAAAAGTACATCACTTAAAACACCATACAACCAACTTGTGAAAATCTTCAAACTTTGTGGTCGTGTTTTGGAACATGGACAACAAGTGGGTTGTTTTGTTTGGGATTTTGTGCATGTTCATATCGCGGCTTATTTCAGTTGCGGCGATCAAAATAATTATAAGCAAGTAATTTCTGGGTTCTTCGACTTTATAACAGTATTTCAAACAGAAATATTTTTCTAAGGGATTGGCACTAGTATGAGCTTTACAATCAGTGAACTTTCAGATTGAAAAATAAATTGTTTTGATTTTTCATAATTAACAATCTTATACTTTATCTTTAACGAACATCATTTTTGACCCCAGCCCACAGTTTTTTGAAAGGCACTGGAATAAATTGCCGGGCATGGCTGGACTAAATGTTCGGTGGGTCCTAGGCACCAGTGTTCCCAAGGCTCAAGGCACCAGTGTTCCCTAGAACCACAGCACCAGTTGGCTCAAGGCACCAGTGTTCCCAAGGCACCAGTGTTCCCAAGGCACCAGTTGGCTCAAGGCACCAGTGTTCCCAAGGCACCAGTGTTCCCAAGGCACCAGTTGGCTCAAGGCACCAGTGTTCCCTAGAGCCAAAGCACCAGTTGGCTCAAGGCGCCAGTTTTCCCTAGGTCCAGAGAGATGCTTTTAAATTTTGTGCATGTGTGCGTGCGCGAGTACTTACTCTGTTGTATTGTTGTAGGCTTCTCGTTTTGTTCGTATAGGCCCTAGGCACAGTAGCAACTGTGCCTATTTGATAACCCGGCCCTGCAGCAGGCTTAAAATTGTAGGAAATTACACCACCATTCAACACTTATACAACTGGCTTTGAAATTAGATTGCAATGAGGAATTCTTTATCTTATTTGTACTTACTCTTAAACTTGTTTAAACGATTATGATTATAAAATATTAATTTATACACATTTATTTTATTTTTTACATTTACTTTCTTCAAGTTGTTTTACAAGAAGCATGAATGCTGTAGAATGAACAAAATTAATGTGGGCTCAATTTCATAGAACTGCTTAAGCACAAAAGGTTGCTTAGCACAGCAACATTATGCTTACCAGATTAAGGTTACCAACCAAAATACCATGTAACATCTACCATTTTTGGCTGGTAACCTGCACATTTTTGCCAAGCGGAAAACTGTTAAGCAATATCTTCTGCTTCAACAGCTACATGAAATTGGGCCCTGATGAGGAATTTGTACAATGAGAAGACAAATAGTGATGGGATAGGTTGGGGCAGAGCCGTATATTGAGAGAGTTGCGACAACTTGCGATTAGAAGCCATTTTGTCTCAAAAAAATGCATTGGCGAATACAGGGTGCCAGACTAGTCTGCCCATTGGGTTGTACTGCATTTTGGAACAAAATGGCGTCCAGCAACCACGTGACCGGAGAAAGCTGGTCCCTCCATGTCGCAACTCTCTCAATACACAGCTCTGGGTTGGGAGGTCAAAGAGCGCCACCAAGAGTTTCACCTTATAGATGCCATATTTTGCAGTGAATCATTGGGAAAATGCTACATCTTCTTCAACATATGTATACAATTTGCAGTTAATTTTGACCGCAAAAAAAAACTTAACAATTAATTAACTTGGAAAAATAAACTGCTCCAGAGGAGACATTTATGCTAAAATCTTCTTGAAAGAAATGGTTCTGAAAAAAGAAGAAGTGCTGTTTGGCTCCTGAATATGAAGAGATTATTAAATGGTTGTCTCCCGTAAACTTGTTTATTTTTCACTTAAAACACCACGTAAAGTTTCTCACTTTAAACATTATGTAAAGTTTCTCACTTTAAACACCATGTAAAGTTTCTCACACAAAGCACCATGTAAAGTTTCTCTCTTTAAACACCATGTAAAGCTTCAAATCCTACTTGTTTAACTTGGAAGTCCGCTTCAACATTTATTTGGAAGACCAAGTAATGCATGAAATTCAAATTTCTGCTTGTATTGTGAATACTGAATGTTGTTTGCCTATTTGAAATCAACCTCTCCAGAGCAAAACTCTTGGTGGCGCTCTATATGATTATGAATCCCCCTGAATTAGGGAAAAAATGTAAGATAAGGCACAGTTTCCTCGATAGACTCTGGAAGTAACAACAGTACTCCCTGGAATATAAATGAAAATAACAGTCAATATATATATTCTCTCCTGAAGACGATCAGAGCATACTGATCGAAATGTTGAGTTTTACACCACCGATTTTTTATGTACATGGTGTTACTGCAAACCTTCCTACAGTGTATCTCCACCATGCAAAGTTTTAAAACCTACTCATGTACATAGTGTTACCGCAAAGTTTACTAGTGTATCTCCACCATGCAAAGTTTCAAATCCTACTCATGTACATGGTGTTATCGCTAACCATTAAAAGATTGTATCTTCACCATGCAAAGTTTCAAATCCTACACATGGTGTTACCACAAACCTTCCAACAGTGTATCTCCACCATGCAAAGTTTCAAATCCTACTCATGTACATGGTGTTACCGCAAACCTTACTAGATTGTATCTCCACCATGCAAAGTTTCAAATCCTACTCATGTACATGGTGTTACTGCAAACCTTACTAGATTGTATCTCCACCATGCAAAGTTTCAAATCCTACTCATGTACATGGTGTTACTGCAAACCTTACTAGATTGTATCTCCACCATGCAAAGTTTCAAATCCTACTTAACCCAGTCAGTCTGCACTATGATTCTACTAACAGACAGACAGTTCCCGGTAGACACCATCTATGATTTAACCCTGTCAGCCCCAATGGCGACTTTAGTCAACTTGTACACTATACCATGCTTCAGCCCCAATGGCGACTTTAGTCAACCAAGATAACAAACAAAAAAGCACTCAAGCCTGAGCACAAAGGCCATTTGTTAAAAATGCACTCAAAGGTTTGAAAAAAATGTCCAAAAACCCAAGATAGAATGTAAACAAGCCCCTGTATTTTGATAGCTGTATTGTGCCATTTTGCAGTGCGCTCTCTTGAAAAGTGTGGTGCCAAGATGCACATGTTCATCCCACATGGGCACTGTTGCTAGGCAGTTTCCATTAGGCGTGCTTTACTAAATCAGTCCATTACAAACAGAAATAGAACCCAGAGAATGGTGTGTGTGTTAGTCATCTATGCACATCTGCTTTCAGGCCATTCTTGCCCGCTGCCATTTTGGCTCAAGCTGTATGCCAAATTTCAGCTTTCAACCATTGGTTGATCTGATTAACTTTGCCAAACAGACATGTCGCTTGGCATTGATACTCTTATGTGCACAGCTGACAAAGAGGGCGTGCACAGCTGACAAAGAGGGCGTGCACAGCTGACAAAGAGGGTGTGCACAGCTGACATAGAGGGTGTGCACAGCTGACATAGAGGACGTGCACAGCAAACATCGACGACAGTTCTCATATTCCATTTCTATGGCCTAGTACAATCAATATTCAACAGTGAATGTAGAGGTAGAATTAGTTTGAACAGATAGATTGAAGACAATAGTACTGTACAATTTATAGTAACTATTGACCGTATCACCTTGTTTACAAAAACAATGATGATGTATTTTCCAGGGCATTTCCTTGCAGGCAGAATACTTCACGTTTTCAGATTAAAATTGCATTTCCTGGCAGGCAAAATACCTCACTTTTTCATATTAGAATTTTCACATTTTGTTATCGAGACTACCACATAAAATCAAGAATTGTAAAAATTGCAGCCCTCTCTTTTAATCCAAAGTCGATGGATTTTACTTTGAAATCTCGATAAAATGTCAGATTTCATGAGTTCTTCCATTGAGCTGTGTGCAAATCCTGCCTGCAGGAAGTCCAGGGGCCGATTTCACAAAGAGATAAGACTAGTCTTATCTGAAGTAAGAACCAGTAACTTAAGACTAGTCCTACCTCTTAGCATTGCCTAGGACTAGTCCTAAGTTAGGAAGGGTTTTGTGAAATCGACCCCAGGCTCTGTGGCTCTTTTGTAGGCAAGTGATGTCACAGGTCAAATGGTGTATACCACCATTGTATAACCTAACCAATCTTTACCAAAGTACTTATACCAAAATAGTAACAGATGTATTAGCTACAACATCATGTTATAATGCTTGTAATTACTTTTTGACACACAATGGTTCCCAATTTCATAGAGCTGCTCAAACAGAAATGTTTTCAAACTAACAATCTTCTGCTGAGCAAAACTAAGCAGGAAACCAGTCAAAGACGGTACATGTGATATGGTATTTTGGCTGGTAACCTTATTCTGGTAAGCAAAATAGTTTTGTGCTGAGCTACTTTTTGTGCTTTTGCAGCTCTATGAAATTGGGCTCAGCAAATAAATTAGTTAAGCAACAGGTTTTTTTGTACAAATAAAGTAAAAACTAAACCTTATTATGAAATTTCAAATCGACAAGAACAAAACAAAAACTTACTCACTAGATAAGTTTTATAACACACAAAAGAAAGGGTTTTTTATAATCTGTTAGTTTTGACGTCACTTTTAAGGCTGTAATACCTTGGTCTGTGTTTACATTGGAGATCAGTTCCAATTTTGTCTTTTTAAAATTTGTACATAATGATGATTCCTCCCTGACAGAAAACTTTGCAAAGTGTCCCTCAGGTCTAGAGAGAATATTTGGGTCAAATCGTTACAAAACAAGGCCGATACATCAAGACAACAGAGGCAGTTGCCCCCCCTATGCCCCCTGATTATTACTGTGGTCCCCTTGAAATGTTCCAGTAGAAAGTTTTAAATTTCCCTCATAGCGGTGACCCTTCACGTAGCAAAAAACTACCTTGAAGGAACACATTACCCCATCACTCGGGGCTCTTCATTGGCTACCGATTAGAGAACGGATTCATTTTAAACTTGCTCTTTTTCTTTAAAAATGCTTGAACAAAACTACTCCTAGATATCGTTCCAATTTAATATCATAATTACACTCCTCCACGTTCTCATGTTATGTTATGCTGTTCCCTCACACGAACAAAGTATCAGGCATGGCAATAATGTATGGTGCAGGTTTCTAGATTTCAACGCCTTGATTACATCACAGATTCTCTACTCGTAGAGGATCTGCGATTACACATGGGGGATGCTTTCTACAGCAACTTGACACCAAATCTAACACAGCTGTTGCAGATGCAACATGCATCTTTAGACATGCAACTTGTAATCTAAAAAAACAAAGACGAAACTGCCCTTATACACTAATGAAAAAAAAAGGGATTCAGCTGAGCCACTGAGAAGTTACATGTCTACATCTTTCAGAAAAATCAAGACCATGTGGCAGGAGACTCTGTCCCCCGGAGATTCTGTGTCCCCCCCCCCATACGGCAAACTGTGTACAAACTTCTTTGATGGTGCCCTCTTTTGAATCATCCTCCTCCAGCCCATGTTAATTTCCCGTATGGGGACAGAATCTCCGAGGGACAGATTTCCCTGGGACACCGGCACCATTGCTGGAATGTGGACACAAGGACAGTGAATAAAAAGGAAAACTCAAGTCTTACTTTACACTCAAATGTCTCAAAAGGAACAATGCTGTTGTCACATTGGAAGTCTCTGTATTTTTGTGTTCTCACATTTATTTTGTGCGTTTAGTAAATGGGAAAGTGTTAAGTTAAAGGAACACTGGAAAGACCTCACATTGATGGACATTAAATGATACATGTACAAGTTTCTGTTCACCACACTGTTTTGTTCTCCCATTTCTCAGAGTAGTGCACAGTTGTGTATTTACTAACCACTGCCACTGAAGTGTATCTTCGTCACTTGTTTGATATTCCAGAGGGTAAAACCCTCTGTTTGCATAGGTTCTACAGAGTGCTAATAGTTTATGCAAGTACTCGTCATTGCTTCTGTTGACTTTGAAATGAGGTGAACATTTCTCGGGAAATGTCTGTAAAAGCAACAACGGATCCCCAGTCTGCGATTAATTTATCAATTGTGGAGGACAGACGTAAGGGTCTACAACCTGCTACCAGGCACATACAATTTTGTTCCAGCAGTAGGGTGCAACCAATAAAATGACAACTTGCTGCATAAACTGGTGTTTATTGCTTGAAGTACTCCGAAGACATGTTTTTCCATTCTTATACAAAATTGTTATTTTCATACAATCAGGCCTTGAATTTCATCTTTGAGAGGGGAAGGATATTTTCATTTTGCAAAGAGCACTTCCACTGGAAAATCTTAAAGTCTATGGATAACTTTTGAAGGGGCATCAAGGCCAAGACCAGGGGCAACAGCAGCCATGGCCTCTGTGTAATGCCAGGCCTGTACAATGATTAGGAATTGCTAAGAGACGCTCCCACTTTTACGATCAGTTTTCTCAAAACAATTGTGCACATTTGCTTACAACTTATTGCTGGACATACTTTTGTAATACGTCCTTCCCTGCCAGGCCACACAAGGAAATGTGAACAAATCAAAAGACATTTGAATGTTTCAGTTTTAGCTTCTCATATAAAAAATGAAAAAAATATCAAGATAATCTGCAACTGTCAATGATTGATATTTCTGTACATTTGAGACTAGTTTCCGCAAAAAATAAGAATAAAGCGACAAACTCAATCAGCCGATTCAGCTTTTTCTGTGAACTCTCTGTTTTTGAAAAACTAAAAATGTTAATCGCCTCGGTATACGAAATTCGCCTGAATCTGCGAAGCGTCTATACAGAGATGTGCTACTTTGAATTAATCATCCATTTTACTTTGAGCTTCTCGACCATCAACAAAACCAGGGAAAACACTATCAGTAATGAATGGAAGAAATAGAGATTTGCATAAATTGCTCACCAAGTACTGTTACACGTGTGTTCCCCCCCCCGCCCCCCAAAACCAAAAATGTTTGTTAATTAGAAGGCACAACACTGATAGTGAGATTAACTCAAATTATCAATTAATTACTGGTGAAAGACAATGCTGGCCTTGCAAGCCTCTGGTTTCTATGTACATTGTTTCATGTGAAGGAAACAAAAATCACACACTTTCGTAGGTCCTAACGGTCGATCGAACACGCACAAGACTTGAACACTCTACTTTAAGTTGGCACTAACTACAAATCATCTAAAGACATCTTGTCGACTTACAATCTTAAAGGTAAACAAAGTAATATGAAAACATGAGCAGGTTAGTTGTTAGGTAGTGTGACCTACAAAGGGCCATTTTGAGATTATGGCGGACAAATTAATAGGGCACTCTATTTGGTTTGGGTAAATCTGTTTCTACAAAACCAAACCAAATAGTGCACCCTATAGTGGCCACTCCTATAGTGTCCAACCCGATAGTGTTCACAAAAAGGCTAACACAGTTCCAGGAACCATTTCTGATAAGGCAGCCTTTTTATAGCAATGGTCAATTTACATGCATAGTGTGTACTACAAACTAAAAGCAATATCCTTGATCTCCCACAATGCAAAGCCTCCAACTCACTCATGGTAACATTTCCCTTTGAGTCGATCACACATTTGAAACCATTCCACTGAATAGGTCGTGTATGGTGGCAGACAACAAAACCCCACAGTAGATGATATATGAATGGTCACACAGTAGGAGGGTTTAGGTACATGTCAAATAAAACTTGAAATTCATCAGTCTGTTGGGTCAACAAAACAGGATTAGGGAGAGGGGGCGTAATGTAACAATGTAAACAACAACAAGTCGAGAATCTTTGACTGACTGGTTGTTAACAAAATATTTGATACTTAACGAGGCAAATCAGAATAATCATACACTTCTGAGGTACAAAAGGTCAAACCATCCCTGACATTGCGATTATTGGCAAGTTATGCTGGACTATACTGAAGGCATTTTACTGTAACCAGACAACGATCTGTCTCAAGGTGACGTCAGACGACTCTTTGCCTCTTTGGCTCCGGTCCGTCTAAATCTATTGGACTCGACGGTTCTCCAGATTCTTTGGCTGTGTGGGCAAATAAAATGATAATAACAATAGTACAATGATAATGATAATAATATAATGTTACTAATAATAATACAATGATGATAATAATAATACAATGATAATAATAATAATAACACAATGATAATAGTAATAATAATATAGATAATAAATAATATGCAGTTCTCATATAGTGATCTATAATTGCTCATTATTTTAATACTGGTATGTTGAGCTAAGTTTGAAATACGAATCCTATTTATATAGAACCTTGTAACGGTTTACAAGGTGATGCAGCGCAATCTGCAGCCAACTATGCCACAAACACCACTATTAACAATAGGTGCACAGGGTTCTTTACCGTGCATTACACAACACACAGGACCTACAGCTTTACGTCCCATCTTAAGGATGAAACAATATTGGTTTAGTGTCTTGCTCTAGGACACAAGTGCCGTGACTTGGACCCGAACCCTCACTATTGACAACACCAGAACTTGAGTCCGGTACACTAGACCAATCGGCCATAGTACTCTGAAAATAACACTAACTAAATTGGTCGATATCTTTTTTACTATTTGGGTGTTTCACATCAAAAAGCATAACAATATCAATAACAGTATGGACAAACCTGAACGATTGCTGAAAAATAAAGACTCTAAATTCAAAAAATATGTTCTCACATCCGATTCTTTTATGTTGTGTATATTATACAAACATTGGATGCGTATGAATACAATATAGCAGATCACGACGCAAAGCCGAGTGAAATGGAACAGTCCAGATTTCAGCGAGAAATTATATTCTGCTATTTTGTATGATGCATCCTATATTTGTTTTATACACCTCACACATAGACCCTTGTAATTTGATTATTTTTCATATATTTCACAATTTATTTCATCAATAAATAATACAAACTTTTGAACATTTTATAAATTATTTATACAATAAGGTTATTAAATGGCTGATAAAGACATAGCTGGAGCTGTTAAAGACCGGTTGGCTTCAGCGCGTTCGGCGTTCATAGCCATACGCATGTATTTACAATAAAGTGGTCCAAACTTCTTACCTTGATTCATCTTTCCTTTTTCTACTTGTAATTCCTTCTCCAACTCCTTGACAGCTCTAGCATCATCTTCCTAAAAACCATCCGAATAAATGACAAAGAGAACAAGTCAATGGAAAAGTACATCAGTGTTTTCAAAAGTATATTTATAAATATGAGGCCCGACACCAAAATCAGCCTGTTCTCAGAAATCTGGTCATCACCAGAGCCAGTCTGCGTGAAGTGGGTGTGGCCCTATAGTGGAATTACGTTCCACTTATGAACAGGGTCGTGCCATGCCATTAGTGATGTGGCATTTCTTCGTTTACTCCAAGCCACTCTAATTTAATTCTGGATGACTTTGGGGGGAAATATCGTTGTGTCAGTGCAAAAACATTGTATCTCCTAGAATAGCACTTACGTTACGCGCGAGTTTGAAATTGTCAAAACATTGTCAAAACATTGTATCTCCCTTAAAATAGCCCCGATATAAACACAAAAACAACTCCTTTGCACTGAGCATTTTCATGCGAGATTTTTTTGGAAAATCAAGATACAACGTTTTTGCACTGATGCAACGATTTTAAAGTTATTATGATCATCAGTTTCTCTTTAGTTTAAATATTTTTCCAGATATGTGACACCCCAATTTCAAGATCAGGCACTTCTTGTAAATAAAAAAATGGCATTCAAAGTGAAGACAACTGAAACATCAGCTGTGATGTCAACATAGACTACTTCGCAAATACTCTGTGCGCATGCGTTAGCCGTGGAATGAGGTGCATGCTGGTCTAGTTAGCGATCAAATGTGTCACTAACTAGACCAGCATGCACCTCATTCCACGGCAAATGAGCGCGTACTGAGTATTTGCGAAAAAGTCTATGATGCGATGTCTTAAATATTCTACGTGGTTTGGGGATGAACAAAGAAAAATTGACTAGAGCGGGATTTGAACCAACGACCTCCGTCGTAAACTTGAGTGTGATCCCTGGCTTCACGGGAGTAAACGGTTGTATGGCTTCTGACTGGCACCCCCGAACAAAGATATTGACTAAATAGGGAGACCACCAACATTAGGGCTAGATAGCTCAGTTGGTAGAGCGCCGGCATTTTAATCCGGATGTTAATCGTTGGTTCAAATCCTGCTCGTCAATTCTCTTTTGTTCAACCCCAAATCATTTAAAATTTACCCAGTCAATTTCCCTTGTGGCTTATTATTTGATAAACATTCTTCATGTTAGGACATACTCATCTTATAGGCCTTAAATTAGAAGTTACTTGAAAGCTCTTAAGCTCGTCTTGAGTTTTTCGCGGGAAGTTTTGACGTGGAGCGTCATAAATTAATTGCAACCCTCTAGTTTTCGTTGACCACACCATTCACCAACTAGTGAACATTTCACTTTCGTGGTCGTGAAAACACTGGAGAAACAGCCCACGTTTTGTTGGGGGTTCTTGTACACATTCACATTGGGCTTGTTTTGATTGCGACAATAAAAATAACAACATTTCCATGTACCCGTATTGACTGGTGCATTAAAAATGAATATTCTCGAATAGAGCGACTGAAATGGATGAAAGCTCCAAAACAATGAAGACGGATGCGTGGATTCCTCCTACAACAAGTTTGACAGACTTTTATTTTTCTAAAATGAAACTTTACGGATTGATAAAATACAGGTTGAGCGTACCACAGGGTTGGTCCACAGGGAGCACTTCACACAAGTGGTACATCCTTGACCGGGGTTACGAGCGTGGGGACAGAAGTGACTGTAATCGATGTTTGGCTTACGGCAGATATAGCACATCTTGGCTCCACAACGACACGTCATCTGAAACGTATGAATAAGATCATCACATAATTGATTACGTTAAAATATGATTTAGGTTTTTAACCTTACACTAGGGTTTTGACGTTTAAAGGTGTTGTACACTTTTAGTAACGGCTCAAAATCAGTGTCCACATTTTGTGTGATTCAACATATGCATGAACAAACAAACCTGTGAAAGTTTGAGCTCAATTGGTCATCGAGGTCACGAGAAAATAGTGAAAAGAGACCTTATGTGTTTTCTGTTTTTTCAAGCATCAAGTTTTTATCGCACGTGATAAAAAACTGTTGTTTTAATCATTTCTCAGAAACGATAGCATTTTAGGCAGAAATATTTTAAGGAACCCTTTCTACCATTACTTACTTTAAATCATGTAAGTTATGTGTGAATCTGTGAACATTTGTGTTTTTCGATCTTACCAATAGTGTACAGGGCCTTTAACTCGTTAACCATTTAATCATGAAAAAAAAATGCAACCTTCCTTTTCTTTAAAATGTGAGCGCCAGATGCTTTCAGGGAGAACGATTGACATCCCTTTTGATGGTGGAAGAACTGTCTTATCTTAATCCCCTGCAGCTTGTAATAAATTATTTTCAACCCCCTACAATTTCAGGGCATCTGCACACATTTTAAAGTCAATTTTAACCTATTAATGCCACCCTCAACAAAAGTTAAGACAATAATAAGTGGATAAGCAGGGGAGAAACAGCCATACCCACTCACACTTTCTGTTACTTTTTGTTAACATGCACTGTTAATCGGTTCTTTTTGAGCTGATAAAGAAATTTGTTACACGCTTCATCCACTTTTTTTAAGACCTCAAATAACTGAATTCAATACTTGTTAATGCTTCTTACGGCCTTAAATTTGGATAGTCCAAATTAAGACTTTGTAATACTTTTTAAGGATCCGCAGGTAAAAGGGTAAAAACAAATTATATTCTTTATCCCCGATGCAAAATTAACATCTAGTAAATCATTGCAGTACCCGCTGTTAAAACATAATAATAATATAAGAAGAAGAATAATGACAATTTATATAGCATCCATCCTTGAAACATGCTCCAGGGCGCTTAACAATTCAATTTGAAAAACAATAACAATCCATACAGTTTTAAAACTTTAAAGGAAATACAGTTAAAAGGTAATTAAAGACACAACATTCGAATCTGTTGTCTTCTCTATTTATAAACTTATTTTTATTTATTAATAACACATCCAACGGCATAAGTGCCAATAAGCATGATGATTAAGAGACAAGGTTGAAATGTTCAGTTTCAGAAGAGGGAGAAAAACCTGTAAGAGGGAAAGCCTTTGCAATCAGGTAGGGACTGAAAAACCCAATCCACATACAGCACTCCAGTCCAAGGCGGGATTGGAACCGGGGGTCAACAGAGGTGAAAGGCAGGGATAGAAACCACTGGAGCAACCTGATGTTTAGAAACCTACCTTGTTACAGCCTTCGTCCTTCATGATTCCAGTCTTACATCGATGGCACGTCCTGATCTGAGCCTTAGACATCCGCTCCTCACTGAAACACAAAAAAATCCATTTATTTGATTTCAACATTCACCAATAATTAGCCTTAGTCAATATATATATTGGATTTTATGCTACATCAATACAGACCCTGTCAACCCCAAAAGAAGAAGAACACAAACGTATGTTTCGCATAACAGGCCAAATAAATTAAGAGTATGTAGGTCAAATTTCAAAACCATGTTTAAAGATTGTGATAGGTCGAACAGTAGGAGGGTTGACTAAGTACTGTGTAGATGCATTCACCACATGATATTACATCGCAGGCTGGCTTCGTTTATCTATCAATCAAACCACAGAGGATGATATTGAATGATCACACAGTAGGAGGGTTGACTGTGTACTGTGTCGATGCAATCACCGCATAATACAACATTGCAGATTGGTATAGTTTATCTATCTATATTAAATGGTCAGACAGTTGGAGGGTTAATGAGCAATACATTGAATGCAAATACAGTACCAACATTAGTCTCCATGCTAATACTACAACAGCAAACGGTAAATCATCTTTAATTAAAAACAAATGATTGAAAACAACCTACATAGAACCCTTTAAAATACAGAAAAAATCTTAATTTAAACAACATGTTTCATTCATATCATTAGATCAAGACAATCACGGAAAGGATCTTATAATAATAATAATAATATTGATTCGGGCAAAAACTTCACAAGTACATTGTACAAACATTAAAATACATTTAAAAACTTTACGTTAAACAACAGTGGGATGCCCAGGAGAGCATAAAAGTTAGAAAATTAACTGTCACCAAAAGGCGTATGTCTCCCGAATCCCCCCCAAAAAAAGGAAGATTGAGGCAAGACAGGGCATAGCCATACAAAAAACAAAACTAAAGATCATTAAAACATCACAGAACATATTAAAAGGCCTAACAAAACAGAAAAAAGAACACAGTGACACATAAAAACAGAGAGTCTTCTTACTAAGAGAGTCTGAGGTTGGTCTCATTTTTCTGCTCAATCTCCTCGCATCGTTTCCCAAAGTGTTCTGCCCAATCTCCACCGCAGTGACGACAAGACTCCTATAAAGATATCCAGACAACATGAACATTTAGCAATGGAAGACTTTCCCAAATCATAATTATGGTTGCTGCTGCATTTGCAAGCCATTTTTACTATACAGGAATTTTAACACACACCCAATCTGGGTTAAATTTCATAGAGCTGCTTTTAAAAACACAAAAAGTAGGATAAAAAGGTAATTTTTGAGGATAGTTAGGGAAATAATAATAATAATAATAAAGAGACATTTATAAAGTGCAAACAGTTGCAGATCGGCTCTGCCTCAAGGTGCTGAATACAAGAAACGGATTCAACAAAATAAATTAAAAACAATGATAATTAAAAAATTTACAAAAATTACATCTAGACCAATCAAATACACAGTAAGCAAAAAGATGAACTAGTAAAAAATAGTTGTAGAAATTGAATAATAGATAACAACTTTCAATAAGTTACGTTACAAAAATACTGTTTGAAAAGATGTATCATAAGGCGCCTTGAACAGCTCGTTGTTAACCCTCCTAGGAAAAAGGATTAACTAAACAGTCATTTATTTTCCTAGGATACACGACAGCGAATTAACCCTCCTAGGGAAAAAAAGGGAAAATAGTCATGTAATTTGTAAATTACAGGAGTGATATGGAGCAATAACAAAAATATATTTACAAGGCAGGTTTAGGGAAAAAGCAATAACTACCCTAGGATTACAAAATAAGTAAAATTATTTTTCTCCTAGGATAGTTTAGGCAAAGACTATCACAATGTAAATGAGTACATGTGCATGAGTACACAAGAAAAAAAAGAATGAAAAGTACCTTCATGCAATCGCTTTTTTGGCATTTGAACACCTTATCTCCTGGGTCCAAGAGGGCCCCGAAGTCACAGCTCGGACATTTGACGAAGCCCTCTATATCAGCCAGCTGGATAGACTCCTCCTGTACACGTTCATCATACTTCACTAGATCCTTGAATGTCAGACACTTCTCCAATTGAACTGAGAACATCATTCAAAAAATTTGAGAAAAAGAAAAAATATTACAATTCATTTTTGTGGAGGGACAGCTTCCATGATGGTATTGGGACATTCATTCTAAGATCATAAAACAAACCTGTGAAATACTCATTAAGTTAGGCACTTGAATAACCTGTGCAAACATTTTGCATACCTGCCAACATTAAAATGTCAGAAATAGAAACACCTGTTTTATGAGTCCACTTAGCAACTGCTTGAGTAAAGCTAATTATATTTACATACAATGTATACAAGTACATGAATAACAACTGCCATTTTGAGCTTTCAAAGCATCATAGGTTATGATCTTTCATGCGCCGACCAGTCGCTAGCGACCGGTTTAAATTCCTTCAGAAAAACAGTTTTAAAACGAAAAATGAAGATCGCACGACCACACAGTTTTCAGAAAGGGAAAGAGGACTCTTGAGGGTGCTATTTTTTGGGGGGTCACCATTTGCAAAAAAACCTAATAAACAATTAATGTGTCCATATGATTAATAAATCACTAAAATGAATGGTGCATGAAAGGGTTAAAACAAAAACAAAGCATTCAACAACAGTCATATGCAGGTTACATGAACAACATGGCGACTGATGTGACACTCTCAATGAAACACATACAGGGCTCGAATTTTACACTGGACCACCGGCCCGAGGCCAGTGATTTCAGTGTCGGGCCAGTAAACTCAAGAAAGGACAAGTCCGGTGGTCTTGTTTTCTTTTCAATTCAACATCTTTTTCTCAAAAGAATTATGTTCACATGTTGAGTTTCAGTCTCACAAATATCCATCAATCCTGCAGAGTATCACTGATAAAACAGAAGAGATAAATATCCTCTTCGTGTTTGTTCAAATAATACAGTTTAGATGATAAAACTGTGTTCTCATTTTGATTCTAGTCTCTTCTCATTTTGATTCTGGTCTTGTAAACAAAATCCCGGTCCAGTAAAGAATCTGATCCACAAGTCCTGCGGTCTTGTGGATTTGCCCCCAAATTTGAGCCCTGACACAGCTAATAGCACCCACTATTTTTCTGCATAGGCACAGATATCTTCATGGCAAATAGCATCCACTTTTGCCGGAACGTTTTCATTTCAAAATATTTATCTTATGTGAGCCTGTAAACTGAAGAATTTAGACAATTCCAATAATACATGGGCAGGTAGGCATTTGTTGAATGTGGCTTCATGTTTCAAATTGTTTCATTCTTAGGGCTGCCATACATTGCAGTTATACAGTTACAAGGTTTTCAAAATATTAGTTTTGAGTAATACAGGTTAATATTTCAATTCAATTTGATTAAATTCAGCTGACATTTATTTCCATGTTGGTGAACATGAAAGAAAAATAAACAAATTTAAAACAGGTATTCAAATCAAAGACAACCAATAATGAAATGGAAGAATACAACTTCCATTCTTAAAACATCAATGGTGGAATGGTACGATAAAGAGATGCATTTGAAGCTAATTCATAATATGCCTGGGTAAAGAAACTAAGACATATCAACAAAACTTGGAAACAAATTGATTTGATTCAAAGTCCACTGCAATTGAAACTGTGTGACGTCCTGATACATACCTGTAAATATAACAATTTTAGTAACAATACTACTAATAATATAAAACAGTTTATACTAAGTGCCAAAACCTATAAAATAATGATCCAAGGCACTTTACGTACAAATGCAATAGAAAGTTGATGATAGCAAACTGCACTTATGTATAAGCCAAAAAACACCAGGAAAATACACAAATGCAAATCTCTATAAAAGCATATGTGACGAGCATTTACAAAAAATGTGGTACATAAATGATGCTATCAAAACAATAACAAATCTGGACCTGATAGAGACATTAAACAACAACAATATTATTAATTTGGGTTGAACCATATCCTGTGATTCGAACTGGTCTCTCGTCATCGGGCACGCTCAGTGGTCTAGTTGTTGAGAGACATCTGCTCTGGAATGAGGGGACTGCCGGTTCGAATCCCACACAAGTAATATGCCAGGACTTGGGAAAGCACCAAGTAAACGGTGCTTAACACACAGTGGTGTCATGGTATTATCAGCAGAGTGGGGACAGTAGAACAAAGGAACCCCAAAGGAACAATGCTGTCCTCACATTGGAATCCTTTCTATTTTTGTGTCCTCACATTTTTTCGTGTGCTTAGTCTATGGAGAGTGTTAAAGGCATCGTACACGTTTGGTAATGACTCTGATAATTCATGGCAATAAAAACTTACTTGGTAAAAAGGAAAGCAGCTTTGGATAGTATAATGCATTTTGAGAAACTTTTCACTTTGAAGGACTCAGTTATGGAAAAATATATCACTTGTTATCCTCCAAAACATTTGAATCTGAGAAGTGTTACGCGTAATGCTTCTCAGAGTGTGTATTTCAATGCAGATTATTCTTCCTGCGTGGACATAACGGCTCCAGATTTTCGGCAATATGTCAAAAACGCTACCACCTTTTGGAATGAAATTTTCACAGGTTAGTTTTATGGTATATATCTACAGCTATGTAGGATTGAAACAAACAATAGGCTCCAATTACCAAACGTGTACGATGCCTTGAAGTTAGATGGACAAAGGAATGTCCTCACATTGATAGCAATAAATTGATACATGTATGGTTACACCACAATATTATTCATTATGCCTGATGCAAATTGTTACATCTATAGAACTAAAATGATATTACATAACAATGGAATGGACAAAGCAAAGGTGTTAAAAGAAAGGGGATAGACTTCATGAGACCCTAAACTGGTACCTCTTGGATAGGAACTGTCACAGCCGTCCGTCATACACATCAACAGTGCCTTGCCCTGTCCGTACACGGCTTGCTTGGCGTAATTTTGAAGACATGATGCGCAGAAGAGATGACCGTCCAGACATTGCACCATATTCTCAAAGGGCACTTCGCCGTAACAGCATCCACACTCGATCAACTGACCCTCCTATCGACAAATTACATCAAAAAAAACTTATTTTTCATTTCATTTCATTTCAGAACTGTGGTAAACAAAAAAGATTTCTTCAAGTAGGTTTCGCAAAGCACTGGAGCATTACAGAGAGCATCAATTCAACCAAGGGCCTTTACGAATTAATTATAATATCCAAGCGCATTTTCATTGAACCTTTTTCTAACCACTATAGCAGGAATCAGTCAAAACATTTACTGTAAGAATTGTTCAACTAAGGAAAGAAAAACGAAGCGAAACAAACACAAATAACCCTGCAAAAATTTGTGAACAACATGTTGTCGACTACAAATGTTAACTTCCTATCCCCAAACTCTAATAGACTGTTCACTCCTTTAGAGACCAGAGCGGCCACAAGCGGCTTGTACCACAATGCCCATGACGGCTGTAAACGGGCTGTGAGATCTGACCCACTTCCACTCAACCAAAAAGGTCAAAGTAAAGGTCATATCCTGGACTGACATTGTCCATGTACTCACCGCTTCATACTCATTCTCGTTCATGCTCAGCGCAAACAGCAAATCCTTCTCCTGAAAGAAATCATACAAGATATGGTACAGATTTTAAGGTATTGTACATGTTTGGTAATGACTCAAAACAAATATTAGCATAAAAACTTACTTGGTAACAAGCAATGGAGAGCTGTTGATAGTATAAAACATTGTAGGAAACGACTCCCTCTGAAGTAACGTAGTTTTTGAGAAAGAGGTAATTTCTCACTAAAATAATAAAAACTTCTTGCAAGAAGTTTTTTTTCCTATCTGAAAGCACACAAATTTAACTTCTTGCAAGAAGTTTTTTTTCCTATCTGAAAGCACACAAATTTGTACAACAAGGCTGTTTTAGGAATTTATTCAAGTGAAGCTTTGGACTGGTTCTATTATTTCCATGAACTAAAACTGAAAGCTCAATTAAGAAGCTCTAGTAAATGTAAACATCGAGTTTTACCCAAGCACTGTACAGCAATACACAGGCATGCAACTGCCCGATGAAAAAAAAAGAGGAAAATTTTCAAAGGCACAACGCAAGCGCGGAGCGAGGCAGCCAAAACGCCAAGGGACATGAGACCCACAATGGTACCCAAGAAAATGTTGAGGTTTATTATGCTCTTAGGTGCATTCTTAGCATGTACAGGCCTGTGAATGGACCCTTAAAAAAGAGAGCTGAAACACTACATGATGTCAGAATGATCGTGGAACGTCAAGTGAGCGCGCGTCACACACTTACGCTGGTCGAATTGGGGCACCCCGTTGATCCAGTAACTAGGCTTATTTCACATTATTGTAGTTGTACATTGTTGTTGCCAAGCATATATTAGGCTTTTAAAAAGAAAATCGTAAAAAAAAATATATATATTTTAGCGCTGATCATTTTAAAAAAAACGCGGAAATCCGCGGAAACGAGTTGCATGCCTGAATACAAGCTCATCACAGGAGTGGGGGGGTGGGGGGATAACCTCGCTAAATTTCAAATCTCCAATGAAAAATGCTGGACAAAAAAAGAACATAAAATTGTCATGTCAGTGGAAAAACGTTGTCTCTCCTAAAATAGCACTTACGTTAACACTGGAGTTTGAAATTGTCAAAATGTCGTATCTCGCTTTGAAATAGCCTGGATCTACACACAAACCAAGTAGACTGCAAGATACAACGGAGCATTTTCGTGCGAGACACAACGTTTTTTGAAAAAAATTGAGATACAACGTTTTTGCACTGATGCAACGAAATATTAAACATAAATATCAGGTACACGATTCTCTGTACAATTCTGGTTTTACTCTTACAGTGATGTGTGATTCAGTGCTTTCTTGAGTCCTATAGATACAAAAATCCACAGGATACTCAGGTGGGATTTGAAATCCTGCCCCCTGACCCCTGACCCTCCCTCTAGTTACTCACCACAGCGCTGTTCTTAGTATACTCCTTGTAGAAGTCGATTTGATTCAGAAGTTGTCGATCCCCCTGTTTCGAACATACCACGGATCTCCGTCCTTTTAATACCTGAATGGGGATGGTAGTCTTGACCTCCTTCCCTTGTTTGTCTGGAAGAAAAAACCACAACAATAGAGAGGTTAGGCTACTAGTTCTTGCGCGATGCGTACGGCAACACGTAAGTAGAGTCCTTTGTAGTTTAGTGTTGCCGTTGTGGTGCAACCTCAAACTATTAGGCTATTGTATGCAGTGTGTGCTTATTCACAACGTCTAAAGGGACACAAACATCAATTTTATGAATGCCCTTTGTCAGGGCAGATCAGTTAAAACTTTCCGCACGATCAGGGAGAGTTGGCAGCTCTGTAGAACCAAGGGATCCTAAAAAGCAACTACTATTGTAACCCATAGACCTAAAGATACATGACGTGTAGAGAAGACAATGAAGATGGGAAAAAAAAAAAAAAAAAATCGGATAGCACTGAAAAACCAATCCACATGCGAGGATCTCGCCGGAGGTAGGATGAAGGCGAGATCCCTCAATCCCTGATCGAGGCCACTCAACCTTTTTTAAATGCAGGCATGAGAATGGGCGATGATGAAAAATCCGGAAAAAAATCCCGAAAAAATCTAACGCTAAAAATGCATGTCCGGATTTTGGGCAATGTCCGGAAATTGGGCAACGTCACCAAGCGTTGGCGCCGCACTCAGTGGTTGAACCATGCATATCCTACCTCCATGGGTCGAGTTAGTAGGAGGAAAATACTCAAAAAACAATAATAAAATCATAAAAAATGCTAGACGTATCTTATCTCACAAAGCTCACAAAAATGTGAGACTTAACGTTTTATGCAGACATCGACGATTCTCACACGCGTGCGTAAAAAAGTCTAACAATGCGCACGCATCCATACACCGCGCATTGTTGTCAGTAGACTTCCCAAAGTCTCCACACATGTTCCTTTGCTGCAGCAGTAAACATATTTCGGTCAAACAATGAATAAACTGAACCGTGATTGAAGCGAGGAATGAAAGAAGTCTACACATATCTATTGATCTCGCTGCATACGCGATGCACATTGAAGCCGGGCGGCAATTGTTTACGTGCCGTTTTTCACGACCGGTGTGTCGATCCGCGGTATGATTTTACAAAGGTAAATTTACAATTTCTGATTTGAAGACGAGAGATTAGCGAAATATAAATGCATACCCCCCCAACACCCTACCCCCCAAATTTTATATCAAATTCACATTGAACTGGGAGACCACATATTTTGAAGTGAAAAATCCGGAAGATTCTCATGCCTGTAAATGCACCTACCTTTTGTAGTGATCTGCACATTGACTTTACGCTGTTCAAATGCAACGCTCTTTGGTCGTGTCACAACGTGTCGTATCGTCTCGTTTGTACGTAAAATCTCCTCCAGGCAAACTCGTGTAGGTGCGTAGTGACAGAAGTGAAGATTGAACACTTGGCGTATTGAGTCCACAGAAAACTGTATAAAAAAATATTTAAAAATCAACACAAGTGTAGAGGCCCAATCTGTTCCCAAGTCTTTTATGACATACACATCTACACATCTACACATCTAAATATCTCTTAAATGTAGTTCAGTTTACATGGATTGATTGATAAGAAACACCTATCCACTCACCATTGTGAAGACACACTGAAGCTGCAACATCACATCTTGATATCGGGACGTTGATGCTATCTTAAAGTAGTCCTTCACATAATCTGCTCTGTCCTGAAATAACAAAGACAATTTGTATGTTAGAGAATTTTGAAATATAAAAAAAAAAAAGAGAAAAGAATGTGTAGCATGCACAATGCATGCACTCATCATGCTACGCTTTTGTTTACAAACGGTACTGGAATTCAGCTTGGAATTTCCTTTTTTTTCAGGGATTATGTAATCCCTTTTCCAGACCTTTGTCCTTTTGTTGTACAAATGAGGATTACTAGAGATTGATACTAGGCTGCCATCATTAGTTACCATTGTATTCGGCATGGGAGACAAGTCCAAGACTAAAGCACACCATGGCCGATGATCAGCCTCGGCTTACAGCAAAGGGTTCGGCCGATTCATGGTGAACCCAAAAAAAATTCTTGAAAGAGACCTCTTTTGAGAATTTCATTTTCATTTCTTAATTCTGGTTGTGAAGCCAAGGACTCAATCACATAACCACTGTACTAGCCAAGAACCCCATGGGAGAGAAGACAAAGAAGGAAATTTCAGTTTTAAATGTGGGAGGAAAACCCCAGAGAAATACTCCAGGGAAAATCAATGCAGTCAAGTATGGACTGAAAACCCAATCCACATAGTTCCCCTGGTGGGATTCGAATCGGGGTCCTAGAGGTGGAAGGCGAGGAAAGATACCACTACGCCGACCCAACCGCCCTGAATGCATTTTATGAGAATATTAGTTGTCTTTACGTGGTTTAGTCATGGTTTCATTGTGACATCAATGTTCTTCGGAAATTCCGAAAATTAATTCCAGGAGCACTAAACAAAAATTCTGTTTTGGAATTCCCGACGATAAGTTAAGAAAACTGACCATAGATTCCTTGTCCTTTGGGCTGGTCATCTTAGGTAAATCTGGCTTCTTGATCTTAGGGTAGTTTGCACTCTCCAGTAGGTGATTACACATCAAATGGGCAGGTGACGGGTGGTCTTCAAACTCCCTCAGTTTTGTCATGACGTATTCTGGCTCCACATCTGGGAACATTGTCAACTTCAAAAAAAGGTGATGGATATTTGTACAAATTAAAGTGCAGAATTGATACAATGTCATTATTATTATAACAAGGTTTTTTTTGTTAATCATTGATTTTTAACGTACCACTTCTGCTGCCATCTTATCCAGAAGATCTGCCTGTGGTGGTTGCTGTAACATGGCTGGGTGAATCCCAGGTTGGTCCACCATGGCTGGTGGATCTTGATACACCATAGCTGGCTGAACCGGTGGGGCTTGGGCTGGTGGTTGATGTACCATGGCTGGCTGAGCTGGGATTGGTAGGGCTAGGGCTGGTGGTTGATGTACCATGGCTGGCTGAGCTGGGATTGGTGGGGCTTGGGCTGGTAGTTGATGTACCATGGCTGGCTGAGCTTGGGCTGGTGGGGCTTGGGCTGGTGGTTGATGTGTCATTGCTGGCTGAGCTTGGGCTGGTGGGGCTTGGGCTCGGGCTGGTGGTTGATGTGTCATTGCTGGCTGAGCTTGGGCTGGTGGGGCTTGGGCTCGGGCTGGTGGTTGATGTGTCATTGCTGGCTGAGCTTGGGCTGGTGGGGCTTGGGCTGGTGGTTGATGTGTCATTGCTGGCTGAGCTTGGGCTGGTGGGGCTTGGGCTGGTGGTTGATGTGTCATTGCTGGCTGAGCTTGGGCTGGTGGGGCTTGGGCTCGGGCTGGTGGTTGATAAACCATAGCTGGCCGAGCTTGGGCTGGCAGCTGTGGCACGGTTGCGGTTGGAGCTGGTTGGGCTTGGGCTAGGATTGGAGGCTGCCGCTGGTGAGCCATGGCCATTAGAGCCATATGCACCATGGCCGGCTGAGTTCTGACGGGCAGTTGCTGCATCATGGCTGGTTGGGCTTGGACTGGGGGCTGCGGCAGGTGCCCCCTGACTATTGGAATCTTAGGCATGATGAGCTGCACCACTGGCTTTGGCTGAGGAATAGGTCCCTGGGGCTGGGGAAAATACCTTGAGGCAGGCTTTTGAGACGAACTTGTCAACTCGAGCTGCTGCCGATTAACTATCTGCTCCTTGAGAGTCAAAGAAGAAGGGTGAGCCCTTGCATAGTGTTGTTGTTGACTGTTTAGACCAAGGGAATTATAGGAGCCAGTGGCAGGAGGTAGGTTTACTGTTGGTATGGGTTGTTTTGCATGTTCGAGTGGTAGTGGAGGTTCAGTCTGCGCAGCTCCTTGAAGTTGTGATGGATTAAGAAATGTCAGACCAATTGCTGCGGGTGCCGAAGCATGGGACACAGATGTACTTGCAGTTGCTGTGTGCACGGCAGGTCGTACAGAAGGTGCTGTGGTTTTTGGTTCTGAATCAAGTCTACCCACAGCAGCCTGGTTAGGTGATGTCTTTTGTCTGATTACTTGGCTAACTGTTGTTGGCTTAGATAAAGACTGCGAGTTCGTTGAAACTGGTTTTGTAAAAGCTGACTGTCCTGGACGACTATGAATTCCTGGATTCTGATAGCTTGCTGATGCACCCACTGCATGCTGTTTGGACAACGCCGTTTGATAGATTTCGTTGGCTACACTTAATACAACACCTGGAGTCCGGATTTGAGAAGCACTTGGATTTCTGTTTGGAAAGGAGGTCGATGATGGGGATTTATACATCCTGTGAATACCTGAATGGCCAAGTGTGTTGGTGGTCGATGGAAGAGGTCCTGCATACCTACAACTAGCCCTCTCTCGGACCAAACCAGCATTACCAGGGTTTGTTGGACTGATGGTGCAGGCTGTGCCCTGGTTCAGGGTTCCAGTCCTGTTTACATCACTGGTATTTGGTTTATTATAGATTGATACATTATTGCTGTTGCTATTGACCTGTGTAGTTTCCGGCTGTATGTTGACTGGGTTTGAAGCAAGCGTAGAAGCCTTTTGGAAGCCCGGTTTGGATAGGCCTGTGGTATTACTAGTAACAGGCACCGAGGTGGTGGTGGTGGTGACAAGGGACGGGGTATGTTTTGCTGTCCCTTGTCTTGCCAGGATTTTACGAGGGCTCTTGCTCATCTTGGTAACCCTCGCAATTGCTTCATTCAAACTGAAATATTAGAAGAAGAAAAAAAGGAAAACAAAGGACAAGTTGTATCAAATGCTTGGTATATCCATATCTACTGATTACATTCATTCTCAACTTCAGCCTATTTAAATACAGAAATCTTATAAGTAATTCTTAGTTTGGATACTGACTGAAGAGGGGGGGGGAAGTCTCAACTCCAGCAGTCTACCTTTTCATGTGTAAAATTAAGCATTCTATTCAATCATGTACATGTAGCTGTTCCTTGAATGGATACAAGCTTTAATCAGGAGGGTTGGCAAATTCTTTTTCTATTTTTTCAATCACATGAAAGAATTCACTCCTACCTTGCAAGTTTAGCTTTCATACTGTCCGCTTCAGGAGACGACTTCTGGACAGGTGGCTTTTTTGAGTATGCCGGCATCTCTGCCATGCTTGTACCAGAGGTGACTCTGGTGAACACGATGTTGCCTCTGGTTGTACTATTGCTGGATGCACTGGTTGAGATGCTACCAAGGTGAGATGTTGCTGATGACTGCCGCGGTTCACTCTCATCGATGGAACCAGAGACCTGAGTTGAAGCGAGGGTTGACAGCGAGGAATGCCCACCTTCTCCAGGTGTTGATTGATGTCTTGCTCTGTCTCCATTATGACTTGAAGATGAGTTGTGATGACCGTGTGAGGAAGGATTCGTCTTGCAGTCATCACATGGGCATCTTGACATTGTCGAGGGTGCCTTGGAACTCTTTGCCCGACGATGCTGGCCATCGTTAGTTACATAACCATCCATATGATTGTCTGGTGATCTCTTGTGAGGTGTGTTAGCAACCGTGGGGTGTACATTCCTGATTCCTAGAGGAGTGGTTTTGAGGATATCCGGGTGGAATCTAACCAGCGTGGAGACACCATTAGGGGTCATGACGGAATCATCTTTAGAAACGCTCTCAAATGAAATATTGGAAATGTCAGTTCTTTTAGGATAAGCTTCCGAGATCAGCACATTAGAAAGTGGGCTGTTGCTGGAGTTCAAATTCAGCGGGGGGTCGCTTGTAGAATTCAAAGACGATTCATCCGTTATGAGATCGACTAAGGAGGCGTTACCGGCGGGTGTGTCATCAAGGGTGTTGTTGGCTAAGTTGAGTCCCAGAACAGCTGAAGAATCTGTCATAAAGTCATAATTCCCAAGAAAATATTACACACATATTCTGCTGGCAATCTTTATAAGCAGCTAAGGCTGCTTCTTACAGGCATCGTACACGTTTGGTAATTGTCAAAGACCAGTGTTCTCATTTGGTGTATCCCAACATATGCATAAAATAACAAGCCTGTGAAAATTTGGGCTCAATTGGTCATCGAAGTTGCAAGAAAATGATGAAAGAAAAAACACCCTTGTTGTACAAATTTGTGTGCTTTCAGATAGGAATAAAAACTTCTTGGAAGAAGTTTTTATTATTTTAGTGAGAAATTACCTCTTTCTCAAAAACTACGTTACTTCAGAGGGAGTCGTTTCTCACAACAGCTCTCCGTTGCTCGTTACCAAGTCAGTTTTTATGCTAATATATATTTTGAGTAATTACCAAACGTGTACGATGTCTTTAAGGGAGCCTCTCAAGAGTAAGGTACGTTCTAGGCGCAATCCACACCCAGAATCCATTGGATCGCCAGAACGTTCCGCTGGACCGCATCATTGTGCTAAAGTACGGGAGCAATCCTACACGAGTGAAACACACGCATTAGTATTTTGAACGTTCCAAGGGAATGTTGCGATGGTCCAACGAAATGGTCCATGAGACGACCCTGGAATACTTATCCGATCCAATTAGAATGTTCCTACCGCTTCGTATTTTGAGATGCTTCGTAATTTGTACAGGTACAATACATCATTTGTGTTTTGGAAGAACAAACTATTCCTAAAGTAGTTTTTTAAAAACTGTATTATTTGAACAGCTCATGGTTTTGTTTTTCTCATCTCATGTTAGGCAGTTTGTACACATTCATTCTGCCTATTTGAATTTGGACAATCAAAGTAAGAAATCACGTGTTGGAAAAAAAAAAGGTAGGATTCCAACCCTCCACCTTTTGAAGTCTAGCGCAGATTGCTTGAAGCACATGGCCAACGTTGGTGTTAATTGTCAAAGACCAGTATCGTGTCGTGGTCGAGTGGTCAAGCGCACTGGACTCAAGCTCTGGTGTTTCTGATCAGCAGAGTGAGGGTTTGAGTCCCGGTCTTGACACTTGTGTCCTTAAGCCGTAGGTCCCATGTGTTGTGTAATGCACGTAAACGAACCCAGTTTGCCCCGGTGTTTCTGGCAGTGGCTGTTGAATGCGCCGCAACACCTTGTAAACAATTATAAGTTACTACATAAATCAGTCTCATATTTCACAAAATTTCATTTTATGATCCCCCCTCTTGCAAGAATTATGTCATTTAAAAGAGCTTTGGATTGAACAAAGAAAATTGACTAGAGCGGGACTTGAACCTGCGAACTCTGGATTAACGTGCCGGCACTCTACCAACTGAGCCATCTAGCCCTATGTTGGCAGTCTCCCTATTTTGTCAATATCTAAGTTCGGGGCTGCCAATCAGAAACCATTCAACCTGTAACTGTATAGCAAGGGAGCCAGGGATCACACCAAAGTTTTTGATACAACCCGGGAAGCGACAGCAGAGAGATCACCTTAAGGAAATGCGAATTTTTTAATTAAAAACCCCCCAAAACAACAACAGACCTTCAAATTGAGTCAGATCAATGTAATCCCTTGGGATGGGACTGTTCTCCTGTTGGATTGTCCTGGTCTCAAGGAGTACATCGATGCAGCTATTGGTAAGGGTGATCTGGTCAAGGGAACCATTAAGGGCACCGTTCAGGAGCATGCTCTGATGGATGACAATATCTCTGATGGTATTCTCCCCAAGATGCGGAAACATCGGCCATAGATTACCTGACACTTCATCCTGGAGACTCTCAACGGTAAGCTTCAAATGAGAACCTCTGTTTATACAAACAACATTAACGACAATTGTGATATTAGTTAATTAATAAATCAGGTAGAGATTACGAGTCCAGATGTTATAACAATCAACCACTTAATGCACATTCTTCTTTGATCTTGTGATATGTCTATAGAAGGGTATGCAGTTTAGGGTGACCTTGTAAAAACATGATTCACTTGAACTGGCATCGCGTCAAATACTAGCAAATACAAAATGTCCTACAAGTGGCATACAAGCGCTCAAATTTTTTAACAAGTGTGCACGCAAAGTAGTAACGTTTGGTCGCCAATCAGCGCTGTTTTTCAGTACATCCCTACCAGGGGTTAATGACGAGAGTGGTATCGATACGGCGCGCTGCCCATGGTAGCGAGGCTGATTGTTCTCAGCACTGAGGTTAGTGCCATCGCGCCACGGCCGATTAATGGCCATGGCTTAAGGTCTAAAGATGGCCAAGTCTCACCGAACAAAGAAGGCTTCCGTGTCAAAGACCACTAAAGGTTCTCTTTTCTTCGTTTATTATTAGTCACAGTTTCATTTTGACAACAGTATTCCGTGTGCATCGAAGGCAATGAAATCAATAACATTCTGACATGAACATGATGAACACTAGCCTTGGTACTGTACGTCATCTGTCTCCATTACAATTCTACGTTGACAATGCTGTATACGACTAGTGGCGGGCACACCAGCGATGATGAATGTTTTCCCAAGCATCCGCAGGGAAGTACAGTCTTAGTTCAAGGCAATTTTTGTATGCTATCCTGTAATGTGCTGATGTTTCACCAATAGAGGGCGTATGCTCTTATTCTTTTGCGTTGTTCTGAAAGCGTACTCTAGCGCTTAATGTTTCTTGCCTTCAATGTAGCACGCAAAGTAGCGAGCTAACGAAGACTACATCCTGTAAAAATTGGAAACGATGTGACTGCTTTTCTGTGACTGCTTTTCTGTGTTGCAGATGTGTATTGTGGCTTTGTACATTGTGATCGCAATGTGGTCTGCGTTTCGCGGAACTTTTGAGTAAAGTTTGTTATGATTATCTAAACCGTAAAAATAATGTGTAACTATACGATTGTTTTTTAACCGTGTAACCGGCACAGGCTAAGTTCTGACTTGCAAGTATTTAATTTTCTGATGGATCAGTTGACATTTTATGGTTTTAAAATCTTATTTTGAATTGGTAAAAATAAAATAAAAAACTCCATGCGTTCCCCTAAAAGGAAACGGGTGGGGACGCTAAACATGTATTTGTTTTTACTTCGCCTAACAGCAAATTTTTGTATCTGGTTGATCCATGTAACTTGGGACTGGATGAATTGTCAACAATGTCATGCTTTTCGCAAGCAGTCTGGACTCCTGTATCACCATGATGTTAATCAATCAAGCTTTAGCCCCAAGGTAAACAGAGACCAATCTATTTGTTATAGGCCTATGCCTGCGATTTTCAGTGGCAGGAGTGAGGGCTGGTTATGTGTATAGCTGACCTATGACCTATTTTAGTTAAGTTTTTGTTATTTTTCATTAAATAATAATAAGATTAGAAATGTAATGATATTTTAATGATTTTTTTTATTTTATTAAATAATAACAACAACACTATTACACTACAGTTAACTTGTTATGTCTGTTTAGGTTCACAAAATGTGTACACAGAAATATTGTTAAGGTTTAACTGAAAAATTTGAGGGCGAAAGGGACCTTTCACCTTCGGCTTGAAACAATTAAGTCTATAAAAAGTATAAGATTATGCATGTTAAGAGAATTATTCATTGACATAAAATGAAGAGGTTGTTAATAATAATTTTTGTAATAATTTGTCTTTGACCTTGAGGAGAGGAGAGGGTAGTATAGCATAACATTAAAAACCTCCAGCCCATAAATAGTGCCAATACATGGAGTCCAACGTATTTGGCACTATATTATATTTATGGTGGCTAAAAACAACCTCAATCAATTAAGGGGATGGGAATACAGTTCACTTCAATTCAACAAGGAGTAACAGTAACACCAGTCAGTACCGGCCCCTACCCAATTACAATTAGCAATGAGTTCGTAATGACTAATGGAATGCCTTAACATTTTTAACAATGTATACTGTTTGAGTGTTTGTAATGCTCGCTATGTAGCAAACCAAGAGCCCCACTAATGTGACCAAAGGATTCACCTTGACCGCATCCACACGAGTACGGAGTAGGGATAGCTGGGGACATCACATGTAGCCCCACACTTCTGTGGCCATGTACAGTAGCACTGGCAGTACATGTACACGAACATATGTAGCGCGCGCCGACTTGTACTTGTGTACTGTACCTTTTTATAATTTTAGGGACACGGTAACGTTGAAACTTTTTTTGCTTAATAAAGGGTCATTCAATATCGCTGTTTCAATAATCATACCCCTTACCTTATCCTTTCCTCAGAAGCATCAACTACGTCCATGTTAATCTGCCTGTCAAAACAAAAATAGTGCAAAAACGTCGTAGAAAAAACCCAAAGTACTTGACTCAAATTTGGCGCTATACATTTTATACGCACACAGCGCACGTAGCCCAACGTCGTATGCCATAATACTGTAAGCGGAAATTACATTGGGCGCCCTCTTAAGCTTAAATCGGCGCCTTATTTTTTCGAGCCACTTTACATCAGCGTTGAGACTGGATTACGCTCAATGCTTTTACATGGGGGAACGAAAGTAACGGTGCAAGGTTGAAACAAGTTCTAGCATGATATTATGATCGGCAGTGAGTCATGGATTGACGAACTGATTTGCGCATGCCCAAAACCTGGATATTCCGGGAACTTTCCTTGGGATTTTCCCGCCATTGAGAAATACTGAACAGTTGCAGCATGGCCCGAATTTAAACGAAATAATTTTTATTCATAATTTTTTTCTGAACTAATTTTTACAGGTGATGCTGTTTCAAAACGATTTTTTTTTTAGAAACCTTTTGCAAGTGAACATGTAAAAAGATTTTGTACAAAGATTTTGAGAAACTAGAAAAGTGTTGTTGCTATATTAATTATAGTTTTGGTCTTATAGGCCCTAATTGGATATTTTAAAATGGGTCAAATAGGGGAAATAAATGCTTAAAAATGCATTTTTATAAATGAAATTTACCTTCAAATTCCCCCGAAAGCCATCAAACTTGATATCTATCTGTTGTATGACACAACCAAGATGAAATTTTGCTTTCATGAGTTAGGCCAAAAAAACCTGTCACATAACAAGTGAAAAGGGGCTTGTTTAAGAAAAAATAAATGAAAAACACAATTCGCCAGAAGTGCCCCTTAATGAATTTGACCCGGCGCTAACTTTCACACAGGTTGGTTGTATGGTTGTATGGTGTGTTTATTGAAAGCTGGAAGATGGACCTAGCTGTGTATTGAGAGTTGCAACATGGAGCGACCTTTCATTGGTCATTGCTGAACACAGTGTATTGAGAGAGTTGCAACATGGAGGGACCTTTCATTGGTCATGTGGTTGCTGAACACAGTGTATTGAGAGAGTTGCAACATGGAGGGACCTTTCATGTGGTTGCTGAACACAGTGTATTGAGAGAGTTGCAACATGGAGGGACCTTTCATTAGTTATGTGGTTGCTGAACACAGTGTATTGAGAGAGTTGCAACATGGAGGGACCTTTCCTATGTGGTTGGTATTGAGAGAGTTGCAACATGGAGGGACCTTTCATTGGTCATGTGGTTGCTGAACACAGTGTATTGAGAGAGTTGCAACATGGAGGGACCTTTCATTGGTTATGTGGTTGCTGAACACAGTGTATTGAGAGAGTTGCAACATGGAGGGACCTTTCTTATGTGGTTGCTGAACACAGTGTATTGAGAGAGTTGCAACATGGAGGGACCTGGTTGCTGAACACAGTGTATTGAGTTGCAACATGGAGGGACCTTTGGTCATGTGGTTGCTTAACACAGTGTATTGAGAGAGTTGCAACGTGGAGGGACCTTTCTTTGGTCATGTGGTTGCTGAACACAGTGTATTGAGAGAGTTGCAACATGGCGGGACCTGGTTGCTGAACACAGTGTATTGAGTTGCAACATGGAGGGACCTTTCATTGGTCATGTGGTTGCTGGACACAGTGTATTGAGAGAGTTGCAACATGGAGGGACCTTTCATTGGTCATGTGGTTGCTGGACACCATTTTTGGTCCAAATGTAGCACGACTCTACATACTATGCCCTATAAAGAGCAGAGGTTATCCCCTAATGTTCCCATATTTCAACTTACACACTATTTTCCTGTTAATGAAAACTAAGTATACAAAATAGGACAAAAGCTCTGTACACACAACACGGTGCGCCCGCGCACACACACACACCCACTGTGAAATAATGTTATACATTGTTATGTGAATGGTATGTGCCCTGGCATACAAAGTAACCGCGGCAGTGATTGGGTATAAGTTTTTTAATTAAAGATGGTCGTTGGAAAATATTGTCCAATAGACACAGCTGTTGCATCAGTGTGAAGATGATTTCACAGGCTTCGAGAATGACGTCACCCCAAAGGCTACACTGAGTTGTTCCTTTGGTTATAAAGCGGCGAGCGAGGCCATGCAGTAAAAAAATAGGTTGCTGTTTGCGTGTTGTGCACATTTGAATAGGTACTTCTGCTGTTTTGGGGTATGACTCAAGTTTTGTAAACTAAAATGGTCGAATCATCTTCTCGGTTATGATGTAAACAAATGGTATCACTAGAAAGGCAGGGATATTTTGTTTAATATTCTGATCACCCCAAATTTACAGCCTCGTCCATTTTAGTGATATGACCAATTTGAGGGCGCAACTGCAAATGCAAGGTAATGCTATTACGTGCATTGTGTGTACGCGCGCACACACAGACAAGCAAATGTCCAAAACTTTTCATTATATTAAGTAGTACCACCCCCTAAAATCCTCCCGAGATTCCAAGCACACAATGAAGACACATTAGGGGGGGGGGGTACACCAACAAGCCCCATATCGAGCACCAGAAATGCACAACCGAATGAGCCGTCTTGTCTGGCACCCTGTGTGCGCTCATGCATTTCTGTTTTTGTGGGCTTTTTTATCAAAAATGGTTTTTAAACGCACCTTAATGCCATTCTCTCAAAACACAGCTCTGGGATGGACCTTAACTGTAGGCCTACTCTACTGAAACGGGGACTGCTCTATATTCCGACACCCCTATGTTCCGACAACCCCCTCATGATTTACATATGGTTAGGGTTAGGGTTAGGGTTAGGGTTAGGGTTAGGAATAGGAAAATACACCAGGGTTGTCGGAACATAGGGATGTCGGAACATAGGGGTGTCGGAACATAGGGGTGTAACCTCTGAAACCAATGATGTGTGCTTTCAACTATACCAAGCAAGAAAATTTTATTGACATTTTATAAGATAATGAGAAGTCAATTCTAGATTATGATTATCCAACTAAATAGTTTATAAGGGAAGTTCAAAGTTCCCAGCATTGATGAGGTTGAATACATCGGGACCAGAGCCGTACATTGAGAGAGTTGCGACATGGAGGGACCAGCTTTCTCCGGTCACATGGTTGCTGGACGCCATTTTGTTCCAAAATGCAGTACAACCCAATGGGCAGACTAGTCTGGCACCCTGTATTCGCCAATGCATTTTTTGGAGACAAAATGGCTTCTAATCGCAAGTTGTCGCAACTCTCTCAATACACAGCTCTGATCGGGACCCCAACCCCACCCTGAAGCTGAACCCCGCCTCCTGATTCCCAATAAGTAATTGCAGTTCCTGTTGTGGATCTCCATTTTCAACTATTATGTACACACTGGACTTTTTCTGAAATAGCGACTGCAGCTCGACCACATTTCCGTTTATGAAAAATCAAACAATGCAAGCTCCAGCAACAGGATTAATGTTCAGGATTAAACAAAATGTTCAGTTTTAGATGTGGGAGGAAAAAACCCACAAACTACAAAACCCAATCCACATGCAAGGCTATGGTCTGGGATTCGAACCACAGTCCACAGAGCTGAAAGGCATAAGAAGAAATCATTGAAGCGACACAAGTTGAAGCATAATTATAAGAATCAGACCAAGTATAATAACGCCCTCTGTTGTTGAAATTGATCCATTTTGATGCATTGTTTGATTGAATTGATCCATTTCGGTGCGAAGGTCTTGGAACCAAGACTAGCCCGAGGCCAGTGTCAGGCCAGTAAACTTATGACCTGACAAGTCCGTTAGTCTTGTGTTTTTGAATACATATACCTCACCTCATCTTTAATGTTCAACTGTTGGCTTTGAGTCTGATATATATCTTTTAATTCTGCCGAGTATGAAAGTTTTACCGATAGAAAAAATGAGCTAAATCTTCTCTTAGTGCTTGTTCAGATAAAAACAGTTTAATTTTGATACTGTGTAGATATACTTTTTTTCTCATTCTGGTTCTAGTCTTGTAACAAATTTTCTGGTCCAGTAAAAGTTTTGAGCTACAAGCCCTGCAGTCTTGCGGATTTTGTTCTCCAAATTCGAGCCCTGATGCCAACCCTTCACCATCAGAGCTGCCAACATTTGCATCTTGCAATCAGGGCCATTTTGTGCAACAGTCAGAGAGATAATTTGAATTGCATTCAAGTCCAACATAAGAGGGGGGAAAGTTTCCATAATCAGGGAGATTTTCAAATTTGTTCATCTGAACAAGGAAAGTTTGTGTATTTTCAGGGAACTCTCAGCAGAATCAGGGAGAGTTGGCAGCTCTGCATTCACCACTCTCCTGAATAAGCCTTTTGTGAATTAGATTCGAGTATTATGTCTGGTACAATGACGTGCTCAGTCACAAGTTCCTGCTAAAATGTGAATTCCTCAGACGAGAGACAGTTGCTATGTCACATGTTTCCGGGCATGCTTTTGTGTATTTCATAAGAAATGACAAACACCGGTACACAATTCTGGATGAATGTATAATGGTGAGATTGCTATACACACAAAAGCTTGCCAAGAACCATGTGACATAGCAACTGTCTCTAGTCTGAGGAATTCAAATTATATTTTGAGCGGCAACTTGTGACTGAGCAAGTCAGTGTACCAGACTTTATTCAATTCTAATTCATAAATGGCTTATGGTACTCACTGTTTCCGGTGAACATCTCAACTAATTTAAATATAATGTATTTTTTTAGGCAAGGGTTGTAAATTGTGGGGGTCACTATGGTTATAAAAACATAGAGAACAAACAAAGATAACAAAAACTCAATTCAATAAAAAAAAAGGTTCCTTTTCAGACTTGGTGTATTTTTATTCAATGCATTTGATGCCAAGATCCTGGGTACTGAACCCAGGCACAACTCAAAACACAAATAAACCTAAACTTTAATTAATCCGGAAACCTATAAATTAAAGACTTGATAATCCTACTACAGGAGTTGTTTGATCTGTATTTCCAGAGCAAATTCAGCTCCTTTGTAGAATTTTCAAGATGAACAATAAAACCTCTTTTGAACGTCCGACTCCTTAGAAAACTCTGAATCGGTTAAAAAAAAAAAAAATTACAACTACCAAACAATTATTGTAAACAATAATTGAATATTCAGTGGTCAAGTTTCTCCACAACCTGACCTGTTTTGATGTTTGCTCCAACACATTAAGGTTCAAGTCATGCATTAGTTGCTCCTTAAGGAGCTTTAAACAGTGGTACGGTGATACCAAGGTTCAAGGTTTGACTCCTGCAGGATAGCTCAGGGCCCAATTTCATAGAGCTGCTTAAGCAGGAATTATTGCTTAACAATTTTCTGCTAAGCAAAAAGGAGCATGATACCAGTCATAAATTGTACATGTGAAATGGTACTTTGGCTGGTAACCTTATTCTGGTAAGCATAATTATTTTGTGCTTAGCAACTTCTTGTGCTTAAGCAGCTCTATGAAATTGAGCCCAGGAGTGTTCAAGTTTCATAGGATAGCTCAGGTGGTAAAGCATCCATTATCCTGGCAGTTTGAGGTTTGAATCCCAAGTAAGAAGCTTAACTGACTGCACTTTTACATCAAACTGAAGGGTAACAGGGAATAACTTCAACACGTTTGTAAAAAGCAGATTATGCAGTTAACACTACACCACATGTGCATTAGGTCCAAATTTCATAACGCTTTTAAGCAGAAAATTATGCTTAGCAAATGTTTTGCCATGCAAGAAATGAGCGAGGTACCAGTCCCAGCAATGTAAACTGTGTGGTATTTTGGCTGGTAACCTATTTCTGCTATTAAGCATGATTTTTCTGTGCTAAGCAAGTGCTTAAAGGCTTTATGAAATTGGGCCCAGGTACTACTCAATGCATTAACATTGGGAGAAAACAAATCACACTCTTTCCTCAGTACCAAACAGATTATGTGAAAATGAAACATTTATCAAAGAAATATAAATCATAAAATCTTGTTCTGTTTCAATTAATACCTGAAAATGATTAAATGACGGTTCTAGACTCCTCCAAAGTAGAAATCAGAACAAATTTGTATTTGCTTTACTTAAAACTCTTTTTTTTGTTCCATCTGGCATAACAAACAGTACATTAACAGTTTGGATTTTATTTAAAAAAACCAAAAAAACAAATAATAAAAAATACACACCTACTTTATAACCATACAAACTGACAAGATTTTTTAACAGAGTTACATATGCTTCAAGGTTTCACTTCAGAAAAATATCTTACTTGAGTTTTGAAAATGTCGTCTTAAAAAAAAACGAACAAATATCATGAAATGTTGGTAGTTCGACATGAGCTAAAAGTGGTTTCTGAGAATATACTTTGTGTGATTTTCTTAAAAAAACCAAAATCAACTGGGGTTCATTTACTGTTATTTAACACCTGCTGCTACTGCCATCTGGCATTTTGGCATTTTAGCAGCATATATTAAGTTACATTTAAATACACAAAAGACATATATTTCATACATACATTATCATGTGCAGGTCATGACTGACATTTAAAAACAAAGAACAAAATGATACTACCTTGTAAAAGTAGGCATTTCCCAGTTAAAACTTAAACATGATTGTCAAATAGCACACAAATACCTTTGTAGATTATTTGACACAAATTCAAAGACTGGTGTGGGGTAGGTGGGCTCAGCCGTGTAGGGTTGACAAAATACAACCAAGGTGAGGCTATGTGTGGTTCCCTGTATACACAGTGATAATGAGAGTTCAAATTCTTATTTCCAAGACAGTGATCAGACTATGTTTTGCCTTAGTTTGGTACGATTCGGTGAAAAAAACAAGATGGATTTAGTGTTGACACAAGAAATCATGTTTGGGCACAGTGGACTGCTGTGTATACAATACCCTTCCATAATAGTCCAGACAACATGGCTGTCATTTTGTGTATTGCCTGTGAATGAAACTACAAGTGCAGAGGTTTTTGTTTTTATTAAGGTTTTAAAAAACAAATAAGGGAATTTTCTATACAATTCACAAACCGCTTTAGTGCTCCCACATCTCCACTTGAGTCGATCGCAAATATTTTGAGTTTCTTTTTAACTATCAGAATCTTTCAGCAGATGGCGGAACTTTGCCAATTTACTAAAGTTGAGGGAGATCAAAAATTTTAAATACCAAAGTGGTTGAAAAATAAAACAAAAAGAAAAAACATACAAATGTCCATTAAATTAATGAGTTGAAATAAAATCTTTCAAAACCCTGAAGCACTTTACTCCCGCGAAGTCAAAATAAATATACAGCCACATTTTCATAAATGGCAAAAGTTGCAAATTCTGTCAGAACCAACCAGCCATCTACAGGTGTAACATTCCGATAAAATCTATGATAACCTCATGTCAAAATATGTAGACAAGGATTACCATTGGTATTATTGCCACAAACCTCATGAATTAATTGGGGGGAAAACGGACTCCGATGGTAATGGGAAGAAGGGTGGTTGATGTCCAGTCTTTGAAGATGTTATCAGAAAAACAAAGTTGTGCTGGCTTTAATACGAACAAAGTAATACACAAAACGAAATAATCACCTTAAGTTTAAAAAAGAAGTTTCCATTGACATCACTAATGAAAGCAAAAATGACAAAACTACTTAAAATGTAACAATTTCACAGAAAGATAGTTAGGTAAACAGATACCTAAAGTTTTCCCCCAATTCGAGGTAACAGCACACTGTACATGGTCATTCTGATAGAAGACCAACATCCAACAATACACGGACGATTATTTGAACACTGGATCGCCAAAAAGGGCAGAAAAGTTTTTGTCTGGCAAACCATTGCACTCAAGTAGTTCTGTTTCATCTAAACAGGCTATAATAGACACTATTTCAATAAATTCAGTATATTGAACAATAAATATAAATGTCTCAGTATTATGGGTCTTATGTTTTTTGCTTTTCTCTATTTTACAATTTTTTACTTTTTTTTTCTTAATAATGTGCTATTTGAAGACTATACAGCAAAAGACAAACTGTACAATGTAACCGGATAAGATTTTTACTTGTTTTACAGAAATAAATAAATAGTTATACATTAATAATAAAAGACGGAAGATACGTAATGACTCCAGTAAGTGTCTTTACTTTTAATAAAGTTAGTTGTGGGCAAGTTAATTAGCTTTACGGTTAAGACAGATCTACAGTAACGGTGAAATGACAACAGCTATTAACAAACTGAACTACACCCTTGCCATGCTCACCTACTCCTGTGGCAGTACCGACGTCAGATCTGGGCAAAATTTCATAGAGCAGCTTAAGCAGAAAATATTTGCTTAACACATTTCTGCTAACTAACAATGAGCAGGATACCAGTCACATATGGTACATGTGACAGGGCATTTTGGCTGGTAACCTTAATCTGGTAAGCATAATTTGTTTGTCCTTGGGTTACTTCTTGTGCTTAAGTAGCTCTATAAATTGGACCCTGCTGCTGCTGGGCCCAATTTCTTGGGGCTGCTTAAGCAGAAAATATTGCTTAACAATTTACTGCTAAGCAAAAATTAAAGATACCAGTCACAGATGGAACAAAGGACATGGTATTTTTGGCCGTCTGGTTGTGCTTAGCTACTTTTTGTGCATGAGCAGCTCTATGAATTGGGCCCAGGGCACAATTTCATGGAGCTGCTTATTAAGCAGAACATTGCTTAACAATTGTCTGCTAAGCAGAAATGAGCAGGATACAAGTCACACATTGTACATGTGACATGGTAGTTTGGCTGGTAACCTTAGTCTGGTAAGCATATTTTTGTTGTGCTTAGCTGTTTTTTGTGTATAAGCAGCTCTATGAATTGGTCCCAGGAGTGTTTAAGTTTCAGCAGAGGACAGAAATCTCAACAGTTCGGAGAGTATCTTGAAACAACATTTTCCAAATTGATTGGATGAATTTAAGTATAATATGTAACACTTCCCACCATAAGCAGACCTAAGGTTGAAGTTTTGAATTTCAAATAGTCACGAGTGAATGAAGGTCCCTGAAATTTTCACTAGGATCGTTAAGTGGCCAGTCTCTCTTTAATTGCATGAAACAGATCTGATATAACTGAAAAACCAACTGCTGTTTTGTGTCCTGGCCATTTCACTCTCAACTGCTGTTCCGTGTCCCTTCTTATTGCAACTGAACTCCCAACTGCTGATTAATTTCCTTTCTTGCTTTTAAGGTATAGCACACAACGTTTAAATATCTATTTGTGTTCGTAAACATAGCATTGATTAAACCCTAATAGCACCACATTTAGCACGTGTGTAATATTGTGTCTGAATAAATGAAGGTTTTTAAGAGCTATCTCATAAAGAACTACATGCAAGATTTTGAAGAAAATGACTGGACGACGGATTTGGTCACACTGCTACGAAACAACAGAACAAATTCCTCATACCAAGTTGCAAATAAACCGATCAATCTAGCAATTAGCAATATATTGCCACTAAAAAGTTGTAATATCTAAATATTAGAGCACTATTAATAAGGTAGTTTATGTACAAAAATTACAAGCCTATGAGCCTGTGTTTAAATTACATACGTGGAAGAGTGCAGTATAGTTCCGCTTGTTCCATTAATAATAAAATTGTTCAAGCACATCTTTTCTTTTGTCCCAAAATATTTCATTTACTCTGCCTTAATTTGAAAAACTGACTACAAGAATATTGTATAGATTTATAAAATGCCTTTTGGTTTACTTGTGAATAACATTTCTTTTTTTTTAGGCAACAAATATTCCAGTTACACTTATTGTGTAAAATGTAACGAGGTGCTCAAAAAGATGGGAAAATTTCCGTCAATTTGATTTAAGAAAAAGTTCTGAGGCAAGGGTGACTTGTTTCAGACTTATTTTAGGTTGAACAACATAACTTTGACAGTTTCAAATCGACTTACACGTGTCACTTCCAACATGAACCAACGATGTCTCAATTAAAAAGGAGTTGTTCACTTGATGTACTTTTTCTCTGAATGTTGTTGGGAAAATACAATTGTGTGGTGCAAAATCCCTTGAGAGAGTAGATGAGGGTTCAAGTGAACACCATGTCCTAAAGCCGATAAGGACAATGATATTTGTACATCTTAAAAATTAAAAATAAAAACAAATAAAAATCCTAACACTTAAGTTTACTTGGTGTCATTCATTGATAATTTTGTTTTCATCATTGTAAGGAGAGGTTGGAATTGGCAGACGAATGCACATTGAGCATTGAGTTGTCAATTTTTTTTTTTTTTAATGAAGTGAATAAATTTGATTGTCTTTATACGCTTCAGTTAGTGTTTGATTGTCCATATGATTTCTTTGAGAGTCCTTATTACAAATTTGGCAATTTACTCATCCACCATTACATCCTTTCCTTTTCTCTGTAATTTCTCGCAAAACAAACAGCACGAGTGTAGGAAAAGATTCCCAAATGGTCTTTTAATCATGCTAAATTGGTCTTTAAATGTCCACTTCTGGCATACAGTAAGAAAGTGTGTTTGTTGCTTGCCCAAGTAAGAACCTTTTCCTTACGCTCAACCTTTCACTGATTAATTTGACATCTTCCATGGACGCTGGTTTTCTTAGCCCTAAATTTAAGAAAAAGAGGCCTGCATCCTTCCCATATATTGCAACTCTTCATTAACTGAAACAATGAAGATGCACTCTGATTGCAATCCCTCTGCGTAGTATTGTAGTTTTTATCATCGTTCGTTCGTCCCGCGCTGTTTTTCATCTCTTGTAGTTATTCCCTTTCAGTCCAGCAACTCAAAAGTCTTTCCAATCACACCAACTCAACAACCTTTGAACTATAGCTGGTACTCAGAACACACACGTAGCACACTAAATCAAAGTCTGGCACGGATTTTTCCCATTGGTTGAAATAACCGCTACCCCCAACACGTAATCGTGTCAATGCTATCACACTAACAAGTCAAGCAACCAGTGAAGGAGCACAACTGGTACCCTGTATGACTGGGTAACTGTACCCCCTGCATCGAAACACGGTCGCCGTGCAGCACGTGCATAAATCCATATTGTTAATAACAGGCAGTTTTAAACGTTCTTAAATTATATTGACAAGAGTTGTTCAGAGTCTCTACAGTTAGTTGGCAGCACAGTTTTTTTTGTTGAGTTTTAAAATGCTGTTTTTGTTTTAATACGGCGTGTAGCGTGCGTAGCCTCCTCTGTAGATGCCCGCTTGCTGAAGGAAGAAAAGAAACAAAATAAAAGACTTACATTGGGTGAAAAAATTTCAATATAATCTTTTTCAAAAAAAAATCTCTAACAAATTTAGTCTTCTCTGCAAGTTCCACTCTCAAAATTTGTACCCCAATAAACAAGACTCCATCGCTGCTTTTTCATCATAAAATATTTAACCAAAACAAATTTGAAAATGGATTTTTTTTCTTCTTCTAATCCATCTTTATCTTGAATAAAATGAAAAACAATTTAGCTGCTGCAATTTGCTTACCAACCAAAATAACCTATGGTGTTATTAAATTTAAAAAATAATTTCTAGTAATTTTGTTTATATTTTTTAGAAAGACTCCGCGAGAGTCAAAACACCATGTTTATTTGTTCTTTAAAATAAAAAAAATAATTTAAAAGATAGTAAAGGAAAAAACACACCAAAAGCACAATGTGAACCAGATGTGACCATACACTAAGACAAGCATCCACTAAAGTGCACATGGACGACAGAATGACGACTTACTCCATGCATTGACATTCAAATTAAAACTGTTTTCATGTTCAGGTATGTACCCAACATACAGTGAATTAAAGTGAGACAAGTTAATAATACCAGGAGCGACCGGTAACCCATAGTTTCCGAGCATTGCCTCAGACTTTCTTGGAAAAATGTTTTGGTCCAGTCCTCCCATGCAGAGTCCACATCGGAACCAGCCTTGGCTATATGACATATTTCGGAGATGGCCATATTGATTGTGTGCTTCTTTCTATTCACATGTGTACATGTTTATTGTCAACCTTTTTGAACAGTTGTCAGTTAATGAACTTGAATCTGCCATCATGGATACAATTACTGTGATTGTTCTTCGACTCTTGTCGATGTCACTTTTGCCTTGGCAAGAACATAACTTTCTGGTTTATTTTATCACCCATCCAACACCACAATTAGCGCCAATAACAGGATGAATAGGAAACGAGAAGAGATGTTCATTTTTAGATTTGGGAGGAAAACCCCAAATGGGGGAAAACCCACACAATCAGGTAGGGACTGAAAACCCAATCTACATGCAAGGCTCTGGTCCGAGGTGGGATTCGAACCGAGGTCCACAGAGGTGAAAGGCAGGGAAAGAAACCACTGAGCCAACCTGATTCCCATTTACTTTGAAAACCAACTCCAAAGAAAGCCATGTTATTATGCCCAACTATCCCGCCCCTTTAATTCACTGCTCCATCCCCTTGAGGGACTCTTAGTGAAATTAAAAAACACACCGATATAAAGATCACATTTTACTCCAAGGAAAGCTCTTTGGGGTAAAAAACAAAAGGCTTTCTCAAAGCCGATGGGTTGAGGTGTTTCTTCGACTTATAAAAATGTCATAGTCCTTTGATAAAATGTTTCAAAGACTACAAATGGAATCTTCTCATGAGATCCTTTCCGAAGAAATTAATTTGAGATTCTTGAATTGATATTCACAGAAATAATTTCTGCTGTTAAAGCTTGTTTAAAAAAGAAATGAACAGAAGAAAATAACAAGGGTCCATGGGATTATTTAAAAACTTGGTGGCGGTTGGAATATTAACTGTGTGGATTTCGGTAGGTATATGGTACTTATTATTATCAAAAATTAATTTCATACATCATAAGATAAGATATTGTGCGGCTCCAATAACATTTCTAGAAATACTTCTTTAAGAAGAAACTCTATGATGATTATTAACAACTTATATCAATACAAATTTTCTGAAGTATAATTGTACAGACAATAACTAGACTACATATTTTTTGTCATTCACCCAAAACGTTTTTGGGCGATTCATAATCCAAAGAGAAAGACAGACATAAAGTGCGTTGCTATCTTTTTAAATTCTTAAAAAACTTTGGGGTGAATGAAAAAAGATTACTAGAGTGGGATTTGAACCTGCGACCTCTGAATTAACGTGCTGGCGCTCTACCAACTGAACCATCTAGTCCTAATGTTGGCAGTCTCCCTATCATGGTAATATCTTTGTTTGGTGTACCAGTCTAACCTGTAACTTCTGTATAACCAGGGATCACACCTAACTTTACAATACAACCTGGGAAGCAGCAGTAGAGGGATCACCTAATAAGGGGATGCGACTTTTACTTCAAATATCAAGTAATAAACCACAAGGGAAACTGACACGGCAATTGCAGGTTGAATGGCTTCTGACTGGCATCCCCAAACAACGATATTGACAAAAAAGGGAGAATGCCAACATTAGGGCTAGATGGGACAGTTATTAAAATGTACCAAGTCAGTATCTCTTGTGGTTTTTTACTTGACATTTCTTAAAAATTATGACAAATGTTTTTTGGAGGATTTGTTTTGGCTTCACTATGCACTTAGTTCAAACCTGCAAAACACAGGCAGTTTGAAAGCAAGGGGCTGCCTCTACCAGTAGACTTCTTGTAGGATGACAAAACAAAGAATATTCCTTTAAGTTTTGTAAATTCTATACAAGCAATTAGTACAAAGTGTTCTTTTGTAAAGAGATGGATTCATGCCCAAAATGTTAAAATTCAAGCATTTTAAATCATCCACCAAAAGGTATTTAAAATGACACATAAAACATGCTACACTACGGTCTCGGGAATGAAAAAATAGCCTTAGTTTCATTGCATACAAGGTTTCAAAATGACTATAAACACTGTTCGCAGGTGTGTTAACCTTACTGTCATGGATGCACTGCTAAAAATGGTATTCTTAAAAAAAAAATTTTTATAGACAAACTTTGCTTGTGTCACTCACAAAAATCTTAATAGAAAATCTTTCTAGGGAGTGACACAAGAAATTTTCCTTGAAATAGGATTTGTTTCTTATTTCAAGAATACCATTTTTAGCAGTGTGTAGCGACCAGGAGGGTGTAGAGGGTGTGGCAATCCCCAAATAAATGTTTTCTCAGTTGGCAATTTGAGCCTCAGTTTGCAAATGAAGCACCAAATCAAGCAGAGGACAACCAGACATAAATTTAGTAATTTTGCTGACCCCAAAATCATTATTTTTCCTTGAAGCACACTAATGTGCAAAGAGTACTTTAAATTATAGCTTTGACATATTTTGCAGATGTTCTCAAAACTTGCAAGTACACTCAAATAACTGGCAAGTTCCATATAGAAAGACCGCCTTTACAATACAAGGAAACAGCAGTTTTTTCATTCCACCAAATATACACTGAATATCTACACCAAACTTACACCCAGTCTATACATAGCAAACATGATTAAATGCATCGTACAAGTTTGGTAATTGGAGCCTATTGTTTGTTTCAAATTTGAACAACAAGGGTGTTTTTTCTTTCATCATTTTCTTGCAACTTCGATGACCAATTGAGCCCAAATTTTCACAGGCTTGTTATGTTATGCATATGTTGGGGTACACCAAGTGAGAATACTGGTCTTGGACAATTACCAAACGTGTTCAGTGCCTTTAAGGTGAATGGACCACATATAAAAATGACATGCAATACACATACGTCTGTTAACAGAATACAAACCACTCAGCGTGTGGCCACAGTTTGGAAGTAGCTTGCATGCATGTCACTTTTAGATTGAAGGGATGATTTTGATTAACTTGCACACCTTACATAAGAACCAATAGTGTGAAGAATAAATGCTACTGTGTTATTCAAGAAATATGTACAACACTGGTTTTTATTTAATCATGGCAAGTAAGTATTTGAATGTTTTTAAATTTGAATTCAAAAGCACCGAATGTTTTGTTAAAACAAATGTTATTCTTTATCTTATAGTTGTAAGAATTCAATCGTCTTAGTGAATTTTCTTCGGTTTTGGAGGTTCCAAATAAAATCAGAAAACTAAAATTGTTTGAGGTAACCACAAAGGAAACATTGGGTAACATTTTATTTTAAAAAGATAATACATAAAATAAAAACAAGGGAAGGGAAATAAAAACTAACAAACAGAAAATTATAAGGTCATTTATTGTTTTGTTTGATAAAAAGCTTGGAGGAAAACATAAGGTAACTGTCGGATAAAATTTCAAAAAAGAAGAAGAAAAAAAGAAGAAATTTTCAGCCAAAAAAAAATTCCCCCAAAACCATGACTAACATTTTAGCCATAAAAACCATGTTGTACTTTTTCCCGTTGCATGTACTATACATATCTAAACAATTTACGATTACAAGCAAGCATATGTGCAGCCAATTATTACTAATGCTAACCTGTAACTGTGACCAGTCTAATAATGGTATCATTTCTATTTGGGAACCCTTAAAACAAAAGTTTGAATCAACAAACCAATCCATGTGTCTCGTGGCAGAGTGCCACTGTGCAAACACAACATAAAGTTATTACTTTAACTTTCCTACTCTTTGCGAGAATGTTTTCCCAGCAAGTTGACCAACCACTCAAAACCATTCAATGGCACAGGTTTTGTATGGTGGCACAGCTGTGCATAGGAACTGTCTGTTGTACATGTGTGTACTGTGTGGATGCATTCACTGCATGAGATACCATTATATTGAACACTCCTATTTGATCTGTACTTTGCTTCAACTGTACAGTTTGTATACTTATTGTACAGTTATTTCCTTGTGCAACTTATAAGGTTCTGTTTTTGTATTTTTTTGCATTAAATTCTATGGGTTTTTTTAAATTGAGTTCTCTTAAATTTGTATACTTTTAGTGTAAATTTACTTATAGTTCTGCTGATGCCGGGATTCGTAAATGTTTAACAAACCATTAATGAATGAATGAAAAAGGGCTGGCAATCTGGCATGAGTTATCAATCATTCAAAACCACAGTGGGTGGTATTGAATGGTCAGACAGTAGGAGGGTTGACTATGTACTGGGTAGATGCATTAACCACATGAGATCATGTTGCAGGCTGGCATAATTTATCTATCATTCAAAACCACAGTGGGTGATATTGAATGGTCAGACAGTAGGAGGGTTGACTATGTACTGGGTAGATGCATTCACCACTTGATATCATATTGCAGGCTGGCATAGTTTATCTATCATTCAAAACCACAGTGGGTGCTGTTGAACGGTCAGACATTAGGAGAGCTCAAGATAACTTTAAATAAAAGAGGAACGACCATGAAACGTTTTGGGTGTGTTCCCCAAAGACGAGAAAATTACTCGGTATTATTGCATTGGTCACAATTACATGTTGAGCTAACAATATACAAGCAACAAATGTTTATACAGAATGTTACAAAAAACACTACCAAGTACCAAATGAACGATATGAGAACCAACCACACACAAATAAATCCACAACCACCAAGAATGGACACAAATAATCCCACAGAATTTACCCTTGTTGTCAAGGCGGGGTATCTTACCCCGTACGCAGTCGCCGTGGGGCCGATGGTAGGGTGGTAGGGGTCAGCCGTGTACTCCCTACCGTAGGGGATTGCGTAGGCTGTAGGCGTGGCGGCATACCGGCTGATGTAGCCTCCGTAACCAGCCGCTGCAGCACTCTGTAAGAGAAGATCAGTCTATGAAGAAGAAATAGGACAGACACAGACGTTGGGAGAGCAAGGAGGGATGGCAATGTGGATAAGGAGGTGAGTTGGAGGCAGGCAGGCATAACATAAGGTGAGGGGGTTTTGTGAGAGAGGTGAGGGTGAGGGGGGAACAACACAAGAGAGGGGAGAGACATGGAGAAAACTGAGTTAGTATCAAAATGCACCGCAAACCAACTCAAATAAAGCTCATGCAAACAATGCTGTGTAGTGGTTGATTCATACTTTATGTCAACGAAAAGGAAAAACTTTGAGATGTTCTCAAGTTTTGTGAATCCTCCTTTCGATTCTCCATAAAGAGTGACATTTCGGTAAACTCACCGTATGAACCAGCCTTCAGCCACCAGGTAACTCTAGGGTGGCTCACGTTACACACCGACCATAATTTTCGTGACTTGGTATGCTGAGACTTGTCACAGTCACTAAGTAAGAATTTGGGAGGCTAATCATCCTCACTCACAGCTGAGAAGCTAAATTGCAAAGGATGCGGCTACAACGTATTCGAGCCGCAGGCATGTAAAAGCGCCGTTGGCAGCCAGCCACAATGAACCACATTATGAGCACGGAGCACAACCAGATATCAAAAGCGTTTCATTTTTCTGGAGGGAGGTAAAACCGCAGGGCCCAGAGAAAAACCCTTGTGGCACAGGAGAAAACAACGCACAACTCTACTCACATATGGCCCTCGCTGGGAATCGAACCAGGGCCACAGTGGTGAGAGACGAGTGCTTTTACGCACTAGGTACCCATGCCACGCTATACGCCATAACATATTTCAACATAACAAGTCACAAAAATCAAAAGTCAATGTAACGCGAGTACCACGGAGTTACCCACTCCGTAAAGCCATGTCCAAATTGACGGCTTTGACTAGGGCCTAATTGCTGAAAGCCATAACCATAGCCACTTGATTTAGACGTGGCCTAAGATAAGGTTAACACATACAGAGGCTGGTGCTTTGGAGAGAACAAACAAACTCTTGAATCCACAAGAAATCCAACCAACCCCTCTTATGTGTTTACCATATCTTCAAACGAAACTTACCTGACCCAGCTGTTCAGTGACAGGTCATAGGTCAAGTGAGGTCAGGAAGTTCTTTAATTGAGGGGTTGATGTTACAAATCAATGTATATTATATATATATAAATACAACAAAGTTAAAAGGAAAGGTTACGTGGGAAAACCTTCCCTTTTTTTTTTACACATGGAAACAAATTATATTTTGACTTGTCACTGTGTCTTTGTTTTTAGTTGATTATTAATGTCCTTCACCAATTTTAAAAACCAATTCAAAACCTTAGACTTTAAACAAAATAAGTAAAACACTTTCAACGTCATTTTATGTTTTTTCCCTTTAAATGAAGGGGATTTGGATTTGAATCCAAGTAGTCCACAATGGAAGATTGGGCGGTTGTATAATTCAATTTTAAAAATAAACTCCAACAACAATTGAGTTCATGGCATCAGATTGAATGTCCTTGCAATGTGCTGAGAATTATTCTGCCAGTGCCAGTTACAAGTATTTGCAAACACTGCAACTGTTTTGGAGCTTACAGTCTTCAATACAGTCAATTTCAATTTCATCAGATATTCAGATTTTAATTTGATCAAATATCAACGGTTCATAAATCTTGTTTCTTTCTTTTTCTTTTCTTTTCCAAGTTAACTGTATACTAATACCAAATATCCGAATCCAATAAATTTCATTTCATTTAGTCTGGTTGTGAAGCCAAAACAGCGAACTAAATCACTGTACTAGCCAAGAACCCAATGGAGAGAAGACAAGGAAGGAAGTTTCAGTTTTAGATATGGTTCCAGGGAAAACCCATGCAGTCAGGTAGGGACTGAAAACCAAATCCACGTAGTACCGCCGGTGTGACTCGAATCGGGGTCCTAGAGGTGGAAGGGGAGGAAAGATACCACTACACCAACCCGACCACCCTAAATTATTTTTTAGTGAAGTGTGGACATTTGCTTGATATTTCCGTTAGTAACCACTTGCTGAGATGAAAGTTGCTTTTTAGTTGCAAAGCCAGTGGTTACTTAACAGTTGCAAACCGCCAGGCCGAGATGCTGATTTTAGTGTTATCTATCAAACAAAACAACTTTAAGCCAAATTGTACGTAAAAATACAAATAAAAAGGTGAAAAGAAACTTCAGTGAAAAATAAAAATTAAAAAAACAAACAAGTAAAGCCATGCAATTTCTGCAATTTTTTTACAATTCATTAATACACTTAAATCGAACATGAACAAACAAAATTCCTTTAGGGGTATCCTGTCAGGTCGATGGGACTAATGAGAGATGACAAACGCAGTCACCCACCATTCCGACACACTTTCTGACAGCCAAGTGCATAGATTGAAATTTGAAATGCACCAAATTGATTTAATTAATTTTTCCAAGGCACTGACAGGAAATTTATTTAAAAAACCTATTCCAAGGGTAGGAGTGGGAATACATCATTGAGATCAAGACGTGGAGGGGCAAGCTCGGAGGAGGAAACGAAGATGACACTTTAAGGGATTTCTCCGAGAACATTTAAACTTCATTCTTAAGACTAATTGGCATGCCTTGGAGAGCCATTGACCTATTTGGATGGGAAGTCATCAGATTTAGTCTACAGACTTAAGTCATGCTCTTATAACCAGATTGACTGGCTGGTAGGTTCATTAGCATGCGAGGTGCCACTCTTAGTTTATTAAGGTATAGTATTTGTAGTGGGGGTAGAGTTTTTAAAGTCAACTTGTAGGTGTTTCTCCTGATCAGTAGTAGAGAGGTACTGCAGTTGGAGAAAGGATGGTGTCTGTTCATGCAATAACTGACCAAAAATTATGTGTTTGTGCAAAGGGAAAGTGTGTTTAAAGAAGAATAACAAGAGTTTATTTCTATAAAATTTATGGTCAATGCTGTATTCCAGAAAAACACTACACCAAGTATTACTCCTCTGATACCCACTTTGATACAACAAAATTTAAGGTGTTTTTTTTTCTTCACAAAAATGGTACTTTCCAAATACCGTTTTGCTTATGTTTATGGCTGTTTTCCCGTTCTTAGACTGTAAAACAACAAAGCGAAAAAATTCTCATAAATCCATGCATATCAAACAAGGAAGTAAAAAACCTAACGTGCAATCCATCTTTACCTGATATCGCTCAGGGTAGAACGCCTCTGGATAAATGGCAGTTGCTGTTGTGTACCCAGCCACTGGGGGCGGGGCTGCGATCCGGTAGGCGGTGTACGCACCCCTCGTTGCTCGTCCTCTACCTATGGCAGGTGCCCTCAACGCCCCTGCTGGGAAAATGGGCAGTTCCACTGGGGGGAAACAAAGAAGCAAGTCAAGGGTGGTTTGAACGAAGTTAGCTTGGTTGGATGATTTGATGCACTTGATCAGTTGCAACATTTATGCTACATTGAAAATATAACGCGAGGGATCTACTCATGTGGAACACACTGATAAATAATTCAGTCATCACATACAAGTAACTCATCCATCTTCTGATGTTCACACTGTATTAAGGAGTGCAGGGTATTCAAGGCATGCTCTGATGACAGACGAACCTTGTTTTTAAAAAGAATATCTCCCATTTTGGATTACGACTATCCCAATACAATAAATCATCATAGACTTCTTCGCAAATACTCAGTACGTGCTAATTTGCCATGGAATGAGGTGCATGCTAGTCCAGTTAGCGACACATTTGATCGCTTAACTAGACCAGCATGCACCTCGTTCCACGGCTAACGCATGCACACGGAGTATTTGCGAAGTAGTCTATGATGTCACCATTAAAATGTCCTATACTGCCCTCTAGTGCCAAACTGAAGGGATGTAGTGAGTCATGATGTGTTAACATGTCCTAAATGTCGGCATGTAGTTATTAAAGAGGTCAAGACACTGTTACAATAAGTTTAAGACATTTGCTTGTTTAGATGATCTTTCAAAGAAGGGAACTCGGCAAAGCTCTCTCACAAGGAAACCCCAAGCTGGCAACAGCCAACCTCTCGCATACAAACATTGGTTTAACGTCTATGATTAGGAATTGCACCAATCAATATATTGTGATTCAGTAATATATCTAGACGACAATACTTTTCTAATATTGTAAAATCAGTGGTTAGCTTAGCTGGATTCGAACCCACAACCTTCTGATTGAGGACTGGTTCATACTTCACACATTATTTGCAAAAGCAAGGCAAACTTTTTCATCATTACAATAGTGTGTCCTAATTGTTTGCATCACAAAAATTCACTTCCCATTTCCTTTCACATGAATTAGGAACGGCGATCTCCTTTCCTCTTTATTGATACAAATCTAACAAACTGAATTTTGTTCGTTGAAATGCAAAGTGAAGTTGATCTGCAAGTAAAGGAGTACCAGCCAACATGTACAATTAATGTTCTTTTTGTCTGGTAACCAAAAGCTCTTGCTAAACCCTGAAATTACACCCCCCCCCCCGACTTGTTAACTCTCTAGTCAGTCAAGGACTGTTATAACTTGATGCATGTTGATGAGTCCGGACACCGGACTTATCAAAGTACCTGTGCTTAGTAATTCACTACCCGCAATGGATTTTGGTGTCTTGTTCGTCATGACTCGTGCTGTCGCATTGTTCACCTAGATAGGGGGAGTAAAAAAATGGGCAAGCGTTAGAAAAGTCTAGCCATGGTGGCATCCAGAAAACAGCTCCCTCTGTTGACATTAACCACACGTGGCAAATGAGAAGAATTTATGTTATCTAGGTAGGGTCAGGCTTGGAGGAAATGTCAATGCCAAGCCCTGACTTGCCATGGAAGACAAATACATAAATTCAGCTCAAATTTTAAAGACATCTCTCGCACCCCGATTGGTATTTTGCCAAGACATGTTGCTACCTGTCACCAATGAAGATAAACTTGATGACAGATGACTTGTTTGCCACAAATGATAACACCAAGAGAAAAATCTGCCTTCTGAAAGTGGAATTTTATTTAATTTGATTGATGAATCAATGTCCAATATGAAACTCTTTAAAAAAATAGTCTTCATAATTAAATGAAGTAGTCTTTGATAATTCCGAGTGAATGTCTGAACATTTTCATTTTTGAAATTTTCTTAAACGGATATAAAATAGCTCTCTTTCCAAAGTTGAATCTCAAGTGAAATTAAGAGAATTCTAACAATTTCTTCACAAGCAGTTTCCATGAGAGCAACGCCATGGCAAAGATAGGTGTAATCTAATCACACATGCTTTCAAGATATTCATCGGACTTTGATCCATCGACCTCAGTTGTCATCAATCATTAAATTTAAAACAAGCACCCAGGGGCAGAGTTTACCCACAAAAAGAGGGGGAAAATATCCACAACAAATGTCGGAGCCCACAATCTTCTATTCTGGGATAGTGACTGTATTCAGTCTTGCCACAAGGGAGAAGGAATTTTGCTCTGGTATTTGTATTTATCATTATTGCTTTTTTGTTTTTTGGGGAGAGTAGATCTACTTGGCAATCCCATAGCATTATTTCTAAATATTTTAAAACCCAGGGTGCAAAATTCATCAGGAATGTTTTAAATTGGCAGTCCCATAGATGATAATTAGAAAATGTCATTACCATAACACTTCTTCTGGTATGAAACTAATTTCTATTAATTCTCCTGTTCTGGGGTGTCAAGGTAAGTTTGAGATCACATGTAAGCTTTGATCAAAAGCATTTGAATTCCTTTATACTTCTGGTTGAAATCTCAAAAGATGCAACTTCGGAAGTCATCCTTCAGATTTTTTAGAAAGAATTCTCAGAAACCAAGCAGGAGTGAACTTGTAAACCCCTTTTTCATTGTTGTCATTATAGTGAACACTTTCTCATCAAAAAACAACCGGCACAAGACAAGTAGAGATTTGCTTCCAAAACTTATTTCTAGATCGTCTTTTCTTCTGAGGTTTCCGATGAAGAACAAAAGTTAATTACTTCTGATGTTTTCTTAGATTCATTGCCAGGAAGATCTAAATCAACGAATCATTTAGTGAACTGCAATCTGTTGGTATAATTTTAGGATTACCAAGCCAGTACAGAAACTAAGAATGCAATATTTGATTCCCCAGTTCACAGACATAGATTGGTTGGACATAAGTTGTAAATCACCTTCAATCAACCCCAAATGATCAGACACAGATTTTCCCACTGCTCTTTAAACTTGATCCGGTATAAAGCCTGACTCTACTTGGACAGAATCAGCCCTGGCATTTTGTCAACATTCCAACTTTTCCCCATACCTCTCCAAGACAAATTTGGGGTCATGTGCTCGCAGGGATGCCTTCCTTAATATGGGCAAGAATGCACGGGAGGCCTCCTCGCCTCTTGTAAAAATAGATCAGATCGTCACAGACCAGAATTTGAAGTTATTACCCGATACACGAAAGGGTCGGTAACCCGTTTGTCACTCTAGTATTTCGAGTTTGGGTAAATAAAAGATAATATTTCTGTTTTGATTCGGGGTACGTGGACAATAATGATAAACTCTGCCCCTTTGAGATGAATTCAAATGAAAACAAAATAAACAATATGAAGGAAATAAGCAGTAGAAAAAAATAAGAAGAAAGTATAATGGCATGAGACAAGCATAGCTTCTGATCAATCAATCGTGGTAGAAAAATACTGCAATGTTTTTCTGTTTGTCATTTCAGATTTTTATCTCAATAAAATGTAATAAACTGAGAGATTTGTGCATGTGTGTTTTGGTGTTTTTTGGAAATTAGAAAATGACTGTCTCATGTCATTGAAAGAAATAGAGGACAGAAAAATGTATAGCTATTATAGATGTATTTCATTGATCCTCCTAAGAAGTTTGAAATCAGCCCTTTTTATTCTGTTTCTTGGACTAGTTCTAATTACAGCTGCTACTTTGCGTTTCATTATCACAGATGTCATTCTGAATTATTTGTTGAAGAAATGTCTCTTGACGTGCCAACAAAATCATCACTGTGATTAAGTTTTGTTGTTGTTTTTGTTAGCGTATGAGTATCAATTTATCCAACTGTTTACTTTAGGAGGAGCAAAGAAACCACTTATTTTTAAAACAGAATTGGAATTAACTACAATTTATACATTAAATTTACATCATTATTTCTACACTTATATTCAGCTCGGTTGTCAAGTTTTGTCATTTCATCGCTTCATCAAAATCAGACGATTGAAATTGAATCTGTCACAAGGCCTACCCTTTTCCCTGAATGTAATTTTATCCAAAAGATTAAATTTTCCAAACTCTTTTTAGTGATCGTTAATGTTTCAAAAAACACTACTCTTGTTTCCCCTTTTTTCTTTTCTTTTTTAAGCTTTTACATCCAATTCAATGATGTTTATTTTAGAATTGTACATATTTCAGGAAATCTTTTTTGAGCGAGAGACAGAAATTTGACTTCCGGTTGACAATATACAATCAATTATGTTCCAAGTGTAAGAAACCGTATGAACAAAAACGTTTGATTGACAATTATGCAAATTTAACCTCTGCACGTTGGATAAGAGTCATTTATACATTATCCATTACCGCATCCAACCATTACGTTGACACATTTCTCCTTTTTTGGCCACTTGGTGATGAACGCGGGACCTTCCCTCAGTGAAAAATGAGTCACCATTATAGAGCCCATGTGAAAAGAACCATCAATCCCTCAATATGGCTCACTACCAGAGCAGTTTCAAAGAGTCAATTTCATAAATCTAAACAAGTTCGCCCCAATTCTCTTACCCAATATTGTCCTTGGTGACTCATAGTCATAAATTTGAAAACCTTTCTTTACTTTTTTAGATTGACAAAAGGGGAGTAAATTTACCTCCAATTTGACAGTTTGGATTGCGTTTTGTCATTGGTTCCACTCACATAATTGAAAATTTCAAAAGGTTTTGCCATACATTCCCTTGTCGATGGGGACAAAATCCATAAGACAGAACAATACAAAAGCCAGCCTGGATGGAAATTTAAATTAACGCAAAGTCAACTCTCTCTTTTTTTTCTTCTTCCATTTTATAAATCAATGGTTTCTTAAAGGGGAGTTAAAGAACAGCAATCTCCATTTTTCCAAAGGTTACAGATTGCCATTATTAGAATAGAAATGACTCTACCAATTCCATGTGCTGGATTTCAGCTTTCAGGCGGGCTCCTCCTGCCACAATAGTACAGACCCCGGGGGTGTGGGCAATGCATTACAGTGGTCTAACCCTTATGGACTCCACCACTCTTATACAGGGTTGATTTAATCAGTCGTTAAAAATTAACATGTCCAATTTGCAGTTAAGAGCCGGTATGGCTCCGACATGTTTTACATTATGGAGCAATATTTATCTCTGGAGCCATTTTAGTGCATAAATGAGATCTTTGACAAAATGAATAATAGACGACGTCATGTCGAGATTAAATGAGCTAAATAGTTGAGTTATTTGACTAACTGTGGATGGGTGAAATGTCTACAAAACACGCTTCCCTCATATTGACTGAGCTGAGATGGACAACTGCTCTTTAGCAATATCAAAAAATTTGCTTTTGTGGCAGAGGCTTTTAGGCAGATCGCATAATTCTAAAGAGTTTTCCGCAAGTTAAACTCAGGACCTAACGAAGCCCTTTCATTCCCCCAAGATAGAACTGCAGATTTTTTGTCTGACATTAATTTGGGTAAATTGACGCCCTTGTCAGTAAATCCAGTGGCATGGGATTGCTAGGGCACTGAAGAGAATCCCATGACAAAAAAATCCTGTAACTTATTCTCATAAAAACGTCATTCATCTTTTATCGGTTGGTGGTGTAAGGTGTGCTTTGTTCTCTTAATACCTAGGAGGAAAAACGATCTCAAGCTTGAAAAACAGCCCGTGAAGCATTAGGTGAAAGAACATTACTTTAGATTGACCGAGTTTTGGTTTTTTGACGGTGTGATATATGTCTGTTCAACTAAATGACTAAATAAATAAATATCTAAATAATACAATAAGTCACCTTGAGGACACATTCTCAATTATGGGGAAGTTTCTTTGGGGGGGGGGATTCAAGAGTTTGCTGAATTTCACTGGATCTGTAGAGCTGTTTTTAGGAATTATTTCAAGCAGCAGCTCACATCAAATTACCTGGTGGATTTAAACTGTTTCATTGTGCACAGATATTGTCTGTTCTAATTGCATTTCTTCCATGCTGGTCGCCAGCAAATCCAAATTCTGCTTGACTGGTTTCCTGCTCATTCCAACTTTAGAAAAAAAAGTCTGATATGCAATAATTTCTGCAAAGCAGGTTTTTTGGGTTGTTTTTTTTTGGTAAGTGGGAGAATCTTCGGAATTTCAGAAGGCGCACAGATATTGAGGATATGTCCTTTTGTGCTAAATAATCCCATACATCCTCCTGCTCTAACAATCTACAATGCCAAACCTAACGCTGGCTGACCTATCTCCGAAGAATAGCTCATCAAACTGCCTCGTGAAAACTTGAATGCATTCGAAACTTTAAGACATTCCACCTTCCTGTTGAGTTACCTGAGGCAGGCAGTGGCATAAAAGAAACTTCCGATGCAGATACTTGTTTCTACATTTCTCTTTAGTAAACAGGCAGTTGACATCATTTATTGGACTACCTTAATCAACCACCCTCCCGTCAGCTAAAAGACAATTTATACCGTTCACTCTCGCACATCACAACTGATACTTTATCAACAAATCTATCTGAGAAAGATCAAACTCCCACTGAACAACATCAAATGTTCTAAAAAGTCACCTAATAAATCGCTTTAAAAATAGAACGACTTTTCATGTTGCATATCAGGTGGCCCAGTGTTCTCATTTCTCTGCGGTCAGAGCTATAGATACGAGTTGAGAGTAATTTCCCGAAGTGGACCCATGACCTAGTTGTAAACATGCAATTGAAAACGTGATCACTACCTAGGAATGATATCCCCGCACAAGGCACCTGGTCGCTTACATCTCTGGAAGATTCCCTCTCATGTCTACCCATTGGTGACCAAGTTCATGTCAAACATCAGCTGTTCATGTCTTTAACAATTTTGAGGAAAGCAAAACGGGGGGTTGTTAGGCACTGTTTGGGTTTGATCATGATGTGTTTGGGGGTTTGTTGTAATGGTAACTTTTGACACAAATTAAATTATGACTATGACAGGGGTTGAATTTTGTCAAAGTTTTCAGTATTTTAAAGAAGAAAAAAGGGCCAAAATTCCAGTAAAAAAAACAAGCTAGATCTGCCAATGAACGATTTGCTTAAAATCATGCTTTCAAATATGAATACGCTAATACCCTCACCCGCTGCATGGAAACAGTTTCAATATTATCTTGAGGGATATTTCATTTTAGTAACTAGAAGACGTTTCACTGAGCAAAAACCTCTGACTTTGTCTCAATATCAAGAGAACATAATATCATTATGTAAATTTGTGAACATCAACCCTTCTGGCAGGCATTTCAAATGAAAATATTCTTGTTATTGATTAAGATTTTTCTTCTTTGGGGGGAAAAGCGTGGACTCTTAGTGGAAGAGGTGTTGGCTTGAGTTAATCTTTAATCAAGTAATGGCCATGGTATCTTGTTATAAAGTGCAAGACAAGTTGTGGTTTTAAGTAATTGCTACGGAACATCTGGAGTGCATAGTACCGGGCATTTATCACTGATGTGCTGTATTATTTTGATGTGAATTAACGATGTAGGATTTTTGTCGTTAGACAGGGTATAGTATCTATGTCATGTCAATAGAAAGATTTATCAACAAATTCTAAAATGCTGCCACAAAAGCATGGCTTTGACCGTCGCTAATGCATTAATTTCAAGACCATAATGCTATTTCGGTTCAATGAAAGTGGGGCATTCCGCCTGCTAATGCAATTAACATAGTTCATAACGATGATGAAACAATGCACGCACGGTGTAATTGTGTTTTCATAAAACCATGGCCTGAGTATAAAAATAATAAAAAACAGAAAGATGTTAAAAATCTGATGGACAAAATGAAGGTAATCTTCAAGTTGCATGCATTCCCCAAAATGGAAACAAAATCATTAACGACTTTATCAACAATCCATATGGAGAAAAAAACAAAAAAACATTTCAGATGCATATCAAACAAGACTGAATTTAAACAAGTTTCACATTTTGACACTTTTATAAAAATGATATGAAATCACAATGGGTGAAAATCTTTGGTTCATTAACTCTTTAAAAAAGCTCATGCACTTTTTTGGGGGGGTCAGTTTTTATTTGTTTGACCATGCAGGATTGGAGGGGGGCGGATATATATATGTTGTGTTTTGATATTATATACACATGCAGATTTTGATGTGCAGCCGGATGTATAGACAATGTGTACAAAGCGGTGGTGTTCTGGAGATTTCCATGCTATGCTAGCATTCCTGTGCGGTAGATACAGACAGGAAAAGTCTCCAAACTAAGCATTCTACCAAACCATTGACTACTTTTTTTATTTACAGGGAATAAAATCTGGGGAAGAAGAAGAAGAAAAAAATCTTCCTCATTTTAAAACCTAATCCTACTCTATGAAAAAAATAGTACTTTTATCTCATACATATTCAAGAGCAAATGCTGTTTTCTCATTGGTCAGAGTTTCATGACATGCTGGATGGCAGATTGCAAATCCAGGCATTTGTTATACACACCCCGGGGGGAAAAAGAAAAATCTAAAAACTTGTTTTTCCTGGGTTTCTACACTACCTTCTCAGGTGCAATTTTTTTTTCATGCATGCGTAAGGAGCATTTCAAACAAGACGCTGACTATTTCACTGTATGAAGTATAAACGCACTGCTAATCCAACATCAACCAACGCGCTATTTTGAATAGTGAACATCTGAGGTTATCTACAAATGGTTTCTGCTTTTTCTTGAGAAATACCAAAAAGTTAATTAATCCGCATTGTTGTTTCATTCAACCAGTTTCAATAAAACAATAAAAACAATCATCCCCTTCAGTGATTATATTTCACACTATTTTTTTTTTAACGAAAGCTGTTTTCATTTGGGCGGTTTCGGAATTATAAACTATTCTTGTGTCAATGTTCTATTAAACAGTAAAAATCAGTTCAAACAATTACACTACATGATCACCTCAACCAAACAAAAACCGTGGAAAAAATACGTTCCTATCAAATTCACAAGCAAGCATTCATATGAAAGAACTGCATCAAGCGCATCGTAATCCCATCAGGCATTTGCAAACCTTGTACGTCCAACAAACAGTGTGGATAAAAAAATTTAAAAAGATAATAACAAAAAAAATTAACCTCTAGAAAACCAACCGGTGTAGATAAACATACGACATGCAGTTGGTTCCTCCGACATAACACTGCCTTTCTCCGGATGTTAACAAAATCACACCCATCCAATACATGTAGATATAAATGCAATATCCCGTGGTAACAAAAAACTAAAGTATTAATGGAACAGACATATAGCACACCGAGCATGTAAACCGTTCACAATGCAACCCAATTCCTATGTTTCTAGGATGCACATTCTTGTATATCGTGTCCAAATTCATTCTGGAGAACATTTTGAGTGTCAATAAAAGATATAAGCACACACCAACCTAAGATACGTTTTTTAAACTCTGTGACTGTGAACACAAAAACAGGGGGGTAAGAAACCCAAAAACTTATTCTAAAAAAAAACATTAAAAAAAATTAAAAACCTCAGACAGGATTTTGTATTGTTATCGAGACTAAACAGTTTTTTTTCTTCGTTTTTTTTCATAGACTTCGGTAAAAGGTGGATTAAATACATTTGTATGCATACATATGGCATAGGATGCATGGCAGATTCGGATCGGAGGAATTGTGAGTGAACTTACCCACACCTACCGAGGGGAGCCAACCTTTTACGTTAGCTCACATAGTGCTTTTTCGCTATTATGAGTAGCGACTCAATCAATTGGCCTCAATTTATCAACCTCTGGCGGGAACAGAAATAAATGCAAATAATGGTGGAAAGAGAAGTCTCGGGACTGGCAGAAGTGACAAAGAAAGAACACAACAAAGAAAATCATGGACGGACCAAAGTACTGAAGTCTGTCATGACGGGTCAAACGCTCTGCAACTTTGGTGGGTTGAATGATACGCTTGTGAATATTCAGTTTTTGGGTTATTATTAGTCAACCATTTTGAACCACAAAAGTGAAAGAAAGAATTTTTGAGTTTGATTAAGATTTGGCAAAGATTTGAAATTTTTTGTGAAGAACGTTTATTTCTAAATGAAGGAAGCCAAAGTGACCATTTTTCAGGGTGTGTTATACAAGGTTACTACAAGAAGTACTAAAGTGACTCCTAATTGGACGCTGGCTGTTTGAGAGAAAATTTTCTGGCCAATGAGAGCCGAGTTAACATGACAGACTTCACGACTTTGCTCGTCGTCATCATCATCATCATTGTTGTCATGGTGATACAAGGCTATGTGTGGCTCATGGTTAGCGTGACATATTTTTCACAAGAAGCACTTCAGAGTGTTCGGTCCATGCCAAATACATCACACCAACCAAACACCACACTAAATTCATACTGCCATTATAGAGAGCAACATCAGCCGTACAAACTAGCCCAATAAATAACAACAAAAATATAATACATCATCAAAAACACAAGTGGTTTTTGTTTTGAAAATGTTCTCGTTTAATTCTACGGAGGATAAATCTTACGAAACAACATGCACCTCAATTTTGCGCCCCTCAACAATAGAGCCGTTCAATTTCTCTCGTGCCCTGTCGGCGTCGGAACTATTTTGGAAAGTTACAAACCCGAATCCCTGCATGCATGGGAAGTAAATAAAAACAAAACATGCAACACATTATAAAAATCATGCAGAGTACTGGAGAGCACATAGGTTTGTTGTTGTTTTTTTTGTTTTTTTGTTTTGTTTGCTTGGTTATGACATTCTTAAACAGTTCTGATGGTAAAAAAAGTGCAAAGGCTTTGAATGTTCACATCATTGGAGAGATTCGTGCAGTAGGCTTTTTTTTCATGTAGGCAGGCAGAGAAACAGGGGGGGTCAGGAGGTGGGCAGGGAGGCTAGAGTTTTTAGGATGACTGATACTTTCAGGGGGTAACTATTAAAGAAGTTTTTTGAGTTGTTATAAAGAGGAATGATTGAAATTTAGTACATGATAACATTCCTGGAAAGGAGTCATGAATTGATAAACTCTCATAGCAAGATGATAGCTGATGTTAATGCAGAAGAATAGGAGGCAGTTTACACGTTCTGATTGTCATTGCGACTGTACAACAGTCACAAACAGTCGCACAGAATCAAATTTTGTGGCAAAAAGTCAAAATTTGGTTTGAAAGTTTGAGAACCCAACAGATAAACCTTAAATGCATTGTCTTCAAAATGAGTGGATAAAGTAGTCATATCTCACTTTAACATGTACCGTATAAAAACATTTTTAAAACAATTTCAGACATAAAAATTCATGCTTGGTCTTTTTGTTTGGGAATAATTCTAATGAACATTTGTGATTATGAAATTTCAAGCAATCTTATATTTACTCCAGAAGAATTTCTCTGTTGCCGTAGCAATTTATATATAAGTTTGAATCAATCTCAAAGCTGAATGGGGGACCAAAAAAACAATACAAATGTCATGATATCCATCTTCATAATAAAACGACTGCATTTGTAACAAAACAAGGAAAAACCTTTTGAGAAAAACTTCTGAAAGTTCTGATGGTTCTAATAGCATTAAGAAATACTTCAAGCAAATGTATTCACGTTTACAAGAAAAGCCAAACATGTCCTTTTATGACATAAGAAGTTGGGTTGTGTTCTGGATTCCAAACTGATGGTATTTTACCTTTCACTGGTATCTTAAAATGGGTACAATGTACACAGCTGAACCATCTGTTGCCAACCGCTAGCTGTTTTTAAATTTGAAAAATTATTTTGTTGTTGTTGAAGTTACTATCAGTCATGTTATCTCTTAACTGTCTTAAATGCCTTGCATAATTCCGAAAGTGAAATGCCAGTATGACTCTTAAAATGGACGACTTTTTGAGACCCTTGAAAGAAAAAGAAAAAATATATATTTGATTTGATTCGATATATTCTATCAATTTGCTTTAATTCACATCCCACTTTAAAGGCACTGAACACGTTTGGAAATTGTCAAAGACCAGTGTTCTCACTTGGTGTATCCCAACATATGCATAAATTAACAAGCCTGTGAAAAATGTGGGCTCAATTGGTCATCGAAGTTGCAAGAAAATGATGAAAGAAAAAACACCCTTGTTGTAAAAGTTTGTGTGCTTTCAGATAGGAATAAACACTTCTTGCAAGAAGTTTTTATTATTTTAGTGAGAAATTACCTCTTTCTCAAAAACTACGTTACTTCAGAGGGAGTCGTTTCCTACAATGTTTTATACTATCAACAGCTCTCCGTTGCTTGTTACCAAGTAAGGTTTTATGCTAATATTTGTTTTGAGTCATTACCAAACGTGTACGATACCTTTAATGGTACCATCTTTCATGTACGTTTGAATAAACATGAGTTGTGGTGACGGCCATGATTCACAAAGCTGACGATGCTTTAATGTTTTAGTATTAAACCCGCTTAGAGCCAAACTGAGATAAATCAGAATATAGATTTTTTCCCCATGAAGTTTCATGTCTTTTGCACTCTTGTCCGCCCACCATCAGTGGTCTTGATAAGGTTGATATCAGCGAATTCAACTGCATGACTTTGGAAATGAGACATGTAAGAATGCCAATGCACTTTTAGAGCAGTACATCGTAAAAAAATAAACCCCAACGACCAAGCGCTTCAGTGCATTTGAGACCATTGAGTAGTACTTGCCAGATGTTCTTGCAACTCTCGATTCCACCCCCCTTCCCCCATTAATTTATGGTGTATTTTTCTCCAAAGTGCAGAATAGCCGGGGCCCAGGCTTGTTCATGTAAGTGTAGAAGACGTTTGAATAAAAAGTAACAAAAAACTCCAAGCTTAACTGTAGCCTTTCTCTTAATAACGAAATCATATAAATTTCTCCTAAGCGTATTAGGAAATTATGCAGGCGAGTAAGACAATTAAAATAAAGAAGAAGATGGATTCATCAATCGTGCGACACTGTATCGCGGCAACCGACATGGGACTCGTGTATGTAGCTCTGCCAATCTGGGTACCGGTGAAAAAACGTGTTTCATGCTCAGCAAGTGATAGTACGAGATAGAGACCAGTTTGTTGCACAGCCATGGCCCAGGCTTGTTATTAAAAAAAAAAAAGTATCAGTGTCTTTCATTAGAGAGTGGGTGGGTTGGGGGGGGGGGGTTACCCCCTCATGAGTCATATAGAATGATCGGGATAGTTATGTGGTCAATACAAGCATGGGCAAATATCATGTACTCATTAAGGCAAAGATGAAGCATCAATATCATATACTCTACATGATTCGAAAGCAATGGGTATGAATCAGAAAAAACTACATTGTAATAAATGAAGAAATAAACCACACACTGACCCGTCACCGCCAATTCACGCTTGCAACTATTCATTGCCTCAAATAATGCTTCAAAATACAAAACAATATGTCCACGTCCCTCTTGGAATTTATTCATGCTATCAGTCAAAACTGGCACTCGCTTGATTGCGTCCGTGAACTAAAAAACTCAATAACAAATTTCGTGTTGCAATTTCTAAATTCAACTATGAGGCGGCAGAGAATTGGATGGTTACATGACGGTAATCAGAAAATTGACAATGTAAGATTATGTCCTTGCCAGTTTGCCCTTTCGGTCTCTCTGATGGGGCACACGGATAGGAGAATGGTAATTTGGTGGTGGGATTCAATCAAAAACATAATGCAATAAATACAATCACGAATAATTTGATATCCACAGTGTAAATTGCTGCTGTAATAATGAGAAGTGCTTTGGCAGTGGTTTGTGTGGCGGTGATGGAACAGTGTGTAGCAAGCAGGAATATAGCTGTCAATATTGCTGTGGATAAAAAGAGAAGAGGTCAAGCAGTAGAACACTGAATGCAATCAATGAGTGATCAGAAGGGCGACTCCCCATATGGCTACGGCTTGTGTGTCTGGCACCCTGACCGATCACTGGGGGTTACATGCACTGACTTTTAATGGTCTGATCCTTGCCCTTTGTTTTGGCTGAGTGCAAAAAAATGGATCTGGTACCCTGACTGGTCATTGGGGATACATGCATTGACTTTGAGTAGTGTGATCCTTGCTTTTTATTTTGACTGATTGAAAAAATAGGTCTGGTACTCTGACTGGTAATGGGGTTACATGCACTGTCTTTGAATAGTCTGATCCTTGCTCTGTTTTGGATGTATATATAAAAATGAGTCTGGTACCTAGACTGTTCAAAAAGATAATTTAACAGCCAAGGATACCGCAGAACTCAGAGTAATACTTAACTGTTTTTAAGGAATTTTCACTTTTCAAATTTTACATTTGTATCAACCAAAATAGGAAAGATTCTCAAGAAAAGGGTGACCATACATTATTACAAACGGTTTGACTTTTTGACCTTTCAACTTGAACACTTGACCTGTAAGGTCTTGGTGAGAGCACCAGACTCTTTCTGTGGCTAAAAATGTCTCAATTTAATCCACAGATATCTTTTGGAATTTTCGTTAAGAATTTCTTTTTAAATACATAAAAAATATGATAATAAATGTTTAGAAACCAGAATTCGAGAAACATGTGCTTAGAACTTTGAAAAAAGCTCTTTATAGAGCAAAATTCTACATGTTGACATTGCTGTGATACTTCCAGTCAAACAACCTACTTGGGCAGCCATATGGGGTGTCACCTTCTGCGGGTCAAAGGTCAAGGTGCAAAAATCAGGAGCAGATGCAAGATGCACAATGATCATAAATATTGCATGAGATGGCGCATTACGTCATGCCCTCCAACTTCTAAAAATGCTTTTGGAGAGCAATCACAATGCATGTACATGGTGAACACATTTGATTGGCAAAAAATGGTGCAGTTTTGCTACATTTTAACAAAAAATAAAGCTGGTTTTTATTATTTTTTTAGTTGCTTTATTTCTTAAGCTTTTGTCTTTTGTTGGAAAGTTTTAAAAAACACATTTAGGAGTGATTGAATTAAAATCAGCAAAGAGGCACCATCATAATATACATGTCAAAATTCACATAATATGTGTCATCTTATAATATATAAAAAAATTATGACAAATCACAAACATCGATCGGACAGGAACGGGGAGAGAGATTCACAAAGAATGCCACAAATCATTCTCGCAATCAAAACAGATTGAAAAATTAAAAAAAACATGGCCGGAATTTTCGTTTGTGGGGATCATGCTCATTTTCAAAACATTGAACAGCCCAAAGAAACGTTCACACCAACGATATCTACCATGGATTAATGATAGGATACTGTGAGCGGTGAATGGCGCACTCTAACAGCACCCAGGCTGACCACAACTAACCCCTAACAAAAAATTGAACAAATTAATACCCTAGAAAACAGTTTAACGAATTGTACAGTTTCCATACTCTAGAAAACAGTTGGAACAAATTCTACAGTTTCCATACCCTAGAAAACAGTTGAACAAATTCTACAGTTTCGAAAAATACTCTAGAAAAAAGTTGAACATATCCTTCAGCTTCCGAAATAACTTAGAAAACAGTTAAACAAATTCTAGTTTCCAAATACCCTAGAAAACAGTTGAAAAAATCCCAAAGTTTCGAAATTCTCTTGACTGGATCAATTTATATACGCTATCTGTTCAAACTTTACTGTTTTAAATTGGCTTTAAATGTCTTTAACCCTAACCACAGTATCCCTATTCCTGAAAAAAGAATCCCTCAAATGGTTTTGCATCAAATTGATGGATTTGGCAAGGTACCACCAACTTTTGACATAAGGCCAAGCATACCAGTTTTATCTAATTGTATGGGTGTTTAATTACTGTACAATATTTTTATCGACATGACCACATTCCCCTAAATAACAGTTGCAAAAAAAACCCTACAATTTCCAAAATACCAAGAAACAGTTGAACAAATCCTAAAGTTTCCAAATACCCTAGAAAAACAGTTGAACAAATCCAACCATCTCCAAAAATACTTAAACTAGACAGACCAGCTAGGGAATTCAGGTTTTCATGCCAGCAAATGGCATTGCTTCAGTTGTGACTATATCTCAACCTAAATTAATTGCATTAGGATTAATCATTAATTTGTGCATACATTTTTAGGAATTAGTTTATTTTTTTCTTCTTCTCCAACTGACTACTCTCGCCCCCGAATTCCATCTTTAAATTGACAAATCATCAAGCCCCAGTGGACCTTGTTATACTTTGAATGCATCAATGCGTATCAAATAGCTGGCTTATCCAATCAGTAGCACATCACAAACTGGGTTAAGAATGTTACAATGTGCGTGAATGGTAGCAGATGACAGCTGGTGTTGATTTAACCTGGGTCCCCCCCCTCCCCTGAAGACCCCATACTGCCCCTCCCACTCCACTAAACAGGAACAACACATGAACTGAGGTAAAGGGATATATCTGTCGAAAGGTCTTAGTGCTTCATCTTGACTGTGTTTAATCCAAACTAACTAAAACTGTCATTCGGACACAAACACTACCCTATAAACACCCCTCCCCAAATAAATATAAATAAATGAAATAAAAATAAATAAACTAATATTAATAATTTCAAAAAATTTCTTTGTTTAACATCAATAATTAAACAAAAACTTCCTAATTGATTAATTTATATTTATAAACAATAAATACTCAAGATTACATAACAATGCTCAATTTAAAGACAATCTGAACAAATGACCTGCTGTAAATGCTCTGACCTAATTGGTTCATTCTACACTAATTCTGATTAATTCCTTAAAAAAAATAAAACATTCTAAATAAGATTTTATTTAGATAGTTGTGGTCGCCTTTGGGGGTAGAGGGGAAGTACCACACAAGTGCTCATTCCTAGGTGAAATCAAATATGAAAATAAAGTAAAAACACCGACATTCACATGATCCAAACACGTATGCACTGCAATCAACAAAAATAAAAACATAACGCAAACCACAGATGCGCTCTTCATATCCCCCATGCCATCTAATATTTGTCCCTGATTATTTAACACTGACATACTGAGTAGAACTACTAAGACTTGACTAAAAGTGGCTCATGTTTTGCTGTAAAGTTTTTTTTTATGTGATATCTAAAACTTGCTATAATTAAAATATTTTCATAATTCTATCACATTGAAATGTTAATTCTTTTAACAATCTTTGGATCGATGTAAAATAGGAAGCTAGGGAATGGAGAAGATGTTTTCAAAAAATGTGCTTTGGTGCAGTGAAAAATTAAAAATTAAAATACGGTGCATTGCAGTGTTCTAAGACATGGCCTGTTGAATTGAAACTTTGAGGAGTATATAAACACCCAAAAGTGGGTGAATAATCAAAAACGAATGTCTTAAAAAAAGAAGTAAAGAATTTGTTTTAGAAGATGACACATATTGGTTGTAGAAAACCCGTACCACTTTTAATTTATTTTTAAAGAGGTCTACCGAATTCTCCCCCCAGGAACTTTTGGTTTTTGTTTTTGTTTTTTAAGGAGATGAAATTGACAAGAGAGTTGGGGTAAACCTTAGTGATGGGAGATGGTGCATGACGGTGATAGAAGCCATTGATGAATGATCTTAAGAAACCTATGTGTCTCTCCGGTCGTGTCAATCATTAATTTCTTATTCAGATTCTCTCTGGGTTTGTTTTCTTCTTCATTCACAGCTTTTGGTTTTGGGGTTTGGTTTTTTGGCTTTTACTCTCTTTATGTTTTACCCCTCGTGCAATTCAGTTCTCAGTGTAAATTAGAACGGTTATAAAAAGCTGCGGACAAGGCTTAGTCGGGACTTGTGTTATCCTGTCTGGTAAATCCAAAGAACGACCCGAGGTGTGTGTGGAGGAGGGGGGGACGGGGTTGGTTCTGTCTCTTTGACGAAGGGGGGTTGAAGAACTGTGTCAACAAGAGTTACTGATGAATCATTTAACAAGACAAAACAAAATGTAAGTAGTGAGAACAGTTTTACAAGACTGTCCTATCCTAAAGACTTTTGAGCTATTGATGCCAAGATGGAATTCTTTTTTGTGTGTGAGATAAATAAATAAAAAAATTGTTTGAGCAAGTAACGTAGCCTTTTGCTGATCAATTGTTTTTTCATCATTAATGAATTCCAGAATGAATTCCAGAATTTTTTCCTAATACTAATGTCAGAGAGAACATTACTTTGTTTCAAAACTTTTCCTCAACACTCTGCTTTATGGTTGAAAATTAAATTGTCAATAATTTTAGTCACATCATTGAATTAGATGTTACATGGCCTCTTTCGACTAAACAATAAGTTACTTTTATTACTCACTCGTCAGGCAATTTTATGGGGTTTTGGTGAGGTTTTTTTCAAGCCGTCCATCTTCTGAACTTAAAATGCATACATCATGTACTCTTGTTCTTCCAGTTTTCATGCAGTTTTATTACTTTACTGATGAAAGTAAGCCACTGGCATGACATAAACCGCGGAGACAAGCGGATTTCATTTCAGCCGAAGGGAACTGAAAGTCTAAAGCAATCAAACTTCCAAGTACCTCAAGGGAAGGATAATTCACTCCATGAATCCGTCATTTTATAATGACACTGCGAATGAAATTAGCAGCAACGTATAATGTGCTCTTTTTTAGTTGGGACAGACACACCAGTGGCTGTTGGATGTCCACACGTCAACGAGACATGAAACGGTTGTGCCACACCCCGAGCAAGTTCTTTGAATTTAAACCCATCCCACTTTGAGTTTGTCAAATCCCTGCCCACAGAATTAACAACAAACACCTAAACAGGATTAATATCTCAAGGCAGTCAGGGGGGAAATTTTCAGGCACACTGAGAACTGAATGTGTCGTCATGCACAAACCAAACAGTAATCATTCTCCCAAAAATATCATCCAAATGTTTTGGGATTTTTCTTGGAGTATCGTCTTTTTCCGATCCCCCCTCTCTCATCCAAACCATGCTTTTGCTCAAACCATTCCCAAAACTTCTCCTTTTTCATTCAATATCCGGGACGTAAGGTCGCAGTTTGCTTTTCACTGGTTTCTTTAACTCCTCAGCCGGAACTTAAAATAATGATGCCAATATTTTTTTTCTAGCAATGTTAATAATACGCATACATAGACTTGTGCTGTTTGAAAAAAAAATAGCAAAATTTTGTTTTGTTGATCAAATTAAGTAAAAGTAAAAGTTTTGTAGTGCATCATCCTGTGGATCGATAACTTTGCAAAAAGTTATTCCAGTTTGTCAAAGTAGCATTCCTTTCTTACCATCAAAATTCTAAAACAACTTAAACTTCAAAATGTCATGCGTTTTGTCAGAAACAGATCAGCTCAGCTGAACAGTGAAAGCGAAACTAAAACCGATGCTTAACCTTACGCTGTTGGCCGAGGCCCTCAAATTGGACCCCCACTTCCATTCATGGCCAAATACCACATCTAATACAATTTCCAGCCGGCTGAAAGAAGTAACCCTTTCAGAAACAGTCGCAATTTTCGTTCCGTTTCGAATTGCCAAAGAGAAGTTTAGAGGAGCTTGAGTTTTCTCAAAGCGAGTAACTATAATCCAAGAACTCATAACTCATGCTCTCAAGCACATTCTTGGGTTTTCCTTGAGTAAAGACATGCATCAGTCCGAGGGAGGAAAACAAAAAAAAGAAGTCAAAGAAATTCCAAACAAAAAGAAGCCATTTTGATGCAAACCAGAACCATACGGTCCAGCATGCGCATTCTGGTTTATTTGTTCACACAGCATGCGAGAGGAGGAAGGGAGGGGGTCACATGACTGGAACACTGGTGACTCACCTTTGACCCCCGCTCATTGAAGATGATCTCTACATCTATGATTGGACCAAATGGCTGAACAAGAAGGAAACAAAATATATAATAATTATCAAGATTAACAACAAAGGTTACAAATTTCAATAATGAAAAAACCCACAAAACTTTGATTTGTTTGAAGCTTGGCTAGGCGTAGTCACAAAAATTGTATTATATTTGAGTGTTAGTTACAAAATAAGTGTAACTAAAAATCTTTTGAATTTAGTTTCCAGATTTTTATAAACCACTTCAGAGTTTAATAGGTAGATAAATTCCAAGGTTAATTTGAAGTCTGGTAAACTCCATAAATTATCAAGTTTTGTAATTAGAATAAACACCGAGATATAAATTTGATTAGTTCTTACCCCAAAAAGGACCCTTAAGTCTGGATCCCTAAACCTGAATGGTATATTTGATACATGAAGCCTCTTTGGTGATTCACCAGGCTTTGCTGCGGGTAATACGGGCACTGTAGCCTGGCCAACTTCACCCGCTGGGGGTGCTTGTGACGTCTGTGGCTGCTGCTGTTCACCCTGTAGGCAGAAAAACAAAGTGAAAGAAGGAATTATAACAACTTCCTGACTTATTTATATATTTTTACTTCTAAAGGCCAGAGGAAGAAACTTAGCAAGGATTAGAAAAGACTCAAGACGAAGTGTAATTTGAAAGTTAAACAACAAATCTGAAATTAAACGGGGTTTTTGATGTGGGGAAAAAATTAACAGGTAACTTTTGTGGGATTTGAACCGCTGCTCTCTAATGCTCCAGCGCAAATGTCTTAAGCTACTTGACCCTTGACCTCTGTTCTTGCCTCCTATTGAGGCACTGGCTAGAGTTCCAAGGTACTGCCGAGGACACTGAAGACTACAAGAATCGTTTTACTTCACGACAATTTAAGCATAATCCATCAAGGAGTCTTCTCCACAGTCTTCTTCTCTTACATCGAAAGGGCAAACAAGAGTAAGAATTCTCAAAGAAAATCTCTCTTGTTGAGCTGAAAAACACTTGATTCCACAACATCTAGATACACAGCATTCTCCCTTAACAGTGGTCCAGTGGCCAAATGCCAGTCAAAGCAGCTGAGGACCAGTCATTATTCTTTCCAAAGTGGTCCGGCCGGCTAGTTCAGTGTTGAAAAGCATCCCTGTTTAATATGAATTATGAACAAGTGCAAAAGCTGACCGACCAGTGAAATGAAAAGCTAACTGGTCCTGCTGGCTAGTCACTGAAAAAAGTTCAAGGCAAACCCCGGATACACCTCTGTATTGTCCTCATAAATAAACCTGGAATACAGCATTTGGTGTTTTAGCCAATTTTACAGCTTAAAAAAAGGATGTCGTGGCAGAGCGGTTTATCAGGGTGTGGTTTCGAATCCCTGTCATGACACTTGTGTCCTTGAGCAAGACACTTAACTATAATTGCTTCTCTTCACCAAGGAGTAAACGGGTACCTGTGAGGGCAGAGATGGTTCTTGTGATTGATTTAGCTTAGTGCGCTACATACTTGGCAGCACAGGCTGTATACTCCCAAGGGAGCTGAGATGGTTTAAGGAATGAAATATATAGCCCAGTGACCAGGGGTAATATTGTTTGAAGCGCAATGATCATTCTTTGGAATTGCGCTGTATAAGAGTGGATATTATATTATTAGTATTATAACCAACAACATAAACTCAACAACTCCTATCACAAACTGTACAGGGGCTTGTTCAATATTCCATGGATCTTCAGAACACAAATTTGCCAAGAACGTTTGCAGAGGGGTAACCAGATCTCCCCAGTCAAGTCTACAACAGAAGGTTGCTTGTGACTGTTATCAAATACTCCCCGTCTTGATAAGTACATAGACTGGGCAGTACGCTCTGTTTCACAGCACTTGTAATGAAAGGTAGGATAGCGACTGGACAAATATGACCTGAATGAGTAATATAAGACCTGTTAACATTTCCCATCTATCTATATACACACCATGTAACCTCTTACGCCATAATGTTTACATATATGAGCCACACAGCCTGGACTTACTGCAGGCACAATTTGTAGACACCTAAATGAAAGAACACATTTCCATGTTTGTGAGATGTTATAGAGTCTTACAATGTTAAGGTGATTGCACAATATGTTTTATTGATCAAATTTTCATATGAAGAAAGGGGGGGAATACATCTCAAAAACTTTATACAACTTTCGATTTCATGTTGCAATCACAATACAAAATGTAGAATTTCTCGTACAGCCAGTATAGAACAGTTTCTTGCCTGCCAGGAAATGCACCGGAATGCACAGGGTCACCCTTTTTGTAAACAAGGTGACGTTGTGACTTCTACAGGTTTAATTACCCGTTAGGCTACAAGCTTCTTAAAAGTATAGTACTTTACTAATACAAAGATCTTTGAACCAAGACAAGGTACAGCTATGGTTATAATGTTGGTCAACATACTGCCTCTAGTAGTAGTATGCTTACTGTCTTTGAATCAAGATAAGGTACAACACTGGTGAGGTATCAAACCCTTTGAATAAAGATAAGCACCAACCAACAAACCTGTTTGACTAAGCTCTTACTTGTTTTATTTGAAAGAGAATAGTAAAAAATACACTTTTTGAAAACGTCACGAAATTCACTGTTAAGCTTGCCCGCTTTTGGACAAAAAACCCGACTCAAAACAAACAACAAGGGGAGAGACTGACGCCATCATCAGTTTTTCACTTCTTCAATTGACTATTTCACTCAACACCATTATTTTTTAGTAACCAATGTTGCCAGCATATGGGTAACATTACAAGCTCAATTAGCTGTCGTACAAAGTGAAAGTATGGCAAATAGCTCTAGCGTCACTTGCCCAGAGACGCCAGCTTCATGCTAATGGTCTCTGTTCACATCTTATTTTATATCCTGTCTAAATATGATATTCCCTCTGTCTGGTAGATCCATCATGTAAAGGTTATTTTGGATCAACTATTGAAAATTTATCCCATTCTGGTGAAAAGGAAGATTCTAATGGTTGCATGTAATAATTGGCCAAGTAGTGTATGATTTTTCTCCCGTCAAGACAACATATGTTTGTCAGTTTTATCAGATTTAATTTGTGAAACTTTCTTCGGTTTGATACATACTCCTTTATGATTGCAAATTTTCCATATGTATATTGAAATTAAAATGTTAATGTTCTGAAGAGCTCATTTGGAGAAGAAAAACACTGTTGAGTAATAACCCTAGACAATCATATATTTATATAATTGTACGATCAACTTTTAAGAGAGGGGGAAGAATTTTTCACACCCAAAACAACAGCGACGGTCTCTTTCATGTGCTGCTTTTAATGTGAATAATATTCTGTTAAAATTCCACTCAAATTGACCAATTTGCCGATATTCTTAAAAGCACATATCATTTTTATTTTTATCTTTCACTATACCCTTCTATTCTCTTTCAAAAACTAAAAAATTACACATCCTACCTAATGATCGACCATCCCATATGGAACAGATGCAGCCAGCCTGGCAACCAACCATCCCAGTGAAAGCTAGGTTTGGTCCCAGTATGGCACCTTGCCTGTCTACCTCGGTAAACACAACCATCTGTAATACTTTTCTATGTGATTCTTCTAATCCATGACTGACTGAGTTCCTTATTAATCAACTCCGCTGAACCTTGTCAACCTCCGCCCCACAAGAAGTTGTGCCCTTATATAGGGAGAGTGCTACCTCCTTCCCCCATGGTAAACTCTTCTCCTTCCCCCAAGTATCTATCAACAATTACTATTTACAGGGTAACAATTTTTTAATATCCCGGTTACATGATCGTGATAGAGGAAAATGACAGTATGCTCTCTGGGATCTTGTGGCTAAGGTCGGTCGGCCATGTGTGGCCAGGGAAGACAATTTTGACGACGGAACCATCTGGCTTTGGATGTCGTACCAATCCTCCCCAGTATCCACTATCCTTCCCCCGGTATCCCTTGCCAGAATTAATAACAGAGTGTCGCATTGGATGAAAAGAGCCGATAACTTTTTTTTGATATGTACACAGAGGTTGGAAATCAACACCACCTGGATCTCATATAAAAACCATTCAAAATAATTCAAATTACTGTATGAATGTGTGTGTGTACGTGCATAACAAGAATTAAAGCAAACTTTTTATGCACGGTAAAACTAAAAACCTCTATGTTATCTTAACTCCACCATGCAAACATTCAAATTAATCTTTGGTGAAACAAAATGGTCCTTAGACAAAACAAATAATCAGCTTTTTAAAAGAGAACATATTAAAACCTGCCGAAAAAAAAGAAAATTTCAAACACAAATTTTGATGGCATGTACTCAAATGGTTTCAAGGAAAGTAAAAGCGTAAATTACCTGGTGAATTAACTGAGCTGCTTAAGCAGACAATATTGCTTAACAATTTTGTTGGCTGAGGAAAAGTAAGCAGGATACCAGTTGCAATCGATAAATATATTGTATTTTGGCCGGTGACCTTTTTCTGGTAAGCACAATTATTTTGTTCGTAACTAATATTTGTGCTTAAAGGCCCTGTACACGTTTGGTAATTGTCAAAGACCAGTGTTCTCACTTGGTGTATCCCAACATATGCATAAAATAACAAGCCTGTGAAAATTTGGGCTCAATTGGTCATCGAAGTTGCAAGAAAATGATGAAAGAAAGAACACCCTTGTTGTACAAATTTGTGTGCTTTCAGATAGGAATAAAAACTTCTTGCAAGAAGTTTTTATTATTTTAGTGAGAAATTACCCCTTTCTCAAAAACTACGTTACTTCAGAGGGAGTCGTTTCCTACAATGTTTTATACTATCAACAGCTCTCCGTTGCTTGTTACCAAGTAAGTTTTTATGCTAATATTTGTTTTGAGTCATTACCAAAAGCAGCTCTATGAAATTGGACCCGGGAAAATCCTCCATTAAATTCATACCGTTCATACCAGACATGTTGCTAACATTACTGTTTTTTCTATCCGCTTGATTATGATTAAATTCAGTTGATGAGTCGCCAAAGTGCAGTGCTGCAGACGGCAGACTCTAGGCTATTATACCTTGAATAAATTGATAAATATTCACGCACCATCAAAATCAAGAAGCGTTCCTGAAACTGACAGTATCTACGCGCTGTGAGTTTCAAACCCTCGGTGAAATGTTTTTTAAAAGGTCTGAACTGTAAACATTTGGTAATGACTCTGAAAATTAATGGCAATAAAAACTTTCTTGGTAAGAAGTGCAGAAGCTTTGGAAAGTATAATGCATTTTGAGAAACTTTTCACTTCGAGGTTCTGCGGTTATGAGAAAAGATATCACTTTTTATCCGAGAAGCGCTACTGCAGTAACGTTTCTCAGATTGTGTATTCCAATTGCAGATTATTCTTTCTGCGTGGACATAAACGCTCCAGATTTTCAGCAATATCTCAAAAACGCTACCACTTTTTGAAATGAAACTTTCACAGGTTAGTTTTATGGTATATATCTACAACTATGTGGGATTGAAACAAACAATGGGTTCCAACTACCAAATGTGGCTTCATCTTCCTGATGCCATTCACATGGTCATAAACAAAGCCCAAAGGTAAATGTTCATCACGCAGACAGAGTGCGTATAAAACTCTTAAGTTTAGTAAGTTCAGATGCTGACAAATAGCTCATCATTTATTTATTAATTTATTAAATCTATTTTTAATATCAAGGAAAAAAAAGGGCACACTTAAAAATTTGTAACATCAGCTGTCATTTCCCTCTTCTCAAAAAGGCACTGAACACGTTTGGAAATTGTCAAAGACCAGTGTTCTCACTTGGTGTATCCCAACATATGCATAAAATAACAAGCCTGTGAAAATTTGGGCTCAATTGGTCATCGAAGTTGCAAGAAAATGATGAAAGAAAAAACACCCTTGTTGTACAAATTTGTGTGCTTTCAGATTAGGAATAAAAACTTCTTGCAAGAAGTTTTTATTATTTTAGTGAGAAATTACCTCTTTCTCAAAAACTACGTTACTTCAGAGGGAGTCGTTTCTCACAATGTTTTATACTATCAACAGCTCTCTGTTGCTCGTTACCAAGTCATTTTTTATGCTAATATATATTTTGAGTAATTACCAAACGTGTACAGTGCCTTTAACAGGCACATGTGTCACATTGGTAATTGTCAAAGACCAGTATCCACACTTGATGTGACCCAACATACACATGAAATAACAAACCTTTGAAAGTTTAAGCTCAATCGGTCATTGGAGTCACAAGAAAAAGTGGGAAAAAACCCTTAAATGTTTTCACTGTTTTCAAACATCGAGTTTCGGACTCGCAAGATCAAAACTAATTGTTTTACTCATGTCTCAAAAACTAATGCATTTCAAGCAAAAATATTTCAAAGGGAGTTTCCCACCATGACCATCTTTAAACTAAGTAAGTAATGCGCAAATCTGTGAACATTTATATTTTTACTCTTACCAATGTTATTTGGATATTGCTGTGTATGACATAAACATTTGTCATTTGCCCGTTCAACTATGAGAATGCTGCTGTCAAAATGTTTGGCATTGTCCCTCTTAGGACAACTTGCAACTTATTTTTCAGAGTTAAATTGTACTCAACCACACTGGACAAAATTATACGCAGTAGCAGATAGTATCAACTGTAGATTATGTTACTCTGATTTATCTAAGTTCACAAGACAAAAAATTAACACCGACTCAAACACTTAGTTTTTGTTTCGTGAAAAACTTATGTCTAGTTATTACTAATAATATATGTACAAGATGAAGGAAGGGTGGCTTTTGTCCGTATAGAATTTCAAATATTATATATCTCAAATAATAATGTTGCCAAAGTACACATTTAATGTGACATCCCGTGTGCAATGTCAACAGACATTTCCATCATGATCCAACCAGCTCCACCATTACAGAGAAAGTGCATGACGTGGCAGCAGAGTAACACCAAGCAGCCTGCCAGGTGTGCGTAATTGTCAACGGAGGACCACATGAATATTCATCAGCCACGTGTTAATTTGCTTTCAACTCATCAAAAGTGCACTGGGGTGATTACGATTTAATATCCCTTTGCCACTGTACAAATGGCAGTGGTGTGAGAAGACTTTATTATAATATGGCAATGAACAGCCCCAGACTTTGAAATTCCAGTCTGTTGCGCAAGAAATCAAAGCCTTTAATAGCCGAATTAGCAGCTGTGGCTGGCTTCTTGATCGTCACATGAACATGCCTCGACACATCGGAAGACCATAGCAACACCCATAGCAACAGCCGCAGCCGTAGCCGCCTATTCAAACAAGGCCTCATTTATTTTGTTAGTCGTTCAACAAAAAAGACCAGCTGTGGTCAGATTCCCTGTGTACACAAATCATAATTAAAGTGTTGATTCTGAAACATCAAAGGTGGCCAGACTACTTTAACATCTATGTCTATTAGCAGAGTCCGATTCCATGACTTCAGCTGCGGCTATGGCTGTTGGCTGAACTGACAACGTTGAAGAATAGGACTTTTCGACATTTCAGCCATAGCCACTACCTAAACCATTAATTCAGACATGGCCTCATCTTTGTCATGTTGGTTTGCAGGCAAGACAAACCAAAAATAGCTACACACAACTTTAAGTAATATATTCAATAAGTTACAATTTATCACAAAGCATTAACTGAATCCAATTAGAAGGAAAGACTAAGCAGATGGCAGCACATTCACTGAAAGCCATCGCCTTTGACAGAACAACTTGTACAAAAATGACATAAACCAACCTAATAATAATGTGACTCACTGTAAAAAAAAATAATAATAATAATAATAATCAAACGCAGACGGAAAACCTAACATGAGAAATTAAATGTTGCACACTTGATTTGGAGTCATTCCAAGCAATAAATCCACTGTAATAAAAATTTGGAACACAAGAAGATACGACATACCGGTCCCATCATTTCTTCTCCCGTCTCCGAAGATGGTGGAAAGACAACAAAATTGAGACCAGGCTGCCAGAGTCCCGATGCCACCCCTACTCCTTGAGATGTCATGGTGAAGTCTGTCTTTATCATTCGTCCTCATACCAGTAAATATACTAGCACTCAAGGAGTACGCTCCGATCAAGTTTCACCTCTTTCCCTTTTTTTCCCCTCTCCCTTCCTTCTCACGAGTTCATAAAAATACTTAAGATTTTGTCCCTCTGCGAACAGGATGTATAATGCAGATGTAGTTTGTGATCGTAGTCATCCGTTCCGGGGATGGGTGTGTGTGTATGTTGGAGTCATTAGACAGCAAGACAGCCTGCACGTGGAGAGATCCTTGCATCTTTGATTAGAAGTAATTGTCTTGTCTCATCATTGAAACAGTTGCCAAGATGAGGGGCGAGTCTTGCGTTACACGCAGCCCCAAATTAATAACACAAGAGAGGAGACAGTGGAAGCAGCAGCGGAGAGAGAGGGGTGGGGGGAAGTAAAGGGTCTCAGATGGCTGATATCAACCATATGGTATCCTGCTCTCATATCTTCCGTCTTCCTCTGTAATCTTGGAAATTTCCGTTCGACGGACGACAACATCCCCCAAATAAATGAGATGGTTTTTTTTGTTATTAAGTGAAATACCAAGGTCTTGTGAAACCAGCAGGATGGATTATTCATTAAAGCCTACTTTCTGTCACGCACACACAGACCAAACATCTTTCCCAGTTTTCTTTCCAAACAGTTAAGTTTTATTGTGTAAAGCTGTTCTCACAATTATGTCTCTATTAAATAATTTGGCTTAATTTTCAATCAGCATTACCGGGATGCTTGGATAGACAGGCTTTCGGGACACAATGTTTAGTTACACTTTTGTCTAAACTGGCGGTTATTAATATTTGCTCTTCTTTTTGTTATTATTATCGTTCATTTGATTTTTTGTTTGTTTTTTGAAATTTGTTTGTTTTAAATCTCTGCCTCTGTTGGCTCGATCTCGTCCCATCTGTCCCCTCTTCCCTTTCCTATCCCATCCTATCCCTTCCGGCTTAATTCTTACTTAAGTCTTTGTCGGGGCATGTTTTTTCTTTTCGTTTAATTCCTTTTACTCGTAGTTTATTTATTTAATTCTTTTAAGCAATTTGTTATCTACTTTATATTTGTCTATTGATTATTTGCCGAATAGATAATAATAACAACAATGCCTTGTCAATTAAAGGATCTATAACTCTTGATAATTTTTTTAAAAACTTTTGTAGAGCTCTTTCGGTTTCAACTTTTGTAGGCCATTAAAACCACTATGAAAATGTTACCAAATCCCTTCTGTTTATTTGAGACAGTTTTGTTTATTTTTGCAATAAGTATCATGAGTGAAATAAGAACTTCAAATAAACATACATTTCTAGGGGTGCAAATTCCACAATGGAATGAAAACAAAAACACCTTTTGACTTTGTAATTTTTCTTCCACAATGTAAAATTAACCAAATATTCTTTGAAACATGATAATGATTAAGCCAAATGTTGATTGCCTCAGGGCTGCAAAACGAACTGCGGAGCACAGCAAGGAACAAAACAAGCTTGGTAGTAGGCCTGAGGCATGGCCGACATTACAAGCGTCTACAAACTGCTGATGTCTATTAAGCTGAAGGATTTGAAATCACGCAGGAAGGTATGGAGTAACAAAACCCCAGCTAAAGAGTTAAGATTAAAGGCACTGTACACGTTTGGTAATTACTCAAAATATATATTAGCATAAAAACTGACTTGGTAAACATTGTGAGAAACGACTCCCTCTGAATTAACGTAGTTTTTGAGAAAGAGGTAATTTCTCACTAAAATAATAAAAACTTCTTGCAAGAAGTTTTTATTCCTATCTGAAAGCACACAAATGTGTACAACAAGGGTGTTTTTTCTTTCATCATTTTCTTGCAACTTCGATGACCAATTGAGCCCAAATTTTCACAGGCTTGTTATTTTATGCATATGTTGGGATACACCAAGTGAGAACACAGGTCTTTGACAATTACCAAGCATGTACGATGCCTTTAAAAACACAATAACCAGTGCCTATACACAGACATCTTTCAGACATATAAATGCATTAACCGATGACGAAGCTGCAAGCACCTTCGAAATAAAGGCCAACATATGCTTTGCAGCTTGACGGCTTAAGAAAAAATAAATAAAACATGATCACACATACGTGGATGACTCCATCAAAACTCACTTTGTTGATTGTTGAAATACTGGACAGGTTTGTCACATCTGCCCATCAAAGAGACAACAACCAAAAAACAACGTCAACTTTCATAACGACGCCTCAATGCTTCGTATAAACAATACGCCGCTGTATAAACTGGATATATAAGGTTACTGTCATGCAAGTCTTGTTTTATCATCAACGGAATCAAATTTTCATCAATCAGCCAGGGCCGAATTTCATAGGGCAGCTTGAGCACAAAAAGTAGCTAAGCACAACAGACTTATATGCTTACCAGATTAAGGTTACCATCCAAAATACCATGTCACGTATACCCTTTGTGACTGGTATCCTGCTCATTTTTGCTAAGAAACAAAATTGTTAAGCAATATTTTCTGCTTAAGCAGCTCCATGAAATTGGGCCCTTGAATTTTTGTCGGAAGGAAAAACAGAACATGAGCTTGATCATACCTGCAATTGTTTTGTTGAATGACTACCAGTGTCCATATTGATCAATTTCAACAAATGTCTTCTTCTTTTTGTTTGCCATTCGGAGTTTGTTTTCAAACCTTTTAGGCTGAACGGGGGGCACTTTAAAGATTCATTTTGCTAATACTTTACATATTGATTCAAACCAATCTTCCATTACTATCATGTGTAACATCTATTTCTTATAATCCCGAATAACCCATTCATGTTTACTTTTGTCTTACCCCTTCACTTAGTCAACTTAAAGGGATTGTATACGTTTGGTAATTGGAACCCACTGTTTGTTTCAATCCTATATAGTTGTAGCTATATAGCATCAAACTAACCTATGAAAATTTGATTTCAAAAGGTGGTAGCGGTTTTGAGATATTGCCGAAAATCTGGAGCAGTTATGTCCACGCAGGAAGAATAATCTGCAATTAGAATACACTATCTGAGAAACGTTACTACAGAAACGCTTCTCAGATTCAAATTTTTTGGGATAAAAAGTGATATCTTTTTCCAGTACTTCGAAGTGAAAAGTTTCTCAAAATGCATTTAACTATTCAAAGCTGCTGTACCAAGTAAGTTTTAATTGCCATTGATTTTCAGAGTCGTTACCAAACGTATACAGACCCTTTTAAGGATGATGAAGTCACTGTCACTGAATATAACCTAACAGGGTATCTGCACACTTTAAAAAGTCAAATTTAGGAATCTTAGGGCCTTCAAATGCTATACCCGGTACCCTAAACAAAATTTAAGACCAAAAATAAGTGAATAAAGCAGGGGAGAAACAGCTACACCCGCTTACACTTTGAGCTACTCTCTTACACGCAGCGTAATTCGGTTCTTTACAAGCTGATACGAAAATTCATTACACGCTTCATCCATTTTTTAAGACCTCAAATAACAGAATTTAATACTTTTTAATGTTTCTTAAGGCCTTAAATTTGGGTAGTTCAATTAAAGACTTTTGAAGACTTTTTAAGGGTCCGCAGAAACCCTGAACTAAACAATGCTTAATTTCAACCTTGTCTTGTACAAAAGCCGCAAAATACACAGACATCTCCACCGTCTCCGGACTCTTTATCTTATACACACTTAAAACGTTATGGTCATATTATTTTAACTACATTTACACCGAAGTGTGTTTGGCCCTCAGTATACTCAGTGCTTTTTCCCTAATGCAATTGTTCCCTCCATTAAATTGTTATTATGTTGCCACCACTGGCTTTTGACATATTTTTCCCAGTCCACAAAAGAAAGTGAGGCAAGACCATTTTCTCTTTTCAGCCTTGGTCTGGTTTTCTAACAACTTTGATAAAGGGGTCTTTAACAGCTCTGGAAAAAATATTGATTGCTAGAGTCTCATGGGCCCAATTTCATAAAGCCTGTAATTACAAAAACTTGCTTAGTACAGAAAAGTATTGCTTAGCAGAAACAGGTTACCAACCAAAATTACATTTAGTTTACTTTGTTGTGACTGGTGCCCCACTCAATCTTTGCTTAGCAAAGAAATTTGTCAGGCAATATTTTCTGCTTAAAAGCTTTATGAAATTGAGCCATGGGCAGCATCTCATGTCCATACATCTAGTCAATGGGCAGCCATTTTAACCAATCACAGCATGATCCACTTTTCAACAGATCAGTGTAAGCATCCTATTGGTGGTGGAATGTCACATGGTCAGTGACCTTAAAACTCCCTCCCAATAAAATCATAGGGTTACCACAAGAGGAACCTCCACTCTGGCCCACATCAAAAACCACATACAGATGGTCAAGATATCTGTAGATAAATGTAAACCATTTCTTGATGGTGAGGTAAAATACTTTCATATGGATTCCATTTTCTACTGATTGCCCTGTGGTATCTGCTCAAGGTTGCTGGATTCAAATCAAATTCTTCACATGAAGTCAACCAGCAACCTGGAATCTTTTTTATTTCTTAAAATAGAGTCCAGGAAAAAAGTCTGTGACTACAATCTAAATTTTAGGAGACATATTTAAATGATGGCATTTCCACAATTTTGGTAGCCCCTGGGGTTAAAGACTTCAAGGAGCTTCTGGGAACTATCCTCAGCGCTAGAGAAGTAGATCAGAGAGCAGGAATTATTTATATCGGAAGAAAATAACAGCTATTTTTGTCACCAAGCAGATACAACAAATTCTGAATTCAGATGAAAGTCTGAAACTACTCATCCCTGTATATTACAAAACTCAATGGTCATTTTCGTCATCATCAGACACTACAAAAAAGTGACAAAATATTTCAAACCAAGTAAATGAAACAAAAGCTTCAGCAACAACAAAATAAGGAAAGAGAGCATGAAAGGAGTTGTAAATAATTTACCCAGAGAAACATTTTTTTTTATGATAAAGGCATGTTTATGAATTTTCTTAAATTCTTCTTTCTTTCAAAATATTGTGGAACTTGTTGTAAAGGCAGAGGTTTATGTTAGGGTCTGGTTAAAGTTGATCGAGGTACATTTGAGATAATTTATTTTATATTAACTCTATTATGTTAAACATCTGGCAATTGTACAATTAAACTGCACCCAAACAGCACCCAGTTCTTACTAGCAATTCTAAATCAGAGTTTAAGGGCAAGCAAGATAAATACATTTCTTAATACCAGCTCGGAGAATCGTGATGCATATTTCAAAACAGGTGACCAAGTACAAGCTTGTCAGATGCAAGTCAACTACTGTCAACAATACAATGTTTGCTCCATAGAGGAAGTCCAGACGTGAATGATGGCACTTCAGGTGTCCATTGATCCAGAGAGCCCGTCTTTCGGAATCGCTCAAAGGAAACCAAGTCCATCAAATTCAAAAACTTCAAACACCAGCTGTGGTTGGAGCAGGGGGAAAAGCATACACCACGGGGCCGGAGAGTTGATGGCAAGAACTGTTTTTTCCCCTTCTTCAGGAATGTCATACAAAGATGAATAAGGTTAATTATGCAAATCTCCCAGAGCACCATAAAAAATGATCACTCTGTAGAATCCGAAGACATCGATTCAGGCGCTATTATGACAAGACCCTTTGGGGTGTTCGGCTGAGCCCCTCTTCATCCATCGTCCTACGTCACCGTATCACTCGTCTTAAGAAGCCGCAGGCTCCTAGCTGAAGACGGAAATATTGAGATGGTGAAACCTCCTTGTTCGAGAAGCAAGCGGAGGTTCCCTTGTTCAAATAATTGGCAATTTAAAGGGGAACATGTGTTTGTGAATTACAAGAGTTTAAGAGTTACAGCAACGCTTCACGTGCAGACGAGAATATCGCGGAAGTTAATAGAAAGGGTCTCGGAGTCAGAGAAACTCTGTCCTGATGTTGAAGGATGCTTTTGAGATGAATGTTTGGAAGTCTTATGAACAGGCAGAGACAGTGCACGTGACACATGTACCACTTGATGGAGATGATGACTCAGCCGGAAACTGAAGACATATACAGTCCACATCAGTAGTAGACCAATCTATTTTATTTTATTTTTTTCTCAATGAAATGCTTGTCAGAAAACCTTACATCCAGCAAACTTTCCCCCCCTACCCAAACTCTGATTAGGGCAGGTCCAAGAATTCCCCCAGTTAGGTATGGGACACTCAGAACGTTCAGGTTTGACTCAGGGTTCTCCCCATGCACAATCTAGCGTATCAGGTTGATACGCGCGATTTGCATGCTGATACGCACACATTTTGGCCGATAATAAGCAAGAGAAAACATCAAGAGAAAACCATACAGGATTGCAAAGTAGGTGTTAAACACCAAGTACAAAACATTCCGAAGACCTTGTTTCAATTCAGCGCGCTGCAGCCAAACTTCCAAAATTTGGGTCCAGAATGCCCCACAGTTTTGAAAAAACCTGGAGAGAACCCTTTGACCCCTAGAAATCTTGCAGGTAGAATGTTGCTAATATTTCAACTCAAAACGGAACATATTGCGATCAGTAATGCGAGTCTTTTTCGTTAAATAATTCTGCAGAGGTTTTTCTTTTTATCAGCAACTGACAGCGGCCATGCAGTAAAGAATTATTAACGGTATGTAAATCATTTTCCAGATGGTTTTTAATAAACTTAACAAAACTCTACTCAATCATGAATGACACCATCCAGGTATGATAATACATCAGCAATTTGAATTCTCAAATAATCTGCTGGTTTAAATCAGATAATTTTTTTAAAATTATCTTTTAATGCAAGTTCGCCCCAAACAAGGCTAAAAGCCAATTTTGATGAGGGGCTACAAAAAGAAAACATTTAAGATGAAGATAACTCAGGGGAGTTGAAGGTAGGAATTAAATTCACCTGAGATGTTAAAAATAATAATCTAAAAAATATATCAAAAGTTGAATCAATACAGTGTCAAATAATCAATTGTTGTTGTTTTGAAATGATTTAACTTTTAAAATAGTTTAACTCTTGAAATGTCGTAATACTAGCGCCCTCTTGTGATCCTGTGTAAGGCCGAAAACATACCCATTATTATGGACAATACACAAACCGTCGAAGCACAAAGGCCAACCCATTATTATTTCATCCATCAAAATTGTTTCTGTAGCTTCCAGCGGGGGAAAAAAACTAACCGAGTCCGAGACACTTGAAGGCTAGCCTGCCATTTACATCAATGAGTTTTCGCTTCCTTAATGTTTTCTCTTCCAGTGAAAACACCCTCTTGGCGTTGCAGTTGAATGACTGTAAAGTGAAACGTGTTACCAATCTCGTTCCTGGAGCGATTTTTTCATTCAGTGGCGTGTTCGGGTTTCCTAATACCGTCAGAAAAAATGTCTACGACGATGTAAAAAGACAATCTGCCTGAATAATGCACACGCAAATACCAACCTTCTTGAAATGTTAAGCTGCTTCAAACAGATTCAGATACTGTTATCGCTCGTAAATATTTTCCTTTTCCAAAGATATCACTGAACAATTTCATTTTTAAATTGAAACTTAGCGGGAAGCCAGTCGCAAACAATCCATCAGTATATCATAATTTTGCAATTCCAGAAAAACAAACAACATCTGTATTGACTAATAGGTCAATTTCACATGTCATGTCCCAGTGTTTGCCATCGTTACTGGTACGCTTTTAGACTGGCGTACATGTAACCTGCAGGCTCTAACTCACTTCGTGCTGTCAGGGTTTTTATTTTTTATAGTTGCATCAACATCATTGGTCGGAAACGCCTGTGATTTGAAAAAATATTTTTTCGGCTGGACGTTTTTGCACCCCAGTAATGGCAGAAAGCACAGGCACGGGATTATTGCCTATGGATTGGCAGGGACTGATTTCATCCAGAAATTCTTGCGATTTTGCTGGTTATATTTTGTGCTAATATTGGGTAGCAAATGTTACATTTTCAGTAGCATTTTGCTATGCTTAAAACATGTGAAATCGTTAACTGATCAATTTCCACCGCTATAGTGGAATATTAACATTTTTGGTTGGTAACCCGTGACTGCAAAGCATGTTTCAACTGCGCTAAGCAGCTTTTTTGCGAACATGAAATTCCCCCATGATATCGAACGAGGCGTTGCCAGTATCCACGTACATTAATATTAGGTGAGTTTGAAGGTGACGGCAAGGTGCTAAAGTAATGTTAGTAATATCTCCTGGTAATAATGAGATAGAGAGACAGATAATATCACTGGACCCTGAGCCACGCTCTGATGCCCGGTCACAGATGGACTGGTGTGATCGAGGCCGATGTGTTTAGGCTAGGGGGTGACAAAAGCAATAATGGGCTTGATGAGCGAAGAAGAAGACCGGACAGAACCAGAAGATCATCAGCCCAAGATGATAGATAATGACTCTTGGCTTAATTAGTAGTTATTATTGCTGATTTCCTACAACGGTGAAAAACAATGAGTTTGTCACAGTGGCACCATGTGCTGTCAATTCCGTGCAGAACCAAATGACCAACCGAGGGGAATCCAATCAACATTCCATCCAATATTTCATTTCATATTTCAAAGTGAAATCAGAGCAAAGAACTAAATTCTTAAACAATTTGACCGTTTTGTTCCTTCTCTGCTGCTGAAAAACCATTTTGATAAGACCTTTTACTGTTTACATGTAGCAATTGGTAAACATTGTTGCAATGGGTAACTTTTGGGGACGCTAGCAGACTTACCAGTGTTCTTGGAAATGTTCGCATGCTCAGAATTACACAAACAATGGAAATTGACCTGGTAAGTCTGCTGCCACCACGCGCTTCTGACCCAATTCACCTGACATCATCATCACAATAATCTTGGTTGCGCCATTTTGGGAGTCAATGTCCCAGTGTGTCATACAGTGTCGAGCGCATTTTTAGGCAACGCTGTGTTTAGATGCTTACAACTGACTCCCGAAATGGCGAGTGTGGCAGACGCCTATCCTTCATTTTTTGTGAAAAGGAACAATTTTTTGACTCGCCCGGCGGGCTAGTAAAGGAAGGGTTTTGACTCGCCCGCCGCTGTTTTCACTTGCATTTGGCAACCGGGCGACCGCTAAGGTCGAACCCTGAGACGGTAGCAATGTGTGATGTTGGTGCACGGGGTCAATTGGTGGAAATACATGTAGTCTCGCTTACCAGAAACAAACCGACTACATTTTTTTCATGGATACCGAAATGAACCCTCTGGTGCATTTTTGTTTCTTCACAAAAAGAACGCTCAGAGATGACCTTTTTGAGGTTGTACATCTAATGCATTGTCTCAGTTTGATCGATGCAATCATGAACCAATCGTGCAGACTACCTTTATTAAGCACTCTAATGCGACAAAAACTTCACCATGTCCTGAACATGACTGATGAAATTACACACACTATATCAAATTTTCAATCTATGGAGAAACTAGGGGGGGGGGAAAGAAAATCTCATTAGACATTTGCTATCAATGATACCATCTATGGAAAACCCACTACAGTTAGAGGAGGTTTTAACTACCGTAGGATCTACTGAAAAGGTTAGCTAAAAATGTAACCCAAAAAATAAATTTAAAAACATTCTTACATAAGGACTCGTCAGTACCTGGGTGAATGTGGGCGTGACACCGGCTTGTTCCCCACTCACTGGCGGGGGCCCCTGCACGAATCCCACTGCTGCCCCTTCCCCCGTTGGCTGAGGTTGACTGTAGACGGGTTGCTGGCCTGGGCCCTCTTGAGACTGTGTGTAAACGGCTGGGGCGTCGGCGGGTGACTGGGGCACAACGGTGGCGGTATACTGTTGAGGCTGGATCTGTGGCGCTTGTTGGTAGGATTCTAACCCGTTTTGGGCGAACTGAGGTTGCTGGTAGGGGCCCATGGGCACCTGACCGGGCATCTGCCCATGGATTTGATGCTGACCTGCCATCGCTGGCATCGGATGCTGCTGAGAGACAGAAAGAAACATGACTTGACGTTAATACACAGTTATCATGAATGCATTCCAAAAGTTATCCTCCTCATGACTGGATGTTATGAGGAAACCATATCTCGCTCAGATGGATGATACTGAGCTCGCATTCTTCGGCAACGTCTCGGTGCCGTGTTGGTTTTTTTTAACTTCCCCCCACATCGCATATTCCGAATCATCAATAAATGAAATGTCGTGTACCATTTCCTGCCATACCTGGAGTTGGCAATTAGTTTGCAATGATGTACATCACCGGCCAGTCCCCGTTACGGCCTGCAGACAGAGAGCTTCAAGATTGCCAAAGATGGTATCTTGATCAGGCGTGGTAAGACTTGGCATCAAGATGGTCATTAAAGGGCAAGTATGATCACAGGTGGATCATTCTATGGAATGACCGCGACAAAACAATCCTTACTATGACATCCCCTTTAAAAACGTTTTACAATTCTCAAAAAAATGTGTTTCAATATCTAGGAATCCTTAACAAATAGTTCTCCACTGTTATACCAACAAAAAACAAAAACAAAAAAAGCTTACAACCTTCAAGCTTCTCTGTTTGTAAACGTTTGTAGTTAATGAATGAATTTTAGTTTTAAAATCAATGCTAAAGCAAGTTTGTACTTTACTATAAAGCAGAGCAGTGCAACAGTTCACAATCTCTTACCTTACACAAGAGAAAATGTGAAACAAATATCCAAGAAGTATGAGAACAAAATAAGCAAATTTTGTACCACGTCAAAAGAATCGCAATAGATAATAATTTTCTGGTGTTGAAATGAAAGAGCTTTCCCTGTTTACGGCTTTTATGCTGAAATCCAACGGGATGAGAGAGAAGGGAAAGCCAAAAAACAAGCTAATTTGTAACAAATCAAGCTTTAATATTTTAGGGAAAATCAATGAATCAAATATTGACATTAAAAAAAAAAAAATCTTCAATGATACAATGATTACTACAGCCTACGCAAAAATCCTCCTCTGTTAATTCACTGAATGAAAATATCACTGAGCTTTTAAACCACACAAACACAATTATGCTAAGCAAAATGACAAATCTTGCTAAGCTAAAACCAGGGTACCAGCCAATATAAATGCCATTGTTTATGACTGCTCCAATACTAGTTTACACTTAGCAAGGAAAACCAAGATTCTCCATTAAGCAGCTAAACGACCCGGCCCTAGTTTTTGAGAAGTAATTGAAGACATAAAGAGTTGTTTATCCAACACACAGCTTTTAAAAATTTAGGTTAAGATCCTTGTAATTACTCAAAGCTCCTTAAAGATAAATGACTTTTGAAGTCTATGAAAGTCTTTTTAATCTCAAGTAATGGTGAACAGAAAAGCTTCTTAAAACCAGCAATTAGGTTTTCTCGTCTGCCTGATGCGCCAAATGAGAATTGATGACAACAGCCGTGAGCTACACAAGCTCGATTGTTTAAAAATGATATCGGCGATTGTGGCCGGAGCGGCAATTGCAGGGATTAGTAAGCAAGATAACTGTGGGTTTCCCTGCAGCATCGCAGGTGCACAGGAATCATAACACTAAAGGCCTTGTTTACGTCACTTCTTCTTCTCTTTTTTCTTTTCAGAGCAGCAAGACACGCTGTCGGTTATAAGAAAGTAAGCCACGTGGAGAAAACGTGACCAGCAGCGAAAGTGTCTTGAGGTAGAGTGGAGGGTAAAAACCTTTCCAAAATGCTTCTCCTTAAATCCTCCAAGACGTTTAAGAATGCTTTTTCAAAACATCCTGAATACACCATTTCAATTCATCAGTACCATTGTTTCTTCCAAACTAATAATTATTAAAATAATCATCTGAACCAAGAGCAATCTCTTTCCAGAAAAGATCGTTACCCAAAAGAATAAACCAAATATCTTTTCCCAGAATGAAACGTCCTAAATTGCCAAACCAAACGGCTTCTTACAAGCCACCGATTCTTCCACAAAGAAACTGTTACACAGTGACACCCAAAGAATAGCCACAATACACAGCCCCACATCCTAACCCAAAAAAGTCAACATACTTCTACGGATTTTACTCCTTACTCACAAACTAAACAACGCCAGCCTACAAATTCTACTCACCACCGGCAGTAAGTTACAAAGCTTAAAGTTGGCACACCGAAACTGAGCCCGCATCACGACCGAGGAAGTTACCCCTCAACACCTCATAAGGAAATCAGTCTGCTATGAAGTTCGTCCTCACTTTGCAATTTAAGATTCGGTTTCATCCCCTCGGAGGAAAGAAAGTCAGCAACACTCCCTCCCCCCCATCAGCGTTGCGAATCACTCACAGTCAAATCACGCAATATTATGAAGGCGGGTCGCACGAGCACACAAAAAAATCGTTGTTATCTTTTCACGGATATTGCCTACATCAAATGCAAACCGGTCCAACCCTGTGAATACAAAGTTAATTTTCCTTTCTTTCGTGTTTTTTTTTCATTCACACAGGAATTACGTGGGCATAGTGTTACATTGTCTGCGGTCATGGGGTCCGACAACTATGCTTGGAGTCAGTGTAATTTTTGTTGAATACGATGCATTAACAGTTAGTGTATTGAATGGTAGTCTTTCAACCGCTAATTACAAAGGGCTACACTGCCTACTTAATTGAGTTAAAGGCCAGCGGTGTTATTTTTTGTCTCCCTTGTATTTCTGGACACAACACTTTGATGTTGTATCCACTTTTGCCCTGCAGTTCAACAGTAGTAGTAGCACTGCAATAGACCCCTTCTTATGAAATATGTGACTTGCACCTTGCGCGTGCGCACTCTCACTTCTGGTTGGCAAAATGAGGGAACTTAGTGCCTTTCTGTTTGGGGCTGATGGTGGTGAGTCGCATATGCGTTTGTGCGTCGGCTTAATGCACAACCAATAGTGTCTGTACGAGGCGTGAATGTTATTAAGCATATTTCATGGGGAAGGCTAATTGGAGAAACACCGCTTTACACATTCATTTACATATTGGATCATTTGCATATTCCGCCTTGAAAAACCATCAAAGTGTTTCTCGGACGAAAACGGAAGTTTTCACTGAAAACATAATTCTGTGTGAAAGTACTGTACGTGATCTTTGTTTGACACTGTATTTCCAATTTCTCCAAAAGAATCCCTACAATTAACAACAAAACGGCAAACATGTGAATAATGTTTTGACTGACATAAAGTTGACTTCGATTGACCTCACAGCTATTTCTATCAATCCATGACAAGAGACACATTGTCATAAATCAAGCAAAATGACCTGGCATCCAAAACCATATGTTTGCTGCTCACGCTGAGCGGCCAATTTATTATCAATAATAATAATAATAATACCAGAGTCTGATGTAAACAGTATGTCTAGGAAGAAACTGTAACACAAACCTCACCTATGCCCCCATGGCCAAGCCATGGCCCCTCTGGCCTCTAAGCCCCCATGGCCTCCTGGCCCCCATGGGCAACCCATGGTCCTTTAGCCCACCAAAAGAATCCAATGTAACATGATGAGTTAGTCCGAAACTACCATGGCTTCATAACAAGTCTGTAAACTAGCATTTGGTTCCATCATGGGGCTTTTTCACTTGTCAATCTTAAAACTTGTTCCAAAATATTTGACGGCTATTACTGACAATGACAAGCACCCACTGGCGCCAAAGTATTTCTGTCCTCACAAACTTATCTCCCCTTTCATTCAATTTTCTCTAGTTATAATAACACAAGCAGCCCCCTGAGAACCTCAATTTAATCCAATTCACAAACTGATTTCATTTTAGCAATTCTTCTTCAATCATCTATTGTGAAAACAAATCATATTTTCTCCCCATTTTCATTCTACGGCGGTTGTTGACTTCCTCCCACAAGACATCATTTTAGATAATGACACTGATTCGATGAAATTTCCTACTCCTTTCTACCACAGAATGACACCGTCTTTGATCTCCCACACATTTATTTCCAAGATGAACTTTAAAAACGAAATCCCTTTCAAGGTTTTTTACAGTGTATTTTATGGATGATAAGTTACCCACATGGACTGTGCGGAGGATAATTTGTTTACAGCCACTTTCCCACACATGTACGTCACAAAAAATGTACCGGAAAAAGCCAAGTACACACGGAGCATTGCTTTGAAGACAGTCATGAAACCATTCCATATGTCACGCATGAGCCACAAAAGGGCACACGTACGTATGCTAAGAGTTCAACTCCCATTTGTTAATAAAATGATACATAAAACGGAAATGTGGATGGATACCTTCTGTGAAGCCATGTTGACAGAATCAACTCCAACAAAAACGTAAGCGGTGAATCCAAAGTCGACGCAGGTACAATTGGGAGTGATATTTTTCCAGATGAAGCTTGGTTGTGTCTCAGCGGCTTTCACGATCAAATTTGAGACTACATCAACTCGGATGCGGAAACTTAAAGCAATATTGGAGGAGGTGGTGTGAGCCAGCCATGGGTAACGACACAAGGCATGCTGGGGCTAGGGTGGCCTATTAGAAAGGAGGCGACAGACTTGCATATCACCCTGTGCGTGGTGTGACATCCGTCGCAGGCTAGCAGTGTTGCATGCCAAGCGTTCAGCCCCACAAACTACCTTATGGCTTATTAATCACTCAGTTTTGTCACTTAATGAGATACATGGTATACTGAGAACCACAAAAAAAAGCCAAAAAAAAAAAAGCATAATGACTTTGCTTCTTCGCTTCTCAAATGGTCAAGTGTCAGTTTGGGTAATACAATACTCCACCGACTCTGAAATGTATATTTGGACAGATAATTATATCAAAATGGAAAGTAACATAACAGGCTTTTACTCTCTGGCTGTTCACTCAGCGTCACCTTCAAACCATGACAGGTAATATTTATTGGCAGTGTATTTATTGATAAAAAAGTTTTATTATAAACATCATCTTTAGAGGATCTTTTTAAAAACATTTTTGTAACGAAGGAGATAGAAGAGACAGCTCTAAATCGACAACTGCACTTTAAGACTTCTTAAAGACTCAATCAAAAAATTCAAATGGTGTGAGACAATTTCCTTAAAGGTAGTCTAAAAACTTTGGTTACAACTGACCTCCAAAAATACAACAGTTCTAACTTGAAGGTTGGCTGCTGTAAACCTGATACCAGTACCGATTGCCTTGAGAGATATTTTAATCTAAAAACCTGCCTAAAAATAAAAAAAATAAAAATCTAACTTATCTCAGTTTTGATTAAAGGTGAAGTCATCATACTTTGGTTATGACCCCCAAAACAATTGTGTAATTTCTATCCGAAAGCCTCCTTGTTATAAAGATTGTAATGGTGGTAAGCATCCTGCGAAATTATTTCATCTGAAATGGCCATGTTGATTAGAAATCAATAAAAGTATGTCAACAAATTTGAATCTCCAAAACTCACCTCAAGGCGAGATTTGGGGATTCTGGTGCCCGTTTGTGAATGCTGCGGCTGGAGATGCAATTGGTACCCGTGTCATCTCGATAAACGTGGATAGGTTCGACGATCTTGATGAAAATACCTGGACAGTTTTTGCTGTTTTCTCACCAAGCATTCTGCTGAAACTTTCACAGGTGACTTAGTGTATTTTATCAGCATTACATTAACAAAAACCAATCTATGACCTTACCTTTAAGCTAAAATTTAAGGAAGCTTTTACAAACTGTCGAAATCACTGAAAAAGCATTAACTGTTCATTGCCACATCCACATACTGGTATCAACCACAGATGAATCGATACTGGAGGACTAATATAAATGTTGGCTTTTTATTTAAAAAAACCATCCATATGTTTATCTTAAACAGACATCTTGGTTGAAATAATGAAGAAACGTAGCAATATTACCAAACCGCCTGTGAAGCCATTAAGTCTATTAAACTTGTGAAATGGAGCCACGCGCAGAACACTGAGAAAAACAACAAACAAAATGGGGGAAAAACGGTCTGGTAAAGCCGTAATGTTTCTCACCCATCATAAAGTCTCGCCTTACAAAGAAAAGTGCTTTGCACTGCGTCTCTGAAAAAATCAAGTTCTACAGCTGGTGCGTATGAAGGGATCCCAAGGAGAGGGGGAAAAAAAACTCCTGTATTATACAGAATTGGTAAGGATAAAAAACATAATTGTTTCATTTTAGTCTGAAAGCTTACTGATTACAAAGTTCATCCTTTTCTTTTCTGTGAAATATTTCCCTCTGAAACAAAGTAATACTCGAGAAAACTGTATCTGAAATCTAAAAAAAACCACTCTCAAAACACTGATTTTGGTTGCTACAACCAAAATTAAGGACAATGTGTTTACATGCTGAAAATTGCGCATGGTTTTTCACTATTTTCTCCTGACTCACACAACAGATTAAGCCAAAATGTTCATGTGTTAATGGTTAATCACACACAAAACATGAACACTGTCTGTAATTATTTTGTCAGCTCTACCAATCCTGTACACTACTTCTAAGCATATCCTTTCCCTTTAAATTGTTAAATTGGATGAAGAACAAGTCCCTAAAAGCATCCGGTTTGATTTCACATACGATCATGAAACCAAACAAACAAAACAATCCAAGAATTTATCAAGAGTGGAGCATTTGGAAAATCGCATCGATGAAATATGCCTGCAGCTTGGTGCAGAACATTTACTAGGCTCATCGTGTTGACTTCTACATATAAACTACAGACTCGTAGACTCATTTTTTGTCACAGGCCATTACCACGCTCCTAATTTGCATGATTATTAGAAAGCCACCTGGGGTATAAATCAGTGGGAAAACAAACTGGGTAATATCAACGCTTCCTACTCCCCCCCCCCTCTCTCTACCTCCCTCTGAGTTATTTATTTCATATTTAGTGATTATTTGTAGCGATCGAAACTACGTTGGGCATAAAAGTTATTTGTGACATGGATGTTTACTTAACTGGCTGGCTTGACTGACTTCAAAGAACCATAAAAAGAGAGGGGGAGGGCAAGGGCTTGACAACATAGAATTTAGATTTTGCTCTTTTTGTTAAACTCTAATTGCCTGAAATGTTGAATAAATCTATAAACAACAGCTGTGGTTGTAGATGGCCTCGCTGAAGGCATCACAGATTAAACGTACTCCAAATTGGCTGAGTGAAGACAACAGACTGGGATGATAATGAAGGGGACTTCTGTTAAAGGTAGGGTCATAGATTGGTTTTTGTCCAGGTAATGCTGATTTATCGGCAAAATTATAAAGACAGATAAAGACGATAAAAGTCACATGTGAAAGTTTCAGCTGAATACAGTGTCTACTTGCTGGAAAAACAGCAGGAAGCTGTCAGGATATTTTTTCACAAACATCCAATCCATCCACGTTTAGCGAGGTGACAGCAAGTACCAACAGCATCTCTGGCCGCAGCATCCACTAACGGACACCAACCCTCAGAAATCTCATGCATGAATCGTTTCTCAGATTCAAATGATTTGGGTGAAAAATGATCTACACCATATTACTCCAAAGATTTATTACCATAAAAACTTAATTGGTAAGAAGCACTGCAGCTGTTGATAGTATAAACTGTTTTGAGAAAGGATTCCCTTCAAAGTAATATGGTTTTTCACCCAAAGACATTTGAATTTGATGAATCGTTTCTGAGTGTCTGAGGGCTGGTGTCCGCTCGCGTATGCTGTGGCCAGAGATGCGGTTGATGCGGTCACCTCGCTAAACGTGGATGGATTTGACGTTTGTGAAAATACAGTGACAATTTTTTACCGGTTTCTCAACAAGTAGACACTGAATTCAGCTGAAACTTTCACACTAGACTTTTATTCTTTCATTACGATGACAAAAACTAACCTTTGACCCTACCTTCAAAAGGACGTTCAGCAATTCAAATTTTACAAAGGGATACCACAGCTGGGTCCAATTCTATATTCAAGCAATCAGTTTGCTAACAAAGCTATCACATAAATTTTGCATCTAATGTTTAAACAGTGCATCCATAATTAAAAATATATGCATTTTCTGCTTAGATTGATTTTCAATGATATAGTAAACATCACCATTAAACTGTGCAATGGTATCATGCATGACATTCAGAAATATTGACTGTATTTGACTGATTTTATGTTTATCACTCTTTAGTTAATGAGATGACACCATCAGCTCTATTGTTGTGTATGAACAGCTGGGAATGGTTGAAACGTCTGCAGTTTGATGCATCTAATCAGAGAAACTTTGATGAACAAATCTGAATCAAGTGGTTAAATACAAAAAAATGAACAAAATAATCAAATATTGTTTACTTTTTTTGGACTACGAAGATGGTACCCCCCCCAAAAAAAAACACCCCAAAAAACCCTGAAAATTGGAGGTGACTCCCTCATAAGCTCAGACCATGGATCCTTCCCCCATGCTCAGACCAAGAACACAACCCTTGAACCTTCTAGGATTTTACAGAATCTCTACATTATCACCAAATATTGACCACTTGTAGTCAGCGGGGCAGTAAAGTACCTAAGGTGAGATCTTGGGGGGGGGGGGGGACATCATATCGGGACAAATTTTGATAACAAATCGCAAGCCTGAAGTCAATGTTGCCAAACAGTGAATTGGGGGGGTGGGGGAGTCCAGCTCCTTATTTTGTAAAATAGACGGCAGTGACACATTGTCATTACAAACAGGGACTACCACAAAACAAAACAGCAGCATGAACAACCGAAGGATCTTTGTCTTTGTTCCCTTCCCTCCCACCCACTCTTTTTTGACACCTTGCATGTCTTAGCTTGACAACCTTTAACTAGCATCATTGTATATCCTCCAGTAAAAGACTCAAGTGCCTCACAACACACTACTGAGTGTGTGTACACTTCACTGTAATGGCTGGCCCCCAGTGTCACCTTACATGACTTTCTGACTGGTAAAGGCAACAATACTAAACAGTTACTATCCCCCTAAGAACCAAAGTTCTTTGAAGTAGGAGATTATCTGAATGTGTCACCTGTACACCCCTTCTCCCATGAGGGGGTTTTACTTTTATTGGAGCCTTCACACCGGCCCATTGTTGATAGACTGGTGTGTGTGAATCTCCTATTCTTTGGATCAATTGGTTCATCCATGGTTCATCAGTGGTTCAGTCAATGACTCAAGCATTGAAGATCATCAACAGTGCTTGGTGTATGTACATAGTATGGTGGTTGGGGGAGGGGGGGTCCTTAATTGTATTCAGTGCTGTGATTACTTCCTGCAATTACCGAGTCTATGCCCATTGGCTCTGAGCATTGCTGCTCTATATTCAAAGAGTATTTCCCTCTGTGGATGAATTTGCTTCACAAAAACAACTCCGTCTCGCACAAGTTTCAAAGGCAGGCCAAAAGTCATACACAGCAAAACATCAAAACGTGACCAAAATCTATATGTCAGTTTACCGCGCTTTGTATGTTTTAAATTTGCAGTTTTACTTTGAAATGATAGATTTCTTCCTAAGACGCAGTACACAAGAGAAACTAATTTGTCTGCGGTTTGTGGACCTTGTCCACCATTTTTCATCAAGATGTGTGTTCTTGATCTGAATAAGAAATCCGGCCTGCCGTCGGGTTTGGTGTTCGAAAGCCGCGTCCAGCTTGTCCCTTTAACACCACGCAGGGTTTTGATCTAGATCCACAGATGAAGAACTGCCACAGGGGGGAATCAGCGACCATGATTTATGAGTGACCAACTCCGCATTAATCCTCACTTGCAAAATCGTGAAGGTGGGGTATTAACTTATTTATGGCATACATGGACACGTACAAGAAGTACATGATTACAATCGATGTCTCTCTGCACTTCTTCCTTTTACAGCCGGATACCCAGGACGGATATAAAAAAAATAAAACACGAAAAAAGAAAAAACAAACACCAAAACATCAGTAGGTTCGTTTTAAAGAAGTAGGCCTAAGCAAAAGAATTGAAATGTGATGATAGTGAACACCCCAAAAATCACTTTGATTGTCAAAATCACTGAAGTTGTCAAAATCATACGTGGTTTGAAAGAAACTCCACTGTGATTTTCACTCCAAGTTGAAGGCATGATCCAAGTAAATGATTGGTCCTGACTAAATAAATAAAAGAGAATGGAACTGGTTGTCTTCAATCTGGAAGTTGTAACTGTTTTATAAACTTGATTAAACTTCCAATTATCTTCAGACCCCTCTTCGTATGAAAGACTGTAAAAACTGAGGAAACTGTCCCCCTCATACTTGATACTTTATTTTAGTCAAAAATCAAAATATGCGGGGGAAAAAGTGCACAAAATCACATAAAAAGCATGAACTGGTATTTATTTATTTTTTTTTTTTTGTGCCCACCTTATGCGATAAAATTTTCACAGAATGCATGTCTCTTGTACTTGAAAAATAGAGGATGGGAATGAGTGTACTCTTCACAAATAAGTCTAAAAACAATGATTTATGTTACCTTTAGTTGAAATCCTGAATTTAAAAACACCATATGCTGACAATGCAGGTCAGAAGCTAGCCTTAAATTCACACACACATCGTCATCGGATGCTTGTTATTTTTTCAGCGGCTTAGCCCAGACACTGCCCCCAGCGAAAATACGCTCCTAATTAAATCTTTGAGTGCAATTATCACAGATTTAGCGGGTCAGAAATTGATTGCCTAGGAATACCTTTCACCGACACTCTCGCGGTGTGATATATCATTATTTGCCTTGAACTTCTAAGCATATGTAGTCGTAGAAATTAGAATCTATGCATAGATTCTAATTTTGAGGATTGTGAAGACCACAGTATGCATTTTGTTCATTTAAAGGGTGTTCGCAACATTGGTAAGATTGAAAATAGAAATGAATGTTTCATATTGCACAAAACCTAACATGGTATAAAAATGGTCATGGTGGAAAAGGTCCCTCAAATAGTTTTGCTTGAAATGCTGTAGTTTAAAAAATACGTGTCCAAAACCTGAAGTTTGACAACAGTGATAACATGGTTTTCATTATGGTTTTCATTATAATCTTGTGACTTTGATGACCAATTGAGCTCAAATTTCCACAGGTTTTCATTTTCTTTTCAATTTCATTTCATTTATTCTGGTTGTGAAGCCAAAAACTCTCAGAAAAGCAAACTTAATCACTGTACTAGCCAAGAGCCATATGGAGAGAAGACAAGGAAGGAAGTTTCAGTTTTAGATGTGGGAGGAAAACCCCAGAGAATTATTCCAGAGAAAACCCATGCTGTCAGGTAGGGACTAAAAACCCAATCCTTGTACTGCCCCCGGCGTGATTCGAACCGGGGTCCTAGAGGTGGAAGCGAGGAAAGATACCACAACCAACCCGACCACAGGTTTGTCATTTCATGTGCATGTTGGGTCACATAAAGTAAAGATACTGCTCTCTGAGAATTACCAGTGTTGGCCTTGTGCTTTCAACCCTTTTCACACATTCACTTAAAGGGAGGATACAAGAATTTTTGTAGTTAAGAGGAAGTTCTTTGAGTCCAATCTAGGTTTCAAGATAAAACAAATAACAAAACTGTCCATGAAAAAAGGACTCATTTAAACATACAAGAATTTGAAACCAAATGAAGATTTTGAAAAGATTCAAACTTCCAAGCGTTTTTGCGCGAATTGCTAAATGCTATGAGTACATGTATTTGGAGCACAGATCCCCAGGATCACTAGTCACCTTCTTGAAATGATTCGTCACAATGTTCGTGTCGTGAGAGCGGATCGTGGACGATAGCTCCCTCTCGTGGGGAAAACTGTGACAAAAATATAAGTAAATAGTACTAGAGAAGATTTATCTCATGAAGTATACCTTGATACTCAACAGAATTGAAGGATATTTATCAGATTCATAGTCAACATTTGAACACAATTTTTTTCATGAAAGATATTACACAGATGAGGTATTGATTATTATTCAATTGAAAAAACACATGACTGCCGGATTTGTCCAGCTTTGAGTGTACTGGCCTGATGCTAAAAATCACTGGCCTCGGGCCTGCCGTCAATTTTAAATTTCAATCCCTCCTATCTTTAAGTCATGTAAGTCAGGCAAGATATTTGACCCCTTGAAGAAGAAAAAACCTGGAAAAGTCTTCAAGTACAAGGGCTGACCTACATGTGATGTGGGCTTTCGGCTATTTGAAAAGCCGTTTAATAAACCTCTCACTGATTTTCTTGGGGTAAGGAAATCAAAAATCAGATTAGAATTAAGAAGAATATTATTGCTTATCTTATTGTTTTTCTATGCACATTGAGTTTCATAATCTCTAAATGCAAAGTTGTGATTTCTTTTGATACAATTTCATCCAATAGGATTGATTCACTTCAGAAGTGCTTTATTTTATTTTCCTTTCATCTGCAAATTACTCCAACCTTCTCCACCATTACGTTTAAATCCCGAGCCTTAATTCAGATGAGAGAGTGTCTGACTTGCCATCAGCTATTATGAGTAATATTTACTCTTAGGATCTTTTAATATTAGTCCAGAGACACGGCATGGTTTACACACAAATAGAGTGAGGTTTACGCTTCTTCATTGTGATGGGGGGGGGGAGGGGGAGTCTTGATAACAAATGGAAGACGTACAAAGAAACTCCTTAGTGAGGTAACTGTTGTGTACTCTCTATTGGTAGAATAAGGAAATGATTTACAGAAATGCTGTTTGAAAACAACAATGTTCAAGCCGGGATGTGCTTTGTTATTAATTTTTGTTCGGCTTCCAGAGATGAGATTAAACTGCAAAGAATATGAAATCTGTTTAGTTATACTCTATGAAGATGAAAAAACACTGAAAATTGGATTTAAAAAAAAGAAGAAGTGTCAGAGTTTGTTCAGAGTCCCGAAGAGAAAAAGCGCAAGATCTTCACCCAAATTACTACGAATGAATCAATAGACCCCTTGCACGTGACGTCACAAGACCCAAACAGCGCCCTCACTGAGGTCAATGGAGACCTATCGTTGGCTGACAGTTGTGTGCGGCGCGTACACGAGTGCAAGTGTCCATTGTTTGACCTTATAACGATGGCGGCCAATGCAAGGGGGTCTATTGAAAATAATCCTCCCCACACCTGACATGATACAAATCAAGCCAGCTCAATTGTTCCTTCGAGCAACTCTCTTCGACCAACCTCTTCCAAACAACTGCAGAAGAAAATCTCCTCCAAGCTACAAGGTAGAACTAATTTCAGCAAATTCCCCTCACTGACCACATAAAAAAACAAATGCTGATTAATCCCGATCCCCCTGAACTCATGGGCCGGAATCCGATTATACCAGCGTGGTCCCAGTTTCTTGAAGATGCCTACACAGTGTTCCTAATTGTATTACATCCACTGAAAGCATGAATCCTGCAGGGTTTTCTCCCGAGGATATACAGCTTTTCTGTTATAATTAAGAGTCCATTAAGATGGTGCCCTCTTCTTAATACTTTACTTGGCTATATTGAGGTAGACCCTAAGGTTAGAATGGCGAACTGTATAATGGGTCACAGACCTAGCTCATTCAAGATTTATTTTTTATTTTTAATCGTGGACAAAATTTTACATCAAGTTTCTTTTGGGATTTTGGTGGGTGTCCAGTTACAAAGTTCCATGAGTTGATACAGAAGAAGGTTTACAAAGGAAACACATGATAACCAAGCTGAAATGCACATTTCTCAATGAGTTACAGTAAAAAAAATTCAACAAAGATTGTAGGATTTACACTAAAGCAGGAATTGAAAACGAAATTTTGCATCACACAGGTAGGCTGCTAGGATATGAATCAAATCAGCTCAACCTGCAAATCAGTATATCACTCACTCAGGGACCAAGTTGCTAAGCACACAAAAATCAGCTTGCCAGAATAAGGATACCAGCCAAATTACAATTTTCTCATGTACCATCTGTGACTGGTATGCTGCTCATTTTTGTTAAGCAACATTTTCTGCTTAAGCAGCTCTATGAAATTGGGCCCTGCAGTTTAGTAGCGTGTCTTAGTTCACTTTGCTTAAATGGCTGTACACATTTGGTAATGACTCTGAAAATTAATGGCATTAAAATCATACTTGGTAAGAAGTAGCCTACAGCAGCTTTGGATAGTATAATGCATTTCGAATAACTTTTCACTTAGAAGTACTGCGGTTATGGAAAAAGATATCACTTTTTATCCCAAATAAATTGAATCTGAGAAGCGTTACTGAGTGACAGTAACGTTTCTCAGATTGTGTATTCCAATTGCAGATTATTCTTCCTGCGTGGACATAACCTCTCCAGATTTTCGGCAATATCTCATAAACAATACCACCTTTTGAAATTAAATTTTCACAGGTTAGTTTTATGGTATATATCTACACCTGTATAGGATTAAAACAAACAGTGGGTTCCAATTACCAAACATATACAATCCCTTTAAGCAGCTCTATGAAATTAGGCCCTGCAGTTTAATATAGAGTGTCTTGGTTCAATTTGCTTAAAATGTAAAATGTGCTTCATTTCGGGTCTTGCCTCTGAACCCAGCACAGTTCCTGCAGCCACTGGAGAGTTAGACATAATACAAAAGTTTTGTTTATATCCAATAATCAGCTCTGACCCCAAAGCAGTCGTCTTGCCTTTCTAGCTGGCCACTGCGGATGGAGTCACGTTTGACTGTCCATTCAAACACTGCATGGATCCAGACTATCTAAACACCACACGTACGGTTAAAGGCACTGAACACGTTTGGTAATTGTCAAAGACCAGTGTTCTCACTTGGTGTATCCCAACATATGCATAAAATAACAAGCCTGTGAAAATTTGGGCTCAATTGGTCATCGAAGTTGCAAGAAAATGATGAAAGAAAAAACACCCTTGTTGTACAAATTTGTGTGCTTTCAGATAGGAATAAAAACTTCTTGCAAGAACTTTTTATTATTTTAGTGAGAAATTACCTCTTTCTCAAAAACTACGTTATAGAGGGAGTCGTTTCTCACAATGTTTTATACTATCAACAGCTCTCCGTTGCTCGTTACTAAGTAAGTTTTTATGCTAATATATATTTTGAGTAATTACCAAACTTGTACAGTGCCTTTAAACTTCAAAACACAACCGGAGAAACGGGCCACTTTGGCAGCTTGACAATCCAAACAATGCTGGATCAAATTCAACCCCCCACAATGCTTGCATCTCATTTGATTAGAAATACACTTCGTAAACGGTGGCCAAAGGTTCTCATCTCAGGTTGCAACAGTAGTTCGTAGAAAGGTATGGAATTTTTATAACCCGTTATTTGTACATTACATGACACTGGCCCTACAGCCAGGAAAATTGAACAACATCTTGAAAATTTAAGATACCGCAGAGAAGGAATCCAATGCACTGCGTATGCATTAGACTGCCATCCAAAAACCAAACACAAAAAGCAATTTAAGACGTAAAAAGAAAAAAGGCACAAATTGTATTGATTTACCCACGGTCTACAGTAAGTGTTTACTAAGTTAGATAAATCATTTACTAGACATTTGTTTAAACTGGCGATAATAAACCAAATGAAATGTAGACGTTACCATTGGTTTCTGCGGTGTCTGTGAGCAGAAAGAAGGAAAGGTTCCATTGAGACCATTGGGAGGACAGTGTGCACAGTAGAGTATCTGAGAGGTTTGGGGCGGAGCTTGAGGGAACTGCGGAGGAGGGGGCAACTGGGCCATAGAAGGCGATGCATTCACCATCATCTTGAGGTTGTGATAGAGGATCCCTCTTTAGTGCATCAGATGCTGCATCAGCATCATCATCATCACCGTGGAACACAAGATGTCTTGAAGATGTGGGTTGATTAGTCTGCGCCTTGCTGTGTCACCATGTGCTGTGCAATACTCAATCTCCACACAGTAAAACAATACAACGGCGCTGAGAATTCTTCAGCCAGTCAGTTCTGATTTAGTTTCTGGATGGGGGTATCTATTACAAATTAGGGTTTAGATAGGTGTGAATGTCGCTCTTCCCGATGATTCAACTCTGGGCTTGTGTTGGTTTATGGGGAACAGTTCTCCGTCAGGTAGATTTGTTTATGTTTATGCTTGACAGACTTGGAGTTTCATCATCAGTCAATCTAGGTTCAGTTTTTCACCGATTTCCGTTGGAAAACCCTCATCTTTAAGGAGCTCCACCGTGCGCAATTTGTTCAGCTGTCATTCCCTTTGTCATAAACCAGCTCTGCACATTTCATTCTCTGAAATTAAATTTCCTGTGAATGCTGCCGGTGAATATTGTACGTGCAGACGGTGCAGCTACCTTTTTATATATATATATATATATATTGTTGTGGCCACTACTTTAATATGACGCACGGCGTATGATGATGGCCTACATTCACAACGACAAAAAATCTATCCTCGGTAATAAATCCCAGATTTTGGATGGTAGAAATCACAGAGCGTCTTGCTCTCTAGTGGCATCCAATTACTGATATAACCCGCGTCTGTTAAAGCGAATCCTGAAGATTCATCCTCAATTTCTTCCAAGCATTTGGTGGTGGAGAAACTCCCCCAAATGAAACACATCCATGCAGTTTTGAAGTCAAGCCGAGAATACAATCAAGTCATTCATAGTGGCCTTGTTTCTCTACAGGGTAGTGTGCTGTGTGCCACAAGCTCAGGTGTCGTGAACAGCTTCAAACCTACTGCAATTTCTATTGTTATTGCACTCCTCCGGATGTGTAACAAATCTCAGCACTGGTTTACAAAATCTGACACCTTGCTGGCCTAGTAAGAAATGGGTGCGTGGTGGTAGTAAAAAAAAAAGGAACTATTGTCTCTGTGCACTGATTGCAGCAGAATGAGGACAGTGTTAAAGGTCCTAATGATAGAGCAAGCTATCTGTCCATAATATGCACTGCCTGGGTACTCTCTCTGTCTTGGCTCCCCCTCTATCTATCCCCGCCAACTGTTACCTCATTTGAATAGCAAAAGAACTTATTGATGGGCTAATTGTATCATGTGTCTCTAGGGAAGAGCTGCCTGCTGTGGTGCCGCTGCTGTCCGACAGGCGAAAGTGTGTGGTGTGTGCACAGGGAACGACACAGTGTGCAAATTTGAAATTCTGGTGTAGCCAGCTAGAAGTAAATATTTAACCAAATAATATCGACCACATTTTAACCATGTACTTCGTGGGGTCTGGGGGCATGCTGGCTCAGCCAATGGGTCGAGGCCGGCCTCGGGGATCAGCCACTGCCTGGACAAGCCATCACTGTGTGTTTAAAGGATACTTGATATTTCCTTGAAGTGTATGAAAGTCAGACATTGAAGAGGGGGGGGGTTGGGTTATGAATAACAAGGAGTGGTTTCGGTGATCATGGCAGGGGGATAAATTGGGGTTTTCTCTAAAGCTGATTTACTCAATGGCTGTACACACAGTGTGATCATGACCAACCATTATAAAACCACTACTCCACTGCAGGCATAACTCATGAATACACATATATGAATATTCGTAACCAAGCTAATGAATATTTAAAAAAAATAACCAATTTAACAACACAGAATGGTACACCATGGTAATACTAATTGAGAGAGATAACTGCAAAAAGATAAAAGTTGCCTGAAAGCTTTCTTGGTTTTTACAGCTTAGGTGGTTAGGTGCCATAAAGTAAGCTGCCAATAAAACTTTGTTGTGCTTCAAGTTTTATGATCAGTTAGAGAAAGTTATTGTTGAGTAGTGATGATGAGAAATATGTGTCCAAACATTTTCAGACTCTGGATCCCTACTGTTAATAAGGATTGCTTTTATGCCAGTACAGCTTCATAAAAGTACACTCAGTCATTCAGAATGAATGATGGCTTCAATATAAAATTGAATGACGTACAGCCTCAGACGTGACTGCTCGGATGTATGGAGGAACTCATATTTAGGAAAGAAAAGAACAAATTATTCACTGACAAGCCCATAAAAAAGACACCAAGCAGAAGAAGTAAAAAGACAAACCAACATAAGACAGATGACAGGATGGTTTTGACATTTTACTTTCAAGTTAAAATTGATTGGGAAAATTCAAGTGTATTGTGATTAGAGCATCGATAAGACGGCGCCAACAAAAGCAGGTAAAAGGGGACTACAATGAAAACCGTGACCACCGGATTCCTCCACATGGCCAGGCAATGCGGTAAGAGAGCTGAAATCAAATTATCTTTACAGTCAAGACAACAAAAAAGAGCATTACGGATTGTGCTGGGCGGCGAGTGAAAGAAGGGGCCACACAAAGCCACTAGAAGCTTTCACAGCTCTAAGATGAATAGGAGGAAAAAGTGAAACATGTGATGAATTGAGAAATTCATGGAGTAGTTTTAAAAGAGTCTTGGCTTTGGAATCAAAACAATCGTTGGGATCAAAACATTCTCTGGGAGTAGAAACTTTATTAGATATAATCTTCTGCGCATTGTGTTAGGCATATGACGTCTGGAGCGTAGAGAGATGTTTTAGCTTGTGTTAAGAAGGTTGCTTTGTTATCAAAAGTTTACCTAACATCAGTAATTCAATGGACAAAATAAAACGATGTCGAGCAAAGTTTATTTAATGGGAAAACTGATGGCGGTATGACTCTTCTGCAGACAACAACTTGCCAACAATTAAAAATACACTCAGGAATTTTTTTAATTTTAAATGGAACGATAATTGAAAGGCCACAAAGGTTGGGTAAAATCAGGAAGAGGGCACATGTGTCTGTCAAAGAAGTTTCTCCAGCATTGCTTGTAATTATTGGTCAACATTTTATAATTTGTTTAAAATTCCTTTCACAAATATCAACGATTTGTGACATAAATGTCAAAAAAGGAATTTATAAAAATGTGAAAATAGTTATCAACATTTATGTAGAACCACTCCAGGGAAAAATTAAATAATGGCAGAATGCTCTGTGCGAATTTTACAAACTATTTCTTCAAACTTCCATCCCCCTTTTGTCTTCTTCCCAATTACTTAAAATTCTTTGTTTATCTTCTGCTTCTTCTGACTGCATTCTGCCCCTTTCTTTTCACTCCTTTCCCACCCAAGTGGCTCTGTCAAACTAAAAAAAAAAAGTGTGCGTTGTCAAACTCTTAAAAAAAAGTGTGTGTTGTGTTGTCATACATTCTGCCTAAGGGTGGAAACAGAAGGCCATTGACAATTTTGTTGCATTTTTTACAAAAACCATTGATTTTTGATATTGGTATTTTTATAAATACATGGTTCAAACAGGTAATTACTGATGAGCTGGTTTTACAGTGTGTTAACCAGCTAACCGATAATCCAGTCTCGCGTTTCCTATTCCAGTTTTGTAGATGCAGTCATGTTAGACGTTACAGTCATGTAGCATATTAAGAACACAGGGCTGAGAGAGAGACCTGTAATGTATACAGTGTACAACACAATTACAACTGATCTAGATTTAAACCCAACGGTAAACACTAGCCCCACTCTCACTCTTCAAACGTCTTTTTTTGTATTCCAATATCAAATCACATGGCTGGTCAACATAACCGTAGTTTGGTTTACTGGTCCCGGGGTTTGCTTTGCAAGTACTGTCTGTTTGGAATGGGGTTTTGGTCGGTTCAAACAACTCAAAGACTAGTCGACAGGAAATCTTGGCTCTGTCAATACTTTTGGAGGGCTTTTGTCAGCGTTCAGGGATTGGGGGCTTGGGTTTACTGGGAGGATGAGGTTGCTTAGGACAGGGTCGGCACTAAGTAAGAGTCTTGTTACTGTGCCACACATGTACTTACTGTGCCAAGAGTCTTGAGACTGTCTCATCTTGTCTTTTGGTTGGACGGACTACAAGAGATTTATCTTATCAAATTTGTAGAATTTTTTTTTTTTTAAACACTCGGCACTGAAAGTTACTGACAGTTTCTGTCCAAGCCAGCATGACACCATAAATGAAACTTAGGCCCATAAAAAAATGAAAATAATATTCATAACAAATGCCCCCAATACGAGAAATAACCCCAAAGAACAAGCTTACAAAAATGTACTTCTAACGATCATCAAAACAACAGTCTGATAGGTTCATAGTCTTGGCCCAAGACGTCAGTGATCGACAGTGGATTGTGTGTATGTACGTCAGTTAGTAATTCATGATAACTAAATTTAATTTTTCTTAAAAAATAAGAACAAGTCAAACCAACGGATGCTGGATTCCTAAGACGTTAGTGAGAGAGCTTGTCAAGTTGGTTAACTCATGCCATAAGAGGGCGCACTTTTACGAATTGACAACAAGCATACACAATCCACTATCGATCACTGACGACGTCTTGGGCCAAGACTACCAAGACTAACAGGGTTCATAGCTGTATGGTCTAAAAACAGTAATGTAGAGTGAGTTACTAACACTGTTTGCTTCAATCCAGGGCCCTTATTAACTGCAAAGAATATCCCATTCATCACTCCCTCATTAATGAAGAGTGAATGCACTTTGAGGTGTCGTGTTTGACCACGATGGAGTCATCAAGAGTCTTATTTATATATATTTAATTTAAACGAAAATAGAAAGAAAGGACAAAAATAGTATGAAAAACGATCGGTCTTCAAGTTTTTTTTTCTTCTTCAGAATAAATTAATTCCTTGCTGTCATCATTTAACACACCATGCAACCTGATAATAAATTAAAATTGATAGTCATGTTTTTAATAGTAAAAGGGGGGATTAGCTCATGTTTTGTGCGTGTTCATAACTGGCTTATTTAAATTGCGGATATCGAATTAAGCAATGGCGATGTATAAGATCTTCAGAGAGGCTATTTTTAAACCTTGCCAGTACTTCAGATAGCATTATTTATTTTGTAGACTGCCGTTAGTATGAGCTCGATAATCAGTTTATATTTGAAATTAATCAAATTTGGTTTTTAGATAATTGCCAGTCCTTTTATTCTGTCTTTTAATTTTGTTTTAATGAGATTATGAGACCGACACTGAGAATGGCGTGTCCTGGGTGGTCGAGCGGCCAAGCACACTGGATTCAATCTCTGGTGTTTCTGATCAGCAGAGTCTGGGTTCCAGTCCCGGTCTTGACACTAACTTGTATCTTTAAGTAAGACACTTTTAAAACCATTATTGCTTTATTATTCTTCAGATGGGACATAAAGCTGTTGGTCCTGTGTGTTGTGTATTGCACGTAAAAGAACCCAATAATACACTTATCGCTAAGAGAAGGGGTTTGCCCAGGTGTTTCTGGCAGTGGCTGCCAAGTGCACCGCAGCACCTTGTAAACCCTTATAAGGTGCTACATAAACTGGGTCTCGTAATTCAACAATTTCAAAAACCTGTCTTCAAAAATAATAACAAGCACGGTGAGACACACGTAGACAAAGCGCTATATCAAAACTAGTTGTTATTAATATTATTATGAATGTGGTTACCTTAACAGTTGTTGGTTGAGCATGACCAACCCGGCGTGTTGCGACAGCACCGCTGTCTGGTACCATGTACACTACCTGGTACATTGTTTATATCCACTGTCCATAGACCTGTCTAATAAAACCGTCTTATTTCACCTCCACCTTACCATCCCAAGAAAATGAGCACAGTCCGATAATTTACGAACAACACCCGCAGTTTATTCCTCCCAATGTTCCCCTGAGACGCGGCTGTAATTTTCCTGGTGTTGCCGATCTCGTCAAATAGTGTCACAGCTTTTTTTTATTACTATCAGTCCCAAAACCAAGGCAAGCCACAGTTCCAATTACCAGAGCTGCATTCTTCCCTCTGTTCCTCCAGGCAGGGCCGAAATTCTCCAAGGTAAAGTCACCACAGAGTCCAACATATTTCACTAGTTCAGCTGGCAAGGCTTTCCAATATCCGTGGGTAAGGATTCCTTCAACAGGAATCAATTATACAATTCAACCAGACACCCAGATTTGAACTTGGCAACAAACATGGAGTTTTTACTGGAAAACACCAAAGCATATGGTGCACTGCTAAATATGCTTGTACAGCAAAATACACCAAGAAAACTGCAAGAGAGAAGTACATGTACATGTACAGCACCACGGCTTCCCCAAAACCCCACACCAACCAATGTACCATAACCAAATCCTCGTGGGGGTCAGATCTGTGGGTACATTTTTCAGGGCCACACTACCACTTTAGCCCACTCCTATTACACTGCATGTGACCTTTCACCTTTACCCTATCTACACGCCATGCCTGCTGAGACACCAGCCAAGACACAACAGCAGTAATCCCTGCCAAGATAAATATCTGTCGAATTTGTGACTGGTAAATGTGTGAAATTGAGCAAGATTGCCCTGACAGAAGTGGGTTTCGGTTTGTTTATGCCTCGACTACAAAATGTGGGCTGGGTATAAGAAATGGAATGCTTCCAACAACTTTCTCTTAGTATCCATGTCTTAGTTTGACATTTTGGTTCCAAATGTTATTTACAGTCTAAGTTTCTTAAATAAGCAAATTTATAAAAACGCCACAGATTTCAGGGCATGGTGTGAGATTATCAACCACCATAATTAGTAATCTGAAAACAAATAAAGTACAAAACATTTTTCCATTTTGTAAATTTACTATAAGTAATCCAAGGATTACAAACAGCACAGTACAAAATAAGGGGGTGGTAATAGTTTTCATATTTAGACTCATTCTAAGATTCTAGAAAGGAGTAGATCATAATCAAATGTCTTTTCTGTAAATAATTTTAGAGAGGGCTAAAAAACGCTGCAGACTGACTCTGTGAAAATCTCAAATTTTAAACTCACAGTTTACTTTCGTTGGTTCGCTTGCAGTCCTCTAAACAACAGTGTATACATTACTGCCTGCCATTTTCAAATCAGCCCAGTCTAGTGATCAAAACCACAACTACAATCTACATAGGATTGAGCACTAGTAGTAACATCAGACAACCTACATAAATTCTAAATCCTAGATACCCAAGTATCATCATTGATCCAGACTGGACATTTGTTTTCATAGCTGCCCTGATACAATCACCCAACCATGATCTTCAAATCCTCATCCTATGCTATTTATCTGAGCTGTCCTTTTTTTGGTAAACTCATGTCCACTCAAGGGTGAAGAATAGTAACTGCCAAAGAGCTTTTAGAATTTATCGATGGGTGAGTTTTCACAATCCCAGAGCTGCTAGGAGAATTTTGCTGAGGACTGACGACACATTTTTGTTTTAAAGGGTCTGTATACGTTTGGTAATGACTCTGAAAATTAATGGCAATAAAAACTTACTTAGTAAGAAGTACAGCAGCTTTGGATAGTATAATGCATTTTGAAAAACTTTACATTTTTGATATCACTTTTTATCCCTCAAAAATTTGAATCTGACGTTCTCAGATTGCGTATTCCAATTGCAGATTATTCTTCCTGCTTGGAAATAACTGCTCCAGATTTTCGGCAATATCTCAAAAACGCTACCACCTTTTGAAATGAAATTTGTACAGTTTAGTTATAAGGTATATATCTATATTCTATACAGGATTGAAACAAACAGTGGGCTCCAATTACCAAACGTAAACAATCCATTTAAATAGAAACAGATTGTTGGCCAAACTTTGATAATGTGAATGAAGTTCATACCGAAAATCTGCTTACAGGCAAACTAATTTGTTGATCAAAATTTTCGACTTCATTAAAATTAACACCTGCTTTGGTGGGTTACCAGCCAAGTGTCATGTGATATTATATATGTGTGACTGGTTCCCAAATTCCTCATCAATGAGATCTTTATTTTTTGTCTCAAGTGAAATACTTTGGCTCAATTGCCTGGTAAGGTGAAACAATAAGCTGCTCAAATACCTAACTGACTATGAAGTGTCTAAAAAAAAGTAATAATTAAAGGGTTTTCTCTTGCTAAAGAGGTCGATGTGATTTGCTGACTGCAATCCCTTGTGACACTACATATCAAATTTCTGATAAATAAGAAATGATTCTGTCAGTTTCTCATGAATAAACTAGCCAACTTCGTTGATAAAAAAACTTCATAGTATAAGTAGTATGAATATTAAGTTATGAATAAACTAACCTACTTTATCTTAAAAACTTCACAGGGTCTTCTTAATAGCACATGACTTTTTGATAGTAAGGTTTAGATGTACAAGTACAGTAAATCAAGTCAGTCTACATGACACTCAACCTCGTTCCCAGTGGTGTATGATTTCACCGCGCAATTTCTTACCCAGAATGCCTTGCTTGATCACACAACCAATGGGAGTGTGACTTTGAAATATCTACATATATTGAATATTTGAATTAGTCGTTGTCCTGTGGTTGATCCATTCTGTGTTTAAGATTTATGCAGAGGGCGCCAACAAAAGAGGCATCAAGTCACAGAGCAACTGGTCCCCTCTTAATCTTCTGGCATGTTTAACTATATGCAGTTTAGGGTGACCATGTAAAAACACGATTCATTTGAAGTGAATTGCATCAAAATACTTGCTTTTTGATACGCGCGTACTGAGCGCCCCTACAAAAGCGCTCGAAAGTGCCCTACAAGCGTGCGCCCAGAGCAGTAACTTTTGGTTAGCCAATCAGCATTGTATTTCAGCACTTTCCTTCCGGGTTGGGGGGGGGGGTAGTGATGAGAGGTATCGATACAGCATGTTGCTTATTGCAGCGAGGCTGACATGATATGATGAAAGCTGAGGCCATCCTCCAGATTATTTACATAAATGATTAAATCGGTTGCCTTAGCTTTCCATCCAAACCAGACCTTCATCAGAGGCAAGGATAAATTACATACATAAAAACATGTCCATCAATTTGGGGGGAAATGCTACATTCTGCATGTGTGGTTGACAGATACCAAAACTGTCACTATTTCAACAGCAGAGGGCAGTACACACACTATCCAAAAAGTTGTCAGGGAAAACTGGGAGCTAAGCTTTATAGTGTAACACCATCTCTGTAGTGTTTGTACCCATGGGCGATAACAAAAATAACGATTAATTATATACAAAATAGGGATTCCAATTACTACTCAGAAGGATTTCTACTTTAGCCAACTTGCTGTCAATCAAATGAGCTTTCAAATACTTTTACTGAAATGGTTACCTGTGTCGTTGATATGCCATTGCCAAGGTTAATCAATGGAAACGTGCATGCACACCACTCAGCCAATGATAGGTCTTCCTTGGGACCTCAGCGAAAGGTTCTGTTTGAGCTTGTGATGTTCACATGCAGGGGGGGATCTACCCTACGAGTGAATTACAAGGATCCTTTCTCATAATCTAACAAAATCCAACACCATACGACAACTCAATACCCAAACTATTGGACTCTAAGTATGATGATATGCATAATCACAGTAAAGCACGATCAATTTACTAGTGCCTTTCTCAGTCCAACAGAATCAAATAAAACATGTAGTTGGATTTTGAAGGGCAGGCGATTTAAGTATTACCGGTAATATCAAATATTTATTCTATAAACAAACAAAAAAGCTGAGAAACAGTAACATGCATTGACCATCACATAGCATATCTAACGATGATAGGTCTAAATACTAAGCAAGATTGTTCTTTACTCGGCGAATCCTTCTGAAATTGACCTGTGGCATAATTATTGCTGGTACCACAGTAGCAACAATGCATGGGTAATCACATGAAGAGGTTTGTCTATTAGTATTGTACAAACAGTGATAAGCAAGCAACATGCAGATAATACTGTTTGCTTCCTGAGATTGCAATAAATAATAGATAAAGCTGTTAGATAAATACAAATTCCTTAAGACCTTAAGAACAGGTTTATCGACTAAGAGAAATGACTGACATCTTATAGTATAACTAGAAAGTTATAGATATTTAACTTTTTGAAAACTAGAAATGTTTATAAGAATACATTTAACTTTAAGAAAACTAGAAATGTGTATAAGTTATAGACATTTAACTTATGGTAACTAGAGCTTGTTAACTTATTGAAAACTGGAAATGTCTACTTGTTATAAACATTTAACAAAGAAAACTAGTAATTGTATAAGTTATTAACATTTAAAGAAATGAAAGCTAGAAATGTCTGGTATTTAGACATGTAACATATTGAAAACTAGAAATGTCTGTATAAGTTTAACTTTAATCATAATTTTCACTTATAGACCAAATAGAAATTTATGTCTATAAATTACACACATTTTTGCAAGTTTACCTGTCTTGTGTAGGTCACAATATTATTGTTAATGTTAGTTGTGCCAAATAAAGAATTGCTTGTTACAAGACAATTGCAAAAGCAATGGCATCTTCTTGTTTTCAAAAACTTTTTTACCTCAATATCCTTGTACCCTTTGCTTTACTTTCACAAGACAATTTTGATGTAAAAATCTTAACGAGGCAAAGAAACAAAGTAGCATGGCTAACCCTTTTACTCTCACCCTTTTTTTTCTCTTCTTTCTAAATTGGATATTAAGGGCTTTATTAAATTACGAAGAATTTGAAGTGAGTAAAAAAAAAAATTAAATCGATCTCCATCGCACCAGTGGAGCTGTTAATATGGTAGTAATCTTTCTGGACACCGAAACCAAAAATCCAATTTAGACACTCAAGAAATGGTGAACATACTTGGAGTGCCCTGCAGTATAAACAGGGGGGCAACCTCTTCCAAGGTAGCATTTTGTGAACCTGTTATAAACAAGCCTAGCCACCCATGTCTTAGAAATGCATACCAAAGCATGATTTATGAACACTTTTTTTAATATAGATTAGAGGTTATGTTAGTTGGTTGATCTGGAAATGTAACGACAGGATTGGCAGTTCTGGGGAGTGTCAGCATACAGTATGATGGCACTCCCCAAATGCCATACCTTAAATTAATTAGTAAACAGAATAATTTAAAAGAGAAAGGCCATGAATTGAAAGTAATAAAGACCGTTAAATGAAAATTTGAGGCTTCAGTTTATTAAAATTTTAATTCTAAATCTAACTGAAAACATTAACTAACCCTCCAACCTTCCTTCATAGCAAATGTACACACCAGAGGGAAGTTATAGACAAATATTTGTGTACATTTTAGAATTTTAAAATTAAATTCACTGCATCTCATTGGATGGCAAATCACAGAAAGAAATACAGTAAACTATTTATAAAAAGAGTTACATCCCCCAAAAACTTGTAATGTACATTTCCTAGCAATAGTGAAACTCATTATGAAAAGCTTCAGTCCTCCACTATATTTATCAGTATAATGCGAAATGAAAACTTCTTTTTAAAAAGTTGTAGTCGCTGTACAATCACAACCACTGGAATTAAAACGTTGCCTTGAAAGAAAAGACATTCGATACAATGACGAGAGACGTCTTAAAATCCATCTTCCATGACAACGGCACGTTGCGTCGTCTTTAATCCAATACGAAAGGTCAAGTGGTGGAACAGCTCACATGCATTCCCCCAAAATACAGCAATATGAAATCGCTGTCAATCCATTATGTTCCATCCAAAGATGGCATTTTTACCCCCTGGAGAGCGAGACTAACAAAAGGGGGGGGGACACCACTATGTGGCACAAACCGCCTTGAATCACGATTCCATCATACATGAAAAGGGATAAAATTATTTTTCAACTCAACGACGCGATAGCGAAAGAGTAAAAATGAAATCGACATAGCAAATGGATTTATTTCATTGTAGCAAAGAGAGCTTTTCTTTAAGTGCGGCGTTTTCGACACAAAAGTAAAAGACCTTCAATTTGATTGTCGACACCCATTACCGGCTTTATGAGTGGGTTAAACATTCTATGGGTTTAATCTGGTAAAAGTCAAGTTGCTGACAACATGTACTCTGCCGGCCATTAGATTCGATCGTAAAGCTGGACTGTGGGTCTCCTTTATAGATTGATTAACTTAGGGACCCAATATAAGAAGTGCATCCATTCTTTAATTTTCAAAAAATACCAACATGGAAAACAAATTTGGTCGCAACTCCACAAACAATTATTGAGTCCCCTTTGTAGCGAAGTATTTCCAGAAAATTCAATTAATACTAAAGAACACTGACTATACAAACAAGATGATCAAAGTTTAACTGTCACTTTTGATGTAATATGTTTATTGAAGAATACAGTTACATAAGAGTTTAAGAGCCAGCAAGTTGTGTATGTAAACCCAGAAGTTGATTCAAACTTATAAAATGAAACACTATGAGGGTACATTACCTGCTGGTAACGGTCAATTAACAAAGGTGGCGAAGACGATTGAAAGTTGACCAGGAGTGGCCCAGCATGCGCTGCCTCCCGCTGGCGTAGTCGTTTCTATACTCCGGAAGTATCCTGACGATACCCCTCTTCTTTGAGTTAAGAAGGAAAATTACGGGATACCAGTTGATGAGAACACCAGTGCAATATTTATTGCAGTCCGATGTGGTACTTAATTGGCACACGGGTCACCAGCTGTCTCAAAAGGGTTAAATCCAAGTTGTCCGTTGATGTCTCAGCCGGTCGATTTGAATTATATCAAACAATCCACAGAGATTAACGCAAGAGAAAATAGGCCACTTGTTATGTTTGTTATTTCACAGCCAGTAAATAAGATGATATTACTTGGTTTTGGTTTTGTTACCCAAGGGGGAGGAGGTTTGATAAGGTCTCCGGTAACCAGCCAATCATTTTTAAATGGTTGCCCGATGATGACACATCAACAAAACGATACACCCTTGAAACTTGCTCTTACATAAATGGTAATGGCGTTCCACGAGAGGAATTCAGACTATAAGCTTGCTGCTACTGGAGCTGTATTTAAGATATCAGTGGCATGTCATCACTATTCAATGTGATATCATCAGATCAGTTCACTGTGTACATGATGGGACGCCTTGCTGGTATCCAGTAAGGGAGCTCATCAGGGACCCTTTTGTGGTGGTGTCATCTTTTCCAGAACCTTCCCTTATTGGTCCATACTCCTTCCGATGATATTAAGGGATGTGTTACACTCCCACGGGAGACAGAAGCAATTCCCACTTCACAGACAGCCTTCCAAGTTCCATTTACACAGACTAAATCAAGGGATTGCTCTCTACACTGGGCAAGTGCCCTGCTCCATTTCTTTGTTAGGAATGTTAACGACTTCCAGTGATGGCTCCACCAACAGCTGGGTTTCTATTGGTCAACGGCCAACATTAAGTAAGACTGGGACATAACTTTTCACGGCTGCTTTATTGATGGATCTTCACTGAGAGAGCTTTGTTTCAAAGAAATACTCAGTTCAGGGACCTTCAATGCTCTGATACTTGCTCAATGGTCCTCCCCTTTCCACTTGAACTTCGACATGTGCCATTGGTTGAATCCGGAACTCTGACACGCAATTGGTTAAATCAGGGCCAAACCTGAAGCATTCCATAAATAGTAGACCCAGCTGAAGGTCCATGAGTCATGCAGTGGGAAGTACTGGTGGTAGTGGTATGGGATGGTGACAGTGAAAGTGTTTATATCTCTGTACACTCCCCAATCCTGTTGTTTACACAAATCTGGGTTGGCAAGCTTCCACTACTTGAGGAGTGAACCAGTGCCAAAAAAGCTAAACCTCTAAAACACATGTGACTGGATGAGTTATTGTTGTTTGCATGGTAATGACATCAAAACATAAACATTAAAGGGTGTGTGTACAACATTGGTAAGGTTGAAAATATAAATGGTCACAGATTTGCACATAACTTACATGGTATAAAGATGGTCAACGTGGAAAACGTCCCTGGAAATAGTTTTGCTTGAAATGCTATTAGTTTTTAGGAAATGAGTAAAACAATTAGTCTTTATAACTTGTGATAAAATTCGATGTTTGAAAACAGTGAAAATATATAATGGGTTTTTTCACTGTTTTCTCATGACTCCGAAGACCGATTTAGCTTAAACTTTCACAGGTTTGTTATTTCATGTACATTTACATGTTGGGTCACATCAAGTGTGGATGGATACTGGTCTTTGAAAATGTTGTACATTTGCTTTATATTAAGTGAACTTCTTCTGCCAGGCTTTCCCAACCAGACCCAACTTGCATTGGCAGTTTACTCTGATCTTTATTATAAGGACAACATTGTTAATTGTCCAAGACCAGTATCCGCCTTTTATGTGATCCAATATATATATATACATGAAATGACAAACCTGTGAAAATTTAAGCTCAACCGGTTATCGGAGTCACGAGCAATAGTGGGGAAAAAATACCTTATACGCTTTCACCATTTTCAAACATTGAGTTTTGGTCTCGGAAGATCAAAACTAATTATTTTGTTCATTTCTCAAAACCTACAGCGTTCCAGGCAAAAACGTTTCAAGGCAGGTTATTTTTTTTCCGACCTTTCCAATGTTGCACGCAACCCACAGATTTTATCTTGTACTAGCTATTAAAATGTGAACCATTCATTAATAATTACCCCCATGATAACTCAAATGTTCCTAGAAGAATTCCCGCCTAAAGTCTTACATTTACTTTTTAATTAAACCAATTCCCCCTGCAGAGTTATTTCTGGAAAACGTTGTTGGAATTCCTTCTGGACCCTGTCTCTAGTCTATCCCAGACAGTTGCCAGTTACTTGTATCGCCGACCACATTTGCAAGACACTTTCAAGAAGTGTGAAGAGTTTGTAAATTTGCTGGATAGTTACAGCATGGAGGAAGGAAGACGGTGACAGCTGGCTAATGTTGTAATTAAATAATAGCAAGTCTAAAAGCTTATCTTAATGTCAGACCATAACTTTAGACTTCATTTCCCAGTGCCGTACACATTACACAAAGTCACATGAGACCATGTATCACATGAAATGGAAGTCCCTAAAATTTGAAATTTCACTTTCTGCATCAATTCCCTGTATTTGAAGTATCTTTCAAAGACGGACATTTGAATGTTTCTCCACATTTTGTATGTTGATCATAAGAGCCTTCCTTCATTGCGGGAAACTAACAAGATTTTAATCTTTTGCATGACTGGTTCCTAGAAGACTCCAAACCTCATCCCAATAAAACAGCATAGTTAAGACCTGATCTGCTTGGGACCAAGGCTCAAACTCGAGGTAAAATTCAACAAGACCGCAGGGCTTGTAGCTCACAATTTTTGAACTTTTTTTTATTTGAACAAGCACTGAGAGAAGATTTATCTAATTTGTCTTATGGGCATGTATATTTTGATACTAAACACAATTGAAAGTTTACCGATACCAGACTCAAAGTCAACATTTGAACACCATATCTTGCGTCATTAACAAACAGGTATTACACAATTATTATTCAATTGAAAAACACAAGACCGGCCAGACTTGTTCGATCATGAGTTTACCAGCCCGGGGCTAAAATCACTGGCCCGGGGCTAAAATCACTGGCCTCGGGCCAGTGATCCAGTGTAAAATTCGAGCCCTGGGATCGGTTTTGACATTACAACTCACACAAGGCTGAAGCTTAGAGGAAGGAAATGAAGCTGCAGACACAAGATGAATGTGTTTGTTACAATTCCTAAATACATGTATAACAAACAAATAAGCTGACATTTTGTAAATTACACTGTGTACCTAGCTGCACATGTACCTGCATTATTACTCCACATTTATAAAATACTATTAAAACAAAGACCCTGCTTCTTTTCAGGTTTTTTTATACATATGGTTGTCGATTTTTTACAACCACGAATGTTAATGTTTTTACTGTATCTTAAAGGTATTGTACACTTTTGGTAACAGCTCAAAATCAGTGTCCACATTTTATGTGACTCAACATATGCATGAACAAACAAACCTGTGAAAGTTTGAGCTCAATTGGTCATCGAGATCACGAGAAAATAGTGAAAAGAGACCTTATGTGTTTTCTGTTTTTTCAAAATATCGCGCGTGATAAAAACTATTGTTTTACTCATTTCTCAGAAAGGATAGCATTTTAGGCAGAAATATTTTAAGGAACCCTTTCCACCATTACTTACTTCAAATCATGTAAGTTGTGTGTAAATCTGTGAACTTTGTGTTTTTCGATCTTACCAATAGTGTACAGGGCCTTTAAACATGAAATCTAGTCCGGACGCTGTTCCTTGCTCTATGCATAGCTGTATGACACAATGAAAGTCTTTTCTGAAGTTTATTGGTCACTGTGGTCCAGCGGTTAGACTGTGAGACTTGCAATCAGAAGGTTGTGGGTTCGAATCCTACCAAGCTAACCGCTGATTTCACAATGACTAGATTAAGTATTGTCGTCTAGTTACTGAATCACAATTTCTTGATTTGTGCAATTCATAATCATAGACGTCAAACCAATGTTTGTATGAGAGAGATTGGCTGTAGCCAGCTTGGAGTTGATATCCCCTAGTGAGAGTTTGCCGAGTTCCCTTGACGGGAAGATCATCTAATCATGCTCATAATTACAAAATTAACAATACCAACTACACAGTAAACAGCAACATATGGTTTGCAGTTCAAATACATCCGCTCTACCACCATGATTTAACCACAAATCCCAATGACCCCTACAAAAAGTACACAACACATGGCGGCAGGGGCTTCTCAATAAATTTCCAAATATGGACAAACTGTTAGGACCATGGTAGGACCATGGATCTAATAGCTGGTAAAAGAGTTAACACCTATTATATTAGCGGTAAACAGAACTCTTAACTTCTCAGCTGGATTCAACAAGCTATCCTAACTCCACATGACAAATGGAATTAAATGTTTGGATTGGATTCCAAAAGTAAACACATTGGCAGTGTAGATGGAATTCCATCTGAACCCTGTCTCCAGTCTATCCCAGACTGTTGCCAGTTACTTGTATCACAGAGATGACGTTTGCAAGACACTTTCAAGAAGTGTGAAGAGTTTGTAAGTCTGCTGGATAACTACAGTGACAGCTGGCCTATTGTAATTTAATAATAGCAAGTCTAAAAGCTTATCTTAATGTCAGACCATAACTTCACTTCCCAGTGCCGGTGCCATACATATTACACAAAGCACTATGCACAAAGTCACATAAGACCACGTATCACATGAAGTGGAAATAAGTCCCTAAAATTATCAATTTTATTTTCTGCATTCATTCCCTGTATTTGAAGGATCTTTAAAAGACGGACAGTTTAATGTTTCTCCACATTTTGTATGTAGATCATAAGAACTTTCCTTCATTGAGGGAAGCTAACAAGATTTTAATGTTTCGCATGACTGGTTCCTAGAAGACTCCTAATCCTATATACATCTCTTTCCGCTTGTTGAACCAGCAATCCGATCAACACCCTCTGCCAGGGCTCCTGACCATTCCTGGCCCTTTCCACACTAATTAGGGGTGACAGGCCCTGACGTGAACCATCAACAAATACTGATGGATGAATGTCAATCTGGGGCTGTAGAAACTCCCCGTGGCCAGACTATATAACTAGACAGCAGACCACATCTTGTCATATAAGACACCTTGGCTCATATGGACACGTTTTTGCCACAAAGGAATGCAGACAATTTCGGACAAAGGATATCAATTTTTGTGGTCATAATAGGACAGAAAGTTCCAGACTATATTTGGGTGTAAGTTAGCTATTCTGAGGCTTGGGGTGATCATAATGGATGCACACAGGGTGGTGTGTTTTCAATAGTTTGACATATTTGTCTTAATTCATCCAACATATTATGATAAAAGGAACCTACATGTAAACAACTCAAAGAATAAATTTTCACAACAAAGGATTTTAATAAGATAAAAAACTCACCTGATTTTCCAAAGTGAAGCAGAAGGAAATGGCGCCAATGCAGGATTAAGAAGTGGATGGAGAGAGAAATAAACCAGGATCAGTGGAGAAATCCAGTCAGGAAGATTGGGAAGAAAGAAATCAAAAAGAAAATCATTAATTTTACAAATTTATAAAAATTCCTACCCTCGTAATGATCCACAATCCTGAGCAGAAAAAAAAGGTCAATCAGTGAGTATTCTGACCTAAGAACCTAGATGAATATTCAAACGGGCAAAAGAAATTATTCAGTCCATTCTGGCTCAGACTGAGGCATCCTTTTTTTTTACCACACCTCTAATGAATACACAGGTAACTGTTAAACAAGTGGCATTTCACAACATGCGTTTACCAATCATCATTTTTTATATTACTGAACCGTTGCTCTATGGGTGCATAGACACGTGTGCCTTTAAAAAAAATCTTTTTTAATACTAATCCACGAGGTACCAGCATTTCTACAATACCAAGGATCCTTTAACAGATATTTTAACAAGCCGGTACGGGAGGGAGTACGATATCATTTATACAAATAAACAAAATCAACAAATTATTGACAAAAACTACTGGCATATAACTGCACCAGCATTTTATTACATTATGCATACATGCACATTCTAGTATCTAGGACAGAGAAAATAACTTCACAATGCGTCTGAACGATAACAAAGCATTGTAAGTTCAACAGTGAAGAGGTACAGATAATCATAAATTAAAAAACAATTTTCCAGTTCTCCTTTTCAGACAACAATGAGCAACCGACAAAGAGACTAAGCTTAAGTACTTGAATGAAAATTAAAATGTCTGAGTGCAATATTCTATATTTGAGTCTGTTGAAAGTGGGCATATTAAATGAAACAGTTTGTACTCAAGGTTAAAACTACTAAAGATTTGAAGTCAACATAAATAGGCCATGTCCGGCTGGGCTACGACTGTTGCTGAGGTGGCTGCTAAGGATGTCCTATACTTCAATGCATTATGATGATCCAGCCGTAGCCATAGCCATAGCCGTAGCCGGCAGACACCATGGCCTTATCCCTTGGTTAAGTTCCCTACAACTGATGCGTGCCATACTACCTTGTCCATATGCTATTCAGAAGTTTGCAATTAATAAATAATGAATCAGCTGAGAATAAATCCACTACTCTCCCTGCCCTTAATATCTTGCAACAAATTTGTTTCATTTTGAATAATGCTCTCCGGGAACGCTAACAACAAAACAGGCCTTGGTCATGATGTGATGTCACTGGTGGAACAAGGAACGTAGCGTCTGTCTGAATTTCATTGCTGCCATACAGGCACGTACTGATGTGACAGCACTTTTTTCAAATAAAGTCAATAAGAGGTATTTGTTTGTAAAGGTTGTATTTTGTTTAAAAATGCCTTTGTGATAATGCCTTTGTGAAATTTCAGCCCCTGGCTAATGGACTATTATAGGGGACCAATGTCTACAAGTTTTGCTTCATAATGGATCCCTCCGCAGTATCACATTGGCTTCATTCTCATCTCTATTATATCTTGTGATTTATTATTTAATCTCTAAAATTTCATTGACATATGTAACTTTTTGTGATTTAATTTAGTCAGTCTAATACTGTGGAATAAATTAACCTCAACCTGATTCTTAACATTTCTCGTTTCAACGCTATAACAGTAATGTCAAAAGTATCATATATGTTTTTGGGCACTCCCAGAAAGCATTATTTCAAATGAAAAATTTATTAAAAAGGGGGGGGGGGGTCACAACCAATATATATTTTCAGTCGATATATTATCTATTTGTTACAAACTTTTACATGGCGTATGGAAAATGTAGTATGGCACCAGGGGTGAGAGTCATTGCTGACAAAAAAGTCTGAAACTGGGATCCAGATCTCAGGAGGTACGTTGAAATGGTGGCATTTCCACCTTTTGGTAACCCTTGGGGTTTCAAGGAGATTTTGGGGAAAGTATCCTCAGTGCTAGAGAAGTAGATCAAAGAGCCCGACTTATTTTATTTGAAGAAAATACAGCATGTCTTTGTTTGCCAGGCAGACTTTTAAAAAAGTCTACATTCAGATAAAAAAGTCTGCAATGTCTCATCCCTGTATGGCACACAGCCTGCTTTCATCTCTGCTGAAAGGGGGTCTTAACAAAACGGAACATTTTGTAGCAAAGTTATACTGGTGTTTTCAAAAAAACTACAGATTTGAAGTTGACATTACTTATGGTTAAAGGGTCTGTATACGTTTGGTAATGACTCTGAAAATTAATGGCAATAAAAACGTACTTGGTAAGAAGTACAGCAGCTTTGGATACTATAAAGCATTTTGAGAAACTTTTCACTTTGAAGTACTGCGGTTATGGAAAAAGATATCACTTTATATCCCCAAAAATTTGAATCTTAGAAGCGTTACTGCAGTAATGTTTCTCAGATAGTGTATTCTAATTGCAGATTATTCATCCTGCTTGGACATAACCGCTCCAGATTTTTGGCTATATCTCAAAAACGCTACCACATTTTGAAATGGAATTTTCACAGGTTAGTTTTACAGTATATATCTACAACTATATAGGATTGAAACAAACAGTGGGTTCCAATTACCAAATGTATACAATCCCTTTAAACTTCCCTTTAACGTAAATCTTCTAATATTTGAAATCATTTGCTTGAGCATTTATTGACTCATCCTCCACTGTACTGGCCCCCAACTCCACACTGAATCCAAGCTCCACATCCCTTGAGACAATCAAAGACATTATGTACACACCTGCAGTTGCAGGATGGGGGTCTGGCCTACATGGGCCTGCATGGGAATACGCCGGAAATTGAAAGAGCATTCATACAGAATCTTGGTAACAAGTTTCAATCGAACCAATTTTTGTTAGCTGATACCTTTTTTTTTAGAATCTTGCATATTTCTAAGCAACGTGTGAGTTTTCTTTGTTCTTAGTTCTTGGGGGAATGTGTAGGCTGTAAAAAATCGTAGTCTTGCTCCCTGTTTAATGATTATAGTGCTGACTCATACAATAAGAAGGCACCATATCATTTCCTCACCATTCTCATGTGGTTAGTGAGAAGCAGAAATGTAATAATTCAAATGAACCAAATAAAAAAAATGCAGCTTCAATTGATATCAATAAAAAATACTGATTGTCTGCATCAGCTAGTCTACATACTTTCTTCTCCACGGGTTATACAACCATCAAACTGAGGCTCTGAGGAAAATAGCCTGGCCCCTCTACTATTATACACCTCAATCTCATTCGATGAATATAGGAAACCCGTCAGAGATTACAATACCATGAAGGTTTATTTTGTTTCATGTAATCTTTTCCACGAAAAATGCAAAGTGATTCATCATATGAAATCCGTGGCTGTAGACCTGATGCATGGACGTCATACAGCCACCATCTGAGAGGTAAAACAATGATGAAACAATGGGAAAGCATAGATTTGTATATACAAGCTGTGGACAGGATTGGCCATTGAACAGCCTTCTTTTGACCTCTACACCAGGGCGCCCTACTTAAACGATGTCATGTACATACGGTCTACTACAGAGAGCTTTCCTCGAACACTGGAAAAGAAATTATCTAAACAACCTTCTAAAACTGTCCCCTTAAGATTGACTGCAAAGGGGGGGGGGGAAAGAAAGAAACAATATTTGTCTTACAAATGCCGACATTTAAATGACCGACAAAGACATACTGTTTGTCTAAGAGATTCATCATATGCCAAGAAGACACTACGCACACAACCATTGGCAATGAGGTTAGAATATTTATAGCTTCTAAAAAAAAAATGTAAAAAAAAGACTAGATTCCCATTTGCGATGACGTCCGTATGTCCGAGAGACACTGAGATCTTGTCTTGATTTACAATTCGCATTCTCGGGTTCCATTCCACAGATTGGTACCCAGGCCAAAAATAACCCTTCGGGTCCACAAATGGCTCAACTTAATGAACCATTGCCGCCATTAATCCTGGCTGTCTTACGCCCGGTGACGGCCAAAAAGTTGTAAATATTAGGTGCGCTAATCCACAAAAAAAGTGATTAATGAACACACTCGTCAGTCGTCTGCAAGCTGGGTGGGAACTATTTGTTTTCATGGAAATGTTTCTTCGGGTGATCAGATTTTAAAATTCAGAATTTGTAAAGATTTTACAGGGGCATGTACTTTCATGAAGGCGGGGGAGAAATTAAGCATGCAGACGGTGCTGTCTGAATTGCAATCACTGCAGGTTTTTACTCCAGCTCTCTCAGTGTGTGTTGGGGGGGGGATACTTTCTATGGATATCCGATGTCGTTGTTAATGCAATCTTATACCAGAAGGGTTTTCAGTTCGGTTTGGGGCTCGTTGTGAGGGTGATTTTACAAACCAAGGAGTATTAACTTTCAAAGTGTATTCAACAATTCTACCTCCATGGTTCAACAGCCACATGCGAGTTAAACTCGATGCCAATATTGGTCTGTTATAGTCTGAGGAAATATACACTTTAACTGGTACCAAACAGAAGAGAGAGAAAAAAAAGAAGAAGAAGATACATTCAAAGATAGCGCCAGGCCACCAGGGTGATTTGAATTCCCCTAGCTTGACCGGAAGACACCGGTGAATTCAAGAATCTATCAAAATAGTCGCAGACAGTGTTCATGTTTTGTGTGATCAACCATGAAATAACGAACCTGTGAAAACTTGGGCTTATTCTGTTGTGTGAGTCAGGAGAATATAGCGAAAAACCATGCATAATTTTCAGCATGTAAACACATTGTCCTTAATTTGGGTTGAGCAACCGAAATAAGCAGTTGCGTTTTTTTTAGGTATTACAGTTTTCTGCATATGACTTGATTTCAGAGGGAAATATTTCACAGAAAAACTGGTTCAGTATGAGCTTCATAATCAGTAAGCTTTGAGACTAAAATTAAGACATGTTTTTTATCCTTACCAATTCTGTGTAATACCTTTAAAACATTTTAATTTATGTAATCTTTAAACTACACCAACAATTGGCAAATGATTTTTTTTTCTCAACTAAAACTAAAAATAAATGAGAAAGTTTTACTAAACCCCAAGGGTGCGCACAACATTGGTAAGACTGAAAACACAAACAATTCACAGAATTGCAAATAACTTTTTTAAATGGTATAAAAATGGGCATGGCGGAAAACTTCCCATGAAATAATTTTGCCTGAAATGCCATTTTAGAAATATGTAGAACAATAGTTTTGATCTTGCACGTTCAAAACCCAATGTTTGAAAACAGTGAAAACATATAACAGGGTTTTTCACTATTTTCTCATGACTCTGATGACCGACTTACACAAGTTTGTCATTTCATGTTTATGTTGGCACGCAAAGTGCAGATACTGGTCTTTGACAATAACCAATGTTGGCCACACGCTTTATTAACGAGCTGAATTTACTATCGGCACATCCCTCAAGTTAACTCATCATACAACAAACAAACAAACAAAAATTTTGACAAATGTAAATCTATGCAAACTGAAAAGGTCAGATATCTCCAATGCTAGCAATAAAGGGAGGACGTTTGGATTTATTTATTGATTAATTCCTTTCGTTTCCCCTGTGGACTGATTTGATAATGAGATGACGAGGTAGTCACCTTGAATTCCTAAATGCTGACAAAGGCAGAGGATATTTACATTTATTTTTTACCGTTCATAATGATACGCTCTGAAAGAATCACGTAGAAACTACAAACATCAGAATCAATTCAACAATCAGGATTTTCACTTTGTTTACATGTGTCGAGTTTTTAGAATATTTACATTTTTCTTCCAAATTTTCCCGAGTGGTACTGAATTTTTTAAAACTTTCAATTTTTACCGCCATTTTGCATGAGACCTTTTATTTAATAATTTTTTCAAAGTTGTAACAGAAATGACAAAAAACAGACTTAGTATACTTACAAAATGATAAACAAATACAAATTTCTTCCAAACAATTGTTTCAAAATTTCCAGTCTTTGAGGTCATAATATTTTCCCCTCATGTTATTAACATCTTTGTCGGTCGTGTTTCCTGTAGACAACAACAATATATGAATACAATTTTGCATCACAAAAAAGGGTCCAGACTGCGTTTCCCAAACTCAATTTGGTTACAATTACTTGAAGAGAAGGGAACACTATATGCTATAAAAACGTACTGATGTTGTTTTCCAATATCTGTTCATTACATGAAAAATCAAATAATTTATGGTTCATAAATTACAAATTATTTGTAAACAAACTGTGTTGATCACTGTATGGGTGGAATGACCTTGGCAATCTCGGCCAGTTTTTATTGAGTGATTTAACACTGGTACGTGTAAAATCATGTGTCTCACGATCCCTCGTAGTGATTTTTCACACTCGTTAAGAGTGAAGAAATGCCATGGACGCCGAATGGAATGGAAAAGTGCTGGATGCGTTCATTTCCCTTGAAAGAAGTCACGGTTCCAAGACCCTTGTGTTTGGGCGTACACACAACCAACGTTCAGATCTATGTACACTGACTAGCACCGCACACTGCACGCGTTTGTAATGAATAAACAACGGGGGCGCTTTTTTGGTGGGATCCGGTTGTCGGTGAAAATAACACTAGCCACAGCGCCCTCTATGTTTATTAATTACAAACGTGTACAGGGAGACAAACGTGTACAGGGAGTGCAGGTGGTTGTGTGTGCGCGCATCAAACACCATGGTCTTGGAACAAAGACTACTTGAAAAACAAAACAAGATACCAAATATACCCTATATTATTATTATTTTTTTCCAAGAATGGGCAATTTAGAGTTATCGGATTAAAAAAATTGAGATATTCCATCCAACCGCCCCCCCCCCACAAAAAAGTGGATTGTTCAATACAAAATACATTTTTAAAGGGACATAACACTTTTTATAATTGTTTTTATTGCAAACTGGGTTGGGTGTGTTGTTCAATAAAAATTTGAAAAAATCATTTGAAATTTTTCAATTTGGATGTTTTTGAATGGCCCATAAAGCCACAATAAACCTTTTAGATAATTTGTTTTTCCAGATTTGTCATTATCTTTATATTGCGATGTTAACAGTGCAAGTAGAAACACAACAACAATACAATGCAGTTTTAAAGGTATTGTACACATTTGGTAATTACTCAAAACAAATATTAGCATAAAAACTTACTTGGTAATAACTCCCTCTGAAGTAACATAGTTTTTGAGAAAGAGGTAATTTTTCACTAAAATAATAAAAAACTTCTTGCAAGAAGTTTTTATTCCTATCTGAAAACACACAAATTTGTACAAGGGTGTATTTTCTTTCATCATTTTCTTAAAACTTTGATGACCAATTGAGCCCAAATTTTCACAGGCTTGTTATTTTATGCATATGTTGGGATACACCAAGTGAGAACACTGGTCTTTGACAATTTCCAAACTGGTTCAGTGCCTTTAAAGAGCGGATTTTCATGTCCATACTGGATGCATGCAGAATTTTTTAATACGCCTTTTTTTTCTCACAAATATTAAAAAAAGTTAAAGCTGTGGTGATTATGAGCAAATTATGCTGAGGTGTTTAGAATTAATTTGGAAAAAGTTCAAAATCATTTTATATAAAAAATATATATTCAAAATATGTCAACTTTGACAAATGGTTTCCACTTCAGAGGTTTAAAAAAAGTGGGGACGTCTGTTTTAGTCGTAGCTTATTTGTTTTTAACTTTTATTCTTATTATGAAAAAGTATTATTTTCAAGTTGCGCCGCTTTCTTGAAGAAATTCTATTTTTTAGCTTATTATCTAGCATTGAAAACAAAAATAGATTTCAGTCCTCATACGGTTTCCTTGGTGAAGTAATTCAATAAAAATCAAATTTAAATGAACGAATGGATGAATAAATGATTGAATGAATTTCTGTTCTTTTTTTGTAAACCAAATACTGCAGCCTTGTTTCCCATGTTGAACCAATCGGGATGCTTCCCAATTTGATTCCACCAATGCTTCCACCACTTAATGGAGCTAAATCTAGGCAGCACAAAAAGCACTCAGATTCTAAAAATACCAAGCCATTATCCATTATTAAGAAAAAATTGTTACAATTAAGGCTGTCTACAAATTTGTAACATGTTTGGGCTTAGCATCTGCTGCACCTGAGCATGCCAGAGCAACCTTGTGACCTCCAGAAACAGCTGTTATAAAGATTGCCGGTCATGAAAATACTCATTAGAATGGGCAGCACTAATGGTAGTACTTCATAAGCACTGTCGACTACCATTTTAGCATAAAACAGGTGCCATGCTTTTCATCAAGGTGTCAGGATTTGTTGTCATCTTTGATCACTGCCAATGCCTGCCATCTTGTTTTAACTTCAACACAATCCACAAAACCCAAATGAGGCAAGAAGTGAAAGAATGGTCAGGATCCTTGCAGTTATATCAGTGATCATTACTGCATTGTACGGGGAACCTGACCAAGCTGCAACTGGTCTAACTTTGACGCCCATATCTCATCTGCATTTAAAACTTGAATCGTGATTTACTTGAATCCTTCCACACTCTCAATAAAACCCAACACCACATGGTAACTCAACACCTAATGATCCCATGTAACAAGTACGATCAGTTAACTAGTGCAGTCCTCAGTCCAACCATAGAGAAACAGAATATTAATAAAACAAAACATGGCGTTGGATTTTGGAGGGTTGGAGGTTGGAGGTAGTTAGGGTAAAAACATTTTTAAATATTATTATTATTTTTGGGGGGAGGGGTGTCATTCGCACATGCTGGATCTTCTCTCTAGAACGAACTTTCTCAAGATATCCGTAATATTTCTGTTGTCCAAACTTCCAAAGTTACTCACAAAACTCACCTTTTAAAAATGGCATTTGACTATTTTGTAGTTTTGTAGAACTTTACTAATTATTTAAAATTTTTATTTTTCAATCTTACCAATGTTGTTCACACCCTTCAACAAGGATTCTTGAGAGCAAACAAAGAAACCCATTGTCTACTCATGGATACAACAGTCCATCTATTATTATTTCACCACTCATCAGAGCAGAGTGAATCAATGTTTACAGCCCCCCCCTCCCAAAGATCCCAACATCAAAACAAGAGTGAGACAGCACAGTGTTTAATCATCTACACTAAATCAAACTTTTACTACAGGTTTCAGAGGTTCTGACTGCTTCTTAGTCATGCTATAAGGCCAAGTAAATAAAATACACAGTTGATCGACCTGGTTTTTTCTCAAAATGAGGAGGTTGAGGGGCTTTTAATTTGGTTTATTTCTGTAAAATGTTTTGTTTGTGTAAGGAGAAAAGAACCAGACTAAAAAACGTCCTGGCTTTGTTGAAGTTAAAGTGAAAAAAACCCATATTTTTAGGCTTTAGGGTAGAAAGAAAAAAAAGAAAAAAAAGAAACAAAGAAAAAAGGATGCGGCTTCAAACATAAAATGTGAGCGAGGACGATCAACTGGTGTTTTTTTTTACCTAGCCTAAGGTGAATTAATTATAACGCTGCATAAGCATCTGGAAAATGAATCAAAATTATCAACCTCTAAATTATTTTAAATTTACCCAGTCAGTTTCCCTTGTGGGTTATAGCTTGAACCCCCTCCCTCCCCCGAAGTAGACAAATAGTCAGACAGATCTTCCAAGAACAGTCTACATGGCAAAGAAGATACTATTACGTGATGGAAAGTTCTGCAAACCAAATACACATTGATACCTCAACATGCAATGCCTCAAAACACATAGGGTAAACTGGGGTAAAAACACCCATTGTTCAAGTTTTTTGCAAATTATCTCAGCATTGCTTGGAGGTACTAGGAAATAAATGTGTTGTTTTATGCAATACATGAAATCTCCTCTATTGTGAGCAAATATAAACTCATTTTAAATATACCGATAAGGGGAAATTTTCCACCCTTTGGGGGGAGGGAGAGTTTGGCAGGCGTTCTTACCCAAGTGTCAGGGTAAAAGTGCCCACCCACTTGTTTCATGTCTAAAGATGGTTTTACCAGATATTTTCCTGTGGTATTTAAAATTTGTTTAATACTCGGGGGATACTACATCAATTACAAACAACTTTTCAAACAAAGCTTGCTAACGAGAACTACAAAATAAATCAATTGAAACAGGTATTCTTATGTAGAGGGAAGTTGAACATTAACGGACATAATTTGCACACTATCATAAAACAAGTGCATCAAAACTTATACCCAACTACCAAAATATAAGTACTGAGCATCATTATTTTTAGAGGAAACAGCACTTGCATAAAAATGACATGTTTGTTAGATTCCCTCCAAGGTTAAATCATGCATTGAAGTTTCCTTGGTGATTCTTTTTATTTATTTATTTTTTATTTTTTTCCTAAAAGATGGAAGCATTTCAACTCAAGCAGAAACATTTCTGATGGTGTCTGCGTACTCAATTAACTTAACAGAATCTGTGAAGAAGAAAAATGGACTAAAAATCAATGCCGCCCTTGGAGTAAAAATAGCAATTTCTTACTTGCAGGAGTAGTGAGAATGGCTTGTTGATGCATGCTGATGGAACCAGGAATGGTCTCTGGATAAGAGCGGTGGTTGGAGCTAGCGCCATCGTCCATATGCTGTTCTCTCATAAGACCTGCGTATCAGTACTATAAAAAACAAAAAACCACCTGCTCCTCAGGTTCTGCGATCATGAATCCAAGTTTCGGAGGACTGACTGTAGAAGATCTTTCAGGGGTAGGGCTTTCCGTGATGGAGTGTTTAGACTATATGCTGGCAGTTCAGGAGCTGTTCTCCCACAATCATGTTGATAAGATGAAGACAATGATGATGTTGCCGATGCTACGGTCCGTTCATTTCCTTGGGATTTCCACACTGCGGCAACATCCAAAGACTGACAACATGTAAAGAGTCTGTCATGAGTAAGAATGACAGCGGCTTGCCAGGGCCCTGTCTTGATGAACCCGATGCAAATCAAGTGGACTTTACCCCCCTTGCATCAAAAGATGAGCAACTGATCAATAACGGTGAATATTAAGACAAGCTATCCCGCGTACTGCGGACACAAAAATGAAGAGGGGGGGATGGAGCATGGTTTGGCTCTCTCTCCCTTACGACACGGCTATTTCCTCCTCCGCTACAAGAGCATCTCGGTTTCCTTGCTTGTAGTCATTTCCTAATAACATTAACAATCGTACCGGTCCGGCTATGCTGTCGTCAAAATGGTTCATTCAACTCTTTTTTTTTATTTCCACTCGACAAATCCGTTCCCCCTTTTAAGCTTATCCACAAGGCTGCACAAATGCTGGCTAGCAATACCCGGCGTATATCATGATTCACTCATATTATTTAGGAAGATCCTTGGCAGCTAGACTAGAATTAATCCTGTTAAGATCGTCCCGTTCACCCTGGATGCATTTAGTTGCTGGCAAGACTTCCACGGACGGGTCGTGTAATTACTCACAAAAATAGTCTAAATTTATTTGGTCGGATCAATAGAGAGTGAATCAGCATTGTCATCGAAATATTAAAAATCAATATTTTATGGCTATTCTGGTTAATTATTCAACTTAGGGAAACATACTCGTTGTATGAGGACAAACAATACAGATGTTGTGGCTTGCAGCTCAGCATATTATTTACATAATAATAGAAGGGTACTAAAAAAATGAGTAATGGCTGTGACATATCGGTATGAAGTAGCACTGACTAAGGCGAGATTAAAAATCCTAAAGATTTGATAATACACCTTCAGTTTTTCTCTTGGTGTGAAGATGAAGCCCCCCCTGAATTTATGAAATATCATATTTTACAGGTTTACAGACTGACTGACTCTCTACATCATTTCAAACAGAAATCTAGAGGTTTAATTGTAACAAGAGCGGAGTGTTTGGCAAGTTTGCCTCTTTCAGTCTTTCAAGAAAATCTGAAGGCCCTCGGAGATCAATAACAAAATCCTGATATCCGGACAAATGCTGACATAACAAATGCCTGAATTACTTCAAGAGGAGTTTATTTACTCATGTAGAAGGAAGATGTTAAAACTGTCTGCAGGCCTAGATTAGATTCTCAGAGGAAAGACACCATTTTCACTTTGTTGTTGTTATGACCTTTAAGAAATTTTTCAAAGACAACAATTCTTCCAAACCTGGGCAAAATTTCATAGAGCTGCTTATTAAGCACAACAAAAAGCTAAGCATAACAAAATTACGCTTACCAGAATAAGGTTACCAGCCAAACTACCATGTCACAAGTACAATTTGTGACTGGTATCCTGCTCATTTCTGCTTAGCAGAAAATTGTTAAGCAAATATTTTCTGCTTGAGCAGCTCTAAGAAATAAGGCCCTGGTCAACACAGGGCTGGGCAAGTCTGGGAAACCACTAAGTCAGAATCCATATTTTTAACAGTTTTTTGGTCTCAATTTTTTAAAGCTAAAAACCCTTGACAAAGAGTTTCTGCTCTTAAAATCACAGTCATTTGTCAATTTCGGATGGTGACATCAGTGTTTAAAAAAAAATACTCCCAGTCCCACACAAGTTTAGGTTTCTCTGCCTTAAAGGTTGTATGAAGTATTGGTAAGGAATAAAAACATTATTGTTGATTTTTAGTCTGTAAGCCTACTGATTATGAAGTTCATACTAACACCATTTTTTTCTGTGAAATTTTTCCCTCTGAAATGAAGTCATATTCGATAAAACTTTATCTGAAAACCTAAAAAAAACCTGAAATGTGTTTACATGCTGAAAATTGTGCATGGTTTTTCAATATTTTCTCCTGACTCACACAACGGATTAATCCCAAATTTTCACAGTTTTGTTCTTTCATGTGTTAAGGTTTTGATCAAACAAAACATGAACAGTCTGCTCCTATTTTGTGTACTCTACGCAATCCTGTATAATACCTTTAATATTCACTTTGGTTCTATCAAACATTTCACGCTCCCAACGATGCCCATTTCTCCATATTTATGATTGCAAGCTAATCCTGGATCAATTTTGCCAATCGCAGGCAGGACAGTAAAAGCACAAAGACAGCCCTGGGGACAATTGCAAATTGTCTTGAAGCCACACGCATACTCCATGAATAGAAATGACAACAAGGCGGGCTTCCTTCCTTACTAAGCCTTTCCTCCTCGTCACATTTTTCTTTAATTAAAGAAGAAACTACTTGGAAAAAGCTGCAAGTACAACCATAGCTGAGCCACAAAGGAGCTAAATCCATTTTCATAACTAGTATTTAATTAAATTTGAGTTAATTTATTTCTTTGCCTCGATAAGGAGTCTGCATAATTTGGGGGAGAATTCAAATCAAAGAACAAAAACAACATTTTTATTTTTCTATCATGAGGCATACTGGCTGGCATATGCACCACAATTTATTGATTTGATAACAAATATTTTAACAAACTTGTCCATGCCATGCTTGCTGCAATGTGCATTGAACGCTGTGTGCATACTAATTAAGAGAATGAGTAAACTAATGGTGTATGTGTATAGCTCCCTCTTGTGTTCAATAGGTGCCAGCCAGCCGTGTGCCATATGGAGCCAGTGTTGATTTCTTACACCCAAGGGCTTAGCAGAGACAGGATAGATGTCACCCACATTAACATGACCCAATGTGAAAAAATACACATTCTGCAATTGTGAGTACCCCCCCCCCCCAAACACATGATTTTATGAATTATGAAATGACTCACAGATAAATAAAAAAGGAAGCCTTCCTCGTTCAAGGGATACAAGTATTACATCATTGGTTTTTAAAGGAATTCATTCTCTCATATCCTCTAGTTTTCAATCCAACCATACAACCACAATGTGACAAATTTATCAAATTCGCTAGTCACATTTCGTGAAAGGAACAACAAACGATTTACGCTTTTTGCCAGGAGTTGTTCAAAATCATATACATATCATATACAATAAACGCTTATTTTTATATACCATGCCCTATATGTGGCAGAGGGTATGCCCTATATGTGGCAGAGGGTGACCCCCCCCCCCAAAAAAAGGGGGTCCCCATACTTTAACACACTATTTTCCTCTTGTACACATATTCAAATTTGTACATCAGTGTGGAGAGTTATTTTGTTATCTCCGTTGTCCCTGTACTTAACATCTTCCCATAGACTTGTTGTACACAAAATTCCTTGTGGAACACCCTAGTCTTTAGAATTCCCCTATGGAAACCCTTTTTTTCCTTTTCTGTTTTGTCCTTGGTCTCCATAAGGTAGCGAATATTAAAACAGAAGTACCCCCCCTAAAATCCTCTTACAAATTCCTGAGATTCCCAGAACATAATTAACATATAATAGGAGTGGGGTATTCACTGTGCCACATATTGAGCACCAAATTGTATTATGATTGCCTATTGAAATAAGAAATAGTGATATCAGAGGGTCTTCAAAGGCTGTCTTCTCAACTTTGACAGTGCCTAATGGACATAGTTCTCTGGAGGAATAGTACGAATTGTATTCATGTAAGAAGTGACATCTCAGGTTAATCATTCGGTGTTTGTTTTTCCACTTTGCTCTAAGGTTTTGCAAAAACCAATCCTGATCATATTTGTTTGGTCTAGCAACATGTAATTTTCCTGATCATTCCTTTGACAACAATATTAAAAGGGAGACCGCCAACATTGGGCTGGTCAGCTCAGAAGGTAGAGCACCGGCATGTTCATCCGGAGGTCACTGGTTCAAGTCCCTCTCTAGTCAATTTGTCTTTGTTCAACCCCCTCAAAAACAATATTAATGAGCGCCAAGCTTCAAATCTTGAGTACATCAGTACGGGATACAGTGTTTTTTTATAGCTTACCCGTGGGTTACTGATTCATAGTATCTAAACAAGGGTTTTTAAAATAAGTCTTGTCTCTGAGTGACAAACAGCCATGTACAAACAGTAATTTGAGCCATTTCAGACCCTCCATTGCCAATGTACACACCGCTGAAAGTGTGTCTGTCAACCAGGCAAGAAGGTTGCCACGACGATCACACGGAAACTGGATAATTAAAGTGTTTTAGGGTCTTAAATGAATGGCTACATTGATGAAGGTCTGAGCTCATTACAAACCCGTAACACTTAGGGATGGAGACAGTCGGGCTTACCAATGGATCCTCTTTTAATATATTTTTGCCCCTGGGGGAGAGACAGCTATCTCTTACTGACAATTACTGAGAATAAGAACACTAGAGGTGCTGTGGTTAAAGACCGTCTCAGTCTAAAATGCAGAATTTACTCGCAGCATCCCCCCCCTCTCCCTTAGAGTGGATCGCTGGCCGAATGCCAGTTTAAACCTCCAGGACCAGTTACAAAAATAACTGAGCAAATTCGGGTGGGTGACTAGAGTTGACTAGAATTAAACCATCGATCTGGATGTCACTCGACCTCGAAACGCTGTGTGGTTTGACTAGCTCGTCCAACTGGATCAACCTCACCCCGGGGCACTGTTTCTCTCGTCAAATTCGCATGTCACAATTAATGAAAATTTGTGCGATGAGACAATAATTTGTCTTTGCAATGAGATATTTAACTAATAGTTGCACTAAAGTATAGGGGAAAAAAAAGAAAATGAGAATGACGTGTCGACAGCAATTTGCTTCGTGAACGTTACGTTCATCCTATCGTCTGCTCAACAAATTACATTGACTAAACTATTTTGAATAGTCGATCGATTAGGCCTATTCAAGTGAAAAACAGACCATGACTACGTGATTTAAATCGTAAATTGAAGAAAGAGGTCAGCACTCAAACTTCCTCCTTGTTGCCCAAGCAACATGCGAACCACTGCCTGGACATATTGCTCTAAATGGCCCCAACTTCAATTCCCAAACAAAATGACAAATATGGAGTGGAAACCTTAAAATATGGACCAGTGACAAAAAGACTGGTAGACAAGTGAACTGGTTCCAAATTGGATCCTGATTTCATGACAATATAAATGGACCTTGATTGGAGTAGAAATGGTTCTTGATTTGGGGTAGAAATGGTTAATGGACCCCTGATTGGAGTAGATTAATAGACCTTGATTGAAGTAGAAATGGTCCCTGGTAAAAATTACTCTTAAATGAAACTACATTAGAGTAACCACCCGATAAAAAAAACTAACAAAACTTTGTGTTTGTTTAATTCGTTAGACCGAGGGACTGCATGAGTAAACTAGGCCCAATTTCATAGAGCTGCTTAAGCAGAAAATGTAACTTAACATTTTTCTGCTAAGGAAAACTAAGCAGGATACCAGTTACATTCAGCACATGTAAAATAGTGTTTTAGCTGGTACCTTTCTCTAGTAAGCATGATTTTGTTGTGCTTAGCAACTAGGGTGTGTACCACAATGGTAAGAGTGAAAATATAAGTGTTAAACAGATTTGCACACAAGTTACATGGTGTAAAGATGGTCATGGTGGAAAAACATCCCTTGGAATATTTTTGCTTGGAATGCTACAGCTATTGAGAAATGAGTAAAACAATTAGTTTTGATCTTGCGAGTTCAAAACCAGATGTTTGAAACCAGTGAAACATATAATTGGATTTTTCACTATTTTCTGATGACTCCAATGACTGATTGGGCTCAAACTTTCACAGGTTTGTTATTTCATGTATATGTTGGGTCACATAAAGTATGGATAGTGGTCTTTGACAATTACCAATGTTGTCCTTGTGTTTTATTAAGAAGCTCTTTGAAATTGGGCCCCGATTATAAATGCTTTGCACTGAGTCCGGCACACCACCATAATCAGAGTCCCACGGTTTGGGTGTTGAGTTACCACGTGATGTTGGTTTTTTGTTACGGAGTGAGGAAGGATCTTGGAAAATCACTCAAGGGAATTCAACATCATAAACTTGATTTACTGCTTGGATATATTGTTAAATATTAACAATGCTATCAAGTATACAATTCAGTTAATGTATAATAGGATATCATACTTTATGATGCCCCAACATGTAATGCGTACATATATGTCTATTTGAGTTACATGTTGGAAAGTTAATTCATTCACTCACTACAAAAGTGAGCAAACATTGATGCACTATTTGTCCTCAAATGATACCTAAGTGGAAATTACACACGACTTCAGAAAATTGTCTTCCAAATCACAGATCAAAATGATCTGACTAGATTTGACTAGATTTATATTCTCCACCATGCAAAGTTTTTGAATCCTTTCCATAACCATTTGCTATCAGCGTTTGACACTTGAGTGCATTTGGCGCCTTTAATATCAAATATTGCTTCCCTTGTCAGTCGTACATGTAATTCTTCAAGCTGTAAACCAGTGTTTTTTGTACATGCGCAAAAAAAACCCACACAAAACAAAACAAAAAAACCTGATCCTCCTTTCCAAAATGAAAAATCTTCATAAAAATGTAATCTCTGGAATGGCGTATTAAGCTTCTTCAGCCCAAGGACGATTCTACCTTGTTTGTTCCGATTTCTTGGAACACACGCATGATTCGTTCCAAACTGAAAACCTTTGCAAGGACTTTACAGGCGTTCTTAATTCCCTTAAAGGCAAAGTATACCTTTGGCTTTTGGAACCGTTTCGTTTGGTTTATTTCTGTATAAATGTGGATATATATACAACAAAACTAACCTGTGGAAATTTCATTTCAAAAGGGAGTAGCGTTTTTGAGATGTTGCCGAAAATATGGAGCGGTTATGTCTGCGCAAGAAGAATAATCCGTAATTGGAACACACAATCTGAGAAAATGTTTCATGCAGAAACATTTCTCAGATTGAAATAATTTTGAATCCCTCTCTCAAAAAAACACATTCCTTTGAAGGGAAATGTTTCTCCAAATGCTGCAGTGCTTCTTACCAAGTAAGTTTCTATGGTCATTAATTTTTGGAGTAATTACCAAAGGTATACCCTCCCTTTAAAGGAAGAGTACTACTTGAAATATAATTCAGTAAATGTATCGATACTTTGTTCCTGAGGACATTTTCTCAAACCCTTGAAATAAGGCAGGACTTTCACAAATCAGCTTTGGAATGATCTTTCATTTTCTTCCCAGTGGCAATAAGTCTGCTTTTACATTTAACAAAATTACAACTGAAGATGTCGTGAAAGAAATAAGTATTCCTCTGACCCCCATGGCGATACGCATTTTGCAAACATCACAAACATCCATTACAACGTTGTTTAATCAAAGGTTATAGTTTGATGGAAATCCTTCTTTGTCATTTTGATTTCATTTCAGGATTATTAAAAACTGGCAGTGCAAGGCTAAATTATGAGGCATACAAAAACAATGCAGCATAAACATTCTCTTGAACATTGCAGAAGGAATGTCAGTAATGAATGTAGCCATCCATGAAAACAAAAAGATGAACCGTGAATTAAAAAAAAAAAAAAAAATTATCAGAGTTGTCTACTTCTCTGGAGCAACCCTCCGGCTTTTGTTTGACATGAATTCTGCATTTATTACAAACAAACAGAATACGTCAAGTCACACTGCAAAACATCCGTGGGAGAAGGCTGAATTCATTTGAATCAAGAATTTTAATCAGTTCTTCTGTGCAATTCCAAGCCTTCATTTAAATACCTTGTTTATTAAAATACCTGGGAATCTAACAAGAGTGGCCCGAAGCCAGCTCCGTGCTTTCTAAGAACCAAAGCCAATTATCCGTTGTGGGGAAAAACATGTAATAATCTTATAAATTATAAGAACTATGGATACATGACCGGGGCTGACCAGCATAGAGTGGATGCCTTTGAGAACTGGGCATATAGACGCATTCTTTAAGTGTCATGGATGGAGAGGAGGACAAATCGCTGGGTATTGGACACCATAGGGGGTGAGCTGATGCTGAGAAAACAGATGGCAGTGCGGAAGATGCGTTTCTTTGGACACATCATGCGTCAAGGAGGTTTCAACAAAGAAATAATCCAGGGGTCAGTCGAGGGAAAGAGAAGGAGAGGTCATCCAGCAACATCATGGACGACCGACATAAAGAAGTGGACAGGACAGGGAATGGCAGCTGCAGCGAGATCAGCAGCAGATCCAGATGGTTGGCGAGAACTTGTGATGACCACCGCAGCAAAATGCGCCACTGGACTGAAGAGAGAGATGGATGTTGCCCAACTGGCAAACACTCTGTGTAGACATAGTTTTCTAAATTCACATGTTTTAAAAGCATGTGGACAACATTGGTTAATGTCACATCATTATCCACACCTTTTGTGGTGCATAAATGAAATAACAAACCTGTGAAAGTTAAAGCTCAATCGGTCACCGGAATTACTAGCAACTGAGGGGGAAAAAACTAACAGTTTTCGCTGTTTTCAAACATCAAGTTTTTGACTCGCGAGGTCAAAACTAATTGTTTTAATCATCTCTCAAAACCTGTAGCATTTTAAAAAAAACTATTTGGACGGAATTTTTCCATCATGACCATCTTTATATCCACAAGTTATGTGCACATGTGTGGACATTCATCTTTTCACTCTTACCAATGTTGTGCACACCCTTTAAAACAGTGTAGACGTTTTATCCAAAAGAGAAAACAAATCAACACTTTAAGGCAAAAGGCCAAGACCTATAATAAAAAAGGGGGTATTTATAATATTACTTCTGGTTCATTATTCATCAAAATTTTAAAATAATTCCAATCTTTCTGGAACTACAAATGACTTCCAGAACCACATACAACATCTGGTGTTGGTTGAACCTGTGGGTCTCCTGGTAATCTTGGTAAAAAGCACTCTACGATTTTCAGACAACTTTGACAATTAAGGATGTGAGAGAGTTGAGACACACAAGCTAATAAAAGTGAAAACAGGAAATGACCTCTGGAGGAATGTACTTCGTCTGGAATTTGAGGCACATGGTATTTTCACAAGTACAGTTCTTAGTAGCGCATGGAATGGAGGTACATCCATTAACAATCAACATTTTGACATCTGGCTGGTACTTGGCACTCTGATAACCAGTCTAAAATGTTTGTCTAATAATTCCTTTGAAAACTCTCAACATGAAATCAATGTAATCAATTCCTTTTCAACTACAAACCCCCACAACCACAAAAATTATACCAACCAATAAGTCAATAAAAATTCACACATAACGACTGGACAGATTTCGATTGACCCATTTCAGTAATCCCTGTACAATTAAAACATTAGCTGTTTCCATGGCTGTCTAATGAAAAGCATCAATGAAAACTGGAACTATAGGCCCTTGTTGAGCCTCATCGTACCAGTGTCCACATACATAGAGATGCTCAGCACTATTGTCTGCTGAAGCAGCTCTATAACTTGGGCCCAGGGCCCAATTTCATAAAGCATGTAAGCACAAAAACTTGCTAAGCACAGAAAACTCTTGCTTAGGAAAAAAAAGGTTACCAGCCAAAATACCATACAGTTACCATTGATGTGACTGGTACCCGACTCATTTCTTTCTTAGCAAAGAAATTTGCTTAGCAGAATTTTCTGCTCAACAGCTTTCTGAAATTGGGCCCAGGTTGCAAAACCAAATCAACCTTACAGTACTTTATACGACATGTCACAAGTACACATTACAGTTTGTGAATGTGATGCTTTCTTATCTTGTGGTTGTACCAATGCAAGCGATTGCAATTCTCGTATTGACACATGGAAAATGTTCCGACTGTACATGTACATTTCAGGGTTCATGCACCCCTCATTATAAAGTTCAGTGTATTATAAACAAAAGGAATAAAATGATTACATGGCCTCCTAAGATAATGAAGCCTGTACGCCCACATCCATGCTCCACTATAAAACCTACATCCATAACATACATTCATACTAAATTTAGGAGAAGAAGAAAAAAAGGGGGGAAAAGGGGGGGGGGAAAGGAAACATCTTGGTCTCCCTCAATCAGTTTCTTTCACAACATTTTTTCCCCCAAAAAATAACGAAAGAAAGAGTAAAACCTCTACTACGCTAAATCTTAATTTTACACCCGCTTAGATTCCTCAGCCCAATGGAATTCGACCCAAGCCCAAATTGACATAACTCCTTTACAAAAGTGTTTGGACCCCCCCAGAGCCCCACCCACTACAAAGTCCAGTAAACTGGGTATTCTATTTGATACCTCTTACAAGAAATGGACACACTGGGGGTACCGCTGACCGGATTCAAGAGGTGTTAGATGCCTCTTCTTATCTCAGGAGGACGGAGGATATAAATATCAGATAGAATTTTCCTGCATTCACTTTATTTTTATACCAAGAATAAAAACAAATTTTAGCAGGCCTCACCACAACCGGTATGAATGCACAAGTGCTCAGTTCTAGCATGGAGGAAGAACCTTCCTCCATGGTTCTAGTACTAACAAAAAGTCCTGATGGCGGCTATAGTGCAAATCTAAATTATCCATTATTGGTAGATGTACAACAAATTATTTAATTAAATCTGAGCCGTCGATCATTTCCGAGCCTGCGATAAAATACATCGTGCACCAGAACTTAAACACACAAAGGCTTGTGAAAGGAAAACAATTGCGATAACACTAATTAAATATCTCAAATCCACTGCTATATAATTTTCATAAGTACCGCTTTTGTTTTGGCTGCTGGAAGAATGCTGTGCATTGTCCTGTCATTTTTGCTGAGCTACAAAAAAAGGTATCTACGAAAACATTTAATTAAGTTTGCGTAATGTAAGCAACACAGCTAGGTTGTTATTCTTTCTGGATTCAATAAGGAGAAATTCAAACCGACTCCACAGAAATGTACTCTAAAAGAAGAAGAAAGAGGGTTCTAAATTTGACATTTTGTGTGGCAAATTCCATGCAGAGGCACACTGCCTGAACAAAGGGAAACAGATCCTTTGAAACAAATCAATAAAACAAAAAAGTCCTTCTCATGCGAGGCTACCATTCAAGGTGCATCACCAAAGTAAATTCTCCGTAGACACAACCCACCTCAACATCTATTGTTTCAGTCTTAAATTAATAAACCCATCAGCTTGTTTTCAAAACAGCGCATCCAAATATATCAAAGATTTGGAAAAAGGAGGCCAAGATAAAGAAACTCCGAGAGTCCGTCTGCCATTCCCAACGAAGGCCAGTGCTTAATTGAAACCAGCTCACTTATATAAACAGACCTAGAATCTAGACTTTCACCCAAATAATAACAATACTAATTTTTTTTCTTTTTTTATCCCTGATTGAACAGACCTTTACGGCCACGCTGGCTCCATGAGTTTCCCGTTCTTGTTTTCATTCCCTTTTCCTCCGAATCAAAGCGTCGTTGTCGCCGGTGCCCACGTGACTCCGGCTCAGAGTTGCTCCGTATGGTTGTGATCGGTGAACAGAGCGTACCATGAGAATCAGACTGAACGTGGAGTGATTTAGTACGGAACAAACCTCAGTCAGGTTTGCCTTGACGTTCAGAGCAAGAGGAAGAGAGCTAAGATAATAGCACCTGCCTCAAGGTGCTGGAGGCCTTGAGCTGGCCTAAATAGCAGCACGCGACTGCCGAGACCATCAGTGCTTTTTAACTGAAATTGTTTGCAGATTTACCACAGAATTCTTTTATATATTTGTTTAGATTTGAATTACACAATGGGAAACAGAAGGAAAGAGCTTATAGATCAAGCTTAGTCAATAATTTCATGAAGACTGATGTAATGCATATATTACCAACAAAATATTACCGACCAAGGTTTTAGCCAGGATTTGGTATAGGGGTGTCCAAGTTTGCTGGAAATTTAAAAACTGGGTGTCCAAATTGTTCACTTACAACAAATTCACATGTAAATGACAGATAAAACAGGGCGTCGAAATTTAAAACAGGGTGTCCAAAAGACACCCTGACACCCCTCTGGCTAACACTATGTTACCAACAAGAAACTAATGTGAGAAGGCAATTCCAGATCTGTCCAATGAATTTGACATGCCCCAAAGACTATTTAATCTTCAAACCAATCAGCAGCAACTTCCTCCAAGCAAAGCGCCCTCTAGTGTCACTAGGGAGACTTAAAAAAAAACTAAAAAAAAAACCTTCTCAATATCTACACACCCATCAGGCCATAAGAGTAACTACGTTTTGACCAAATGCTCAAGGCTGCCACAAACAAACCCAGGTCACCTCCGCTGCTGCTCACATGTATCTTCCCCAATGAACAATATCTTTTGGCCTGTTTTTTTTTATTTTTATTTTTTTTTTTTAAATACTTTATTGGTCTCCGGTTGACGAGGTGAAACCTCGACAGAAAAACCAATGGTGTCCATATAATCACCTGCAATCTTCTAGCCCTCCTGGGAAGATCTTTAAGAAAATTGGGATTGCAGAGCCCGGGGAAAGATAAAGATACACCTGCCGAAGTGGGGGGGGGGGGAGGTGATGTACGAGGGGCAACTATTGCAATCAGGCAATGATTGTTAGTTTTTCTCCGCATGAGGCCGGAACATCGAATCATCTTCCTATGACAATTAGGTCAACGGTTCAATATTGTGACAAATTAAAAATCTGTATCATGGAAGCTGACACGTGCTCAACTGTTTGACCCTCCTTACCCTCCCCTTGTTTGTTAACTTTGTCTCGAAATGTCAGAATAACCATATAAGGGGGGGGGGTTGCTTCGTTTTAAACACGACGTCAGTTGAACTACTGAGGCTAATCTCATTACGGCATGGATAAGAAATTCATCCTGATCTTAATTCAGTAACTGTCTCCTGTGAATGTACAAGTACATTTGTATGTTCGGGCTTGACTTGTGAGCAAAAAAAAACCCCAAAACCAAAACACAAACAAACAGACAAATAGGGAAAGTGTTCAAATGTTACCACGGGTGGCAACATCTTATTACTGATGAATCTTGACTGAGAAAAGTCATCAACTCAGGTTATTAATCCAAATTGGTTGTGACTTTGTATCGTCTTGCCTCAGTCTTCTGCTGAAAACACACCAGTTTAATCATGGTTTAATTAACTTCTAATTTTCTTCTTTTTGTCACGAGTGCTTCGGGACATTTTGTGTGAGGCGCTATATATATATAAGTACTGTTTATTATAATTGTTATAAGTATCTTCAAAACGAATTTCAACGATTTTAAAAGCCAAAATGCATTTAATTGCTTTTGCAAAGTATTTTTGGGGGCTTCTTGAGTGACAATGAGGAACTTGCCTCTGGTCATTTGCCACTGTGCCTCTTGAAATGTTCCAGAACAAATTTATATTAATTTCCTAATTCAAGTGCCCTTTACCAGGGAGAAACCTATCTTGATTTCTCCAGATAGGAGTAACGGGCCTTTAAAAGGTATAACAAAAATCAACACAGACTAATATCTCCATTTTGGCCAGACGAAAATGCAAGCACAAACATGTTGGGTTTCATATCCCTTGACAAATCAGCGCTTTAACTTTACCCTCACAGTCACAGCAGGAAGCCTTACGTGTACCATCACCACATTAAGCAAAAAAACAACTTATCCAGGGGCCCCAATTTTAAGTGTTGTCCAAGACAGGAAAAGCTCAAATTTACATAAATCGAAAGAGAATGAAAAAAGAAAGAAAAAAAACCCTACAAACAAACATAATTGGATTGAAGTAAGAGCAGCGCCGGCTGATATCCTCAGAAAAGAGGGAAAGGACTTCCCATGAATTATATTACAGCAACACTCCAAAGTCGTCTGCATATATAAAGTTCTCTAAAGTCTCAACGAGTCGCCGTAATCAAAAGACACTCGCCGACAACGCGCCCTGGCCTCTAATTTCCTAGGACTAATACAAGTAACAGGAGAGAAAAGCTTTGCTTCAAGAAGAAACCTGGGAGACAAATCCAATTACTACTCATAGCATTTACAGAGCGTATTGTTGTGGGGGTATCGTGAGATGGTGGAGGGTGGTGGGGGGAAGGAAATAAGACGGGTGATTCTGTGCACTATAAACGCAAGCTTGGAAATGTCAGATGTCATGTGGTGGACTGTGGGCTAGGAAAGCTGTGATAATCTGGCCACAAATCCTGTTTAAATGAGAAACAAGATGACTCGACCAGAACACTTCTGCCCCGAGGTAATTTGGTTATTTTTAAAAGCGAATCCCCCCACACATTAGTTACAGGAAAACTACTTTAAAAGGATTCAATTTTTTGTTGTTCTGACCAATGTTTTACTGCTTCCAACTCAAAGCGTAGAGAAGAGAGTCTTAGCCAGTGATAACTAATTATCAGGTCTTGAATTTCATCTTTGAGAGGGCAAGGTCATTTTCATTTCGCAAAGGGCACTTCCATTATTAGAAGATCTTAAAGTCTTTGAGTAACTTTTGAAAAGGGGCAACAAGGCCTAGACCACACAGCAACAGAGGCAATGGTCTCTGTGGCCTTTGTGTAATTCCAGACCTGGATTCTTTTAAGAAATTTTCTTTCTGCTCTAAAAAAAAAAAAAAAATCTAAAGAAAAAACCACTGAGATGATAAAGACCATGTGTACTTGATACTATACTTGATGCATTTGATACTCTACAATATTATTATAATGGGATTTATCAATCAATTTCACCACACATGATGATTCCACATTGCATTACAAAAAATGACACTCACAAAAAGAAAAGAGTATGAAGATTGTTTTCCAAAGGTATGCCAGCCTTCTTCCCTTAACAGTGGTCCACTGGCCAAATGCCAGTTATAACTTCTGAGGACCAACTTCTGTCCAAAGTGGTCCTGCTGGCTAGTTCATTGCTTCCAAACACTACAGGTAAGCCACTACCTGCACTGATTGTTCATATGGAAATTGGGCCCTGGGCCCAATTTGATAGAGCTGCTTCAGCACAAAAGTAGATAAGCACAGCAAAATTAAGCTTACCAAGTTACCAGAATAAGGGTACCAGCCAAAATACAATTTCACATGTACCATCTGTGACTGGTGTCCTGCTATTTTTTTGCTTAGCTGAAAATTGTTCAGCATTATTTTCTATTCAAGCAGCTCCATGAAATCGAGTCCAGGTACATAATGTGCAAAGTGAACGTGCATGCAATTAGCAGTATTTTTGACCGCGTGAAGGCGTGGTGGACCAAATTTACGTAATGCCAAACAAGTAAAACGAACGGTTCCTCATTGTGGTTAGTATTATTATTTGGCCATTATTATGAGAAAGCAACACACAGGCAGTCAAAATAAGGAATTTTGACAGTGAAAGCGCCCTCATACGGTCAAAAATACGGTCAATAAGCCATTTGCGAGTTATATTTGAATAAAGTCTGGTACAATGACTTGCTTAGTCACAAGTTACCACTTAAATTTGAATTCCTCAGACTAAAGAGACAGTTGCTATGTCAAATGGTTCGGGGCAAACTTTTGTATAGCAACCTCCAGATGAGCAAACCCTGGTACCAAACACACTGTGCCAAACACACTCATTCAAAATTATGTATAGGTGTTCGCCGTCTCTTAAATAACTACACAAAAGCTTGCCCTGAATCATGTGACATAGCAACTGTCTCGGTAGTCTGAGAGAAATTCAAATTTAAGCGGTAACTTGTGATCAAGCAAGTCATTGTACCAGACATTAATTCAAATCTTACTCGCAAATGGTTTATTGCATTGGCCGTGAAATTGGACCAACTGTTACTACAGTGCAGACGCCAATGTGCACATTTACATGTAGTTAGTCAGCTATATAATGTAAGTGGGCTAACTTGACATAAGTTGATACATACCTGCATTAGGCGGAGCATGCGAAGCCAAAATGTCACAATGTGAGGAATGTGGTCAAATTATCAATCAGGTCAGGCAACACAGGGGGTGGAGGAACAGTGGGAAGAGAAAAGAAAAAAAAGAAAGCAGAAAGGTCAATATCATTAGCGAATTTTCATCCAATTTGGTTGATCAAAATGAAAACATTTCAGCTTTTAATGTCAATCTGTTATTGACGGTGGTTTATGTTCCGATTATGAAACCTTAGAAGTACCACGTCTATTTTTGAATCCCAACCTACCATACAATAAGAAATCTAGTCACTCGCTCTGCTGATGCAGACAATTCCCAGCCTCTTGAATTGAATTGAATTCACTGTATTTTTGACTGCGTGAGGGCGTATGTGGACCAATTTCCCGTGATGAAAAACATGTTTACAAACAGGTTTCTTTTTTTCATTTTTGTTATTATTATTAGGTTTATGTGTTTCGTCATTGACGCAAGAAAACTACATGCAGGCAATAAAAAATAAGATGAAACCTTTATTGTAATGGAAGACATTCCCTGATGAAAGCGCCCTCATGCGGTCAAAAATATGGTCAAATTATTTAAACGGGATCAGCAACTAGGACAAAGGTTTTTTGTTTGGTTTATTCATTTATTTATTTTAAATCTTTCTACATTTTTTACAATGAATACAAGTTGAACAGGGGCTGTCAAGGAATTTGTTTTAATGGCTACAAAATCCAATAATTTGTTGAGTTGGGTTGCATTGAGTTGGATATAAGGGCATAGATAGGTCTTAATATTGCACTTTGTCCATGACCATTCAGGCCTCCAATTTCAAGACAATCTCCACTGGACCACAGTAGCGTTCTCCCTTAACAATGGTCCACTGGCCAAATGCCAGTTAAATCACCTGAGGACCAGTCAAAATTCTCTCCAAGTGGTCCGGCTGGCTAGCTCAGTGTTGAAAAACATCCCATTTAATATAAAGTATGGACAAGTGAAAAAGCTGGGGGACCAGTGAAACTGACAAGCCAAATTGGTCTTGCTGGCCAGTCACTGAACAAGTTAAGGGCACTGGACTAGAAATGTTTTAACAAGACCTAAAATATCTCTCTCTTTTTTTCATATTTGAAATATAAAGTAATAAACCCACAAGGGAAACTCACTGGGTAAATTTGAATTAATTTGGGGTTGAACGAAGATAAATTGACTAGAGTGGAATTTGAATCTGCAAACTTCGGATTAAAATAATCAAATTAATCATCTTCTGCAGTCAAGTTGTTGAACTTTTGATCAACTGTCACAGGGGGGATATGGGTGACGTTTAAGAATAATCCAATCAAAACCAAAACGATTAGTATCGATCGCTCTGACCAAGCGAGGGATAGTTGAGTCTAAAATCCTAAAGTCCGGTCAATCGAGTGTAATGAATATTCATGAGCTACGGTAATCAATATTACTACATGCAGACTCGTAAAGTGACTGTCCACTTAAATACATCAAATTAAATGATGGCAAAGGTCGGTCAATCTGGCTTCTTCTCTGATGACATTTTGCGAACGGGGTCCGATTTCATTGCCGTATTCCATATTCACAATCATCGTTTCCTACTGCACCATATATCTGCACTTGACGTCTAAGATGTCAGTTTATGGAAAGTACGCATTTGTGGAGACAACAAATTCAAAAAACTCATTAAAGTTGCATGGCCTATTCATTTATTTATTTATGTATATTTTGTTGCTCTTGCTTCCCTTTTCAGAAAGATGGGGGCGGGTGTTCAGTTCAATTTTTGTTTCCACATTTTGAGATGACGTTCACAGGGTTCATTTGTTGATACTTTTTAAGGTAGTTGTACTTTTCTTAACCCAAAACATCATTCCTCTTCACGGTAGGATACTGTACCAGAAAGTGCAAGACACCGCAAATCTTTATACCATGTTTTTTTAATTGTCATTGGCACAGCTGAGAAACGAAAAAACAAGTGAATCAGATGATCAGCTGAAAAGTTGTTTGCCTGAATACTACAATAAATCAGCAACTACAAAATAAACACAACAACAGTGCACAAGCACTCTCTTGTAAATTTACGTTCGGTTTTAAACAGCATGCATATTAAACAAGGTTTATATCCACAGATGTTATTGAGAAATATCCCTAATCTTTTGGTCAAATACAATATGAATACAGACGGAGAGACGCTGAATCAGGTGATGAAAAAACCATCTTGGTAAAAGACAAAATATTATTCATGAAAAGCAGGAGCAATCTCCTGATGAAGAAAAACAGCGTCGTCGTCGATGCATTTCTCTATCGTATAAATCCTTCTGGTTGATGCATTTTCTTAATAATAAATCCCCTACAAAGGTGTTTAGGGAGAGCAGTTGTGAGTAAACTAACAGGCCTAATAAGATTGCCTGTGCAGTATATGAAATATGCATGGTCGTCCTTTTGTAACACAGAGGGTTAACAAACTTCTACATAAAGGATGCACGTCAACCGAGGTATAGTAAGATGTTTTGTTAAAACAGTTTTTTTAACTGAAGAAATAATCCACTCTCCAAGTGAAAAACACATTTGTCAGAGAAGTACTACTACCTTGAGCCTGTTAAAATTATTCAGATGCTGGGTCATACTAACTTTGATTTAAAATAATTATAGCATATTTTCCAAGGAGTACCCGGTACTAACAAGCGAGGTATATTTGTTCATGTTAAATCTGTTAACAGTTGACTTACATTGCATGAATATTTATTCATACTGTTTGCAAATGGATTTACTTTGCATTAGTAATAATTGAGAGATTTAAACTAGGGCCTTTACTTTGAATTACTCATTTTGATTAGTTTTTAAACAGTGGGTTGGAAAATGATAACAACAACTGTAAATTAACTACAAATTACAGGTGTCAAATTATGCAGCGCAGTTCAACTGTATTACAATTGTACCTCCCAAGATTCTGCAGCATACTACAAATGTAGCTTTCAAGGAACTGCACTACAGTACAGTTGCAGCTCTTAAGATTCTGCAGTACATAAAATGCAGCTCTTAAGATTCTACAGTACAGTACGATTGCAGATCACAAGGTTCTGCAGTACAGTACAGTTGCAGCTTCAATATTCTGCAGTACAGTACAGTTGCAGCTCTCAAGATTCTGCAGTACAGTACAAATACAATTCTCAAGATTCTGCAGTACAGTACAGTTGCAGCTCTCAAGATTCTGCAGTACAGTACAGTTGCATCTCTCAAGTTTCTGCAGTACAATACAGTTGCAGTTCTCAAGATTCTGCAGTACAGTACAAATACAATTCTCAAGATTCTGCAGTACAGTACAGTTGCAGCTCTCAAGATTCTGCAGTACAGTACAAATACAATTCTCAAGATTCTGCAGTACAGTACAGTTGCAACTCTCAAGATTCTGCAGTACAATACAGTTGCATCTCTCAAGTTTCTGCAGTACAATACAGTCGCAGCTCTCAAGATTCTGCAGTACAGTACAAATACAATTCTCAAGATTCTGCAGTACAGTACAGTTGCAGCTCTCAAGATTCTGCAGCACAGTACAGTTGCATCTCTCAAGTTTCTGCAGTACAGTACAGTTGCAGCTCTCAAGATTCTGCAGTACACTACAGTTGCAGCTCTCAAGATTCTGCAGTACAGTACAGTTGCATCTCTCAAGTTTCTGCAGTACAATACAGTTGCAGTTCTCAAGATTCTGCAGTACAGTACAAATACAATTCTCAAGATTCTGCAGTACAGTACAGTTGCAGCTCTCAAGATTCTGCAGTACAGTACAAATACAATTCTCAAGATTCTGCAGTACAGTACAGTTGCAACTCTCAAGATTCTGCAGTACAATACAGTTGCATCTCTCAAGTTTCTGCAGTACAATACAGTCGCAGCTCTCAAGATTCTGCAGTACAGTACAAATACAATTCTCAAGATTCTGCAGTACAGTACAGTTGCAGCTCTCAAGATTCTGCAGCACAGTACAGTTGCATCTCTCAAGTTTCTGCAGTACAATACAGTTGCAGCTCTCAAGATTCTGCAGTACACTACAGTTGCAGCTCTCAAGATTCTGCAGTACAGTACAGTTGCAGCTCTAAAGATTCTGCAGTACAATACAGTTGCAGCTCTCAAGATTCTGCAGTACATTACAGTCGCAGCTCTCAAGATTCTGCAGTACAGTTCAGTTGCAGCTCTCAAGATTCTGCAGTACAATACAGTTGCAGCTCTCAAGATTCTGCAGTACAGTACAGTTGCAGCTCTCAAGATTATGCAGTACAGTACAAATACAATTCTCAACAGCACAGTTGCAGCTCTCAAGTTTCTGCAGTACAGTACAGTTGCAGTTCTCAAGATTCTGCAGTACAACACAGTTGCAGTTATCAAGATTCTGCAGACATTTGCAGCTCTCAAGATTCTGCAGTACAGTACAAATAAAAATTCTCAAGAATATGCAGTACAGTACAGTTGCAGCTCTCGAGTTTCTGCAGTACAATACTACAATACAGTCAAGTCAAGCAAAACATTCTCTTCCTGAGGCTTGAATGATGGAAGTTCTCACACACAAAAAAGTCTTAAGGTTTATAGAGGGGGACTCCCAAGCTGTCAAAGGCAATGAGCATACAATGCTTTAACAACTAAGACAGCTGGTTTATGGGGTTCAAGTATTTGATGCATTATTCACCGATGCGAAAATTCAATCTAAATAAAATCCACAGACCATCTGTGGTTTCTGGTGTCAAGAAGATGTATCGATATACTGACACGCACATTGTTCAGAATGTTAAAGAAACTTTTGAGCAAAGAAGGTTCCGGTTTTGGTACCAAAAAAAACACACACTCGAAATTGATTTGTTGTCTTTCCTCTCAATCCAGTAAAGAAGTGAGCTCCCATTTCGCAAAAGATCAATGCAAATTTTCCGCGTGGATGGGCAACTATGATTGGCCCTTCAAGATGGAACACACGACACGGGTGCATGCTTGTCATTATTACGCATAACATATAAACCTCATTTCATAACATGATGGTTGTAGGAAAGCGCATCATGCAACGCATTTTTTTCTCTTTCCCTTCTCTAGAAGTCCATCCATGCAGAATCTTGGATAGTGAGGCTTAAGGATTAATCTTCTTGCCCTGGTAGATGAGATGATTCAAGCGGGCAGCTGCAGTGCGGGGAGGGGCTGGAATGAAGACAACTCAACCTTCAACATTCTTAATGCATAGCTTCTGTTTTAGTGGAGATTCTTCTGCCAAATGACGAATAAATCCCCAGCTTTACCTCCTGACAGTATTGGTTTCATCTGGTGCATCTTAGAATATATTATAATGTAGTCTAAACGGTCGAATGTTATGTTGTTATTGCAAATCTTAGAGCCATTTCACATGGCAATTAATACAGGCAACCAATCTTAAGGAAGAATGTCAGTTGTTCTTCTTCTTCTTTTATTACTTTTTCCATCACACGGATACACCAGAACATGAGGAATACACTAGTATAATTGCAATAACCTGGAGGTCTCCAGAAGGCATATCTTTCGGAGTGGATACCAATCAAACAAAACAACAATTATGTAATATGATAAACAAGACAAACTCACACAGTACACATTTTAATTTTCACACACTGCTCTTGGGGATAAAAAGACAAGGTTAGAAAACTAAAAGTGCCTATTTTTTACTTGATGTGATCCTTTTGCATGCAGCGCAATTAATGTTAGTTCATTTTTTTTAAATTTTTTTAACTGCATCAGACGAACTCCACAACCATCAGCTTTGTTCATAGTAATGGCACAGAAGGTGATGTGTTCCAATCCCACCCATCAAGGTGTCTGCGGAATTTTGATTTTCTGCAGACCCCAGAAAGCAGTGTGACTTATCATAAATCAGCATTTGGGCCAACTACTGATTCACCCATGATTGTCACCCTTTAAAATTAATCACTTCTTGCTATCATAAACAGCATGACTAGTTTCAAATCTTAGTTTTGAAATGAGATCTTTACAATAAAAAAGGGCCATTCAGTTTGTTTCCCCTCTTTGATATCTGTAAACAAAGAAAAGCTTGAGGGGCCTCAGGCCAGGTCCCTGGGTAAGGTATCAGCCTTTATTAGTTCAGCAATGATGCCCAGTGTAAAATTAGAGCGTCTCATTATTAAGAGATTTCTATGCTCTTTGTGAAGCACCTCCACTCGATTTTCTCCTGTTTGTTCGAAGCGCCAAGATCTCCTCCAGATAAGCACCTTGAGAGGGGGAAATAAAACGAGGTCAGAGCAAAGACCTTGCTCATTAATGGGAGGAGGCCAGGCCCCCAACCAGATGCGACAAGCCAAACACTTCTTAAGGTTGAGACGAAGACAAGGTGGGGCTGGAACGTGATGCTACTGAGGCAGAAGCATTTCAAGACATATACATATGAGAAGATCCCATGGCAGATAATGCATACCACAACTTTATGAAGAAAAAAACCCATCCATGATATATAAAGTACACATTTGAAGGTTGACCTCACTTTTGACGGGGACGGCACCTCATGTGGGGAGCCATTTCATCGTTCAATGTCAGAGTTTTAATTTGACCACTGAGAGAGACGCTAGTTTATCATGTCACCTACTTCGTTCAATGAGAGGTGTCATAATCATTCTTCTCGTTAAAAAAAGGTGCCCAGGGCAGCTTTTCAAACCCAGTTTAGGGGAAAATAAGAAAAGTGTGATGAGAGGCGTGAGTGCTGCACACAAAAGTGAGTCTTTACCGACATTAAGGTCAGTGGACAATTAACTTGTGATGGTTTAAAATTCTAAAAGAGAGGAAATGATGCCCACTGTTGCATAACTGCGAAGTTCTTGCAATAATGATGATGCCTCCGGTTCATTTGCTCCTTGTTCCGTCTTCTTCAAAAAGGTCACATGTGTTGTTAAACGAGAGGCTTTACGCAATGCTGCTCACGAACATGGCTGGAATAAATTGCCCTTTTTCTTCTTTGCACTTCTTCAAATACTGATGGGCAATGCATGGTTCAACCATGCCTCAGCTCTCAGCGTTCAGCACTTGACAAGTCCAACATGGTGGATGTGATGTTTTTGACATTGCGCTCATTTCAATTCTACTCAAATTCACAGACTCTTGCTAAAATTTCCAGCCAGTTATGTAGCTGGTAAGCAATACTTTTCTATTAAGCACATACATAAGCAGGAAACAGTCACAGAGGTAATGAATGCCTTGAGGCCAGCTTGCAAATTTAGATACAGCAAATTCTTCTTAAAGGAACTGAGGTTAAAAGTTCAAAGACAGTACAAGATAATTTGCAAATGGTGACTTCACTTCAAGTCAAAGCCAACATTGGTAATTATCAAAGACCAGCATCCACACTTTATGTGGCCTAACATATATAATGCAATAACAAACCCATGAAAGTTTACACACAATCGATCACCAGAGTCACAAGAAAATAGTGGAAAAACCCATTATATGTTTCACTGTTTTGAAAACTAAAATATGTTTTACTCATTTCTCAAAAACTATAGCATTTCATACAGGGGGGAAGCCTTCTACAATGACCTTGTACACTGTGAGTAAATTATGTGCAAATCTTTGAACATTCATCATTTATATTTCAAATCTTGCCCTTTAAAAAAGGGTAAAACCCGCCTGAATTGCAAAACCATTTACAGAAACACTGGTAAAAAGAATACATATTATAATCATAAAAGACAGCTAAGGGTTTTCAATACATATCTTCATATAATAAAAATAATAATACTGAGTTCTTATATGTAGCGCATTATCACACCCGATGGGCGTCTCAAAGCGCTCAGTATTTTTTCCTGTAAGGTATGCGAGCTACATTTTTTAACCAACGAGGTTACGCCTAAGGGAGGAGGGATCTTGTAAAAAAAAAAAGTTTTATCCACAACCAGTGGTGAAATCCAATATAATTCTACCACAGAAAGAGTTAGACTTTGATCATGATATGGGGGAAAAACAAGCTCATTAGAGTTGTTCATTTCATCTACATCTGGAATACATGAAGAATGCTACCATGCTTGTATTATACCCATGAAAGAATAACAGCATCACAGCACACTTTTATGGCCAATAATTTTTCTGATAGAAGGCAGTCTGTGTGCAATAATATTGTCTGTGTTTGTAGGAAACCGGATGCAAGCCAACATGTGCCCTGATGAATATCACATGTTGTTGGCATGCGGTCTTGGAACAATCTACCATTGTTGAAATCAGAGTGAACTGATACCAATTCAGTGTGTAGGAAGTACATCAACATGTATCATTGTGTAAATTTTGACAGTACAAATCACTATCGGAATGCATGTAATGATGTTGAATATAAATATAATTTTTCTATAACATGTGGAATAAATTTACTTCTCATGAAAGTCAAGAAAATTTCCTTCTTTCAATCAATCGTTATTTAAAATGAATGTTCATTAGTGTTGAGTTAATGTTTCACTTAGTTTAATTCTAGCTTCAATTTATGCGTCAACCACTTCCACCATTTTGAGTTTGACTCCCAAAATGCGGAACAGGATAGACGCATGTGTAAGTGCGCTGCGCATCGTGAAAAGGGTCAACAACAGGGTCACCAACTATTCACACAAAAGCAAAGAGAGTTCAGAGTTTACAGCTTAACACGAAGACAGTTATTCTAGCTTCAATTTGTGTGTCTACCACTTCCACTATTTTGGGTGCAATTCCCTCTGTGCCTTTGACTCCCGAAATGGGGGACAGGACAGGCCTGTGTGTAAGTGCGCTGCGCATCGTGAAAGGGGTCAATAACTGGGTCACCAACTATTTACACAAGAGCAAAGAGAGTTCAGAGTTTACAGCTTAACACGAAGACAGTTATTCTAGCTTCAATTTGTGCGTCTACCACTTCCACTATTTTGGGTGCAATTCCCTCTGTGCCTTTGACTCCCGAAATGGGGGACAGGACAAGCCCGTATGTAAGTGCGCTGCGCGCCGTGTAAGGGGTCAATAACTGGGTCACCAACTATTCATACATACGCAAAAAAGATAATCTGTACCAGAACAGGATTAATAACACGCACAAATACTGTCCAACGAACTGTCCAAAGTTAACTTATTAGTTTTCACTTGTTTTTCAATTTGCAATTCTGTTCCTAAATTCCTTCCTTACGAACGATGATTCAAAACTGAATGCGCCTTAAACTTATCCAGTAAACAATCTGCAGTGAGTGAGCAACGTGTACAGTTGCAACAATAAACTGACATAATCATGTTCCCTACCCCTGGACAGCTGTCACTGCACACAACACATTGATTAGAAGACATGCCCCTGGCAATGCTAAGGAATAATCTAGGTTGATTATTACACGCCTCAATTAGTGCCGTCATGACGAAAGGATTTCACCGACCCTGCTTTGATTTCTTTCTCCGAGTGTGTTTCCAAAAAAAAGTATCACTAAATGGAATGATAGCATGGATGTCTTCATAAATTATATTTCGAAAAACAGATTAATTTTATTGTGACATTATCAATCTTCCACGTTTTACAAGCAGCTAACAAGGTCAAAGGTTGAAAAGGAGGAAAAGGATAATCTATTACATAGTAGGAGCACCACTAGGAAATTGTATTCATCTGCTGTAATTTATTTGCAACTGTACTTGATTTTGTTGTTGAGAAGGTATACCAGCAAATTAGCCGAGAAAAATGTGATGGTAGGAGGATTTTTGAGTTTAATCTGCATTTTGTGGGAAGAAAATTGCTTCCCATTGACTGATGGTACGGCCTCCACAATGTACACGTATATATGTAAAATCTGATAAATTTTAAGTGCCACTAATTTGAAAATTGCACAACCGTAATGCCAAAAACTGATGAAAACAAAACACTGCCCTGAGTAAAAAATAGTAATTAGAAATCTACGTCACAGAGAACTATAAAACTTGACTTTACAATGGCTTCATTCACTACAGAGGAACAAAAACATCACTTATAATAACACACAATACTGATGAGTGATGAATTGAAAGATAGATGTGTTGTACATACACACATCAGGTCAATTGAGGGTCACTTTCAGTTTAATGAATTTGTTTTTGTTGCTTGTGTAACATCTCTCCATACACAATGGCTTGTTACGTAAAATAAAAATACATGTATATAGACCCCTTTCAAGACTCAGAACGCACCTGCGCACAATGCACGTCTACCATTTCTGCCATTTGGGAGTCATTTTTATGTACATTTTGACTCCCAAAATGGCAGACAGGATAGGTGCGTGTGCGTGCGCTGCGCGTAGTGAAATAGGTCAATACACATAGTTTTTACAACTTGAGGGAAAAACTAAATGATGGTCCAATTTGTTTGTCGTACTTGATGATTAATTATGTATTCATGGCATTTCCATTTAGTTTTTTAGTACACACATCATTTTCACATATTATTTGAGGAATGCGCGATGAATTATACCAGGAGCAGAGCAGACAACATTTTAAACATTCCGATTTTCACTGCATGTTCTGCACGCACAAATGTTTCATCTCCGAGCAAAAATATATTTATAGGATAATATTTGTACGGAGAAGTTTCTGGAACGTTAGGAAACGTTGAAGCAAAAAGAAATTGCATTAGTAGACTCTCTTGTACACCTGGAGTAATTGGCTGCAACAAGACCAGAACTAGAGTGCCTTACATTAAAGTCAAGATGAAAATTGAATTGAAGATTGTTTCAAGGTCCTACCTCTCATCAGTGCCTTACTTAAAGGTATCGTACACGTTTGGTAATTACTTAAAATATATGTTAGCATAAAAACTTACTTGGTAACAAGCAGCAGAGAGCTGTCTGTTGATAGTATAAAACATTGTAGGAAACGACTACCTCTGAAGTAACGTAGTTTTTGAGAAAGAGGTAATTTCTCACTAAAATAATAAAAACTTCTTGCAAGAAGTTTTATTCCTATCTGAAAGCACACAAATTTGTACAACAAGGGTGTTTTTTCTTTCATAATTTTTTGGAAGTTCGATGACCAATTGAGCCCAAATTTTCACAGGCTTGTTATTTTATGCATATGTTGGGATACACCAAGTGAGAACACTGGTCTTTGACAATTTCCAAACGTGTTCAGTGCCTTTAAAGCACATGTAAACAACAGTGGTAATTTTCAAAGACCAGTATCCACATTTTATGTGACCCAAAATATACATGAAATAACAAACCTGTGAAATGTTAAGCTCAATCGGTCTTCAGAGTCATGAGGAAACAGTGAAAACCCTCACTACATGTTTTCACTGTTTTCAAACATCAGGTTTTGGAGACGCAAGACAAAAGCTAGTTGTTTTACTCATTTTCCTAAAAACTATAGCATTTCAAGCAAAACTATTTCAAGGGAGGTTTTCCATCAGGACAACCTTTATATCATGGAAGTTATGTGCAAATCTGTGAACATTTATATTTTCAATCTTACCAATGTTGGATGGGGATGTTATTGGCTTTTGAGGATTGTTTGAAAATTGCTCGGTTTACAAGATTTTAATCTACATCAACAAAATCTGTCAAAATTTACTGGAAAACTGTGACTTAAGGGTGTGCACAACATTGGTAAGATTGACAAAATAAATGTTCACAGATTTGCACATATCTTACAAGGTATAAAGATGGTCATGGTTGAAAACTTCCCTTGAAACATTTTTCAATGTTCCAGCAAAAAAAAAGGTTTTTTTCCCCACTATTTTCACGCGACTCCAATGACTGAATGAGCTTAAACTTTCATAGGTTTGTTATTTCATGTATATGTTGGGTTACACAAAGTGTGGATACTGGTCTTTGACAATAACCAATGTTGTTCATGTGCTGTAAAAGAGAAGCAAGAAATACCCTGGAGCAAACTTGTGATGGGCAAACTTCCACACAAAAAATAAAACTTCAACAAAATTTTAACTTAAAGGGATGGTTCATGTATAGGCCTACCTCTTATTTTCAGAATAGTGCATTCATCTGGGCTATCTGGTTCATCTCATGAAAGCATTCTTTACAACAGCTCAACCAAATTTGACATATCGGCGCCAGGAGTTTATGACAGGCATGACGCATTACAATTGTACACCATTATTATTATTGTTATTATTATTAATATTTATATGCTGAATCATTTATCTGTTTGATTGATAGTTATTCTTCCCCGCTTCATTTCTGGACGCATCTGATTGTAAATGATGGTCTATGGCTTTTTGTACGTTTTTCTTTGTAGCAAAAAATTTGCTAATGGCCTGACATTTTTACCATAGCAGTGTCTTTTACTGTAGCCTTTGTGAAAGACTCTGCCAGGGTCAAAACCTCAGGCCATTGACATTTTTATTTTTTGCATTTATACCAAAGGTCATTTTGGTTGATAAGCAGTTTGCAACAGTTAATTATATTTTGTATTTCTTTTGATCATGAATAAAGACATGTGAATCACATATAAAATCATCATTTAACTAAAACCTCATTTCTAGATTTAACTGCATAAAAGCCTTAATACATGGCATGTTTTAGAATCTGTGTTTTTGCTTAAATTTAGTAGCACCTCTACACCTTTCATCAACGTGAAATTCCAGATGAAAGTGCTCTGGACAACATTGGATTAAATTACTTATTGTGACCCCCCCTCCCTTTATGATGCATTTTTTATTTGCCAATTCTCTCCTTCCAGACAGAGGGAGACAATACAAATCCATTTATAGTCCCTGACAATCCAGGTACAGGCAGCAAGCTTCTGATGCTCGCTGTAATTCTTAATGTGCACTGCATCAAGGCAGCACTTATTCAATCCACCGAAGTAGCTTTATTTTTGTCTCCAATGCCAACATTTTGACGACCTTAACGACTAGTAGATTCATCTGAATGCGACCTAGCTTTCAATAACACTTTACGATGCTGCATTCTTTTATGTTTTTCTCTAATCTAGGATAACAGTGAAACCCAGGCTTCTAATTGAATGATTAACATCTTGACATTTTCTGTTTGTTTGTGGGTTTTTATTTACAAGTAAACAAATAATTTGCACCCCCAATTTTAAAAAAAAAAAGCATACTTGATATTGTTAAATAACTGTGTACAGAAAAACTTTGTTCTATATTTGCTCGTCACTAATGTGACAACAATTATTTTTTATTTTCAATGTCAGTTGATCTGTACCATCAGTATTACTTCCTGGCTGTGTTTGCTCAATAAATTCAGCTTCACTTAGGCCTACAAATGTATATATGTACTGGTTTAATTCTCCCCAGGATTTTTTTTCCAAACTGTGGGGCATTCTGGACCCAAATTTTGCAAGTTTAGCCGAAGAATGCTGAATTGAAAAGAGGTCCTCAAAAAAAATTAACTGATGTTTATGTTTGGTTTTTTGAAGTTCTAATGTGCAATCTTGAGCATGTTAAATGATTTTTAAAATTTTTTATTTGATCTTAAATCTAAAAAAATCTAAATGAAAAAACAATAACCCAAAATCTACCCGCAATTTTGTGAATATAAGCCCGATATGCTGGCTTGTGCATGGGGAATTCCTGATGTGCATTGACTAGGAAAGAGGTTTTCAAAATATTCATCTTGATTTTATACAATACGCCTATGGTTCAAGAGATTACTTTAAAACCAACAACAAACTCACAAACCCTTGCAATCTCTTCCCATTTTATAAACAATTTTAGGATATCTCTTGGCTTCAAATACAAGCTAATCAATATTGAAATTTAGTACACAATATAAAACCCTGCACGTATTTCATTACCATAATTATCCCATGATTAAAAACAAAAATACCCCAACCCCCGATCAAGCAAACCTCTCAAATCATTTTGGCACTGATACTCTCCTCCGTGTTATTAATCCACATGACCCGCTGCAGGCATCACCATCTGGTGGCCATCTTGTTGCAGTGGGGAGATGCAAGCAAGTACATGTACAGCTATCATCATAATTCAGCCATGCTTTTTACATGTACATAGTATACCTGGGTGTTAATTCACTTGGGTGGTGACATACTACATGTATGCAATATTGCCATAAACACATGTTAGCGCGGCGTGCATGCTGCATGGCTTCCCTCTTCGCTGCATAAACTCACGCACACTGAATAAGACCAAGATTACTAAGCATTGTCTGTGACATTTTGAGAAAAATTGAGCAATCCTGTCTGTGTTACTTCTTTTTTGTGTGCAAAAATGGTGTGGGAATTACATTCAGAAGTGTTTTTTACTAAACAAATAATAATAATCTCAAATCATATTATGAACATTTTAGTAGAAAATATGATGAATAATTATCACTACTTGGATGAAAATTTGGTGTGACATGAAATTTTATACTTAACACAAAAATATGCTTAAATATTTAAATTGAGTGACTTAATATTCGCCGAACAAAATTCTTAAAAGCAGATCTTCTTTGAGTGAATTTTGACAGAAGATGCCGTTTCAAAAAGAAACAAATATACACAAACCTTTGCATATATGCCATGGACAATGAACAAATGAAATGTAACATGCAAAATTGTGTTACAAAAGATTTTGCATGGACCTCGACAATGATTCATTTTCGGTTTTTAATTAACTACCACTTATCATTGGGGTATATATTTTTTTGTGCAATATCTAAAATGAAAGCTTCAAACTCTCTCGAATCTATACAAAAATTGTGATTTAAAATTTTGGGGTCAAATCGGCCAAAATTGAGACCTATCATCTTAAAAAAATTGTCTTTTTTTTGTATTTGAAGGTTTACTGATTTTGTAATTTCCCCACAACAGTCTCCTACATCACTAACTTGAAGCAAATATACTGTAAACAGATTTATGATGAAACAAGAAACAGTTTTTGTCCGAATAAACTAATCTTGACTTTTTATTCCTGCTATGATTGAACCCTCTAGCAGTTTCCAATCAGATTAACCAGACGTGAAGTGTTAGGTAAACACTAAATGCACTAGTGTAGTAGTACACATATGTACACTACACAACGGAACCTCATGCTATCCTCGTACACTGATCTGCATTTAAATCATTACAAAATGGCAACAATCCAATTTCTCTTTTCCTTGATCAAACTATGGACGTAGAATTACACCAACACGATCCAACTGTTTATTCCTTTCTCAACATAACCCGTAAAACTACAATAACCTGTTAATGTTACCAGGATATATTATTCCTTACCGCATGGAGCAATTTTATGAGTGATGCAGGCACAAAGGATTCTCATAATGACATCATGTGTGTGTCTGAACGTGTGAGTTCAGTGTGGTATTTTAGACTGTTGACATTTACACAGTGTGACCATACCATGACCTGATGTTTAAAATACCTCTCAGTCTCACACAATAAGTGAATCAAAATAAACATCAAATTTCATCTGTCTGAGATGATGACAAATGATCCGTCTGAGTGAAGAAGTAGTAAAAAAAAGAAGGAAAAAAAAAGAGGGAAATTACCTTAGCCGCGATGTCATTCTTGAGTGCGAGCATCTGAAGTAACGGATTTGGCATCATCATTAACGGGGACATCCCGGACATGATATGCGCATTGCCCAGTCCCAGGCTGTTCATATGATTATTGAAACCCTTTGATGGCTTGTGGGGCATAGCTGCCGCCGCTGCTGCTGCTGCTGCCGCTGCCATCGCAGACGACAACTTCAAGTCTTTCATCATGATTCCAGCTTCCGAAGGGCGGTACTCCGGCTACCTGCTAACCCCAAAACGATGCGGGTTCCGTAAGTAAAGCACAGGGTCCGGAGGCCGGGGAGCAGATCAAACTGAAAGCGGCACGATTACTGAATAAAAGAAAATCCAACCGAATCAGGATTTCAACTCAGACAAAAGACTGTACACTGATCCTGTAGATTTATGTTGATATAGCTGTTGTACATCCCATCGTGGTTCAACTATACCCGGTCAGTAGAAGGTATGAGGAGGCCGCCGTACGATGTCGTCGTCGGTATGTGTGTGCAGTTTGCTAGTGTTTCTCAATATACAGTGTTGTCCCCATATGATCCATGTGAGCGATAGGGAGTTCGTTGGCCAAGGCCTGTAGTGTTATACATTCACTCACAGCTGGACTTCCTGGCTAGGCTGTAGTTGTCATCTCCATAAGCCTATAGGTCACCGCATGGCTAGGCCAATATTACCGTCACCGATCACTCTAATACAAATCAGTGTGTGCTTCTCTACTACTGCATACTACAAGGGGTGACGATGCCTTGCGCTGTTATTCGCTCCTGGCTAGAGAGCGAGTACCGCACACAATCCAGCCCCGCTGCTGCTGCGTAATTAAAATCCGCTGGTCTGCTCTGTACAGTACTACAAGAAGGGCATTAATAATCAGCTGGGTAGCTTGGTGCTTTGCTCATGATGTAATTGCATACTGGGCTAGTGCTACGAAGCAGTACCAGCGACATTCACACACACAGTACACGCAACACAAACTCACTGGAGAAGGGCAGTCATAATCATCACATGTGGTGTGGAGGACTCCTCTGTTTATTCCTCTGTTGTCTTTGTCCGTTTTTTGTTTGGGTGATGTTTATTTCCAACCACAACAGACATCCTGCCCGTATATTATATACAAACTCGACTAGACTGTGATGCCTACAGAGGACCACCCTGATTAATATGCAAATGAGCAATTAATGTATAAAGAAAACCCACATGAGCCATCACCTGGTCTATGCCAAAGCACAGAGTCCAAAAAAAAGCCCTTTGTTACCACACCTATTGTGTCTCCCAGGTCCAGCTCTTTAGCAGTCAATTCACCACCCCAGTGGAACCCACAACAAACTTTCTTTTGTACCTCCAGCAGATGGGGCCTGTGCTGGCACACTTCTATCACAAGTGCAATCAAAATCTCTTAAAAACGCTGGTGATTTGAATGACAATAGACACTCTGATGACAAAGGAATGGCCTACAGTGGCACGTGCCATTTTATGGACTGTAGTGGGCAGAGCATGGGCAGTGAGAGGATATGGTACAGCGAATCTGAATAGCAGTCAGTGTTTGTTTGTTCTGATGAGGGAACTGGTGAAGGGGGGGGGTATTATGTAAAAATTGATTCAAGAGATAAGGGAAAGAATTATAATATTCATAATGTATTATGTAATCAAAGTGTCTGTTGATGACTGTAGGGTTTCATTTATTCTTTCAGGGATTACCAGACCAGATGCAGCAAATTAGGAAACTGGATAAGTGGCTTATAGTTTAATGAATAAAATCAAATGTCTTATATTCCTTCTGAGGCTGTTTGTTTAAGACACAGTGTGTACATGGACCATGTAGTCTTTGTTTACAAAAAGAGTGACCTTGTACATTCCAGGGCCTTTCTGGCAGGCAGGATACTGCACTGGTCATGGGAAATTTTACATATTGTGTCATAATTTCCACATAAATTCAAGAGTTATAAAAATAACAGCTGAACAAGTTCATATCAAAAGTTGATAAAAAAATCAGACATTGCCATCTCCATAAAATATAAGATTTGTTTTATTGCATTGTGCTGTGTACAAATTGTGCCTGCAGGAAGTACAGGCTCTGTGGCTCTTTTGTAAACATGAGATGTCACAGGTTACATGGTCTTATTATTATGTACAGCATTAAAATAATTTCATGAGTAAATATTCACCAAATAAAGGAAGGAAGGAAGGTAAAATTGATATAAGGAAAAGCTTGTGTTTTCACAGCCTTTTTTTTTTAAACTTCTCAATGCTGATAAATTACATATTATTGTTCCTGGTAGGATCTGTGAGGTTGATTATTATGCGAAAGTCCCATTACAAAGACTCCCCATAGAACATATTGAATTGAAAAGTATTTTAATTGTTTTTAATCATAAATATTTAAATGAACATCTGCATATACGTGACTGACTGGAAATACACTATGCGAAATGTCTTCCTTCATTACAATTCGTCATAGCTGATTAATTATGATCCAATGAATAAAAAATAATAATTATAAATAGATAAGTTGGTAAATATGTAAAAGAATTATAACTTTTTACATGTTTTGAATAAGCACAAAGAGAAGGTTTATCAAATGTTTTCTTATATGAATAAGTATGCTTCGATACTCAGCAGAATTGAAACATATTTATCAGACTGAAAGTCAACATTTTGTGCAAGATTTAATTATTTGTTTAAAAATGATATTACGCAGGTTGAGGTAATATTATTCAATTGAAAGAACACAAGACCGGCCGCCGGACTTGTCCAGTGTTGAGTTTACTGGCCCAAGGCTAAAATCACTGGCCTCGGGCCTGCGGTCCAGTGTTAGCTTCAAGCTCTGTCACATGATGTCAATGCCTCCTCTATACCTTAGTGACCAACCACAATAAAGATTCTCGTCTTTCACTTTCCATGCGCCTTGCATATCCAGTATCAATGATGGTTTCACTTTCTGATAACCTCATATAAAAAATAAAGTACTCCTATTCAAATTGAACTTCACAACTCAGCTATAATGACACTGCATCAACAACAAACATTTAATCGTTGCGGTACCTGCTGCTAAAATATAGGATTTGAACCGCCTCACTGCTACCGGGCAATCTCGGTAGTCTTGTGGTAAAAGACATCTGCTCTAGAAAATAGAATGGTAAAGGTCGTGGGTTTGAATCCCACCTGAGTAATATGCGTGTGTGGATTTGTTTTGTTCACAAGACTTGGGGAAAGTACTGAGTATACAGTGCTTTACACACATATGGTCAAAACCAAATATTTTGGTATTGGTCGTACTTTATCAATTACACTGCCTAGTCAAACCAGATTGAACAAGAGGTCTGTTCAGTGTTTATGCCCCTTATCATTTTTTTTTCATGGACTTTGGTCAATACTTTAATCTCTGTTTTTGTTTGAACTCTCACTGTACATGTCCCATCAAAAGGCTGTTCCAATTAACAGATTGTGTAGGTACCCCAGTTTCTTTCTTATCTAAAATGAATACAGATAACTTTGATAGATAAGCATTCAGGAATGAGTGGGTTATCTTTAAAAGCCACAAACAGAAATTGCTGGACAGGATGTATTTAAAGTAGGGTTGGTGTAATGGAAGAGTTAATTTACTGTCAGTTTGGAGAGTGTTTTGAGCCCGACTCTTTCTTACAAAGACAAAAAAGAAGAAGATGGTAAGAGGTCCCTTGCCATGCCCTGCAGGCAAGCTCCTTGCTTTGTGTATCAAGTACTAATCATAGAAACTGGAATCCAATATACACTGCAGAGGTGTGTATTGACCAAGCCATCCAGTTACACACATTCCTGGACAGATCTCCCCCCTCTCTCTGTGCATCAACAAGGTCTTCTCTGCTTCTTTTGTTACATAGTGGGGAGACAGGAGGAGATAAATGTCTTCCCCTCTCTGTGCCATCAATTCCATCTTTTCCTCGTCCTTAGTCAATACTACCTAGAGGCGGGCGAGTGGGCCTTTTAATGCAGGTATGAGATGCAGGGCTGTGGGGCTCTTGGTGATGTGTGATTGACACAAGGTGTTGATCTGAATAAGGAACCCCCCCCCCCCCCTTCTCCCCTCTTGATCAGTAAGGAGCTGAGTGTTGATCGTTCCGGGGCAAACTAACAATGAATAATCTATCTACCTCCATGGAATGACGAGACACAAACCTTAAAGTTAAGTGCATTTTTTGTACATTGTGCACTGTTACTTTTCCATTGTCAGTGACCTCAATTAACTACCCCAATAGGGGTGTTATAATATCCTGCCTGGAACTCAGTTCTCCCATTCAAGACATCAATGATCCCCAATCGAGGAGAAATCTGAAGCGTCTGTGAGTCTTTATTGCCTCTAAAAACTACCCCAACCAAGTGAAAAATTTCCCAAAGGCCCAATCTCATAGAGCTGCTTCAGCAGGAAATGTTGCTCAACAACTTTCTGCTAAGCAAAACTTAGTAGGTCACCAGTCACAGATGGTACATGTGACCATGATGTGACATGGTATTTTGGCTGAAAACTTATTCTGGTAAGCATAAAATGTTTGTGCTTAGCTAAATGTTGTGCTTTTAAAGCAGCTCTATAAAATTGGGCCCTGTGACCAATTTCATAGAACCTGTAAGCACAAAAACTTGCTAAGAACAGAAACATCTTCCTTAGCAGAAACAGATAACCAGCCAAAAGTCCATGAAGTTTACACTGTTACGACTGATGCCCGACTCATTTTTGGAACAAATATAAGCAGTATTTTCTGCTAAACAAAATTGGGCCCCGGTTTGAACACTTTTCTTCAATTGAAAATATCAAAATCCCTTGCAACCTCTTGCTAACTGCTGATTGCCACTTAAAGCTTGATGTACATTAAATCATCCAACCATGACAAATGTTCTCCCGTCATTATTTTTGTTTCCCCAACGAGACAATAATGAAGTGTTACATGATTAATCTGATGTAATTTTATTCATAAAATGATTTGGCTAAATCTGACCACGCCAGGCCGCCTACGTTAATACATCCTAACAACCTTACAAGGTCGTCATTACTTCTTAAATCCTTTAAAAAATTCCGACGATGCAATTAACTTTTTCCTTCTTCAAAAACCCTGGTAAGTGTCCAACCTTGCCGACGGGTCAAAATATCTGAACGGCTTTGACTCACTGGTCACACCTTGGCAGGAGTGGGGCCCTTCAAGATGCAGAATGAAAATACTCCAAGGGAGGATCTACACACCGAAGTGTGCCTTGAATTCGGTCAATACTTTCTAATTCAAAGAGTATCATTATTAAGCACATATTGTTGTGGCGTACCCAATCTGAGCCCGATTGCGTGGCCCTGCTTAACGCAGAATTCTGCGCTTGCGGCCACCATTCTCCGCTTGCGGGGTTAAGTGCAAAATTTCAGCACTAGCTGAAGAATGCTTAGTAACGGGAAGTATGCACACACAAGCAAACGTGCCTTGCCTGTGAAATATGTTTACATTATGCATGGATTTTTCATGACCAGAACAATTTCATAGGATCCTGGTATTTACTTCAATCGCCATGAAGTAAATACATATATACTATCATTTGATTGATGGATATCATGATAAAACACGGTTCTCGTTATGTATTTTGTGATGGATTTGAAATTTGAATAAATGCATAACAAGTTTTCAAAATGTATTAGATTTATTCATGAATTCCATGGCAGTAAAAACATTTAAAAGCCAAGTTTCACGCACAAAATCCAGACAAGAAAACAGATTAAGGAAAAACAAATTCCTTCTCGTAATTCCAAAGTACTAAAACTGAGAAAACAAAAATAAGAAGAGGACATCCTAAGAGTATTACAAAACGTAATAAAGGGTATAAAACTAGACAATATACTTAAAAGGGGGAAAGTCTACAATAATTTTGTATACAAGATGATAAAATTGTAATTAATCAATTAACCAGTCATGGTCACACTTGAATGAATAAACAAAAATCACTGTAAGGAGCTAAAAGCTGCATTTCAGCTGAGGGATTTGCAAGCTATTAACCTTCCATTTCATTGTGTTGTCACTAGCTATTTGCAGTGAGAGTACTTAGTGACACCCTTTGCTTAGATTTTCTTTGGTGATGAGACACCTACAACATTAATTAATTCCAATTTCAGAAAGTAGTAATAAATAAATAACAAGTTTCGGCCTTGCAGAGTCTTTCTCAGATAGGCTGCTATCACAAAACAACACACACATAATGTTAATAAAAAAAAGTTCTTATATAGCGCATTTTACAATAACGTCTCAATGCGCTTTACATTAGTGCCCTGGTCATTGGGCCAATAACATTCCTTTAATCTTTCTCAGCTCCCTGGGGAGTATACAGCCCGAGCTGCCATGGCGCTCTGAAAGCTTTTCAAACACAATGGCGCTCCGAAAGCTTTTTTAACACAATTTCAACCTCTACTCTCGCAGGTACCCATTTATACCCCTGGGTAAAGAGAAGCAATTATAGTGAAGCATCTTGCTCAAGGATACAAGTGTCATGACTGGGATTCGAACCAACACACCGATGACTTAACCATCGGAACTTGAATTCGATGCTCCAAACCACTCGGCCACATGGCACCCTGGCCACATGACACATACACAGGTTTAAACAGAAGCAGTCTAGTCGTTAAATTTTGGTTGTGGTGATTGTGTAATGCCTCTCACGAGATAACACTTTTGAGATACTACTGCCGTTCTTGCGAGACTGCTGGCTTCCGTGAAACTTCTGCTCTCGCAACTACGGCCCGGCAGTAATCGGAAGCCAGCAGTCTCCTAAGAGAGCTGTAGTACCACGGGGAGTTGCGGGAGAGCCGTTACGCTACCACAGCGACAAACATTTAACGACTTGTCCACAAGTCTAAAGCAGTCAGGTGGAAAAGTTGCTATGGAGTGAAAAGCAAGGAGCACAAGTAGAGAGAAGATGCACAAAGAAAAGTTCTCAAAAAGGAGACAAAGGAGATGGGGAGTGGGATTTGGCCAGAGCATGGAATGGTGGCTAGCATAACTTTAAATACAAGGGGGTAGGCCAAGGTTTGCCCCTAAGCCCCAACTTTTTCAGTGACTAGCCAGCAGGACCAGTTAGCTTGTCATTTCACTAGTCCCCCAACTTTTTCAACAGTCCATATTTCATATAAAATATGGATGCTTCTCAACACTGAACTAGCTGGCTGGACCACTTGGAGTGAATTTTAACTAGCATTTGGCCAGAGGATCACAGTTAAGGGAGAACACCAGGCCTAGAATTTCATCTTCGAGAAAGCAAGGCCATTTTCAGTTTGCAAAGGGCATTTCCATTTGTAAATTTAAGTCTATGGGAAACATTTAAGCCTATGGGAAACATTTGAAGGAGCACCAAGGCTAAGACCAGAGGCAACGGAGGCCAAGACCAGGGCAACGGAGGCCATGGCCACTCCATGAGCTCCGTGTTATTACAGGCCTTGGGAAGCTGCCAGGCAGAAAGATGGGTAGAAACAATTAACAAAATCAGTTACGGGAAAAAAACTGAATAAGAAAAACTTACATGTTCTTTCTGACATAATCGTATTTTGTTTTACATTACTATTGTTTATCATCTGTTGCATATGCACGAGGCAAATTTCCTTGTGAAGGACTAATTCAATGAAATGTTCTTAACTTAATTGAATGCCAAAGGTGCAATCTAAAGTATTATTTTCATTCCTTCTTCAAAGAAAAAAAATCAATTATCAATCAATAAACCAATCAATAAACCTTCACTTGTTTTCAATTATTTGTATTTTTATCTACACCCCACAGACACGACTGGAAATTTCAAAGTTACTTTTTTTCTCTCGTGTTTAAGTACAGCATAGCGCCGTTTTTACCCAGCAGCATGATGTCAGTTGTTTTCAACATTAACACACAAAAGAAATTCCTCCATTAAAAAATTAATGCAAATGAATTTCTCAGTGAGGATCCTTCGGGAAGAATTTTACCCAGGCTGTGCAGAGGTCGGCACAAAGCTGTTTTGGTTAATGGAAAAATCGCCTGACTCCACTTACGCCGTTTCAAAAATGCCGGCGTTTAAACACCCCAAGAAAAAGAAACCTTGAATGCTCCGACGCTCTCGCTCTCTCCTGGAGCCGGGAGTTTTATTAATTAACGCTTTAAAGCATTTTACCTCCTACAATGAAGCGTGAAATGTATAGTCGATGCTTCCTTTGGTTCTTCTCTCTTCTTTCGGGTTTGTAATTATTTGGTGGATGTGATGGATAGTACAATAGTCAGTACGTAGGCATCGACGTTGGGAAGACCTTGCGTGGAACTTATAATATTGATTCAAACTAGCATGAAATTAGCGTTTAATAACTTAACAATAGCAGAGTGTTTTATCTATTTGAATCAGACAATTTAATTGGATTTTGTACATCAAGCTGAGGTGTTTGGACACCACTGTTATTTGTTGTCTTAGGGGGAAAACAAAATCTGAAACCATTACTTTCATCTTGTTACCATTTGTGTCCATTGACCCCAAAATTACATTTTACTTTTCATAATTGTTCAAAGTTACAACAACAAATAATATTGGAGTCTTGTATAACGTACGTATCATCACTTTTTAAGACACCTTTTGAAATTTTGTAGGAATTATGAGACCATTTATTTGTGCAGCACCTTATCCACAAGGTGCTGCAGCCCACTCAGCAGCCACTGCCAGAAACACCGGGGCAAGCCCCTTCTCTTAGCGATAAGTGTAACTGGGTTCTTTTACACGCATTACACAACACGCAAGTGTCTTGCCTAAGGACACAAAGTATCAAGACCTGGACTCAGTTGTTTAATCCAAACTAAATCACATGGTGTCACTGCAAACCTCACAAGACCAGGGCAAAATTTTCATAGAGCTAATTAAGCACAAAAACTAGCTAAGCACAACAAAATTATGCTCACCAAAATAAGGTTACCAGCCAAAATACCATTTGACATCTGTGACTGCCTGGTATCCTGCTCCTTTCCGTTTAGCAGAAAATTATTAAGCAATATTCAGAGCTTAAGCAGCTCTATGATATTGAGCCCAGGGCATAATTTCATGGTGATGTTTACCACAGAATTCTGCGCATACAGCGCCCTTCAAAAGCATGTAATTCTACGTGCTGTAAGCGCAGAATTCCGCGATAAGCGGCGCCATAAATATCGGGCCCTATTTAACTAGCAGAGAATTTTGAAATGTGTCTGGAAGGTAACATCTTTTTTTAATAACCCCTCACCCATTTACATTTATGATTTCTAACTTTCATGTTTGGGGGGGGGGGACAACCGCCACAAATGGTTTATTGACTGATAGTCACAGAGTTCTTGTAAGTACACCGAACCCACCAGAGAACTTCCACAGGTTTCATTTTAATTTTACACTTAATTCTGCCTTTTCATGTTCTTTCCACGCATGATGTTCTTGCCATTGGTGTGTAAACTGCCCTGTAAAATTCCCGACATCAGCTACTCCGGATTTAAGGCCTAATTAATTTATGAATATTTGATTGATTTCTCCAATTTAACCCCAAGTTCTAGCCTGGTAACATGGCCATATTTTTGGCATCCATTACAAGCTACGATTGCATTGAAAATTAGGTCGGTCTTCTCCGTAGGGAAATATCTTCATCTTTCCAGGGGCTGCATCGTTGGGTTTGCCTGGTGATATCATACCGCTTGAGTAAACCAATAACGCCAATCGTTACAGGCGACAGATTCATCTGAGGTGTGCTCTATATTTTTAAGTGTTATACTGTTAAACGCCTGATCTTCAGGAGTGACAAAAAAAAAAAGAGAGACTGTGTGCAAATGTTTCCATCCCATGAAATATGAAGAAATTCACAGCGAGGTGATTCATGAGTGTTCGTTCTGAAGTCAAATGTTTCAATTTCGCTGAGAAGAAAAAAACGAACCTGCGTTCTTTTTTGGTGTACACACAACTAGATATGCTTACAAACTAACACTGAAATGAGGCTAATGTTAACTGGAAATGAAATGGAAATCCATTGATATTCTGCATTAGACCATTCTCATAGGTACGATAAATCCTCGAACTAGCCCTTGGACATTTAATTCCCACCCTCCAGTTTGCACATCATCCACCAACCTGTGAAATTTCATCAAATAAGGTGGTTGTGTTTTCAGAAAAAAAAAGAAAAAAAAGTAAAGGTTTACGTTTTGTGAGGAATTTTGTGAAGTGAGTTTTAAATGACATTTCCACCTTTTCAATAACCACTGGAGTGGAGATATAGATTTGAAGGAGCTTACGTGAACAGTCCTCAGTGCTTTAGAAGTAAATCAAAGAGCATGACAGGGTTTGCCCCTAACTTTTTCAGTGACTGGCCAGCAGGACCAGTTAGCTTGTCATTTCACTAGTCCGTCAGCTTTTTCATGGGTCCACATTTCAAATGAAATAAAGATGCTTTTCAACACTGAACTAGCCAGCCGGACCACTTAGCGTAAAGTTTGACTGGTCCTCTGGTGTTTTAACTGGCATCTGGCCAGTGGACCACAAGGTAGAACACTGCATGATTTTTTTACATCTAAACAAAGCAACAGCCTTTGTTTTTCACCAAGCAGAAAATATTAAGTCTGAATTCAGATAAAACTTTCTTATCCCTTTAAATCAAAAAGGAATATGGTGTTGGGAGAAACATTTTCTTTCAAATAGATTGGAAATATATAGGCCTATCAGTGTTTTTCAAACATCTTATTTCAACCTCATAAGATCTTAACTAATTGTTTTACACTTTGCTAAAAAATGACAGCATTTCAGGCAAAATAAAAAAAAAATCTCACATGACCATCTTTACATGACCATCAAGACTGAGCGAGTCAAAATTAACACCACATACACCATAGGGTGTTAAAATAACACCAATGTAATTGTGTTGGCATAAATTAGTGTTATTTTAACACCCTATATTGTACATTTGATTCTTTTTGATATCTATATGCATGGAGGACGAAAATGTGACAACACCCACGATGTCAATTTTAACAAGTCCCAGTTTTTGCAGTGTGTAAGTTAAGTGCAAATCCGTTGACATTTATGTTTTCAATCTCACCAGTGTCAGGGTACGATTTCACAAAGAGCCAAGATCGATCTTAACTGTGTATCGATCCTAATTGCTAAGCAAAGTGTGATGTCATAATACAAATCACTACGGCATTATTAACAAGCTCATCTTAGGACGAATCTTAATGCTTTGAGAAATCGAGCCCTGGGTCATCCTCTAAAAGTGAATTAATGTAAGGTCCAGGGCCCGTTTTCACAGAGCTGCTTGAGCACAAAAAGTAGCCAAAATTATGCTTAGCAGAATAAGGTTACCGGCCAAAATATCCTTTCACACGTACAGTCTGTAACTGGTATCCTGCTTATTTTTGCTAAGCAGAAAATGTTTAAGCAATAGTTTCTGCTTAAGCAGCTATAAAATTGGGCCCTGGTACAAAAGAAATCATTCAAATTATTTCAACTCCATCTTTCTCCTTGCTTTGTTATAAAAAAAATAAAAAATAAAAAACTGAACAGTTTTCAGCGTTTTCCCAGACACAAAAAAAAGAAGCTGTTTTTAAAATACCTGCCTCGCTTTTTCCATAGTAAACAACACAATAATCAAATACAGTGAGTACTCGAGGCATTCAAATTGAATGTTGTACATCGAAAAAGATAACTTGATTAAAAATCTTTAAATAAAAACACAGCCCTTCTTCTGAAAGAAAATGCAAGTTCTTTCTTTCTGATTATACCATGAAGTATGAAGAATAAAGCAAATTATCGAAATGTCAGCGCAGTGAAAAATTAGAAGTACATTTAACACCTACATGTACCATTGTACAATGTGTGTTAAATGCATTTTAGAATTGCATTTCACAAATGTCAGAGCAGAAAGGGGGGGTGTTTTGTATCAAATTCAGTAAGAAGGACTTAAGGCTGAAATTCTGCCAGACACGGAAAAGTACAGCATTTTGTTCCAGCAGAAAACAAAATGGCTCCTCTACAAATAAATTTTATAAAATTTAAAATTGCAAAACCTATATATATTTATTGCAGAATTAATCAAAAGGCATATTTGTTTCCACTACCATGAGGAATTTGACTTTCGTACAGTGACTTATTAATGGCAGAAAGGCTGGTTATAGTTCACCATGCCAGCTTTAAAAAAAGGTCTCAGTTCAGATAAAAGTCTGAAATTTCTCATCCCAGAATCATGGCGCTGATTTTTTTAACGCCTTACAATTCAACAAGACTGAATCAATTCTACTTTTCATGAGTTGAGGCATTTACACAGCAGTTAATACAATCCATAGAGGTTTTAGTGTTGCACTCGCGCCAAACAAAAAATGCCCCTCTCTAGAGCAGTGTTGGTTACGGAACAGCAAACCGTGTTCGTAACGTTTCTTTTGTGAACCTACAACAATGAATTTGTTGTGAACCGCCTGAACAAAACCCTTTGACCAAATTAAGAAGTGATCAAGATTACTGCATAATTTCCCCCTTTTCAGTGTCATGTCATATTAACTATCAAGTACACTTAGCGAGCAGGTCTTCATATTGTACCATTCAACCCCGCAGGACTTGCAGTTGAACAAAAAATCACAAAGAAGGATTCCTACACAATACAATCGGCAAAGCATAAAAAGCTTTGTGGCACATTTACTGCACTTTCTGTAATCTTATTTCCCCCCTAAATTGAAGTAAGTTCCCATCAGGAGTGAGTGTTGTCTGCACAATCTAACAATTGACAAAGGAGCTGTCCCAACAATCTAGCAAATCATGAATAAACATGAGGGGACCTTGTGGCAGGTGAACAATGAATAAACATGATTGGGTTTGTGTGCACAACTGTTTAGTGGTCCAAAGTTTGGCACTTAAAAAGGACTTGACATTCCCATACTGTGAGGGCGCTGTTTGCATTGTATTTTTGCTGCAGTGTATCATACACCAAGCCTCATGAATAAATTGTAATCCCACTACTTCTTCGGTAAATCAAAGATTTGAAGGACATGTCTTGTGGATTGTGGAAAAATTGTCCAATATTGTGTCCATGGGGTTGTTTTTAATCAAATACCTCTTATCATTGGCAGATTTTTTTCATGCAATCCCTTAAAATGAAAGCTTAAATAATTTGTTTTCCTACACATTTAAATAACTTTCTCAAATCTATAAACAAAGCTATCAAAGCTACCAAATTAGCCAAACTATTGTTTTAGCAAAGGTCAAAGACACGACCCACTTTCCTTGAAGCCATACCACAAGGCGCATAACCCTGTAACCTGTTTTGCCTCAACCTGACTACACAAAACAACCACAGAATTTTCATTTAGGCCAAACCATAACCTATATTTAGGTCACGTACAACAATTATTTCCTGCACTAACAATAATGTTTCCTTTATTTGGAACAATGCCATCAACCACTGGTAAAAATGTGTAAAGTTGTGAATTTTATAAATTTAGCAAAAAGCTGTATTAACAAAAACCATGGTTTAAACTCATTTTTTGAAGATCATTAAATGAAATCAGCCAGAATTTATAAACTTTAACACTAGATATTGCATTATTGGTTTTTGGGAGAGTAAATTTACTTCCACCCTTGCTCTAGGTTTCAATAAACACACCCTCCAACTAACCCATAGAAATTCCATCAAATTAGGTGATCCAGCTTTACTGAAACATTAGACAGTTTATGTTTTCTCAAGGATGTTTTGAGCACATTCATAATTTGCTTACTTTGATTGCGGCGATCGAAATAAGGGCGACTTGGGGTGGGGGTTCAAATGCTATTTTCTTGACTATGAAAATACCCCGTATTTCAAACAGAGATAGTTGTTGAGAGGAGTGTCATGGCCGAGCGGTCTAGGGCACCAGACTCAAGTTCTGATGTTGTCAGTGTGTGGGTTTGGTTCCCAATCATGACACTTTGTGTCCTTCAGGTAAAACACCAATGGGACGTAAAGCAATAGGTCCTGTGTGTTGCGTAAATGTGTAAACACAAAGGTTTGTGTTTCTGGCATGGTTGGCTGCAGATGGCGCTACAGCACCCAGTAAACCCCTAACAAGGTGCTATATAAGATTCTATAAATGGGACTGATAATTCAAACTTAGCATACCTTTTGTAAAAATACATTTAAGTGCTTTTAGACACCCGTAGAGCCCTACATAAGAACCAAGTATTATAATTATTATTATCTTCCAGCAGGCCTGAATAATCGATTCTGATTGGTCGATCCATAGCAACAAGGAGTGTGATATAAACTTATATTGCACGGCTTATATCACACCCTGCGTATTGCGTGTTCTAACCGCACATCAAGTTTGCTTGAAGATAAATACGTTATCACACGCGCGCTCGTGGAATACGAACAAATATAGCGCGTCTGCGTCCCATATCCAACTCGGCCTTCGGCCTCGGTGGATATGGGACGCAGAAGCGCTATATTTTTCCGTATTCCACCCGCGCTTGTGTGATAACTTATATTATCTTCAAGCAGGCCTGAATACTCGATTCTGATTGGTCGATCCATAGCAACAAGGAGTGTGATGTAAACTTATATTGCACGGCCCATATCACACCCTGCGTATTGTGTTCTAACTCCGCGCATTGCGTTGGATATGGGACGCAGAAGCGCTATATTTTTCCGTATTCCACTCGCGCTTGTGTGATACTTATATTATTATAACTGGTATACACTTTGTAATCAGTGCGCTTGGAACTTATGATTGGAACTAATGATTAGAACTAATGTTTTATTTTCTTTGTTTTTTTATTTTTCTCTTGCATTGAAGCTATACAGCTTCATTTCTTTAACAACAACATAAACCAAACAATTACACATCAGTCCACCAATATAGCTATTAAATAGCAATCAAGGAGAACAAAATAGATAAAATAAAAACAGATGCAATGATATACAATTTAGCGTGACATAATCACGTGAAACGAAGACCCAAACGATAGATAATTAAATTATAATATGTTGATACAATTGAAGGTGACATAAATGACAAATGGGGACAACACTTGAATTACTTGAAGGAGAAGGAAGCTCTTTAAAACCCAAAACTTAGCTCACCATTATCATTAAAGAAACTAATGTTTTATTACTTTTGTTTAAAAACATGTAACTACCAATCCTGTACCATATCTTTAAAGATTTAATAATAATAAAGTTATTTTGTTTATGATGTTAAAAAAACAAAAAAAACAACTCCTCCTCACAAAGCAAGCTTAAAAATGTGAAAAAGGAAAAAGTCTGTACTGTAAAAATTGTTTCAGTTCCAGGGCAAGTTCATTGCTACAAGCCCCAGGCATTGGTTCTTGCAGAAATGTTCTTGAAATTTGAGCACTATAAAAACTCTCCTACTATGTGGAAGGTATAAAAACAGACTCCCCTCCTGTACTGTTCGAACCGAGTACATATACAGTAAAGTTTCCCTTCTAATTCTAAAAACAGCACGGCCTGTAGACTCAAACCCTGGAGTTTTACACCTCCCTCATGATGTGAGATCTTTCCCTTCCATCAACAACATTCATTTCATGCCTTAACGCATTGAATCTCCCTCGGGGAATGTGAACATCAACACATCCATGTATTCCACTGTTTACATTCGTTTTCTCTAGTCAGGTCACTGCTCTTTCCGCAGGGAATGTTTTTGGGGTTTCTTCCCCCTCAATTTTGAAGGCGCGCTCGCTCCTTCAACCTGCAATTAAGGGTAATTTACATCAGACCCCGAGAGACTAGTCCATCACGCCTTCTTGTTTCTAGTTTCAATTTGCAGCAAGTTTATACTTTTCCTTCCAAATTCCAATGTTATTTTTATCTCTCCAGTGGTACTCCAACAGCCTCTAATTATGGTGAATAGACACAAATAAGTGCTGCGAGTAGACCAGTTAAGACACCAAGTTTTACAATTTTGCTGGAAATCCGATCATCCTAAATCCGACTTCAAATCCAAATTCTGCTTCACATCCTGTGGCTCTCTGTTAAGTGCTCTAATAGAAGGTTATTGTTGAAGCCACATATTTGATGTTGTATGAAGACATTACCACTTCTCTCATGAGTCACCTACGATTATTTCTACACCAGTGGATGGAAAATCGGCTGAAGGTTAGTGAAAAACCTACAGTCATGCTTAGTTTGTGAGCTTCGGTACGTGTTTTTATTTATTTATTATTTTGTTTCACTTTCTCCTTCACTGGTAATCAGTCTCTCAAGCTTCATTACTGCCGTCATTGACGTGTTGGCACTATCACACAACAAAAAAATGACATCGCCATGGAGATCCACGTAACCTTTTTACCGACGACGTCCCATAACTCATTGGAATAATTTCAGATAAAGCAACAACCATAATATATGTTACCATGGAAACAGAGTTTCTTTACAGGACATTTTCGTCATTCATGGCCATCATGGGGGTACTTAAACAGTTTCAACAACAATTGTAGAAAAGGCATAATCAGCAAACGGCAATGCAACCTGCCTCTTAAAGGCAGTGGACATAGGTAATTACTCAAAATAATTATTGGCATAAAACCTTACTTGGTAACAAGTAATGGGGAGCTGTTGATGGTATAAAACATTGTGAGAAACGGCTCCCTCTGAAGTAATGTAGTTTTCGAGAAAGAAGTAATTTTCCACGGATCTGATTTCAAGACCTCGGAATTAGATTTTGAGGTCTCGAAATCAAGCATCTCAAAGCACACAACTTCGTGTGACAAGGGTGTTTTTTCTTGCATTATTATCTCGCAACTTCGACCACCAATTGAGCTCAAATTTTCACAGGTTTGTTATTTTATGCATATGTTGAGATACACCAAGTGAGAAGACTGGTCTTTGACAATTACCAATAGTGTCCAGTGTCTTTAAATAACGTTTCCTCACTCATAAAGATAATTACAGGGAACAGCCAGAACATGTGATCCATGACTTCTAGAAGAGAAGAACCATTAAAATCCACTGCTATTGCGAAACACAACCTCCTTACACTTCACCCGTGAAATTCAGATTGATAAGAGCCGACAGCTAAATCTGTTTTGATCTGCTGTGTTCCAGTTTCCAAGGAAAATTGTAACAATGGTTTTTCTTCGACCAAAAAGGTTGCCGGATGCAAGTGGCTACTTTTTGTCATCGGATGAGACAATTTTCTAACACTCTCAAAATAAAGAACAAATTCATGGGGCATACACTCAACAGACCACAAAGTAATTCATATCGAGGGACCATCCAATCTGACGCTATCAGAAACATCAGATATGTAAACCAGACCTTAGCACAAGGGTCCTACTCTATGAACCTGAAAAGGACAACCCATACATCTTCATCTGCAATTCAATACAAACACCATCAGTTTATAAAATGGATCAATCTCTGCACGACCCCAACCTCTGATGACTCTCTGACCCGAGTCTGGTAACAGATAAGAAGAGAAAAAAAGTTCATATCTCTGCACTCTGTTTGACCGAGTGGATGATTTGAGTCTAGGGGCTAGACCTGGATGTTGTCATTAATCAATAGGGCAAGACCAACCAATCTGACGACATTCTTGGCAGTGTTCCATCATCCTTAAGGGGATAAAAGTGCAACTTGGAGTGGTTCCATAACTTACTTCAGGGCTTTTTGGGGCCTATTTTAGGAGCGTTGGGATTTGACAACCACCAGTTGTTCATGCTCAATGTACATGTACAGTCTGATCATTCCTACCTCCACGGTCTGACATGTACCAATAGTTTTTGGATGAGTATACCTGCTGTAACATTCTTTCAGAAACAGTAATTTCAACAAAAAACATCCCTCAAGCAATCTGTGAACATTTCACCATATTATGTGGTCATGTTTTGGGGGGTTTTTAAGAAGAAGAAGAAAATACATTTTTTCAGGTCATTTTTAATTTGTTTAATCATTTTAAATGCTACTAATTTTTCTGTTCGCAACATTTACTTGATGTACAAATATCTTGGATTGACTAAGTGACAATTGGTTTTAAAAGAATAAGCAGGGAAATGTTAACTGTTGTAACTTTCACATTATGTACTGCTCCTACGTGCAACTGATTGTTACAATAATAATAGTGAACACTTATTACTAGGATTACGCGCCATGTTTATCAGACTTGACACTCCTGGCGCGATCCAGAGCAAAGGGCACAACTGCGTGAACAAAAAACAACAATCTAACTGATTCAGTTAGGAACTACTGAAAAGGTAGGTTTTTAACTCAATTTTGAATTGTGTACATTGTTATTCAGAATTCAATAGACTTTAATCATTGGGCAGCCATCTTGCTTCCCCTGTTCAATACAATGTAACCAAACCGAGGCTGGGAGATAAAACAGTCTGGTCACTCTACTTGTACATGAAATGAGAATAGGAACAATCAGTATTATTAGTCATAACTGTGAATACAGGGAACTAGACAAAAATAGCCAAACCAAGATAAAGGCCTGGAGCCCTGGACCCAATTTCTTAAACTTAAGAAAACAAAATTGCTTAACAATGTTTTACTAAGCAAAAATTGAGCAGCAGGGCTCGAAATTAACATTGGACCACAGGCCTGTGGCCAGTGATTTTAGTGTCGGGCCAGTAAACTGAGGACTGAACAAGCCAGGTGGTTTTATGTTTTTTTAAAATGAATAATAATACCTCACTGTGTAATACCTTTTGTGAAAAATGAATCTGATAAATATATTTCAATATGTGTTGAGTATCAAAGTACTCTTACCCATAAGACAAATGAGATGGATCTTCTTTTAATGCTTGTTCAACTCATTTTGATTCTGGTCTTGTGAAATAATTTCTGGTCCAGTAAAGGTTTTGAGCTACTACAACAAGCCCCGCGGTCTTGTGGATATTCCCCTCAAATTCGAGCCCCGAGCAGGATACCAGACACAGATGGCACATGTGACATGGTCTTTTGCCTGGCACAACCTTATTCTGGTGAGCATAATTTGGCTGCGCTTAGCTACTTTTTGTGCTTAAAGGCACTGGACACATTTAGTAATTGTCAAAGACCAGTATTCTCACTTGGTGAATCCCAACATATGCATAAAATAACAAACCTGTGAAAATTTGGGCTCAATTGGTTATCAAAGTTGCAAGAAAATGATGAAAGAAACAACACCCTTGTTGCACAAATTTGTGTGCTTTGAGATGCCTGAAAAAGGCTTCAGGCCTGAAGTCTTCTTCAGATTCAAATATTTTACTGAGAAATTACTTGTTTCTCAAAAACTACGTTACTTCATAGGGATTCGTTTCTCACAAGGTTTTAATACTATCAACAGCTCTCCGTTGCTCGTTACCAAGTAAGTTATAATGCTAATATTTATTTTGAGTAATTACCAAACGTGTCCAGTGCCTTTATGCAGTCTCTACACATTGTATGATCCTTTTGATTCCTGAGAGTGTATTGACTTGACTGTCATTATTGTGTACAGATATGACATGGAGGAAGGAAGTGTTGCAGAGATGGACTACATGCAGGATATATTTATAATACAATAAATTTGTAAAATCCACAAGCCCATAGTAAATCCACAGGGTATACAATTGCATTGGAAAGAGGTTATTTTATGTCTTAAAAATGTAATTTACCTCCTTTTTTTTCCAATCACTGTTGAAGAAATCCCCCCACAAACCACAAACACTGATATTATGTATTTTCCAAAAAACCATTACCAACCTATTTCACTTTGTTAAGTCAGTTCTAAAACTTTCAGTGGATTATTGAAAACTAGAGGAATGGAATGAATTCGCAGTTTTCAAAAACTGATACTGTATCCTACCTTCTAATTAGCTGAACTATTTCATCATCAGATTGTTCAGTCCCAACTTTGGAATAGTCTCATCTACAGTTGGGACTGGTGTCCAACTAAAGTTGGGACTGGTCCCAACTTGAGTGTTACAGTTGGGATGACCCAACTGCAGCTGGGATCAAGAGTTCTAATTCAGGGACCAGCAGAACCAGTCATCATGATCATGTCCAAATTGACGGTTTCGGCAGTGGCTGCTGATGGCAGGTGGCATGGGTGTGTTTACTCCTAGAACTATGAGGTTCTTTCCGCTATCGTGTCCACGTGGAGACGATAGCGGAACCAAGTTCTAGGAAGTAGGGTGCGTGATGGAGCATGGAGTAATGTTCTAATGGATTATTCTCAATTTGTTATGACTTTTTCTGTTATATCACCAAAGATTACATCTGAGCCTCGTTCTAGGTCAAGAGAAACTTGAGGATCAAAACTTACTTTATAGAGGCCCACTGACTGATCACAGTTACCCCTATCACAATATATGGCAGTCCCAGCTATTGGGTCATCCCAACTGAAACGCTCAAATTTATTTATTTATTTATTTATTTATTTAAAACCAGATTTAACGAGGGTGACCCATCCAGCCAAGCTGATCATTTGGGGCCCTCACATAATATAAAAATACATCAAAGATAAAATAAAATAAAAAAACCTAAAAATGATCAATAGGCCTATCATAAAAGGACATATGGGCGAAGCAAAACATCCAAACAGCAAACCACACAAAAAGTAGAAGAATACAAATTAAAAGAATACGAGCGCCCCCCATCCTGTGACTGGTCCCAATCATAGTTGGGACGATTCGATTCTTAAGTTGGAACAGAACTTAAATATTGTTTTGAGATCAAAAACAGAAACACAACTTTTAAAAACTGCTACGTTTTGAAAGTTGAAAAGTTTGATTCATGACCAAAATTGAATGGGGCCTTCAACATTAATTGCAGGAGAAGATACAAAGACTCATCTCTTGGACAAGTTAGCAATGATCCTGACTGAAAGGTTTAACAATCATGAAAACTAAACTTATTTATATACAACCACTTATAACATAGAGAGTGACACCATCATGGTAGAAACCATGTACACAGTTAATGTAGTAGTAGAACAATGACCTCTACTCTAGGCAACGATAGCGCAACAAATCACAACAACAAAAATGTCAGTTTCTGACCCTAAAACCCTATATATGCTCTATTAGTAAAATGCTTGTAAAAAAGCAGCTGGCAAATTACACATGAACGATGTAAACAAAAGTCTCCCTTGCTTCGAAAGTAAAAAGTTTGATTCTCCTCAACTTTGAAAACAAGAAGACTGCATTTTGTACATGATACTGCAATCAAGGCCATGACTGCTATTCATAGTAAAACTATTAACAGTCTCAATGTCTGCCTGATATGGATAAGTAATATGTGTGTCTGCAGTGCAAGCTAGTTCAGTAAAGCTAAAACAACAACTAACTTACCGTGAGCAAGACCATTTGAGGCATTTTAGGTTTCAGCCACGACGCTGGTGATGTACCCACAAGGCTCATCCCAAACACTTCCAGACAGAAAACTCCAACTCACAAATAAAAAAGCTTTAAATCCAACCTTCCAAACGTACTCTTCCAAAATATGTGCAGCTATAAATCAGTAAATAATCCAATGACGTATAGCTGGCCCACCATTAAACTTCCTGCTAGAAGTACATGTGGAAGATTTTATTGCAGGCAGGGTTGAGAGTGTGTGTTATTGTGCACAGATTGACTGCAGCAGACCTCTTCCTGGTAACTTATGCTGAGCATTGACTATAGCATGTGGTATATAAGACAGCTACCACCTCTCTACTTTAAACAACAACGCCCTTGCTGGGGTGGATCAGGTTTCACTGCCAGATTCACACATAGGACAGTGGGGGTTCAGTGGTAAGCTTGGTTGGAGCTGGACCTTCTGGGTGGTGGCACTAAATAGTAATAGTTATTATGTCCAGAGAAGTTGGAATTTGATAAACTTTCAGATAAACAACTGTCCAACAAGAAGCCACCTAGTTAGACCCAGAATAAGCTCTTGAGATTGCAGGCAAAAGCTAAAATCACTGAAGCATTCACCTTGGGACGCCAATGAAAAAAATCAAGTCTCTGTGATAATTGAGCCAGAGTAGATAAATTACTTTCATCATGGACTGCTGATGAAGCAGACTGGCCTATGGAACCTTGATGAGGTAAACTGCAAAACTTGCCAAAACAGGACGCCTGATCAGTATGATTATAAATTTAATGACTTTGCCAGGTATAAATATTGATGGCAGGTCCCACCTTAGAGCATGGAGGTAGCTTAGAGCGAGGACCAGACTTACAGCTCCGAGTAACAGCTCCACACCAATACAATTCTCCCTAACTTTTTCTTCATCAAAGCATTATCATCTATAGAGATTTTTGATTCTAGAGTTTCTTTCTTTTTTGAGATAATTAAAGGGAGGGTATACTTTTGGTAATCACTCTAAAAATAAAATACCGTAAAAACTTACTTGGATAAGTACTGCAGATGTTGATAATGTATAACATTTTGAGAAATGATTCCCTTTTAAGGAATGTGATTTTAAAGGAAGGGATTTTAAAAAAATCAATCTGAGAAATGTTTCGTGCATGAAACGTTTCTCAGATTGTGTATTCCAATTACGGATTATTCTTTCTGCATGGACATAACCGCTCCAGATTTATTGGCGATATCTCAAAAACGCTACCACCTTTTGAAATGAAATTTTCACATGTTATTTTTCATTTATATGGGATTAAAACAATCAAATGGTTCCGAAAACCAAAGTTATACTTTGCCTTTAAACATTCTTCTCTCAACTAAAAGCTTTTTCAATCAAGATAACATTCCAGTTGTTGACATTCATTTACCACATCTGTGCTTTGCATCCTTAAAACATCTCCGAGTCATAACAGTATTTCTTATAAATGAAGAGAGCTTGCACTTGTGACATTCAATGTTACCTTTCACATTAATTGTTTTTGCATTACAGTCTTTACTTTCAGACATAATTTGTTATATAAAGTAAAGAATTATCAAACTTTATCAAAATGTAAACGAATTGGTTGCAGATTTTGTTTTCAGTTGAGATTCTTTCAATGTATATAACTATTTTTTAAACAGTACAATGTATATCAGTCACTGGATAAATTTAGGCTAATTTAATTTTGGGTTTGATCTATGGCAAATGAGATAAAAAATCCACACCGTTCAATAACAGATGCCATCTTGAAAAGTAGACTGTCGCCTATTATTAAAATAACGAGGAACAGCTGTGTTCTAAATTATCCTACATGTACTGAGTTTGTATCAACTTCATTAAAAATCTTTGAATTTCCGGCGTCTTCCAAAAGTAAAATAGTTAAAAAGAGGCCCCAAAATTACAAAACAGGTTTTGGTAACGATGTTATCATCATTCACCTAGAGGAACATTATCGGTGATCTTGTACATTTCCAAACATGGTGTCAGCATGCATTCCCACCGATCCGATTCCCATTCCCATCATCTCAAGTGTCCCTTCACCACAACTGACAAAGTCACTTTCCTCCCTAACCGACGACGGACAGATGTCGGGAAAAACATGAGAATATTGATCGAGGGACAAGCGATAAAAGTCGCTGAGCAACTCCCTGCCATCCATCCTCTTGCCAGTCACAAGAGTAATCAAGTTATTTATTTTGTTGTCTTCTTTTGGTTAGCAACGATCTTAGGTCACCACCCATCGGGATTGCCCTGATCAGGTTCTAGCTGGAGCATGGTTTTGAAGAGGCGGCTCAGTCCGAGGAGGACTCGACCTTCTTTACTCGGAGTTCTTGGCGTTTTGGGTTTTTTACTCCACCTGGTTATGATATCACGAAGAGCTGAAGTTGATCTTTTAAACCGAGTTAGTCAATGAATCCATTTTAATTGCTAAGGAGAATGTGATGCCACAATATATATATTATGGTGTTAAGTGAAAACCCCATGTGAAGATGAATCAAGATGAATCCATGGATGAGATTGGTCAGATGTGAAAATTCCAGAAAAAATGGCTTGTGGGTCTGGTTCCCCTTTATTCTAGACCCGGAACCTCTCAGATGTTACAGTTCAGAAGGTTTACAGACTCCATGCATCACCAGATAGACAAAACTACAGGTTTGGACACAATTGACCTTTATCACACTGCCGCCATCTTGGTCATGTTCCCTGTATCCAATAATAGTAATGAATGCTAATATTCATTGAACAAAAAGGAACCAGACTATTTTTCCATTCCAGCCTAAGTTTGTTTACATTGGTTTGAATGGGAGAAAATCAAGATGGCCGCACCGTGATAAAGGTCTATGTGGACTATTTCTTTCTCCCTTTGGTGATTGCTTTACTTCATTCAAGAAAAATTGAAGGCTCAATGAGGTTATCAGAAAATCCTGAAATCAGGGAAAAATCCTGAGAAATCACATGCCTGGAATCTTATCTCCATAGGAAGTCATGCCCAGGTTTTTAAGGAGATAGTTAGTGAGAAACGTGGCATACAGGAAGAATGCAAACTAAATCACGATATGCAAATTACACTTGGACACAACAACACTTTTAACTCAGGATTCTTAGCATTTGGGATAGTATTTACTCCACTTGAGGTACCTTGGGATTGTACACAGCATTGATTTATTCCTGTATCTTGATACGGTCAAGTGACCAAAGTTCTCCCCATGCACCAGCTAGCGTATCGGGACGATACATGCAAATTGATGGCTGATAGCCAAGAACAAAAAATAAGAATATAATGTAAACGAATAAAATACCATTTGTTTTTTTTTGTTTTTTGTTTGTTTTTTGTTTAAAGATTTAAGATCAAATTCACAACAATCATAAACATCAAGTAAAAAGATTCCAAGGCCAGTGAGGGCGCTGTTTGAGCTTTAGACATCATACGCAAGGTCTATATTTCTGGTCATACAGGCAAAGGGGGCAAAACTAAGATTGATAACTGAAATTAAAACCTCAACAATGGCTAAAACAATTGAGAACGACTTTAGCTTTTTCAGATATTTTCAGTACACAGCCTACAATTTGACAGATTTAAAAGTTTTTTGATAATTTCAAATAATAAAAAAATACAACTCATTAGTTTCATCTGTTTACATTATTTTGTTTGAAGAAGTGGCAAGTCCAGCTGAAACTAAAAACACACATCTTCAGTGTAACCATGGAGGACTTTTCTTCCTCCATGGTGTAACTGTATTTTTTTTTAAAACAGTTTGTCCGCTATCAAAATGTAGATGAGGACCGAGCACTTCACCTTGATTAAAATACTTTTGTGTTGCCCACACATTTCTCCAGGTTGAATGTAAATTCCTGAGGGGTGTTGTGAGATACCTCAAAACTTCCAACTATTCCAATTAAAAAATGTCTTGTGGAGTTCACTGATGGATAACTAAAGGTATTAATAATCACCCCAGATGTTTACGATCTTATTAAAAATCACAGATTTTCACATCATTAAAATAAACCACAAGATTAAAGCAGTTCTCTTGAGTTGACATTTTTGCAGATTTTTGTTTGAATATAACTTTGAGAAACAGAGGAATGTGCCGTTGCAAACTGCTCCACCAACCACAATGAACTGAGGTATAAATGTAGAAATTGTAATGTATCACATTTCACTTGTCATGGCCGTGGGACCAAGTGCACTGGACTGAAGCTTTGGTGTTTCTGATCAGTAGAGTGTGGGTTCGAGTCCCGGTCGTGACACTTGTGTCCTTAAGCAAGACACTTAACCATTATTGCTGCGTCCTTCACATGGGACCTAAAGCCATAGGTCCCGTGTGTTGTGTAATGCACGTAAAAGAACCCAGTGCACTTGTCGTTAAGAAAAGGGGTTAGCCCGGTGTTTTGGGGTATGGTTGGCTGCAGATTGCGAACACAGCCTAGGTAAATAAATGGACCCTATATTTCAAACATAGCTCCACATACATTGTAGAAAAAATAATGAGTGCTTCGGGACACCCTTGGGTGTGATAAAGCGCTATATAAGAACTGCGTATTATTATTATATTTATTTTGACTCTAGCACAGTCCCTTACTCTGTGCAGACTTTCTCAAAGGCTAAATGACAACGAAACACACACATTTTATGTTAGTGTAAAAGAAGCTGCCTGGTGAATATCATTCTTAAAAACCTACTTCTAACTTCTACGGGTATTTAGGTTGGCTTCGGGGTTTCTTTCCCTGCCTTTCACCTCTATGGACCCTGGTTCGAATCCTGCCGCAGACCGGAGCCTCGCATATGGATAAGATTTCAGTCCCTACCTAATAGCAAATTGGTTTCCCCCAGTTTGTAGTGTGCGTGGAAGAAGGACATAAAGAAAAGTAACCGGAGAAAGGACGTTAGCAATCAATGTGCACAATTGTGTTTCAAGAAAACTGAGCGTGAAATTTTGATCGGGTTTCTGCTATTCATTAATCATCAAAGGAAGGTTAAATTCTGCATGGGAATGGGAGAACATCTCTTGGGGGTAATTCTAGCAACAAAAATGTATCAGTAAAGCCTAGGTCATACTTCCTGCGAATGCTTCGTGCGGAGTGAATTTTCTTGCGTCATAATTGAAAGGGCAGCGCGTGCCGATTATTGCGTCACAAAAATTCGCTTCGCATTCGCAGGAGGTATATAATGCCACTTTTTTTTAAAGTCAGGAGCCATTTTATTGCTTGTGGCCTTTAGTTACTGGAAAAAAATTCTTTGTGCCTGGGAAAAAAGGCGCAGAGCCTTAAGCCCTTCTTCCGTGCACACAATGAGTCAAGGTTTTCCTCCCACATCTAAAACTGACATTTCGTCAACATCATCTCTTCATGTATCATCAAGGGTCCCTTGGGTTTTATTACCAGAAAGATATATAAAGATAATTATAACAACCGAGTCTCCATAACGAATCAATATTTATTTAAATAGTGGCTCACTCACCTCTGACTAAATTTCTAATATACAGCTCCCTTTACCTTGAGTGAATCTTGGTTTTACACAAATTAAAGAAATATTGGTCAGTGCTTTGCCAGCACGATCTCTACTAATAAGTGTTTGAACTGAGTCGTTTGTTTGCTAGGTTTTTATAGAGGCCTGGATTATGATTAAAACTTCCAAGACAAAATGTCAACTGAAAATCTCCAGTGCTATGCTAAACGGAAGGGTCAACATTGATTTTGTACGTTCACTCAAATCCTCTAGATTGTGCAAATACAAAGAAAGAACGAAACAAATTGTGTGCAAAAAACAGGACTCTAATTACATGGAGGCTTTGGCCTCTTTTGCCCCTAGTCTTGGCCTTGGTTGCCCCTAGTCTTGGCCTCTGTTGCCCCAATCTTGGCCTTGGTGCCCCTTCAAAATATTCCCAAAATAGATTTTTAAAGATTTTCAAATTGAAGTGCCCTAATTTTCACACTGAAAACGTCCCTTCCACTTCAAAGAGCAAAATTACAGGCCTGAAATAAGCTTGTAAAATTGTAGAATAAAACTGATCATTTTCTATCCCACTGTTTTTCCTCAAAACGAGAGACCTTTTTTCTAAAATATTGACAGATCTTACAGTGTCCCACATCATCAACAGTCTCTCGTCCTCAGGGATCTCGTAGTCGATCTTGCTGATTCTTAGAACACTGATTTCTCAGCAGGGTTCAAGTTGATCAAATATAGAGGGAAACACGAACCGGGTATAAATCCCACTGAGATACGCCACAGCATGGCGGTGGATTCCTACCTTCCATGATCACCACAGATTACCATGGTAACTGAGGAATACAAGATTTATTTGCTTAGGCACTTCTGGTTCTTTGACTGGAGAATATATAGCTTCCAAGAAAGAACACAAAAACCTCTTACATATTAGCTGTATTCAGCCTTAAAGGCAGTGAACACTTTTGGTAATTGTCAAAGACAATCCTCACTTGGTGTATCCCAACATATGCAGAAGATAACAAACCTGTGAAAATTTGGGCTTAATTGGTCATCGAAGTTGCAAGAAAATATTGAAAGAAAAAGCACCCTTGTTGTTTAGAATTGTGTGTTTTCAGATGCCTGAGATGCTTGAAGCCTTTCTCAGATTGAAATGTTTGGGGTGAAAATTACCCCTTTCTCTAAAACTACACTACTTCAAAGGGAGTTGTTTCTTACAATGTTTTGTACTATCAACAGCTCTTTAGTGCTCCTTATCAAGTATAAGACTTGATGGTTATTAACTTGTGGAGTAATTACCAAAAGTATACTCTGCCGTAAATATCAGTCTAACTTCACCTTTAAGTGTTCCGTGGTAACTTGAAGGTTTGTAAGTGGGGTTTGGTGGTTGTTTTGGGTTTTTTTTTTTTTTTTTTTTTTTTGGGGGTAAACTTCAGCTTTATTTTGTAATTGTAAAGTGTTTTATTTAAACATCTATGTATACTTCAATGAGAACAATTAGCAATGATTGCCATTGGCGACGCATCTTCTTGGACACCTTTTGTTCAACTTATATTTTAATACTTGATTTTAAAAAAAAGCTGTATTAGAAATTTTCTTGAAACCATTTCCACAGGCCCACAGTGCAAGATTTTTTATTGGTTTCAGGTACCGTAGAACCATTGTCAGAGAAAATGTGTTTGAAAAGGAATTTACAAACAGCGTCCATTCTTATTTTATTTTAATTAGGTGTTCGGGCATTCAGCCCGGAACACCTCTTATTTTTGTTCGGTTTTTTTTTTTTTACTTCTTCTGCTTCTCTTCGTCCCTTCATGGAGGAAGGAATACCGGTAACTAAGACACCTTTCCCAACATCACATGAACTTGAAACTTCACATATAGTTAGATATTTATTAGGAGATGAAACCGCTTTAGTTACGTCATGATGACGTCATCAGGTATCAAATTACAAGCCATTTAAGGTAAAAAAGTGACCATATGCGAAAGCCTGTATGTCCCCGAATATTACAGATACAGTATTTATATTTGGACATATGATAGATCAAGACACGGGCAACATTTAAAAAGTTAACGTCAAAATCGTATGACCTTAACTTCCGGTCGTACCGGAAGGTCAAAGTTTGCCTTGGTGTAATTCTTCAAAAAAACACTTTCCCGGCAAAAACATTAACTTCTGTGTATCAGATCAACTTCAAATTTACACCGTGTAAGGAACTTGATAAAACCTCAATCAAGTAGTTGTGACGTCATGATTACGTCATCAAGTGTTGAAATACAGTAAATCAAAGTTTAATCATTTAAAAATTCATAACGCAAGAAGTACATATGCTATTATAACAATCTATACATCATCGGAGAGGTCTTGACAAATGTAGCAAATACTAAACAGAGTCTTATACTGTTTGACCTTGTCTTCCTGTTCAAACCGGAAGTTGAAAACTTCACAATTCAAACTTTAAGGAATACTTGTACTTGTTACATACACATTACTCACAATTTTTACATCATGTTGTAGATTTTTAAGCCTTCTCAAACTTTTCCACAGAGATGTTACCTTTTGACCTTCACTTATGGTTGTAATTGGGTATACATTGACCCGCTGTCAAACCGCGGGAATAAACTGCATTGAAAACACACACAATACGCGATCTAAACCAGTTAGACGGTGAGCGGCTGCTTGCTCCATTGAATCAAACCGCAAGGTTCAAAGTCCTTCAAACATGCTTGTAGTCTAGTCTCTTTTCAAGGTTCGCGCAACCTGATTTTGACATTACGCTTTGTTAGTCTCTAAAACAGCCGTCCGTGCAAACCTCGCTAACAATCAAATGTCAGATTTTTAAAAAATTCATAATTCAAGAACTACTCAAGCGATTTTCAAACTTTGTTCAGTTATAAACTCCTTGGGCATTGGAGATTAGCCTTGGGTAACCGTGATCCCATGTTGACCTTTACTTCCGGGTCAACCGGAAGTGGCACCATATCTCAAGAACTACACAACCGATTTTCAAACTGTTTTCAGTGATAGACTCCTTGGGCATTGGAGATTAGCTTTGGGTAATCGTGACCCCATGTTGACCTTTACTTCCGGGTCAACCGGAAGTAACACCATATCTCAAGAACTACTAAACCGATTTTCAAACTTGTTTCAGTTATAGACTCCTTGGGCATTGGAGATTAGCCTTGGGTAACCGTGACCCCATGTTGACCTTTACTTCCAGGTCAACCGGAAGTGAGACCATATCTCAAGAACTACACAACCGATTTTCAAACTGTTTTCAGTTATAGACTCCTTGGGCATTAGAGATTAGCTTTGGGTAGTCGTGACCCCATGTTGCCCTTTACTTCCGGGTCAACCGGAAGTGACACCATATCTCAAGAACTACTCGCCCGATTTTAAAACTTTTTTCAGTTATAAACTCCTTGGGCATTGGAGATTAGCCTTGGGTAACCGTGATCCCATGTTGACCTTTACTTCCGGGTCAACCGGAAGTGGGACCATATCTCAAGAACTACACAACCGATTTTCAAACTGTTTTCAGTGATAGACTCCTTGGGCATTGGAGATTAGCTTTGGGTAACAGTGACCCCATGTTCACCTTTACTTCCGGGTCAACCGGAAGTAACACCATATCTCAAGAACTACTAAACCGATTTTCAAACTTGTTTCAGTTATAGACTCCTTGGGCATTGGAGAATAGCCTTGGGTAACCGTGACCCCATGTTGACCTTTACTTCCAGGTCAACCGGAAGTGAGACCATATCTCAAGAACTACACAACCGATTTTCAAACTGTTTTCAGTTATAGACTCCTTGGGCATTAGAGATTAGCATTGGGTAGCCGTGACCCCATGTTGCCCTTTACTTCCGGGTCAACCGGAAGTGACACCATATCTCAAGTACTACTCAACCGATTTTCAAACTTTTTACAGTTATAGACTCCTTGGGCATTGGAGATTAGCCTTGGGTACCGTGACCCCATGTTGACCTTTACTTCCGGGTCAAACGGAAGTGACACCATATCTCAAGAACTACTCGCCCGATTTTCAGACTGTTTTCAGGTATAGACTCCTTGGGCATTGGAGATTAGCCTTGAGTAGCCGTGACCCCATGTTGACCTTTACTTCCGGGTCAACCGGAAGTGATACCATATCTCAAGAACTACTCAACCGATTTTCAAACTTTGTTCAGTTATGGACTCCTTGGGCATTGGAGATTAGCCTTGGGTACCGTGACCCCATGTTGACCTTTACTTCCGGGTCAACCGGAAGTGGGACCATATCTCACGAACTACACAACCGATTTTCAAACTGAAAATTAACTGAAATGTAATGTTTCAAAATTCATAATTCCTGAACCACACAATGGATTTTTACAATCTATACATCATTGGACAAGTATGTAACAACTTAACAAACGATTTACAGAATGTGACCCCAATTGACCTTTACTTCCTGTTCAAACCGGAAGATGAAATTTAATATTTGAAAAATCAGAACTCCTGAACCACACATTGGATTTTTATCATCTATACATCATCAGAAAGGGCTCCAAAGATTTAAGAAACGCTACACACTGTGACCTCATTTGACCTTGACTTCCGGTTCAAACCGGAAAGTGAAAGTTAATGTTTCAACAAATTGGTGGAGGTTTACAATCCATACATCATCTAAATCATCTTCATAAACTAAACGCGCTACACAAAATGTGACCCCTATTTGACCTTGACTTCCGGTCCAAACCGGAAGTTGATGTTAATTTTTTTGAAAAATTCATAACTCCTGGACCAGGCATTGGATTGATAAGGTAGAATGTTTATTCATTCAATCACTCCCCGCGAACACCTTGTTTTTGTCACATGACAAAAACTCATCTCTAGTTCATATTATAAGTTGACCAAGGGATAGTATATTATCTTTTATTATTTTCATGCCTTTTCTGCACTACAAAAACATGGGTGTTAAAATTGACACATTGGGTATTGTCACATTATAGACACTGGAAAAGGAATCAACATTTATACCATATAGGGTGTTAAAATAACACTAATTTCTGCAAAACGAAATGACATTGGTGTTATTTTAACACCCTAAGATGTTAATTTTGATTCTCTTTTCAGTATCTATATGTGACAAAACCCATGGTGTCAATTTTAACACCACAGTTTATGCAGTTTTGAGAGGGAAAAAAATAAAGCTTTATCTTGATGTTGGGGACTTTTTAGTGTTTGAGGTTCACTTTCAAGGTGAGTGTCCTCAGAATAAGAACAATGCTTTTATGTCTGACCACCAATCAAGTAATATTTATCACCTCATAACACACAGAGTGGGCCCGATTGTTTCCTTCAGTAGAGGTGGGGATTGATTCTTGGAAGGTCAAACCTCAGTTGGGGTCAGTCCTTCAAGAGGTCACGAAAGATCACAACCAATGTCAACCTTCAGTGGTGTTGAGCTCATGGGTTTGATTGTTTGTTGACGGTGATGCTTTGTATTTGTCAAAATATCCCTGTAATCACCACAGGGCGTTAAGGTTGTGGCGGTTGGTAAAATGAAATTTGATAGAGTGGCTAGGAAATACCTTTGTTACTTAACCCAAAGCTTTTGCTCCCTCAGTTGATTTTTCTAAACAAATTAGACTTGTTTATAAAACAAAGGAAGCTACAGCAATGAAACCATGTTCAGGCTTATGTCAAACCATAATATAGAGAAAGATGAAGTTGCAAACAACGATGGTACACAATCCAACAAATACATTTTCCAACAGAGCTGCATGGTAACACTAATTGTAGCCAAACCAGGTTTAGGCGTGATATTTGGCCTTTGGAAAAAAAAGTAGGACAATTATGTTGAGTACAATGGGTGACCTACATTTGGTACAGGCTTTTATAGACCCCTTTTCAGGCTAATTAATAAAAAAAATGCTGATTTTTCAGAGGGCAAAATAATCGGAATTAGTCGGTATAGGAAGAATATCATGCCTGCAGGTTACAAGCCAAAACAAAATGATCTGAAGACATCCAAATTCTAAGCCCAAATGTGTCAATCTGTCTCGTGGCTTTAGTTGTTCTAGATTTATTTACACAATTGAGTAGGGTATTAATATAACACATGGTGAACATTGTAACTGTAAGACCAGCATCTGCACTTTGTGTGACCCATGTATAAATAAAATAACAAGCCTGTGAAAGTTTAGGCTCAATCGGTCATCAACGTCACGAGATGTTTCCAAACATCGGAGCTTCGGACTCGCAAAATCAAAATTAATTAATTAACTTATTTCTTAAAAAAACATAGTTTTTTGGACAACAAATTGTCATGGGAAGTTTTCCACCATCTTTACACCATGTAAGTTATACGTGAATCTGTGAATTTTGATTTGTTTCAATCTTTCCAATTGTTATGCAAACCCCCCAAAAAACCTATTTCATCCTATACCCTTTAATTGAAATACAATCGTTGTTTATCTCATGTAATCAAGTCCACATCGCGTATAATACATTATTTTCTAAAACTTTCCTGATCAGTTTTCTCATGAGTCTTTTTCTCTTCCCCCAAGATGTTGTCCGATTTCCTCAGGAGTAACTGATCCAGGTTTCTAACAAGTAACTTAATCCACTGTGAAGATGGAAATCATAGCGGAAGAGTCTAGTTTCCCACCTCTTGGCTGAAATTCAACACCCACGGGGCTGGATTTGTTCAAACTAATTCTGCACATTCACAATCGCCAGACTTATCTGGATCGAGAAGAAGTACACGCATGATAAACATCATCTTTCATCATTTGTACAAATTTTCATTCTTAAAGTGGACAAATGTCATTTGCTGACCTATAAATTTTTATTTTTTTTTGGGGGGGGGGTAAATACAGCCAAATCACTAATGCCATGAACTAACACAATATATACAAAACCATTTATTTTTTACAGACTTCAGTTTTTACATGTTTATTCATTAATCGTCAAGGCCTACAATTTCATGAAGTTTCAAAGCTTCAAGAGCTTTACTTTTCAAATTTTGATTTGACTAAGTGCCCATGAGAAGACTGGACAACTCAAAATTTATCTTTTATTGTTTATTTTTTATTTTATTTTTCAAGATGGAGTATCCATAATTACCTATATCTAGTTGAAACTTTTTTTTTCGTACCCATTTTTCTCGATCAATACAGTGTTATGACCCTGAAAATTAATAGCAATAAAAACTTACTTGGTAAGAAGTACAGTAGCTTTGGATAGTAAAATGCATTTTGAGAAACTTTTCACTTAGAAGTATTGTGGTTATGGAAAAAGATATCACTTTTTATCCCAAAAATTTGAATCTGGGAAGTGGTACTGACAGTAACGTTTCTCAGATTGTGATTCTTATTGCAGATTATTCTTCCTGCGTGGACATAACCGCTCCAGATTTTCAGCAATATCTCAAAAAACACAACCATTTTTTGAAATGAAAATTTCACAGGTTAGTTTTATGGTATATACCTACAACTATATAGGATTGAAACAAACAGTTGGTTCCAATTACCAAACGTATACAATCCCTTTAGTTAGACTACATTGCAAGTTTACTGCATTGACTTGATAACATCATTCAAAGTACATGTAAATTAGACTTCATTGCACTTTTGTCCTTAATCATACTGCCCTCTTGTTCTCTGGGATAAAGTATCCACAATCTAGGTGTAATTTCAAACTTTTTTTTCCGAACTTCCTCTATCAATATGTAAATGAATTTGCAGCGTAATGAACTGCGTTAACTAACTCTTCATGTTTGGTGACTCTACTTGATCTGGATATAAGTGTTGGTCTCCCTCGCTGAGTGCAAATGAAGAGGGTAGATTGCCGCCATGACTTAGATTTCTCCACTGCATCAATTAAAGTTGTTGAATGTCAACGTGGAATGGTTTTTGGGTTGAAATGTTACCAAGCTATCCTTGGTATATAAAAAAACAAATCTGAAAAAGCTGGGTTTGGTTCTAAATGAGAAGAAAGGTTTGTCTGAATTTGTTATTTTATGGGGGGTTTTACTTTGAAAAGTCAACAATATTTCACACAATCTGCATAATGTCAAACTGAAGAGGCTCAAGCTTGGACCCTCAACTTGTGTGAAGCTGTGAAGACACTAAGCACACAAATAGCAAAACAGTCAGGCCTCAACAACATTTTTCAGTATTGTACCTTATCTTAAATCAAAGAGAGTATAACGCAAGCCAACAGAAACGACAGTTTTGCCAATATGTTCGTATGATGTGCTTATCTTTAATCCAAAGAGAATCAGCACACCTGTAGCAGTACTCTTGCCAACATAACCAATGCTGTACCTTATCTTGATTCAAAGAAAGTAAGCATATATCCAACACCGGCCGAGCGATTTTCAAAAAAATACTACAAATGTTTTACTTTTAACTTTCAGAGTGATACTCTCAAACGCCACCTAACTCGGTAACCCACACTCACACTTCAGTCCTGCACTGGGTGAAATAAAGTCTTACTATAATGTTCCAACTTGATGGGTTATGTATTTGACACCTCTGAGGTTACAACTAGACAATGAGGTACTTGAAGGGAGAACTCCTGAAGGGCTCTAAATTGTCTTGCAAGATTAAGTGCCAGGCATGTTGCCAGAGATTAAGTGCCAGGCATGTTGCCACTGCCCAAAAAATTACAGCCAGCCGTCAGGTACGTTGAATACATTTACAATATTATTTGGTTTATACCCATACAGGGATAGTGTGTAAAGCACTATATACTCGTTACTTTCCTGAGTCCTATGGAAAACAAAATCCACAGGCATATACTCGGGTGGGATTCGAACCCACGACCATTGCCATTCTAGAGCAGATGTCTCACCACTTGACCACCACGACTGCCCGGTAGCTAGAGGCAGTCCGAATCCTGTATTTTAGCAACGGGTATCGCAACAATTTATTTTCCACATGACTCGGGGTAAGTACTGAGTATACAGTGCTTTACACACATCAGTGCAAAGGTAAAAAACACAATAATATTCTTTATCCCCATTCCCTGATGCAAATTTAACATCTATTAAACATTTACAATAAATAAAAACAATAATAATTTTGGTAAACTTCCAACCAATTACTTCAAATGTTGTTTCAAGAGTAGAGGAAAAACAATTTGATGCAGAATTGTATGGAGGGCCCCTTCCATAAATGGAGCTGTGGACATTTTAGTCACCCTTTTTTTTTAGCTGTGAAAACATTAAAATATAATTTAAATTATTGAGAACAAGGAAGGAAAAAGAAATTAAGTTATAAGAATATTACAAGTGCTCCCACCCCCTTCCCTCCCTGAGAAAGGTCCTAGGCTTCACAACTTAGCCCTCCCAGAATGAAATTTCTGCAGATAAAATGCTTTAGACCAGGGTCCAATTTCATAGAGCTGCTTCAAGCACAAAAAGTAGCTAAGCACAACAAAATTATGCTTACCAGAATAAGGTTACCAGCTTCAACTACCATGTGACATGCACCATTTCTGACTGGTATCCTGCTTATTTTTGCTAAGCACACAATTTGTAAGCACAATTGTCTGCTTAAGCAGCTCTATGAAATTGGGCTCTGGCTGTAAAAGAAAACTCCTGCCTGATACTTTAGGCCACATAAAAATAAAAAATTGTTAATCGTACTTTTTTGATGGGAAGTGGGAGGGAGGTTTTTTTTTTTTTTTTGACATGGCAAAATATGAAATAAAGAATAAAGATATCATCATAATCACTATAAAACAAAGGGTTTGTGTGATTTTGATGTTTTCAATTGTTTTTTTAAACCCTTTCAAATCCTAGATGACCTTTTCTGTAAACATTTTCAAAAAACTAAAACGCAGCCTAAGTAAATATTTGAAGAATTTTTCTTGTTTTGGGAACATGAATAATCTTTCTTCAATCATCTGTTTCCGACCTATGGATTTTGAAAAAAAAATCAGCTAAACAGAAATCTGGGAGCCAAGTTTGACTGAAAAGATCATTAAAAATACCGTTTTTTATGATTAAAAAAATAAATAAAATAAAAATAAAAAATTGGGGTCGGGGGGTTTTGTAGGGTCAGGCGGGGACGATCAACAATTTTATTTTGTTATGTGGCCTTATGGAGGCAACAGAAGCAATCAACTCCATGCCCCTGGATATTGCCTTGGTGGAAGTAGACATTTAAACAGCCCTCATAAGGCTGCCATTAACAAAGGAACAAAAATTGCCTTTTTCCTAAAACTGGGACAAAAAGTAATGGGACAAAAAGTCTGTGCCACTATAATAAAGTAATTTGTGTCTGTAAGAGATTTCCAAGGCAAGGTGTTCATCTAATTTCTCAGGAAAAAAACACTGAATTAGGAAGCAGTACATCAGAGCAAATTTTTGTTTTGTTTAATCAAGTGCAGTAAAGCCGGGAGTGGGATTTAATCATTGTTCCTTGTGGCACAAGGACAAACCCAAATGATATGATTATAATCTATCTCAGATCAGTGTAACCAGACATTTTTTTTTCTTGTGGGGGGGGGGGGCGGGCAAAGGAAATGACAGTTGGCAAATTAGCATCAATCTACCTTCCTTGCCAGGAAGAATTCAATACAAATGCCAATTTATTTCATTTGCACAAAAGGGAACTTTTAGTTCTGCCTCATTGTAATCAAGATTAAATGCATTCAAGTACTGAGGAAAGCACAATCCATCTTAGCCAGTGATTGCCACGTTCTGAAAACAAATACTTGAATTACTTCCATCTGGACGCCGTTTAGATACCAAACATGTAAAGCACTTTAGATGAAAGCTGTCTTTTATTCCAGTGGCAACCAAACTTCTCAATGGTTGATTTTCTGCTACCCCCTACGACGCTTCCTTCAAATTTTCTTGTGCAATGGTAATTTTGTTGTAAAAATGTGGAGGTTTGATACATTCCATTTCCTTATCTGTATATTTTATTTTGTATGTGATATTTTGTATGTAAATATGTAATTGTGTATTCTTCTTTTTATTGTGATAATTCACATTGCTCTTGCTGTAAATGTTTTAAATGTTTGTATATTGGAGCTGCTCAATCTTTTGTAATTGCCTATTTTAGGATGAATATACTTTTTTGAATGGAATTGAATTGAATTCATCTGATGAGATACTCAGATAAGAAAGTGGGTGTTTTTTTTTAGTGTTCTCTTGAGAGGGAGTAAACTGCCTCTAAATTGCCCGTACTAATTACCAAGTGTGCTCATTTGCTCTTAAAACAAAATATTGTTATTTCAGTGTTGTATCTCCTAAAATCAGATTTACGTTACGCGCGAGTTTGGAATTGTCAAAACGTTGTATCACGCTCGAAATAACCAGGACGTACACATAAAACAAATACGCGCCGAGATGCAATGTTTTTACACAGAGCATTTTCGTGCGAGATACCACGTTTTTGCACAATCGTTTTTGCACCGAGATTTAAAAGATGAAGATAAAGACAGTGTATTGAGTAAAGTGTAAATCTACAGAACTATACCACCCTGTAATGTACATGTATCACGTGGTATGCTGTCACAACAACAATGTATAAAACCGGTAGATAGGGAGTTCCTTTCATAATGACTGGTTTTGGTTTCACAGCGTGGCATCGGAGGAAGTGTGTATCATTTCTAAACCCCCCCTACAATGGAAGATTAATCTCACACCCTTCCCTGGACCAGGTGGACCTGGATCTTTGTGGAACATTTCAATATCTGGGGGGGGGGACACACACTGTTTTTTCCCCTTCCCCCTTCCCCCTTTTTCTATAATTATATTTTGATGAATTAATCATGGTATTGTTAAACAGGAATGCCCATTTTTTTTCTTCAAGGCTATGGATAAGCTAATTATAAACTAAAATTAAATTAATCATTTTTCTCAGAGGAATCTTCCAGTAATTTGTCCTCTTTTTTTAATTGCATTCAGATTCGGCTGAAAGTATTTTTTCCACTTCAAGGTTCTCCCCATGCACAAGCTAGCGTATCAGGCCGATACTCGCGAAGTGCCTGCTGATACGCACAAATTGCAGCCAATATGCAAAGAGGAGGACTTCAGATCAAATTCACGAAAAATCATAAAGATAAAACCATCCCCAGATTGCATTAAGGGCTTTGAACACCAAGAATAATCACGAAGTAAACACATTTTCCGAAGATCTTGTTTCAATTCAACGTGCTCTGGCCAAACTTCCAACAATTTGAGTCCAGTTTCAAACAAAAACCCTGGAGTGAACCCTGCTCACTCATCAATGCATAACTAAATGAAGCTAACTTCAACTTTATTTTATTTTTTCACCAAAAATGCTTTCAATACCCTATTCTTAATCCGTCATTTCTGAAGTCAAAACTAAAATATTTAAATTTTCACAAGTCTCAAAGTCCCCCCCCCCCAAAAAAATAATCTCCCCTGAGAGGAGGAAGATAAAGAAGAAGGAAACAAAAATACATCCCGAGGATAAACATTGACACTTCGGAGTAAAAAAGGAAACTCTCCATTTGACAGCATCAAACCCTCTCATGAAGTATACTCATAATGTTTTTATTATTTGGACTGTCGCATGCCAATAATCCAGAATAACGATTTCTAGATCACTTTACCACAATTTGGTAATTAAATGAAGCCATCACCTGCTCGGGATGACGAGCGTGCCCTGCAGGTAATCCAACAAGATGGGGGGGGGGGGAGAAGCCAAGGCAAAACGATGGACCAAATCCCCCCTCTACATAAACACAACGAGAGTTCTAATTATGAAAACCATGCAAAATGGGACCTGACTAAATTTGCCTCCCAGCCTCAGTATGGATGCATGGTTACGCTGGCAAAATAAACAAGATGGCTCTACACCACAGTATAAAGGGCCTGTACCTTTGTACGAGTATAAAACAAACATGCTCAACATAACAATATACACTCACTATCTTTTCCATCTAATATCGACAAAAGGAAAGAAGGGGATGATGAATAAGTTTAAGATCTGTGTGGGTGGGGGGGTGTTCCATTCAAATGTCAGAAGATTCTGGCAAGTTTTCGTTTCATCCGCTTGGAGGTAACAGAGTTATGAATCTTTCCACTGACCAAATAGAACTGACGTCAATCTTTTAAAAGTGTAACCATGGTAATGAGACGCAATTTGTTTTGACACCAGCATTGAGATGATGTAAATGTCAATGATTTTGAGAGCAAGTGTTCATCAGGAGTAGAAGAATGATCCTCACTCCTTGAATAAGAAAATTTAAAAAAAATATGTAGTTAATCATTTACAGACAGTAATGAAATGTATGAAAAGAGCTGGATTTCATGACGATTGATCATAATATGTGTATTAACCACTTCACATCGAATGACGTCCTTTTGCGGCAAACTTTTCCAAATTGGCTTACGGCAGACTTTTTCTTCAGAGCACCCTCTGTTTGTTTTTTTGCAGTCTGTCTGACAGCTGACGTGTATATTCCCCTGGACATTCCCGACGCTTTGTTTCCCCCGTACAAAGATGGACAGAAGGTACTGGGACTCATGCTCCTAATCTCCCTTTTTGCGGGGAAGGGGGGGGGCGGGGGAGGTATTGTGTAATCCCCAATTCCATACCTTTGTCCTTTTGTGGCTTACAAGAATGGACAGGCTGCCATCGTTGTATTCGGCTCAATGGGAGGTAAGTCCCAGTGGTCCAAGATTCCAGCATACCATGGCAGATTATCAGGCTGAGGTTTTTGTGATTCACGGCCAACAGATACTCATATTTTCTCACAAAACAAATGTTGGTGGCTATTATGAGAACCTTTATTGTCTTTCCTTGGTGAAGTCAGGGCTTGGTTGTGGCAACGATATTTTCAAAGGAAAATGATTACTCAAGAAGCTCAAAAAAAGTTCTGACAAAAATAATACAAGTTTACAACGCAGAGGCAAGGAAAATATTTTACTTGTTACAAGTATTTTGTGGCTCTTGTGAAATTCGTTTCTGGGTTGGGTTTTTTTCATTTGAAAACAGCATCCTCTATTAAATTCATTCAGAGAAACAATTCTAAAAGCTTTGGGTTTTGTTTATGTGAAAAACCAGGCGATGCTGTCCGACATACACTGTTTTTAATGTTCAGATTACCCAAGTCAAAGTAACCACAATGTGGGTATGTAGTCAGCTCTCTAGAGACCCAGTGTTACAGTCCAGACCACCTCCAGAGGATGTTAATCCATATGTATCATCAATGGGGGCGTTGTGGTGGGTCCACCAGGGAGGAAGTCGTTGAGTCAAAGGACCTTGACGCCAAACTACAATTATTACAACAGGAGGCGGCCAGTTATGGCAAAATCACCACAATAAGCAAACAACTGTTCATGTAGTTACTTAGTAAATTCACTATGGTATAAAAATAGGCTAGTGACTGGTCCTTGATTTATGGCGCAGTCATGTTATCTCTATGTAATCTACACATATACACATGTACTACCTATGTCAACCTATATGTATTCATAAATGCACCAACCATTACTTGTCCATTCACAATTAGATCCTTAATTTGTACAGATTTCATAAAAATTGCTTTCACATATTTTTAGAACTCATTGATCAAGAGTTATTGTTATTAATTTTTTATTCGACCAAAACAAACCATAAACAAATTACAAAGAAACAAGTACATGAAGAAGAACAAAAAGTAATCCAAACAAGAAACAAAAATCTTAACAATCAATAGTAAACAAACAAATAAGAGTGATCTCCAAAGTGATTATTTGGCAAAAAGAAACGATAGGTTTTCATACAAAAACATTTATTTGTTGATTTTGTGGATTTGTTTTGTCTTTCTTTGATGAGATACATACCCATTTACCCATTTTACTTTTAATTCCCTTTTGATTATTGCGGATATCAAACTGCTGTAGTCACAGCACTGATGAGCCTACGTCTGTCAGGCAAGGCAAATTCTGTAAACATATTTTTGCTCGATGGTAGAACCGAAGAAAAGGGAGGGAGGGGCTCCAATCATGAGGGTAAATTAAATGGTTGTTTTTTGTGGTATTTTTGTCAGCTGAAAACTAACAAGATTTGAATGGTGGCTCTCATATATACTCAAAAACACACCACTGTTGAGTCCCTTTAATCTGTTGGAATTGTTTCTTCAATTTGTAATTGATTCACGGGACAAATTTGTACCAATTCCTCCTGATTGATTGAAACAAGTCATCAACAAGAATTACTGAGGGCCCACTGAGAACATAATCAACGTGCAAGGACTTTATTTTCCACGCAATTAATTCGGTTGATTTGTAGCACAGCATGAAGGAAATCGAGTTCATTACCCTCATCGCGGTTCAATCACAGCTGGCCACTGACTGTCACAAGAGGGGGTACTGTAGATTCAACAAATGAGCCTGCCTCTGATCTACTGACACATTAACTGGAACATCACAGAGGGCGCTGTTTATACTCAGTTCCGTTCTACATGATGTTTAACCTTTCTTACAATTAAGTTTTGCAACCCTAAGTGGTTGGCAAGTTATTTTTGGCAACTGTCAGAGCAACAACGCCAACAAAAAAAAGGTCTCGGAGTAACAAATGAATGATGGGTAGTTACTTTGGGAACACTGTATATTAATTTCTTCTGGGAAAAAGTGTTGGCTCTGAAAAGAGCCGGTTGATTTTGTTCTCAATAGAAAAGTTCCCCATTTTTCCAATCTATTTCAAACCCAAAAATAAAGTTTGAAAATAAAATATTCAACTTGTTATTTTAAAAGTGTCATTTTGATGAAAGCAGCGATTTCAGCATTTCAACACTGGGTGATTTTTTTGTATTAAATATATAAAAAACAACAACCTGTAAACATCTGTAGATGCGGCAATCTTGAGAAAGTCACGCAGTCCAATCATTATATCCAGGTGTTAAACCATGACCTTGTAAGTCCATATATCTGTTTACAACATTTTGTCTGAGCAGGGCCCAATTTCATGGCTCTGTCATCACCATTCTCCGCTTACAGGGCAAGCGCCAAATTTCTGCGCAAGCTGCATGCCTAGTAACGTGGACTACGTACGCGTACAAGTAGAGATTCCCTGCTAACCTGTGAAATACATTTGACATAAGCGCGGAACTCCCTGCTTCCGTAAGCGCCGATTCTTTGCTTACGGTAAGCAGAGCCAAGAAATTGGGCCTAGGGCTTTTTATTGTTTGAATATACAGGGCCCTGTCGTATGAGGCAATGTGTAGGTCACCAGTTCCAAGGAATCTCCAAGTAACAAAAACATCCACCATTTTCATTTTTACATAATTTTACAAGGCGCTGTTAGAAAAGTGCATCTTGTGCTAACCACTACCAAAGTGTTTCTCTTGCATGCAGTACAGTTGTTTGACTCTCAGTTACCTGTTACACACTGCTACACACTGCCTCACAAGACAAGGCCCTGTGTTAATATTGATGAATTTTGTACACATACCTGATAATCCATGGGTCCATAAGCAGGGTAGAAGAAGGTGGGTATTTCATGTTCATATTCCAAGGATGGTGGAGGAGGGGGATGAGGTCCAGGCCAAGACATGATGATGTCAACGAGGATGCAGGACAACAGAGAGAGAGACCACGCCCGTCAAGATCAACAGTCAGATGCAACAGTACAATCCATTAGGAGGGAGAAAGGAAGAAAAAACAGAAGTTTCTCATAAGAATCAGTTGTTATTGGTTTAGTATCATTTTGTGTCTGACCAGTCCTTTTTTAGAAATACTAGGAGCACTATAAACTGCTCTCCTTCAATAAGCTCTTTGCACTCCTCAGAACCAAACTTCACATATTAGTCTAAAAAAGTGGGGTCAGGTTCGCTTAGTGGTTTTCTTTCCATGCCATTCACCTCTGTGGACCCCGGTTCGAATCCTACCTCAGACCGGAGCCTTGCATGTGGATTGGGTCTTCTGTCCCTATACCTAATTGCGTAGGTTTTTCCCATTGGGGTTTTTCCTCCCCCATCTAAAACTTAACATTTCTTCTCGTTTCCTATTTACCCTGCCATTGGCGCTTATTGTGTTGTTGGATATGTAATAAATAAATAAAAGTAATTTGATAAAATCTGACCATTAACGATGTTTAATGTTAGCACATAAGTACATATGATGATCAATATGCCATATTGGAATGCAGGAATAGATTGGCAGATCACTATTTTGTTGTTACATGATCAATGCAATTAAATCTACCTCTTTCATAAAAGACCTAAATTAGGTGTTATTTGAATGCTCTTATTATCATCTATTTAATGAGCAAATAAACCCATTTCTGGGGCTGGCAGTGCCTGGGCTCAAATTTCACAGAGTTGCTTAAGCGCAACAAAATTATGCTTACCAGACTAAGGTTACCAGCCAAACTACCATGTCACGTGTACAATTTGTGACTGGTATCCTGCTCATTTCTGCTAAGCAGAAAATTGTTAAGCAATATTTTCTGCTTAAGCAGCTCTATGAAACTGGGCCCTGATGTTAGCAAGGAGCATCACATTTTCAGATGAGATTTTTATTTTTTTGACCCCTAGCCCTTCCCCCTCTTTCCATGCCTCAATGATCAGCAAAGCTCATCTTCTGTTTTTAACTCCTGTAAGCAACTCTCCCACATACCAAATTCAAATAAAGAGCTCAAAAATAAAACAGGCTGTTTGTTCAATTTCAGGATCTATATCTTTAATTTTTGATTTCTCTACTGTTCCTATGTACTACTTTTTAAAACTAGTGCAGCAGAGGTAAAGTCTAATCATTTTGTCAATAAGTGCTCAAAAATAAAACGGCTGTTCGTTCAATTTCAGGATCTATTTCTCTAATTTTGATTTCTCTATGTATTTCTGTAGTAATTTCTTAACTAGTGCAGCAGAAGTAACACTCCAATCATTTTGTCAATACATTGACATCCAGCTTAACCTTTGGTAATTGGTACAGCTATTGGGGGGGGGGCATGGGGCATGGGTCGCATTCCCCATGCTCTTATCTTCACTCATCCTGACTATGTTCAAATTGGTCCAACCTTGTTGTTCAATCAGCTCTTCCTCCACCCCCGAGGAGTAAACCGATATTTCAATAACAGGAAGCCGATGAAAGATTAACACAATTTTGATATTCTTGAAATCTTGATTGCGTCTTTTCAAGACTAGAATTTCCAGCATCTTTAGGATGTCCAATAATTTGTTTAATAAGGTAATAATGTGTCCATTAAAAAAAAACCCAAAAAACCCCAGACAATGCAATTTTAGAGGAAATGGAAGTTACCCCCAAACAAAGATATTAGGGCAAAATGGCTCAGTTGGTAAAGCACCGGAACATTAATCGAGAGGTCACAGGTTCAAGTCCCACTCGTCAATTTGTCTTTGTTCAACCCGAAATAGTTTAATATTTGTTCGTTTGTTTGTTTGTTGGGGTGTTTGTTTATTTGTTTGTTTTACCCATACACCGATGTGTGATAAGCACTGTATACTTGGTGCTTCCCGAGTCAATCAGGAAATAAAATCCACAGGCATACTCCTTGGGTGGGGTTTGAACCCAAGACCCCCACCATTCTAGAGCAGATGCAAATTATTTTAACTTATAAAGGAAGTTAGGTTGTTCAGTTAGTCTCAATAACATTGAAACAAACGCGAGTCCAATCCTGTTTTTGTTTTTGTTTCAAACTGTATCTATAGACATGCAACTATAAACAAAAAATTATCTCTTGGTACCATAATATATCAAATAATAGCAAAACATTGAACAGAATAAACAAACAAGTAAACAAACAACCCATGAACAGACAAACAACCTAGCTTCTGTTGCCAGTGACAAAACCCAAATGTAGTTCTTGCACCTGCCTTTCAACTTTGTGGACCCCAATTGGAGTCTTGCCTCATACCGGAGCTTTGTGTGTGGATCGGGTTTTCAGTTCCTACATGGGCCCAAATTCATGGCTCTGCTTACCACAAAATTGTGCGCTTACAGCCCATAGTTTCACATGCTTCACAGGGATCTGTAAGCCCACAATTCTGCAGTAAGCAGTGCCTTGAAATTGGGCCCTGATTATAAAGATTTTTGTTATTGAGGGTTTTCCCCTGTTATGTATCAAACTGAGTATTTTGTGGCGTGTCGTGGCTGAGCAATAGAGCACCGGACTGAAGCTCTGGTGGTGTTTCTGATCAGCAGAGTGTTGGTTCGAGTCCCGGTCGTGGCACTTGTGTCCATGAGCAAGATACTTTACCATAATTGCTTTGTCCTTTGGATTGGACATTATGCCGTATTTACCGTATAATAGCATTGGTAGTGCACTTAAAAGAACCCAGGACACTTATCCTGGAAGAGTAGGGGTTAACCCCGGAGTTTCCCTTCACATTGCAAGCACCATTGTTCACAGATTTCCTCAGGCTGGTAATTTCGTCACCGCTTTTTAACCCGAGGGTTGCAGTTCTAGTCGCTTTTGGGAATCCATTTGTCAGTTTCTTCACCAGAAATATTTGAATGAATAAATAAGTAGTTCTGATGGAACTTTCACAACATTGGTTCAGTAGCCTACTATGAATACAGTGAGCAAAGAATGCTTAGTAACAAGTAGTACACTCAAAGACACAAGCGCTAATGCCTTGCTAACCTGTGAAATAGGCTTAAGTTAAGCACAGATTTGTCTGAGCATAAGTGCTGATTTCTTGCGTACAGTAAGCAGAGCCATAAAATTCGGCCCTGGTTGTTTTTGTGCCTATAAGCACTATTTCTTCAACCCCATGATTTCACCGAAATCTTCTGAAGAGAAACCAGCAAACTAATCATCATAAAACTTTCAAGAATGATTTGATATCAACTTGAACTCATAGCTCAAAGAAATCAACAGAAATGACTAGATGTCATCTGTCTCAATCGATAGTTTGACTTTATACAAACCCCACAAATCTATGGACAAAACTCACCGATAGAATAACTTCAGTTACAGACACAGGGGTTTCAAGACAAACTTTGATCACAAAGTCAACAAGTTTTTAAGGTTTAACAGTTGTTATTCATATTAAAATTGCAATATTTGTGTCAACAAAACAAACAAACATGAATTTGATAGATACCTGGTACAAACGCCAACGCTGAAGACAACAACCACCACAAATAACAACAAGTACGTGTAAAGTCCGACAAGAAAAAACCCAAGAGATAAATGGCTGCGCCAACAAGTTTGTATGACGTGATGGAAGGATGACTAAGTAGTCTTGAACAGGGGTGTTTGGCGAGTGAAATGCACAGAGGAAATGCAAGGCAACCATGGAAATTAAGGGGTTTTTATTGGAGGAGGGGTATCATGTATGAGACACAACTTCCTCTTCAATTAGAGCTACTTCCATACCCCTAAAATCTGAGCCAATGGCAACGTCGGATTAGGCAGGGGCCTGGTATATGATAATCATGTCAATTCATGTCAACTTAGTGACTAACTTCTCAAGGTGGATTTTAACACACACAACTTTTCAAGGGAAATAAGTTCAAACACTGAGATTTGAGATTTTGATTTTGGTTCTGTACTAAAAAACAAAACTGTGTGTATTATGATGATAACCAAAACGTTTCATCTCCCAAAATAATTGTATAAATATTAAACATCCCAAAATACCATAGAAAGCTTTCACTAAAGTGAACATTTTCCCTTTTATAGCATCGCAAATTTCTCAAATAAAATATATCAGTTGCTACTAAAAAATCACCACTTGCTACTCAATGTTAGCATTCAGATTGCACAAAACATATTCAGTCTCAATATTTTGCTATGGAAAATAGACTGTGCAAGTCACAAACTGTGGGACATTTTTGGGACCACTTTGGTCCCATGTACATTGCTTTAATCCGTGAAAGAAACAAACTCGCTCACTACAACGGGTCCAAAATGTTCAAATACTTGCGAGACTTGCAGAGTCTATTGCTGGACGAAATCATTCCTTGCTTTATGTTGAGCCAAAGTTATCAGATACTCAGTCCTTAATTATTTTGTCTCTCGACAGTAGAAAGCGAAAAGAAGAGAAAAACCCCCAGTATAATATGTACAAGGAAAACCATTTTGAAACCACCAAAGTGCTGAGAGTTAAACAAATTAACTAAATAGTTTACATTTTTATCATAAACTTGAATAAACCACTGAGAAAGATTTAAGACTTGCAACTTTTATAGTTTTTTTTTTTAAATATCTGCTCCACAACCTCTCAGAACTCCTACTCAATTTTTCAGTTCTGAAAGAACATACAAACTTACAACATTCTATAAAAATATTCTATTAAGTTTCTTTTTATATGTGCTTTATCCCTGGGCAAAGGTGCTTTACCAAATAGTCTGTTATTGTTATTATTAAAATATTAAAAAATCCATAGGAGACTGAAACCAAGACCTCTGTCAAGAAATGCTTCATCAATGACACCTTCACTGTGGAGACAGGGATCCTTTATTCCTACGAAAATTCATGGAAAACATTCATCTTGTTCAGCAGATATGGGTCAATAAAAAGAGAAGAACTTATGATTGATGTTTTTTCCTGCCAGCTCCTACAAAAGTATTAAAACAAACTCCTACCAAATAAAACATGTTTATAAATAAATACAAATAAATATTAAATAAAGTTATTTTGTTGACAGAAAAGTATGACCCTAAATACTTCAAACCTGGCTTATTTCAATCGCGGCAATCAAAATAAACAATGAAACTAAGTAACAGTGACTAATTGTAAGGGTCTTCAAATGCTATTCCTTCACAAATTTGAAAGTATTTCAGACAAAAGCATTTCTCTGGAGTGTTCCTTTTTATATTCAGTAGGTTTTCTGAAACTGAATTATTTGATAATCCAATTCAGTACTTCAGACAATCTGGAGCCAGCATTCAAGCAAACCACTGGTTTCCTAAAATAGCTGACCTTTGTTGACAATTAGGGTGAGAGGAAATCATAATTACTTTATTCTATCTCAATATAAGGATAGATTGAAAAAAGACAGGAAGTGGAAAATCGATAGTTTGGACTGAACTCGTATGGCTCCTGAGATTGACTAAAAAAATGAACAACATTTAGTCTGTTCATTACTGAGGTATTGGCTTTTATTAATGATATATTATTACAAGGTTGTGCAGGAAATAAAGCTTTAAATGGACAACTTCATAAATACATTAAAAATCACATGGTCAAGAAAAAATTTCAATGCAAAATAATAAATTAAAAAAATGGAACTGAAAAAAAAAATCATTTACTAAACAGACATGCAATTGTGCCTCACTTGTGAAAGTGTGATTGTCTAATAATGATTTAAATTTTATATTTGATTCAACAACAAATGATTAATAGTGGAGCCGTTGTAACAGGGTGTGCTGGTGCATGTAGAGAAGCATTTAGAGCAGTCCAATTTCCCTGTTACTCATCAGTGTCCCTGTCTAGCGCCCTCTGTTGTTGCTAAACGGCTAAAACTCCAGACCACTGACTAAGTAGGCCCTTTCACATGAGAACCAGTAACAAAGGTCCTCGGATTCGGTAATAGGTGCTGGTTGCCTGTCACTTCGTTCGATAGCGATTATTTAACAAGGTTTCGCGTGACTTCTTAAAACACAAATTTACCAACGTCTCTTGTTTTTCGGGTGGTGGGGGGGGGGAGGGGGCAAGGTCATGATTGTTCATTCACTGAACACTTTTTTCTACTAGTGACACATTCTGTGCATGAGAATAATGATATCATCATGGTCCTTCGGTTATTGCACAGTAATCATTTCACACTATGTATCATGGTGATTTTAACATTGGAGGATGTCTGGATCTCTATTAAAAATAACAAGGGTCCTTAACAAGGATAGCTTTCACATGACTGGAATTTGCTTTTTTTTGACATCAATGTGATTTTACTCAAGGTCTTTTGTTAAATATGTTCTGTTGTGAAAGGGCCTTAAGGCTAAACCACTACATGTACAGAGAAACTGAATTCCATGGTTTTTATTGTTGTCTGTCTATCTGTTTGTACATTATATTGCTCTTGTGGTCTGTTGTGGTCATTGTACTTTTGTCATGTCATGGCCGAGAGGTTATAAGAGCACCGGACTCAAGCTCTGGTGTTTCTGATCAGCAGAGTGTGGGTTCGAGTCCCGATCATGACACTTCCGTCCTTAAGCAAGACACTTAACCATTATTGCTTCATCCTTCCGATGGGACGTAAAGCCATAGGTCCGTGAGTTCTGTAATGCACGTTAAAGAACCCAGTTACACTTACCGCTAGGAGAAGGGGCTCGCCCCGGTGCTTCTGGCAGAGGCTGCTGAATGTGCCACAGTACCTTGTAAACCATTTAAAGGAGCATTCATAAATTTGGTCTCATAATTCAAAAATTTTCAAATACCTGTCTTAAAATGTTCCTGTCTGTTCAAGCACCTTGAGTACCTTATTATACAGGCGCTATATAAGACTATATTATTATTATAATTATTTTCCTCTTTTGTTCACCGCGATGACAATTTATTCGTTTTATCTATCCATCTACGTTTTTAAATCATCCCCCACGTTAATTTCTGCAAATGTTCCATGAAAACAGTTTACGACAAACAACATTAACATTAGCAAGGACAGACCTGGAATTCCACCCTTGAGAGGGCAGCCATTTTCAATCTGCACTAAGGGCACTCCCATTGGAAATTCTTTAAGTCTGAAACTGCTGAAGGGGCACGCAAGGCCATGATCAGGACCCAATTTCATAGAGCTGCTTAAGCAGAAAAAATATTGCTTAACAGATTTATGCTAAGGAAAAATAAGCGGAATACCACAGATTGTGTATGTGAGATGGGATTTAGGCTGGTAACCCTATTCTGCTAAGCAGAAATGTTTTGTGCTTAGCTACTTTTTGTGCTTAAGCAGCTCTATGAAATTGGGCCTAGGGCACGCAAGGCCGCGTACCTGGTGCCCAATTTCATAGAGCTGCTTAAGCACAAAAAGTAGCTAAGCACAAAATAATTATGCTTACCAAAATACCATGTTGTGTGTACAATTTATGACTGGTATCCTGCTCATTTTTGCTTAGCAGAAAATTGTTAGGCAATATTTCCTGCTTAAGCAGCTCTATGAAATTGGGCCCTGGGCAACAGAGGCCAGGGCCTCCCTGTAATTCCAACCAGGCCTGCAAGGGCTATAGGTGTTATTAATATATTATCAATTTACAAGGCAGTGATATTGCTTATTTATGTATAAGATGAATACTGTAAACAGTAACCTTATAACGCTGGTGGCAAACTCTCTAGTGAAAGTAAGGGTGTAATTTGACCTCATAAATTAACAGCTATTTTTTGTCCACCCCCCTATCGAAATACGCCTCGCTTTTACAAATCTGCCCCTTTGACGTCACAAACTTCTGACGTATGTACATAACCTGCTCTTTAAAGTGGTCATTCAGCGTTGTTAGTCTGTGATATCAGACACCCTTCTCACTGACACTGTGCCTCATACTTTACACATGAGGGACACGGTCGGGACCAGGCTGACACTCTGAAATCTCTCAGACATAAATCCTTTGAGACTGAAAAATGTCTGTGCAGTTTTTACTTCTCATCCGTTGACATTGAGCACATCACATTCCTTTGATTGTGAATGAAGTAAAGGTTGAAAACTTGTATGGAATTGAAGGTGTGTATTCCATACAAGTTTTCAAACTTTACTTCATTCACAATCAAAGGAATGTAATGTGCTCAATGAATCAAAATGAGAAAAATACTTCCTGACACAGCTTTTAACATGCATTTAACTGTTTTTATTTGAACAAGCACTAAGACATGTAAGAGAAGATTTATCTCATTTGTCTTTATGAGTATTACATATACTTTAGTACTGTATAGAATAAGAAGGTATTTTATCAGACTCAAAGTCAACATTTGAACACCATATTACACAGTGAGGTATTAATATTCAATTGAAAAACACAAGACCGTCGGACTTGTCCAGTCATGAGTTTACACTAAAACTACTGGCTCGCGGGCCTGTGGTCCAGTGTAAAATCGAGCCCTGATGGAAGACCCCTTTATACACCTTGTACACAGCATGTTTAAAAACGTTATATTTCTAAAGTGGCAGTATCAAGAGAGGAAAACAAACAATTGAGCAAAAATACTGACAAGCTGGGATTCACATTGATAATGTTGTAGAGTTTGGGGAGGGGGTACATTGAATAATGACATTGAATATGACTATGAATATAATTTTGCATTTAATTTATTCACTTTATTTTTTGTGAGGGTGTCTTAAAGATAGTACCCTCTATACGACCTTTAAAATGTTGACAACTTTGGACATCCCCAAGAGAAAGGATATTAATAATACTTACTAATAATAATAATTAGTAATACATCATTCTCTTCTTGGAAGATGTGGAATTTCTCAGGAGAACCAAGGTGCCGCGATAAATCTCAATGTATTTGAACAAACAGTTTGATATTTAGTTTCTGACAAAGACAAACTTCTTGTGAATTAAATGCAGTTCAAACTGATAGCAAATTACTTCACACAGAAGAAGTCTGAACAGTGTCAGTCATGGTAAGTGAATTAAAGAAAAACCTCACAAATTCTGTAGTTCAACAATTCCTGTTATCAGTTGCGCTCCATAAACACTATCTGTGTGTTTGGGATCATCCCTTTGCACCATTACACCTATCTGCTGCCCTCTGTTGTTGATAATGGTCAACTCTTCTCAAAACTTCAGACCAATGAGATGGGGGTTCAAGTTCAATTTTAACATCATGCGAACCTCTGACACAATTATTTGCTTTGTTGAACCTGAGCTAAACTTCAAAACTTGTTAAGCACATCATTTTTGCAAAGTATAGACAAATCTAACTCAACAAAAGTTTATCGTGACGCAGTCATTTTTTAGTTTTCTCCTTGATGAAATCAAGTAAACCAAACTGAGGCTAGAGTGAAAATAGTCTGGTCCCCATACACCAAGAAAAACTAAGATTGTTAATCTATTGCATGGTCAGGGAATCTGAAAAAGAGGTCCACAGGGTGACAAGCCATCTTGAGTCTGCCACAGGATGCAAAGAAGCATGATGATGAGAGATTCAGCTGTGAAACAGAGCCCTTTAGCTGTTATCAGCAGTGTGATGCGATTGTCACAGTAAGACACCCATGCGGACACTTAATACAGGCGTCAATTTGAAGCCTGAACCCACCCTCCTCACGTCATCACCTTTCTTCACCTGTGCCAATTATGTAAAAGGTCAGGATTTCACCACCACTTCACTATCAGCAAATGTGTTAGTCCAAGCTTCACCCTTTGAATTACTTCCATAGTTGAAGCTTCACTTTTTCAGTTTTTGCCAGGTCTGACGCTTCACCACTGTTTCACCATATTTGCCATCTGCATAGCCTGAACATCTGACGTCTTTCCTTGCTGATAAGGACAGGGGACCAGTCTAGTTCGCCTTGTTGCTAACTTTCGCCAATGTTGGCGGCGCACAGCTCGTTCCCTTCGAAATGAGATCGGTAGCAAACGTGCGCAAACTTGGCAACGTTTGCGCAAGTGGAACGCACCACAGGATACAGTTTGCAAGGTGGTGCGACGCGCGATGTTAGAATGTTGGTATTTGTGTGGCAAACTTCAGTTCAAAAATTGCGCGCACGCAAATTCCAAGTTGGCTTGCACGAATTTCAAAACAGGCCATCTTCAGAGATTGCATCACAATTACAGTTGTTTGAAAAGCCACGACTTCGACATACTTTCGGCGCGACCGATGTCGTAGATTCGATGTCACATCACCAAACACAAATAAGGCTCGTCAACGTTTCACCCTTTTCGCCAACTTTATAGGTAACGCTTCACCCAATTATTAAAAAAGAAAGTTACGGCTTCACTATAAGAACAAATTATTGACCTCAGGCTTCGGCATCGAAACGGCGTCAATATTTTGCGACCTCTGAGTCCGCGCTTCAAATTGACGCCTGCATAAGACTGTTCTTGAAGGCTCGTCATTTAACGGTAGAAAAAAAAACCTGACGAAATGGAAATGCAACCAACGGGTGATGAATAATTTGACTTAATAAACATACACAAAAAGGTAACTGAAAAACATAAATTTACTTTAAATGTTTTCAGATAACATAGTCGGTATACACGCAGACCATGTACTATTATTGCTTTCCCTGAGAAGCACCGTGAGCTAGGCAAAAGTTTCCCCCTGGGCTAGTCAGAAATTTCTCCCTGGGCTAGTCAGAAGTTTCTCCCTGGGCTAGTCAGAACTTTCTCCCTGACCTAGTCAGAAGTTTCTCCCTGAGCTAGTCAGAGGTTTCTCTCTGGGCTAGTCAGAAGTTTCTCCCTGGGCTAGTCAGAAGTTTCTCCCTGGGCTAGTCAGAAGTTTCTCCCTGACCTAGTCAGAAGTTTCTCCCTGGGCTAGTCAGAGGTTTCTCCCTGAGCTAGTCAGAAGTTTCTCCCTGGGCTAGTCAGAAATTTCTCCCTGGGCTAGTCAGAAGTTTCTCCCTGAGCTAGTCAGAAGTTTCTCTCTGGGCTAGTCAGAAGTTTCTCCCTGGGCTAGTCAGAAGTTTCTCCCTGGGCTAGTCAGAAGTTTCTCCCTGACCTAGTCAGAGGTTTCTCCCTGGGCTAGTCAGAGGTTTCTCCCTGAGCTAGTCAGAAGTTTCTCCCTGGGCTAGTCAGAAGTTTCCCCCTGGGCTAGTCAGAAGTTTCTCCCTGGGCTAGTCAGAAGTTTCTCCCTGGGCTAGTCAGAAGTTTCTCCCTGGGCTAGTCAGAAGTTTCTCCCTGGGCTAGTCAGAAGTTTCTCCCTGACCTAGTCAGAAGTTTCTCCCTGGGCTAGTCAGAGGTTTCTCCCTGAGCTAGTCAGAAGTTTCTCCCTGGGCTAGTCAGAAGTTTCCCCCTGGGCTAGTCAGAAGTTTCTCCCTGGGCTAGTCAGAGGTTTCTCCCTGGGCTAGTCAGAAGTTTCTCCCTGGGCTAGTCAGAAGTTTCTCCCTGGGCTAGTCAGAAGTTTCTCCCTAAGCTAGTCAGAAGTTTCTCCCTGGGCTAGTCAGAAGTTTCCCCCTGGGCTAGTCAGAAGTTTCTCCCTGGGCTAGTCAGAAGTTTCTCCCTGGGCTAGTCAGAAGTTTCTCCCTGGGCTAGACAGAAGTTTCTCCCTAAGCTAGTCAGAAGTTTCTCCCTGGGCTAGTCAGAAGTTTCCCCCTGGGCTAGTCAGAAGTTTCTCCCTGGGCTAGTCAGAAGTTTCTCCCTGAGCTAGTCAGAAGTTTCTCCCTGGGCTAGTCAGAAGTTTCTCCCTGAGCTAGTCAGAAGTTTCTCCATGGGCTAGTCAGAAGTTTCTCTCTGGGCTAGTCAGAAGTTTCCCCCTGGGCTAGTCAGAAGTTTTCCCCTGGGCTAGTCAGAAGTTTCTCCCTGAGCTAGTCAGAAGTTTCTCCATGGGCTAGTCAGAAGTTTCTCCCTGAGCTAGTCAGAAGTTTCTCCATGGGCTAGTCAGAAGTTTCTCTCTGGGCTAGTCAGAAGTTTCTCCCTGGGCTAGTCAGAAGTTTCTCCCTGAGCTAGTCAGAAGTTTCTCTCTGGGTTAGTCAGAAGTTTCCCCCTGGGCTAGTCAGAAGTTTCTCCCTGAACTAGTCAGAAGTTTCTCCTGGGCTAGTCAGAGGTTTCTCCTGAGCTAGTCAGAAGTTTCTCCTGGGCTAGTCAGAAGTTTCTCCTGGGCTAGTCAGAAGTTTCTCCCTGGGCTAGTCAGAAGTTTCTCCCTGGGCTAGTCAGAAGTTTCTCTCTGGGCTAGTCAGAAGTTTCCCCCTGGGCTAGTCAGAAGTTTCTCCCTGAACTAGTCAGAAGTTTCTCCCTGGGCTAGTCAGAGGTTTCTCCCTGAGCTAGTCAGAAGTTTCTCCCTGGGCTAGTCAGAAGTTTCTCCCTGGGCTAGTCAGAAGTTTCTCTCTGGGCTAGTCAGAAGTTTCTCCCTGGGCTAGTCAGAGGTTTCTCCCTGAGCTAGTCAGAAGTTTCTCCCTGGGCTAGTCAGAAGTTTATCCCTGGGCTAGTCAGAAGTTTCTCCATGGGCTAGTCAGAAGTTTCTCCCTGAGCTAGTCAGAAGTTTCTCCATGGGCTAGTCAGAAGTTTCTCCCTGGGCTAGTCAGAAGTTTCCCCTGGGCTAGTCAGAAGTTTCCCCCTGGGCTAGTCAGAAGTTTCTCCCTGGGCTAGTCAGAAGTTTCTCCCTGAGCTAGTCAGAAGTTTCTCTCTGGGCTAGTCAGAAGTTTCCCCCTGGGCTAGTCAGAAGTTTTCCCCTGGGCTAGTCAGAAGTTTTCCCCTGGGCTAGTCAGAGGTTTCTTCCCGGGCTAGTCAGAAGTTTCTCCCTGGGCTAGACAGAGGTTTCTCCCTGGGCTAGTCAGAGGTTTCTCCCTGGGCTAGTCAGAAGTTTCTCCCTGAGCTAGTCAGAAGTTTCTTCCTGGGCTAGTCAGAGGTTTCTTCCTGGGCTAGTCAGAAGTTTCTCCCTGGGCTAGTCAGAAGTTTCTCCCTGAGCTAGTCAGAGGTTTCTTCCTGGGCTAGTCAGAGGTTTCCCCTTGGGCTAGTCAGAAGTTTCTCTCTGGGCTAGTCAGAAGTTTCCCCCTGGGCTAGTCAGAAGTTTCTCCCTGAGCTAGTCAGAAGTTTCTCCCTGGGCTAGTCAGAAGTTTCTCTCTGGGCTAGTCAGAAGTTTCTCCCTGGGCTAGTCAGAAGTTTCTCCCTGAGCTAGTCAGAAGTTTCTCTCTGGGCTAGTCAGAAGTTTCCCCCTGGGCTAGTCAGAAGTTTCTCCCTGAACTAGTCAGAAGTTTCTCCCTGGGCTAGTCAGAGGTTTCTCCCTGAGCTAGTCAGAAGTTTCTCCCTGGGCTAGTCAGAAGTTTCTCCCTGGGCTAGTCAGAAGTTTCTCCCTGAGCTAGTCAGAAGTTTCTCCCTGGGCTAGTCAGAAGTTTCTCTCTGGGCTAGTCAGAAGTTTCCCCCTGGGCTAGTCAGAAGTTTCTCCCTGAACTAGTCAGAAGTTTCTCCCTGGGCTAGTCAGAGGTTTCTCCCTGAGCTAGTCAGAAGTTTCTCCCTGGGCTAGTCAGAAGTTTCTCCCTGGGCTAGTCAGAAGTTTCTCTCTGGGCTAGTCAGAAGTTTCTCCCTGGGCTAGTCAGAAGTTTCTCCCTGAGCTAGTCAGAAGTTTCTCTCTGGGCTAGTCAGAAGTTTCCCCCTGGGCTAGTCAGAAGTTTCTCCCTGAACTAGTCAGAAGTTTCTCCCTGGGCTAGTCAGAGGTTTCTCCCTGAGCTAGTCAGAAGTTTCTCCCTGGGCTAGTCAGAAGTTTCTCCCTGGGCTAGTCAGAAGTTTCTCCCTGAGCTAGTCAGAAGTTTCTCCCTGGGCTAGTCAGAAGTTTCTCTCTGGGCTAGTCAGAAGTTTCCCCCTGGGCTAGTCAGAAGTTTCTCCCTGAACTAGTCAGAAGTTTCTCCCTGGGCTAGTCAGAGGTTTCTCCCTGAGCTAGTCAGAAGTTTCTCCCTGACCTAGTCAGAAGTTTCTCCCTGGGCTAGTCAGAAGTTTCTCCCTGGGCTAGTCAGAGGTTTCTTCCTGGGCTAGTCAGAAGTTTCCCCCTGGGCTAGTCAGAAGTTTCCCCCTGGACTAATCAGAAGTTTCTCCCTGGGCTAGTCAGAAGTTTCTCCCTGGGCTAGTCAGAGGTTTCTTCCTGGGCTAGTCAGAGGTTTCTTCCTGGGCTAGTCAGAAGTTTCCCCCTGGGCTAGTCAGAAGTTTCCCCCTGGGCTAGTCAGAAGTTTCTCCCTGAACTAGTCAGAAGTTTCTCCCTGGGCTAGTCAGAGGTTTCTCCCTGAGCTAGTCAGAAGTTTCTCCCTGGGCTAGTCAGAAGTTTCTCCCTGGGCTAGTCAGAAGTTTCTCCCTGGGCTAGTCAGAGGTTTCTTCCTGGGCTAGTCAGAGGTTTCTCCCTGGGCTAGTCAGAAGTTTCTCCCTGGGCTAGTCAGAAGTTTCTCCCTGGGCTAGTCAGAAGTTTCTCCCTGGGCTAGTCAGAGGTTTCTTCCTGGGCTAGTCAGAGGTTTCTCCCTGGGCTAGTCAGAAGTTTCTCCCTGGGCTAGTCAGAAGTTTCTCCCTGGGCTAGTCAGAAGTTTCTCCCTGAGCTAGTCAGAGGTTTCTTCCTGGGCTAGTCAGAGGTTTCTCCCTGGGCTAGTCAGAAGTTTCTCCCTGGGCTAGTTAGAAGTTTCTCCCTGGGCTAGTCAGAAGTTTCTCCCTGAGCTAGTCAGAGGTTTCTTCCTGGGCTAGTCAGAGGTTTCTCCCTGGGCTAGTCAGAGGTTTCTCCCTGGGCTAGTCAGAAGTTTCTCCCTGGGCTAGTCAGAAGTATCTCCCTGAGCTAGTCAGCTCAGCTTCACCCTTGACTAGCTCACACCAATGAAATGACATTGGCCCAATCTCATGGCTCTGCTTACTGCTGAATTTCGATTACCATTTTTCCCTCACAGGGCAAGTGCCAAATTTCTGCACTAGCTGTGTAAGCGAAGAATGTCTTGTAACGTGGAGTATGCAAAGCAAAAATTCCCTGAAATATATGCTTGACATAAGTGCGGAATTCCCTGCTTCCATCAGCACCTATTCTTTGCTCACAGTAAGCAGAGCAGTACAAATTGGGCCCAGGTTTTGTGATGCATGTGTGATATTTCCATGTAAAGTTCACACACAGTTTCACACAGGCAGGTTGGTAATTTTGGACTTGCCTGCCTGGCTACCTAAGAAGCAAGTTTGACTAGCCCCCAACACTCCTGAATTGTGTTCGCATGCAATCGAACCCTGCACAAGAGAAGATCAACAACATTTTAATACAAAACTAGAAAGGGAAGCAATTTAGACTTGTATCAAAAGGGGCAATACCTTACAACTGAAAAAAATAATCCTAATTGTTAATCTAAATTCTGCAGTCCCAATTAATGACACACCAAGTTTACAAGAGAATTTGAAACATTTATAAACAAAATTAAAACATTAATGATATTCCTAGGACTGAAGGGGAAGTTGATGTGACTTAACAAATTCTTGAAGACCATGTACACAAATTACTCCAGAAAGCGTTTTTTTGTAATTTTGCCTGTGGGATGGCATTGACAGATGACCACCACCCAGCAGAGGATATTAAAAAATGCATCTACACAGTATTCCCATCTCTCTTCTGAACAAATTATCCCCATCTACATAGACCTACCTGTAATGCATGTATGCCATTACTATGCCATTACAGTTCAAAGTGCCGATTAACGTACACAGAAAGAGACCATCTTCGTTTTCAGTGGATGCGTTTGGATGAAATACCTGGTGACTGCACCATGGTAAAAATCCGATTGAGCTCAAAGGTCACATCGAGAAACAAAAAAGCCACTGGCGTGCTTGTTTATAGACATGTCCGATTATTTCCTTTCGATTAAACTTCTTCCTCAACTTAAAAGCAGTAAATTCAAAGACAACCTTTGCAAAAATACTTCCCTCTAATATTTGGGATCCTGCTCGTTGGGTTGGGGGGGGGCGATTTCCCTTTAAATATCCACTCTCTTTCCCTGATAATATCCATTACAGTAGTCAATTACACGGACACATTCGACGATCCATCACCGGGCCCTCCAATTGCATGTTAAGCCAAGCATGGAGGCACCTAATCACCTCTGCAACTCACCGCATGCCCGCTCTCTCCCCCCCCAAACTAAGGGCCTCATTTGCGCAGCAGAGCCAGACGAGATCTTAGTTAGGTATGCAAAGGCCCAGCTGTCATTGAGATGCGTTTTCACACTGGCCGGGAAATTGAGAATCGCTCAGTTTGGGATGGCTTGACACTTTGTGAAGACGGTAAAGGACAGCTTTCTTAAGCCTCTTATATTCCACAAGAATACTGTCTAAACATCTTCTTTTTTCGCCCACATTCCTCAGTCTCAACGCTCAGTACAGTCCCAAGTCAGTGACTCGATAGATCGTTTCTCCTTTATTTTGTTTATATTATTATTTTTTTTTTTTTTGGGGGGGGGTTGCATTTGAAAGCATGTTTTCATAAATAAGTGTATTTTATTATTTTAATTCCTGATTATATTTTCCTTTTGTTGATCTGTCTGCAGTCTATGAATGTAAAAAACTTCACATCCTGCAAAAGGGAAATGTGAAACTGAAGTGTCTGGTATCAGGACATGTTATTATTATTATTATTTTTTTTTGGGGGGGGGGTCGGCAGTTGAAAGCATGTTTTGATAAATAAGTGTATTTTATTATTTTAATTCCTGAATTTCTTTTCCTTTTGTTGATCTGTCCTCAGTCTGTGAATGTAAAAAACTTCACCTCCTGCATAAGGGAAATTTGAAACTGAAGTGTCTGGTATCAGGACATGTTATTATTATTATTATTATTATTATTATTTTTTTTTTTTTATTTTATTTTTTTTTTTTTGGGGGGGGGCCTTGGTAGCTTTTAAAGCCTTCCTTTTTACAGATTGTTTTTGGCGTAGGTATTCACTTTCCTGGAAACCTACCACTGGTTCTATCAACGTGCAGGCACATTTATCAACAAGGCTACTGTACAAAATCACAGTCAACTTCCAAAAAATTTGTTGTTTTCAATTCACGCATTATAGTAGATTCAACTTGGTCCATTACAAACATCAGAGCCCCTCAAGTAAAGATGACAGTAACTTACACAGATGGAAACTTGTAGATTCCTCCTTTAAAAATAAAGGTTTTTATACAGTATAGGAAGCACTGACAAAATAGCCACAGACAGTGTTCATGTTTTGTGTGATCAATCATACATGAAATAACAAACTTGTGAAAATTTGAGCTTAATTCATTGTGTGAGTCAGGAGAAAATAGTGGAAAACCATGCACAATTTCCAGCATGTAAACAGATTTTCCTTAATTTTGGCTGTAACAACCGAAATCAGCTGTTGCACATATTGTTAGGTTTTCAGATACAGTTTTCAGAGGGAAATATTTCACAGTAAAATGGTTCTAGTATGAACTTCATCATCAGTAACCTTAAAGACTAAAATGAAAAAATTATGTTTTTTATTCTTACCAATCCTGTATAACACCTTTAAAGGACTTAATGAATTTCTAGATTTAGTAAGTTAATATTCAAGTTTCCGATAATTAACAAAACTGTTTTGTTATATTCACTTCATGATTGCCACTCCAGCTATTTAAGATGACAGTAACTTACACAGATGATTCTTGTAGATGCCTTTTTCAAGTGGCCACACTTTTTACATTTTACGGAATTATTACACTATTTTTTAATAGTCAACAGAACATGTTTTTAACCACTTCACGTAGATATTACAAAATTGTTACTGTGCCACTGCGTGGTTTTAATTTTTGTGAACTTTTTGAATAATTTATTTTTCGAGAATGTTGTTGTCACAATGAAACCATGACTAAACAAAGTAAAAACAACAAACATTCTCATAAAACAGACCAGTAATTTTGTTCTCTCTTTTGAGAAAATATGAAATGTCTTCATGGGGAACTTGTCCTTCTTTGTACTGGGGGGGGGACAAAGTGTTGCACACTGATTGCATGCCTGTGCATACTACACAGGTCTGGGCATAATTATACGTCAACCGGCTGCAACCAACAGAGGACATCCCGAACTGTCACTGCAACATATATAAACATCCACTGTAATTCAGTTTGGAAAAATCACGCGTATTAAGATGTTATCCGGTGTCTCTTTTGAGAAAATATGGAATGTCTTTACCGTGAATTTGTCACACTTTGTGGGGAGGAATTGAAGCGTAGTACAGAGAGTGCATGGCTGTTCACGCTCCACAATCAAATTTACGGGCATACGACAACCAGTCAACCGACTGTAACCAAAAGAGGACAGCCCAAACTGTTCTGCAACATATATAAATGTCCGACGTAATTCAGTTTGGAAAAAACATAGGTGATAAAATGTCGTCTGGTGTCAAGTATAAAGCCAGAAACTCAGATGATAGCAAAATGTAAGACTGCTTTTTATTTGCATCATTAAAGGATTGGTAAGGATAACAAATATCATTGTTTCATTTCAGTCTGAAATCTTACTGATTGTGAAGTTCGTACTAGAACCATTTTTTTTTCTATGAAATATTTTCCTCTAAAATGAAGTCATATTTGAGAAAACTGTTTCTGAATAACTATAAAAAAAAGGAAAAGCTGATTTCAGTTGTAACAACCAAAGTTAAGGCAATCTGTTTACGGTACATGCTGAAAAATGTGCATGGTTTTTTACTATCTTCTCCTGACTCACACAACGGATTAAGCCCAAATTTTCACTTCAGGTTTATTATTTCATGTATACATGTATTATTTCATGTTTTTGTGTTATCAACCATATACATATGGTTGATAACACAAAAACATGAACACTGTCTGCGACTGTTTTGTCAGCTCTTCCTATCCTGTTTAATACCTTTAGAACAGAGCTGCCAACATTTGCATCTTGCAATCAGGGAGATCTTGTACAACTATCAGGGAGATATTTAGAATTACATAAAGTTTCCACAATCAGGGAGATTTTCAAATTTGTTCATCAGAACATGGGCAAATTGGTTTATTTTTAGGAAACTTTCTGCAGAATCAGGGGGAGTTGGCAGCGCTGTTATATAAAGCAGCTATAGTTTAGTTCACAGAAACATTTGGTGCAACAAAAGTGTGCGGACCCCCCAACCTGAGTGTTATTATACAGACTATTTTAGTGTAGGCGCAGTACTTCTTCCCCGGCCAGACAGTTTTCATTATCGTGAGTGAATGAGATGTAAATCATACAGACATCCGTGAGCTCAAGTCACGACTGCCTTATTCAATTTCAATGAATATTTTTTTAATTAAGGAAGTGGGGAAAGAATGAAATAAGGGAGGTCAAAAAGAGGATCCCGAAATCAGGTGATGTACATGTCATTTTTCAAGATTTCTGTCGCTGGTGAGGGGCGGGGCGGGGGGATCCCTTTATTAGGCATTTCAATAGGTACTTAAGAGGAAAATCAGGCAACTAGTGACTCATAGACAGGCATGATACTTAGCCCTTGAGAAAAAAAGTACGACAATTTTATTAAGTACAAGGGCTGACCTACATGTACATACAGGGCTCAAATTTTACACTGGACCACAGGCCCGAGGGCAGTGATTTTACATTTGGGCCAGTATAAACTCAGGACCGAACAAGTCCGACTGTCTTGTGTTTTCAATTGAATAATAACACCTCTCTGTCTAATTATCTTAAATTAACAAAAAAAGACGTTCAAAAGTTGACTTTGAGTCTGGTCAAAATCTTTCAATTCTGTCGAATATCAAAGTACACTCACCTAGAAGACTTAGATAAATCTTTCCTTAGTGTTTGTTCAAGTCTAAAACAGTTTACATGTTAGACTTTGAAGAAAGTTCTTTCTCATTTAGATTCTAGTCTTGAAAAATAAATTCTGGAAAATGTGGTCTTGTGGAATTTTACCCCAAATTCATGCCCTGACATATGGTACAAGCTTTAATAGACTTTTCAGGCTATTATAACAATTTTGGTGATTTTTCTGAAGGCCAAAAAATAAGAAATCATACTTAAGTAGCAAGAATACATGCCTGCATAGACTATATGCAGAATACATCTACTGTATAAATTCAACTGCCTGGGCCCACTTTCATAAAGCTGTTTTCCTGTGAGCAGATGTTTGTGCTTACTGAAGAACAAAAAATGCATTTCCACAAGCAGAAGTGTAAACTCATTCCCAGTAATTGTGACCATTCACAATGGCTTTGTATGGTCACTCATCTGTTTAGGGTCATAGATTGGTTTTTGTCAACGTAATGCTGATATAAAGGCGATATTATCAAAAAAAGGTACAATACAAGTCACCTGTGAAATTTTCAGCTGCATACAAAGTTTAGGCCTACTGTTGAGAAAACAGCAAAGAACTGTCACAGTAGTTTTCATCAAGAATGTCAAATCCATCCACGTTTAGCGAGGCGACAGCAGGTACCAACTGCATCTCTTGCCAAAGCATATATTCACGAACGGACACCGCTGAAATTTGAATTTGTAGTCAGCCCTCACAAATTTAAGAAACAATCGTTCCATGTATGACTCGTTTCTCAGATTCAAATGAGTGAAAAAGTATCAAAACCACATTACTTTGAAGATAATCCTTTCTCAAAATAGTTTATACTATAAACAGATGCAGTGCTACTTACCAAGAAAGTTTTTAAGGCCATAACATTTTTTGGTAGTTTTTACCAATCTATGACCCTACCTACATTATTATTATTTAAAGGGTCTGTATACGTTTGGTAATTACTCTAAAAAATTAATGGCAATAAAAACTTACTTGATAAGAAGTACAGCAGCTTTGGACAGTATAATGCATTTTGAGAAACTTTTAATTCTGCGGTTATAGAAAAAGATATCACTTTTTATCCCCCAAAAATTTGAATCTGAGAAACGATACTGCAGTAACGTTTCTCAGATTGTGTTTTCCAATTGCAGATTATTCTTCCTGTGTGGACATAACCTCTCCAGATTTTCGGCATTATTTCAAAAACGCTTCCACCTTTTGAAATGAAATTTTCACAGGTTAGTTTTATAGTATATATCTACAACTATATAGGATTGAAACAAACAGTGGGTTCCAATTACCAAACGTATACAATCCCTTTAAGCTTGATGTCTTACTGTCATGGGATAGAGAATCTATGAAGTCGTGGCCCCCCCCCCCCCCCCCGCAGAAAATGTTTGCGGACATGTTATATAAAATTAGCCCCAGCCTGGACTGCCCCCAACCCCCTTTGATTCAAAGTCATTGCCCTGACGTGTGTTTATAGAGGACCCTGGCCGTCTCATTTTATTTTCCATGAAAGCTCCACAAATAAACATGTGTGTGCTGAGAGCAGATGTCCGACTCTGACAGATAGGGGGTTTATGTTAACTTGAAGAAAGATATATGGTTAGGGGTTGCTTCTACAGTCCGTCTTCAATCACTTTGAAATTTAAAGGAATGGTACGCCATTAGGACGGCTGTCTAGGTTGATTCCAGTATGCGCTTGCTTTCTGTTATTCAATACACACCCTTAAAGACCATGTTCAACAATGGTACATCCTATGTATTTCTTACTACCTTAATTCAAATCCAATCCTAACGTAGCAAGAATTCTCCTGTTTTATGTTGTTTTATTCATTAAAAATATAGAACAACAAATAATGTAAACCCCCAAAATGTATAAATACTTTCTGTACTTATTCCAATAGAATGTTTTCCTGATGAATCAATGAAGTGCTTTAAAATATAAAGTTTAACAGCTTTAACTCTGGAGCCCAGGGGCGTAACAAGGCAATTTCTTTGGGAAAGTCTCTAAAAGCCAATTCGCCGACAGTCTTTTTTCTTTTCGTTCTTTTGTCTCTCTTTTTTTCCCCCGCTTTTTTTTTTTGGGGGGGGGGGATGGGGGGGGTTGAGTATGGAAGCCAGTTTGTAGACTTGCCAACTACATGGCGTGTTTTGGCCGAGCGGTCTAGTTCACAAGACCCAAGTTCTGGTGTTGTCAGGTGTTAACCATAAGAGCAGCCAGGCTCCTAGTGGATGGTACCCATGCCTACATCCTTATGGACTCTGAAGGGGGTAACCCTGTTTCAGCCCTAGGAGTAGGTGGTAACGTGCCTCTGGTGGCAGTTGATTTAGGTTCGGTTAAGTGTAGCCCTCGCCTTGAAGTGGCCGTCCTTGTCAAGTTAGGCGATCTCTCATAAAAATAAAAATAAATTATTTGTAAAAACTAGGTCTACCAATAATCTCAACAATTTCAAGAAAGACTACCGTACCGGTATGGAACCCAACGGCATCCAATAATGTCACAGCAACCAACAATAATGATTTTTAATCGCAAAATGACTTCATTTTAGTCCGAATGCCTTCTGATACTTAATATCAAATCATATCTACTCGATCATTTTGATAACTGGGGCACAAAAATGCCGACTGAGACAAATCAACCCCCCACCATCCCCGGTCACTCTCTACACCCCCTGCTGGAGCAATCTAATAAAATGGCCAGCACGACGCAATTGAGAACATTACAAGATTGGAACATTTTCTTAAATAGAAAGTGTGAAATTTAATCAGCTTTCCAATGTACGCAATGTAATAAACCGGTCTCATCTCTTAACACATGGCTGTGGATTGTTGATAAGAATGCTGGGCATGAGCTGTTCAGGAACACGAATGAAGATTAGCGAGGATAACGGGACACTCCTTTTCGTGAGAAACCCGGAGGTGTAATTAGGGCAGATAGTTAAATACGGGAAGAGTACATCAAGGAGGTTCCACTGTGTGTGGATTATTTGATGTCGACTGCTGGATGTACAATACTTTTTAAAAAATGGTTCAGGCTGAAGTGGGTCATACAACTATGAATATTTTATGCCATAATAAAATGCACATCACGACAGCAGTTCTTCTTGTCAGCAAAACATCTGCGAATGTAAAAATTATGAGTTACGGAATATATTTTGTTGCCTATCCAGAAACAACCTGTGGCATTTCTATGGACAGAATTCTTCAAACTAGGTTGATTTGTGTTTTGTTATAACAGAGTGTTAACAGACTTGAGTAATGGTGTTTGAAGAATACATCCCTTGTTATATCGGAACATCTGACCATAATTTGCTTCTCTTCGCCTAGGTGTATTAAAAATGGACCTGATGCTGCTTTTGTTTGTATATATTTGGTGACCCTGTTTTGTCTTAGAACTTGACGTTGTATGCTCCATTGGGACATAAACAAGTTCAAGAGTGCCCAATATTAACAATGAAGATAACCAAGAACGTACTGCAGATAGGTAGGAAGTACAGGGTACATAAATATCATCACGGTTTTCACGAAGAGGCAATTAAATAATAACAAATAAAATTTTAAGGCAAATCATTCTCTTTAAAGGCACTGAACACGATTGGAAATTGTCAAAGACCAGTGTTCTCACTTGGTGTATCCCAACATATGTATAAAATAACAAGCCTGTGAAAATTTGGGCTCAATTGGTCATCGAAGTTGCAAGAAAATGATGAAAGAAAAAACACCCTTGTTGTACAAATTTGTGTGCTTTCAGATAGGAATAAAAACTTCTTGCAATAAGTTTTTATTATTTCAGTGAGAAATTACCTCTTTCTCAAAAACTATGTTACTTCAGAGGGAGTCGTTTCCTACAATGTTTTATACTATCAACAGCTCTCCGTTGCTTGTTACAAAGTCAGTTTTTAGGCTATTATTTGTTTTGAGTCATTACCAAACGTGTACGATACCTTTAACACAGTTTGAATGTTTTCATTGACATCAAAATTTTCCCCAAGTTTCATTGTCTTCAAAACAACACTAATTAGCACACAGAGATTTACAAAGATTTTCTTGAGATTTACAGGTTTGGGTTTTCAACAAGAGACCATCTTAGACCATTTGTTAAATTGTTCGTTGGCACGGTGCCCAAAACGAATGCTCTGGCTTTTGAGCTTTCATGACGATATTCTGGTTTAAGGATTGGTTTGTAAACACAGGCTCTGCACACAGACCTGGTTGATTCGGCTTTCATGAAGAGACATTGTTAATTTGGGGGTGGACAAAGAAAAATTGACTTGAACAGAATTTGAACCTGCGACCTCCAGGTTTACGTGCCAGTGTTCTACCAACTGAGCTATCTCGCAGATCTTGGCAGTCTCCCTAATTTGTCAATATCTTTGTTTGAGGGCATCAGTCAGAAGTCAAAAGGCAATCTTGTTAGACAATTAACTGCTCATTAATAATATGTGCCACAAAGAAATTAGAACAAATATGCATGATTTCAGACACTTTCATTGTTCAGTAAAATAACCCATAAAGACTCAGTGACAGTCTCCAAAACAATTATTTAAAAAATGGTTTAACTGAAAACTTGAATGTTGGATGCGTGTGCTGAGTTGTCCCTATGTGAAAACAGTGCAGTATGGACTATTAAAAATATGTTTATATTATACTAAAAATTATCAAAATTCACATTTAAAAAAAAACCCAACATTTTCTGTTTTTGTATTGATAAATTGAACACCTTACAAGTTACAGTCCCTCACCTCCTCAAATCACTCAACAAACAAACCGCACACTGGGTTAATCACAAATAAATAAGGTCTACCCCCCAACTCTTTTTCAAAGGCACCACAATTCAACTGCAAACTTTTCTTTTTAATCATTAATGAGTCGTACATTATGAGGGGCAAATGTCTTTCTTTTGTAATACAATTTTATTAATTAGTTCTATGGCTTTTTAAAGTTTCTCATATATGTCGTGTCGTTTGAGACTGACACTTCACATCAATGTATGTGGTGGTTGGTTTTTTTCTTAAGTATTTCTTAATCTGTTCATCTTAAATTGTTCAGTTCTCTCATAATTTGTTCCAATTATTTATAACCTCTGTAAAGCGTCTCGGTACCCTGTTTTAGGTTGAGGGCGCTATATAAAAGCCGTTTATTATTATTATTTAAACACAATGAAGAAAAAAAACATGACGCTGCATAATGGACATTTTCACCCACATAGTACGGCAGTTAGGTGATGGGAATGTGACTTTGATGATTCAAGTATTTGGTACATAGTCAGAGTATGTCATGAGAAAGATATTTGGCTACAGGGTCATCGCATGTGACTTCACACTCTCAAAAAGGAGGCAGATCATTGGACGATAGTTGTTCTCTGTGCATAAAAACGTGCGCGTGACCTCTGCGTACCTGTAGCGTTTCGCGTTATGCAAGGGGGATCTATTGATTTCTATAGACCCTTTACACAACGCGGAACGCGCCTCCGAACAATGTGCGTCATTTTGGGTGTCAACTCTCTTTTGTGCATGTTTGTATACGATTTTGACACCCAAAATGACACCCAGGATAGGCGCATGTGAGTAGACTGCGCATTGTGCAAGGAGTCTATAGGGCCATTGCAGATTTGTCCTTTGTGAAAATGTAGGTAGAACAACAAGCAAAGGCAGCCGTTTTGAAAATGCTTGTTAGTCTACCCTTTTAACTTTTTATAGGACAAATCTGCAATGGCCCTGTAGCCACAATGTCATGACATACTCTGACAGTGTGCCAAGTTCCATGTTTGTATCATCAAAGCGGGCACAATAGACTGTGCAAGTCTCGCGCCTCCGGGACCATTGTGGTCCCAACCATATGGAGATTTACGTGGGCAAGATTTTGTTTTGTCAATTATTTCAGTTTAATGTGGTTTATGACCATGAAAAATATATATGTTGTTGGGAATGTAATACTTAGTTATACAAAATATGAAAGTAAAAATCAATTCAACAATATAACGAAGAAAACCTGAGAGTTAAACTTGACCTCAGCTTCCGGGTTACTGCAAAAAACTAAGAATTTTGTGCTCACCTCCGATCACAAAACTTATGTAAACGCTTGTTTTGGATGTGCGATGATAATCGCCAGATGCTGTAATTGTAATGGGAAGCCTTTTCATTGCAGTCTATGGTTGTTGAGGCGTCAGCGTCCTCTATAAACTGTGTCAAGCATTAATTTTACGCCCATGTGACCATTGCGAAACCATAAAAGTGGTTTCTGAAAAGTTAAGATCAAATGAGCATCCTTGTCCCAGACCTTTAATTTTGTTTCAATAATAATTAACTAACTTAAATTACTTATTGTAAAAACTGAAACTTATTGTATAAACATTTAATGAGTATTTTTGTTGTGCAGAGTTTGTCATTAGATATAATTTAAAAACAAAAATTTGATTTTTCGGGAAAAAAAGTTCTTCGTTTCACGTGTTTTCTCGTTCCGATACGCATGAGACTTGCACAGTCTATTGCCCCAAATATTTCTCACTAAAAGAGCAAGCGCTCTCCGCTAAAGCAGAGGCCTGGATCATCACACCATTGCAAGCTGCACACACTCATAATTAAACATTCCCAGATCCGGCTCAACCAGATCCAGCTACCTGTACAACGGCTTTATGGCATAAATAATTAAACATATAAAGTACAAACACAAAGCTGGAGCTAACCTTGAACCATTTCAAAATGTACATAGCAGTAATTTTACAGCAAGTCATTCGCCTGTCTCTAAGCATCATTACACCAGGATAGTTTACACGCTATTATCATAATAATGCTACTCCCAAGTATTGTACTTGTGGCCTGAGGGTAAATTATTTATTTATTTGATGGTACATGGGTAGGACTAATACATGATATTTTTTTGCATTGGGGAAAAATGGTCTTCCAATGGGTTTTATTTTCTCTCATCTATAGACCATGTGAACTTTGTTTACAATAAGTGTGACCTTGTGCATTCTTGTGGTATTCTGGCAGGCAAGATACTACACAGGTCCTATGGGAAAGTTGACATTTTGTGTCATAATTTCCACATAAATCCAAGAATTATGAAAGTAAAAGCTGGACAAGTTTTGAGATGTGCCCCTTTTCATCATATCTAAAATTGATAGGAATTAGACAGTGCAATCTCCATAAAATATAAGATTTTATGTTGTATTCCATTAGTCTGTGTATAAATCGTGCCTGCAGGAAGTCCAGGCTCTGTGGCTCTTTTGTAAACATGTGATGTCACAGGTCACATCGTCTATAGTGGCACTATGTTGGCTGTCTTCCTTTTTTGTCAATATCTTTGTTCAGGGGTGCCAGTCAGAAGCCATACAACCCAAAATCATTTTAAAATTTACCCAGTCGGTTTCCCTTGGGGTTTATGACTCAATGATAAAAGCATTTGTATAACATTGGTAATATTGAAAATATAAATGTTCACAGATTATTTGCGTGGTATGAAGATGGTCTTGGTGAAAATTGACCCTGGAAATATTTCTGCCTGAAAGGCTGTAGTGTTTTGGGGGGAAATGAGTAGGCCTAGTTTAGATCTCCTGAGTCTAAAACCTGATGTTTGAAAACAGTGCAAATAGTGATGGGTTTTTCTAAATTTTCGTGTGATTCTGATGACCGGTTGAGCTTAACCTTTCACAGTTGTTTCATATTATGTTGGGTCATACAAAGTGTGGATACTGATCTTTGCCATTTAACAATGTTAGCCGTGTGCTTTAAACAAAGGATTTAGCCTTCAATTTGTTTTAACTATGCAAAGGTATAAAATCTATTGTTACACACAGGCAGAGTTCAACAACTAAAAATACCAATGTCTGGGCTTGAAATTAACACTGGACCACAGGCCTGAGGCCGGTGATTTTAGCGTTGGGCCGTTAAACTCACGGCTGAACGAGTCCGATGGTCTTATATATTTTTTCAGACTTTGAGTCTGACAAATTTTTGTTGAGTATGGAAGTATACCTACCCTTAAAATAAAATGAGATAAATCTTCTCTTACTGCTTTTTCAACTCAAAACAGTTTATAGGTTAAACTGTGTTAGAAAGTGTTTCTCTTATTGATTCTGGTCCTGTAAAAAGAATTGCTGGTCCAGTAAACATTTTGAGCTACAAGCCCTGTGGTCTTGTGGATTTCTCACAAAATTTCAGCCCTGAATGTAATGTAAAGTTCAGAATAAATCCTGCACCATTACCACATAAGGTTCGTTATAATGGATCTAAAACCCATGATTGGATTCTACTCCAGCCACGATAATGTCAAGTCAACGTCAGACACTTGCAGTTAGTTAAGCCAGGCAACATCAAGCAAGACGGGAACTGTGGCTGACTGCCTACGTAATCCATTGAGAGGATCACAGAGGTGGGGGGGTATCATGGGGTGATGTCTGTCCAATCTACTTATAGGTTCTTACAAAGTTCAATAACATCTGATTGACTGTTTTTGCAGACAGTGCATCGTTAGATGTGTTCACATTATTATCTCAATGCATTACCGGGGAGGTTTTACTTCGGAGAGGAGGGGGTGTGGATTGGTTCCCAACCTTTTCGTTGATATTATCTCATTAAGGAATTGTAAGTGGATTGGAAAAAGTCGCGCGGTGACAATGAACTGAGGTAGAACTTTCTCACTAAATGTGTCCCCATTATAGCACACACAGTGAATAATTTCTACATGGATAAGATTTGACGATTTCAGAAAATTCCTGAAAATGGCTTGCTAGCCTGGGTTCCCCCGATAATCTACACCAAGAATAATAATAATAATACGCAGTTCTTATATAGCGCTTTATACTCCCGATGGGTGTCTCAACGCTCAGTATTTTTCCTACAAGGTAAGTGGAGTTACGTGTTGAAGTATGAGACCTATTCCTTTGCATAGCACCATGTAATGGTTTACAAGGTGCTGTGGCGCAATATGCAGCCAATGAAAACAGGAACACCGGGGCGAACCCCTTCTCTTTACGATAAGTGCACTGGGTTCTTTTACGTGCATTACACAACACACGGGACCTACGGGTTAACGTCCCATCTGAAGGACGAAGCATGTGGTTAAGTGTCTTGCTTAAGGACACAAGTGTCACGACTGGGATTCGAACCCACACTCTGCTGATCAGAAACACCAGAGCTTGAGTTCGGTGTTTTTATCCTTTCGGCCACGACACGCCAGATGTTACCATTCAGGTGGTTGTGCATCAGCAGAAACACAAAACTACAGGTTTGGACACAGTGTGGACTATTTTTTCTCCTGTTAGTGATTGCTTAACTTCTTTCAGAATGTATGAAGGCTCAAGGAGATTTTGAGAAAATCCTTTAAATCGGGAGAAATCCTGAGAAATGCCTGTTGCTACTGTTTATTTGGTTCTGAGCGTCTCTACACGATGACTAGAGCATACAAGTCATCCAAACAATGACGACAACAAACTGGCTCTTCTCAAAGTCAATACCTCTACAAAAAAATTACTACATGGTGCACTCAAAAATATTAATTATCACCTGTAGATACCATTTAGCAATAACAGTTTTTACAAAGCGCTTCATCTATGGGCGTCTCAAAAAACTTATTATTGTTTGTTTAAAGACATGGTTTTGACTTTTTTTGAATTATGTGACCCATTTATGTAGCACCTTGTAAGGGTGTACAACAAGGTACTGCGGCACATTCAGCAGCAAACACCTTCTCTTAGCAAGAAGTGTAACTGGGTTCTTAATAACATGCATGATACACAACACACAGGACCTATGGCTTTATGTCCCATCCAAAGGACGAAGCATTAATGGTTATTTGTCTTGCTTAAGGTCACACTCTGCTGATCAGAAACACCAGAGTTTGAGCCCAGTGTGCCTGACCTCTTGGCCACAACATGCCTAGAAGGAAATAAATAAAGGCTGAAATTGTTTGGGATCTTTTTTTTTCAGTTTAAATTTGGACAGCATGAACTGATGAATGACGGCTCATTATTGTTTATGTTAAAACAATCGCACTCACAACTCAGCACAGGTACGGGCAGTTTGTGCCCTTTAAAAGGTTGAAATCAATGTGCTAGCCCAACAAAAATTACCACCTTATGCAGTTATACACAGAAAAATACAACCCTTGCTTCTTTGCAAACTGCAAAAATGACAACTCGTATAGAGATTTCTCAGCAAATTTGTTTAACCTGGTTACACAAACTAGATACAATTTCGCCTCAAATAGAAATCAAGCACCTCTTTAAGCTCATCTAGATGTTGTCCACAAGAAATATTAAATTCACTATCCTCATCAGGCCAAAAAACCAAATTGTTTGTTTGTCCATAGAGGGTCCTTAAAAGGTAGGGTCGGTCAGTTGAATTTTTTTTTTTTTTTTTTGGGGGGGGGAATATGGTGTTGTATTTGGAAATCGAAACTCTTTGGTATTAAAATATTAAGTCCAAACACAAAACACAACACTTTCACTGTATTGAACTCAAATGTCTTTGAATAGTATTTACTATAAGTAGAATACTAATAACTGTTCAACTAACAAGATTTTATGTTGTTGATGTTGAGATGAATGTTTTACCGGAGCTAGCTGAAGAGTGCATATAGCACTTCTGCAGTACTGAAATTTCACCAGAACAGAAAGTCAAGAATGTATAAACACCGTGGGTTGGTAAACAACTTTAAGTTCAATATATAATTTCTTCCTGTTTCAGAATTTGTTTGACAATTTTTGGGGGGATTTCAATGAAAATAAAAAATAAATAAAAAATTAAACACGATGCAAATGACGGTCGGTCGGACGAGGACTACAGACAATTTTTTTTTTTTTCCTCATCATCCGGTGATTACAGGCCTCTAGTCTTAGACGCTGGATACTCCCGAGGATTGTCATACCATGCAATGCTCTATCTGTATCCATCGTTATCCATCGAACACGTTCCCACACGCATCATGTTGAATGACAAGGTGGTCAACAATTGTGACTTTGTACAGCTTACCATAATAATTATTGAGCTGATTATAATTTAGACACAGAGTTCCACGTGGAATAATCAAAATATACAGTCAATTTTTAATGAAGGATGGGCGCCAGTGATCTTAATGGTTTTTTCATGATGTATAGCGTGACCCTATTAATATAGTACACGGTCCCAGGTGGAGTTCATTATTAATGATCATACTGATATCAACATTGGTTCTATTCTGATACTGATATGGGGGATGAGGGATTGTAAGAGTTGCAAATTAATAGTCATTAGCTTAAAGGCAGAATATACTTTTGGTAATTGTCAAAGACTAGTATCCTCACTTGGTGTGCCCCAACATATGCATAAAATAACTTACCTGTGAACATTTTTGCTCGATTGGTCATTGAAGTTGCGAGAAAATGACAAAAGGAAAAAAAACACCCTCGCTGCATAGAATTGTGTGTTTTCAGATGCCTGAGAAAGGCTTCATGCCTGAGATTCTTAGATTCAATTTTTTTGTGATGAAAAATTACTCATTCTCTAAAACTCATTACTTCAAAGGGTGTCATTTCTAACAATGTTTTATACTATCAACAGCTCTTCAGTGCCCTATACCAAGTAAGTTGTTATGGTCATTAATTGTTGGAGTAATTACCAAAGGTGTGACCTCCCTTAAACGTGTGAAGAAGACAAAACGTACCGGTTTTAATGTTGGAAAAAGTGCGAGGCCGGGGAGGGGGGGGGGTAAGATTTTTCCTGCACATTTTTCTTGTTGAAAGAAAATAAAAGCATCGTTATGGAAACATTGCAAAGTGCATGAAGGCAATGACCATGAGGACAGAAGACAACTGCCTCTAGGGCTACGTACCTTCAAGGGGGCTTAGCAGACACTTCCTCTTTGCTTAAAGCGTCTGTATACGTTTGGTAAAAAAAGTACAGCAGCTTCTGATAGTATAAAGCATTTTGAGAAACATTTCACTTTGAAGTAATGTGGTTATGGAAAAAGATATCAGTTTTTATTCAGAGAACTTTGAATCTGAGAAGCGTTTCTGTCAGAAACAATTCTCAGATTGTGTATTCCAATTGCAGATTATTTTTCCAGCGTAGACTAACAGCTCCAGATTTTTGGCATTATCTTTAAAAAAACGCTACAACCTTTTGAAATGAACTTATTACAGGATAGTTTTATGGTATATATCTAAAAATATATAGGAATGAAACAAATAGTGGGTTCCAATTACCAAACGTATACAATCCCTTTAAAGAGCACCTCCTTGTGGAAAATCTTATCATTTTATATTGAAACATTTCACAGGCATCACAACTTTCCCTAGCAATACCTTGGGGGTTAGGGAACATTTCCTATACTTAAACATAATCATAGTAACGGCTCTTATATAGCGCATTCCAAAGAAATGATCATTGCCCTTCCAACATTACTACCCCTGGTCACTGGGCCATTTATTTCATTCCTTTAAACCATCTCAGCTCCCTTGAGAATATACAGTCTGTACTGCCAAGTATGTAACGCACCTTCGAACATTATTACCCCTGGTCACTGGGCCATATATTTCATTCCCTAAAACCATCTCAGCTGCCTTGGGAATATACAGACTGTGCTGCCAAATAATGAGCGCACCAAGCTGAATCAATCACAACAACCATCTGTGCCCTCACAGGTACCCATTTACCCGTGGGTGAAGAGAAGCAATTAAGTGTCTTGCTCAAGGACACAAGTGTCATGACTGGGAATCGAACCCACACCCTAATGACTTAGCCGCTAGAACTCAAGTCCAATTAACAATACCACTCGGCCCAAACGCGCCACCTCCTTGGGGAACAATTCACAGGGCATCAAGGCAATGACCAGGGAAAGAAAAATACTGCATCAATTGTTACTTTAAAGAGCATGAGGGGACGTTTCTTTGACCACTTCACGTCGAATGATGTGTTTTCCCCCAAACTGGATTACGGTGGACGTATATAAATGCCCGGAACAACTTGGAGCGTCCTATTTTGGCTGTGGTCAGTTGACCGGCTGACGTATAAATACACCCCCAGACAATTCATTGTGTAGCATGCACGGGCCATGCACTGCTATGCTTTGTTTCTCTCCTACAAAGAGGGACAAAGGGTACTGGAACTCATACTCAAAATGTCCCTTTTCCAGGATTATTGTTTAATTAATCACCAATTCCAGACCGCCTTCCTTTTGTTGTACAAACGAGGATTAAGAAAGATCCATATAGGCTGCTGCCACTGTTTTTACTGTTTTGGGCATATGGGAGGCAAGTCCAAGATTCCAGCTTACCATGATCAATTATCGGCCGTGTCTTAAGGCAAAGGTTACGACAGGATGTGGTTAAAGACCACCTTCTTGTGGAAAATTAATCAGTTTTTTGGGGGAACTTAAAAAAAATGACAATGGCAATGACAAGGGAGCACAAAAGGACTGCTTCTTAGTTGAAAGTGAACAAGATGACATTTTCTATAAAGACCACACATCCAGGTGAAAATTAACTCAGAACATTTCATAAAAGGGCATCATGGCAGTGACAGGGGCACAACAAAAACAATTGTTTCTTTTGATATACCTACAAAGGAGCTTTTACCAGTGTGTTTACATGTAAAGACCACCTCATTGTGGTCCAAACATCCATTGAAAATCAAATCATGAATTTGATTAGGAGGCTTAACATCACGGAAACACTGTTCCACATCTCACACAAGAACCCGAGGGGGAAGCCAGATATCAATCTGTGCAACCGATGTGATGAATTCTGATCACGTATTATCAATGCTCCCTCCATAGAATTCAACTTTCCATTCCCTCTTTTTTTCTCCCCCAGACGTAAAGCAAGAAAATTGTCCGCTTCACGTGGTGTTACACAGATCCATTATTACTGATCCACCACTGTCAATGATTAGATACACTGAAGTCACACGGGGACCGCATTTTAATCTATATTCCGAGGCTCGTAGGACAGATACAGGGGTATGATGCCCCCGAAAGAACAAAACCCGGCGTTGCCTATTCACTGAAAAGGGTATTCTCTCAATCCTCTGGAGCATGTGACCAAACTGACAGCGATGTAAATCGGCCCTTAACAGGAGCGACAGAGGCAGCTGGCAAATGCAGTAGAAATTATACGCTCTAAATTATTCATTGTGCTGCTTTAGGTGTCGGTGAGGTAGGAATGGAGTGGGGGCCTGAACAAAGTTGCTTGTTTTTTTAGTTTTTGCCTTTTTGGAACGGAGATGGCACTTGGAGATTTAAGTTATCAGGGGCCGATTTCACTAAGAGCTAAAAGTGATCTTAACTGTGTATCAATCTTAATTGTTAAGCAAAATGTGATGTCACAATACAAATCACCAAGGTGATATTAACAACTCGTCTTAAGATTGATTTTAGCGCTTTGTGAAATTGAGCCCTGGTGCAAATACATTGTTTTTCAATTTTATTTTTTAAGTTTGTGGAGTGAAGATTGGCATTATGACTTCAAATTATTGAATGTAGTAAAACAAATATTAAATTGTTAACAATACTTGGATTCAAGTGTTGTCTTCTATTAATATGGCGGACTTGAACAAAATGGAGACAGAGGGACAATCTCAAAGTCTATGGGAACATTTTGAAGGGGCATCAAGGCCAAAAACCATGGTCAACAGAGGCCATGCCCTCTATGTTTGTACTACTAGTCCTGGGCATTGGCAAAATAATAATAATAATGAAGAGAGATTTATAAAGCGCAAACAGTTGAAGATCGGTTCCGCCTCAAGGCGCTGAATACAAGCAAAAATGGTTTAAACAACATAAATTAAATTTAAAACAACGATAATTAAACAATTTTACACAAAATTACGTCTTGACCAGCCAAATACACAGTAAGCTAAAAAGATGAACTAGTTAAAAATAGTTGAAGAAAATAAATAATAGACACAAATAAGTTGCAATGTTACAAAAATACTGTTTGAAAAGATGAGTCTTAAGGCGAGACTTGAACAATAAATATATATATATTTTTTTATAACTTCTCTTGTGATGGAAATCTATCCAGGAAACTCACTACTTATACAACTAATACTTTTCCCTACGACAGTCAAATATGCACATGTGGATAAAGAGAACTTCAGTGAATAAAACAAAACTGTAAATCATATCAAATTCACCTCAATCACTGCCCAGTGGGTAATTAACAACCTTTCACATCACAGTCAATCCATTCCATTAATTTCCTAAACTGTGAGGTGGTGAATCTCATAATAATATTAATATATGAAATGTATTCAGTTCTTTATAGATGGAAGACTATGTCACTTGTATTAAGGATTAAAAAGCAAGGCTTGGCGGCTGGTCAAGAGGGAGAGGTGGGGGGGGGGGTTGTAGTGGTCAGTATGAGGAAGGGAGACCTTTTATAATGGTGGATTGATCTGACCGGAAGAAGGAGTTACACTGAGTCTCCAAGGCATGAAATTCTAGGTCCCTTTAGTCATCAGTAGTGTCAACGTCCTTTGGATGGGATATAACAGGTAAGGCTGTAAATCCTGAGTGCAGCACACAAAGTGTAAATGAAAAGCATTACTGAATGCACTTTTTAGCTCTTTCATCTGGGGTCATTTTCATCCACAAAGCCCGTAAGCAGACTTTCTTTTTTTGCTTACCTCCCAGGGCCCAGTTTCATGGAGCTGCTTAAGCAAAAAATTTGCTTAAGCACGAAAATAGCTTGCTTATTTTACACATGTTACTGGCCAAAATTTCATGCCTTATACATTACTTGTGACTGGTATTTAGCTGTTGTTTGTTTAGCATAACAATTGAGTGTAGTCTTGGCCGGTAGTCTGATTTTACTAAGCAAGGATTTTATGCTTAAGCAAAATTTTGTGCTTAAGCAGCTCCATGAAATCGGGCCCAGGGCTTGAATTTTGGGTAAAATGCCACAAGACCGCAGGGCTTGTAGCTGAAAATTTATTATTCTGGACCAGAATTGATTTTACAAAGAACTTTCTACAAAGTTTAACACATTAACTGCTCTATTTGAACAAACACCTAGGGAAGATTTATCTTAGTCTAGCTAGGTGAGTTTACTTTGATACTCGACAGAATTAATAGATATTTACCAGACTCAAAGTCAACATTTGAACATCATTTTTTGTTAATTTAAGATAATTACACGGAGAGGTATTATTATTTAATTGAAAAACACATGACAGGTAAATATCTTTCAACTCTGTCGAGTATCGCCTATAAGACTAAGATAAATCTTCCCTAGGTGTTCTTGGCGTGATATCCCAACATGGGACTTTGCCAAGTATACAAGTAGAAGTAGAAGTCGGACTTGTCCAGTCCTAAGTTTACTGGCCCAACACTAAAACCACTGGCCTCTGGCTTGCGGTCCAGTGTAACAAAGTTTGAGCCCTGTTACAAAGCGGCCCTTAGCACAGTTTGTATTTTGTAATCATTTCATAACCACTGCTTATACCGCCAGCAAAGTAAAATGCATGCTAACTTGGCAGCGGCTGTCATAAGCTCTTGCTCACCACAGAATTCTGCGCTTACTGCCTAAAGAATTATGTCAATAAAATACAATACATTTGACATTTATTTCACACTAAGGTACCTAATCTTACTTTTCAGAATTAATACACATTATATGTATATTGATATTACATTGTACAGAAAATCATATTAATGTATACATCTTGTCAGTATGTAGGGAAAGAAAGAACCTCGGTGCTTTTGAGTTTTTCCATATTGGACAGACAGAACATTCAACAATGGACAGACAAAACTAGAGTACAAAATATAAAAATACAATAACCGAAAATAAACAAGAGTACAGGATAGCAGCAGAAACTAGATTATTTAAAATGAAGGTTGATATGATAAATTCATTTCAACTAACAATTAGACAGATGATGTTTTAGTTTTCTTTTAAATGCATGCAGTGAGACAGCTTTAAAGGTATCGTACACGTTTGGTAATGACTCAAAACAAATATTAGCATAAAAACTGACTTGGTAACAAGCAACGGAGAGCTGTTGATAGTATAAAACATTGTGAGAAATGACTCCCTCTGAAGTAACGTAGTTTTTGAGAAAGAGGTAATTTCTCACTAAAATAATAAAAACTTCTTGCAAGAAGTTTTTATTCCTATCTGAAAGCACACAAATTTGTACAACAAGAGTGTTTTTTCTTTCATCATTTTCTTGCAACTTCAATGACCAATTGAGCCCAAATTTTCATAGGCTTGTTATTTAATGCAAATGTTGGGATACACCAAGTGAGAACACTGGTCTTTGACAACTTCCAAACGTGTTCAGTGCCTTTAAGTTCATGTTGAGAATGTTCCAATATGCAATTCCATGTTGTCTAAAGACTTTTGTTATGAAGTGAGGTTGGGCTATAGTTTACATATAAATCATCCTTCAGTGCTTCACGAGTGGCATGGCAGTGCATGGCAAAGAAAACATATTATTACTGAAGCTTGTTGGCAGTAGGCCAGTTTTATATTTAAACATAAATATATACCCAAGTTTAGGTGATACAGATCATCAAGTTTAAGCACTTTAACTTCTACAAACAATGGGGCTGTATATGTGAAAGATAACTATTTATCTAAAAGAGATATTCACATGGTGTTACCGCAAACCTCTCTCTTAGTTATACCTCCACCATGCAAAGGTTTAAATCCCACAGATAACTATTTGTTGTAATAATACGAATAGCTTTCTTTTGCAGCAAGTAAAGTTTGTTACATTGAGCAGTTGAGTATCCCTAAGACAGTATCGCATAATTTAAATGGGGAAGAATTAATGAATTAAATGAATTAACCAATATTAAAGGGTCTGTATACGTTTGGTAATGACTCTGAAAATTAATGGCATTAAAAACTTACTTGGTAAGAAGTACAGCAGCTTTGGATAGTATAATGCATTTTAAGAAACTTTTCACTTTGAAATACTGCGGTTATGGAAAAAGATATCCCTTTTTACCCCCAAAAATTTTAATCTGAGAAGCGTTACAGCAGTTACGCTTCTCAGATTGTGTATTCCTGCGTGGACATAACAGCTACAGATTTTTGGCAATATCTCAAAAACGCTTCCACCTTTTGAAATAAAAAATTTTACAGGTTAGTTTTATGGTATATATCTACAACTATATAGGATTAAAACAAACAGTCGGTTCCAATTACCAAACGTATTCAATCCCTTTAAGAGACTGCTTCGTGTTTTGGCCTATGTGCTAAAAAGCGGTGTAAGCGAAGAATTCTGCAGGTAAGCAGCACTATGAGATTGGTTCCAGCTGAGTGCAAGCCCTTTTCACACGACAAAAAGAAAAAAACATTCCTGGCGAAATTTCCTCAATGTTTGTACAAAATATAACAAAATGAGCTTCGTGTGAAAAGACAGCAATTTTTTACATGTTCTACATTCCTTGGGAAATTTCTCAAACATTGTGAATTTTTTTAATAGGTACCGACCAACGACAAAAACTTACGCTTTATTCAGCGTACTCAAGTACATCCTGAGATAGGGGGGAACCACCCATAGAATCATCCCCCACCCTCGGAGTTTGCGAAGTGGTTACAAAATAGTTGTATTAGTATTTGAATAATTCATATAAAACTAAATATTAAGCAAAATTTAGAACAAAGTGATCAGCTTGTCTCAAAATAATATGCACTGTGCACACTTCATTTCTTATATATTTAGTTCTATAATGCAAACTAAAATAAACTGTGCTGTAACTATTTGTATTTTGTGGAATCAATTGGGTTAGTTAGAGGGTGCATGCAGCTCATTCCTTATTTTTCATCCAAAAAGGGAACAAAGGTAGTGCAGGGGAAAAAATCCCACTATTACAGAAAACCCAGAAAGGCTGAATATGCACTTAAGAGTCTCTTAATCCGCACAATTTCCCGGAGCCCTTCTGCGGACACCGAACTTCACGCCCTTGTAGGTATCAAAATGTATGTTTGTATCAATTCTTCAAGAAAGAGGGCAAAGGTAAAGAGGAAACCCCACAGATAGTTCAAGCTAATCCTACTCAAAAGAACCACAAGAAAGATTCAGAATGCACAAGAGAGCATCTTCATCTACACAATTCTTCCTGGGGCCCAGGAGTGGGCCCGGGACCCCATAGCTTTGCAATGCCAACTTGCACTCGCATTGAATGACATTTTCATTTTTCATCAAAAAAAAAGACACAAAATAAGGAGAAAATCAGAAAACGTCCACACTAATTTTGCTCAAAAAATAACACAGAAAGAGAGTACGATAGAGGGCACTGTTGTAAAAAAAAAAAAACAGGCAACCTGCAGCGTGCCCCCGTCCTAATGCAGGGCTCAAATTTTACACTGGACCGCAGGCCCGAGGCTAGTGGTTTTAGTGTTGGGCTAGTAAACTTAAGACCGACAAGTCCGTGGGTCTTGTGTTTTTCCACTGAGTATCAATACATGTACCTCACTGTGTAATATCTTGAACAGAAACAAACTATGATCAAATGTTGACATTGAGTCTGATACCATTCAATTATTAGTATTGAGTAATAAAGTATACTTAATACCCAGAAAGACAGATGAGATCAATCTTCTCTTACATGTCTTAGTGCAATTTTTGTTCAAATAAAAACAGTTAAATTCTAGTTGTCAGGACTCAGGAATTTTTTTCTCATTCTGATTTTGGTCTTGTACAAAAAATGCCTGGTCCAGTAGACATTCTGAGCTACAAGCCCTGCTGTCTTGTGGATTTTTCTCCCAAATTTGAGCCCTGCAATGCTGTTATGTTACAGTTCGTGCTGCGCGCTGTTTGACTGAGTATCCGCCCCCTTTACCATACCTTGGATGTGCCTTGACAATTAATCAAAAGTAAGTTATTTCACATGTATCCAAAATTTACAAAAAATTCACCAGAATCGTCCCCCCTACTTTTCAACACAGATTAGTCACGGCATGTGTCACTTTTACATCTTTTGCAAACATTTATTTAACCTCAAATTAAAATGTTTCCAATAACGTGTACAAACACTCTTATTAAATCATATAGTAAAACAGGTACATATCGTCGGCTCAGAACTATAAGGTCCTTAAGTTACGTAATGGACAAAAGGTCGTTAACAAAATAAATTTAAAAGGTCTAAAAAAGAGTAAATAAAATATGAAAATCCAAAATTTAATGTTTTGTCATGAATTCTAAGCATAGGTTTCATAATGAAACATTAATTTTTGGATTTTTACATCTTATTTACTCTTTTTTATACCTTTTAAATTTATTTTGTTAATGACCTTTTGTCCATTACTTAACTTAAGGACCTTATAGTTCTGAGCCGATGATATAAAAGGTGTGCGCTTGAGTGTTACATTTCCATAAGTTAAATTTCATAAATGGTTTGCTCCAATTCTCTCAGAATGGAAATTCCCAGAAGAAGAAAAAAATACTTTACGGCAACCTTTCCAAGTTTGACGGCAGCCAAATATGTCTAGAAAAAACCTGATATGGCAGATTCTACATTGCTGTTCATCAATGATTGCCCCACACCCCCTCCTCTCCAGACATGTGGAACCTTATTGTCTTTTAACACCCAATAAAGACTTGTCAATGAAAAATACACATGGAAATGACAACCTTCCCAGTCTTATTTACTGTGATTGATTCAGGATAATTAGAGAAAAGAAACACTTTCCACCTGCCGTTGATTACAGCTGCCTTCTCATATTTCCTCTTAATCTCATTTTCTTTTTAATTCTAGACAGAAACGAATGTTTGGTTGATGAAAGACGCCAGAATTTTGTCTCCACCGGAATTAAATACACAATCACAAGTTATCTCTGTTTCCCTCAATAACTCAATGTGTGTTACATAAACCGTAATATTACGTCTGTGTGTGTGTAGGGGGAGGGGACCATTAACAGAGCACACACCCCTCAAATATAATTAAATTAATTTCCTTTTCTCAAAATACCCGGACAGTAAATGAAAATTCCTTTAGACCTTTTCTGCTTGGCAACATCACTGAAGATGCAAAGCGTTGATCAAATTGACATGCCATACAAAAACGGCCTTGGAATTTGAAAATTAATATGAAAGCAAAGCCCAGTTTAGATTTTTGAGAACGGTGCCCTTGGATGTTCTGGGTGAGGAATTTGAAGTGTAAATTAGTAAACGAATCAAGAGGGGTTAACAAATAAATATTAAGTGTTCAATGTATACTTTGTTTACCATTCAGGAGTTTTGAAACACTGATGTTGGCTTTTCTGAACCAGGAACTTCAGTGGTAAATGAAAGAATCCACAGGCAGGAGTTAAAAATAAATATGCGTAATTTTATTTTAATTTATATTTACCGGTGTGGAAATTTGAAACATTGGAATTACAGAAACTTTAGAGGTAAATGAAAGAATCAAGCGGGGATTAATATCAATATATGTGAATTCTAAAACGCTGGAATTGGCTATCTGGAACAGATACCTTAGAAGTAAATGAAAGAATTCAGTAGGGTTGAAAATAAATACGACAACAACAAAAATGTATTAACAAAATTGTTTTCTTCCACAGAAGTGTTCATATTGTGGTGGCAGGAAGTCCAACTCTGTGACTCGTTTGTAAACTTATGATTTTCACAAGTTTAATCTTGTCCATAGAGAATAGGGGCTAAAAGGACAGGTCATCACCTTAATTTTTTTTTTATTTAGGTAAGAAAGTAACTCAGGACAAAACACACAAGCTCAAATATTCCAAGTCCTGTTTACAAGCACAGTAGGCTTTTTCCATCTCTTCCCCGGTTCCCCTTCATCGGGCTCAAATTTTTGGGGAAAATCCCTAAGACCACAGGGCTTGTAGCTCAAAATGATTACTTGACCAGAATTTTGTTTCACAAGACCGCAATCAAATTGAGAATAAAACTTCCTGACACAGTTTACATGCGTGTAATAGGTTTCATTAGATTTATCTCATTTGTCTTTAAGGGTGTTCAGTATAGGTCATTACTCAGCAGAATTGAAAGGTATTTATCAGACTCAAAGTCAACATTTGAACATCATTTGTTTCTGTTCAAGATATTACACCATCAGGTATTTGTTATTCAATTCAAAAACACAAGACCACCAGACTTGTCCGGTTATGAGTTTACTGACCCGATACTAAAATCACTGGCCTCGGGCCTGCAGTTTAGTGTAAAATTTGAGCCTTGCTGATCTCTGGATATAAATTAATTTGATATTGCATCGCCCTGAGTTACTTTCAGAGCCCAAACCAACCCACAGAGTACATAGAGCTGCCCACACACCTCTCCTGCACTCCCCAAACCTTGCCAATTTCCAAATCAAAGATCATATTTTCCTCAATTTTCCAGAGATAAAGCAGCCGATACGAACATATCTTATCTCTTAATCCGTCCCGCTTTTATTTGTTTACACTTTCAACAATCCCCGTTAATGTTGTCAGCTCTCCCTCTTGCCATCCCAATTTTCCCCTTGATTTGCGATCATGGAGGAAGTACTAGAGGGGCTATATAGTTCATAAGAAGGTTACCAATATGGGCTGAAAGTAAGCCAAGCGCGAGTATTAAATCTAGCAATCAATGGTCCTATGGAGCGGAGGGGTACTGAGGGAGTGTGAAAGTGCAGTCACTCACTGCTCTTCCTTTGCTCGTTTCAAGGAGAAACGTAGCGGATGGAGGCGGGCATCCTTGTGGTCCTTGCCTTCGGACTGCGGGCTTTGATTCGGAGATGCTACAGTTATATTAAAGGTATATTAGGCCACATAAAAATAAAAAATTGTTGATCGTCCTTTTTTTATGGGAAGTGGGGGAGGGAGGGCGGTTTGTTTGTTTTTTTTGTTTTTTTTGACATGGCAAAATATGAAATAAAGAATAAAGATATCATCATAATCACTATAAAACAAAGGGTTTGTGTGATTTTGATGTTTTTAATTGTTTTGTTAAACCCTTTCAAATCCTAGATGACTTTTTCTGTAAACATTTTCAAAAAACTAAAACGCAGCCTAAGTAAATATTTGAAGAGTTTTTCTGGTGTTCCCAACATGAATAATCTTTCTTCAATCATCTATTTCCGACCTATGGATTTTGAAAAAATATCAGCTGAAAAATCTGGGAGCCAAATTTGACTGAAAAGATCATAAAAAATACCGTTTTTATGATTTAAAAAAAAAAAAAAAAAAAAAAAAAAAAAAATGGAGTCGGGGGGGGTTTTGTAGGGTCGGGCGGGGACGATCAACAATTTTTTTATTTTATTTGGCCTTACATCATTGGTCTTTGGAAGAAGTATGTTCATTTCTTTCCTCTGCTTTCCACTGAGCCATTTTACTTAGATTTTTTACTAGCTTGTCTCTTGTGACTTGTATTTTGGCTTACTTTTTACTGTTTACTTCTTTGTTGCTTCTGATTTCCTGTAAAGCGCCTTGAGGCCCTCATACAAGGCGCTCTATAAATATTGTATTATTATGATTATTATATTATTATTTGATAGCTAGATTTGAGTATTATACTAATATCCGGTACAATGACTTACTTTGTCACAAGTTTGTGCTTAAATTTGAATTCCTCAGACTTTATCGACAGTTGCTATGTCGCTTGATTCAAGGCAAGCTTTTGCAAAGAAACGGCGAACACCCATACTCAATTTTGAATGAATGTGTATGACACAATGGTACCAGGGTTTGCTCATCTGGAGGTTGCTAAACAAAAGCTTGCCCCGAACCATTCGACATGGCAACTGTCTCCATAGTCTGAGGAATTCAAATTTAGGTGGTAGTTTGTGACTAACTAAGTCATTGTACCACGCTTTTCTCCAATCTAACTCGCAAATGGCTTAATATCCCACCATCTAAAACCTGTGAACATTTTCTTCAATCTAGGTGGTCAGGTTTTTGAAAAAGCACCGAATAACGGTATATGTTTTGTCAGGATTTTTGTGCATGCTTCTTTTGATTTGGCTGGAAACTAAAATAACAAAGTTAGGAGATAATTTGTTTTCTCACATGGCAGTATTTTAAATTGATATTTCTCTGAACAATTGGTACACGTGTCAAATATATCTTTTCAGAACTGAAATTACAACTCAGGGAATTATCATTTCTACATTTTACATCAGGAAGGTAACTAAGCAACATGATGTTTTTGCCAATAGTTTATGTCAAGTAGGTTTACTCGAGTAACAAACAAGTGAATTTAACTTCCTTCTGGGTAGGAGTGTTGGTGCTGAGAAGAACCGGGGTTGAGATCAAGTCATAATAATGATAAAAATAATAATAATAATAATACGAGACATATATATAGCAAATAATGCTAGAGTCTCTATGCGCATCACAAACAATGAAATGAAATATATAAAGCAATTTGTTACAAAAAAAATAGATTTAAACAAAAATGAGTCTTTAAAAGTCCCTTGAAAATCAGAAGAGAGTCAGCTTGGCGAATATGAAGAGGTAAGTAGCAGGGCTCAGTGTTAAAAAAACCCCATAACCAATACTTTATCCCAAAAGAGATTTAATTTACATAGTTTGGGTTTCCCAAAGAAATTCGCTACCTTCTCAGTTCCTACTTCCTGCAAAATACAAAGCTTCAAATCTTACTATAAAAAGTGAATACAAATTGAATCGATGAGGATATAAATGTACCACGAAAAACCCCATGATGTGAATAAGTAAATAAAGAAGCATGATAGAGGATGGATGAAGTGTCTCCAAGATCCAAGAAGCTACTGGAGCAAAAATAACATCAACATGTAGGTCTTCTTTTTTATTTGTGTAGGAGTTAAGGCCAGAGGGTACATCAATACCAACTGCTGTACTCCACGTAAATGAAGTGGAAAATTTCTTATAGCCATTTTGTGCAAAATTCCACAAAGTTTAAAAGTTCGAGTTATTTTGTTGCAATCTGCCTTGCAACGAAATGGTGAGAACGAATGCTTGAGGGCGGTAGATAGGGGACGGGGAAAGGGATTCAACATAGTGTCAACATGAAGGGTTAAAAAAACAAGAACCATTTATGTAAACAAAGAACATTAGGCCTGGATCAACACACGGAGTCTATGACCTCAGCTGCCCCTGCTCTTGGCCTTTGACCTCAGCTGCCCCTGGTCTTGGCCTTTGACCTCAGCTGCCCCTGCTCTTGGCCTTTGACCTCAGCTGCCCCTGCTCTTGGCCTTTGACCTCAGCTGCCCCTGGTCTTGGCCTTTGACCTCAGCTGCCCCTGGTCTTGGCCTTTGGTGTCACGTCAAAAGTTCCCCCAAAGACTTTTCAAGATTTTCTGATGGAAGTGCCTTTTGCCAAACGAAAATGGCCCTGTCTTCTCAAACAATTTCAGGGGTTGCAGTGTATGAATAATTCATTTATTTTTCTCATTTGATGATTTACCCTAAAACATTGTACAAAGTTTAAAGCTTTCAAAAAAATGTACCTGGGTCCTCAGGTTATAATCAAAACACTGGACCTCACATTTTGTAAAATGTTTACAAGTAAACTTGCTTAAAGGTAAGGTGGATTGTTTTTTGTCAACGTAGTCAAATAATAAGAAAGATACAATGAAAGTCACATAAAAAAAGGCGCTGAAAAGGGGCTTGCTTAAGAAAAAGGAGAGCGGAAACTTGGTCAGAAGTGCCCCCCCCCCCTAGAAAAAAACGGTGCACCCCCTTGTAGCCCTAGTTACGGCGCTGGGGTCATTACCAAAGCATGACCCTATACCTTTAAGTCCTTCTGCAGGGCACTTGTTTATAATTATGTTCCAACAAAGTACACAAATGTAATGTAATCCATACAAATGTATTTATAAATGAAGGATTCCAAGTACAACTGTAATCAGTACAGCCCACTATAATTCGAATTCCACACATCAGATAGAGCTGCCGTTCCTACACAAGTTTCAGGAAAATCTATAATGATGTCAATGCATGACTCCTTGACATGCCATCCTGTTGACGGTCACCCTTGGTGCCTCGTAATTTCCTGACAAAACTGGATGCCCTCAATCCATAAATGTAAAAAAAATTACGCCCTTCTGTCTGATATTGTGAAATTGCAAACATTGTAAAAAGGTGAAGGACCTTTAAAGGAATTGTATACGTTTGGTAATTGGATTCCACTGTTTGTTTCAATCCTATATAGTTTTAAATTTATACCATCAAACTAACCTGTGAAAATTGCATTTCAAAAGGTGGTAGCATGTTTGAGATAATGCCGAAAATCTGGAGCGGGTATGTCCACGCAGGAAGAATAATCTGCAATTGGAGTACACAATCTGAGAAGCGTATCTGACAGTAACATTTCTCAGAAACAAATTTTGCGGGATAAAAACTGATATCTTTTTCCATAACCACATTACTTCGAAGTGAACAGTTTCTCAAAATGCATTATACTATCCAAAGCTGCGGTACTTCTTCCCCAGCTAGTTTTTATTGCCATTAATTTTCAGAGTCATTACAAAAACGTGTACAGACCCTTAAATAAAAACAAAATGGCATTATATTTTTTTACGACAAGCAAGCTTTGCTTCTGAAATAGTTATCCTGAAAGTAGAAATTGCAAACCTTGTAAAAGGTGAAATACCTTTAATAAAAACAAAATGGCTGAATATCTTTACGACAAGCAAGCTTTGCTTCCGAAAGAGTTATCCTGAAAGTAGAAATTGCAAACATTGTAAAAGGTGAAAGACCTTTAATAAAAACAAAATGGTTTGAATTTTTTTTACGACAAGCAAGCTTTGCTTCTGAAAGAGTTATCCTGAAAAGTAGAAAACAAGAATAGTTCCTTAGAAAAGAGGGTCCTTTTGTTTGTTATTTCTTTCATTATCCAAGCCCTCCCCCCCCCCCCAGGGAGACAACAGTTCCTTGGCAACTGGTAAAACGAGATGAAAAAAATAAATAAATAAATACGAGATGAAATAAATTAATAAATAAATACATATCTAATCTTAGTGCTGAAAGGAACAATCAATCAACAACCTCAAATGAGAAAAATTAGTTTAAGAAAAACTCTGTGGCTGCAGAGTTGAAAAAACCCTGCAAAGTTTGAAATTTAAGCTTGATAATCCAGACCATTTGCAAATTCATGCTATGATTCCTTCATAGGTTGAAAAGCATTTATTTTTATTTTTTCAAGTAACACTCATTTTTATTTCTCCACACAGGGTACCAGCTTCATGTAGTTCGTAGAATTTGTTGACAAATTAAAACGTACCTCAACCAGCCTGTGAAAACCATTAGACTTATTTCCTCTTATTGCTTAAATTTAAGGCTAAACAAAAAGAGAGCGAACAAATGGACTATTACTAGACAGTGATCCATCCCGTATACAAATCTCTTCCCTAAAATGAAAAAGGTTTGATGTTAGACTACCATTCATGGATGGTTGACACCTTTACATGTTACCTAGAATGATAATGTCCATAAGTATTGTGGATTTGCAGCTCTCACTGACTAATTTACTTAAAACGCTCGGATAACATTTCCAAATATCAGTTCAAAATCGTGCGCAGAGGGTGTAAAGGGCTTCCGAGAAGATTTGTAATTCAGGCATGGACTATACGGAGGGCATCACCCCCTACCGTCGTTGTCGTGTCGTCGTAATGTGGAATGTTTTTATTGCAGAGCTGCATGCGTGACAATGATTAACTGGCCTCTGGTACACCTGGGGCATGCTGAAGGATTTGTATCACAGTATTTGGCATCCAGGATGTTTGTGGAGCACAGGTGTGAGAAGACTGAAGCAATAAATGGGGGGACGATCTGGAAACCCACAGAGCCGGACTCGGATGGACTCTCAATCGGGGGGGGGGGGGGGATACATTTGCTCCCCGTTAGTGACATGGTGACAGGAGGATTTGAACTGGAATGGGATGATATCAATCTAGCTGGTTAAAGTGGGCCCCAACCTTTTCAAATTGTAAAATTTGTCATGCTGTGAGTTAAATTCTGATCAGTGAATGCTCTTTCAAAATCATATATATATATATATATTTTTTTGTCTCATGACATTATTGGATAATTTCATCTGCACTAAGAAATATTTGGACATATTATACATTAATTTTGGTTGTTGCTATGGAAACAAATATAATGACTAGAAGGTGGACAAGTTTGTCTGAAAGTATACAGACAGAAAAAAAACAGTTAAATTGCCAGGTGGAAAAGCACTTTATCCCGAGTATTTTTCGTTTTATGTTTGCATCATTACACTCCGATGACTGATATTGTCTATTAAAAAATGTATATAAATTCACAACCCCTTAGGGAGTCATTTTCTGCTGACTTATAGGAAACTGGGGAGACATTGGCCGTTGGGGAGACATATCAATGTCTACCTAATGTTTCAACTGCCATTTGTGAACATGTTTAATGTTGCAAACTCATATCTACAAAGCATGGTTTGGGATGAGGGTTTCTACTTGTTCAATAAGTCAATGGCAATATAATGTACTCTATTTAGTAGGCCTACACTACCAGTAAATAGTTTGATAAAGCCTAATAAAATACCCAATACACCATCACTTTGTTACACACAAATTGTGAATTCTGGGGAGACATTGGCCACTAGTGAGACATATCAATGTCATACCTAATGTTTCAACTGCCATTTGTGAACATGTTTAATGTTGCAAAACTCACATCTACAAAGCATGGTTTGGGGGATGAGGGTTTCTATACGTGTACAATAAGTCAATGACAATATAATGCACTCTACAGTAGGCCTTCAAATACCAGTACATATTCTCATCATTGCTTATCAAATACTCGAAGTCACCATTTGTTACAAATTGTGAGTTTTAGTGTTTGGGAATTGAATTGTCAATCAACCAGTTCTATGACTGATACAATATTGTTTCTTGGAAGAGTGCAGAAAGTGAAACAAACCTCAGAAAATTTGGGCTCAATTGGTCATCAAATCGGCAAGAAAAAACAGCCTTGATGCATAAAATTGTGTGCTTTCAGATGCCTGAGAAAGGCTTTACGCCTGAAGCCTTTCTCAGGTTCAAATTTTTGGGGTTACTTCAAAGTCGCAATGTTTTATAATATCAACAGTTGTGGAGTAATTACCAAAAGAACACCCTGCCTTAAAGACAAGATAAACACAATTTAATGATTGAAAACTTAACAAGAAAAGTGTTCACAATTTTTGTGATAATGTATCAAGGTTTTGTACTTGCTATGTTTTTATTTTTATTGATTTATTATTTTATTTATTTCATCACACATCCAAAATGCACTCAAACTTTTAAGACCACTGCTTGCCTCTCTGATCAAATAATCAACTCTTGAAACCATAAATGCCACTTCCCTTTCGGGGGCCGGACAAAAAGGCCTTAAAGTACAAATTATTGGTGTGACCTAGATACTGTACGCCGCATTTTACAGATATTAACCAAGTTAGAATCTCAGCAGAGTCTCTTGAATCTCATTTTACATTGATGATCCCAAGACGATGTTTTGGCCTCAGGAAGTGAGGCTGCCTCGGTTAGACACAATATTTTATTGGATTCAATCTACGTTTCCCAACAAACAAAAAAGCGGGGCTTTGAACGCGCTACATCCAGGAATATTGTTGGACTTCCACGGCTCATGCCGAAAACCGATCAAGTTGAATTTTGTATGGACTCTCTGTCACACGCAATCTTGTCACTGCGAGAGTATACCGCGAGAGTAATTTTACGCGGGGCTTTCGCTTCTCTTAGAGGTAGCATCGCCATGGGGATACAAAAGGTCACACTAAGTGGTCACCCTTTTTAGTTATTAAATATCAAGCAGTTTCTTAAAGCCTGGGTTACCCTAGCTTCTACTTGAATAAGACCGCAATCCGGGTGATGTAAGTGAGATAATTTAACAACAAACAGGGCAACAACTCACCATGGCCCTGACTCTAATAACTCTATGCTAGAGCAGTGACAAAACTAGGGGTAAAATTTTAGGGAGCTTACAAGGAGGAGCACCATTTTTGTCTAGGGGGGGGAGAAGTGAATGATTTCCCATGTATAGCAGAGCAAAATGCTTCACAAAATGTATCAGTTGCTAAATACTCAAAGATCATCATCTGCTTCTCAATATCATCATTCAGTGTGTACAAACTATGTTCAGTCCAAATATTTTGCTAGATGCAAAATTGCTGGACGAAATTGTTCCCTTGGGGCACTTCAGGCCAATTAAAACTTTCCGTTTGCATTTTGCTTAAACAAGACCCTTTTCAGCACTCGAGTTAAGCCATTTACAACTTGGAATTACTACTTAAAACACTAAACACTGAAATTACCACATAAAAGCTTATACAATTCTGGTAGCTTTTAATCTCGAAGGGGGAGGGGCACCCTGGGGGAACGGGCACCCTGGGGGAACAACCCTTAATCAGGGGAGGGCACGTGTCCTGCCTCCCCTTAGTTACAACACTGCGCTCCAGGAAAACATTGCATCCTTCACTTTCTAGGACTTTAAGCCACACATTATGAAGCCCATCTTCTTAATTTAAATAACGATCAACTTTGATAAGAATTTTTTTTTTAAGTAACAAACCACAAAGAAACTGACTGTGTAATTATAAATCAATTTTGGGGTGAACAAAGAAAAATAGGTAGAGCACTTGCACTTACACCCAGAGGTCCCTGGTTCAAATCCCGCTCTTGTCAAAGTTCTTTGTTCACCCCAAAATTGATTTAAAAGATGCTCAAATCTATGACAGTTGGAACCAGGTAATACACAACAATACATAAACTATCAACAGTATGAATGCATGTTGACGACTAGAGTCAATATCGATTATTTCAACTGGACTTCTCCTTCTCCACCTCAAGGTTTCTCTAACAACTCAAGCAGAATGCTGAATTCTCTTTACAGGTTTCTTCAACTCAACAGGCGATATATTTTTGCAGATTCCTTAACCTCAATGCCAAAAAGAAAATAGTCAAAGTATTGATTTTAATCAGAGTGGGAAAAAAACCCCGTTCTCCCGGGTTAAACTGTTTACAAATTTTGGAAGTGTTTGAGGCCAAGTAACAAAAGTAACAAGTTTCTCGTCCGGACTTTAACAAAAAAAAAAGAGGAGGCAGGGCTTTACTATTTACCGCTATTTTTTGCTATTTTTTTCCAAGATGGCCGCCATGCTAAATACGGCTGGCGAAGGTATATTTATTCACAGATATTGTGCTATATACTGATGCAATGTATGACAAAACAAATGATTTGTATCATTTTAGTCTACTTGCTAAGCAAGTTTCAAAATTCAGAAACGGCTGTTGTATTGCAAAGGTGAAAAAAGAGTCTAGACAAATTCTTAGGCAAAAATAAACCAAGGAACTTCTGAGTTTTTTTCCAAATTTTACCCTTTATTTTTGTTTTCGCTTTTTTTCTGAATAGTAAATAGTAAAAAAAAAGGAGGTGGCGGCCAAAAAGAAGGCAGGCGGGACAAGAAACTTGTTACTTTTGTTACTTGGCCTTACTGTGGATAAATTTCCTTTATGCAAGACTTGCTTCAGATTGACATTTGTTTAATTTTTTGTACTATTATTATATATTTCTGGTAATGAAACCAAGGATAGGCTACCTCATAAGTGAACTTAATCACTGTAGCTCGCAAGCCTGGAAACCTGTTAACAAGGGTGCTTGCTATGTGAACCAGAAACACCGGGGTTAAACCCCTACTCTTCCATGATAAGTGTTCTGGGTTATTTAATGTACACCAATGCTAGTACACGGGACCTAGAGCTTAATGCCCCATCCAAAGGACAAAGCAATTACGGTAAAAAAAATTGCTCACGGACACAAGTGCTTCTTCTTCTTCTTTTTCTCTTTTTTTAAAAGAACATTTGGCAAATAGACTGTGCAAGTCTCGATCGTATTGAATGTTGCAACCTGCTACAGTGCATGATTTAGTTTTCTTCACAAGTTTCCCCAAGGTTCACCAAAATGTTAGTCTTGGTGCAAGACGTTCTTAGCGCATTTTGCCGCGTCAGTGCAACAAGGTCGTGCGCCACATTTATGGAGAAATTGAGTTAAAATATACAATAGATGCTTTATTTTTGTCTGAATAAACTGTAAAAGTTAACATTTTGTACCAAAAATTAATAAAAAGATACAGGTCATTAGCATGAAATGATGTCATAATATGTTAATGTGGTCCGAGCAACAAAGTCGTATCTTACACATACGATGTTGTTGCACTAAGAATTATGACACTATTCTCCATCGACTGCACGCGATGCAGGTTTGTGCAACAAAGTCGTATCTTCAAGATACGACCTTTTGACCAATCTTAAACCACATTTATCATGGTAATTAAGACATCAAACTTGTTTTGAAGGTAATTAAGATAACTTTTAATGTTTTTATAATACATTTCTTCATAATTCCTGTGTACAAGTGGACAACCAGTGATTATTTAAAAGCGTCCCCAAACCTTAAAAAGTGATTTATGCAAAACAACCAAAATTCAAGTTACAACCTTGTTGCGCCATAGAGAAAGGACCCACTCTCTATGGTTGCGCTGACGCCACGGTTTTTGCTGCCCAATTGGTTACTGAACACACTGTATAGCGATTCAGGTATTTCAAGACTCACTGATAGAGGGCGTTCTGTACGCATGCAGCTCTCTCTCTCTGATCAATGAACCCTCCAAACTTTACGGCGGTGCTGAGACTACTGATGAATCACTGTACAGTGTGCAGTATTCGCTCAATCCGTTTCGGCTCCTACTTGTCTTTTTCCCTTGCTTATATTATTTGTTTCTATTATTTATTTAATTTGTTTCCACTTTTTATTACATGTAATTATTTATCTTGGGCCTACTTATAATGTTTACAATATTGTTAACATTTATGTTTTCTGTTTGGTTTACTTCTTTTATCCTCATGTACTTGTTTCTTTGTAATTTGTGTATGGTTTGTCTTGGTCAAATAAATAATAATAATAATAATAAGTATGTACAGAGTACAGCAACCAACTGGGCAGCAAAATTTGCTAAGGACGTCTTGCAGGAAGACTACCAAAAATGATTGAAAACACGCTACACTAGACGGCTTACTTAACGGCTGTTGCTTTGATGATAGGCTAGCCATGTCAAAACAAATAAATACACCCTTTCATGCTGCTGGTGGTACCAGGAAGGGTTTTTTGCCAAAGGCTGTAGCTAGCCCCATCCACAATCCTTCTAGAAGTTCTACTCTAAAACCTCAGCTCCATGTACAATTTACCTGTCATGATTGAAGTACATTGACCACAGCATACGTCCCACGTAGTGGATCGTGATGTCAATGAACATCAACATGTACATGTGTGAGTGCGTTGCCTCAGGTCCTTGTCTCTATAGTTTCCGTCTCCTCGATTTAATAAGTTGTTTTATGAACCCCGCTTCACCTAAAGTTTCTACCTTTATCAATATGTGGGTCAAATCCATAATAATGATAGATATAATTTGTGATAACAATTTTTAACCATGTGGACAACATTGGTATTTGTCAAAGACCAGGGGCTGATTTCACAAAGCACTGAAATTCATCTTACGAGTCAGTTACTGCCATGGTGATTTGTATTGTGACATCACACTTTGCTTAGCAATTAAGAGTGATTTGCTGTTAAGATCAATCTTAACTCTTTGTGAAATCAGCCTCAGTATCCGCACTTTATCAGACCCAACATAAACATGAAATAATAGTTTGAGCTAAATCGGTCAATGAGGTCACACACAAAAAAAATATTGACAAAATAGGGAGACCACCAACATTAGGGGCTAGATAGCTCAAATGGTAGAGCTCTGGCATGTTGATCCGAAAGTCACAGGTTCAAGTCCCGCTCTAGTCAATTTTTCTTTGTTCAACCCAAAATTATTCAAAAAGTGAAAAAAAAACCTTATATGTGTTTTCACCGTTTTCAAACATTGGGTTTTAGACTCGCGATGTAAAAAACTCATTGTTTTACTTATTTCTGAAAGACTACAGCATTTCAAGCAAAACTATTTCAAGGGATGTTTTCCACCATGACCGTCTTTATAACATGTAAGTTATGTGCAACTCTGTGAACATTTACATGTATATTTTCACATTTACCAATGTTGTGCACACCCTTTTATATCTAGAAGTTGGTATCAATATGACAAAATTCTAAGAGTGAAAATTCTATTTCAAACTTTGAAATTTCCAGAAAATGAAACACCAGTCTACTCGTTCAAAATATACTTGGGGGAGAACAAATTTAGTGTATGATACTGAACAGGTTTGTCTACTGCATATAATTTTGCAATTTTGTGTAATAAAAGCTTTTAATATTTCTTATTACATTACTTACTATTACTCTCAATGCCACGGGAGACTGTGTATCCTTTCAGTTTCTTTCAGTGTAAAAATATATCGAATGCTGAACAACCAAACATTCACCAGTAATTTGTAGGCTATTGTAAATTCCATCAATTTTTGAAAATTAGCATACACAGCAAACTTTCAATTATTCATTTTTTGATGTGGAATTTTTTAAGGAGCCTTGAGCTGATGCAGGAGGTTTACATCTCAACAACATTTTACGGGGGAAAAAAAAATCAAATTTCTCAGGGGGAAAGATCATGGTGCAGGCCTCAAATGTTTGTGTAAGTTTGAGATCTGAGATATTTAAGCCTGGGTTCACCTGTGAAAAGTTTTTATAGAGAAATATACAAATAAAACATGTCACAAAGTAAAGATTATGAGAGAAAGACTAAGACTGGGTCAAAGTGAAAAAGTCGTTTTAGTTTGTTTTCAGTAGCTTGTAATGTCCTCATTTTCATTACAAAAAGGAGGAAAAGACAACAAAAGTAAAAACTACAACATGATTTAGTCTGACCCTACAGAGATGTTGATAAGCACTGTATTTATTCAGTGTTTTCCCGAGTCTTGCAAAAAAAAAATCAACCCTGTTTGGCACCTTGGGTGGATCATAATATAGGAATATATTGGATCAAGTCATATTGTCATCTTTAAACCCTGGCAATATTCTTAAAAAACCCAAAATTAATATTTATCAGGAAAAAAAATAATGGTGGGGCCTGAAATATCTGTCTACATTTAGAAAGTAAATAAACACCAAACACCTAGCTAAAAACAAAACTGAACAAAAGAAGTTTTAGATTAAATGAAATGGCAAGGCTGGCTGAATAAATGTTGTACAACAGTTAGTCAGATGAAGCACCGGTCTATAGATAAAACAGGTGTTTTACATTATTCATGATTAGGACCCAAGCTCGTTTGCTTAAGTGATGTTGCAGTGCACACGACTGCACCCCCCCTCCCCAACACAGTACAGCACGGAAAACACTAAAATATGAATGAGCTCACTTGAGGGAGAAGCTGCTTCCCCCAAGAGTTGAACGTGATGTCAGTTTGATGGCGCAAATGATAATGGGAGGTGATTAAGCGTTCTTCTTATTAATGAAAACCTGTATGACGCCTTCTGTATTGGAGATAAAGTGCAGCTTTGTGGAGATAAAGTGCAGCTTTGGTAACGCTGGCAAAAATACTGCTTCTGGTTCGGTTGCTTTTTCTTTGATTCAGGATAAAACACGGAATCCCATATGAATGCCCCAATGCGCATGATCGGCGCGCAAAGGATTCTGGGTGAAATCCAAGTCCAAGCTACACCGGCAACCATCATTGCTACTGATTTTGAAGTGTTGCGGTACACAACTGTAAAACCTGGCATAGTTACATGTAAAGTATAGAATGGCGTCGATCTTGGCAGCTTGATTTATTTGTATTTGGTTTCCCAAAATGCATTGCGGTATATTTTTAAGATGGCGCAATTGTGCATAATGGGCTATTGGTAGGGTAGGCAATACTGTTTATATACAGTTATTCTTATTGAGTCAAGATACAGCATGGTACAACATTGATAATGTTTGCCAAACTTCTGCTGCTGGTATATGCTTACTTTCTTTGAAACAAGATAAGGTACAGTATTAAAAATGTTTTCAAAAGTGTTGGATGCTTACTCCCCTTTAATCAAGATCAGGCGAAACTGTTGACTACAGCTGTGATAATTCTCTTCAAATTCGAAATGTAGTGTCAAAATTGGCACTATACTGGTATTCTTACTCTCTTTGAATCAAGATAAGGTACAACACTACAGGGTTATGTTGGTCAACACTTTACATGAGAAATTGTACCCGCAAATTTCCTTAACCACTTGCGGTGTACTAAACCTTTAAGTTGAATAATCGCATTACATTAGAGAACCTTTTTTTTTATAAGGCCAGACTAATGAATTTTTCATTTGTTTTGCCTGAACGACCTTTCCCATGAAATAATAATGACACAGTAACACAAGTAACAACAATTATGGTAATGATAACAGTGGTGTTAAGAGTGTGGAACATCATGAACAGTTGGGAAGGGTAGAAGAAAAACATTTAGCTACATGTTTTGAAAACAAAATTGTTAATGGCAGTGTAACTATTGATTTACTTGATACAAGTACAAGTACAGTAGCAGCAAATTGTACATTAACCATTAAGAGGGAAAATATTTTTCTGCCAAATACCCAGACAATTTTGTAGCATATCTTGGTTTCAAATATAAAAGTGAATTTTTGTTTTAATCTTAAAATTACCAGTAATTCCTACAAAATAAAATAAAATTTTGTGTATCTTAAAATTTACAACAGTAGGGCCTAACCCCTAAAATTGTTGACAATTTTGACAATTTTGCTTTAGTTCAGGACAAGACCTTTTTTGTCTGAGTAGGACTTTGTCACCCACTGTGGCTATTTGTGGCCTCTGTAGGCCATATTGGTGCAAACGGTTCGAAACAGCCGTCTTCTCCAAAGGGTAACGAATTTCAATGTCTACGGATAAGAACTTGTTCTCTTCCTGGATTTGCTCTATCTCCCAATAAATCGTCATCAGCCTCATCGCTACAAAATGTACAATATCAAATCTTTTCAATCAGTACCTGACAAAGGACAGAGATACTTGTACAGTCCTCCTCCCCCTGTATGTGATCAGATCTGTTTTCACTTAGCTGATGAGCATTGACTACGGATGCGGGGTTGATTGGCAGCATACATTTAGGACGGAGGCTTAACTCGTTCCTCAAATTGAAACTTGACAACTGGGGAACTGGGGCATCTGTCGTTGTATCATACCAACAAAGACAGTGATCTTCAGATGACCTATTATGTATATATTTTAGTAAAACAAACAAGAATACCATATATTATAAAACAAAAAAGTTATGGTTTGTAAAAGTTTTGTGTTACTACTTGGACAATAGAAATGCACCAATCAAAATCCATATTGTATAGATTGCTCTTATTGCATTAAATTTTAAGTTGAACAAAAAAGCTTTTGAAGAAAGTCTTTCATATTATTTATGAACATGAAGTGCTTTAATGGATATTTCCTGGTTACCCTGTAAATATTAGATTACAAATGAATGAATAATTCAACTAGATATAAAAAGCTTACATTCAGTTTGCCATAAAATGATGCAAATTTTGTATCTTGTAAATTTTGTATTTGTTATTTTATTACCAAATTTGATTACACATTTTGAAAAATACACACGTTATTTCTGTGTACGTCCATGCAATGTAAATGGGATAGGCCCTACTAGTATCTAGGCTACGGTTGCCATCTATTCAAGGAAAAATTCTCACTTTAGGTCATTATTGAGGGAAAATAAATGGCCTCTTGTTCTACTGGTTGGAAATGTTAATTTATCCCACTATTTTTTATTGTTTTATTTTAGTACCAAATTTGATTACACATTTAGAAAAATACACATGTAATTTCTATGTGCGTCCAAGCAGTGTAAATGGGATAGGCTCTACTAGTATCTAGGCTACGGTTGCCATCTATTCAAGGAAACATGCTTCCTTCAGCTGATTATTGAGGAAAACTAAATGGTCTTTGGTCTACTGGTTGGAAATGTTAATGTATTCCACTAGCATCTCCTCGTTACTGCAGCAATAATCCAGACTTGTAATTAATTAGTGGTGAATAATGAATTATTCATCTCAACTGTAGGTATTCATGTGTTCGCGCTCTATGAGAAACGGTTTGAAACTGCATCAACAAATTTTGTTGGACTTACCTCAGCCACAAATTTATAGTGTCAATTTGGTAAAGGTGCATCTTTCTTTCCTGAAGTTTTGTCAAGTTAAAGGGATTGTATACGTTTGGGTAATTTGAACCCACTGTTTGTTTCAATCCTAAATAGTTGATAGATAGCCTATATACCATAAAACTAACCTGTGAAAAGTTCATTTCAAAAGGTGGTAGCGTTTTTTGAGATATTGCAAAAAATCTGGAGCAGTTATGTACGTCCACGCAGGAAGAATAATCTGTAAATTTGGAATACACATTCTGAGAAATGTATCATGCATATTCTCAGATTGAATGTTTTTGAATCCTCTCTCTAAAACCACACTTCTAAGAAGGGAATCCTTTCTCAAAATGTCAAACACTATCAAAAAGTTGTTATGGCCATTGTTGGAGTAATTACCAAAGGTATACCTTCCTTTAAATGGTAAAATTTTATAATTCTTGTTTTTTCTTTCTTTGTTTTCCCCTGCAGGATTCGGGGAGAATCAAAATGTTTGTATCATATTGTTGGAGATGTCCACCATAAGAAAAAAATGAAATCAAGCAAGGCAAACTTTGACAACAGCAACAGAGTACAGACAAGAATGCTTGGCTGTTATAACACCAGCTACATGTGAAATGCCATTTTACAACGAGGGAAGTGAAGAACTGTGTGACAGTACACAAATCCCCAGCAATATCTGTCCACGGGGCTCCCTCCTATTTCCTTGACAAGGTTAATCCAACCAAGATCTGGTTTCTCCAGTAATGATCCCTCACAAGCTTTAAGAAGATAATCCAGAGATTATCCCAAGACGTATGGGGGAAGAGGGAGTCAGTAACAATCATCTTTGGAAACTACAATACCACCTGCGGCAGGATAGAGGAGTAAATTGGGGCAGACTACATGCTATACATACACTGAATGTAGATGCGGTTATAATGACGGCATCAAGACACTACTACACGCATGAACCACGTAGGCAAATATAATCCAAAACTAACTGTTACTAGGATCATTGGCATATTTTTGTTTTCTTTAAATGAGAGAAAAGTCTCGATACATCATTGGCTGAGTGCTAATTGCAAGTTTCACATCCGTAATGATCAAGAGTGTAAAATACTTATAAATCTGGAAACAAACAAATCAAAATCTCAGAAAAGGCATTTTTCTTTTTGCCAATTCAGAAATTTTAAGAAAACATTTGACAAATAAACTCTTTTGACCAGGCGCTCGCAAACATGTAAGAGCAAGATATGAAATCCATACAAATTGTACTAAAGACCCCATAGTTCTGAGCCGACATGTAAGTTATTAGCAGACAGGACTCAGCCAACATTGAACACATGTGTGACTTTCTTAAAGGGAATGTATACCTTTGGTTTTTGGAACCGTTTGATTGTTTTAATCCCATATAAATGTAGATATATGCAATAAAACTAACTTGTGAAAATTTCATTTTCAAAAGATGGTAGCGTTTTTGATATATCCCCGAAAATCCGGAGCAGTTATGTCCATGCAGGAAGAATAATCCGTAATTGGAATACACAATCTGAGAAACGTATCTGACAGTAACCTATAACGTTTCTCAGATTCAAATTTGGGAGATAAAAACTGATATCTTTTTCCATTACCACATTACTTCAAAGTGAAATGATTCTCAAAATGCTTTATACTGTCGAAAGCTGCTGTACTTCTAACCAAGTAGGTTTTTATTGCCATTGATTTTAAGAGTGATTACCAAACGTATACCTTCCCTTTAAAGGCATCAACATAGAGTGCATGGTATTTGCATCACCAAGTCTTGGGTTGACTGAAATCTATATTTCTGTGGCTCTACGCTGTTACTTCCCTCACAAAATGTCAGCTTTGTAATCATTTAGGAGGCAGTTCACATGAAATTGAACAAATCATTCCCTTTACCCGATTTGATAACCCCGTTCTTGTAAAAGGGCGAGACATGTTTTCGTTCGTAAAGGGCAGCTCTATGGGGGAAATAATATTTGTACTAGATCATTTCAAAGGGCACCAAGGCAGTGTCCAGCGGCACAGAAGCCTCCGTTGTCTCTGTGAAGTATCAGGCTTGGTTTTTACCAGGAACAATTATTCTACGACGGATATTTTCTTTGAAGAGTTTTAACATTCCCTTTGAAAGAATCTATACAAAATCAAAAAAAATATTGCTCATTTTGTTCTCCAACTCCCTTGGGTGATTTACTAGCAATCCTTCCTCAGCCTAACAAAAGCATAAATGATGTAGCCTACTCTGATTAGGGTGGTATGCCTGATCCCATGGAGAAAGCATAATCACTTTACTGATGCAGTCCTCAGTCCAACAGAATTATAAACAAAACATGCTATTGGAGTTTGATGGGTTAGGAGTGGTTTTCCTTTTACTTTGCGAACTAACACGGTCGGCCATTTTGTGGAGTCAAACATTTGACTCCACAAAATGGCCGACCGTGTTTGTTCACGATGTAAAAGGAAAACCACACAATTTCGAGACATGTTTGTGTGGATCATTGTATTCTACTTTTAAAACATCTTTCTAACCATATGCATTTTATAACAAACGGTTACAAATGCTTTTTATAGACCAACTCGCCCGATCCAAGGCAACGTGTCCTTTTAAAGGTAAGATGGGATAAGGTACCACTTGTCCTTTGTGTTCTTAAGTGTCCTGAGGTTTTTATTCTTGTGAAGTAGCAGGGAACGATTTCGTCCAGCAATTTTGTACAGCAAAATATTTAGACTGAACATGTTTTGTGCACACTGAATGCTAATATTGAGTAGAAAATGATGATCTTTGAGTAGCAACAGTTATTTTAACATGTCATTTTTACATATTTTATTGGATTTATCGGGAGCTAAATGCCTGAGGGCAACAGTGATTTAATTCACTTTTGTAGATCCTGTCATCAGTTAGTGTCTCTTGTATTGTTAGTTTTCTTGTTTTGTATTTTGTTTGAATGATGACAAATAAATAATAATATATTTTGTGTAGCTTTTTGCTATGCTATACAAGGGAAACCGCTCACTGAGTAGGGTCGAGTGCAAACACATCACAAAGTTTTAAAAAGCAAAAAGGGATGATAAGGACAGCTAATAATGACAAACAATTGATCTCTGACTGGTTACAAAACCCTAGACTGAGGTGAAAAAGCTGGTGATCGATCGACGATGAATCAAAAGACTTGAGAGAATAAATAAGTATGTATTGCAACAAGAACCTCTATTTTTTGTTTTGTGCCCCATCACCTCTCACCCCTTCGGCTCCCAAGCTTCGATCACTCAACATCCCTGGCCCCGCCCGTCACCTGCCTCCAACTAGACCATGCTTTCACTAGATTGAAGTAGAGGAATGTGGATCAGACAAGTCAAATGTTTTGTTCTGCTTCGTCATGAAATTCTACCTCACAGATGATACTGACCCACTTCTGGGGAAAGTTGCATTTGCTTCTTCCATTTGTAGTTGATCTTCAATTTCATTCCATCACAAATAAATCAGAACTACAGTATACCCTTTGACTCATGTCCTCATGTATCTCTCGTAATGTAACCAGCATTGCGCTATACAAACATTTTCAACTGCCATACATAAATTGTTCATTAATTTCCCTGGAAAACCAAATCGACAAATTTTTAAAATGACAAACTGCAGTAATTCAGGGCAGGCATAGGGGATAAGACTGAAATTGTTATCTGAAGGTCTTGGAGACACAGAGAAATTTCTATTCAATTTTTTTGTTTAAAGAATTCCTGAGATTCCAACCACACAATGAAGACACAATAGGAGGGTACACCATGCCCAAATAAATTTGTCCCCTTTTAGGAGCGTGGTTTCCATCCCTTATTTCAGGGGGGTGTGCGATATAAACCTCAAATTCATTTTGGACGAACTTGCATTTATAGGTTAGTAAGTGCAAGTTAGTAAGTGCATCTTTTATAGTTTAAACTGGAAAAACATTATAATTACTAATGACCTTGACAGACAAAAAAATCCAGATAGTCTCTGAGGTAAATTCTTCAATGTGCACCAGCAAAGGTTTGATATTGTTTAGTCACAGATAATACATTGTAGACAAAGCCAAATGCTGCGATTTGTTCATTTTACCGAAGCTTTCCTTCACAAATCCACACTTGAGGAGCTTTCCCTAAATCTTTCCCACCCCTCTTGACCCGATCACATCCCCTCACAGGCACTTTACCAGAATGAATGCACTCTTTGAAAGACATTTTTTAACAGTAGATTTTCCATAGTCCTTACCTTGTTCACAGCCTATGGTATTCAGCATAGGTTGAACAATACAAGCCTTGTTTAAAATACAAAAACTTTACACAAAACTAATTGCAGCTGTTGGCTAGTTTATATTGTGAAGTTGAAATCACACCAAAATTAAAAAACGCAGAATTCTTTTTTATTTAGAATCAGTCATTTCCTGTTCACTTTTTTCTGTTAACGGATAATTCAAATTTGACTTGGTGATAAAAAAAACCCTGAGTTGAGGCAAAATGTCGTCAAAAATTTTATGCATGCACAAACATTTTCAACAAAATTTTCGACCTATGCCATCGTATTTCGACCTATGCCATCGTATGGCTCATACGTCCCGCATACGCGGGCCATAAGTTGTAGGCAAGTTATGCGATCGTTGACACACGTTGACACACGTTCACACACGTTACTTGTAAGTTACTCATAAGTCGACATACGTTGAGATAATGTCTAGCGTACCCAAAACTTATTATAATGAGTAACGTGCTTTGAACTTATCTCCAACGCATATTGACGTGTTCTGGACGACCATAGAACTTACTGAATGTGTTTCTAACTTACATACCTTGGTATAAGTTATCTATAAGTTATCGAAACCTTCTTTATAAGTTACTATCACGATATGTATACGTCCAACTCGTTATGAATACACTATGTATACGCCCAAAATTGAAAACACCTCATCGATAGTTCAGCGTATGCCAGCATTCTAAAGACATTTTGATACGTCGGCATACGCTGGCTAAAACATCAAGGTGTGACAGGGCCATAACAAAGGAAAAATCGCCTTGCCCTTACAACAGCAAAGTGTATCAGGACTGTGTACTTTCCTAAGAACACGCATTTTTAATGCAATACAAAAACCTTGTGCTCCTGTTTTTGTTTCTTTTGACATGAAGTACCAGTATGTTCGTGCCTCAGTATGTTAATCAGACCGCCTCATAAACAGATGCAAACAATTTAAACCATAACTGACTGACACGCACATTCTGGCGAGTCATAAATCAAAAATTGGAGTACTCAAACTACATGGACACTATGTGCATGCAGGTCTCCAATCACACCGCACATTATGTTGCAAGGACACCATCCCACTGTTTTATCTGCAATACTGATAACAACTCTTCACAAATTTTGTAATTTGGAAAGCGATCAGGATATTTTTTTATTTTTTTATGTTGATGGATCAGGAGAGCTAGACAATTGCTTTGAATGTGAGCACATTTCTACATCATTGCTTTTCAATATTTTGTTCATAATAGCAGATTAGTGCCGGCCCTTTCCCCACACTATGATACCAAATCTGATTCAAGCGTTTTTCTGAAATGCATGATCCCCAAGTCGTTCATTGGAAAAAAAAAACTGTTTTTCATGTGTATAGGCACAGCGAAGGAGCATGAATTTCTACACCGTTGATTTTTGATCTTTCAATCATCATTCACAATGTGAAGCAGAACACATCATCATTGCCCAATATCATAGAGCTGCTGAAGCAGAAAATATTACTTAACAATTTTCTGCTATGCAAAATTGAGCAGGATACCAGTCACAAGTTGTACATGTTACGTGGTCAGAAGTGACATGGTAGTTTGGCCGGTAACCTTATTCTGGTAAGCATAATTTTTCTGTGCTTAGCAAGTTTTTGTGCTTAAGCAGCTCTATGAAATTGGGCCCTGGCCTGGTTCTTCATTCTTGTAAGGGGAGGACAGTTTTTCCCTTTGTGGTAAAGGGCACGAGGGAAATTTAAACTTCTGCTAGAACATTTGAAGGGGCACCGAGTCAAAGAGCAGGGGCACTGAGGGAATTACCTCCATTGCCTGCCGTGTAGTATCAGGCCTGCATGATTGCAGCGGAATGGAGCCACACATCCAGTGTTCTCCCCAGGATTTTTTTCCACTAAAACTGTGGAATAAGGATGAAACTTTGGAAGTTTGGCCTACGTATGCTGACTTGAAACAAGGTCCTCAGAATGCTTTTTACTTGATGTTTATCTTTGGTTCTATAAAAGCTCTACTGTGCAATCTGGGGCCATTCTAAATTATTTCTTTATGATTTTTGTGAATTTGCTCTGGAAGTCCCCCCAAAGAAAACATAAAAATTTAGTAAATAAATAAATAAATAAATAAATAAATTATAAAAAAGAATCGGCCGCAATTTGCGCATATCGGCACTCGATTCGCGCGTATCAGCCTAATACGCTAGCTTATGCATGGGGTGAACACTATACATCTGTACAGTTTAAAAGAGGAAGTCTGATTTAAAGCAAATTTATAAATAAAATAAATTCCTCACAGACATGGCACATAAAGTTTTGAAAACTATGCCAAAATATTTAAAGTGTTACTATGAATCTTGTACAAATGTATAAAAAACGAAACCAGGTTCACCCAATCATAGAGTTCTTTTTCTTATGACCCATGACAGACAAATGAAACAAGGAAACACTTTGAGAATTACTCAAGTCTTATTGAACACATATCAACCAGGCTGGTGTGTTAATCTCCCCCTATCAGATTTAAGGGGCAATTCCCTTCGTCTTGATGTCTACAGATCAGTCTGTTTCAAGAATCCAATTCAAAGCAATGACCAAAACAGATTTAGGCACTCCTACTCCAAGTCGTTGGATCTTTAAGTCACTAGCCAAACAGACCTACCACTCTCTAGATGCTAATTCCCAGGTTATTGTTAGCAAGATGATTTGTTTTCTTGAGGTAGCCCTTCTTACCGGTGAATAGAGATGAGATTGGGGAGGTGAAGTGTTTCGTACGGGGTGGCGCATACAATTGGGAGACGCTTATATTGTGAGACTTCTTTATTCCGGGCCCGTGTTATTGATTGGTACAGCCCTGTGTGTTTGTGCGAGTGTGTGTGTGTTCAGCATGGTGCAGTTGCTGGGCTGAGATTTACAAGGGTCTTAAAAGCTGGCCCTCAGGGGGTACGAGAGAACCCCCCATGGTACACAACTGAACTATTAACGTCTTACGTCACTACACCCATGTCATCAGGAATGTAGTAGAATGAGACGATTGCCATTGATTCAATGGCATACAAATGCTCAAGGACGTAATAAGGAAGAGCAATTTGAAGTCTTGTGCTCTTTTAATGTACGGTAATTAAGTTTTGGGGCACAAGTGGGAGGGGTTTCATCTCCGAGAAACATAAACTAAATGCTGTCATGAATTAGAACATCCATGTTGACAAGTAAAGAAAACTATGGATACTACAAAGTCTATAAAGGTGATAAAACAACCTTGCAAGGTTCTCCAAAGAGGACAGAGCTAACAATTTTTTTCTTCTGCTTCTTCATGTTTCCAAATCGATGTATCAAGTATAGAGCACAATGTTTGTGAATGGGTTCGATAATAAATTTCAATTTAGAATCTACATGTACTTGGCAAACTGAATCTAGAATCTACATGTACTTTGATTGGGTCCTATAATGTATTTCAATCTAGAATCTACATGTACTTGGCAAATCTAGAATCTACATGTACTCGGCAAATTAACTTGAGTTGCTATTAACAGTGATTTACGATGATGAAATTTACTTTATAAAGTATCACCTTTTTTAGCGTGAACTGAGTCCCAACACTGTTTACACAAAGCAATGTCAGACAGTCCTCACTTAAGGTAATACAACTGGGGATTCCTTGCAGACAGTACAAAAATAAAATTAAAAAACTCTACAATTTTCTTAAGTGCAGTTTGTGCTCTCTCAATTGCGAACGCTGCAAATATTGTAATGTTCACTCTTTTTATATGATAAAGTATACACCCCGTAGATGGCATTTTGTCTGGAGTTGTTGAACGATAAATTTTGTTCTGAAAAAAAGATATTTTAAGGGCATGAATCTCAGTAATAAATTCACACAAAGGACTCCTAAATAATATTTGTGTTCAGTTGCAATCTGTGGCCTTTGGTGATGACTACATGTAACCTAATAGGTTTACAGTCTTCCAAGTTAAGACATGGGTTTTGCTCACATCTTAACAAGGCTTGAAATTTACACTGGATCGCAGGCCCTGGGGCCAGTGATTTTAGCATCGGGGCAGTAAACTCAAGACAGGACAAGTCCGGCGGCCTTGTGTTTTTCAATTCAATATCTTTGTTTAAAAGAATATGGGTTCATGTGTTGAGTTTGGGTTTCATAAATATCATAAATATATTTAATTCTGCTGAGTATTAAAGTTTACTTGCCCATTCGCCCCTTGCACGGTCAGCCATTTTGCGTGTAGAGCCTCGAATTGGGGACAGCATTTAGTAGAAACATAAATAACTCTGTATTGTCACGGTAATGTAATGACACTCTCATCCAAACAGATACATATAAATACAATTCAAATGAAGCATGAAGTCGAGGCTCGACACGCACATGGCGGATTCGTGCAATAAGCGAATAAGACAACAGAGATAAATCTTCTCTAGTGTTTGTTCAAATAAAAAACTGTTTAAATGTTAAACCTGTTCTCATTTTGAGTCTGGTCTTTTCCCATTTTGATTCTCTGGTCTTGTACACAAAATTTAGTATAGTCAAAATTCTGAGTTACAAGCCCTATGGTTTTGTGGATTTCCCCCCCAAAATAAATTGAGTCCTGACTGAATTGCCTTACAGAAAAACATAATTTTCCGGTTTACATCAAGTTCTGAGTTTTCATAATGTGTGGCTGATCTGGGTTTTTTTTCTCCACACGGCAGTCACAATCCAGACAAAAATAGAATAATCCAACACAATACCAAGATAAGCTTTTTTCAACATAGCTTAAAGGGAAGTCTGGCCGTTCTCATGCCAAATTGCCAACCATTAGCGTTGTCTCCTACGTCTCTCATTCCCATGGGTATGACATGGATGAAATGCATTCTCGGGTATAGATATAAGGACAGACTTTAAGAGCACCTGTTATTCGCCTATATTATAATTCAATATGCTTCAGGACACATTTAATGCCCAAGTCGTTCAAGCTCTGGTGCAACAACAATATCATTGGCCTTTTGTTTTATTTTAAAAGAAAAGAACTTGCACTGATGATGATCAGACTTTCATGTATGTGGGTTTTCACACAAATCTATTTTTGTTTTTTAACCTCATGTACAATAACTAGACTTTCAGTTTTTGTCATGTGACAAAAACAAGGTGTTCGTGGGGAGTGATTGAATGAATAAACATTCTACCTTATCAATCCAATGCCTGTCAAGGAGTTATGAATTTTTCTAAAAATTTAACATCAACTTCCGGTTTGGACCGGAAGTCAAGGTCAAATAGGGGTCACATTATGTGTAGCGCATTTAGTTTATGAAGATGTTTTAGATGATGTATGGATTGTAAACCTCAAACGATTTGTTGAAACATTAACTTTTACTTTCCAGTTCGAACCGGAAGTCAAGGTCAAATGAGGTCACAGTGTGTAGCGTTTCTTAAATCTTTGGAGCCCTTTCTGCTGATGTATAAATGATAAAAATCCAATGTGTGGTTCAGGAGTTCTGATTTTTTCAAATATTAAATTTCATCTTCCGGTTTGAACAGGAAGTAAAGGTCACTTGGGGTCACATTCTGTATATCGTTTGTTAAGTTGTTACATACTTGTCCAATGGTGTATAGATTGTAAAAATCCATCGTGTGGTTCAGGAATTATGAATTTTGAAACATTAAATTTCAACTTCCGCTTTGAACTGGAAGTCAGGGTCAAACGGGGTCACAATAGGTGTAGCGTACGTTAGGTTTTACAAAGACCTTTCAGATGATGTATAGATTGTAAAAATCCAATGTGTGGTTCAGGAGTTACGAATTTTTCAAGTATAACATGGATTATCTTCATGCCGGGGTGCGCAATATACAAGGTAACAGCGATGCTAAATTAATGTATTCCTACAGGTAGTTGGTGTAAACTGAACTACACGCACAATGTACGTGTATCTGTACACGTGTTATTATACCATCTTGCGTTATCAAAGTGGGTCAACACAAACGTGCGCTTTAATGCCGGTGGTCATAAGACAAGATGTAAATATCAAAATGTTGTTATTTCTGTGCAAAAGTTTGAGCTGGCTCAACGTTCTACAACCTGATGCAGAAATTATGCTGAAATGATAAGTAGTTTTTGAGATACGAAATTTATGTCATTTTAAATTTCCGGGTTGAACCGGAAGTCAAGGTCAAATGGGGTCACTTTCTGTGTAGCGTTTGTTGGACCTTTAACGAACTTTCCGATGATGTATAGATTGTAAAAATCCAACATGTCGTTCATGAGTTATGATTTTTTTTCAAATATTAAACTTTGATTTAATGTAATTCAATACCTGATGACGTCATCATGACATCATCAAGTTTGTGTCGTCTTGATATTTAGGTTCAAATGTCTGATGAGTTTCAATGTAAAATTCAATTTCAATCTTGAGTTATGCCGTAGATAAGCCCGAAAATGATGTTTTTCAAGAAAAAAACCAAAGGCAAACTTTGACCTAGGGCATGACCTTGAAGAAAAGGTCATACGATTTTGACGTTAACTTTTGAAATGTAGCCCCAGTCTTGATCTATCACATGCCCAATTATGAACATCATAGCTTTCATATTCAATGAGATACAGCAAATACCAAATGGTCATTTTTCAACTTTAAAAACGTTGTAATTCGACACCTGATAACGTCATCATGACGTCATGACAATTGTGCCGTCCTCATATTGAGGTTCAATTGTCTGATGAGTTTCAAGGTTCAATTCAGTTTCAATGTTGAGTTATGCTGTCGAGAAGAGTTCTAGGGGAGAAGAAGATGGAGAAGAAAAAAAACAAACAAAAACGGAACAATAACAAGAGGTGTTCGTGCTCATATTGCACGAACACCTAAAAATGACTGCACTGTGCAAAATGTCTAAGGCCCAATATATATATTTCCATAAAAACAAAGAAACCGTTCTCTTATTCAAGGTTTTCAGTTTCCTCAGTTTCTCATTTTAAAATAATAATAATACGAGACATTTATATAGCGCATAATGCAGGAGCCTCTATATCCGCAGCACAAAACAAACAAAAATGAAATGAAATATATAGCAATTTTACATTGAACAATCAAATTGTTAGCAAATCAACATTTCCTTTGATACAAAATCTTCAAAGAGCTTTCTCATTCCAAGTAGCTGCAGCTGAACTGTGGAATGGCGTACCCGAGTCTGTTAAAGGAGGTAGTCACAGCTGACCAATTCATAAAAATTGCCCCAAAACTCTTCTGTTCACTTTTTATTACTGAGTAATTGTGAGTTTTGTTGGTATTTAAATTTGAATTACACGCTTGTTGTTTTCCTTTTTGCAGGCCTGTAATTTCATATTTGAGGGGGCAAGGCCATTTTCATTTTGCAAAGGGCACTTCCATTGGAAAATCTTAAAGTCTATGGGAATTGTGAGTTTTTGAAGGGGCACCAAGGCCAAGACCAGGGCAATGGAGGCCATGGCCTTTGTGGCCTCCGTTTATTCCCAGACCTGTTTCTGATTATCTATTGTTCCTGTCTCTTTCTCTATTATTCCAAATAGCAGGGCTTGAAATTTACTCTGAACCACAGGCCTGAGGCCAGTGATTTTAGTGTCGGGCCAGTAAACTCATGGGCAGAAACATCAGGCGGTCTTGTATTTTTCAATTAGATAATAATGCCTTAGGCATACTGTTTAATATCTCGAGCAAACAAAAAATTATGTTCAAATGTTGACTTGAGTCTGATATTAATATCATTCAATAAGACAAACAAGATAAAGCTACTATAGCTTGTAAAAAGCTACTATAGCTTGTAAACAAAAAAAAATTATAATTGTGTATGAATTTTTTTCTCCTCTTAATTCTAGTCTTGTAAAAAAAGTGTTGGTCCAGTAAATAATTTGAGCTGTAAGCTCTGGAGTCTTGTGGATTTTCCACCCAAATTCTAGCCCGATGAAGCCCATATGGACTTAGCAGTGATGCTAAGGGATTTAGCAGAGATCCATGCGCTATACAAACACGGTATATTAATATATTTAATAATATTTCCACATGTTCAACCAACGTGCTCGGTTTCCCTTTTTTCTAATCAATTTGAACAATTAATACACCAATTCCTCTCTACTAAAAGATGTATTTTGTGCCAGTAGTTGCCTTTTTAAAAGTACCTGGACGTAGGCCTACCTGTGAAATAGTAATTGATTATGGTAATTTTTGTTAGCCCATTCACAGCATGATAATCAAACTACCAATACAATTAGTCTAATTAGTGTACAAATAAAGTAGGCAAGTGCAAAAGGATTCCTGTCAATTTACATGACACTGTACATTTGTATACAAAGAATGAATGTCATTACTCATGTCGTGGCAATGTTTATCAAGATCCCGGTCTTTTCATGAGTGATATATTTGGTCTGACAGATATAGAACACTGTCATCTATCATTGTATAATTGTACTGCGATGAATGGTAAATGAACAATTGAATTTACCAATGGTGCATCAAATATGTAATTTCTAAGCACAATTATTATCTCGCACAGGGTTCGAATTTGGGAGAAAAATCCACAAAACTGCAGGGCTTGTAGCTCAACATTTTTACTGGACCAGAAATTTGTGTACAAGACCAGAATCAAAATGAGAAAACAAATTCCTGAGTCCTGTGATACAGTTTAACATGCATTTAAATATTTGAACAATTAATCACTAACTTAGACAATGTAAGAGAAGATTGATCTCATCTGTCTTTTGGGTGTCTTTAGTATACTTCATTACTCAAAGGAACTGAAAGGTATTTTCCAGACTCAAGGTCAGCATTTGAACATAATTTGTTTCTGTTCAAGATATTACACAGTGAGGCATTGTTATTCAATTGTAATAGGCCTACACAAGACTGCCGGACTTGCCTGGTCATACATTTACTGGCCCGACCCTAAAACCACTGGCCTCAGGCCTGCAGTCCAGTGTAAAATTTGAGCCCAAGGATATTGCTCAATCGACAATGGTGAACATGTAGCATTTGTATAAATTTAAATGCACTTTCTCAGCCTTGTTTTTAAAGGCAAAATTAAGACACTGTTAGTTGTTTACGGTTTGTCTACAGACTAGCAAACACCTAAAGAATTGATTCAAATTAACTCCAATCAATCTTATTTCTAATTATTTTATTCTGATTAAAAAAATATGTTCCAGCTTGAAAAAAAAATCGTTTTCAATTTGTTTTCATAGAATTTCACATTAGGATAATGATTACTAAAAATGACCATGTCAAATTATTCACATTTTGTAGAGCACTTCATAAAAAACGATTTTCATTAAATGTGTCTGGATAATTCAAGTATGTCTTCTCAAATTACCTCGCAGCCCGCAGCCATTGGGCTTTCAGGCCGAAACATCATGTCTTCCTACAAACAAAGGAAGAGCCTTTCATTTTTTTGTTTAACTCCCGGAGCCATCCGTCATTGATAAATTAATCGTCATTCCATCATCAGATATCAAACTGTGTAATCAGCAGGCCTTTCAATTCTTGAGTCAATATTGAAATCCATCCCCATGCAGCAACATATGTTTGCATTGGTTAAAGGCAAAGTATACCTTTGGTTTCTGGAACCGTTCGATTATGCTAATCCTATATAAATGTAGATAATTACAATAAAACTAACCTGTGAAAATTTCATTTCAAAAAGGTGGTAGCGTTTTTGAGATATCGCCGAAAATCCGCAGCGGTTTTGTCCACGCAGGAAGAATAATCCGTAATTGGAAAACACAATCTGAGAAAGGTATCTGACAGTAACGTTTCTCAGATTCAAATTTGGGGGGATAAAAACTGATATCTTTTGCCATAACCACATTACTTCGAAGTGAAAAGTTTCTTGAAATGCTTTATACTATCGAAAGCTGCTGTACTTCTAACCAAGTAAGTTTTTTTATTGCCAGTTATTTTAAGAGTGATTACCAAGCGTAAACCTTCTCTTTAAACTGTGCAGCCATGGATGCGCGACTCCAGGGGCTTAATTTCAACAGGTTGTGGGTGAATGCAAATGAGATGTCATTAGAAATGTAATTCACTTGATGTTTATTTTAGATAGTATCAATTTTAGGGTTTCCATACTGAGTTGTCACTGACAGACAACTAGATTTCCTTTTCATGTTTTCTTTGTAATAATATGACAAGCTGATTTGTACATGATTTTAGATAAAATCAATTTTAGGGTTTCCATACTGAGTTGTCCCTGACAGACAACTAGAGTTCCTTTTCATGTTTTCATTGTAATAATATGACAAGCTGATTTGTATGTGAGATGTATTTTTTACTGTAAAGTATAACATTTCACAAGAAAAAAATATCGGGAAAATACTGTTGTCATTTGTGTATTCCATTACTGAGGACCACATGTGACTACCCACATCCTTCAATTATTAACATAAAATGTCATCATGTACCACCATCACTTTTACTATCAATTTGTAAATTTGAGGCCAATCTCATAGTTTCAATGGCCCTCTTTTTCACAGTCTGCCCCGCCCACTCACAATACCCCATTTTTTTGTTCGCCAACCAGCTTCCTAATATTAATTTTTGCATCTCTTGCTACCACATTACACTCTAAAAAATAAGTGTTATTTTCAACTTTTGAGCAAGTTTGTTGGGTGACTTACTCTTAAGTTAAACACATCTTAATAAAAAGGAATTATAACATTTGTGTGATGTTAGACTTAACTTTGACAGTGTTAATGTGCTGATAATATTGATAAATAAAATCTACCTTATATAGAGTGGTCACTGACAGCAGTCTCATCATGTTGAAATCAACATAAAGGCCGTTTCCCTTGGTGGCTACGGCTAGGGCTAGATTTCCACTTCATCATGCATTGAAGTATAATAAGTCCTTAGCAACACCCTAAGCAATCAGTCATAGCCGTAGTTGTAGCCGCCAATTTGGATACGACCTTTTTTTTTTAGAGTGACAGCCTAACTCTGCTGTATTAGAGGCATCAGTAGTGCTGGCATCGTACACAGTTGAGAATTGGAGCATATTGTTTGTTTCAAACCTATAAAGTTGTAGATCTATACCATTAAACTAACCTGTGAAAATTTCATTTCAAAAGGTGGTAACGTTTTTGAGATATTGCAAAAAATCTGGAGCGGTTATGTCTACGCAGGAAGAATAATCTGCATTAGAATACACACTCTGAGAAGCGTTACGCGTCAGATTAAAATGTTTTTGGGGATAAAAAGTAATATATTTTTCCATAACCCCAGTGCACCGAAGTGAAAAATTTTCTCCAAATGCATTATACTATCCAAAGCTACTTCTAACCAAGTAAGTTTGTATTGCCATTAATTATCAGAGTCATTACCAAACGTGTACGATGCCTTTAACTGATGATGCAAAGTCGCCAACCAGTACCACACAACATGTTACACATACATGGAGAAGGCACGTGCTTCATGATCCCTTACTAAAAGGTAAACATTGCAATGTGATAGGCAATAACAGCTGCTGTTTTCTGAACAAATTCTCACCGTCCCCTACAGGTGTCAGAAACATCATATTTAATTTACCACTTGTTGACAATGCTGGAACAACAGGATTCCTCTTGTTATCTGAGTCTGAAGCTACTACCTTTGGATAGCTCCATGCTTTGTGTAAAAAGCCTTTTAAAGGCACGGTTCACGTTTGGTAATTACTCAAAGTATACATTAGCATAAAACTTACTTAGTAATGAGCAACGGAGAGCTGTTGATAGTATAAAACATTGTGAGAAACGACTCCCTCTGAAGTAACGTAGTTTTTGAGAAAGAGGTAATTTCTCACTAAAATATTAAAGACTTCAGGCCAGAAGCCCTTTTTAGGCATCTGAAAGCACACAAATTTGTACAACAAGGGTGTTTTTTTCTTTCATCATTTTCTTACAACTTCGATGACCAATTGAGCCCAAATTTCCACAGGCATGTTATTTTATGCATATGTTGGGATACACCAAGTGAGAATACTGGTCTTTGACAATTACCAAACGTGTCCAGTGCCTTTAACATCACTTTGGCATTGCTTAATATGCATCAATGCAAATGGTCGATGATTGTAACCCTAAAACATTCTTATGTCACTATAGACAACTATTAGTGGTCGGTAGCAAATTAAAGATAATTATTTACTTGATAATCTGAGCTTAACGAAATCCAAATATAGACAAATTTCAATTAAGGCTCATTTTGTAGGATCTAGTCCCATACTTCAATGAGACTCTTATACACAACTTGTTTTGGGTTTTTTAGAAAGTGATTGATAATAAAACAAAATCATCAAAACGATGACATGCAAGACAGATAATTGTGAATGGGAATTTTCATGACAATGTTTTGTATTTGGAGTCAATAAACTGTACGGACAATATAAAATGGTCAAGTTATATTCTTTAAAAGCTACTGAATGGAGGCTCTGACATTCCAAATGTAACAAGGGTTTTCACTTATTTCCTTTGGGAAAAAAACCATTGCACAGTTAACTCTTTCAGTGCCCTCGGTTTTTTTTGTGTTGACCCTAAAATGCCCATTTTTTTTAGGTTTTCAAAATTCTGTAAAAATCACCATCCTGGTCTGATACTTCCACCTCTGAATTCGAAAAATAATCCTTTTCACTGTCTGAATCAGCAAAATAATCACAAACTTCTTCTGGAGTAAAGCGTGTACGTTTCCTGGGGGCTGCCATTGTTTCAAAGTGTAATTACAAACGAGCAGACGATCGATCGACCCATGGCAGTACAATCGTAGCTCAGAAAACAATGCGCCCTCTTGCAAAAAACCTGAATAAAACCTAGAGAAAAAGGTTGTACATGTACAAAATTGTATAATACGTTAGAGTGACAATGCCCCCTAATGATAACATGTATTATGGGTCGTACATGTACGATTGATGGCACTTTTTGAGTATCATAAAATAGATCGTACATGTATGTACGATAATGGCACTTTCGGAATACATAAAATAGATCATACATGTACGACCTTGGCACTGAAAGAGTTAAAAACTTCCTGGTGAAAAATCGTTCATTTCCTGTATTTTTCATTTCTATTTTTCTTTTAAAATCACTTTCGATAATTAATCGGCAACATTTCACCAGTTTTTCTAGCAGATTTTACATTGTATTTTTTAAAGTTCATTGGTGTGCTTTTCTCATACAAAATTAAATCAAACCCGGGCAAGGATTGATTCTGCGTTAAGATATAAAGCCTTGACACGATACAGTATAGTACAATGTACTTCTGAAGTAATTACAATTGTACTTTTAACAACGTTGGCCTTCAATTTCAAATGTAAAAAACTAAACCCGTACAAACTTGCTGTTCAACTAATCTGTGGATAGATAAATTTACTCTTTGCAAGAAAACACTGACAAGTTTGAGTTTAGCTGAGGATGTGAGCAAATTTCCTTCCTTTTGGAAACCACCGTGATAATACCTGTACCTGAAGATGTGTTAATTTCATTCCCATTATAACAAAACAGGACAGTCATTGGGTAGAGTGCAATGACCTCCACCATGTGTACAGTAAGAGAAAACCAACAAATCAAGAAACAAATCAAGAAACAACGCCCCCCAACAAAAAAATGTATATAAATAAATAAAATGTCATTACAGGTAATAAGGGTTCTGCACTCTCCTGAATTCAATTTCTGAAAGAAACGAGGAACCATATATTTAAATCACAGATTTGAATCCAGATTCCCTGGTTCTTTCTGAGCATTGCAGTCGAACCACATCACTCAGGGCTTAAATTTTACACTGGACCACTGGCCCGAGGCCAGTGATTTCAGTGTCGGGCCAGTAAACTCAAGACAGGACAAGTCCGGTGGTCTTGGTTTTTTTTAATTCAACATCTTTGTCTCAAAAGAATGATGTTCAAATGTTGAGTTTGAGTCTCACAAATATCTTTCAATCCCGCTGAGTATCACCAATAAAACAGAAGAGATAAATCTTCTCTTAGTGTTTGTTCAAATAAAACAGTTTATATGATAAAACTGTGTTCTCATTTTGATTCTAGTCTCTTCTCATTCTGATTCTGGTCTTGTAAATAAAATCCCGGTCCAGAAAAGATTCTGAGCTACAATTCCTGCAGTCTTGTGGATTCTCCCCCCACCCCAAATTTTGAGCCCTGATCATTATTCATCAACGTGGTGAATTTATCACCCATGAAGAATATTCTTTATGCATTTATTTTGGGTCCAATAAAACCAACATCACCTGTCTGAAATATCGACTTACTGGACCAACAGATGATTTTATTAATACTTTAAGTTTTTCATTTTTAAGTGGTCTGTGCGATGGCTTAATATATGTCCATCAGAACAAACTCTGCAACACAAAAGCAATTTCTTTTCTAACAGAAGCCACTAGTTGTTTTTGTTATTAAAATTAACTCATAGTACACACCTGCGTACAATACATTGTTCATCATACTTGAACTGTAAGCATACCGCAGTACACAGTTCAGTTCATCTTATAATGTAAATTCCATTTTGTGCATTTCCAAATCTTGCATCACAGGAGAGTTACACCTCCACACAAATTTTTTTCTTCTTCAATACATTGAACGGAAAATTTAGCCTGAAGTCAAATTCAACAAATGACATAAATTACTAACTGCTGTATGTTGCCTAACAGTATATCGCCTTGGAAATGAAGCTATCATTGCGTTTAAAATTAAATTTCCTACATAATTCTTTGAAATCAAATCTCCAGGAGGCACCTTATTGTATAACGGTGAAAATATTGTGATCCTGTTTGAATCGGAATTCAATTCAAGAAAAGTGCATCGATAGTTTCTCCTGAGGAATATTGCAATAGAATTATCTGTATTAAAGTGAAGACGTCACTGTACAGAATAAAGGGTGTTGAAGTTTCCGAATTACATCAACTTTGTTTTTAAATGTCTAATGCAATACAGAATAACAACAGTGTCCGTGGGCCAACTGCCCAATTTTGGGAGTTACATAATTTCCCCTGTTTACAAAGCTCAAATTTGGGTGAAAAATCCACTAGACTGCAGGGCTTGCAGCTCCAACTGGACCAGAATTTTGTGTACAAGACCTGTGTTGAAATGAAATCAACAATGCCAACATGGTTTGAATTTGAAAAAACCCCACTAAGAGATGATATCTCATTTGTATTATGGGTAAGTAGGCCTATTCTTCAACAACCAACATAATTATATTTATCAGACTGAAATTTATCATTTGAACAAAAACACAAGACTGCCGGACTTGTCCAGTCCTAAGTTTACTGGCCTGATGCTAAAATCACTGGCCTCGGGCCTGCAGTCCTGTGTAAAATTCGAGCCCTGTATTTATAATATTTATTACGCATTTGTATTGGTTACAACACACCACATGAGCTATGTGAAAGTTCCAGCTGTGACCGAAATAAAGTTTCAGGGAAGTCAGCTTGAAAGTTGTGTCTGCCTTGACTGCAGTCGTTGTTTTTAGAATTTTTATATATGCAATTTCTCATTTACAAATGTAGTAATTTACAACTTAAATTGCATGGCATTGGACATTTTTAATACAGGGCAATGTCAGGGTAATAAAAAATTAATTTCTTTAAAGGTATCGTACACGTTTGGTAATGACTCAAAACAAATATTAGCATAAAAACTTACTTGGTAACAAGCAACGGAGAGCTGTTGATAGTATAAAACATTGTTTTATGAAACGACTCCCTCTGAAGTAACGTAGTTTTTGAGAAAGAGGTAATTTCTCTAAAATAATAAAAACTTCTTACAAGAAGTTTTTATTCCTCTGAAAGCACACAAAATTGTACAAAAAGGGTGTTTTTTCTTTCATCATTTTCTTACAACTTCGATGACCAATTGAGCCCAAATTTTCACAGGCATGTTATTTTATGCATATGTTGGGATACACCAAGTGAGAACACTGCTCTTTGACAATTTCCAAACGTGTTCAGTGCCTTTAAGCTAATTTGCTTTGAAGATAATAAAATAAAATGTGATAAGCATATTGGATAAAATCACCATCTTCAAGGGTCACTGAGTTTATTTCACTCCTACCATGTACACAAACTGAAAGCCTAAAATGTAAAGAGATAGTGTCTGTTCGTGGCAATCTCCTTTGTCTGCTCATGAGGAAACTCGATATGAGCAAAATATGTAATTGGATAAGATCATTCACTCTTCTGCCTCATGCTTGCAATTGAGTAAAGGAACGTTAACAACTGTCTGATACATAATTGGTTCTTCGCGCTTTTAACACCTGAAGGGCGTCCCAAAGAGCTTTTTAAATTTTTTTTTACAGGTATGCAGAGCTTAGTTTGGAATTCTAAGACCCATTTTCACCCGGGAAAAGTTCATATATATACAATTTGTAAAAACAAGAATTTCAAAAATATAAACTTTCTTCCAGTCAGCACATCATAGCAAAAGCTAACATTACATGGGTAATTTTTTATGCTAATTTTCCCCTGATCAATAAAAAAAATGCCCTAAGGCCCTTCAAAATAATATTTCAAGGCATCATGAATAAAACAGTAATAATGGCTGTACAAATAGTATTTTTTTTGTCAGGAGTCCAGGGTCTACCATGATAAAAAAAATATGGTCATGCAGTGTGGAGCCGATGATGTGCCACAGCTAATTAATGGTGGTTCTGTTCAGGGATGATTAGAATGCAAACTACACATGTCATTATCAGCTAATGGATGCATACAGAATAAAGACATCAATTGGTTAATACCGGTACGACGACGACGGACATATAACTAGTGTCTGATGCCAGACCAAGCTGATTTATAGCCATATGTTTGTTCAATGAGACATGGGTTTAATTATGATAATAAACCAGTCTACAATCAACCAAGCAATTCCTAACACAAGGTTGTACAATTTGTTTTTTAATTTACCCACTCTGTTCATTTCAGGAGACCAAACAACATTCTGTTATTCAACTTTTAAAAACAATGATCTTACCTTTTGCTCATTTCAAAAACATGCCAACACAAAACACTGGTTTAAATTAGGGTTTGCCTTTACCCTGGAAAGATTTTATTCAAGTTGGAAAAAACAAAAATTCAAAAAATATAAACTTTCTTCCAGTCAGCACACGGATTATAGAAGTTGCCATAGAAATACCCAACGAATGATTGAATTTTTTTGGTAAGGAAAATACAGCCAAATGCTGTAGGTATAAAATATCTGAAGTGCATCCAGCATACGTTAATCATTTCCTTCCAGTCAGTGCCTGGGGGATTATCCATTATTAACACATGAATTGTGAATTTCCATCAAGTTAGGGGTAAGTATTCCCAAGTAATTAAAGAGGGTTGTCACAAGGTATTTTTTTTGTCGGGGTACTTTTAATCCACCTGCTTTCCAATTTAATCTGAGTTTAATTAACCGCTGCGCCTTTCTTTTTAATTTGATGTTAATTGGAGAGGCTATAGATTGAAATGGAAATTAAGACCTAAGAATTGTGAGAATTGAACAGATTTTGGTTTATGTTTAATGAAGATGGCAGGGATTTCATATTGAAAATGGGAAGTCCGGCAGTCCATACACATTTTACATATTTCACATTATTGTTATTAGGGCCTATCATTTTACAAATTTTTGATAATTAATGGAACCAAGGATGACTCGAAAGCAAACTTAATCTCTGAGACTCTGAAACCTGAGAAAACCTGTAGACAAGGGTGTTTGCAATGAACCAGAGACACCAAGATAAACCCCTGCTCTTCCACGGTAAATGATCCAGGTTCTTTCTGTAAACCTTGCTATCACGGAACCTACACCCTTACATCCCATCCGAAGGACAAAGCAATTATTGTAAAGTACCTTGGTGCTCAAGGACACTTTGTAAAGCATCATGACCATCCAGGCCAGGATTCAAAGAGTCTAAGAACTCAACTCATTTCAAAAGATCAAGATAATCGTAACTCTCCATCCTCCCGTAACCATTCATCCTCCCATCGGGAGGATGGAGGGTTATGATTATCGCAACTAATTTATCTACTAGATGTTATATTTGCCAAAACATTTATAGTAATTTAAATGCAAAGGTTTTGACCAAAACAGGAGGAATACCTGCACATTGTTTCCCTATTCAAAAAAATATTCTGATTAAAAATAATAAACACAAAGGATATTAATAAAGAGGCAAAACTTGTGTACTATAGACCAGTAAGTAGGTAATAGAAACAGAATAATAATAATAATAAATAAAACATACAAAAATAAGATACTAAAACTTAAAAGTAAAGTGAAGTATATTATTATAAATGAGCTGAGTGACAAACCTTTTCATTGTTTGAACTCGGTGAACTTATTGAATCCGTTTTGTTGTTGTTCTCCCCCTCGTTCATTGACCTACTTTCCCGCTTTGCAGCTGAGCAAACTGGCGATGTAGATCGTCCTCCAATATAATTGAGGTTACTATGGGGTGTCTTGACACCGTCTAGTACACCTTGATGATGTAGGGTCGGCACGGACAGAGATTGTAAGCGGACAGCCGCCACCTGATGTCCACCCGTGAAGTCAACTCCACCACCACCGCCGGACACTACTACGAGCGGCGAGTTTGTTGCCCGCTGTTGCAGTGCTCTCGGCCCGTCAAGAAGCCGTCCAACACTGGCCTCCGATGTCATCTTCATTGGAACTGGCAAACCGGATAGACTGTTCATCAAGATGTCAGATTAATTTGTCCAAATTGTAGATTTAATCACCGGCGTAAAGATGTAAAGTTGACTGAACTGTCCCGTTGTCAAAGTACAGCTCGGGGAAAACAGAGCAGACGACAAAAACGCCGCACCGAGTTGCCAACTGAATACTGTCACGGCCAATGAAGTCCCATTCAGACAGTGACAATGTAAGTGTGGCCCTCGGAAGTTAAATATAAAAAAGCACAAATTCCTTATTGAAAAAAAAAACAGCCTCCTAGTTTCCACGTGGTAAACAGTTACTGTGATCTAAGCACGAGCCTGAATATAATTCTTAATTTGAACATTCCGTCGGTGTAAAAATATTGCTGCAAGTTCTTCCAAAACATTGTTTTCTAATGACAAACGAACAACAAACATGCGTTCCTCTGTGTTATGAAATCCGCGTTGTATGTGATGTGTGTGTGGTGATATGACGATAGTGTGTGCGATGTGATGATGATATGCTGATGTTCATCCCACGATGGGGGTTACCCACTCGTTCACATAGCAATATACACATGTATGAGCGCACGGGTACCAGGGATCTAGACTTTCATTTTCATCTTTCTCAATCTGTTTATCTACTGCCCTCTCTAGTCAATATGATGTCAACTAAAACTTTTCTCCAATGAAAAGTGCTGCGTCTTTGCGGGGTGGGGATCCTAACCTAATTAATATTTTTGTCCCTTTTAATAAATCACCATTTCCTACGAAATTTGCGACTTCTTTATTCCCACCTTATGTGATATTTTAATGAGTTTACTTAAAGGCACTAAACACGTTTGGTAATTGTCAAAGACCAGTTCTCATTTGGTGTATCCCAACATTATGCATAAAATAACAAGCCTGTGAAAATTTGGGCTCAGCTGGTCATCGAAGTTGCAAGAAAATGATGAAAGAAAAAACACCCTTGTTGTACAAATTTGTGTGCTTTCAGATAGGAATAAAAGGCTTCTTGCAAGAAGTCTTTTGTTATTTTAGTGAGAAATTACCTTTCTCAAAAACTACGTTACTTCAGAGGGAGTCGTTTCTCACAATGTTTTATACTATCAATAGCTCTCTGTTGCTTGTTACCAAGTCAGTTTTTATGCTAATATGTATTTTGAGTAATTACCAAACGTGTACAGTACCTTTGAAGGGTGTGTACAACATTGGTATGAGTGAAACTATAAATGTTCACAGATTTGCACACAAGTTACATGGTACAAAGATGGTCATGGTGGAAAACATCCCTTGAAATATTTTTGCTTGAAATGCTACAGTTTTTGAGAATGAGTACAACAATTAGTTTTGATCTCGCGAGTCCAAAACCAGAAGTTTGCAAACAGTGCAAACATTTAATTGGAATTTTCACTATTTTCTTGTGACTCCAATGACCAATTGAGCTTAAACTTTCACAGGTTTGTTATTTCATGTATATGTTGGGTCACATAGGCCTAAAGTGTGGATACTGTTTTTTTCACAATTACCAATGTTGTCCTTGTGCTTGAAATGAAAAATCTTAGAAGGGGGGGGGGGGTGGTGCCAGTCTGTCAAATAAATGTACCTATTTTTGGGAGCGATTGTGTCTTATATAAACTAATGTTAATATAACAAGCCATTGTAGATTCCAATGATTTTACCACATTGCATGGTTATCAGAAATAACATTGTCTATTCACAGATATCTGACCACACAGAAAAAAACATAGATGTACAATTATATCTGTTTTATTCGTTGACTTTAACTTTATACGAGAAACAAATAAATGCATGGAGCAACAAAAACACTTTAAAACAAACATCATAAACAAAACAATCTGATTCTGAACAAGAACCGTATGATAATATCCACCCCCATCTCCTTTAAAGTTATTGTCATCTTACTTCTACTGAACCCCTCTGCGCAGCAAACTTGTTCTAAATGTTGACATTTTTTGTTTGGTTGCATGGATAGCACATCAATGGTTTTGGACGAGTACATTCCACCTAATCATCATGTGCAAAAACCCAGCATAAGATGAAACTTGTATATTTTAACCACAAGAGTGGCTCCTGCTTAATACAGAGAAACCCCAAAAACATACACCATGATATTAATAAAACATGTTTTTAAACAACTTGTATGCTTATATTGTTTTTAATTTTTCATTTTGGCAATCCTTATTTTCAAAGATGGCAAATGGACTTCTTTCATATGAGGTCACAAGCTCATACAGCGCACTCACTTAAGGTCAAAAGAAGACCTAACATTGCCTTGGAGCTTTGCATGGCACGATATACAAGTGGGCTATTCATTCACTCCATCTTTAAAATATTACTTGCTAAAATACCAATCCCGTATGGACTCTAATAAACTTCACATCAGGGGCCAATTACTCTAGCAGCAAAATTTGCTTCTAGAGCAAACGTATTTCACAAGTTAGCAAGAAAATATGGTGACCAACTTGCGTGTTCACCATGGATTTGCATTGTTACATCATTCATTTGCTTACAGTAAGCGCTGGGAATATTAGCGTGCCTATTCTTGTGCTTACAGTTAGCAGCGCTCTGAAATGGAAATCCCATAGTAAGCACAAAAACGGCTGCTAAGCAGCTTCATGTAATTGGACACCCCCACACACACAAACAAAAACCCCAAAATTAATCTCCCATTGAAGTGTATGCATTGCACTATCTTTAATACTTAAGTGTTTTAGTAAAGTTTAATACCTTCATCTTTAAAATAACATTCTGAGTTGTTCTTAATAGCACATTTCTCAGCACACTTTAGGCCTAATGGAAGCTGATAGGTTCACAATAATAATAAAATCCATAATGCCATTGGCTATGGAACATGCATTACCTCCAAGATAACAAAAACAAATCTGATAAAAATAAATATATAACAAAACACTCAAATTAACAGAGTGAGAGAAGGTTCAACAATTTACAAAAAAAAGTTATGGATAATTATGCCAATACTCCTTGTTAAAGTTATCATTAATTTTTACAAGTAATACTTTACAAAATAATCTAAAATTGTTTAAATCATGTTACTTCGACAAGCACCTGGCCATACAATAAAAATTAAGCCGTTAACAAACAAAATCAATATTAAAAATTTGACAAGATCCTACAAAATAAGTCTCTATATAAGTAGGATTTGAAAATTTGATGCTTTGCGGAGACACCATGTACATAAACTTCTCACTATGAGTTGTGGTGGTTCTGAAAAGAAACCAATGGTTTTGAGATAAGCCTACATGTTGGCTAAACCACATCAGCAGTACTTAAGAACCATCCAGCAACAGAGCCCAGCATTCTCCTGAAGACGATCAGAGCACACTGATCGAAACGTCGAGTTGTTAACCACTGGTTCTTTTCAGAATCACACCAACTCATAGAGAGAGTTTTATGTACATGATGTCTCCGCGAACCTCACTAGAAGTCTCTGTTTCCCTTTAAATGTGACAGGTCTAGAATTACCTGGAGGCCATAGCCTACGTTGCCCTGGTCTTGGCCTTGGTGCCCCCTTCAAAAGCTTCCCATGATTTTCCCAACGGGAGTGCCATTGACAAAATGAAAATGGTCTTGCCCTCTTAAGCCCTTTTCACATGACAGAAACAAAAAATCCTGGCAAAATGTTCTCAACATTTTGTGAAATATTACAAAATGAGCTCCGTGTGAAAGGACAGCAATTTTTTACAAGTACGCAAAATTTTCCCAAACATTGTGAAATTTTGTAGTAGGTACCGACCTATGACAAAAACTTACGCTAGCGATATTTTTTGCAAGAAACCTTGTGCACTCCCTCGTTCCTAAAGCTTGGGAAAGCTCTGAAGCGTGAGATGAGAAGTTAACAATCTGCGCTCATAAAAAAAGGTCGCAAGAAAACTAGGTTTTTGGGGGGATAGTGTGAAAAGGGCTTAAAAAAGATGAAATTCAAGGCATGAAGCACACAATCACAATTTGTCTGATCACTTGCCCTCATGGAACATCTTAAGCCCATTTCACACTACACACCTGAAAATACAACCCCAGGAAATTCATCAGGAATTGTAAACCTGCCTCAACCCCTTGATCATCTCACACTTGGCAAAATTTTACCCCCCAAACACCCAGTAAACTAACCCTGGGGTTACGTTGCTTAACCCTAACTCCCAAGCAGGCGCAAGCTGATTCCTGGGAATTTGCCAGTGTTAGCAACTCAAGTATGAAAAGGTCAACCATATTCTCCCAGGAATTCATTTGGTGTGAAGCGATTATTTTTGCTACACTTTAACTAATAGCAGTATTAAGTGTAACAATGCCAGACTTCCAAAATGATTCACCTACCTCCCTTTTTTAGCTTCAGCATTTCCAGATTCAAAATACTTAAGTCAAAATTCTTCAACTGTTTACTGCTTGTTAACCTTACTGATTTGAAATTTTACTGCAATTAATTGTTCAACAAATTTTGCACTGTACACTTTATAAATTAATTGGTTTGGTCCGTGTAAAACCTTTTGAAAATCAGTTAAAATCAGGTGCTGATCAAAAAATAGTATACATTTTTGTAATGTATGGAAATCGTCAGATAAGTAACTTTACTATGGATTAATTTGTTAATTTACTATTGATTAACAAAAGAGTATTTAGTTTAACTTGATATTCTTAAATTAGTTTTTAATCATGCCAAACCATTCTAGCACATTCTGTAAGAACAAACAAACAAACAAACACCCCCCAACAAACAAACAAACAGATGAGAAAGAATCACCAAATTCAAACTTAACATGCGTCAGTTTAACATTTTCTGCTGCACAAATCCACTAGTTCTCCCAATTATTATAATGGTACAAGGACAGCCTTCATTTACTTGAATATAATCATCCCCAGTTTTAATATATTTTATTTAAAATTATCACCTACGGCTACTAGTAGTTTGATTTGGATCAATCCAAATTACAACTCACTAGATGAAACAAAAATGAAAAAGCGAGAAACAACTTGGCCTACATGACATGATACTCAGGCCCTAGGCACTAGGCACCACTGTTCCAGAGACCCTAGGCACCGGTGTTCCGTAGGCCCTAGGTACCAGTGTTCCGTAGGCCCTAGGTACCAGTGCTCCGTAGGCCCTAGGCACCAGTGTTCCATAGGCCCTAGGTACCAGTGTTCCGTAGGCCCTAGGCACCAGTGTTCCAGAGGCCCTAGGCACCAGTGTTCCATAGGCCCTAGGCACCAGTGTTCCAGAGGCCCTAGGCACCAGTGTACGGTAGGCCCTAGGCACCAGTGTTCCGTAGGCCCTAGGCACCAGTGTTCCAGAGGCCCTAGGCACCAGTGTTCCAAAGGCCCTAGGCACCAGTGTCAATTTCATACTGCTTTTAAATTCTGGGTACAATGTATTACACGTATTAAAGTTTGCTGTAAGCTCTGTACTAGTGTAAAGCTTTCCCAAAGTCAAGAGAGACCCTGTTAAAATTGAAAACAAATTTGTGTTTAAATGTTTCATACGAAGTGTGGACATGAGAACAAAAGAGGTCCACACAATGTAGGGACTTGAAACACTATGTGGACTTTAACACCTCCACACACAGTGTTTTTTAGTGTTGAAGAATAGGATTTTGAATCAGTGCATAGAACAAATGCAACGCAGAACTGTGTACATGTGGGTAGGCATACACATTCAAACCGGGGACCTATAACAAAAGAGGACAATAGGGTCCCCGGCTAGAGAAAGGTTCCCAGTTGGAGAGCGTGTACAAAAACAATGGGAGCTGTTGCTAAAAAGATAGAGCACAAACAAAAGAGGGACAATGGGAGGTCCCTGATTGCAGGTGTTTACACACTTGTGTGTGTGCGTGTACTTTCTCTGTTGAATTTTTGTAGGCGCTACTCTGTCTATTGACCCAATGCACCTGACATCATCATCACAATAATCTTGGTTGTACCATTTTGGGAGTCAATAACCCCCCCCCTGTGTGTTATACAGTGCAGTGCGCATTTTAGGCGATGCAGTGTTCCAGTCGTGACACTTGTGTCCTTAATCAAGACACTTAACCATTATTGAGGGCGTCCTTTGGATGGGACGTAAAGCCGTAGGTCCCCTGTGTTGTGTATTGCACGTAAAAGAACCCAGTGCACTTATCGTAAAGAGAAGGGGTTCGCCCCGGTGTTCCTGGTTTGATATTGCGCCAAAGCACCTTGTAAACCATTACATGGTGCTATAAAGGAATAGGTCTCATACTTCAACACGTAGCTCCGCATACCTTGCAGGAAAAAATACTGAGCGCTTTGATACGCCCATCGGATGTGATAAAGCGCTATATACAAACTCAGTATTATTAGAGCGCCCTCTCATAGAGATCACAACAAGGTTGCTCATTGTCCCCTTCTATGTGCCCTTCATGTACATAGCTGTGTGTTTCCATGTTTAATCATTCTTTTACATCTAAGATGCTGTGAGGATGAGGCCATTGCATAAGATCTATACTACACTTACTGTCAAAGTATCTACAGTGTAAAATACAACTCAGTTTAATACTTAACATCTTCAGCAGTTTAAAAAGCTTCATGCATTGCAGTCAAGACATTAGTTACACTGGCTTAATTGTGAAGCACTTGGTGTAAATCCATAGCACAACTCAACATCACTCACGATTGTTTTTTTTTTATATTCCTGATCATTCCTCACGAATCTCCATTTCTGTTGTCACGTTAGCGTAACTATTTCATGTATGTTACCCATATATATACAACAATATAAAAGTCATGCATTTTAGACGGCGCTTCTTCAAATGACACACTCTTTCATAAAAGGCTATTGTTGCAAAAGTTAATTACATATATGTCCTAATGTTTATAATACTGTTGTTAAGTCCACTTGTTAGATTTACCGTAGATGGAATGCTGTTTAAAAAAAATTGAAAGGCAGACATTTTCCTTTTTTTTTAGTCAACACAGAAAGTAGTAAGATGTAAGTGCAAGTTAATACATTGGGATGAGACACGGCGATGTACAAAAGGAGAAAGTAGTTCACACAGAATGGATTACGAAAAAACAGCTGATTATTCCTGAACTTGAGTGGTCTCTAAACTACTGCATGTGGTAATTTACAAAGAGTGGTTTTTAAAAAATTTGCCATTAAAGTATCCATGGTTGAGTTGTGAAAAATAAACGTTATATAAATTTGTGGATAAAAAGTAATCAATAATCATACAATATATATATTTTTTTATACATATATAAAGATTTTATATAAACTCTTCAATTTGATCATTCTTGGAAGGCACTTGGTGGAAGAGTTGATCGTCACTTCATATGAGTCTGAACTTATAAGCGTGTAGGTCCAGGCACAAGCTGGTTGATGGGCTTCTTACCTGAGTTGTGCATAGCTTCTCTTACTTCGCATTTTCTTTTTTTAAAACATCTCTTGTCTCTTTTAATACTTCCTCAATATCTGTTCAAAAAGAAACAACAAAGCAAACACAAAATTATGGTAAAGATTTATGAACAGATTTTGTAAGTATGCAGTTGAAGGGTTCCTAACAAGCGCGGTGATTTCCTTGTGGATTTTTTTTCACAGAGCTCGGGAAAGTACTGAGTATACAGTGCTTAATACACATCGGTGTAAGGGTAAAAACAAATTATAAGCATGTTTTCTTCTTCATAATTCCCCCTTTCACTCAAACATGGTATTGGCAGCCCCTATTTTCTTTAGGGATGGGGGGGGGGGGTAGGAGAAGAACAGTTTCAGAACACCACTTAAGGGAAGTCTTGGAAGTGTTCAACAACAACAAATGAGAAGAAGAAAAACCCACATTATGACGTACAAAGGTATTCACAAAAAACACAAGAGAGAGAAAAACATGATAAAGAAAAGGCTGAGAAGCAGTAACAATAGAAGTAATTCTGGGTGAAATGTTACTGACATTGAAGTTCATACCTCAGGGAATATCTTTCAAATTAGAACACAGAAAAAAAGGGAAAGAATTAAAACCAAAATTTGAAAAATTAGTTAACCACTTTGGGTCGGCATTACAAAAATTTCGCGGTATTTTTTTGTGTGTGAACATTTTGAAGTTTCCAGAATAATCATTTTCCTATGAAAATATCATTGCCAAGATGAAATCTTGACTTGACAAAGGAAAGACAACAATGTTCTCATAATAATCACCAAGATTTTATTGTGCTATTGTCAGAAATTACGAGTATGCGTTTCGTTCACTGTGAATCGCAACACCTCGGTCGCAAGCCATGGCCAATAATCTGCCATGGTATGCTGGAATACAATGATAGACAAAGGTCTGGAATACACAATAACCCCCAGAAAAAGGGAGATTACAAGCATAATTTCCAGTACCTTCTGTCCCTCTTTGTACTGTTGAAATAAAATATAGCACGGTAGGTGCATGCCTGTGCCTATCCGGGTGGATGTTTAGGTCAGCCACCTGACTGACTGCAAACAATTTAGGGCACTCTGAAGTTGTTGCGGGCGACCAAAACCGTCCGCCATAAGCCAGTTTAGAAACATTTGGCGGATATACACGTCATGGACATGAAGTGGTTAAGTAAAAAATATTCCCTTTAATAAAATATGTCACCAAGCAGGACACCAGAAAAAACATATAGCGAAGAAATGGATCACTTAAGTTATGGAACTCTTTAAGAATAAAAGACCTTTTAACTTTTAAATAAAAATAAATCTGAATGGTAATTACAAGACAATTTTAACTCTGTTAATTTGTGTAGTATTAATACAATTAAATCAAAAATATACTTCAAATGCTGAAAAAAAATTAGCAGGCCAGGGGTCGATTTCAGAAAAACTCTTCCTAACTTAGGACTAGTCCTAGGCAATGCTAAGAGATAGGACTAGTCTTAAGTTACTGGTTCTTACTTCAGATAAGACTAGTCTTATCTCTTTGTGAAATCGTTCCCTAGAATTACATCAAGACCATGAAGGCCACATTCTCTGTTGCCCTATAGTCTTGGCCTTGGTCCTCCTTATAAATTTCAAATTTTAAGATTTTCAAGATTTCCAAGATTTTAAGATTTGCCTTTTGCGAAATGAAAATGGCCTTGCCCTCTCATAGATGAATTCCAGGCCTGACTTAGTCAGTTATGATTGGATATAAATTAAATATTTTGTTACTGATTTGGTTTTGTTAGCTGGTAATATGAATCTTCAAAAGTTGCAAGTTTATTAAGTAAACAAAAAGAAAATTATGAGTTTAAATTGGAATTTTAAATTTATCGTTTTATTTCCTTGCTTTCACAGGTTGATGGAGCAATTTTATGGGTAAAAAACTTGGGGGTAGTCCAAAGTTTTTTTCAACATTTTATTTTATTTACTTCTTCTTCACCCTGGGTGAACCTTTCAGTTTGGACTACTGTTTTTCAAAGGTGCCCAGCGATGAACAATAAGTTCATTCATAGAAAAATAAAATTCAAGGTCATATGTTGACTACGGGGGAGGGGGGGGGGGGTCTGGGAGGTGGTTAGAGACTGTTAACGATTTTAAAAGGGATATAACAATGTTCATATTGTAAAGTAGAATCGGTGGAAGGAAACAAAATGATGAACACAATTTTTCTCAAAAATCTAGTAGGCAGCGATAATGCACAACGATACTGCCAATCAAAATAGAAAAAATGGTGACAAGTACTAGTTTGCCGGGTTGGGGGGGGGGCTTTAAGTCTTAAAAAGTACGACCTTAAAAATGTTGAAAACTTTGGATGACCCCCCTTTACTCTTTCAGTGCCAGGTATTTTTTTGCGTTTTGAAGCTAAAATGACCAGCTTTTTTATGTTTTTCGAAATTCTGTGTAAAGAAGAAATAAATAAATCTTCTCACCAAACAAAATGTATCTTGCTGATTTGTGTTGCCTTGGTACACCCCAAAGTCAATAGTATTTTTTGAGTGATAATGCCCTCTCGTGATAACATGTGCGATCGATAACACTTTTTGAGTACATAAAACAAATCGTACATGTACGACCTTGGCACTGAAAGAGTTAACAAAATAGGAAATACTCATGCAATCTGCCCTTTTGACCATGAATCTAAATAAATCAAAACAATAATTTCAACTAGAAATATGAGTTCAAAAAGGAATATGACTGATTATTTGAAAGGAACGGTTTGGAGTGTTATCGATATCCTTACTTACTCTACTTTGCAAAGTGTAATGCTACTCTACTTAGAAGCGCTACATAAAGGGGAGGAGAAAAATTGACCAACATTAGGAATGTCACTTCTCAATGCAATGATAAGCAAGGTTGTTGAAACAACTGACATCTGAGTAAAAGCTAACAAGCAAGTTATAGCTTGATCCTACAGCAAAACAGTCTTTGAGATTTTCACTGCTTGTAAATTTTAAACTATACTGGCGATTTCGCAGTGCTCCCTCTACAGTTTGCCCTTGAGAGTGCATTCATGGGAAAAAGTAGCCTGAACATCTGACGTCACACCTCGAGGCTCGTGAATAACGCCAGATACCTGCCTTTAAGCGTCTTGCCAGATCCTGCCAGATGTACCTTTGACCTTACATCCATTTCACATGGAGATTTGCAGTCAAGTCACATGTACAGGTACACATTACAGTGAATTAAACAACATTACATGCAAGTACAAATATTATGCACACGCTGCATGCAGACCACCGAAAGTGCAAGCTGACAAAACTACATCATCATAACACAGATATGGAAAGCTTACATCACTGCACGTTTATCCAATGAAATAATTGTATCCAATGAAATCATTGGGCCTGTAAAACCAGTGCCTGTAAAGACAGGGGACCAGTCTAGGGAAAAGGTTGCGAGTTTCAGTCACCTCGCAGTGCACGCCGCATGGCCCCGATTGCCTAAGTTCGTTTGCGGTTTGCAAAGCAGCAAGGTTGTATTTGTCTGTGTTTACAGCATAAGATAGTATTTTTTTGTGTGAGGCTGGTGAATGTTTTTCACATGCATGTCAGCCATTTAAAGGTCGCAAACTGCCCGTGCAATGCTGAATTGCAACTGTGCTTGATATTAGTCCACCGCTTTTGGGGGAAAAGGCCTCTCTGGGGGTCGACTGTAGAGGGCGCACTGTGCCGTATTGACAGATCTTCAGAAGAAGTGTTTTTGTACAAGACATAACGAAATTTGATATGTCCAACAATAAAAACGAGCCATCATAGTTTCATTATTGAACATAAACGATACTCCCTCTTCATACGAAAAAAAAAAAATAGAGAAGAAAAAATGTTAGGCTGTTAACTATTTTTTTGTAAGAAAAAATATACAACAACAGAAACTGAAAGAGCTGCTGTTTACCTTGCGAGCTCATTCATTGTGTAGTCCTTTGGGATGAGAGGGGCCGAACGATCGTTTGTGACGGTCCTGCGTAACTGTACACTCGTAAAAACAGAGCTGAATAGAGAAGAACAATGAAAAAGATTAGAAATGGAATTGCGCTGAATAAGAATTCTCGGGGGGGGGGGGGGAATGGGGAATAAATCACATTTCTGATGAGCACAATAAAGATAGCTGACCAGAAACTGGTTGAAAGAAAATTCATTGTTTGGTGAAGTTCCAGGGTTTGTTACTTGTCATGTAACTTGGTTCTTCTTTGGAACTCTAAGCCATTGGAACTCTAACAAAAATTGTTACTGGTACTATCCAAATTACTCTACGGAAAAGAAAAATAATAATAATAATCACACAAAATGCAAAGTTGTTGCAGGCATTTGTCCAACGTTTCATTGTTGAAAGAAACAACTGAAGTGCGAGATAAATAACTATAAAAACACAGACAAAAGTCAGAGTAATACAACAGTTTCATAACTTGAATATGTATATTATCAGAATCAATACATTTTCTTGACAGTCGTTTTTGATTGGTCAATGGTTTAGTTTTTTAAATCAGAAAATAGAATTTATTGTTGCAAACTGCTTAACAACCAAAAGGACCTATGGTATAAATGCAAAAAAATATTTAGTGGCCTGACATTTCTACTCTAGTAGAGTCTTCCTCGAAGGCTAAATGATAACCCGTTGTCAATGATAACCCGTTGTCAATGATAACCCGTTGTCGTTTAGCCGTCATTTAACCTTCCACAAAGACTCTGTTAGGGTCGAAACGTCATGGCCCAGTTAAATAAAGCCTGTAAGTACAAAAACTTGCTATGCACAGAAAAATCTTGCATAGCAGAAACAGGTTATCAGCCAACATTCCATAAAGTTTACATTGTTGCCACTGGTACCCCGCTCATTTCTTGCTTAGTAAAGAAATTTTGCTATTTCTGCTTAACAGCTTTATGAAATTGGGCCCAGGCCACTAACTATTCTTTGTTTTGTAAATCAGGCAGAGTTTCTTGGGGGGGGTGGTGGGGGGAGATTGTTATACCTATCTTCTTCCTCAATGCTGGCGTTATCTCTTGATGGCTGAGACGGCATGGAGGCAGAGCTAGAGATACTGCTGGTTGGTGACCTATGACCATTGCCATTGGTGCCCTCTGTTCCATGGTGACCTTCAGCCTTTAAGTATTAACAGGAGTCAATGGTTAATACATATAAATAGACCATGTGACCTTTGTTTATAAAAAGACTGTCCTTGTACATTCCTGGGCATTTCCTGGCAGGCAAGATACTGCACTGGTCAGATCAGAAATTTTACATTTTTTTTAATCATAATTTCCAAATCAATTCAAGAGTTCTGAAAACAACAGCTGTACATGTTTTTGAGATGTGCCCCGTTTCTTTAGATCAAAAGTTAATAAAATCGTACTGTTCAATCTCAATAAAAATGTAAAATTTTATGTGTTCTTCCACTAAGGTGTGTACAAATTGTGCCTGCAGAAAGTCCAGTCTCTGCGGCTCTTTTGTAAACATGTATTGTCACAGGCTAAACGGTCTATAAGTAATGAAACTGACAAGAATATAATGAAAAACCAAAAGTGGGAACCCATTTTTTTGAGAAACTTTATTAATGTATATAGGATTTGAGGCATTGCATGGTGCATATCAATGTACATTTTGGTAACACCATAATATGTTTAACTACTTTGTGGTGTAGATTTTTGTTCTTTCTATATTCTACTGCCGCGAAGTAGATTTCGGAATTCGGGAGACTATTCTACTGCAACAGAGTAGATTTTCGGAATTCGGGAGACTACCAAGTTCTGAAAAGTAGTTTTGAGTAACAACAATGGCCAAGTTTGCACAAGGACCAATTGACAACTAGCAGCTGATAAAGCTGGTACTCATCATCTAAAAACAAGTGTTGGGTACCAGGCCAACTTGGCCAATATTGTGCAACAAGTTCTGATAGATACAACTGCTCCAGTGTACAGTGAGCACGAAACTTGAACCTGAAATTTGAGGATTAAAACTGCTGTACATCCCAATGCAACCGCAGTATATTATGCAGGCATTTGATCACACGGTATATTTTTATACACAAAGCTGTTATAAATACAATGGAGTGTATCAAGTTTTAATTACCCACACACTATTTTCATAATAAATATACATGTATTGTGTTTCCATTCATCACAAAACCTGTTTGAATCCCAATCTGACCTGATATGCATGGTTAGTATGAGCCCCTTGCAGTAGAGAGTGTGGTAAAGACATGGTCGACACTGCAGGCGCCACCCCAGGGCTGTTCCCGCCGCCATAGTCTGGTGACGGGTACTGGTTCCTGCCATCCAGTATGTTGTCCAAGCTGGCTGCCATGCCTTTGTTGAAGGCTGGGTTGCTGGAGAGTGGGGGAAGAGGCGGCGGGGTACCAGTTGACAATGGATTCTGAGTAGGATGAGCTGATGGGCTAATTGGGAGTAAGAATCACATCAATAAGAACCTTTTTTCACATAAAAACAAAAATCAGAATAAACAACTTCAATCATTAACATTTGAAGTCGTGGACGAGCACAGGACTCGAGCTCTGGTGTTTCTGATCAGCAGAGTGTGGGTTTGATTCCCGGTCGTGACAAATGCATCCTTAAGCAAGACACTTAACCATTATTGCTTTTCCTCACCCAGGAGTACAAATGGGTACCGGCGAGAGCTGGGGAGTAACCTGCGATGGACTGGCAGCCTGTCCAGGGGGAACAGAAATATTCTCAGTTGTTTAATGCCAAGGAAATCGGATTTAAACACCGGCATGATGAGCCATATTGGCTTGGGACAGACTTTACTTTACTTTTACTTTTAGCTAGGGATCAAGTCACTATTGACCTAGTCTTGGCCCAAGACGTCAGTGATCGATTGGCAATTTTGTATGTACGCTCGTAGTAAGTCATAACAGTGCGCCCTCTTACGGCTTCGGCTCACCAACTTGACCAGCTCTCACTAACGTCTTGGGAATCCTGCATCCATTGAGTTCACTTTTTCTTTTGTTTTCTCCCCGCCCATTTATTAATTTAATTAAAAAAATTTAAAAAAAATAGAATTAGCCGTTGCAAACTGCTTACCGACTTAAAGGACCTATGGTATAAATACAAAAAATAAAAAATACATATATATACTGGACCATAAAGGTGGTAACTGCATTCTGGGTAATGCGGGAAGTTTATGGTATTTTCTTGACTTTGACATGATTGGTACCGGACTAAAGTCTAATAATGAGTGAGCTCTCAGAATTAATCAAATGAACTTTTACTGATGATCAACCACGCATGTTTTCTTTGAAAAATGCTGATTTTGAATCACAATGTTATGAAGACTTTATTGAGTACAAACCTCCTGCTTCCGCCGTTCTGATGATTGTCGTTGGTCTGTACAGGGTGGGTATAGGCTATTGGGAACCAGCCGCTTTTATTGGAATATAAATTGTGTCCATAGTACCAGCCGTTGTTCTTTGGTCCCACCAGTCCAATGATATCACCCTGTTTGTTAAATCCACAAGAACAATTATTAATTAGTGTCTTATTCCTGATGACAAGCCTCAAAACAAACTGAACAACAACAAATAATAATGCAGAAGGCTGAAAACTCCAACTGGTACTGGTTTGAGGAGGGATTCAAAACGGGGGTCCAAAGAGGTGAAAGCCCGAGACATGACAACCTAGATGTAATGTCATGTCACTACTTACCGTGGTATTCTGTGCTCATGGTCATCCCTCTCAACTTAGAGGGTTAGCATCAAGCCCAGGGTCGGATCAAGTTCTCCGTAGGTCCTAGGCAATAGTGTTTCGTAGGCTCTAGGCACCAGTGTTCTGTAGGCCCCTAGGCACCAATGTTCCGTAGGCCCTAGGCACCAGTGTTCCCTAGGCCCTAGACACCAGTGTTCCCCAGGCCCTAGTGTTCCGTAGGCCCTAAGCACCAGTGTTCAGTAAACCCTAGGCACCAGTGTTCCGTAGATCCTAGGCACCAGTGTTCCGTAGGCCCTAGGCACCAGTAATCCCCAGACCCTAGACACCAATGTTCTGTAGGCCCTAGACACCAATGTTCCCTAGGCCCTCGGTACCAGTGTTTCCCAGGCCCTAGTGTTCCATAGGCTGAAGCCACCAGTGTTCTGTACAAAGTGTTTTGTAGGCCCTAGGCACCAGTGTTCCAAAGGCCCAAGGCATCAGTGTTCTGCACACCCTAGGCACCAGCGTTTTTGTAGGCCCTGGGCACCAGTGTTCCAATCCATAGGCCCAAGTCACCAGTGCTCCATTGGCCCTAGGCACCAAAGTTCTGCATGCCCTAGGCACCCAGTGTTTTGTAGGCCCTAGGCACCAGTGTTCCATAGGCCCTAGGCACCAGTGTTCCAAAGGCCCTAGGCACCAGTGCTCCATTGGCCCTTGGCACCAAAGTTCTGCATGCCCTAGGCACCAAAGTTCTGCATGCCCTAGGCATCCAGTGTTTTGTAGGCCCTAGGCACCAGTGTTCCAAAGGCCCTAGGCACCAGTGTTCCAAAGGCCCTAGGCACCAGTGCTCCATTGGCCCTTGGCACCAAAGTTCTGCATGCCCTAGGCACCCAGTGTTTTGTAGGCCCTAGGCACCAGTGCTCCATAGGCCCTAGGCACCAGTGCTCCATTGGCCCTAGGCACCAAAGTTCTGCATGCCCTAGGCACCCAGTGTTTTGTAGGCCCTAGGCACCAGTGTTCCATAGGCCCTTTGAACCAGTGCTCATAGGCCCTATGCACCAGTGTTTATTAAGCTCTAGATTTCCAGGCCAATTCCATAGAATTGAATTACAAGGTACTGAGATTTGTGTCAGGTTTGTACTAGTCCGAAGCTTTCCCAAAGTGCAGAAATGCTTTTTTTTTATGGACCTGCAAACCAAGCCTACAATCCACAGCATGTGCAGAATTCTGTTGGCTGTAAAGCGCAGAAATCCCCGGTAAGCGAGCCCATAAATGTGGCCCTCAATGAAGAGGAGAACAGAACGTAAAACATTGGGAAGGTATCGCATTCTGCTCTACCAGCCAGGCTCCTAGTGGATGATACCCACGCCAACATCCTTACGGACTGTGAAGGGGGTAACCCTGTTTTAGCCCCAGGAGTAGGTGGCAACGTGCCTTTGGTGGCAGTTGATTTGGGTTAATAGCCCAAATCATTTAAGTGCAGCCCTCACTTTGAAGTGGCCGTCCGGCCTTGTGATGTTAGGCGGTATCTCATAATAATAAAAACAAGTTTAAAAATACCTCGTTGAAGCTGAGTTGGCTTTCAGCGCTGGCAATGTGACTGTACATGGCTTGTACTTTAGTCAGTTTCTGGACGTCCGCGGAGATGTTCTCCCCACCTTCGGATACTCTACGTAAGTAGGAATTCCGTGGCAATGATGCAGTAACACCTCCTAAAATTAACCCAAAAAAAGGAATAAAAATAAGGAGGTTAAAGATAGGGTCATTGATTGGTAATTACTCCAAAAATTAATGACCATAAAAACTTACTTGGTGAGAAGCACTGCAGCTGTTTATAGTATAAATCATTTTGAGAAAGGATTCCCTTCGAAGTCATATAGTTTTGATAATTTTTCACCCCAAAACATTTAAATCTGAGAAATGATTCATGCATGAATCGTTGAGGGTTGGTGTCCGTTTGTGAATGCTGCGGCCAGAGATGCAGTTGGTAACCGCTGTCACCTCGCAAAAATGTGGATGGATTAGACGTTCTTGTGAAAATACAGTTTTTTGCTGTTTTCTCAGCAAGTAGACACTGTATTCATCTGAAACTTTCATATGTGACTTTTATTGTGTCTTTCTTTATAGTTCTGCCTATAAATCAGCTTTATGTTAACCAAAAACCAAACTATGACCCTACCTTTAATTAGTACAGACTACACAAACTCATCTGAACCTTTTGCATGCAAAATACAACCTTTATTTATCTAAAAGTTGCATATTTAAAAGGCCATGTTAAACCGGGCAATTTTTACAGGCAACTTGGCGGCAACCACTTGGACTGTATGCAAAAGGTACACTTCAGCAGCACAAGAGACATTCTTCTGGCTCTAAATTAATATCCCCAGGAAAATGATTAGAAAACCGAGTTGTGAATGAGTTTTCTTATTGGAGATTGTCTGGAGCTGGTTTCCTGTAAATTGCCTCGTGTTACATGGCCTTGACATTTGGGAGACAATTTAAAATGTCAGAGAGGATAAGAAAACGTTGTTTACTTGTTTCGAGTAAAACAATACAATATTTTCACTAGAAAAACAAACGTTTTTATGAATAAGTAACTTGCAATCTCAGAGCTTTTTCTCTTAACTCTTTGGTGCACATGGCGGACGCTAGCGACCGCTAAAAACACGATCAGTATGACATTGACATAATGGTCATAAAAAAAAACCCTATGGTCCCCATGTCTACCGCCCTCATTTGGTTGTTTAGAGCAATGTGCTGGCTTTATTTTGATGTGTTATTCAATAGGTGGCGCTATTGAAAAAAGCCTGAAAAAACCTGGTTGAACTCTGAAAGACAAATTGTTGTGATCTTGCGAATATAATTAATCTGTGCATCAAAGGGTTAAAGCACTTGTACAACATTGGCAATTGTCAAAAACCAGTATCCGCACTAGTAAGTGATCCAACATTAAACATAAATTAACAATCCTGTGAATCTTTAAGCTCAATCAGTCACCAAAGTCAAAAGAAAATAGCGGGGGAAAAAACGAACCTTATATGTTTTCACTTTTTTCAAACATCAAGTTTTGGACTTGCGAGTTCAAAACTAATTGTTTTACTCATATAAAAAAACAAAAACAATAGTATTTCAGGCAAGTATATTTCAAGGGAAATTTTCCACCATGACAATCTTTACACCATGGAAGCTATGTTAAAAATCTGTGAATATTTATATATTCAATCTTACCCATGTTGTGCACACCCTTTAACCCTTTAGAGACCGTAGCGGCCAAAAGCGACTTGTACCAAAATGCCCATAGCAGCCGCAAACGGCCACAAGATTTGACCTGCTGCCACTCAAACAACAGGGTTAAAGCAAAGGTATCGGACCGAATTGACATTTTCCAATGTTTCCCATGTTAACATAGAATGTACAACTCTTGAACAAAACCATGTATTTCTGTTTCTTTATGATTTTCCCAACATTTTTTCCTGAAAATAACAGTGCAAAAAATCAAGAAGATTAGCAATGCCTGGGCGTATGGTGATGATTATACAGAAATGAAAGGTCTCTGAAGGGTTAAAAGCACCGAACACGTTTGGAAATTGTCAAAGACCAGTGTTCTCACTTGGTGTATCCCAACATATGCATAAAATAACAAGCCTGTGAAAATTTGGGCTCAATCGGTCATCGAAGTTGCAAGAAAATTATGAAAGAAAAAACACCCTTTGTGTGCTTTCAGATAGGAAAAAAAGCTTCTTGCAAGAAGTTTTTATTATTTTAGTGAGAAATTACCTCTTTCTCAAAAACTACGTTACTTCAAAGAGTCGTTTCCTACAATGTTTTTTACTATCAACAGCTCTCCGTTGCTTGTTACCAAGTAAGTTTTTATGCTAATATTTGTTTTGAGTCATTACCAAACGTGTACGATACCTTTAACCCGGCGCACCCTCCCCCTTTTTAAGAGTCCAATCTAGACCCATCCCCCAACCCTCCCCTTGAGTAAACCATCTTACCCTTTGGGATATGTTGGATCATGGATTTGGTGTGGCGGATCCCAGTGCCTCTCTTGGGGTTAGGCAAGGTGGCACTGCTGAAATTGGCGGAAGAGTTGGCGTCGGTCATGTCAGTCGAAGCAGGTCGTTCTGGTGCCTCCTTTTAAAAAGAAATTTTTAAAAATGTACTTTTAAGCGATATTTACTAACAAAAGATGAAATAAAGGCAAGTTAGAATATTTGCAATCATGGGAGTAATTCCATGGTTGCTCAGTTGCTCGGGTTCAATGTTTGCTCAAACTCAATTATTGTGAGTAATTCTTTTGTCTTGGTGAGCTGAATTCTACTTCTAATCAATGACAAAATGTCAAAATAGAAAATAAAAATTAAAAACATTCCAGATTCCTGAAACCTGCGGTCAATGTACTTTGAGCAACCATTTGACGTCACACTTCTAGGCTAGTGTATAACGCCAGCCTTAAGCAAAGGGCAGGATCCTGCCGAACACACCTTTGACCTCGCATCGATTCACACGGCAGAGATTCGTAGTCACACACACGTGTACATGCATTACATGGTGTATAAACAACACTACATACGGGTACATGAACAAACATTATGTACACGCGCACAGCAGCAGACGATCGAACTTCATGCTGATAGTGGAGCTGACAAACACGTCACTTCGGAGCGGACCAATCATAACGCAGATATGGAAAGCTTATGTCACTGCCCGTTTATCCAATTAAATCATTGTATCCAATGAAATCGCTGGGCATGTAAGACCAATACCTGTCTTTATCCTTGCGGATAAAGACAGGGGACCAGTCTACCATGAAACCAGGAAAAAAACCTTCAATGACTCTCTTTGAACTCAAATAAAAAATAAATGACACTGGTGTCATGGTCGAGAGGTATAGTGCACCAGACTCAAGATCTGCTGGCTAATTTAGTAATCAGGGTGTTGGCTGGAATCCCAGTCATGACAATTGTGTACTTGAGCAAGACACTTAACTATAATTGCTTCTCTTCACCCAGGGGGTAAATGGACACATGTCGCATCCCCTTAATATAAGGTGATCCCTGTCCTGTCGCTTCCCGGGTTGTATCGTAAACTTGGGTGTGATCCTAGGCTATACGGCAGTTACAGGTTGAATGGCTTCTGACTGGCACCCCAAAAAGATAGATAACTCAGTTGGTAGAGCGCCGGCACGTTATTCCGGAGGTTGCAGGTTCAAATTCTGCTCTAGTCAATTTTTATTTTGGTCACCCCAAAATTGATATAGCTTGATGCACTACCTACTTGGTAGCACTGGCTGTATACTCCCAAGGGAGCTGAGACGGTTTAAAGAATGAAATAAATGGCCCAGTGACTGAGGTAGAAATGTTCGTACGGATACCAGCAGCATAAAAATGTCCATTATTATTAGGGTTTTTTTCACAGAGATACTTAACTAAGTAGCAACATGCAACAAACCAATGCTCACATTCCATATTTTATTGGTCAATATTTTAAGTCTACTAAAATCATTATTATCTATGCTACTTCATCTTAAATGGAAAGTGAAATATGACAACAAAAATGGTTTAGCTGAATCATTTCCTGTTGGATGACAGAAATTCTTTGTTCAAATCAGTCAAAAAAACCAATGTGGTGTTTTTTTAGAATGCTAGTATTATACACACAACAACATTTAAGGCATTGTAACAAAATTTTATCTTAAAAAAAAAAATTAGCTCTTGCAAACTGCTCACTAACCAACCAAAATGACCTACAGTATAAATGCACACAATTTTAAATGGCCCAAGATTTTATCCTTGTTTTTATAGTGTTTTCTCACAACAAATGTCAATTTTCAGCATATTTTAGTAAATATTTCACAAAGCAACTGCATCCAAAAAGTGCTGTTAACAACCTACTATGGGCTATTAGTGTTGAGGTTTTATGATAAGTTGACCCCCTCCCCCCTCCTTTAGTAGACTGTATCCGAATAATGAAGAGATAATGAACAGCTGGGACCTCATATAAGAAAGTCTCTAGGCAAGAAATAATGTTGACCTGATGATTGGCAGGGTGCCAGCTGCAAAGTCTATCATTGTTATTTGTGTTTTACCCCGTACACCAGTGTTTGTTAAAGGGTCTGTATACGTTTGGTAATGACTCTGAAAATTAATGGCAATAAAAAATTACTCGGTAAGAAGTACAGCAGCTTTAGATAGTATAATGCATTTTAAGAAACTTTTCACTTTGAAAGTACTGCGGTTATGGAAAAATATATCAGTTTTTATCCCCAAAAATTTGAATCTGAGAAGCGTTACTGCAGTAACATTTCTCAGATAGTGTATTCCAATTGCAGATTATTTTTCCTGCGTGGACATAACTGCTCCAGATTTTCGGCAATATCTCAAAAATGCTACCACCTTTTGAAATGAAACTTTTACAGGTTAGTTTTATGGTATATCTACAACTACATAGGATTGAAAAAAACAGAGGGTTCAAATTACCAAACGTATACAATCCCTTTAAGCACTATACTCAGTACTTTCCCAAGTCCTGTGGAAAAGAATCCAAAGGCATATTACATGAGTGGGATTCAAACCCATGACGCTTGCCATTCTACAGCAGATGTCTAACCACTAGACCACCAAGCTTCTCGGTAGCTAGAGGCAGTTTGAATCCTATATTTTAGCAGCCGGCACACTGCAAAAATTTAATAGATGTTAAATTTGCATCAGGGATGCAGAATATTGTTTGTGTTTTACCCATACACCGATGTATGTTAAGCACTGTATACTTAGTACTTTCCCGAGTCCAAGTAGCAAACTATTTCAAACTGCTTGACTACAGCTAATGTATATCTAAGGCCATTTGGTGTAGTGGCTAGGTTGTTGACCCAGCCACAGCCAAAGTCAAAACTTTTGCTTTGATCTACCCATAGCAATAGTCAAAGCTAGTGTTGTGGTCGTGAAACTCTGGCTTCAGGTCACCCGTCTCTGCCAAGTAATTTTCTTCTGTTTTAGGTCCCACTGCCAAATCTCTGATTGTTATGATATGCCCGGAGCAGATTTAAATGAAGATAGCCACCGGCAATGTATGTTACATGATATTTTGGCTGGTAACCCTTTTCTGCTTAAAGGGACCATTCAGAATAATAAATGTTTGAAAATTTCAAAACAAAATTCAAATTCGTATTTGCCGGTCCAACGGTCCGTCTACCGGTCCGTCCACCCCAAAATTTTGTTTTTCACATATTGACAGACTTATACACTGAAGAACAATGAAAGATATTTTAGATTAATTTTCTCCCAGCTCAGAGAAGTTTTCAATGGCTTTTTCCTGGCTTCCAGCATGCAGACTTTGTAGTTGAAACAGAAGTGGGAAATTCATGCCAACTCCCCCATTGGATGGAGAGGTCGGCTATCCAATGTTTGCTGATAACAATGGAACAGCACAAACATGGCATTTTCGACAGACTGTCTGGAACAGGCTTCAAGTTTTTCCTCCTTTAAACAATTATTTTCTCTCTATTATTGTAGTGACATGTAAATCAATCAACCTCATGCGCAAGTTGTTTGCAAAGCGTGAGTGCGTGCGGTTGGGTTTTTTCTATAAACAATAATATTTTGATTTAGAAAATGAAATATTGGAATAAAATAAAGAAAAGTAAGAATAAGAGGTCCATTGTGGAGAGATACTGGAAAGGAGCAGAGTTCCTAATCAAACCTTGTTTAGTTCATCATCAATTTATTGCATCGTCAAGTCATTTCATTGGTGGTCATCCATTAGGACTATTTATTCATAACCATTCCGCACGGAAGAAAAGGACCCAGGAGAAATCCTACCAAGGCTCAAGACTCTACATTATTTTGATTAAAAACCTTCATTTGGCACATTTGACAGACTGTCTAGAGGAGGCTGTTGGTTCCCCCCCCCCTTAATTAAAAACTGAACTTAGATTTTTACAATTTTTAAACATTGATCATTCGGAATGGCCCCCTTAGGAAACATAGTTTGTAATTAGCGAATTTCTGTACAAAACAGCTGTGTGACATAATCCTGTTAAGATATTCTGTTTTGCTTTACTACCGTTACTTGTATTAAAGGCACTGAACACGTTTGGTGTTCTCACTTGGTGTATCCCAACATATGCATAAAATAACAAGCCTGTGGAAGTTTGGGCTCAATTGGTCATCGAAGTTGCAAGAAAATGATGAAAGACCCTTGTTGAACAAATTTGTGTGCTTTCAGAAGGAATAAAAACTTCTTGCAAGAAGTTTTATTATTTTAGTGAGAAATTACCTCTTTCTCAAAAACTACGTTACTTCAGAGGGAGTCGTTTCCTACAATGTTTTATACTATCAACAGCTCTCTGTTGCTTGTTACCAAGTAAGTTTTTATGCTAATATTTGTTTTGAGTCATTACCAAATGTGTACGATACCTTTTAATAACTTTCATTTCCCATGCTTTTTTTTTATTTTACAAAATTTGTTTTCTTCTCGCTTTTTAACTTACTTTTAATTTAGTTTGCTTCCGTGTTTAATTGCTTGGCTGCTATCTGTACACTTAAGTATTTATAAATTTTTAATTTGTTAATTTTTAAAGTATTTTATTGCATAGGTTTGATAGTTTTTATTGTAAGGCGCTTTGTGGTATTTTACATGAGGCGCCATATAAATGCATTTTATTATTATACATAGGATTCGAACTGCCTCTAGCCACCTGGCTAGCTTGGTGGTGTTGTGGTAAGACATCTGCTCTAGCAATGCAAAAGTCGTGGGTTCCAATCCCACCCGAGTGATTTGCCTTTGGATATTTTTTTTTCACAGAACTCGGGCAAGTACTGAGTATACAGTGCTTAATACACATCGGTGTAAGGGTAAAAACAAATTATATTCTTTATCCCCAGTGCCAAATTAACATTAAATTATTTAATTATGAGAGATGCATAAGCGGCTTACATGAGACTGCCCCGGCGTTGGAACCTTTTCTTTCCCTTTGTGCCCCTCGCTCTGTGCAAGCAGGATGTTGCGCTCGTAGAGACGTTTTGAGCTTCTTAATTCCATCTGAAGGGGATTTCCCAGAGGGCCAGAGTACACCTGTCAGCCAGACGTCATATCAAGTTGTTTATTTGGACGGAAGGAAACGTACATTATTAAAATGTATACCTGACATTTGCGATATTGACACATGTAGTTCATACATACATTTTTTTAAAGACACGATATCATCAGGAACATTTGCAAGCTATGGATCGGAGAGGGGTATTTGTTAATCCCTTCTCTAGTCGTTAAATTTTGAAGTCAATTTAACCATCTTTACCTGTGTTTAGTTCCATCTAGAATCCAAAATACATAAAATGTTTACAATTTAACACTTGTCTCCTGAAGACAATTAGAGCATACTGATCGAAACATCAAGTTGTTACATCTCTGATTCTTTTGAGAATCACCACAGTTCAGAAGAGAGATTTCATGTACATGGTGTTACCACAAACTTTACTAGATTAAATTCACAAGTCAATAAACCCTGCAAGTCTCGTGTATATTCAAACATTTTTGGGACCGCTTTGGTCCCACGTGCATTGCTTTAACGCATGAAGGAAACAAACTTGCACACTTTAACAAGTCCCAATGTTCGAATACGCACAAGATTTGCACAGTCTATTGCATTTAACCTGTCACACAATTAGTTTGGTGATTTTATTAACACAAATTTTATGAGATTTACCCTCCTGCTATCTTTCATCCACTAATGCTATAAAACGTGCGAAATTTTGTAAAAGGTAAAAGAGATTGGAAGAAAATCCCTTCAAAATAATCCTTAACTACACGTCATAGAAATGCATTCCTCGATCAAATTCACCCATATCATTTCTGTTGCCAAGAAAACTGTACTTCCTTTTTGGCAAAACCTGCCTTCTTGGGAATCCTCGTTTCTAAAGTATATGTAGATTCTATCGTTGAACTCTTTGTTGGATGGAAGCACGACATTACATTCTGTTTTTGTGCTGCTTTCGGTTTGGAGCAATGTCAACATAATTAGGGTTTGTATCTAAGCCAAGCCCTTAGGCTAGGAAGAATTTGAACAGTTTCCCACTTTCTTTATCCAGGGGTATAGTTATAAACTTGTAAAGACAAGAGACTGTTGAATTTTCCGTGTTGGATAAAAGGGCCGCATACTTCCCACAACGTTTAGAATGGGCAGGGAATGTTTAAAGAGGGGCTCCAAGGTCAAATTCAGTTTTGTGATGCACTCATTTTCCAATAGATAGAGTCCTTATGAAAGTGAGAAAAATTACAATTCTGTAATCTCTTTCATACTCTTTCAGAGTGAAATTTGAAACATGATGTCATCGAACATCAAAAACAAATGGGTCTGTACATTAAAAAGAGGATTTTTTATGCAATTTAAAAGGTCAACTTCAATGCCGTTTTTGATTGAATATCATCAAATTTCAGGAATGAACTAAAAATTCTCTGCACAAAAATGTACAGAACAAATATTTGAAATGTGACGTCATCGAACGTTTTTCGGATTTTGACAAATATTGCACTTGAAGGGTATCAAACACCGTGGCATTTTACACAGTTCCTAAGAGACTGGTATTTTTTCCCCAATTTCATAAGGTATTTCTTTTGGAAAATGGGTGGATCACAAAACTGATATTGTCCTTAGAGACCCCCTTCAAGAATTTTAAGTGAGGTTGCTAATCATATTATACACAAGTTGAGGATCAAGTCCTGACATGTGTTTGCGATATTATGAGAATCAACAATCTTGGTTTGGTAATCATCGTAAAAAAACCAACATGTCTAAACTTACAGTGCTGAGTGTGTCTTCGCATTCCTCAGACAGCTTCTCTGGTTTGGCACAAGACTCTGTCCATTTTGGCATCCGATGACGTAGAACACTCTGAGCCTGTTGGGAAAACGGTCAACAAATGTAACCATCAATCGTATGTTAGTACTTCCCTCGGTAATTCTACCAACCTTTAGCATGCTGCTCATTACCAGGGCCCAATTTCATAGAGCTGCTTAAAGGGATTGTATACGTTTGGTAATTGGAACCCACTGTTTGTTTTAATCCTATATAGTTGTTGATATTTACCATAAAACTAACCTGAAAAGTGAAAATTTCATTTCAAAAGGTGGTAGCGTTTTTGAGATATTGCCGAAAATCTGGAGCGGTACCGGCAGAAACAATAATCTGCAATTGGATTACACAATCTGAGAAACGTTTCTGACAGAAACGCTTCTCAGATTCAAATTTTTGGGGATAAAAACTGAATTTGCTTAGCAGAATTTTCTGCCAAACAGCTTTATGAAATTGGGCCCTGATTTTACGTGGGTTTTTTCCCATTGGGTTTTCCTCACACATCTTAAACTGAACATTTCTTCTCATTCCCTATTTTGTCCCGTTATTGGGGATAATTGTGCTGTTGGATGTGTCACAAATAAATGACTTTGGTGTTCACATTATATTCTCCATGTCACCCTTTTCTGATTAGTGAATTGCATGTCAACGTCTGCACATTTGAATGTCATTCGTACAGTTGGAGGAAATAACATAATGAAATCTAATCAGGAGTGACACAAACAGGATGCTTTAACTGTGATTGGGGAAAGAGTACAGTCTCATTTCAATCTTTCAGTTGTATTCATGCAAATTGTGATTGGGACAGTATCCAGAAAATAAGCAGGAAAAATTGAACACGATGACTTCTTATGTTAAAGGGATTGAATACGTTCGATAATTGGAACCAAACTGTTTGTTTCAATTCTATATAGTTGTAGACGTATACCATAAAACTAACCTGTGAAAATTACATTTCAAAAGGTGGTAGCTCTTTTGAGATATTGCAAAAAATCTGGAGTGGTTATGTCCACGCAGGAAGAATAATCTGCTTTTGAATTACACAATCTGAGAAACGTTTCTGACAGAAACGCAATCTGAGAAACGTTTCTGACAAAAACGCTTCTCAGATTCAAACTTTTTTGGATAAAAACTGATATCTTTTTCCATAACTACATTACTTCAAAGTGAAATGTTTCTCAAAATGCTTTATACTATCCAAATTTGCTGTATTTCATTACCAAGTAAGTTTTTTTTGCCATTAATTTTATGAGTAATTACCAAACCTATACAGACCCTTTAATAAGCAGACCTACTTGAATAAGATATTTAGTTGATTAAATATTGTCAGGTGGTAACATTATTGGATAATTTTGCAATCTGAGTCCCTGTCTGCTAACAGCAATTAATGACTAGAGATTTTCATAAAATTCAAAAGAAGCTAATATAATTCCGGTCTGAGTTTGGTTACACTGGTTTGAATGGGTCTAGTGCCCTTTTCAAAAACACAACATCGGCTTTGACTCTAGCTTAAGGCTCTGTTTACCTGTTAGAAGCCCTAAAACAAAAAATTTTGGTTTGTAACATTACTGACAGAGCCTAAGCCGAAACTCAAGCCGAAGCCGAAGCCGGCTTCAGAAAGTTTCGAAAAGAGCTCATTGACCCAACACACATGACGTCATCACATGATCAATCTTGCTTGCACCACTTTTGGAGTCAGATTCCATGTGTGTTGCAGAGTAGTGCACTCTTTAGCATGCCAGGAATTAAACGGAGGCCGCGGAGGTCATGGCCTCTGTTGCCCTTGACTTGGCCTTGGTGCCCCTTCAAAAGTTTCCCATAGACTTAAAGATTTTCTAATAGAAGTGCCCTTTGCAAAACAAAATGTCCTTGGCCTCTCAAAGATGAAATTCCAGGTTTGTTTTAGGCAACACAAGCGCAGTCAGATGTGCACCATATCTTAACATGCATTTTGACTCCAAAAATGGCCGACTATGGGCAGACAGTAGCTGTGTGCGATGTCAGTACAAGGGTGTCAATATGATGTTTATATAAAAAACCCAATCCAATCTTGATATTTGTGAAAACTTAGTTTACTATCAAAAAAAAGTTGCAAAGATTTTCCCACTGTTTCAAAAGTGAGACTGTCATTTACAATCTAATGCCACATGGAAAAGGTTTTTCCTAAATGTACAGTGAAATCATGTCAATTATGTCAATTTTGTTTTTGACACTAAAAGGTCACACACTGTTAATTGATTTTGGCGTAGGTGTTCACATTTTTGTGGTGTATAATTATACAATCAAATTAAAGTTGCAAAGAGTTTGCTGCCCTTATAGATAGTCATTAAAATGTACAGTGTAACGCAGTCGTGACTGTGTGCAATCATGTAAATTACGTCACTAAAAAGGTCAAACAATGTTTATTGAATATTTGGGGAGAAGATGGATGCAGAACCTTGTGTTGAAGTCTCTTGGGACACAGATAACCATTGTTTTCTTCAATGGCTAATTTGCAGCAGTTCAGGTGTCCCCCCTCCCTTAAACATGATGGATATCATTCAGACAGACATCTGCCAAGATATTCAATGCTGATAAAGAGGTACTGATTAACCTGCGATTTTCATTAACAAAATATAATGTAATTAATAATAATAACAATAATGATGATAGAACGCAGTTCTAACATAGCGCTTTTCACACGCGAAGGGAATCCCAAAGTGCTCTTTTTTTTTTTTACAGGTAGGCCTAAGCAATGTAAGCAGAGCTATGTTTTGAAATTATAAGATCTATTTCATATGTACATGTATGTAGTCACTCTGAATCGGTTTACAAGGTGCTGTGATACTAATGGAAGTAACGGTGAGGCTCGTGCTGCAAGTAACCTGTCCAAATTCTGGACATCTCAGATAAAATTCCCCCCATTATTATATATTTTTTTTAATCACTTGGAAAGAACCTTGTATCTTACTACTATTAAATGGATAATGGTTGATTTGGTTATGGAAGAGTGCATGTAACTTCATTCTCATCGGATCGGTGAAGAATCTTTCATCAACTTAAAGGGACACGTTGCCTTGGATCGGGCGAGTTGGTCTATGAAAAGCGTTTGTTATAAATAGCATTATGGTTAGAAAGATGTTTTAAAAGTAGAAAACAACGACCCACACAAATATGCCTCAAAATTGCATGGTTTTCCTTTTACATCGTGATCTAACACGGCACGCCATTTTGTGGAGTCAAAAATTTGGCTCCTACAAAATGGTGTGCCGTTTTTAGTTCACGATGTAAAAGGAAAACCACGCAATTTTGAGGCATATTTGTGTGGATCATTTCTGGTCCAGTAAAAAATTTGAGCTATTGTTAGCCCTGCGGTCTTGTGGTTTTTTTCCTCCTAAATTCAAGTCCTGTAATGTCATTGAAAGAAAAGTGCAGCCAATGAATGGAGTATTCTTCTCCGATGTCTACAAATAACTTTGTGAATCTGATGGGATGATCATTTCCATTCTGGTTTCCCCATTACTTCTAGAATAAAAAAATCTGCTGATTTACTCACTCTAAATGCCATTCAAAAATACTTCATTCTTCCATTAATGTCTTCCAGAGGCCAAGCAACTATTTAATTCAACATCAACTCTTTCAAAATCTGCTAAAACTCTGAGAGCCTAATTATCTAAAGTGAAACTACCACGTAAACAAACAATAATTGCAAGGTTCACATTACGGTCAGTTGCAGCAACTTGAAAAAACATGACAGTCCAACTGAACCAACGGAAGCAATCTAACCACAAGAGGGCCATCAACAGAATCCCCTACTTCCAAGACTCCTCCCCCTAATCCCCACTTCAAATCAAATCAAAATAATAGTAAGTACAAAATAAATGCACAAAAAAATCCCCCCAGATTTAAAGGTATGTTACAGAATTGGTAAGGATAAAAAACATCATGTCTGAAAGCTTACTGATTATGAAGTTCATCCTAAAACAAATTTTTTCTGGGAAATATTTCCCTCTGAAATGAAGTCATATTCCAGAAAACTATAACTGAAAACCTAAACAAACGCAACAAGCTGATTTCGGTTGTTACAACCAAAATTAAGAACAATGTGTTTACATGGTAAAAATTGTGCATGGTGTTTTCACTATTTCCTGCTGACTCACACAACGGATTAAGCCCAAATTTTCACAGGTTTGTTATTTCATGTATTATGGTTGATCACACAAAACATGAACACTGTCTACGGCTATTTTGTCAGCTCTAGCAATCCTGTATAATACCTTTAAAAATTGAATGAAATACTCCCCCCCCCCCAACAAACAAAGAGACCATGATAAAAGCACATGTGTACAAATCAAAAAAAGGAAAAGAGAACAACAAGAAACTCCCTGGGGACTTTATATGTCGTACATACTTTGCTGTAGAACGCCGAGTCATTCTTAATGAGGGAACAGTATCTCTCCACGACGTGACAGTATCGCTTTCTCTCCTTGGACCACACCTACAAACGAGAATCATTCAAATCCAAAAGGTTAATTACAACGAGGGAAGCTAGTCACTAGAGTCTACATTGTCCTATCCTTGACATTATTTGATTAGACCCAAGAGAGAAACGGAAGAAGAAGATTCACATTTGTGACCCATAACATAATAATAATATTGAACACTTTTATAGCGCCAGTATCTGCCAATGCCGACACTCACGGCGCATGAATGATTATCATGGTCATTGGGACATATATTTCATCTCAGCTCCCTTGGGAGTGAACAGCCTGGCTGCCAAGTAAGTAGCGCATCAAGCTAAATCAATCACAAGAACCACCTCTGCCCTCAAAGGTACCAATCTACCCCTGGGTGAAGAGAAGCACCTATGGTTAAGTGTCTTGCTCACGTAAGTAAGTGTCATGACCGAGATTCGAACCCCCACCCCAATGACTTAGCCACCAGAAGTTGAGTCTGGAGCACTAGGCCACTCAGCCATGACACTATACTTGAGATAAAATTTAATGTTGCAGAACATTCGCCTAAAGTGCATATCACACGACGCAAACAGGTCCAAGCAATCTACACGAAGACAAGAATCTGTTCATTTAAATCTTCACATAATTAACTTGGAGGTAATAAAGACACTGTGTTAGAAAAATTTATGTTGTGCTTCCACAGTGTTCCTTATGCCCATAAAAATTGCCTTTTAACGATGGATGCTCACATGGCCATTCTATAACACTGTGTTTTTTACGCAAAAAAAAAGAAAGAAGTTTTTAAAGCAAAAATGCCGTCCAAAGCCGTCCAAGGTGATATAATTTTGCTCGAGTTCTCTCTTCTATGAATTTAGCAGCTCTTTGAAACTTGCTGGACATTTTTTTAATGGATACTCAAAGATTTAGTCATCTCTGCTCTCTGTCCGAGTTGCATGTTTAATACTTACATCTCTGAGACCCTCATTACGGAAGTCATAAAGCTGTTTGGTCAGATGCTGTAACTCCTCCGAACTCTTCTGCTCCTTCTCTACGTACTTCTCGCTGTGGTTCTTGGACGCCTTCTTCTGGATCTTCTTCAACTCTGTCCGACACTTCTCAACAGCCTTTAAATGAAAAAATAAATAAATTATTTATAATTTTTTCATGAGGAATTATTTGCAGCAAGGCCAGTTACATTTCTGATTGGCCTCTTGACCAAAGGCAAGCAAAGTTGTTGAATGTGAAACGAAATCCTTATAGAGCTCTGTCCGACACTTCTCAACAGCCTCTAGGTAAAAAATAATAATTTCAAATCGTAATTTATTAATGAAGAATTATTCCCAGCAATTCCAGTTAGTTTTCTGGTTGGCCTCTTGACACAAGGCAAGCAAAGTTGTTGAAGATAACTCAACATCTTCTACAGACACCATTCCCCACCCCCAAATCCCCAGTAGACTTGAAATAAACAATACAAAGTGATACTTTTTGAAGCTAGGGGCAAGAAGTAATATCCTATCAGAAATATTTCAAATTCAAGCTGTGCATCTTTTCAATTTGTAGTAGTATTATTATAATCATTAACAACATTTTGTTTTGGGGTTTTTTTTTTGGGGGGGGAGGTGTGATTTAAAAATGGGGATCAGGTTGGCCAAGTGGTTTCTTTCCCTGCCTTTCACCTCTGTGGACCCTGGTTCGAATCCCACCTCAGACTGGAGCCTTGCATGTTGATTGGGTTTCCTCCCACATCATCTAATACTTAACATTTCTTCTCGTTCCCTACTCATTCTGTTATTTTCTGTTTCTAATCAACAATTACAGTATACAATGAAAGAACTTTTAATAAACTTCATTGTGCAAGGGAGAATTTTGAACCGAGAATCTTTGTTTATTCAACTCTTCAATCCAGATCACATTCTTTATAAAATAAAATGAAGTTTTGAAAACATCTGCCAGACATGGATATTGACAACCGTTCTTTCAAAGACATTCTTTCATTTCGAGTCTACAAATACTTCCGTTACAGGTTCTTACAGTATAATCATTCTTGCTCTCAGAATTCTTAAAGGCACTGAACACGTTTGGAAATTGTCAAAGACCAGTGTTCTCACTTGGTGTATCCTAACATATGCATAAAATAACAAGCCTGTGAAAATTTGGGCTCAATTGGTCATCGAAGTTGCAAGAAAATGATGAAAGAATACACACCCTTGTTGTACAAATTTGTGTGCTTTCAGATAGGAATAAAAGGCTTCTTGCAAGAAGTTTTTATTATTTTAGTGAGAAATTACCTCTTTCTCAAAAACTATGTTACTTCAGAGGGAGTCGTTTCCTACAATGTTTTATACTATCAACAGCTCTCCGTTGCTTGTTACCAAACAAGTTTTTATGCTAATATTTGTTTTGAGTCATTACCAAACGTGTACGATACCTTAAAAGCGAAAGAACATCATTGGTTTTTTGAAAGAGTAAATTCCTTCTAATCCTCTAGTTTTCACTCAATACACCACACAACCAATCTGTGAAGTCACATTTGAGTGAAACCAAAAAAAATACGTTTATCAGGGTTCTCCCCATGCACAAGCTAGTGTATCGGGTCGATACGCGTGTATTGCATGCTGATATGCGCAAATTTCAGCCAATACCCCTTTAACAAAATGTTTAATACGGTAGTTTCACAAAAAAACATGAACAGAAAAACCAATAGAATGCTCCAAATTGAACAGTTGGGCTTTGAAAACAAAGAAAAACACCATTGCACAGTAGGGCTTTGAAAACAAAGCACATTTCGGCCAAACATCCCAAAATTTTGGCCCAGAATGCCCCAACAGTTTTTTAAACCTTGGGACAACCCTGTTTATGTTTTGTGAAATATGTTGTGCAAGTTTATATCAGGCTTATTTCCATTGCGGCAATCAAAATAAGCATTAGTTATTTTGTGGGGTCTTCAAATGCTATTTAATCGACTTTGACAGTACATCAGACAGAACAATATTTCTCTGGATGGTTGTTCCTGGTAATGAACTTTATTATCAGTGAGCTTTCAGAATGACACATACCGAAGCTACAGCGCTTGAAGGATTTCTCGGTTTCATTTACCAGAAAGTTATCAACAAAATCGGCACGATTACAATGAATTCAGTGAATGGAAACTTCAGTTCATCTCTGAAGATAATTTTATTTGCTGTTCTGCTGAAGAAGTAGTAGGAGAGATTTAGTTTTGATCATTTGGGAACCTTTCATGTATGTAATAATCGTGGCGTGTCGTGGCCGAGCGGATAAGAACACCAGACTCAAGCTCAGGTGTTTCTGATCAGCGCAGTGTGGGTTCAAGTCCCGGTCGTGACACTTGTGTCCTTAAGCAAGACACCTAACCATCATTGCTGTATCCTTTCGAATGGGACGTAAAGCCCTAGGTCCCGTGTGTTGTGTAATGCACATAAAAGAACCCAGTGCACTTATCGTAAAGAGAAGGGGTTCGCCCCGGTGTTCCTGGTTTGATCGGCAGCATATTGCGCCACAGCACCTTGTAAACCATTACATGGTGCTATGTAAAGGAATAGGTCTTATACTTCAAAAACGTAGCTCCTCATAACTTGCAGGAAAAAAATACTAAACGCTTTGATACGCCCATCGGGTGTGATAAAGTGCTATAAAAGAACTCAGTATTATTATTATTATTATTATTATTATGAATCTATGTTTGGAAGAGGTGGTGGCAAGAGCTGGATGATTTATTCTCATTTGGGTTTGTAAGTTATTTGATTTCTTTAGATTTGATCTTGAGACTGCCCATGTAACATTCTTTTTTTTTAGTGGAAGAGTTGGTGGCTCTTGGAAGAATTTGATGTTATTCTAATTTGGGTTTGTAAGGAATTCAATTTCTTTCGTTTTGATCTTAAGACTACCAATGAAATTATTCCTTTTTTTAGTGGAAGAGTTGGTGGCTCTGGGAAGAATTTGATGTTATTCTTATTTGGGTTTGTAAGGAATTCAATTTCTTTCATTTTTGATTTTGAGACTGCCCATGAATAATCTTTTTTTTTTTAGTGGAAGTGAAGGCTGCCCTGGGAAGAGCTGATTGGTTTATTCTCATTTGGGTTTTGATCTCATGAGTGCCCATATGTGCCAATTCTAAGCACGAATGTACACTTTCTGTCCATTCTAACATTCTGCCATGGATCTCAGTAACTCCTTCAAGAATAACATTATAGATCAGGTGAGCATGTACAGTATGTTCAGTCCAACCAATCACATGATGAGATGAGTTAACTGAAGCTTGTCGGCTTTCATCAAGTTACAATCAGTTAGAAAGGATATCACATTTAAGCATGCGGGGAAACACCCACTTCCCTTCAAACTCCCATTTAGAACTACTGTGAATTTACTGGTACAACATGGCCAAACTGTTTCTAAAAATACAGGATTCGAACAGGGCTTGATTTTATAAAGCTGTTTACGGGTAAGCGATTTTTTGTGCTTACTGTTACACAAAAACATGTGTAAGCAAATGTGTATATCATACACAATTGAGAAGATTTGACATTGTGTATGCGTGTTAACAATGGATTTGCATTGTTGCGTGACTGATCCACTTCCAGAAACCGTCGGCAAGTAAGCATGCCTTTTGCTTTGCTTATGGTTAGCAGTATTTATGAAATAGAAATTCTGCTAATAGCCGCTCCGTAAGCAGAAAACGCCTGCTTACAGGGACCAATTTCATAGAGCTGCTTAAGCAGAAAATATTGCTTAACAGATTTATGCTAAGCATAAATAAGTGGAATAACAGTCACAGATTGTGTATGTGAGATTGGATTTGGTAACCCTATTCTGCTTAGCAGAAATGTTTTGTGCTTAGGTACTTTTTGTGCTTAAGCAGCTCTATGAAATTGGGCCCTGGCCTCTAGCTACCCGGCAAGCTCGATGGTGTCTAGTGGTAAGACATCTGCTCCAGAATGGCAACGGTTATGGGTTCGAATCCCATCCGAGTAATATGCCTGTGGATTTTTGTCCACAGGACTTGGGAAAGTACTGCGCGCTTAGCACGCAGTACTTTCGGTGTATGGGTTAAAAAAACAAATTACATTCTTTATCCCCGATGCAAATTTAACATCTACTAAACTAATTTTAATTTCGTTGTCATCAATCAGAGTTAGTTGGCTTTACTATCGATGATTTCTTACGAAAAAATGACGCCTGAATCGCAGAGAGATAATTGATGTGTCCCTTGCGGCTGCCCTTGTCACCCACCAATACAATTAGAAACGAGAAACAACATTCATTTCAAGGCTTTTTGAAAGACAGCACTTATGAAATTATACAATTATGAAGAAAAAAAACAATTGATGCTACTATCAGATTTAAATTGATGGCCTTTTAAGACAAAAATAGATTAATTTCAGACAAGCTGGAAGTCATTAATTTGATAAAAACCAGATCATATCACATTATTTTTAATAACATCACCTTGCAAAATGAATTTCAATGATTTGCAGCATTATGTACAAAAAACAAATAATTTAGAAAATCAAGCCGTTTCTATGAAACCTCAGATTGCCAAATTTTGTTTAGTAACTCTTTTCCATGGTCACCATTCATCCACTGATAAAAAAATCCAGGAAAACGTGGCACAAAGAAAGAAGATATATTTGTCTTGGATCCCTAAGATACCAGTAGCTTCAAAGATTATGTAAACAATACATCCATGGTGGATGGCCAGGAGTAACCCCGCATCATTTCCTTATACAATTTCCCTCTATAGACATCTTGGGTCCAGAGATTTAATCACAATGTCTATTGTCCACAAAATGAAGTGGGGGGGGGGGGAGGGAGGATAATCCATTTAAGACCCCTTCAGGTGAGGTCAGTCAAAACAGGAAAGGAATTTTATTTTCAAAGAAGCGTCAGCTGAGAGGGGCTTGTCTTTCAACTCTGGTTGATGATGAATTCGGGCTGTGCGGATATCCTTACTTAGCTCCTGGTAGTTTAATTAGGAACAATACGCTGATTTTAAAGAGACCTACCAGTCAGTTTCCCTTGTGGCTTATTACTTGATAATAATTTGAAATAAAAAAGTCGCATCCCCTTAAGGTGATCCCTCTGTTGCCGCTTCCCAGGTTGTATCGTAAGCTTGGGTGTGATCCCTGGCTATATGGCAGTCACAGGTTGAATGGCTTCTGACTGAATAGGGAGACTGCCAATATAAGGGCTAGACAGCTCGGCATGTTATTCAGGAGGGTGCAGGTTCAAGTCCCGCTCTAGTCAATTATTATTTTTTCAACCCAAAATCAATTTCTAAACGTTACATTCATGCTGGGTTTAAATTGCAGCCCAAAATATCAATCAAAGGTCAGGGTTCTTGTTCTTATTTCTTCTACAACACATTCTTAGTCATGCGAATCAAAATGGCACTGTTACAGCTTTGAAAAAAACTCATTTTTGTACAGTTTAAATAAGCTTCTTTATTTGCACACTTCTAGCTTCATATGCTGGCTATTCAATCAAACATTTTGATAATAACAACATAGCAGGCATCCAGGGCCCAATTTTATAAAGCCGCTTAAGCACAAAAAGTAGCCAAGCGGATACAAATTATGCTTACCAGAATAAGGTTACCAGCTAAAATAACATTCCACATGTACGATTTGTGGCAGGGGTCCTGCTCATTTATGCTTAGCAGAAATTTGTTAATCAATATTTGCTGCTTAAGCAGCTCTTTGAAATTGGTGGGCCTAGCGGGACTCTACCAGTGCCAAGGTCGTACATGTACAATCTATTTTATGTTTTCCAAAAGTGTCATCGATCGTACAAGTATGACCCATGATATACATGTTATCACGAGAGGGCATTATCACTCAAGAAATACTATTGACTTTGGGATGTACAAAGGCAACACAAATCAGCAAGATACATTTTGTTTGGTTAGAAAGACTTATTAATTCTTTTTCTTTTTTACAGAATTTTGAAAACCTCAAAAAGCTAGGCATTTAAAGTTCAAAACGCAAACAAAAAGCGGGCACTGAAAGAGTTCATATTTAATTTAATTGCACACTCTTATAAACGCTGAGCATCTGAAAACCAACTTCTGGAATTTGAAAAGAGTGATTGTTTTTTTTATAAATCAGGGAAATCGAACCTTACTATTTTTTTGTCAGGAGCTGCAAGAGGTAGCAGCTTAAGATAACATTTGTTATTTGTCCAACCATTTCCTTTCCTTCTCTAATAAAACATTTAAAAGTGTATAATATGAAGAATGATTCTTGTCAGTAATAAAAAGCCTGAAGAGCACAGTGGCCAAAAAAACCTACTTTCGTTTTTTAACAGATTCTCTCTCTTTTTAAAAAATTAACAGTGAACTGCAGGCCGGAGGCCAGTGTTTTTAGCATCGGGCCAGTAAACTTACGACCGGTGGTCTTGTGTTTTTGAGTAATAGGCCTACTACCTCACCTCATCTTTAATAAAATATTATGTTCAAATGTTGACTCCGATAAATATTTTTCAATTCTGTTGAGTAAGAAAGTACTACCCATAAGACAAATGAGATAAATCTTCTTGTAGTGCTTGTTCAAATAAAAAAAGTTTAACTGTGAAATTTTTATTCTGGTCTTGTTTTTTTAAAACCAAATTCAAGCCCTGGCTAGAGTTGAAACATAAGGCCACTATAACAATTGTTTGCATTTCTACCATAGGTCCTTTTTGTAGGTTAGCAGCTTGTAACAGCTAATTCTATTTTCTCAGATTCTTTTTTCAATTTATTTTTGAGTTGAACAAAGACAAACTGTATATAGGATTTGAGGTATTGCATGGTGGGGTATTAATGTATATTTGGCTTGCGGTAACAACATATGTATATCTACTCTGCTGTGTATATTTTGTTTTCTTTGAGAACTTGTCTTGCTATGTATTCTACTGACGCGGAGTAGGTTTCAGAATTCGGGAGACTATTCTACTGCCACAGAGTAGATTTTCGGAATTCGGGAGACTACCAAGTTCTGAAAAGAACTGTCCTGCTTCTTCACTACTACCTGGGCGAAAGGTAGGAAATCGGTCGGGACTACTACTTTCACTTAGTTGATTAGGGGGACCTCATGTAATTAACTTCACTGCCGCGGAGTGATTGTCCTTTTTCATGGTAAGAACTATCCTCAAAGATGTGTGAATATGAGTGAGCTGAGCTGAGCTGAACTGAAAGTGAATGGACCCCGGGAATACATCCTGTCCCACATTCAATTACAAGTTTGTTGAACCTAAATCCGGGTTGGGGTTGAGTCAGCTGATACGTGATCGAGTCGTCGTCGTATTGGCAGTGTGCTTGGAATATCGTGATGTTGGCAGCCTTAAATAATACAACATGACAGCCAACTTGGGACCAGATAAAATCTGAGAAAAAAAGTATAGACTGTGGGAACTTTGAATGCGAATAAGGAAATTCTGAACTCAGCAGTGCCTGGATTTAAAGTAAAAGGAAAATTGATGGATGAGATGATGCAACCCGAGCGAAAAAGCACCGTTATCAGGGGATTTGCACTCGACAAGCACTGTGTTTTACTTAACCCTCCACATCATTGCCGCTTTGTTGTAACTTTTTTTGCTTTCTTTACATATCCGCCATTCTGTTTTCTTACTGTTAATAATTCAATTTGTAACATGTTGATTAATGATAATGTGCTTTGATGTGGAAATAGAGTGAACTGAAATTGAATTGAATTGATGCAGTGAAAAGTCACATCTAATCTGTAAGTTTATAGCTAAAATGACGACTTGTTTTTCAATAATAGCCATCAATAAAATGCTATTTTAAAGGGGGAATAGGGTTTAAAGAAAACGCTCCACGGTATTTTCCACTACTAAACATGTAGATATCAACGGTTAAAACCTCGGCCCAATTTAATAAAGCTGTTAAGTTAAGCTATACGCAAAAACATGCAGGGCACCAGTCACAAGTATCATACACTTGATGACATTTTGGCTGGTAACCTGTTGATGCTAAGTACAATTTGTCTCTGCAAAGCTAATTTACGTGCTTGAATTAATAATTGGAACCCACTGTTTGTTTCAATCCAATATAGTTGTAGATATATACCATAAAACTAACCTGTGAAATTTTCATTTCAAAAGGTGATAGCTTTTTTGAGATATTGTCGAAAATCTGGAGCAGTTTGTCCACGCAGAGCAATAATCTGCAATTGGAATACACTATCTGAGAAACGTTACTGCAGTATCGCTTCTCAGATTCAAATTTGTTGGGATAAAAAGTGATATATTTTTCCATAACCGCAGTACTTCAAAGTGAAAAGTTTCTCAAAATGCACTATACTATCCAAAGCTGCTGTACTTCTTACCAAGTAAGTTTTTATTGCCATTAATTTTCAGAGTCATTACCAAAAGGAAACAGCCCTTTAAACACATTTTTGAAATTGGACCTGGTCCATTTGGGGCAAAGACATTGGATTTTCTCTGTCCGCTGGGATTCATGGATCCGGGTACTCAATAAGTCTTCTTCATTATTAATATTATAACTTTTTTCCTTTTGTATTTTACTACCTGTTTACTGGTTTTTATGATCTTGTGTGTGCAGATATTATTCAATTTTGTTTTCTATTTTTAATCTAAAAATGTAAATATACATGATATTTTTATACACTGTTCAATCTTTAATTTGCGTTCTTCTTAGAACCAGCTGGAAGGGAGAACCTCTACACAGAAACTTTGTTTCTTTTAGGTATTCCTTCGGGCTGCAGCTGGTTCACTTACCTTCACCTCTTTTTATTGTTTTTGTTTTTTTGACAATGTGCGTACTTTTTTATGAGTGCCCGAGAAATAAAATAAATATTAATATAAATAATATGAGCAATGTTGATAGCGTCTAAACAGCCCAAGCTTGACACAAATGGAATTTTCATCACCAGAAATGTTGACGAGGATTTCACCCTTGACCCAAAGACATGAAAATCCCAACGAATGTTTTGTACATTATTTTTGCTACCAGTAAGTTTCAAATGATGAGTCAAAGAATTTTATCACCATTTTGGGTTTGTTTTTTTGTTAGTAATTGTATACGTTGGTCAGAAACGAACTCAGAAATGTTTATCCAATGCATCAGAGAAAAATCCCCCCCCCCCTCCCCAACCACCACATAATGATGCCAAAGTTTGCGGGAAACCAGTGATGATCATGATTGTATTAATCATCGAGCCCACTGCATGGATGTGACTAATCCACCATGATAGTGAGTCTCAGCGGTAAACAGCACCTAGGGGGTGTGTCTTCAGGTGTCTGTCAACCTCATCGTGCGCTATCATTGGTCGATGTGATTCAGAGTTTATTTAAAGAGCCGGTTGACACAATTACAATGCGTGTTTCTTGCCTGAATCAGAATGTCACGAAGAGTTCAAGTAAAAATACCGACGGTTTGAAACTTTGCACGGAGGAAATACAATCTAATGAGGATTAGGTGGTGTGCAACCATCACAAACCAGGGCTTGAATTTGGGGGGAAAATCCACAAGACTGCAGGACTTGTAGCTCAGAATCTTAACTGGACCGGGATTTCATATACAAGACTAGAATCAAAATGAGAAGAGACTAGAAACAAAATGAGAACACAGTTTATCATCTAACCTGTTTTGATTGAACAAACATTAAGAGAAGATTTATCTCTTCTGTTTTATCGGTGATACTCAGCAGGATTGATAGATATTTGTGAGACTCAAACTCAACATTTGAACACCATTCTTTTGAGACGAAGATGTTGAAAAAATTGGGAGGAAACCAAGACCATCGGACTTGTCCTTTCTTGAGTTTACTGGCCCGACACTGAAACCACTGGCCTCAGGCCAGTGGTCCAGTGTAAAATTTGAGCCCTGCTAACCCTACAAAAGAAAATGTTGAAACACAGTGGTAAGAGTATGGGAAGGATTTTCAGTGGAAGAGACAATTTCAAACCAAAAACAGCTCAATGAGGTTTTTTTTAGATTTGTCTTAGTTTACTTTTGTTTATGACCATTTGTTCGTTTGACATTTCGCAGTCCTCACAAAGCACTGCAGTCCATGTGAAATCAAACATGGATAATACATGTAACAGGTGTGATGTTTGGTTCTTGGAAAAAACATAGGAGTATTTTATTGAGTACAAGGGCTGACCTACATGTACACATGATGTAGGCTTTAATAGACATTTCAGGCTATTCAATCACAAATTGTCTGATTTTTTCCAAGGGCAAAACAAAAAGATCAGAAATCAGGAAAAAGTAGGACGAATATCATGCCTAATGTAAGCAGCTTGCCCATGTTCCTTAGTGTTGACTGTGTGTTATTAAATCTTCTGAACCCGAATAAACGTTTTAAATTGGGTTTGTTTCATCTCACACAAGTTTCTTCTTTTTTTTAGTTTGTTATTGGTTTTATTTATTGAGGGACCCCATCAGTGATTCAGATGTTCTTCTCCCTGAGCTCTCTAGACAACACCGAACCAAACATCCATAAAAAAAACACAGAAAAAAACAGCTATCATAGAAATGTAGAGACAAAACTTATTTGTACCTCGGATTTGACTTTGTTCTCATTCTGGTATGTCTTCTGAGCTTGGAGTAGCGTCTTGCAATCCTCCTCAATTTTAGCCTCGATGGGATTAAGAAGTTCCTTCCTGAAAGCATGTAACTAAAAAAAAAATGGAAGAAAAGTAAGACGTTAAGTGAAGACATACTGGGGAAAATGGAAGTAAAACAATAAAAATCAAAGAAACTTAGACAAAATTAACCTTCCCAGGTTGAATTTTAACCTGGGCGTGATTCTTGGCTGTGTACGGCAGTATGGTTATATGACTTCTGACTGGTGCCATTAATACCATTTGATGATTGGTTGATTTTTCAGGCTGACCTGGACATAGTTACAGAATAACCGGCCAATCAGAACAGGGTAGGTCATGTTACCTGGCAGGTGTTTAGAGATTATGACTGATAAAAACGCAATCAACACAAAGGGGCCAGGAAGTCAAACTGGCCTGCATCAAGTGGCAGTTAGGTAAGCTTTTTGTCCAGGGAACTAGATTTACAACAATGATTTTATCTGAACTGTCGGTAGTTGTTTTTCTTCGATACGTCACATTTTGCAACTGCAGGTCTCAAATTAACCGACACATCTACAAACAGTAATAGTCGCAGGTGCCTACTGCCTTAGCCCTAGTTTTTCATAGTGCATTTCAGAGCTTTGTTGTTTATTATTGTTGTTTATTTTCCTCATTAAAGTGCCCTTTATCAACTGTATAGACAGGACTTTTTTGGAGGTTGGGAGGTAAATGGGAGGTTTTATTTTGTTGTTGTTGTTGTTGTTGTTGTTGTTGTTGTTGTTGTTGTTGTTGTTGTTGTTAATGTTTTGTTTTTTGTTTTTTGGGGAGGGGCAATTATTTAATTTTTGAAGGGGCAATATCAGGATTTTGATGTGAGAGGGGGGTCCCTATTTTCTTGTGCCCCAGTTCCATGATTGAGCTTAAACTTTCACAGGTTTAGTTTTGTTTTTAAACTTGTACACCGGCTGTGAGAATGATTTTTATATTAATAAACCATTTCAAATCAAATCAAATCAAAGGTTTGTTCTTTAATGTATGTGTTGGGTCCACATAAAGTGTGGCTACTGGTCTTTGACAATTACCAAGCATGCTTTAATGTCCCATCTGAAGGACGAAGCAATCATGGTTTAGTGTGTCTTGCTCATGGACACACATGCCATGACTGGTACCTGAACCCACACTCAGACAACACAAGAACTCGAGTCTGGTGCACTACCTCACTCAGCCACGACGCTCCACTAATATCTATAAATTTGTGTTCACCTTTTTTCCCCCCTCAAAGACTCAGACTAAATTTGTTACATGGGTTCTGGATATACCGTGCGATTGTGCGATTGTAATGTTTGGATGGCCCTTGACCCTGTTTCCTGTTGAGAGCGAATTTGCACAAGGGTTTCCGTCCTTTATTTCCTAAAACTGTTCCGAGGAAAAAAAGTAGCTGCTGATAGTGTACACGTACACACAGGATGTTCTGGAATAACATGATCTTTGTCAACACTTACAGTGCAGAACAGCAGGATTTGCCTGTAACTTTTTCAGTGACTCGCCAGCAGGACCCGGGCCCAATTTCATGGCTCTGCTTACCGTAAGCAAATAAGCGGCGCTTACGGAAGCAGGGAATTTCCGCGGTTACGTCAAGCCTACATGTATTTCACAGGTTAGCAGGGAATGTTTGCTTGTGCGCGTGCGCAGTCCACGTTACAGGGCATTCTTCGCTTACACAGCTAGCGCAGAAATTCGGCGCTTGCCTTGTAAATGAAGAATGGTGATTGCAAGCGCAGAATTCGGTGGTAAGCAGAGCCATGAAATTGAGCCCAGTTAGCTTGTCTTTTCACAAGTCCACCAGCTTTTTCACTAGTCCATTAGTAAAAATTAAAAATAGGGATGCTTTTCAACACTGAACTAGCCACCTGGGCCCAATTTCATGGCTCTGCTTACCGTAAGCAAAGAATCAATGCTTACAGAAGCTGGGCCCAATTTCATAGAGCTGCTAAGCACAACAATTTGCTTAGCATGAAATTTCTTCCTTGATAAAAACAGGATTATCAACCAAATTTCCATGTGCTGCATATTACTTGCTACTGGTATTCAGCTGTTGTTTGCTTATCCTGAAAATCACGTGGAAATTTAGTTGGTAATCCTGTTTTTATCAAGGAAGAAATTTCATGCTAAGCAAATTGTTGTGCTTAGCAGCTCTATGAAATTGGGCCCAGGTAATTCCGCGCTTACGCCAAGTGTATTTCACACGTTACTAGGCATTCTTCGCTTAAACAGCTAGTGCAGAAATTCCGCGCTTGCCCTGCATGCGAAGAATGGTGATTGCAAGCGTAGAATACTAATTTTTCTCTACCTTAATCTGTTCAGAATATGTGTGCTCATTTGGCAAGCAATACAAATGTTTCCCTAGACTTTTAGGATTCTTTAATGGAAGTGCCTTTTGCAAGTTGATAATGGCCAGGCCTCTATCCTGGGCCCACTTTCATAGAGCTGTTAAGCAGAAAATATTGTTTAACAATTTGATGCTAAGCGAAAATAAGCAGGATACCAGTCACAAATTGTACAAGTGACGTTATATCTTGGCTGGTAACCTTAGTCTAGTAAGTATAATTTTGTTGGGCTTAGCTACTTTTTGTGCTTTACCAGGTAAATCCAGTGTTCTCGGAAATGTGCGCATGCTTGGAACTAAGTAAACAAATTTAACTGGTACATCTGCTGTCACCTAGCGCTTCCAGTGAAATGTTTTCATCTGAAAGGCAGCCATTTTTATTTAGTGTTGTTTTGATCTCTTCTAAAAGGGATTGTATACGTTTGGTAATTGGAACCCACTGTTTGTTTCAATCCTATATGTTGTAAATATATACCATAAAACTAACCTGTGAAAATTTAATTTCAAAAGGTGGTAGCTTTTTTGAGATATTGCCGAGAATCTGGAGCGGTTATGTCCGAGCAGGAAGAATAATCTGCATACACTATCTGAGGAAGGTTAGTTACTACAGTAACGCTTTTCAGATTCAAATTTCGGGGGATAAAAAGTGATATCTTTTTCCATAACCACAGTACTTCGAAAGGAAAAGTTTCTCAAAATGCATTATACTATCCAAAGCTGCTGTACTTCTTACCCAGTACCGGTAAGCTTTTATTGCCATTAATTGTCAGAGTCATTACCAAACGTATACAGACCCTTTAATGAGGACGATGCATATTTAAACACCACGGCTTTGGTACACCCGCCGGGTGTGATAAAGCACTTTTTAAGAACTGCGCTTTATTACTGTTACATGTACATGCTGCAAGGAGGAATTAGGTATTGTGTACAGTAAACATAATTGAGGTTGGGATCACTTCACAACTTTTGTCTTTTTTCTTCTCTTTACTTACTGTGATTTCTCGTTCCGCTTCTATTTGTTTGTAGGTTTCAGCAATTTGTAGCAGCGACTGACCTGGGAGCATAATCCAAAAAAATTAAAACATGAAGATCTTGAAACGGATTTCATAAATTAAAGAAATGTTTGTCACAATTGTATAGTTGTATGTGTACATCATGTTAGAAATAAAGATATATTTGTCGAAGAATTGTATGGAATAATTTCTCTAGAGATCGTATCAGCTGCAAGTAAATTGAGCCAATATGCCAGCTGGTGCACAGAAAGGCCTTGTCACACAGGGCAATTTTTACAGGCAACATGGAGGCAACCAACTGCACTGCACGCAAAAGAAGCCATTCTCGGTAGTACAACGCATTTTTTTAGTACTATCTTACTGACCCAAAGAAAATTATTAAGTGAATGTTTTTCCTTCTTGGAGATTGCCTGGAACTGGTTGGCTGTAAATTGCCTCAGGTGACATGGCCCTAACATCCGAAATTGGCTACATCTTTTGAAGTCCAATTAAGTCCCAATTAGAAATACATAAATTGTAAAGTAAACGTTTTGAACATACCACATTTATAACTGAAAAATACTGTCAAAGGCACTGGCTGGACACGTTTGGTAATTACTCAAAATATATATTAGCATAAAAACTTACTTGGTAACGAGCAACAGAGAGCTGTTGATATTATAAAACATTGTGAGAAACGACTCCCTCTGAAGTAACGTAGTTTTTGAGAAAGAGGTAATTAATCACTAAAATATTTGAATCTGAGAAAGACTTCAGGCCTGAAGCCTTTCTCAGGCATCTGAAAGCACACAAATTTGTGCAACTAGGGTGTTTTTTCTTTCATTATTTTCTTGCAACTTCAATGACCGATTGAGCCCAAATTTTCACAGGTTTGTTATTTTATGCATATGATGGGATACATGTACACCAAGTGAGAATACTGGTCTTTGACAAATACCAAACGTGTCCAGTGCCTTTAAAGACCTACTTGAACGAAAACAACAACAAGTGATCTTTGCTGAAATTCATTTAAAATGTTTTCAATCAATAAGGAAATTGAGTTCACATGAGATTATAAACAGATATTAATTTTGCAAAAAACAATAATTTTGAATACCCTTCTCCGGTGCTTTTCAGAAAGATTTGCGAAAAGCTATCCGTTTTATATAGCCACTTTGATGTAACATGGAGGTAAGCAAAGCAACATCCCATAAATGACATCATAGTGTTGTCATTTTGACGCCTTCCGTCAACGGCAGAAGTGTTTCTAGTTTTTCAAAACCTTGAGATTGGGGCCTAATTTTTTTAGCGATAATTATGAAAAATGCAGAAGTGTAGAAATATCAAAATTAAATTTAAAGGATAAATAATACATTATAAAACCGTTTAAATAACATTCCAGTAAAAAAAGATTCGCTCCAGTAGCTGTTTAATGGCTTGATGTTTCGATCGAAGCAGAGTCATTCTCAATAATAGACTACGCTTGGGTCGAATTATAAGGTCATTGACTGTTTTCAGGCATGATATCTGGTCCTTGGGAAAAACAAGTAGGCACATTTTTAATGAGTACAAGGGCTGACCTTTAATCACAATTTTTCTGATTTTTCCAAGGGCAAAAAAAAAGGTTGGAAATCAGACTAAAGTAGGAAGAGAATCATGCCATGGCTGGCCAAGTGGCGATGGCAATGACTGAACAGAACAGTAAGCTTAAGATGTAGACATACATGTAGACATACCCTTGGGTATTAAGAATAACAGAATAGACAAAACACAATTACAATTCACCGTGCACAATGTGGACTGATTACAAAAACTGGCAATCATTCTGAAAAGCAAACCCATGACCCCCTGACCTTGTCATCACTGACGTATAAATTCTGTTATTTGCTTCGGATTTTCTCTTTCTGAAGAAACTGACCGTGGAAAGGAACGTTTCACTGCTCTCTACTTTACTTATGTTTAACTGTAGTTCAGTCATAAGATTTACTTTTTAGAATGCACTCTATTTCATTGCAACTATGGAAAGCCCAGTGCCTGATTTCATAGAGCTGCTTAAGCAGAAAATAATACTAAACATTTTCTGCTAAGCAAAATAAGCAGGATACCAGTCAAAAATTGTACATTCTGGTAAGCATATTTTTGTTGTGCTTAGCTACTTTTTATGCTTAAGCAGCTCTCTGAAATTGGGCCCAGGGCTACAACAGATTTTATGCTTACTGTGCGACTTCTATTTCATAGCGCTGATAACTGCAATCACGGGAAAAGCCATGCTAACCTTCCAATGCAAATCCATGGCAAATGCCTGGGCAAATTTTCTTCTAAAGTAAGTTGAACAATTTGCTTAATGCTAAGCAGCTCTATTAAATTTTGCCACGGCTGGAACACACACCACTAGTAGTGGTAAGGACACTACTGCACAAGAAGTAGGTCTTTAATTGAAAGATTTTTTCAATCAGAAATAATTTATACTGCAAACATTTCCGTGATCACTTTTAACAGCGGTCTGCTGGCCAAATTGCCAGATCACAAACACCTGAGAGGACCAGTACAAATTCCGTTCAAATGGTCCTACAGATAATTCATCTTTAAGTAAACCAGTTGATGGGCAGATCATTCTTACACAAATTCAAGTTCCAAACAGTGTGTAAATGAAACCTTGAAGACGGACCAGAGAAAAAGCTCGCAGGTGAGTGACACAGCAAGCTAAAGCAGTCTTTCTGGCTATTGACAGAAGAAGTTTCTCTCCTCCATGGAAAAAATAAGGGTTAACCCTTCATTTTGTTATCTCAATAACGATCGGTGATCGCAGAATTGAAGTCAACATTGGACTGGAAAGAAGATTTAATTTTTAGGCATTATTTGAATCGGAAGGTTTTCAGGGTTGTTTGGATTAGACTCTCCCTAGCCATATAGAACGCCAAGATCAAACATTCTCACTTTCTCTTCAAACAATCAAACAAAACATCGCATGAAACCATTCCGTTCCTTTGTTTGCTCACTTTTATCTAGGTGCACAAGTGATTCAAATTAAACTGCCCTGTGAGCTATTAACTAGATGTACCGGTAGGCCTATTTCCACTATCTGTTCAGGTTTTCAACCTCTAATCCTACCCACTATCGGGTGTTTTCTAGGCACTCTGCTAAATGCAGCAAAATGCAACACAGTCAAAATGAAAACCCAGCTAAACTGCAGCAACATTTCTGGAGGATTCTGTTGCAATGTGAAGTGAAGTGGTATACACCAGCCTTAGCAATGGGCAGTTACCCTGCTAAATACACCAATTGGCGCGTCGTGATGTGTATCGGCCGAGCGGATAAGAACATCGGACTCAAGCTCTGGTGTTCCTGATCAGCAGAGTGTGGGTTCGAGTCCTGGTCATGATACTTGTGTCCTTAAGCAAGACACTTAACCATTATTGCTGTGTCCTTCAGATGGGACGTAAAGCCGTAGGTCCTGTGTGTTGTATAATGCACGTAAGAGAACCCAGTACACTTATCGTAAAGAGAAGGGGTTCTCCCCGATGTTCCTGGTTTGATTGGCTGCATAAGGAATAGGTCTCTTACTTCAAAACGTAGCTTCGCATGCCTTGCAGGATAAATACATAGTGCTTAGAAACGTAGTATTAAGCGCGGTATAAATGTAAAGTATTATTATTATTATTATTATTATTATTATTATCAGTCTCCTGACGATGACTAGAGCAAGCTAGTCGAAACGTTGAGACCTTTTAAGAACTCACTCCGTGGCAGTGAAGTTATTAACGAGAAGTGCCCCGATCCACAAAGCGAAAGTAGTAGTCCCGCCCGATTTCCTACCTCCCGCCCAGTAGTAGTTAATAAGCAGGACAGTTCTTTTCAGTACTGAGAAGTCTCCCGAATTCCGAATATTCTACTCTGCGGCAGTAGAATAAACAGCAAGACAAGTTCTCAAAGAACAAAATCTACCTAGCAAGTAGATATACACATGGTGTTACCGCAAACCAAATATATATATTATTATTAATAACAAAGATATTGACAAAATAGGGAGACCGCCAACATAGGGCTAGATAGCTCGGTTGGTAGAGCGCCGGCACGTCAGAGGTCGTTGGTTCAAATCCCACTCTAGTCAATTTTTCTTTGTTCAACCCAAAATCATTTATTATTATTATTATTATATGAAATTGAACTTTGCTGGGGACTGGGGATTGCACGTGGACATGCCAAGGCCATGTAGAACCCCGGGGAATGCAATGCAGAGTAACAGAGTATGGGATTTTGATTGACTGCTAATTGCAACACTACTACAACAACTTCCACCATTTGGCGCATTTTGTTGTATTTGGCAGGGATAGGGTTTCAATACTGGCTCTTTGGGCAAATAAAGCATCATTTTAGTTGCGCTTTTTAACTAGCAAACAACCTATCATTTGAGTGCCAGTTAACCACACCAGCGTTCTCCCCATGCACAAGCTTCCATATTGCACCGATACTCACAGATTGTGGGCCGATACAGATACAGGCAAATTGTGGCTGCTATGCGGTTATGTCCACACAGGAAGAATAATCTGCAATTGGAATACACAATCTGAGAATTGTTACTGCTGTAGCACTTCTCAGATTTAAATTTTGGGGGATGAAAAGTGATATTTTTTCCATAACCGCAGTACTTATGTACACAGTACACAGTACATAGTAGGTGAAAAGTTTCTCAAAATGCATTATACTATCCAAAGCTGCTGAACTTCTAACCAAGTAAGTTTTTATAACCATTAATTTTTAGAGTCATTACCAAACGCATACAGAGCCTTTAACAACCTTTTTCCTTGTACAGTCGTAGTTTCACTCAAAGTTATTTTACTGAGTGGACTAAAGGTTTGCCTTCTGTTTCAACTGCATGTACAGCACAAATAATGTGATGGTCTTTATGTGGCACTTCGCTACAAATATTACTAGGTTTCTTTCTTTCGGAAAAAAAGCCCAGTTATTGTGACCGAGTAATCTTTGCATTCTCCGCCTACAGCACACTTGAACAATTTCAAACCATGGTTTCCACACACACATGACGGGCAGTCCTAATGATATGAATGATGCACAGACCCATACAGGTCATTGCCGGGGTACCCTTTAAAAAATGTTCCAGTAAAAATTCAAATTTTCCTCATAAGCCACATTCGCATTGGAATAATATTTAACCGAGACTATAGGTTACATTCCAATGGGTAAATCTTACCGGTGTCCGCACTTATTTGACGTAGGTAAACTAACCGCGACGATGGTGAAACAAACCAATTGACTAAATATAAAAACATGAGGGTGGTTCGTCAGTGACCTTTAACCGGATGTGACAAAAATACATGACCTAGCTTGTAAACAATGGTTGAAGAGAAGCACAGCAAATTAAAAGTTTTTAAAAATGCAAGCAAAGAGGAGCGATTTCTGAGTTTTGTATACTGCCGCAACAAAAAACTTGACTTTTGAAAATCACTGGCCAGTACATTTATAGTTCACTTCCTTGTGTCGTGTGATCATGGCTGTGCAGCCAACCGTGGTATTTTACTGGCCTGTTTTATTGGGACGATGCGTCCACACAGGACGTTTTTGGCTCGGTTATAGTTTGACCAGGTTAGATTTACCTGAGCAGAAGGTGGCCGGTCAAATTACCCATTTTCCTGGGCTGTTTGCACTGGACTTAAAAATGGTCGAGTTGCCCATTTGCTCAGTTAGTTTACCCCCCAAAAAGTCCAATGTGAACACGGCTACAGAACACCTTTTCCTGTGCAAAAACTGCCTTGTCCTTGTAACAACATCAGGTCTGCATGTACGTCAAGGTACTCACTTGCATTGCAAAAATATGGAGATTCCAGTGTTGGTTTTTATCAACTTTTGATATGAAGAAAGGGGGCACAACTCAAAATTTCTTCATTTGTCTCTCTTGAATTTATGTGGAAATCATGACATAAAATGTAAAATTTCCCATATGCTGCATAGCATCTTGCCTGCCAGAAAGGCCCTGGAATGTACAAGGTTGTAAACAAAGGTTACATGGTCTACTATCAAGGCACTAATTACCTTGAAGGTATCAATGATGCAAGTCCATTAAAACCATTTGAGCCATAATTGTTAAGTGATCTTTTATTTCTTACATCCAATCCATTTGGCACTGACAGCAGGAATCCAGCCAGCATAAATGGACATCAATCATTAGATGTGGTTGTCAAGAAGTCAAATGATTTGGAGCGATTATGGTAAAAGATTTGAAGTGCCCACAAGACCGATTCCATCCTTAATTGAATTGTCAGAAACATCAAATACCACAACAGAAACCATTTTGTGTTTTTGATTTTTTAGACATGATTCATAACACAGAAATCTATTAGAAAGTCACGCTTTCTGTTTGTTTATAGGGTTTGAGGCATTGCAGGAAGATGTGTGTTAAGCACTGTATACTCGGTGCTGTCCTGAAACCTACATGAAAAAAACAACCCATGCATAGGACTCAGGTGGGACTCAAACCCAAGACCCCTGCCATACTGGAGCCGATGTCTCACCACTAGACCACCAAGCTTGTTCTATACAAGAGGCCAGTTGGATTCATGTACTTAGCAGCAGGTACAACAAACAATTTGTTTTAAATAGATGTAGTAATTGCATTCGGGATAAAGAATGTTTTTATTTTTGTTCCTGATTTATTACTGATATAGCCTTTACTCAAAAATATTAAAAATTGCACATAGGCCTATTTGACATTTTCACTGGGTTATTTTTATGATTGGCTTGAAAGTGGATTGGAATTGCAAAATAAATAATGTATTTATTGTTCTGGCAGTAGGTAGGCATTGTAGGCATTGTCATGCATTCTCTTGATGTTTTATATGCAGTGTGCTTAGGGCAGCCCCCGCAGACTTTTTGTGATAAAATACTGGTGGGCATTGATCATTTCATTGCATCAAAATATAATAAGCAACTGTAACTGGTAAACTTGCAGGTACAACCATGTGTGAATCTCTTGTGCATCAATCCATCTCAACTTAAGCCTTATCATCATCAGCCAAGCATTCTCCTGAAGACGAGACCACACCGGCTCTTTTCAGAGCCAACACTCCTCCCAAAAGACAAGCAACCTTATAGGCGCACTTTTGCAGGGACTGCAAAACCCTGCAGTACAATTCACAAAGAAAACAAAACCCAAAACCAAACTATGGCAAGCACTTAAGTTGAAGACAAACTATTGTGAAAATATGTTATGCTTTACCATACTCTTCAAATTAACAACTCACTTTATACTTTTATGGTTGTCATAAACTTAACTATTTATTGTTTCGTGTATGCTTTGAGTCCACAAGTATAAATGCATTATCGAGGTCAGATAGATTATAAACACAAAGATGTTTTCATTAGTGATAACTGGGTATCTTAAGTACATAAATTTACACGTACCATTATCTTCACTGAACACATACTCGCATTGACCCAATTCACCTGAGGTATCACCACAACAATCTCCGTTGCGCCATTTTGGGAGTCAATGTCCCTCTGTGTTACAATACAGTGTATCGCACATTTTTTGTGACACAGTGTTTACACGCTTACCATATTTTTTGCGTGAAATTTGACTCCCAAAATGGCGAGCGTGGTAGCCAGTAGCCGCATGTGACATTGGTGCAATAGTTGGATGTTGTATTTAAACTACCAGGCCTGGAATTTCATCCTTGAGAGGGCAAGGCCATTTTCATTTTGCAAAGGGACTTCCACTGGCAAATCTTACAGTCTATAGGAAACTTTTGAAGGAGCACGAAGGCCAAGACCAGGGCAACAGAGGCCATGGCCTCCGTGTATTTCCAGGCCTGAACTACAGCTACACAATATGAAACTTTGCGATGGGATGCAAGGTGCCAGCAGAAAGTTCTGGTTCATTTGCCATTGTTCAAGTAGGCCACACTCTACTTCTGAGTATGAGTCCAAGTTCAATATGTTTAATGTATTTACACATAGTCTTCTGCCAGCTAACCCAGGGCCCAATTTCATAGAGCTGCTCAAGCACAAAAAGTTGTTGCGCACAACAAAATTATGCTTACCAGAATAAGGTTACCCCACTTGTGACTGATATCCCGCTTGTTTTTGCTCAGCAGTAAAATGTTTACATGATACATAATATTTAGCATCTGAAAAGTTTCAAGTTGATCGAGACCACACAGCACCACAACTTGGCAGAAATGCTTTCCGAAGGTACATGTAGACGTCAGCCTGAAATACATTCTTTCTTTCGAACGCCTCTCGGCATTTATAATCCGTTAGACTCTGCTCCTCCACCTTTAATTTACAGAGAAGTCAAATTGCGTGCAGAACCATGGAGCTAAGCTTTTATTTTGGAACACAATCTGAACAGGGAGCTCTTAGTACAAACAACTTTGTACTTTTTATTTCCCAAATAGGGAAAGCAAAACTAAAAAACAATCTTAAAATAAGCTGCTGCAAGCTGCTTATACTGTACACCACATGACCTTCAGAACCAAAGCAAGTAGTAGTTACTTGCCTTATGTACACTTACATGTTTGAATTTACCATAAACTAAGTTTTTCATCAAGTCTAAAAGCATGCCTCAAAACATTAAAGGCAAGTACAGACTGAAGTTTTACTGTTTAACTAATTTTGGGTTGAACAAAGAAAAATTGACTAGAGCGGGATTTGAACCAACGACCTCCGGATTAACGTGCCAGCACTCTACCAACTGAGCTATTGAGCTCTATGTTGGCGGTCTCCCTATTCTGTCAATATCTTTGTTCAGGGGTGCCAGTCAGAAGCCAAACAACCTTTAACTGCCGTGTAGCCAGGAATCACACCCAAGTGAACGATACAATCTGGGAAGCGGCAGCCAAGGGATCACCTTAATAAGGGGATGCGTTTTACTGTTTAATCACATTTCCGTCAGAGAACTTATTTGTCTTTAGAGAACTTGTTTGTTTGTAGAGGGCTTATTTGTGCCATTTAAAGTCTGCGACTTAAAAAACTGTTGGAGCACCAGATCTAACTTATTGCCGAAGTTGCTGGTGTATTTAAACTGTGTACAATTTGATGCATTTTGCTGGATAGAATGATAAACTGTATAATAACAATTACTAAGTATTGGAAAGTGTCATAGGTTGGCTTTTAGATTCCCAAGTACATGTATATATTGTGGGCTAGAAATTGACACTGGACCGCAGGTCAAGGCCAGTGATTTCAGCATCGGGCCAGTAAACTCATGACCAGACTAGTCCGGTGGTCTTGTGTTTTTCAATTGAATAATACTAATACCTCACTGTGTATTATCTTTAATTACAAAAAAATGTTGACTTTGAGTCTGATGAATGTTTTTCAATTCTAAAGACAAATAAGAGAAATCTTCTGTTAGAGTTTGTTAAAATAAAACAAGTTTATTGTATTGTTAAACTGTGTAGATATTTGTTCCCTCATTTTAATTCTGGTCTTGTAAAAGAAATTCTGGTCCAGCGAACATTTTGAGCAACAAGCCCTGCAGTCTTGTGGATTTTTTCTCCAAAATCGAGCTGTGTATGTACATAGAGTTAATTGTAAAAACATTATGCAGAGGTGAGAGTCATTTCTGACAAAAACGTCTGAATTTTAGAAGTCAATGATGATACGATGAGATTTCCACCTTTCAATAACCCCTGGAGTTATAGTTTTCAAGGTGTTTCTGGGAACAGTATCTTCAGTGTTAGCTAGAGAAGCAGATCAGAGAGCAGAATTTTTTTAAATCTGAACAAAAAATAACAGCTACTTTTTTTTTCCACCAGGCAGACATAAAAAGGTCTGAATTCAGATAAAAGTATGACATTTCTCATGCATGCTTTATAAGCCAATACCAGCGCATGATGCTTGGGTCAGTTTTAACGCTCACACAAACAGCAAAAAACGGTCAAAAACATCTGTCCGGACCAGAATAAATTACCGAATGCGTTTCCTGTGAGACTCAAAAGACCTTCACCACATGTTCTGGTTTCCTTGCTAAATAAGTGTCAAAAACTACAACCTGGAAGTCAGAACAGGAGGCGAGGTCTTTTTTAATGAGTTTTACATTGCATGGGGACAATGTTTGTACAGTTCACAATGAACACAGAGAGTCTTCTATAATCAGTGTGTAGCACTATGCTGAAGAAGATGTTGCAAGAAGTCCCAGAGTCTGTTTATTAAGAGAGTTGCATCAACTTGCGATTGGAAGCATTTTCAGTTTTAAAAAAAAGTGCATGCGCACACACAGGGTGTCAGACTAAACTGCACATTGGGTTGTACTAAGCCGTGTCCGAATTGGCAGCTACAGCTACGGCTACGGCTAGATTTCCGCGTCATCATGCTGTGAAGCATAGGACATCCTTAGCAACACCCTTAGCAAAAGCCGTAGCCGTAGCTGTAGTTGCCAATAGACCGTGCAAGTCTCGCACGTTTTCGAATACTTTTGGGACCACCTTTGGTCCCACGTACTTTGCTTAACGCGTAAAGGAAACAAACTCACGCACAAAGGGTCCCAATGTTCGAATACGAACGAGACTTGCACAGTTTACTCGGATGCGGCCTTACATTTGGACCAAAAATGGTGTCCAGCAGGTGACCACGGGAGAATGATTGACATCCCTTTTGTTGGTTTGAATGTGTCTTACAGTATCTTAATCCCCTACAATTTGATATACATTTTGCTTTGTATGGGCCAAAACCTACAACACCAGCACATAGGATGTGCCACCACCAGACTGCCCTTCTGTGACCATGGGTACAGTAGTCTATTTTTAATCCTGGAAAGTTTGTTGACATCTGCTCCTCCCTGACAGGTTGGCTCCAAATACACACAGAAAAGAGAGAGCCCTTCGGCCCTTCCATGGCAAAACAGCCTAACTCGAAAAAGTGACATTTGGAGAAAAGCAAGTACAGAGATAATCTGTTTTGCTGTAAAAATGGGACGTGTGAAAGTGTAGAAAGAGGCTGAGAATGATATATTCAACAAACATACATAGTATGCCTTTGAAACTTTGAAATGGAAAAAGCGCCCTCAATTTACCCAGAAATAATCTCATATAAAAAATACAAACATTTTCGAGTTGGGCTGTCAATGCCATGGAAGGGCCGCATTGCACTGACTACCAAACATTGTCAATGATTGTGGGTACCCTACACCATAGTTCCGATTCTCAATTTGGATTGGAATCGGTAGAAACGGTTGAACAGTTAAACGGAGGTCACAAGTTCTGTTTAACCGTTTCGAAAAATAACTGTAGATACACAGCCCTATTTTAAATTTTATAATAGAATAATAATAATAAACAACATTTATAAAGAGCTTCATAGGTAGTGTTTCTAAGCGCTTTACAAAAGGTTACAAAAACAAACAAGAGCAATACACATCAAAGAAAGAGCAATCATGAAGTTGAGTATAGGTATGTTTTCAATCTAGTTTTGAAAGTGTTCAGAGTCCGGGAATCACGTATGATGATGGGAAGATTGTTCCAAAGATTGTTATGAAGAAAAAAACAAAAAAATAAAACCATTGTAATGTGATTTCCATTGAGCTTTTTTACTTTAGAGCGATGAAGGAAATTGGATAAAGTGTTCATCAAAATGTCTTTGATTATCAGAGAATATTTTTTACTTATTCCCCAAATAACAATTTTTGTGAACTGATAAATGTACACTGCCCCACTTTTGGTACACATTTCATCACGGATACGCGGTTTGTTTTGTGTGATTGCAGTTCCCTGGATAAACCTGATAACGTACTGATATGAAACATCAAACAAAAAGTTGAAGGACTTATAATGGGTTCAAAGAACAACAAAATCTCAGTTTCCTAAAGGACAGCATATGGTTAAACTTGTAGTTCCCACATGATTTAGGTTTGATTTTCGAAATATCTGTCAAAATATTCTGAAAAACAACAAAAATTGTAGTAGACTCTTTTTAATGCAAAAAAAGAGTTAATGGCCTGACATTTCGACCCTAGCAGAGTCTTTCTCAAAGGCTAAATGACAACACAACACACATGAATGGGGGGGGGGGTTGGAGGGAAGGGGCTGGTTTGACCATAAGAAGTTGGAAACATAAAGGACAAGATCAAAGATAGGAAGAGGGAGAAAAAGGAATTAATTAGTGAATGAGGCAGGCTAAAAAAGGGAATATCTGTTAGGAAAAGAAGAAGGCAAAGACAAAATGTTATTAGTCATTTCCTTCTGAATGTTCAAACCATGGGGTTGAATCTTTTTACTCACCTAGCTGTCTGGCACTTTTGCTTTCACTCGCTAGCTCTCCAACTCTCATTAACGCATCATAGTAGTCTTTGGCAACTTGAGTCACATCTGGAGAAAGAAAGACCACAAAAAACACATTAAAAACAGCGTCTGGTCCAGCGATTCCAAGAAGATGTAGTAAATGTGTTTTAAAAACCATATTATTTTATCCCTATTACAGTGAAGTTATAACAGAACAATTGAGGAAAAAAATCCTATTAAAAAGAAGCTGATTCTGTTAGAGTTTCTCAGT